>OZ014459.1:2290338-3561338 GCA_963966035.1 Acleris laterana | reverse complement strand
CCATGCCTCCGAGCTCACCGGATATTTTCAAGTTGACTATTAAGCCGGTGGTAAAGAAGGAGGAGGAAGAAAGTTCGCCGGTTTGTAAGGAGGAGCAGGTATCCCGGGAGCACAGTCGGTCGCCGGAACTCGCACAGATATCCGCTTTAGTGACGAGACCTCCGAAGCCGAAGCACATAAAGCAGAACCACCTCGGTGAAGACATGCCACCGTCACCTCCGCCGTCCGGAAGCTTCCAAGCGCGGAAGAACCGGCCCCCATCCAGCGCTAAATACAAGCGGATACTGTTCAAACCGCTAACGAAAAAGGGCCAAGCGGATTTCGATGACGAAATGGCATCGGTTTCCAAGGAATCACCATCGGCCGTCCCGATCGAGAAGCCGACTGGCCCTCTTCCCACACCTTACTATGTGGACGAAACCGGAAAGAAGATCTGGGTGTGTCCGGCGTGTGGAGTGCCTGATAATGGCACGCCCATGATCGGCTGCGACGGGTGCGACGGGTGGTACCACTGGGTGTGCGTGGGCATCACGGAGGAGCCGGGGGCCACTGAAGACTGGTTCTGCAAGTCTTGCCTCGCCAAGCGCGCGGCAATGGTCCTTGCAGGGGTGGCCTCCGGCAAAAAACGCGGACGCAAACCAAAAGGAGAAAAAATCAGAGACTGTAATTGATACGGACTTTTCGTTGTTACTGAGATTAGATATTACAAAAATTCAGTTCGGTAGTAAATGAGCAATTTGAATGTGAAATTGTTAATGCATTAATTGTTGAATGATATCATGAAGAAAATGTTTTCATCATTTATAAATTTAATTGATAGGTTAGGATAAGTATAGATAATAATTGAAGAATTTTAACATTAAATGTTGAACATAAAAATAGTGTAGTTACTCGTAATAATTACCATAATTTTAATATTTTGTTACGATTTCTCTTGATTTCCGTGCGCTCATAGTAGATCAGACGGCGGGCGTGTTATACACCACTCGCGTGTACTAAACATAGATGATAATATAAGATTCTTTTTATATTGTACAAAAACTGAATTTACTTAAGAAATTGGTGATGTATAAAGTATGTAATGTAGTGAATATTTAAATAAACAGATAAAGGCTGGATGTATTTTCGGCCAATATTTGAATAATATTTTCATATTATAATTTTAATATAACCTTGTTTTTTTTTTTGTTAAAGATGTTCCTCCAATGTTTATGTACAGCATCATCAGTAATTAGGTACTCGGAGAGGGAGGCAATGTAAATTTTTGATTTTAGCCAGTGGCCAATTAAATATATTGGTACTCGATATTGTGGTAAATTATTTCGACTTTCCTCAATTCATTCCTTCTGGCAGTATACCTGCCTGTAGGAACGAAACTGTCTGCGTAAAGCTAATTGCTTGTGATTCGGGTTACACAGCATAGACCATGATCTTAGATCCAAGAAATTGTCGCATCTCTTGTTGTATCAGTGGATGCCCCCCAGCAGGGGCGGATCCATTGGGTTGGGCATGAAACATCCTTGTCAAATATTACCTTTTTAGGTCGTGTTGGTCGTTTCGTACACCTGGACCGAACTTTGGATCTACCCTTGCCTAGCGTCTCTGGTAAATAGGCAACCTTAAGTGAGATTCGTCCAATGCGCTACAATATGAAGCTTTTAAAAAAGGGTAGGTACCTATCATAAAATTTATTCAAGACCGGCAAAGCATTGGTGACGATTCCTAGGAAAAATCAGGGCAAGTAGATTGTAGTTACACAGTTACTGTATGTTCAGGTTTCCTCATGTTTTCTCTCATGGCATTGGTTACCGCAATATATTGTTATTGTATAGGTAGTCAACAACTTTAACTTACGCAGAATGCCAATTATCGGTTTTTACCCCCTCCCGACATAAAATGGCGGCTCAACAATTAAATTTATCAACTCGAATTATAACTTGCGATCACAAGACAAAAAATGGCAGCTCAACAATTAAATTTATCAACTCGAATTATAACTTGCGATCACAAGTCAACCAAGCAGTGTTCACATCACAGCCTAGCCTAGGAGCATTCTATCTTAGTCCTCAGGATTGGCAACGCATTTGCTGTCTTGTGATTGCAGTCTTAAGATAGTAGTCTTGAGAATGCAAATGTCTGCGTCACAGATCCCACTAACCATTAGGTGGATTGTCGAGAGAGATTGAGATTGGTTGCAGACGTAAGTAAGTCGAAATAATAATTAAATTTCATTTCAAACTGCGCATTTAGATCACATTATGCTAAGTGTAACCTACCTATCGATGTACAATGCGCCACTGCTTTGAACAAGAGTTCACCTTGTGTCCTCGCTTAAGACTACGCCGAGCGTACACCGGATGTACGGTGGCGCCCTCATTACTTTTATTGTGTTTTCTAATTAACTATGTACAGTGTTCACCAACAAATAAACAGACGGTTAGCGGTTTAACGGTTGTCAAATGTATTGACTAACAGCTGATTAATACTTAACCGTCTGTTAAATTAGTTGGTGAACTCCGCCCTAAAGAATTTCCTTGGAACCAAACAAAATGTGTTTGTAGCGCAAGTATAAACACAACTTATAGGGTATATCATATAGTTTAATAACAATTCACCTTCGAGTTAGGTATTAACTTAACGAAAAAAAGTGGCCATCTTTTCCCGTTAAGCTGACTACTCAAAGGGTAATTGTTATTAAAGTTTGTTACGTATCCCATAAATTGTGTTTATACTTGCGCTACAGACACATTTTGTTAGGTTCCAAAGAAATTCTTTAGTTAATTAGAAAACCCAATAATAGTAATGAGGGCGCCACTGGACGCTCGGCGTTTGCTCGGCGCAGTCTTAAATCGATTGTATTATACTATATCATAGCTTTCGCACAAATGAAAATTCTAAATTTTAAGGTGTTCCTCGTATAGTCAGCTGAGCAGGCACGTCGCAATTGAATATTGGTTTTCGCTCCACCTAATTGGAAATCATAATTTAACGAATTGTAATCCCTCAAGTGATTGAGTAGGTAAGTAGATAATCTCCGTTGTATAGTGGCGATCGCCAGTCTTCACGGTCGCTGGCGACGCTAGCATGGCCATAGTATACCTATACCTAAATAGAAAAGTATTTCCTTCCCGGCTCTTTCTTTAGGAGTTTCCAGTTCGCCGATAATATTCATTGATATTATACGTTGATTGATAGGTATATAACTATCAATGGATATTCATTAAAAAAAACAGTTTTTTTTCCATAGTTAACACGGGCAAAATGTTTTACTTCAACTGTTACCAAACTCAAGTTTCGGGTAAACACCGAGTTTCGTTCGTATTCTGTTAGCTTTATATTGTAGGTATTTCAAACTTTATCACCACAGAATAAGATTCGTAATAAATAGGTAGTACTTACTCACTAAATTCATGTTTTATTTCAATTATGCATGATATTTATCCTATGTATATGATTAATATCAAAATGTCTTATATTTAGTCATTAATAATAAATACATTATCCATTCATATTTATACGATATATATAAAATATAAAATAATCAGGTATTTATAATAAATATCGGATCTTTTTGAACCCTGGGAGTTTCTGTTACCTATTGCCGCTTGGGCGCTAGGATTGCGTCGATGCGCGTCGCTCGATACTTATAGTACATTACTTAACAAGGGCTGTAAAAGAAAGAAAGCCCGAAATCGCAGGTATTTGAGACCCGAGCCGTAGGCGAGGGTTGTAAATATGCGATAGAGGGCTTTCTTTTTTACTGCCCGTGATGAGTACACAATTTTACGTCTTCACCTGACCGCAATGCGAGTTTTACCGTGCGCGCAGCGTGCGATAAAACTCACATTATGGCCAGGTGTTACGTAAATTATAATTACGCACGCAACCAAAGGCGCGGCCCTGACTAAACCGGCTTGGTGCGTCTTGTTGAGTTGTGGTGGTTTGCAGCGAATAGGGCACCACGCACACATGCAAGCCTTGCGATATACTGTTTATATTGGGGCATGATAAAATGTAAATTATATTTCTTTCTTACATAGCTACAGACAAGGTTGAGGTTTCCTTTTAAGTATAATAAATACCTGTGTCAGGAGACCCCGCTCTCCCATGATTAGCGTAACAACATTTTAGAAACTAAAATAAAATTTAAGAGAACTTAAACTTTTACGAAAGAACTGAACCTCTTATGAAAACAAGTAACAAAATTCTTAATTATATAAAAAACAAAAATGTATTAAATGTGTGTGTGTGTGTGTGTATGCATGTGTGTGTTTATAGACCAGAACACTTATGAAATAAATGTCATAAGCTCTTCTGTGTCATCTTCAGGGCATGACTGAAGAGCTTCCTCATAAGTAGAGTGAAAAGCAGTGTCACTTGGTAGGTAAATTATTGTCGTCTTTAAGTCCTTCGCTTAGCTGGTACGCTTAAAATTCTACTTTAGAAAACTTCGCTGCTTCTTTGCTCTGAATGCTAAACATCGGCAGAAATACTATACTAAGTGCTCCTATCTACAATGGTGTACGCAGCCTTAACTACTTCTGCTTGTTAGTGGCCGCGGCCACGTCTGCGGGATTCGACGAATAATCGTTATATTGCAGTCACAATTAGTAAAAGAGGCTACCTATAGTCTGTCAAGAAAATAATGTCATGAAAATGATTTTACAATTGGACGTAGTTATGCAAACGGGAACCAACCCACAAAGATTTTGCAAACTGGAACCAACCCACAGTATTCAGCGTTACAGTTGACATTTTACTGTCAAATCTTTGTGGGTTGGTTCCCGTTTGCATAACTACGTCCAATTGATCCAAGGAGCTAAATTACAGTATAATTTAGTATCACAAAAGACATTTTCATGTCATGACATGACATGACTTTCTTGACAGACTATAGTAACGGTACTTAAATATGGTTAGAAAAGTAAACAAGTAATGACTGAAATTTATTTATTTTATAGAGAAGTGTTTACATGGAAGGTATTTGAACCAAGTTTTTTGAACAGCCATTTTATAATTGTAGGGACGCGACTAATCAGTTTTGATTACTATTAAAATTCGCAAATAAATGCTAACTTATCTAATCCTACTTTGATCTATTTCAATAGCAATCTACAAACTGAAATAATCTCCTCCCATGAACGATTCACTACCACAGAAATGCATACTGATATAAAAAGAAGCGAGCCAGCACAACTTTACTCATCCAAATACTTCAGTTTCAGACCATTTTGTTATTAATATTCATTGATAATGCAGTTGGTTTTCCATTTTTAATCCACTCCAACTAAAACAAATAAATCTAACAACATAACAGACTAAACAAAAACCCTTTAGTCTTAAAGGTAATTAAAATATTTATTTCACATAAAACTGACTAACAACTCAATAATCTACAAAATAAGGTCTTAGTTTTTACTGGTTGAGGGAGGTCCGGTGAAACTATCTGGAGCGGCAGCGATGGGTGTTGTTGGCTTCTCTTTGTTCCAGTCCTTAAGTCCTTCCGGCAATGTGGTATCCTCTTCTAAAGACCCTGTGCCTTCTACGAACTGCTCGTAAGTGCTCTTCTCTGGGAAGGGTCTAGGTCCTAATAGTTCAATCATATCATCTCGACTCAGAATTTCTTGCTTTAACAACCTCTCAGCAACTTTAATTATGTTTTCTTTATGCTTTGTCAATAGCACAGTTGTGTGTTTATGTGCTGAATCAATTAAACCCCTTACTTCAGAGTCAATGAGCTCAGCTGTTTTTTCAGAATAAGGTTTGTCAATGACCATTTCTCCGGGCTGAGGCAATTCAAATGAAACGTTGCCTACTTTGGTATTCATGCCGTAATGTACTATTTGAGCATAGGCACTCTGAGTAATCTTCTTCAGGTCGTCTTGTGCGCCTGTGGTTATTTGCCCAAAGAACAGCTCCTCACTGACCCTCCCCCCAAGGGTCATACACATTCTGTCAAATAACTGTTCCTTGCTGTAGAGGTACTGTTCCTTAGGCAAATACTGAGCATATCCGAGTCCCTTCCCTCTTGGGATGATGGAAACTTTTAGCAAGGGATCAGCATGTTGCAGAAACCACCCTGCAACTGCATGTCCAGCCTCATGGTAGGCTACAATCTTTCTTTCTTCTGGCTGTAGCACATTGGATTTTTTTTCCATACCAGCTACAACTCTCTCAATGGCTTGTTCAAAGTTTTTGACATTGATGTTGTTTGCCAACTCCCTGGCAGCTATCAAGGCAGCCTCATTGCACACATTTGCTATGTCTGCCCCAGTGAAACCTGGAATCAGGAAATATTAAGGTTAGCATTTGTTAAAACAAAGAATTGTACAACATTCTTAGAAGTCATGGCACTGTATGAAAAGTACTATTTTACATTTAAAAATTGAAGTATCATATAAAAAAAATCAGTTGTATTATATTATTGTGTCACATGCTAAATTTTTTATTCATCTTCTTCAGTCTAAAAAAGTATTAACTAAACTAAAGTTTTTACCTGGAGTCAATGCAGCCATTTTACGTGATAAATTATTTTTATTTAATGTTGTCTTCAGAGGTTGCAGATGAACTTTGAAGATTGAGGCCCTGCCTTTAATATCAGGAGCTGGTACAAAGATTTGTCTGTCAAATCTACCAGGTCGAAGCAAAGCTTTATCCAGGATATCTACCCTATTTGTAGCGGCCAGAACAACAACATTGGTGGTTGTGTTAAACCCATCCATTTCTACAAGAAGTTGGTTAAGCGTGTTTTCTTGCTCTGAATGACCACCAAAACTGCGTCCACCTCTCTTCCTACCCACTGCATCTATTTCATCTATAAACAGGATACAAGGTGCATGTTTACGGGCCATGGAGAACATATCTCTTACTCGCGATGGACCAACACCAACAAACATTTCCAAGAATTCTGAGCCCGATACTGTGATAAATGGCACATTGGCTTCTCCTGCAGTGGCTTTGGCAAGTAACGTCTTGCCCGTACCTGGAGGGCCAGTAAGTAGAGCTCCTTTAGGAATCTTGGCTCCCAAATCAAGATATTGCTGAGGGTTTTTTAAGAAGTTAACAAACTCCATAATCTCAATTTTAGCCTCTTCGCACCCTGCTACATCTTGAAACTTAACCCCAATATCTGTTGGATTTATAAGTTTGGCCGTAGATTCCATGACACCTCCAAACAGGCCACCACCCTTGCGACCTCCACGGCCCATCATATCAGCTGAACGTCTCATCATATAAATTAAAAATCCAATTATTAGCAGAGTAGGTAACAAGCCTGTTAAACTGGAAGCTTCCACTTCTGTTTTGTAAATAACGGAAATAAAGTTAGGTGGGTCAACACCCCTTTCAATTTGTGCATTCTCCAAGTTTCTTTCAAAGGAGTCTACACTGCCAATAGCAAACCAGATCACTTTGCTTTCAAGTGCTGACCCAGGCTGTAATTTAACACGTACCCATTTCTTGTTGATCACTTCAAGTTTTTCCACTAACCCTTTATTTAGATATTGGTTGACAAAGTCCCTCCAGCTGATTTCTCTATATCTAAGTTCGAAGTAGGCAATTGTCGCTAGTAAGCCTACGACGCCCATCGCACCAAACAACATCCACTTTTCTTGTCCTTCGTAGCCACCACGCCCACTGCTTCCGCCAGGGGGTGAATTCGAAAACATGTTCCACTTATCAGAAGACATACTCGGCTTAGACGGCGGCGGGGTAGTCTTTGACGGCGCTGGACTATCATCTTTTTGCACTTTCTTTTGGTGTTTCTGGCTTGTTGAAGGCTGAAAATACTTTTCAAAACCCTTAGGGGGTTTCTGGCAGAACTCATACCAATGTTTCAGAATAGAATCTAGTGCCGCAACACTGCTAGGATGAAATCTTTGGCCATTGAACTGCAATTTTGATAACTGAGACTGAGTTAACCTGAGACTTTTCCACATGCTGATATATAGAAATGGCTATTTACACTGATGAACGATGATCGATATTTCACAATACTATTGAAAATTAACTATGAATAACGTCATAACAATTATTTTAGTGCATAGACTTGTGTATGACAAACACGGTTATAAAATCCTATCTATCCTTGCTTGTCAGAACAAAATGTCAGATTATATACTCAAAAACCATACGATTTAAAAAGTTACGGTTTTGGTACAACACTATTTTATTACGACGGCGAAGAAATGTTAAGTCAACATCAAGCTTTATGTTAAAACACTTGACAAAGGATAGACAGTTATGATGTTTCTGAACGGAAATCAGGCACTTCATTTTGTTTTTTGTTTCATTTTCGCAGAAATATCAAGTAAATAATATGGTTTACTGATTTCACTTTTATGTCGTTACCACCTGGTTAATTATTCCATATAGATCTTGTTCCAAAAGTGCACATATGGTTTTTTGATATCAACTAAGGAATTTCTAATAGTTTTGCGCGAATAAGTGAATTTGACATAGTTAGTGTATTGTCATTATGGACCAAGATAGACCCGAAAGTAGTTCGAATGGTGCTAACTCTGGAAAGAGGCCACGGCCTTTTTTACTACAGCCGTATGTAAAAATCGCTCGGCTGTCAATGTACGACAAACCGTCAACGAACGGTCAGAAACGTCCTAAGACAAGTGTGCCAAAAAAGACAAACCTTCCGTATAACATCGGTGATGTGCCTGCTTCAGGGACTCCCGTGCCTGAAAAACGAGTCCGCAAGGCTGGACCTTATTTGCTGGGGCCCAAGCTCGGGCCTAGCCCTGTAAAGAGTATTGTTCAGTGCTTGGCTAGGAAAGAAAAGACTGATGATTTCTATCAAATCAAAATTTTGACACTTAGGCATGAAGACCAGGTTGAAACTCAAGATGACAGGCAAGGAAAGATGCTGTTGCATACGGAGTATTCTCTATTATCACTATTGAAGGACCAGGATGGAGTTATTCATCATCATGGTCTATTCAAGGTAAAGTTGAGTTGTTTGGGGGGAAAATTTCATAAGTATTTAGTCAGGTATTTCTAGTATCTTACAAAAGAAAGATTTTTCTCAAATGTCATGTTTGTAAGTTTCTTTGTGTGTCAGCCTGTTTTGTCAATACCTACTCATATTGAAATGACTTGACAGAAGCGTGTAGAGCTGACCCCATGTGCTTCTGTTTAGTCTATAAGAGAAAATACTCTTTTACCGAACAATTCTCTTCGCATATGATATGCATGGACTTAATTTCTCCATTAAGTCCATGGGAGTGTCTATAAATTACTCGACATTGGCGAAATATACCAACAGGAGGGAAAGCCATTAATTAAAATTAGAATTGGATTAGAATATATTGAGTTACTTTGATTGGTTTCTGTAAGAAAAAATCAAAGGTAGGTTTTGTTTTGTATTTATTACCTATGGTATTTAAAATCTAATCTTGTCTTACTTAATTATTGTGGACAGTAAAATGTTTATAGTCATAATGAAACAATAAAAAACTCATTCTAATTTTATAATGGAGAAGTCCATTATGTATCATTAAAAAAAAAAAATGCGTCTGTTAATTACCAAATATTATTTTTTTAACATCATAGCTACTTTAAAGGTATATTTTGCATCTGTTGTAGATGAAAATTGTCTTGTGTATTCTCAACAAAACTTTCAAACTGCAGATGTTTGGGCTTCCATACCATTACCATTACCATATTTGAAAAATAAATAAGATTTTATTTGTGACAGTGAAAAAACACACATTAAATTTACATTTGACCAGAATGGTAATGTAATACAATCACTGTGTACATTTATGATATTGGGAAATTGTGATGTAGTTGGATGCATTATTTATTGAAACCTGATTATACCTAACCAACTTACTTTCAGGATCATGCCCTCGAGGAAGCTCCAAACTATTACGGGCCTGGGCGTACATACAAGGGGAGTTCAGGACGCATTTACACAGGCCGTGTTCGGGAAAGACTGTTCCTGGTCCTGGACTGTGTCAATGCACACCAGTTTAGTGAAAAAGGCAGCGAGTTGATAAATCTACAACAATATGTGACCAAAGTAAAAAAAGTACCGGAGAAGGAGGCACTTCTGATATTCTACGATATAGTCAGGGTGGTTGCTAATATGCATAAGGTAAGTTTCGACAATTTATAAGCCGCTAGATCTTAAAGTTCTAAATAAATAATCGTCTAAAAGTTTAGACACTCCGTTTATTTATTCCTCTACGTATTCTGGAAGTGGCCCATTTACCTATAATCCGTTTTACTTCTCTCTCATTAAGTGTTGGAGAAGGTGTTCCAGAATACACGCCATCCCTTGTATTTTGTTGAGTTTTAACTAGTCCGTTCAAGATTTCAAGGTTGAAATTATGGTCTGATCCTTATCATACAGGAAATTAATCTATTGTATTGCTTTTCTTCTTCACTTTTATTGTCAAAACATGATCAATGCATAATTTTAATGGCAAAAAGCTGCAAACACTGGGAGCTGAGATACTAGTGTGGTCCAACACGTTCCTAGTCAAAAAACCCCACGTCCTTCCTTTGGAATTCTTAGTATGAGAATGTGCTGCACTGCCAGTATCTCAGCTCTCAGTTTGCGGCTGTAGATATTGATGATGATTCTTACGTACGTCATCATCATATTGTAAATTATATTATTAATAAACAACATGACGACTTTCCTATTAAACCCTTTTATGGACGATCTTCTCATAACACTATCTTAGTTGGATGACTTTTAGCTCTGTCCTTTTGCATTCACATAAAAAAGAAAAGGTAATTGATGACTTCTGAAGGTAAACTGCCAGATAATTGTCAATCATAGTTAAAATTATGCCATGACAGAAACAATAATAAGGACCACTTACAGCAAAAAGAAAATTTAAGTTTACACTTTGGAAGATTATAAAAATGATACAGAGTTCTCTATAGATAATAATTCTATGCACAAAATTGTACATCAAAATGTATAGAAATGACAGGCTCCAGAACATTCTTTATGTAATCATTTCAACATTTCATATGATTCCGGGAATTCAGACGCAGGGAGAGTGAAAGGGCAAAGTAGGGCCAGAAATCGTTGTGTACCATAATATGGTGCACATTGTACATAGGGTGCTTGACAACTTAAATTAAGTCTGTAATAAAAAAAAAACTTGTTTTTATTGCAAGGGACGAACTCAATCTTATTTATTTAAAATTGAGGAAATGAATGTTCATGTAATTTTACAGAGAAATGTAGTACATCGAGATCTCAAATTGGGTAACATTGTGTTAAATCAAAGAACAGGCCGCATCACAATAACAAATTTCTGCCTGGGCACCCACTTAGGCAGTGATAGAGATTTGTTGAAGGACCAGAGAGGTATTGATTTTATTTATTATCTTAATCTGTGTTTAGTTTTAAAGAGGATCAATAATATGGGTTTGAAACAGTTTGAGGGCATTTGTTCTCTTGAAAAAGAGTTATGCTAATATTTGTGGTAGTTTGAACAACAAATAGACCCATTAGATTATAATATCTGCTCTGTAAGAAGTTTAACAATGAAAAAGATTCCAGTTTAGTGTGCACAATTAAAAAATCTATACAAAACTCTATACTTAAATAATAAACAATTGCTGCAAGCATTATTCCTCTTGAGAACTTGATTAACTGTCAGGTAAAAAATATGTAAAACTACTTGGAGGGCACTTTAATATTTCCTTCATACATTCTGTAGGGAATTAATATCTAAAAAATATAATATATATTAATATGTGCAAAATGTGGTTACAGAATTATTAACAAGTTTTTAGAGTTGTTGGTAATTCTGTAGCTCTGCCTACCCCACTCTGGGAATAAAGGCGTGAGTTTATGTATGTGTATGTATGTATTAATATCTACATGATTTTTAGGGTTTTTTTCCCCAACAACTAGTCTGAGAATTTTAATGCCCTCGAAGTATTTTTATGTACAGTCAAGGTCACCAATATGTCTACACCACAAAGTCTCAAAAATATGTACATAGACCTTATTAGCGAATATTTGTTTTTAAACTTGACTTATACGAAATGAAAAAAAACATTAAATATCACCGATGATTTTTTCCCATACTTTCCATGCGTTGTCTTTTACGCGGTCGAGGCTAGGCAGGAACAGGCTGTTTCATATAATCTACCATTTTACATTACAGGTTCTCCGGCCTACATATCACCCGATGTGCTAATGTGCAAACCGTACCTCGGCAAACCCTCCGACATGTGGGCACTAGGGGTAGTTTTGTATACAATGCTCTACGGGCAGTTTCCTTTCTGCGACACGAGCCTAGCCCAGTTGTTTAGCCGGATACAAGCTGCCAGTTATAACATACCACCGTAAGTTTACTAATGTTTATGCTCTATTTTCAAAACTTTGAAATAAAGAAGATACATATATTTGTAACGGTAACCGCACAACGGTTTTGTGGCGACATGGCGACATCTAACGGCAAACCATGTACCACTAACTCGCCAGCGCCAACAGCGTCACAACGTCAGACAGCGGAACTAAATTGTTCTACAACGCGAACACCACTCCACTAGTTCCACTTCATTAGTTGTATTCCATTTCATTAAGCAACAATTTTCAAGAATTTTCAAGATAACTTCTAAATTAATTACCTACTTAAGTTAGGTTAGACTTGTAATTACCAAAAAAGATCAAGTCATGCGGTGGGAAATGACTTTCAATGAAATGAAAATTTGATATGTTTGTTGAAAGGTGTTTCAATAAAATAAAAGGTACCATTTACAACAACAAATAAGTGAAAAAAAAATAGAATACACAAAGTTGGTCAGCTGTTGTTTTTAAAGGGGATCATGGCAATTGAGCATGTATGGTCCCAACTCAGCACGGTGTTAGCTGTTAAGCCAGCCCTGGTCTTCCGTTTAGCTAGCAAACAGGCCGCGTAGAAGTTGTTTAAGTAGGACCGCTATTCCTTAAGAGAAATTTCGGATTTTTTAGTAGGTAAAAAGTAACTATAGTCGTGCTAGAGGCCCAATTTGACAGCTGTCAACAGAGTATAAAATATAACCTCTAAACACGTTTTGGACGGAGTATAGAATCTTCTATTAGCGTGAAACATCTTTCTCTTTAGTGTAGTTAATTTGTATTTTTCCCATTACAGGGATGGAAATTCAGTGCAAGTGTCGGACAATACTGTGTTTTTAATTCAAAGGCTGTTAGTAAAGGATCCCAAACATAGACTTCTAGCTGATGAGGTAAGTTTACTTTTTAGGGCCCTATACCATAAAGATAACAAAGAAACCCTAAGGTGTGTACGGACTAGAGGCAGCCTCGGGTGAAGCACGCAAGGCTTGGCCTCTTTTCTCAAATGCGTACGCGCGTCAGCCCGAGGTGTGCCTCAACCCGAGGCTGCTGCGGCATCAGGAGTCGGTTTTTTAACTGTTATAAGTAGACCCCGTTATCTTGTCGCACTGACATTACTTTTCACTAGAGCGTGAATGCTTTTTTTATCGACTATCTAAATGTCCATAGTGTATGTCACTGATAATTTCAAAGAGGTGTCACTAGGTATTACTTATTAGTTTCTGACCCACTGAAAAGCCTGAACGGGGTGAATAAGTGGCCATACTGAACCACTGTCACTATGCGGCTAACCCTGAAATCTCAAAATCATTTTTGGACTTTTCATACATTACGAGTTTTACGAGAGACACAACCAATAAATAAATAGCAATTAAATAAATTCCACAATTAAACTAACACTATTCCAAAGAACTGCACGTTATAGTGTCTGTCAATGTGACACGCAATTGCAAATCATTTATCTAAGGTTATCGCTTCTCGTAAGGCCAATAAGGTTATGTACTTATTTGTAAACAAAAAGTTTTAATTGAAATTGAGTATATACACTTAAAAGGCGAAAATTCAATTGCATTATATAAACATCGATATCAAGAAGTTCGATAAAAAAATCATTCACTCTCTACTGAAAAACAATATTTATGCGACAAGATAACGGGGTCTAGTTATAAGGCCGTGTTTGTCTCGCAAGTTTGGACCTGAATTGAGCAGGTTCTATTTGAGGCAATGAATCACAGCCATTGCCATGGAGATTGAGATTTAAAAAAAACATTATCATCAACTTCATATATTTTTGATCGAAGAACACGTACAGGTAAGTTTCTATGATCAAATGGCTTCGCGGAGTGACATCGGTCAGCTGTTGAAAACGATCGGCGCCATTTTGTTTCACGGTTTGGCCCCAGGCGTGTGCCTCGCAGGGATTGTAACCGGTTACAAATAAACCGGTATTTATTTAGGTTAAACCGGTTAATAATTTAGGTTACGTTCGAACGAAATGATTTGGGAACGTTATTTCGAAGCGCTCCCTAACCGGTTACTCTGTGTTTCGATACGGGATGAATGACCGCTGTCGCGCGTCGAGGCGCTGCTGGTGGCTGCGCTATCAATCTAATACCATAGCAAACCAATCCTGTCTCCTTAAACGAGCGGTCATTCACCCCCCACACGGAGGAACCGCTCTCTAACCGGTAAATTGATTTCGTTCCCTGTTTACGCTCCGACATAGAGATACCGGTTAGAGCGATGTTCTTGCGAGCGTAACCTTTATTATGGGTTAGGCTCTCAAAGTGCGGCTCTAACCGGTACGGAAAATAAACCGGTTTTCAATCCCTGGTGCCTCGGCCGGTGATTTCAATTGTTCTCCGACCGCCTCGCCCAAGGCTGCCGCTAGTCCGTACACATCTCTATTGTGACAGATGTACAAACTAATAAGTTATTTATTTTTCAAAGGGGCTTGGATTGGCGAAAAATCAGAATTTTGTCGTCGGTTTAAACTTTTTCCCTCCCTTCCAGGTATTAGACCAGCTATCAACGATTATCGCCAGCTCGGTAATAGTGCCGAGCGTGGCGGACGACCTTCAAGTCGTTCCCGATGTTCCGCTGGACGACAAGGAGAAAGAGAAGCCGAGCGTCGAGCGCAAGGCGGCCACGCCCGCGCCGGACAGCTCGGCTGACCGGGTGCAGCCCGCAAATGTAATTGGTCTAGTTGGTTTAGTTGAGATTAATTAGTTTAGTTGGTTTGTTTGAATTAGTTTTGTTATTCTCGCCGACTTGGTGATAGTGCCGACGACCACATTTTTTCAAAACTTTGTGGTCAAAAAAACTTCAAGTCATTTTGATATTTTTTGTTTGTTATCACCAGACATCGGATTTGCATATTTGCATATTTTATAGCGGTTGGTACTTTTTCATTAAAAGTGCTTATTTCAGTAGTTATACGTGTTAGGCGTGTTGTGTTATGCCGTCGACGCCAAATTTCAAGTTCTGTCCGGTAACGTCAGTTGACGTCGAAAGGTCATTTTCAGCCTATAAATTGATATTAAGTGACAAACGTCACAAGTTTGCCGTAGAAAACCTGGAAAAATATATTATTGTTTATTGTCACAAAAATTATAATAAATAAATTATAAATTATAATTTATAATATAACATATTTATAAGTTATATTATAAATTATAATATAAATAAATGAAAATTATAATTATAAATGTTTTTTTTATAGTGCATATAATCCGATGTCTAGTTATCACATTGTTAGTATAATTTCCAGTTTTTCAATCCATATTACTACGGTATATAGTAAAGCATTGCGTCGCTTATTTAACAACACCGTTCAAGTCGAAAATTAGCGGTTTTTACATTTAAATGTCATTGGATAGAGCTGCTCATTGCGCGTCGATCTACCAATCACATTCTAGACGTTTCGGCCAATAAGAGATCTCAATTCAAAAAATAGTGACAACATTTTGTAACTTCAAAAATATGAGATTATTTTTAACCTTAATTAAAGCACCCATTCCCAATTTCAGCAAAATCAATCTCAAAATATAAAAAATACACTGTTTTTTTGCTCTCCTGAATAGTTGGTCAAAATGACTTGAGCGGTGTTGTTAGATAAACGACGATTGGTACAGTCACGGACTTTAATTGATCAGCCACTTGCCACTGTTCATATTTTAGCCGTGTAATGTAAATCGGGTTCAGTCGGTTTTACTCGTATATCGAGATAAGGAAATTTACACGTCTTCGTATAATAGAAGATAATAGAAGAACAAAATGACATGCAATATTAACGGTTGGCTAACCTGAGACCCTTCTACCAACCAGACAACAGAGTGACATCACCCAAAGGCAACCAATTGCACGTCTGTCTAGTTGCTAAGGCTACGTAAACAACAGCTACTACTGGTGATACAACGCCCAGTCAGCTATCCTACTGAACACAGTCGTTATTGGTCGTTTAATAGGGTTGCTATGACCACGTTTAAACAACAGTCACTATTGGTCCAAACTGAACTGAGTTTTTATTGGTGGTTACCAAATTGCATTACACGGCTAAAATATGATCAGTGGCAAGTGGCTGATCAATTAAAGTCCGTGACTGTACTGGTATTGTTGCAGGAGGAGGTGGGCGTGTACTGCGTGCCGCTGCCCGAGTTCTTGGCGCTGAAGCTGCCGGGCGCGGGCGAGGCGGCGCCGGGCGCGCGCCAGCTCACCGTGCAGCGCGTGGGCCGCGACGCGCGCCCGCTCAACCCCCACGAGGTCGCCAGGTACCGACACTGCCTACACTCACTGGCAGGAAGCGTGAGAGAACACTTACAGTAGATCAACTGTATGGCTTACCGATGTATAGTATGAATCTTCCCAGGTGAATTTTTCGCTTCGAGCCCTAATCTTTCAAACAAAGGCCATTGCTCTATTATCACAAAGCCGCTAGCTACCGAGTTAGCATGTGCCACTACAACATTCATATTGAAAAACAAACGGTATCGTCATAGTATTAAGGTTCAAATTTAATGTCACTGATAATCTGGATATTACGTTTCGGTAGTGTAGGACGATAGACCGCCCCGAGGCAACACGGCACTCTTTTTTTTAAAATTTGAACCCTAATACTATGACGATACCGTTTGTTCTTCAATATGAATGTTGTAGTGGCACGTGCTAACTCGGTAGCTAGCGGCTTTGCGATAATAGAGACAATGGCCTTTGTTTGAAAGATTAGGGCTCGAAGCGAAAAATTCACCTGGGAAGATTCATGCTATACCGACACTACCTACACTCACTCACTCACTGAGCGTGCAAGAACACTTACAGTAGAACACAACTGATATGGCTTACCTATGTACCGATGTAAGACGATTTTACGAAGCGCGGGAACCAATCAGCATGATCCACGCGTTGCGCGGTTGTATTCTGTGCTATTATTGGTTATTAGCAGACATAGGAATATTCGGGGCCAAATTAAATGACAGCTAGGGATTGCCTATATCGATAAACTTAATTATCGATGCTTTCCCATATAGGTACTAGAGATCGCTCCAAATTTTGTTTTTAAAAATATTTTTTTATTGAAAGTGTACTTATCATTTTTTTTTCCCTTATTGTGTATTTCAGAATGACTGTCCCAATTACTATTGTTGAAATAAACGATCAGAACCTGTTAGGAGTGTAAACAATATGACGATGAACAGTGAAGGTTAAAAAATCCTTTAAAAATTAAAAATTACCAGAATAATGTTGCTATTTTGTTTCATTTGCATTTGTTTCTTTGTTTTTTTGCGACGTTTTTATTATAAATCAGCTCATATTTTTTATATAAAGAAATGACTTGTAAATTGTCACCTCTAATAAAACAATTTAGTTTCTACTTTCCGTTTTCTTAATGCCAAATGTTGAATGTATTGCAGGTATCAGCACATGTTCACGAACAACCCCTCGCGGGAGGCCCGAGAGGCGCGGGAGGCCCGAGAGGCGCGGGAGGCCCGGGAGGCGCGGGAGGCGCGGGAGGCGCGCGAGCCCCCGCGGCAGGGCTTCGTGCCCGAGCCCCGCCCCGAGAACGCGCGGCTGCGTGCGCTGGCGCAGCGGATACCGCGGCTCAACCCGATCGTAGCGAGCACTTCCAATGGGCAAGGTACCTAGAATATTTTATAAAAGTTATCTTAACGGGTCCTGCACGAATGCCTAGCCATTGGACAAATATGTTATTACTTTTATTTTTAAACATAAAGGGAAACTATCGCGGAATGTGTTCAGTAAACTGACAACTTCAGTTTTGTCAGTTAATGATGAAAAATAAATAGTGATGCGACAAGTCATTTGAAAAAGATGAATGAAAGGAGATTGACGAAAGAGATATACAGATTGAAAGTGAGTGGGAAGGCTCGAAAGGGGCCGCCCTAGGCGAATTTTCGAATCAAATCGGAGAAATACTAGAAAAGGGCCGAATCTTAAGTACCCGAAACCGACGCGCGTGCCTGACTCGATGTATGAATGTGGAAGTAGCAAAAGAAAGTCAAGATCGTATCAAGTGGAAATAAGTGGTCTCTGCCTACCCCTCTGGGAAACAGGCGTGATTTAATGTATGTATGTATGTAAATATTTCTTATTAATTATAAATTATAACATACATACATAGGTACAGGTATCTCGCCTGTTTCTCAGAGGGGTAGGCAGAGACCACTTCTTTCTACTTGCTACGATCTTGACAAAACTCTTTCGCTTCTTCCACATTCATCGAGTCATCATGGATAAATTATAAATAAACAATAAAATTGCCTCATTGCTTCACGTGCAGTTCATTTTTCATACTAATATGCAAAACCCTAACGTCCCATGACCATTTCTCATTCTCCCTAGGTTCCTCATCCTCGTCTTCGGGCGGTTCCGCCGACTTTCGTGTGATTCCGTGGTCGGAGAGATCCCGGCTACAGTTCGACAGGTCGCTAGACCAGGACTACGTGCTGCGGCTCCCAGTGCTAGACCTCTCGAGGATGCCACAGAACCGGATCATGAACCCGGCACCGGTTCATTCCGTGAACTTGGAGTCGGTTATGAACAATCCACGACCGCCGATCGATGGTATGGATTTTGACGTTTGAATATAATTAGCAGGGGTCCGGTTTTTCGAGGCCGCTTTTGAACACTTGTAGGGAGAGAGCACTGCTTTTGAAAAGCTTTTATTTAACTTGCAGTGTACGTATGTATGTATGTATATGTAGGGTCAAATCTTGCAAGGTGAATTTGAACCACTTCCCAGTTTCCGAAGCTGTTTTTTTTTTAGTTCTGATGTCAATACAATAATATAGTACCATCAAGCTGGTCTGATGATGGAGACTCAAGAGTGGCCATAGGAACTCCTAAATTACACATGATAAACTCATCGTGTTAGGGCTTGTTAGAATCGCCTTGGCGAGTAGATGACGACTGTGCAAAAAAAAGTACAGTCGGCAATAAAGGCTTGTCCCAAAAATGAAATTTTTGACAGAAACTTATTATCGATGTTATCGACACATCCATCTTTAATTTAAATTAATAAATTAATTATCTTGCATATACCATTGACTCAAACTTCCTACCTGTAGGGATACTGAGAATTTCCTTCACATTATTACTAATCGTACCAATTTTATAAGTCTTACCGCTCTAAAATAGCTCCACCGTAACATAGTTTTCGGCAAATAAAAATTCGGACAAATGAATATTCGAAAAAAAGTTATTCGGAATTTTAAGGTGTTCCCGTTTAATATAGCTTGAACTTTTATCCTATAGAGATTAAGATAAATATAGATAAAGTAAGTTGGTACCTACTGTGTTACTTGATTTAGACAAATTAACCGTTTAGACAGAGCAATAGTCTGATAATATCGATAACATCGATAAAAAGCAGTGCTCTCTCTCTACAAGTTTTCAATCGCGGCGTTGAAAAATTCGACCTCTAATAATTAGTGTATAGTACTACAAAAAAAACACGATCGAGTTTGACGTTTGAATAGTGTACTACTATTACTTAAAAATACACGAGTGACAAATGTATACTGTTGTAGGTAGACCACTTAAATTAGATCTCGCCCGCGCGGTACAGGGGCGCGGGGGTAGGTATATTTACAGAGGGCACAGTTCTTGAAATACCGTCAATGACGTCATAGAGGTTAACAGATGGTTTTCTATTTTGATTGAGAAATTGAATTGATAACGATAGTATGAAAAAGCTGTTTGAAAATGAAAAAGTCTGAAATCTGTTTTCGTACTTTTATTTAATGTAAAGTATCAGCAGAATTCGGGTGTTTTTTTTTCCAAAATATTCGTATACGTTACAAGCCATTTGCTTGTTGTGAGTATTCAGTTTGTGTCCGAAGATAGTACGACTTACGTTGAGACAAAAAATATCCTGTGGCTAGCGAACAGGGTCGAGATTCGAGCGGGTAAAAACCATAATCGTTTTTGACCTGTTATCGTAAAGTCAACCTTTTGATAGCTCTTATTTCCTTGACAGTAATAACAATATCACTACAGGTTAAAATCGATATGGTTTTTACCACCTAGAACAGAGGCGGAACTGAGGTATGGTAGGCCGTCCGCCCCTCCCGCGTTCCCCACTGTCGCTGTCCCCCCGCGCCCCTGTACCGCGCGGGCGATGTTTCATTTAAGTAGTCTACCTATATGTAGGTGCGAGTGCAGGTTTGATTGCAAGTGGAATTTAGCAGTACTAATTGTAAGCCTAAAAAAGGAATTTATCGAATATCCAATCGTTCTCCAACAGGCTTGTCTTCCTTTTCACTACCACTACCGTAATATTGTTATTGTGCATACACATTGGATGTCTCTACGCGACTAAGTACGAGTATTGTCGTTTAAGAGTAAGTAGGGTTTTTTCATACTGTAATATTTTAAATTTATTAGAAAAATATGCAACTCCCATGGCCGCTGTACACATTGGGCCAGTGCGTTGGGCCAAAGTATCGAATCACAGTTACACATTGGCGTATTGATAATTCTGCATTGGCTTTTATTAAAGATCCTTTGATGTGTGCACGAAAAACTGACACTAGCCGGTTGGCCGGCAAGTTTTGTTCGTCAAATATAAACAAGCCAATAGCGTAACCAAGTAGCCTTCTACATGTTGGCCAAACACCTGGCCATCATAGTCGTTATAACGTCTCACAGAAATGACGGCGATGACTTAACTTCGGAAGGCCCACCATACTAGAAACAAGGAGTTTATATGAATCTACCATCAAGGCAAAAAAGTTACATTATGTTTGTTCGACACAGATACCGGAACCGCTTAGCGCCAAAGGGGTTTTCGATATGATATTTGATAGACTTGTTTTGACAAATCCCAAGTATGCGCTAAGCCTATCGTCGAGTTAGTTCAATGAACGGGCGACCAAACGATACATTTTTAAATATTTAACTTCCGAAACCCTAATGAACTTGGTAAGCTCTGTGGATGAGGTTAACTAATTCAAAGGGGTTCACCCTACCGTTAACGTAACTCAATTATAGGGTAACTACATCGATTGGGTAACCAAATGATAGGGTAATTGTAGGGTAAGGGTGAGGACCCAAATGTTGGACCACAGTTAAGCACAGTTAACCATACAAACAACGAAGATGAAAAAAGTTCCGTTATGCGACGAAAAGTATCCCTACAAATTGTATGGCTAATTATCGTGTCACAACGAAAACGTTTCGTAGAAAATTTAATTGATTGAGTTAGCAGGTCAACTTTTTGGTCCTTACCCGTATAGGGATGGGGTTAATCAAATGAAGGGGTTTTCCAGTCCCTGGTTCGATAATGCTATTTTCAGATAATCAAGATATGAAAATAAACTTTATTCATACTGCAACACACTTCTTTACTTTACGAGGTTAAAAGTGTTAAGTTGATAAAAAGGCCCCAATATAATTGGTTTTGTAACAACCGATTTTAACGAAACCTATCTAAAAACAATATCGACTAAAAGAGCTTTATTTAAAAAAAAGTATCGAAATCGGTCGAGCCCTTTGAGCTACAATACCTTAGACAGACAGACAGATGTACAGACACTTACGTGAGTAATATTTCTCTTCCACAATTGCTCTGAAAATTCTTGAGATAAAAAAATACCAGTTTATCTCTTAACTACTACCAGCGGGCCAAGTATGGCTGCCTTTATATCGCGTGTCAAATATGGATAAAGCATCCGTCACTCTCGTACTTATATACGTGTCAGAAAGTCACGGATGCCTTATCCAAACTTTGTCACGCGATAAACCCAGCAATGTTATGGCCCCTGGAGGCCTAATATTGCTGCGTTTATCGCGTGACGAATTGTGGATACAACATCCGTCACTTTCTGACACGTATATAAGGGGTCATCCATAAAGTACGTCACACGAATTTCATGATTTTTTGAGCCCCCCCCGTCCTTGTCACAGGTGGTCACATTTATGAGACACCCCCCCCCCTCTAGTGTGACATCAAATGTTTGGCAAATTTCACATCGAAAAATTATTAAATAAAACAGCAGTTCCGAAATTAGTTTTATTTCCATTTAAATGTTTATATCCGTCGAAACGACGTCATTCACTCAGCGAAAGTCAATTGTCGAATGAAATAGAAACAATAAAATCACGCGAGGTGCGGAGCGTTTGGCGGCATTAGTCAAAGGGCTCGTAGCGTAGGCGATCGGCGCGCGTCACTAGAGCGGGTATGAACTCGTCAACAATTTTTTTTGTTTTTAAACCGTGTCGCGTGTCATAAAGATAAAGTTGGAAATATTTTTTAGTTTAATTAATATTTCAAATGAATACCTCTAGATATATTAGATTTTGAAATGTGATGTCACGAAACTTAGGACCCCTCCCACCCTTTGTCACACCATGTCACACTTTGTCGACCCCCTCCCCCCCCCCTTTACGTGTGATGTACTTTATGGATGACTCCTAACGACACGTACGAGAGTGACGGATTGCTTTATCCACATTTTGTCACACAATAAACGTAACGATACTAGGCTCGCAGTCCGCTATTCGCCGTGTATTTAAACAAATTGTAATATTATAACTATTATAAGTTAAAATTAACATATTTTTGTAACAATTGTATCGGGTTTTTTTTATTGGTAATTATTTTATGTTATTGTGTAAATATAATTGAAGTAGTTACTGTGTATGTTACTTTATAAAACGTCCATATTGTACGTTTATGTTTTATCCCTTGTACATTAGTTCTAAATTGTCGGCTTTGTTTTAGATTTATGAAAAACATTTTTTTTTTCAAAATCATGGTTACCATACTATTTAAGTACTATTAGTAGGGTAACCTAGATTTTTGTTATTTCTAATATACGTTTCATAAAACTAAAAGAAAAAATATTTAACTGAAGGAGGGTAGAAATATTGACTAAGTGTTTAGTTTAATTTAAGTAAGCTGGTCGCAAAACGATTCTTGCTCAAGTTTTAAATCATTGTATTTTTAACTATAATTATAAATACATATTTTAATGATACATTAAACATTTAACAATCCATAATAGCCTAATAATTAGACAATATGGTGTTTAATGTGTCTTAAATAATAATTTAAAGTTCTATGTGTACATAGCAAAAATTATATTTTAATGATAATAATACGAACTAATTGATAATGTTTTTAATAGTAAGTTGGTTTATGTTGTAAGTAGTCCAATTTCTGTTATTGTTAGACGTGCGATACCTTTAGTGTTACACAAATATACTTGTAGTTAAAATCTTTGGTTTTATTTGCCCTAATAATTACCTTGATGGCAGGCATGGCGGGACAGACGATGTGGGTAGGGTACGATGTGGGTACTATACGAGTATAATAACGTATCCGACATTCTTTTGCTTCATTATCTATACTAATATTATAAAGCTGTAGAGTATGTTTGTTTGTTTGTTTGCTTGAACGCGCTAATCTCTGGAACTACGGGTCCGATTTGAAAAATCGAAAGCGAAGCGAGGGATGGTCGCTAGTGCTTTATACTTAAGTAATGGATAAAAAAAAAGTATCGTATATAGTTTGTTTCTGACTTATGCGTGGATTGGATTGAAATTGATGACCAGAACACGTAGAATCAAGAACGAACGAAATTTCTGAACGTGCGTGAAAATTCATTACCGTACCTACAGTGATTGTGTTAAGAGCACAATAAAGTATGTTTTCAAACAAACCAAAAAATAATTTCGAAGAAAAGTTTTTGGGAATACTTTAATTTTTATACTCGTCAGACAGGTTATATACATAATGTATACGTTATTTCCTAAAAAAAGTTGGCAACGCTAGATGTGGGGTCCTATTCTGTTGGAACTAAACCTAATATAATATGGATTTATTGTAAGAGCATGTAAAAATCATAACGTTAAGTTTGTATATACTGACATATTCAACATGTCAAAAAGCAGATTTATCTCTGCCATAAAAAAAAAAAAAAAAAAAAAATTAGATAAAAATTAACGTATATATATATTAAATAGTAAATTGATTACTTAAGAATACATTTAGTTTAAATGTGTGTAGAATAGGAATACTTAAGTTAAAAAAGAATACAAATTTGTTAATATTTATCCAGTCTCATTGTTATTCAAACATATGAGGTTACTCCTTTTTGAGCGACATATGTAATTTAAGCCAGTAGTGGAAACTTCTTTGGCCTATGTATATTCTATAATGTATTACCTTTACATGTATTAATTTGTGCTGTTTGTTTTCCTTAATAAATAAATAAATAAATTATTTAAATCGCATTTTTTAACAAAATATGAAAATGCCATAAAAGAGATTACCAAAAGTGCAATAAAAATTAAAATTGCCAAGAAATATGGATGATATAAGCATTTTGAACTGCTTATTAGACTGCGATTAGACAGAAATCTTTTTCACCGTGTGACGTCTTGCTAGAAAGAGATTGGGTAAAATTGTTGTTGGCTTGTATCTTGGTTATTTTTATACGTAGCCATTGTTATGTTATATCATTGTTTCATTGCCAACCCTGTTATGGCTCTTATTTACTTGACGGTACTGGCGGTCAATACGATAACATTTTTAAAGCAATCACGTTTTAACGAGTATAATTGAGCCCGTGCACTCTAGAACATGGTGACCCGTGTATTCAAATTCATCACGTAATTTTCCTTAATACGTAATTTTCGTCAACTGGTCAACTTTTGTAATTCGTCAATTTCCCAAAAGGTCATTTCTTCTATTTTTACACATTCGGTAATTAGTCAGTATGCGTAATGTAGAGTCGAGAAGAATATTTTGTATATTCTTTGGGGTAAATATTATAATCCATGAAAAACAAGTCACCGATTCACTGACCAAAATTTGTTTCATAGATATGAGGTAGGCTTAGGTTATGTTAGTTCTTCAGCCGGCCCGAAGGGCCGAAACACTTGGGTATAGAAGCTCCGCGATAGCGGAGCTCCGTCGACTCTTTTCATTTTGATATTCAAATGTAAATTAAACTAAAATTCATAAACATAATATTGTTAAATTGTACATTGTCATGTACGAATACGAGCACTGACAAAATTTAAATGTGGATGTGGGGATGGCATAAAGTGACCAGTTGCGGAAAGCAACCAGTTATGGGAAATGACGAATTAGGGAAACTGACGAGTTAAATGTTTTTATTTTATTTTTACATAATTGAAGAGCTTGTAAAGTGATCAGTTGAATAAACTGACGTATTAAATAAATTTACAAGTGTCCAATTCGCCTCGTTGCTCGAAATAAAATAATCTTATTCTTATTACTAGGTAAATAAGAATTATCATAACGTTGACAATACGATAAAATGCCAAAGATGACATGTTTTTTACAAGCTTTTATTTAACTTGCAATGTATATGTTATGTAAGGGTCGTATCTCGGAAGTTAAATTTGACCCACTTCCCGGTGTCCGATGAAGCTGAAAATTTGCATTTGCCTTTAATTCTGATGACAATACAATAGTATAGTACCATCGAGCTAATCTGATGATGGAGACTCAGAGCGGCCATTGGCCCTCCTAAATTACACATGATAAACCCGTCGTGTTAGGGCTTGTTAGAATCGTCTTGACGAGTAGATGACGACTGTGCAAAAAAAAGTACAGTCCGCAACAAACGCTTGTCCTAAAAAATATTTTTTTGACAGACAAGGAAGCTTGACTTCTACTTTCGTAATGTAAGTAAGTTGGAACTAGGTACTTGATGGATAGATGGACCTTTTATGGACGGAATCCTAAAAACACGCAACATTTTAATGAAACCTTATAGTTTGTCTTTAAACTTAAACAACTAGAGCTTAGTTGGGGACTAGGTCAATTTAAAGGGAGATTACGCTTGATATTCCTTTAGGTACCTATTGAAAAAAAAATTACAAATAAATAATAGTCGATGACAATATTTGATGATGACATTACGGGCTACGTCACAGAGTGCCGGGGCGTGCCTCCGCGGATAAAAAACACTATACCTCTAACGATATCTCTTTTAAAACTTTACGACCAAATTCAAATCGTACTTTTACGATTGTTTTTACTGCATATGTTTACGGGCAGCTTGGAGCATCGCCATCGGGAGTAATTGTCTGTAAACGATCGATTTCCAGTCGTCAAATTTAACTGAAACGTCTGGATAATTTTACAATTTTACTACTTACCTCCAACGAAAAAATGGGATGTTTTTTTTATGGCATAGAGAAAACAAACGAGCACACAGGCCACCTGATGGTAAGTGGAAACTGTGACCCATAGACATTCGCATTCACAAGACTGCAATGCAATTCTAAGACTGCAAATGCGTTGCTAACCCTGAGGACTAAGATGGAATGCCTCTATGCTAGTCATTATACCGGCTGTCTTATCCCCAAACCGGAACACAACAATGCGAACACTGCTGTTTGGCGGTAGGTTAATGGATAAGATGGTGGTAGCGATCCGGAAAGACCCTGCACAAGGTCCTACCACCCGCAGTGTGTGTGTGTCTGTCTGAGGCATTGTATCTCTCGAACGGATGGACCGTGTCCTTTTATGTAAAGAAAGCTAAGTTAATCGCAATGTTTCATACTTAACTAGGTTTCATTAATATCTGTTGAGCCGTTTAATCGTAGATTATTCAACAAGGGAGTAAAACAAGCCATACTCACACGCGATGTTTAGCCACCCAAGCGGAGCGAAGGTGGCTATAGTTCGAGCGTCATTCACAATCCTTCATTCATTTGCCAACCCACTTTTTTTCTGTAGCTGCAAATATTTCAGGATTAATTCCAGTACCATCGTGTAGAACTATATTTGTTAGGTTTGGTTAGTTTTTTTAATGTTAAAATATTTACAGTTACAGAAAAAAGCGGGTTACCGAATGAAATAGTTGGGAAACGATACATTTTGCCAAATATGTTTTTGCGAAAAGGCAGAGACAAAAAAACATACGTAAGAAACATATATCAACCATTAATAATACTGTAAATTACTCATAATTATTTCTACGGTTACGTGAAAGAAGCGCAAATAGACCGCATATTAATCGTGTTTAATGTAAATATCTTCCCGGCTCCCCGTCTACCAACATTAGCGAAATAATTTTAAAAATTCTCCGCTAGACTGGAGCTATTTCTCAACGTCCAACTAACGCCCGACCGACACCGGGTTAAATGAAAACTAATTTCAATATTAATATTTCCTTACATTGCTAAAGCTTGGAGTAAAAGATGAGTAAGAGCTTTCTTGATGAGTTTACAGTTTCAGTGTTTTCACCCGTTTAAGAGCTTTAGCCATAGACACATAGCGGTCAAACTTATATATAACACGCCTGGGCCTCTATCCTCGGCGGTAAAAACTATATCGTATTTGATCTTCGTCGCAATTGCCTAACGCACTCGCAATCTCAATTGGCTTCAAAGCGGAACAATTGTTTTCATTTTGTATGCAGACAAGCCTTCGATTTTCAAAATGAAAACAATTGCGATTGCGAGTGCGTTAAGCACAGATCTATCGCTATCTATATAGGGCTATCGTTTGATAGCCCCTCTGTTCCGGTATTGTTTTTTCTCAAACATGCTCGGAAAGGATGGCCTTTCTTTTGAAAAACGAAGACGCGAAGTGCCTCATTTTCTTCCTAGGAGTAAAATAAACGTATGAAAACACTTGCCGTGCATGTCCATATTGTATTTTAAAAGTGCTCTTTATTGCATATAAAATTGAAAGTACCATGAAAAAAATCCCGTACACCCAACTTGCGGGTGGGTGCTTCTGGGTTGTGGCGGCGGCTCGTTGTGCGTGGAACTATCTTAACTAATACTCGTAGTTATCAAACAAACATTCTGTCTGAATTGGTGAAAAGTCGGCGGAAACGAGGATTTTCTGACTCGTATTTTAACCACCTCGATCGTCCTCGATCTTTCCGCACCTAGGCAATAATGTACTATGACGTCAGCCGCCATTACTGTCAAGTAAATAAGAGCTGTCAAAACGTTGACAATAGGATAACAAGTCAAAGACAATATAGTTTTTAGTGTCTAGAATACCGGCCCTGTTTTTGCATCGGTGGTTAAAATAGTACATTGTGTATTAAGGGTGGTAAAGAAATAATTACAAACGAGAGTCTGTTAGAAGCCCGAAGCTGAAGGCTGAGGGCTTTAATGACTCGAGCTTTTTATTTCCTTTACCACCCGTGTAACACACAATGATTTTCATCACAATTGCGAGGAAATGAAATAAAATCATACAAAAGATCATATTTTGGAATCACACAGTTTATAATCAGTATTTATAAATTAGCGGCAGACTACATCATTGTCACAGACCACAGATAATGTCAAACGTGTTCGGAGTCCGATTCTAGTGACAGTCGAGATCAATAGTTTATATGCGAGATTTTTAGGAAATTGTATGCAACTGACATTTCATCCCGAATTAAACTTCATATCGAATGGCACAAGAATTGGGGTCCTGACGTATTGTGATAGTTTGAATCCACGTACAATATTAAAAAAAAAAACTATTACGCACGATAGGGCGTAATGGTAAAAATAGGCCCGTGGGTGTTATTTTGGATTTACAGTCGATTTTTCTAGCATGTTAGGACACTATTTACGAGCAAGTGTGATGAAAAACAATTTGCTTGGCAATTAATACACAGGTTGATCTAATTTTGCAAGCGATTGTAAGATGATAGAGGTAGACGATTGCTCCTAAAAAGGCTTTCGGGTTTGTACCTTTCTCTCATACGGTTTTATGCGAGTCTTACCGGATTTACCCGAACCCGAAAGACTTTTTAAGTGGTCTTGTGCTGAAGTGATTGGCTGATGGGACTTTTGCGATTGCTGCGTTTGGTACTAACATTTCACACACGATAACACATCTGTCACTACTTCAGACGAATTTAATGTGTGCGAGTTTTTTAAATATCCACGCATAAAGGATGATTTTTTTAATGAATGAATTCATCTGTATTTTTCAGAGTACGCTTTCACCATGATATCCGATTACGCCCTAACATTCGCTAGTTTCAGTACCTTTGTAGCCTTTTAAAAGAATAACGTACCAAATAAACGAAAAGGCTTGTGAAGTGTAGCGTTACACTTAAAATCACATTTCCCCTACCGCCTCCGGTTAATCGTGTAGCATTTTATAGGTTTAAAGGGTTTATTTTCCTTATTGTATAATATTAAGGGAATTGTTTTTAGGATTTCGTTGAGAGTAAACCGGTGGCGAACGTGAATGTGGTACTTTTAATTGAAGTATCTATTTTTGAACTGATTTAAATCTAACTTTACCATATTTGAACGGTAGCATACGAAAATAGAATTCTTAGGATAGCAACAACTAGTTTGGCTAACACAACTTTATTTTATTTGATTTCAGTACCTGTCTTTTTTTAGACTAGTTAGATGTAAGTGGTTTTAGTTATAGGAGTATTTGATTTTTGAAGGTATAGCCATCGTTTTAGAAAATAAACACTAGAGTGTTAATAATTTTCTGACAAACAAATTTTTTTTGGCGGTTGTACTGTTTTATAGTAAGGATAAGGCAGGCTCTTGCCAAGATGCATTACGCTAACTTGCGTTTCTATTCGTTTCGTTTTTAAACCAATCGCGTCACTGGTAGATCACGTGACTTTTCATATCACGTTTAAAACCGAAACGAATAGAAACGCTAGTCAGCGTAATGGATCTTGGCAAGCGCCTCAAGCCACCTAATGTCAAGTAGAATGTAAGACTACATAGACATTTACATGGAGTCATTTATTAACTGAGTATTAGAAAATACAACAGCGTGTTTAAAAAAAAATACGGCTCCACATACAATGCATTTTAATGTCGAATGTGTACTGCGAACTCAAAATAACAAACCCACCCTATTTTTATTGATTGGCGTAACAGTTACACGCTGTAGGCGCTTCTCATATTAGCATACAGCTGTAACACCGAAGAAACTAACTGCAATGTTGTAGTCAAAGCATTCTATACTCTATTAATAACCATATTAAATTGAAAATGATTATACTATTACTATGCATATTAGGCGTCGCTCTCGGCGTGGATATACGCGCTCTTTTGTCAGCGAGATCGAGGCACAGGGTGATGTCAGTGGCGCTAGCTAAGGTGCAAACGCTAATAACGTTTTTACTCTATCACTCAAAATGTAACGGATAATAGTTGATCAAGTGGTTTAGCGGTACGCACAAGAATTTCAACACATTTTGAGTGATAGAAAGGAAAAACGCTACTTACGTATCTCTATTCTATCGCACAAAATGTATGGGATGACAGTTGACCACGTGGTTTATGGCTACGCACGAGAATGTCATCCCTTACATATTGAGCGATAGAAAGAAAAAATCAGTAGCGTTTGCATCATGGCTAGGGCCTCAGTAAAACAGACGATACGGAAATGTACTATAGTTTGTAGATAAGGTAAAAGATGCTTTGATTTAGTAGTTCAAGATTATGTACTTGCAATTAAAGATAATTTTAATATCTTTTGACATACTCGTAATCTCTATTAGAAATGTGTTTCTCTCTGGGTGGTGAGTGCAGGTCGTGAGATCGTAACTTAAATCATAAAAATACGAACACATGTCATGTTAGGTGAGAGGGTGCTTACGCTCTTCAAAGGCAGTAAATACAGAGTGAGAAGTTTTCGAATCACCCTGTATAGTGAAGTTTTACGAATGAAAGATTACGCGCTGGCGCCCGACGCGGATATATCATCCGAATGTCATCAAGCCATAAGTTATTTATGAGGATACCTGCCCTCGTAATAACACAATCTTCTATTGTGAAATAAAAAACGTATCTACCTACTTAACATTATTATTTGCACAACGCGGAGACTTATTTATTTACGACAATTTGAAAAAAAGTACATCGTCTGTGCGAGTAGGTATTTAAATTAAATCTAAAACAAAAAAGTTGAGTTCTGTTATTACAATTTTAACGTTTTTTTAGGCAACTAAAATATGCATTGTTTTAGGTGTTTTAACGTATTTGTCAATTTCTAACGCAGTTATCTGAAGCGGGTTCTTTATCTTCCCTAAATAGGTTTCATATCTACTATTTAATTAAGTAACATTTCAAAAGGAATAGAGCCAGCGTCAGACAATCTATGAAAATAGAAGAAAGCAATATAACCTATTGGTTTCATCTATTACGCTATTATTTTAAAGAAACAAGCAATAAAATGGAACATTAAGTTGACTTATTGAACTACCTACGGTGCAGGTCGAGGCTTTTGGCCTGGTTTTCCCATTCATCAGATTTATCGTTTTTAGATATCGCCTTCATTATTCAAGACGACCAAAAAACAAGACATGCTGTATCTAACAGGCGAATTTTATTTATATGTTTTGGTGTTTGTAAACTTAGATCTTAAATATCTCGCGTATTCGTCGGCGAACCTTAATTGGCCTGAGGCCTTGCAGGTATTACGCTACCTATCGTTTCTATTCGTTTAGTTTTTAAACCAATCGCGTCACTGGTAGATGACGTGATACGAAAAGTCACGTGATCTACCAGTGACGGGATTGGTTTAAAAACAAAACGAATAGAAACGATAGGTAGCGTACGTAATACATCTTGGCAGGGCCCATTGATAAGGCTTTGTAAAATTGTAGTGCGTTTATTTTTAAGTAGCGACCCATCGCATCGCTTCGATTTTTGCGAGTTTTTTGTAACACCCGACCAATGATGGACACTTGATTCATATTTTACAGAAGATAAGGGTTATTAATTTATTTTGCAACAATTAATTTACGACCGTATGAAGTTTGAATTTAGAGTTAAGTGTATATTATTGATGCCTGTCAGCTAAAAGTGTCCAGCACTGGTGCCATTACCCTACACAATCCAGAATTTATTATACAAACAATTACACAGAACTACAGAACTACAACTGAACTACTGTATTATACAGTTTTTTTTAGAAACTGACCGCATTTTCAAATATAAATTAAAGTCATTTGGCTGCCAAAAAGCCTTTTACTCTATCATAGAGTTCTTTGGTAGTCACTAGTTGAGCAAATGTGTCGAATAATCTAAGTACCTAATGACGTGATAACTTAATAATATTATTCACAATTGTAACTTAATCAATTAATCCAATTACATAATGCAATTAAATTTACAGTGAGAACTAGTTTATATGATATTGAATCTGATATTATTATACCTATATTAATGAAAAGCTGACTATGTATGATTATTACAAATAAAGAAACATTATCTTATCTTATCTTATCTTACATGAAATAAAAATCCGTTGTGTCGTTTAAAAGATTAAACCGAACACACTGAGGGACAGACAGCAGGAAGCGACAACGCAAAGATTTCGTCGCAGCTACCTAATTCTGCCTTACGTGCTTACGACTGATCGGAGCAACTTAAACACGCCGGTTTATACTTCGTCGACGAATTAAAAAGTGGACTGGGCCAAGATTCTAGGCAGTAAAAAACCGCATATCGTCTTTGCTCTAAGTGTAAAGTAAGTCTAAGTGAAATAATTATTAATTATTATGTATAGGAATAATAACAAAAATCGGGTTAAAAACGGGTAGTTAATTATTTAAAGTAGTGAAATATAACGTCGTAGCAAGATTTGTATCAATGTAGTATTTATGAAAGTAAAAGAAACAAGACAAGTGTATTATCCTAAATTGACGCCTAAGTATCTGCATACTACCTATATGTAGTAGTTAAACAACTTTCTAACCTCAAAATTAACCCTTTTTAGGTAAAACAGCTATCTATACTAATATTATTAAGCCAAAGAGTTTGTTTGTTTGCTTGAACGCGCTAATCTCAGGAACTACAGCCTCGCTATTGTCTAACGCACTCGCAATCTCAATTGGCTTCAAAGCGGAACAATTGTTTTCATTTTGTATGCAGACAAGCCTTCGATTTTCAAAATAAAAACAATTGCGATCGAGAAAGAGCCCGATTTGAAATAGTATTTTTCGTAATCGTGTTATAATAGAGAGCTTTTTAGTCGAGTACCGTGTTTAGGCCACGAAGCTTGCTGAGTGGCCTAAGTAAGGTACGAGATTAAAAAGCTTAATTATGACACTATTGTGAACAATACTTTTTACGAGTATATAAGAAAACTAAAAGTAGATTTTTGACAGATGATGCGACGCTACTACCTACGTTCCGAAACGACACAGATTGGCAATTTTGTATCGGATCGAGGCTCCTTAAACAAGGACACATATATGGAAATCCGAAGTTCTATTTTCAAATTTTTTTCGGTTGTCTAGAGCGTATCGAAATAGTTATTTCGGTTGTCTAGAGCGTATCGAAATAGTTATTTCGGTTGTCTAGAGTGTATCGAAATAGTTATTTCGGTTGTTTCGGAAGTAACATCTAGACTATTCATCGATGAAAAGAGTGACGTTACAGTATTCTCTATGAAATCGTAATACACACATTTTAATCGACGAGTACAAAAAAAATATTTCAGTGTTAGATAGCCCATTTATCGAGGAAGGCTATAATACCCGGCCGTTAAGAAGTCAATCCTGACAGCTGTCATCTCAGTGCAATTTATAACCTATTCTTGTGTTTGAGGTTATGATTTGTTCCGGAATGACAGGTGACAGCATCGACTTCTTAGCGGCCGGGCACTGTAGGCTATAAATGATACTCACATAAACCGAAGCGAAGCTAGGCGGGTCACTAGTTCTAAATAAAACAAAGCAATCATAGACAATGCATTGGCCAAGTGATGTCTAAAAATGTTTACCAAAAAATGATAATTTTGAGGTTAGAAAGTGGTTTACTATATAAGACAGGTAAGAATGAACAGACCTTACTGTAGTTAATTCTTATCTCAAAAATTATGATAGTTCCCGAAGAGAGTATGTACCGAGTTCTTCGAGAACGATGTCACGGGCAAAAGATAGTGTAGAATAATAAAGACAAACGAAGTGAGGGTAAAACGTCATAATAAGAATAGTAGGTAACTTCGGCTTCAGTCGATGAAAACAAATAATTTGAGAGATACACGACTGAAATATGAGGAGATATTTGTTTGGTATAAACAGGGGAGGTACGAAAAGCAGACGTTTGGATGCGGTAGTTTAAATGATTGTAAAATAATATTCAAAACATAATGCACATTCTTTTTTTTTTTAAATCTTGAGCATACTTAAAACCTTGTCATTGTGACTGCTATTGTTATTGTCATACTTGTCATTTGATGTTCTGTTTGAAGTTTATTATGACAGTGCACTAAAGTGCTTAACATTTTCGTTGGGGGGTTAAATTCTCTACTATTTTTACTCACCGGTTAAATTTATTATCTGACATTTATAGGTAATTTCAGCTCTTTAATTTTCTTTTACATACCTACCATATGAAAACAATATGGCTGCCTTTAGATAACTACTAGATACTGAAAAAAATAACCTCTCAAGGGCGAGTCTGACTCGAGCATGGAGGGTTCCGCACCTGCGACATATTTGTATGAAATATTACAAACCCAATAAAAAATACCTACTTTAGAAGAGTATATAAAGCTTTAACCTCTCCTCATCCTTAGTAGGTAGACAAGGCAGTAAACAAATTTTATTTTTTGCTTTAAACAACCATAAGTGTTAGAAAAATTCTCTTATTTTCCTGAAATATATAGATTACCAGCTTCTGCCCGCGACTTCGTCCCTATATGTTGATCTACATTGTCTCCATTTCCATTTTGATCTAAATCCGTCCAGCCGTTACAGCGTGAAGGAGTAACCGACTAACACACATACTAGTAGAATACTGTTGTCCTTGTAATTTTTCGAGATATTTATCTTCAGGGGGGTTATTATGACATAACTTTGCAGTTCAGTTTACGCTGAGAGAAAAGGACAGAGCTATACAAGTGCTATAGCGCTGTCCTTTACGCTCACCGTAAAATGAACTGCAAATCCACGTCGTAATAACCCCCCAGTAGTTTGAATAAAGGGGGGGGGTTCGTGTTTAGCCACTAAATACTACATATTGCATAACTTTAGCCAATTTACAGAAAAAAGGTCTAGACAGACAGACTGATAGACAGACGGACAACAAATTCAGTCGTTTAAGAGTTACCGTAAAACGAGGACGAGTAGGGATTAAGGGGTGAGTAGGGACACAACCTATAATAAAGGGTTCTCTGTCGTTTGCCCGAAAGTCATTTGCCATAATTCTATCACTTGCCATAATATTCATTCGCCATATAGGCATTTTTTCTGAAATCGTGAACTAATCAGAATTGTTATAAAACAAACCTAACCTAACCTATTGGGCTCTATACGATGGCATGTAAAAATTACCTGAAAGTTTTACAGTTTCAGAAAAAAATGCCTTTATGGCAAATTAACATTATGGCAAGTGACACAATTATGGCAAATGAAATTCGGGTAAACGAAGTGATCCGATAATAAAGCATGTGTTACTAATCATAAGACTGAAATTATTTCTAATAGACGTAGGTAACGTGATTGTCCATTTAACACTTGTTCTTATTTGCAACAAGTTATGACTTATTTTAGGTTGTGTTCCTATTCACCCCTTAGTCCCTACTCACCCCGTTTTACGCTACAAGTTTTATCTATTTCATAGTTATTACAAAAGTTGTGTGGTATCATAAAATGCCTTCTCCATCATCTTAATACCCTAAAGCCCGTGTGCAAATGAGATGAGCATTAGACCCTATATGTTGGAAGGGGATGTATGTCCGTCATTTGTTTCGACTCGATGAACGAATCGTCTCACTGATGTCTTCTTGTGAATTGAATTATTATTTGCGAGGAGGAATTTTATTACGCTTTTGTCTGAGTACCTACCTATAGGTAGCTTTGAATTCGTTTAGTTGTTGCACAGTGCTACCTATATTAAAAATGTTAGTTTGTAAGGATGAAATTTGGCTCATAGTAACACCTGGATATTTTTACATACACATACATAAACTCACGGCTTCGTTCCCAGAAAGGGGTGGGGTGGGCAGAGCTACAGAATTACCTACAACTCTAAAAACTTGTTCATAATTCTGTAACCACATTTTGCACAAAACAGGCTACGATGTTTACCAGCGTATTAGTGACAGGTTGCAAGCCTATCGCCTGTACTACAAGCCTATATTCCCTTAGTCGCCTCTTATGACATCCACGGGAAGAGATGGAGTGGCACTATTCTAACCCGGCAACCACACGGGGTTTTATTAAATAATAAACCCGTCATAGTCGAGGCTTACTCAAAATGTATGCAAGATAGTTCAAAAAGTTTTTGAATCGGGAATTACTCCATTTTTAATCAAAGGAATTTTTTGCTTGTAAAGGAGAGTCTTGTATGATCTTAAGTACATGTTCGTCGACAAACAAATCATCAAAGACCAAACGTTTCGTCTACCTACTTATCGGCTTACAACCCTGATTTGAAATAAGTCAATAAATCCGCTTCGCTAAATTATAATTTTATTCTCAGTATCAAATTGTAAATACAACTTAACGTCGTAAATCCGAAGTAATTAATTTTTGTGCACTGTTGCTTTGAAATCTAGTTTGAAATTCGAACAGGCTTTTTGATATTTTAAAGGTAGGCCAAGGACATTTTTTTACGCTGCTACAAAAGGGCATATCTACATTATAAGGCTCCACCGTAACGGATTGCGTGGAAAATCTACAGGGCCGAGAATCTAGGAGGTAAAAACCACCAAGAATAGAGGCTCAGCGCTTGTTACTTTAGCTGTGGACAATGTAAATCAGGCGCCCGTAACGTGTCACATCGCGATATAACGCGTAACATGACAAAAACCGTCCTCATAACCAGTACTGACACGGTCACGGAACCATGTTAAGATGAAATCTTATAAATGTGCACCCAACACAAGAGTATAACAGTCTTTTAATAGGTCAGTGTACACGCTCAAAATAACGCCCTGCTTCACGCGCTGCTTCACGCACCACCTTTCCAAATTTGCGGCCAAGTCGTAGACCGTACAAAAGTGATCTACTTTATTTGTCTAATCTTACAGATAGGCCCCTTTCGGATCGGATCACTTCGTTTACCCGAATTTCATTTGCCATAATTGTGTCACTTGCCATAATGTTAATTTGCCATAAAGGCATTTTTTCTGAAACTATAAACCTTTCAGGTCATTTTTACATGCCATCGTATAGAGCCCAAAAGGTTAGGTTAGGTTTGTTTTATAACAATTCTGTGGGGCTAGACAAGTTGCCATCGTTCACGAACGCTAGCGTTAGGTGATCACTGGCGACATGTGTTGTCATTGAAAAATGTATGGGAATGACGTAAGTCACGTGATATATCACTCGTTACAACTGACACGCTGAAAACTGATTGTCTAGCCTATTTAATTTTGACAGCGCCAAGTGACAGGTGATCACCAAAGTGATCGCCTAACGCTAGCGTTCGTGAACGATGGCAACTTGTCTAGCCCCACTGAATAGTTCACGATTTCAGAAAAAATGCCTTTATGGCGAATGAATATTATGGCAAGTGATAGAATTATGGCAAATGACTTTCGGGCAAACGACAGAGAACCCTTTCGGATACACTTCGACCCTTTAGGACATTTTGTGCAATTACCCTCATACACACTCAGCTGTTCGAATGTGTAGGTTTCCTCATGAGGTTTTCCCTTCACCTATAGAGCATCGGGTAATGCACTTCAGTTAGAAAAACTCATTGGTACATGGTGAGCACGGGGGTTCGAACGCTGGACCTTACGATCACGAGTCGACCCCCCAAGCCACTAGACCACCAACGCTCGTGATCTACTTTATTCAGTCGCTGACTGTACCTATCCTCGTAATAATAATTGTAAAACACTTCTAATATTACCTTGTAGAGTAATCCCCTTGTGGTACCGCGAGGGATATCAAATAGGGTACGCCGCAGGCCACAATTTGTCTAATGTTAAACTAAAACTATCTCTAATGGATTGAATTTAACTTGTAAACAATATTACCGAATCATTTTCAATTTGAATCTATTATTAAATTACGTATATAGAGTAACCTTAACTACAGTATTATAGAGGGCTTTGGAACTATGATCCCATGATAAATTCTTTTAACTGATAGAAGCTGAAAAAGACTAATCTACAAATTATAAAATATTAAATGAGTACTTCAGACGAATTATACAACATTAATAGCTGGTGAAACCCGATTGCAATTTTAAACGGGACTCTGTTACTAAGACCACTGTTCGTCCGTCCGTCTGTCCGTCTGTCTGTCACCAGGCTGTATCTCATGAACCGTGATAGCTCGACAGTTGAAAGTTTCACAGATGATGTATTTCAGATGATGTATAAGGCGGACTACCATACCTACAACCAACGTGATTAATTTATCTAGTCGCCGTTTTTTGATCGATACTAATAACGGCAACAGGTAGACGCTGGAAATATTCACAAAATATTAATATACTTAACCGAAATTTAATACAAACAACGCAAACATACATTTTGGCATTAAAAGGGCATCAATTAGAAGGTTGTCTATGAACTTTTTTTTTTATTGCGTAGAGAAGACAAACGAGGCACACAGGCCACCTGATAGTAAGTGGAAACTGTGACCCATAGACATTCGCATTCACAAGACTGCAATGCAATCCTAAAACTGCAAATGCGTTGCCAACCGTGAGGACTAAGATGGACTACCTTTATGATAGTCATTTCACCGGCTGTCTTATCCCCAAATCGGAACACAACAATGCGAACACTGCTGTTTGGCGGTAGGTTAATGGATAAGATGGTGGTAGCGATCAGGACGGACCCTGCACAAGGTACCTACCACCCGCAAAAGTTGCCTTGAGAGTTTTATTTTTCACAGCTTCAAGGGATCTACCCTGAGTAGGTATATGGCTTTAATTTCAACTCGATACCTCCACGCGTTCCCGAAATAAAAGGTCTTAGGAGACAGACGGACAACAAAGTGATCCTATAAGGGTTCCGTTTTTTCCTTTTGACGTATGGACCCCAAAAAACGGAGTTTTATAATCGGCTTACATTACGAGAATTGAGCAGTTGAAACGTAGCACGGTAACCACGATCCTTGGGTTCACTCAATTAGGTAAAGTTCCAGGAACCGCCCGCGGCGATCGCTAAATTAACCGACGGATCTGTTTCCAACCAACATTAGCATTGCGTCAATTTTACATGAGAGACTTGGTTTATCTAAGGTTCATTAACCTATGTCGTAGCTAAAAGCCCACCTGCGGCGATAGTTTACAATTATGTTAGTGATGTGGTTACTAGATTGAATATATATGTGACATCGATAGCCTAGTTGGTAAGTTGTGCGAAGTTAAAGGTCCCGGGTTTGGTACCGCGTTTTTGAAGTCTTAGTTTGCTATGTGTTTTTTTCAACCACCAGCCTGGACTGAATTACTATTTAAAAAAAAACGAGGGACAATCTCATGCAAATTAACCTATAGTCCATTCGCGTTAAGAATGCAGTAAATCATCATTGTCCACCGGCCTAGACACACCCCACCACCAATCGGGTTTTTTTTAAAATTTAACTTAATCTTTTAAAAAATAATTTGTTTTTATTTCATCTCCACTGTTAATACACTCGTACCCTGCCGTTGCAGTTGGTGATTCACTGCATTCTTATCGCGAACGGACTATAGTCCCAAAACTAGGGTTATACTATGGGTACTAGGCAATAATAAACTTATTTTTTTAATGAAATAAGTACCTATTTAAATAGATAGAAAACAGCTCAGGCTCAGGCAAAGGGATTTGAACCCGGGACTGCTAGTTTCGCAGGCAGGGTCACTACCAACTAGGCTCACTAGAATAGTCCCTTAGTGTTTCCTGGTTTGCCTTATTAGCAGTGTGCCTAATCATTTTCCAATATGTGTTTTGAGATGTAACCTCAAAAACTATTCAACTTCTCGACGAAGTTCCATACACACTTTCTCTCCCCTCCCAAAACGAGTGCAATGCCTTTGAACTTAGGCTTTCCCAAAAAAAGCCCTAAGAAGATCCTGGATACGAAATAATCCCGGAGTTACGTTCCCAAATTCTGGATCCAACTGTATAGTAAGGTATTTCTAATAAAGTTTTGTCGATCAAGACATGATTTTGTAATAAGTCGCATTAAGACAAAGAAATAATCCTCCGATTCATTCTACTCTTCGTCATCTCGGCTCGGTCTTACAATCGATATCACATTCGTTACGAATGGCCGTCCATCTCCAACGTATTCAACCGAACCGAGTTATAAACGAATAACGATAAAATCATAGCGCATAAGAACAATAAACAGGAACTATCGATTCATGAGGGAAGCCAGAGAGCATATGAGAGAATCAGCGGGAAATAAGATTACCTAATTGTAAAAGATTATCTTGATGCTTAGATTCACTCTAAACACAATTGTGAAATGTTGAATTAAGTCTAATGTTTGTTCTTTAAAACACTAAAGTTTCCCTCCTTTCATAAACGCCCAAGTAGTGTGCTTGAAGTATGCTCTGTAGTTATCTGTCATTGTGACATTTGTATTTGACAGAATGGGACAAAGAACACTAACTAAAATATGTTTATTGTGCGTTTATGCATCAGGGTTTTTTTTTTTGTTGAAATTCATCAAATAGTTCACATGATATCACGCTTTAAACTGAGCACCGACCGTGAGACATTTTTAATTTTTAGAGACCTCTTGCACGAGCTTCTTGTCGAGTCAAGTAGCCTACCTACGGTTAGACTGAGTTTAGTCATATACTAAATTATTAATACTTTTAATTAGCACTATAGTATATTTTGTGCAAGTAAAAATACAGGAATATCAATCTTTTGAAACGATATGGGTGTAACTTCGTAGTTTCATCCACTCTTGCCTGGATTTTCTACAGTTTTATACACACTCTCTCATTGTCTCCCTCGTAAATCTCATAAAACGTGCGAATAGATCGCATGAGCAATCGCCTCGAAAATTCACACTTTACGATTCGAACACTCAATAGGTTTTATGGTTTCTGCTAGTTAACCCTGGATACTGTTAACGCTGCTAGACTTTAGATTCCTTTCTGACGACTATTGATGTAGATACGATCCTGCCTACAAAACTTGCTTATTAAAAATAAAAATTAACCTAGATGGTAGTGAGTGGCCACGTGACTCGGGTAACGAAGCTACCGATCCCAGGTTAAATCCTCCTTAAGGACAAGTCATAAACAAAAAAACCCAATGAGAAACTTACATACATAATATCGTATAGCTAAACCTTTTATAATCCTTAAAGAAAGGCTTACGTACTTTAGACTACATTAAACCGCTCGCTTTTATTCCAAGCTAACATAACAAAAAACCTTGCACCTGCGGCGGCCATTTTGAATAATTTCCTTCCGCCATTTTGTGCTCGATGACGCTCTGACGGATTACGGCAGGATTTAATCTACGTTGTAATAAAATATTTCCCTCTGAACTCCGTATTTATAAGAGGAATTAGCTAATGGAGGCAATTATAAAAATTGAGGATTATATTTTAATTAGAGCTCCGCTTTGTTTTTCTGTTTAGTCTGTCATCTGACCTGTTTGCTTTGCTGCATTCTTTTTTATGATTACGGCATTTAAAATTTAATTGTAATTAGACAAAAAATAACGTTAATTAGAAATGGAGAAAGGTTGAGGCTGTACACTTTTAATTAACCTTTTATTATTTTATTGGTAATGTGTTGGTCCATCTATCGCTATTAGTAATAGCAAGATAAGAAGTGAATTCTGACATCTGTCATTCTAGTACTAATTATAACCTCAAACCCAAAGATGGGTTATAGTTTGCACTGTTCCTTTTACTATAGCGCCTTTTGCTCCAGACCAGCATGTCGAGAGAGTTTTGGCTTAGAAAGACACGCTTGTAGAGTCAACCAATTTGATTTCTAGGCCACTTTGGACTATGTTAAAGTGACGTTGTCAACCAAAACGTAAGAGACTCCCTATGATTTGGTTTACAACGTCACGTTGACAAAGTCCATAGTGGCCTAAGAATCAAATTGGTTGACTGTACCTACCTATGTTAACGCAAGTCAGATTGACTCTTTCCTCGCTATTGTATAATGACTTAATTAGGTCTGTATTTGATAAAGTCTTGCCAAACAAAAACAACGCCTTGAACATTCTTGAATGTCAGAATAATTACTGCAATTTAATAGCAAAATTATTAAGGTTTTCATGCATTTTTATGCTTTCTTTGTTAGTGGCAAGATTAATTTCCATCCAAGGCGCTTCTCACGGTTTTAATCTAGTATCGCATTAAACTTGATACTTTGTTTCAAATTGCATTCTGCGAGGCGCCTTGTAAAAAGTTATACATAATGCATGTTCGCCTGCAGCTGGCTTTCGTGCCCTTACTACGTGTTATCACGGAAAGTGTGGTATTTACACTAATTCCAACCAACATCCTATCCTTTAACCTACCGCCTAGCAACAATGTTCGAATTGTTGCGTTTTTGGTGTTGGTAACGCGCTTGCGGTCTTAAGACTGTAGTCTGTAGGGTCTCAGGTGCCATTTACCATCAGAGTCTATGCTATGCCACTAAAGAAACATATAGGCCTGCCTACTCGTACTTCGGACGGGTGTAGTGACTGGTTTGATCACCTGTGCAGTCGCGTTTGCCTTTCTCTCAAGCTGACTATATAGTACTTATCTTATTTAGTACACGGGTGGGTCATGTATTCGAACAGACAATGAAAATGACATTCACAGTGACAAGGTTCTAAGTATGCTCGCCATTTTTATTGGGTACATGACATCGCAACGGAACATGGTGAAGATCAAGAATATGAAGTATATGATAGTAAGAATGTAGAATACCTCTCCTTCTCACCTTTTTAGAGTTATGTATGTAGGTAGACATGTATGTGATGTATGTACGGGTCGATTCACAAGAGCTGGCACGAATGGATTGAATGAGTGAATGAAAGTATACTAGTGTGTAAAATAGTTACAGGTTTTCGGTTTGAAATTCGAACATCGGTTCAAAGGACGGCACTCACACAATGATAGGTGACATTACTTTCGTTCAATCCATTCGTGCCAACTCTTGTGAATCGACCTGTAAGGTTGTAAACACTTTATTGAACAAACAATGTACAAAGGCGAACTGAAATAGTATAAGTTTCAGGAAAACTTAAGAAGGAAAATGTTCTACTGCGTTATTATCTGTGCCTAATTTATAATTGTAATTAAAGAAGTAAATTAAAATGACGTGCTGTATTACGAATATGGAATACTTTTCGCCTTCCTATCGGGAACCCGTAGTAACTCCTTAGTTAGAGCTACAGAACAAAGATACGAGTTATTTTGTGAGTGGAAGCCAGACTTATCGGATGAAGCGATTCTCGATTCCATGACGCCGGAGGTGCAATGGGATTAGAGGGTTGAGTTACGTCCTATCTTTATGGAGGGAATAGTATGAAAGTTTCACAGTTTCTGCAAAACGGGAAACGGAAAATGTTTAACTGAGTTTTGATGTGTGAAAACCACCCTTGAATTTTTAGTACGTTAACTTATAGTAGAACTAGATCAAAATAAAAATCAGTACTTATATTTTGTGACGTTACATTTTTCAGAATTAGAAAGCCAATTTAGTAGGTACTTAATTATACATAGTTATCGATAAGAATAAAGGTAACTCTTTATTTTTTTTAATGATCTTGAGTGCGTTGAACTATTTATGTTGATGTTACATTTATAAAACATATAATAAACTAGGAGTGTGACCAAAATCATTGATAGAAGTTGAATTTGCATTGAAAACTATCAATTGGGATAAGTACACTTGTTATACTTTTTGACGGCATAGAGAAAATGAGCGCACAGGCCACCAGATTACGGAATGGAAATAACCAGTTTTAACCGGTTATTTTCGTACAAAACCTCTAAAAACCGGTTATATTGCATTCCCTATTGGGTTGGATCCGAGATCTCAAAGAAACGTGCATTCTCATATCTGCAAATGCGTTGCCAACGTTGATTAACATGGAATACCACCATACAATGCTGTCTTATCCCTATACCGGAACAAAATGCGAAAGCGGCTTGAAGGTAGATTAAAGGATATGATAGTGGTAGCGACGGACCCTACACAAAGCCGTACCACTCCCCCTTTAGTACCGTTTGGTAACCAAAATTTCGTAACTAGCTTGAAATACATACATACAAATACATAAACTCAAGCCTTTTTTCCCAGAGTGGGTTAGGCAGAGCTACAGAATTACCACGACTCTAAAAACTTGTTGATAATTCTGTAACCACATCTTTCACAGGTACTTAGGATGAGCTTTAAATGTCACTTAATTATGTTTTGGTTACCAAACGGTACTAAACGACACTCCCTAGTTACAAACAAAATGGATACCCCATTTTGAAATGAAGCCTTCAAACCTGTTCATTTACACAGAAAAAACTAGACAATTTAAGTTAATGTTTCATTAAATAACGAAGATTACCTACAATCACGACGGTAGCAAACATTTTACCAAATGAGCAAATAATTCGCGTGGTTATGAAAAATTCAGAGCGTCATCAAATTAGCCCGAGCAAATATGTTATTACATGTTTGCTTCGGCTATTTCAAATGTTTACTAAGCGGACCTGGCCGAGGAGGTATTATGAATTTATGACCAAAAGGTCAAGGGTTTTCGAAAAACCTGCCAAGATCCAGTCAGTCAGTAAAAGGAATAAATAGAGAATGATAACGCGGTTGGCCTAGTTGGTAGTAACTCTTCCTATTGTCGGCTCCACATGCTTGCGGTGTTTGCCAAACACTGCAGGGATGTTATTCTCTCAAAAACAACGGACGGTCGGACGAACGAGCGAAATCGCAGCGGCGAGTTTAAGTAGTCCCGTCAGAGCGAACAAAACACATTTTAGCGTGTGCATTTTTAATTTGGCAGCATGGCTTCTGTCCATAAGATCAAACGAGTAATTGTGAATGCACGCGCTAATGTGTTTGCTCTGACGGGACTACTTAAACTCGCCGCTGCGATTTGTCCGACCGTCCGTTGTTTTTGAGAGAATAACACCCCTGTACAAACCATAATAATTACGACACATAAAGTCGTTCACACGTAATAATACCTAATATTAGTAAAGTCGGGATCAATAGAAATGACAAAAGATGTAAATAAAACCAAACGACCCTTACGTTACATCATAATCACGTTCTTTTGGACATCGCGTGAGTTATATTTAATGATGTAACGCTTGATTGTTACTTTTACGTTTTCATAAAGATTAAATAACTATTAACTAATTATATACGTTTTTTTAATCAAATTTCGTTTGCAGAAATATTGAGGTTATGTGTCAAAACTTTTCCTCTCTCCTTGACCGCGTCATAATAACATAGGTATGTTATTATGACGTGTTCCGTGAGCTACTGTCAGAACTGGCTGAAAATCTGCGCAGTAAGGCCCTGTTGTTTGATCAGTAGTTAAACTAACTAATTGTTAAAATTCGAAAAAGGAACAGAAAATTTGACACATTTCCTTGAGATTCCTTCAAATTTTCGATTCCTTTTTCAAATTTTAACAATTAGTTAGTTTAACTACTGATCAAACAACAGGGCCTAAGTGTCTGACAACACAGCATTTTGCTGAGCCAGTGATAGTTTCATTGCCTCAAAGACACCGATTTCCTGGTCTAATTTGATCTCATTATTTTTGTATACTTGTACGTCTTATGGTTAGTGCACATAAATAGTTACTAGTAAATTAGTAAACAAAATTCAAAAATTCAAATTACTTCCACAATACCACTAACCACTAACTAACACTACTACTTGGGTAAAAATCGGCTACAAGCTTCTTCACATATCTTCACACACGACACACACACTAATTTCTTCCACGATTGCAAATATATAAGAGTATATATACCTTTATTTTTTATTTTATATGTATATTCATATTAGACACAATATCATCCACGCTGCCACGTTAATATACAAATGTCCACCCAATGTTATCATTCTATTGACATATAGCTACGATATAGCTGTGTAGGTCGGTATTAATTAAGCTACAACTATGTATTGTCCATTACAAATGGCCGCGGGGTATAATTACGAGCCGACCGATGTCAGTGGAAGGCTTCATCTGCCTTTAATTATTATTGTGCTTGAATGATATTTCCAGCAGATATTTGTATGAAATTCAAGGAAAATGCCAATGTGTTCATTTATTTTATCATATCATTTATTTCATTTATTTAACATGAGTTTTAAACACGTCATGGTTCGAAATAGCAAACAGAAAGGAATCAAATAGCTAGGAATAACGTAATACCATATCGTAACATTAGGCTTTATTTCAAAAACAAGTTGTATTCCGTTTAGAAACTTCTCATATGTGAAGCTTTCCTTAAAACGTTTCTCGGAAATTTCCAAGAATATTCTTAATTGTTATTTGGAAGAATAAAATGTGCACGCCGCCTTTAAAGTTGAGTTAATAGGGGGTTATTTTATTATGACACAGCAATGCAGTTTAGTTTACGCTGAGAGAAAAAGACAGAGATACATACATACATACATTAAATCACGCCTGTTTCCCAGAGGGGTAGGCAGAGACCACTTCTTTCCACTTCCTACGATCTTGACAAATTTATTTCGCTTCTTCCACATTCATACATCGAGTCATGCACGCACGTCGGTTTAAGATTCGGCACTTAAGATTCGGCCCTTTTCCAGTATTTCTCCGATTTGACTCGAAAAAGTACGCCTAGGATATATACAATTATATAATTGACAGAGATATATAATTGCTATAGTTACTCTGTCCTTTACGCTCGCCGTAAAATGAATTGCATAGCTATGCCATAATAACCCCTCTGAGCTCACAAAATTATAGAAATGCACATCCTCCGTTATTTCTGAATCTGCTAAAAAACAATAACACTATTATAAAACACATAGCAAGCCATTTATAGATACAACGGACAGAAATACATTTTATTGTACAAATTTGCTTACAAGATCAAAACCAGTATTGTTGACTCGGCAAACTTCCCCTCACCTTGCCATACATCAACAACCCTTCGATACAAAGTGCTATTTTATCTGAGTGTACTTAGTCATTTATCAAAACTTTTTTATTGACTGTGCATAATATATCGTCAGTAAATACTTAAAGGGATTGAGGTAAGTTTATACACTACAAGGAGATCTTGTATCTACAACTGTTTTTGCGACCTAACTTTATTTTGTGATTTTTTATCCCATTGCAAACCGGACTTGCGTCAGAGTTGTGCCACACGTTGCCTGTGCGTTGCAGCATCGCCGCTGCGTTGTACTTACTACATATAAATAAGTTTCTATCAAAAATATTTTTTTGGGACAAGCTTTTATTGCAGACTGTACTTTTTTTTGCACAGTCGTCATCTACTTGTCAAGATGAGTTTAACAAGAACTAACAAGCCGCGTTTATCATGTGTTATTTAGGAGTTCCTATGGCCACCCTTAGTCTCTATCATCAGACCAGCTCGATGGTACTATATTATTGTATTGTCATCAGAATTATATGCAAATTTTCAGCTTCATCGGAGACCGGGAAGTGGGTTAAATTTAATTTGCATGATTTGACTCTTAAATTAAATAAAAGCTTTTAATTACAACGACATGCCACACGATGCGTCACTTGCGTCGCTCTATGTTGAAATTACACAACGAAACGCACGAAACGGTAATGTGGCTTTGCTCAGTGTTAATTTATATTGATGTCCGCGAAGAGATGAGAGAACTGTATCATGACGATGAGGTAGGTTGTGCAGAGATGCAGCAGCCCCACGGGTAGAGAAACGTCCACCGGGATCAGTCTGTACACGGTGAACCGACACGGCCGCAGCTCTGTGTAGTCTAGGAACTCCTTTATTTCTTGACGGAGGACTCCATCTGTAAAAATAACAAATGTATACACAATTAAGAGGGTGAGGCTAAAAATGTCCATACAAAATGCTTTCATATCAGCCTGGTTGCAGTCCACTGCTGGACATAGGCCTCCCCCAAGGAGCGCCACCGATAACGATCTCCCGCCCTTTGCATCCAGTCACTGCCAGCTGCCTTCTTCAGGTCATCGGTCCATCTAGCCGGGGGGCGTCCTACACTACGTTTGCCTAAGCGTGGTCTCCATTCGAGAACCTTCCTACAAAATGCTTTAATATGTTGTAAATATTATAAAAAATTAGGTCTGTACGTTTTCCTATCCAAGAAAGTATTTCTCGAAAAGAAGGGAAAAACGTGTCATGTTTGAAAATTTCAACTATCAAGAAGTTGGTTTTTCATCGTGTTTTTACGTTCGACAGTCTCAAGGGAATATGATCAAGGTTAATATATCCAAAAAACAGATACATAACATAGGCGTTATGGTCATTGAGATCCAGGTCGTGGAATACTGCCGACTTTATCACATATGGCCTGTTAATTAAGATGCTCTAAAAGCAAAAGTGAATTTGTCCAGTTTTTTTTTTATGCTTAATAATAAAATTATAATAATACTATTAAGGTGTAGTTAAAAAATTAAATGAATTATTTTTCTGAACTGTTGCAGTTGTAACTCCCCAAAAACAGTTAAAATATATCACAAAGGCAAAGGAAAAATACCAAATATAAAAATACCTACAAATGGTCAGATTTTTTTAGATTATGTAAGATTTAAACATACCTACTATGCACAGTACTGCACAGGCTCAGGCATATTGCATTTTAGTATCTTAGTCAATTTGACTTTAATATTTAAGGTAAAACAAAAGCAGAAGAAGTTTTCAGCACTGTATTTGTAGGAGTGGCTGCAACTCACCATTACACCGTTTGTACTGCTTCAGTAGAACAAGCTTCATCCTGTCGACGTGCGCACGAGTCGCTTCAAACACGAACCCGGGCAGGCACGCGGTCAAACCCCACTGCAATACCTCCAGAGCCAGCGCTAGCAGGCTGATCAACGGGACCTTCAAGACAGACCAACGTTATATTATCATCGTCATCTGGATTAGAATCATCATCTTTAGCATCTTCATCATCATCATCACCAAAGCCAGCATCATCACTATCTTCTTCTTTTTCTTATTCATCCAAACCAATAGTATAATTGTGAGAGGGTGTCTATGTATAGAAAATTCTAGTACTTTTATTAATGAAGCAATCATGATTACTAAGTGTTAAACTATTTATTCAGTTATTTTAATGTATATTTTTAGATTTTGGTCTATTGCTGTAATATAGCAAAGAGGCAAAGGGTCCTACAGAAAGTCAGCGCACTGATATTGGTGTTAAAGCACGAATGAAACACATGTTTTGTCTTATTATTATTTTGCTTTTTACTCCTTTTTATGACTGTTAGGAGACCTCGTTACTACGTGGTTTCATCAATTAGAGCTCATGTTTGTGAGTTCTAGGTCGTGCCAGTTCTAGATTTGTTCGTCCATGTTTAATGTCAGGTCTGATCATCTAAATTTTGGCTCTGATTAATCTGATTATTTGAAACTAATAGTACCTTTAAGTGTTGTGTATACATAAGAATTATAGTCTTACTCCTTTTTTATGCAGCACGATGATATTGTACAGAAGTAACATTATCTTCGGGAAACTGCAAAGTAGACTCAGCAGGAACTGTACAAACAAAATTTTCAAATTACTGTACATTAAGTTCTCTAATCGCGTAATCACAATCTCTCTACGAGTACGTTCAAGGGTAATTCCACGATAATGTAACGAAAGTTACCATTTCAACGAGTGTTTTTGAAACTTTGAATGCTCATATTTTTCTAGATATAAATTTAAACACGTATATAAAGATAAATTAATCCTTTTATTTTGGAATATAACTAAAAAAACAAGCAAAATGCTAGAAATTGGTAACTTGCGTTACTCTCTGCCATGGAATGGCCCTTCATCATAATGGCAAACCATCGAAACGAAATTATTCACAGAAAATGTACTCACCATAGGGTTCAGCAGTTTGTTCATGCCATTAATACTATTCAAGATCCTTTCGTACACATTTTGGTACATAGCTATAGAGTTTCTTTTGTTTCTCGAACCAATTACAGACACTGTTTCAATTTTGAATAGTTGTTCAACTCTTTCCCTTAGTAGGTTCATTCTGTACAGGATGATGTGGAATACTATTAACCGAGGCATCAAGTCTGTGTCAATTGCCACTAAGATGAAACCAGAGATGAAGAGGAGAGACGGTGACTCGTTGCAATATGTCTTGAAACAGTAACATAGCGAGGTGGAATAGAGAATACGGGTAAACAAAGCGAGTGCTAAAGAAATTCTAATAACAATCTTCAACTTTCTGTAATAAACAATACGGACACCAAGCAAATCGTCAATCACTTCGACATTATTGAAAAACTTTATCCAAATGTTACATTTGTTTTTTATGTGAAGTAAAGATACTTTAGCGATGTATTCGATTGCTACAAAGATGTACGGAGACAGATGAATATTTCTGACATAGGTGATAGCTATAAAAGATGAACCTAAGGACAAAGTTAAGGAGTAAATGAGAAAGGTTGCTCTGATGAATTTAGATTTAGAGATGGGGAAAGGGAGGTAGTTGTAGCCGAAAATGGCGGGGATGGAATACGAGTCATTGAAGTTCTCGTAAAATCGTTTAGTTTTGTTTTTTTGCTGAATGATAACTTTCTTGAAGCAAGACTGTATGCTCATAGTGACTTATTCCTACGAAGACAGGAGTCGGACTGAAGGCTTAACTGTCCCAGTATTAAAAAGCTATTAACGGTGAATTTGTGTATTTATTTTTGCGTTATCAACTCGTTAAGTGTGATGTTATTAGTCATAACAGGGTTGTGTGACGTGCCTTTTTTATTATTTTAAACTCAAGGTTATGAATGGTGACAAGGTGGTGATAGAATAAAAATGACCATCATTGGAACATGATTCAGGTATTCGTTCCTGATTTTTAAGTTTTTTTTTTTATAAACTATTTACTTCGGACAATTGCTTATAAAATTTTATATAAATTTTATAGTATCCCATTTGAAGGAATTAATAACAAAAAAAGCAAGTGCGAGTTGGATTCATACACAAAGGGTAACGTCCGTATCATACTTAAGGGGCCCCCTTGTTTATTTCTGAATTCTATTAAATAAATTAAAAAGCCCCGATATATTATGTATAATGGTAACCCCTAATTTCAAAGCTGATAACTCTTAAACGACTAAACCAATGTTTTTCAAGCCTAGCCAAGTACCAATCCAGTGAACCTAGTAACAACTAATTTAAAAAAAAAACCGCATGCGAACGATTTGTTTGGGAGCTACGACGCTGCAGAAAACACAAAGATACACACCGGCAACCGGAGGTTAAAAAAAGGTTTTTGTCTATGTACAGTTTAGCTATAGCAGGTAGGTATAGATCTGTACCTTTCTCTCAACCTAAACTGAACTGCTTTAGCATGTCCCGTAAACCGCCCTGTGGGCCTAACATGGCTGCATCTATATCACGTGTCAACTGTGGATAAAGCATCCGTCACTTTTTGACACGTGTACTTATTTACCTGTCAGAAGGTGACGGATGCCAAAATTTATCGCGCGATAAACGCCCCCTGACCCTAAGATTTAACGTAACATTTACCTAAGTAGTAGTCCTAATCATAACCCTTATTGGATCTAAAATTTAATGGACTTTCACAACCCGCCACTATAATTTGTGTCAAATTAAAATAACGTTACGCCATAATGGTGGATTGACCCAATTACTTAATAGATTGAACATTGCAAATAATCTTACAAGGGCTGTATTCTAATCGGTAAAACCATATAGAGGACGCGTTAGCCTAGTTGGTAGTGACCCTGCCGATGAAACTAGCGGTCCTGGGTTCGATTCCCGGTATGGATAAATATTTGTGTGATGAGCGCGAATACAGATGTAGTGAACAATCCTTTCCCATCGTTTTTGGGGTTTCGTCCACTTTCACAACTAAGATTTCATAACTGGTTATGAACAAGGATTTTTTTTCACTGTTTCTTAACCAGTTATTAAACAAGTCTTTTGTTCCATTTTCATAACCAGAAACTAGGTAGGTTTAGGTTATGTTAGTTTTGCAGCAGGCCCGGAGAGCCAAGCTACCCAGAAATAGGAGCTCCGCGTAAGCGGAGCTCCGTCGACACTGTCCAATTGATTTGAAATAAGAGTGGTGTATAGTGGTACCTAGGGTCTGGTTATGAAAATGGAAAAAAAAAGTCTTGTTTAATAACTGGTTATGAAACAGTGCAGAAAAATCCTTATTCATAACCAGTTATGAAACCTTGGTTATGAAAGTGGATGAAAGGGTTTTTGGTCGGATAATTTCGTATTTATCTTGCTTTCTCTGTTGGCTTATTAATGGGTGCCGAAGCTAATTCAGAAAGATAGATAAATACGAACTTATCGAAAACGATGGGAAAGGATTATTCACTACATCTGTATGTGTTTCTGTACCCTTACCATGAGTTACAATAACCGTACTCGCTAGCGAGTCGAATGCTCTGTCCCTTGTACTCTTTAAGAATACCTGCGAGGGATAGTGCTAGGGGCTTTTCGAGTCAAATCGGAGAAATACTGGAAAAGGGCCGAATCTTAAGTACCCGAAACCGACGTGCGTGCATGACTCGATGTATGAATGCGGAAGAAGCGAAAGAAATTTGTCAAGATGGAAAGAAGTGGTCTCTGCCTACCCCTCTTGGAAACAAGCGTGATTTGATGTATGTATGTATGATAAAAAACAAACATGGGGTTCACTTAGTATAACGTGTTGGATACCGATAACCAACGCCTAAAACATCTTGCTTAAGGCCTCATAGTTAATATTAAAATACCATTAAATAAACGTTATATAAAAGTCTCCATGTTCATAATCTAACCCTTACAAAAGCTAAAACCAAAATCCATCATAAAATCCTCCCTAAGGGCCGGTTTCACGAGACAATTTTCCGGTCAGCTGGTTACTTTGAAACGAATACTTTCTGTTTGATTTTTCCTAACCAAAGCAATTAGTTGGGCTAGTAAGTGGAGCGGCAAATTACATGTCAAAGATGAGTCTGCTATTGTCATGTGGCGCATTAATGCTATTACCTATTGTCATGTGTGTATTGTTAAATATATCATATGGTTATTACTGGTTAGTAGTTTAGTCAATACATAACTTTATCTACATGCATATTATAAGTTTTCTACAATATGTGAGAAACTTATAAATCTTAATGTACCGGTATTGTAATGTTTGCATTAAAGTATCGGTCACCGATGCAACCACATCGATAACCGATACTTTAATGACATGTAATACTTTAATGTGAACATTATGTAATGTTATGTCAGCGTTTTTAGAAAAGTGTGGTTTATCCATTAAATATATAATGTCTAATTTCAGGTCGACTCTTGTTGCATCGTTAAATTTGTTGAAGAAAATATCTCTCACTTGGTCTAAAGGCCTAAACAGCTGTAATGATTTTGACATGTATGAATGTATGTACAGTTGAGTTCATAAATATTTACAATTATATTTTATATTTACAATTTAGTACCTTGTCTATTCAATGTCTTGTACAAACTGCCGTATATGAATTGTCACAGCGATTAAAATGAAAAGGTATTAAAGTGTACACATATTTATGAACTCAACTGTACGTATTATATCAATGGTTCTTTGTTAATTTGTAGAAGCTTAATGGATGGCCTAAATCCGACATATGACGTGTCGTTAGATTGGTCTTAACATCGTGAGGCTAAATGAGAACTTTTATTAAAAATCTAAATATATAAAAGGAGAAACTGACTGACTGACTGACTGACATATCAACGCACAGCCTAAACGGCTAAACGCAGGCACTTGAAATTTGGAAGGGACGTAGCTTAGGTACCGTAGAGGTGCACTAAGAAAGGAATTCCCGAAATTCCCACGGGAACGGGAATTAGCGGGAAAATTATTATCTCAATAAAATGTTTTGCCCAACGAAGTGGACACGGGAACAGCTAGTTTAATATAAAATAAAACTTGTTCAGTCAATTGGCCACATAAGGGCTCTTTTACACGTCGGTAATATGGAGTAATCTACTAAAGCACTTATTCTACCAAACGGCCCGCTAGAGATCGGAATAGTTTTTTTTTATGGCATTTAAACGATACTGAATCATATATGTACTGTTTTTAAGTCTACATTAGCAAGCTGCTCAAGAAACTTCAGAAAGTCAAGTACGTAAGAAAAAATAGAATAAAAGTATTATCATGTTTACTAACGGCCATATCAAAACATTAATTTGCCTCTTTAAAGCTTAGCTTTGAATTTGATCATCCGTTATAATATTTATTTATAATACTCGAACAACTCTAAACAAACTACTTTACTAGAGTTAGTTCAAAACAAACTAAAATAATAGCTCATTCTCAACCTAGCTTTCCCGCATGTGCAAAATCTCCCTCATAAAGCTGAAATCTCGCACGAGAGAGATACAGCTAGCGCTTCATAGCTCCATCCCTATCAATGAACACGGTTGGAAGCTGAGGCCCTACTTTGAGAACGAAGTTCGAAGTTACGTTAGCTCTGTCCCTCCCACTCGTGATTCGTGACTAAATAGAGAGAAAGGGATGGAGCTAACGTACGTCAAACGTCGATTTTTAAAGTAGGGTCTTTGAGTTGTGTATCAGAATACCTAATTTACGATCTGCACCTGACCGTCGAGATAGATACTTAAACCAGAGTTAAACGTTCGTTATGGTCGAGATAAACTGGCCCAGACTCTACGTGGAAGGATTTGGAATATGACGTAAATAAATCTAACATACAGGTAGCTTAAAAAAACAGTCATTTTCTGTTTTGATGTTTTTGTATAAGGCTGCGGTTCCACTGAGGCGGAGATGAGCAGAGCGGAGCGGAGCTGTGCCAATATTTACCAATAGAATCTAAACTAACGTGCGCGAGGCGCGCTCGACGTGACAGCATGCGCCTTCTATTGGTTAATATTGGCACAGCTCCGCTCATCTCCGCCTCAGTGGAGCCGCACCCTAACAGTTATTGTACGTATACACGATGTTAGATCGTATGCATTTTAAGAATGTATTTCTAGACTAAAGTTTTAAACTTTAATTCCGCTACTACTAAAGAGGAATGTTATAAGATTAATATGTATATTTGTGTGTTTGTGTATCCGTCTTAAACGATAGAATAGATAAAAAACACTGTCTAATTGCATATATTATCTTTAGATATTAAAATACATATCCGTCTAAATAGACAATAACCTGTTTTAAGTCAGACGCTAAAAATACATACAAGTACGAAACATAACCTTCCTTCGGGCAGTAGTGTAAAAACTAACCCATCACTTATCCATTATTACATAATAAAAGAAAAACATACTTGTATACTGGTTATTGAGCAGTTACAACAAAATAAAGGCAAAGCCAGTCTATTAAAGTATATTAGCTCGTAATCTAAGGAGTCATTAAAAGCAATTCCAGAAGATTATCGCCCCTCTGATTACCTGTACAGACGGCCGATATACAGCTGCTATAGAGCCACTATAGAGCCACTATACAGCCTCTATACAGCTAGTCTATTAGGCTAACTTTATTTCGGCTCACTCGACCCTTCAAATCCCTGTTTAATGACCAGTCTTTAGCGCTACTTTCGTTAAGGATAGTGCATTCAATACGATAAAAAAATTATTTTGGATTTAAATTTTCAGATTCAGTTAAAAGAAAGATAAATTTATTCACGTACAAATTATGAAAAAGAAACTACACGAAGTAGGACAGTTGTCGTTGAATTGTAATATGTTTAAAAAATGACTGACTGCTGAGTTTCTTGCGGCGTTTCTTCTCAGCAGTTTCTCCTCTTGGGAAGCGCTGGTAGATTCTTGACGTGTAAAAGTGCCCGTACGGCCTACTTACTGAATAAATGTCTTTTATCTTTTATCTTTTTTCTTTCTTTTGTTTTAGGTAGTGACCGACCGAAACATGTTATTTTGCCGAAACCGAAACCGAAACCGAAGGTTCGGTTTCATTGTAGTTTCGGCCGAAACCGAAACCGAAACCGAAACTTTTATAAAAAAAAAAGTCCTTAAAAAGTCAAAAAAATGTTAGTAAGCCCGTTTTTTTCTAAAATTAATATCTCGCCGACCTATCATTACATTTCAGCACAGTTACAGAGGTTCTGTTTGAAAATTTAACTACCCTATAAAGTGAAAAAAATACATTATTTGTAACACAAAGTTAGCGTTTTTTTACGATGTTGTAAGTTTCGGCGCGGCCGAAGGGTTCGGCCGTTTTTGGCCGAAACCGAAACTCGGGCCGAAACTTGATTTTTTGGCCGAAACTGGCCGAAACCGAAACCGAAATTTCGGTCGGACACTAGTTTTAGGGTTTTGTACTCAAAGGATACCGACAGGAAGCTATTAGAAAGTCTTCGCTTTCCATCCGTCTGTCTGTCAGCGGGCTGTATCTCATGAGGTGTCAATCACATGCTAAACAAAATTTTACGTGAACGTTTCTTAGCAGCTGATGTTAAACTATAATAGCTAGAAACTTGAAATATAGCCGCTCTCAGGGGGGGTCTCAATACAATAACCTTGTTTTTTCGTCGTGGGTTGGTGAACTTTTTGTGTGAGTTCGACCCACACTTGGGTGGTTTTTAAAATCAAGCTTAAACTCATAGATATTACGAGAATATGCGACAATATGCTCATGGATATGACAAACTCAACTTTGTTCTAAGACTGTAAGAATCTTGAAAGACGCTTGTAACTAAATGTACTTAATGTAGGCAACTTTTAATGTACTTAGAACAATCGTCATGAACATTCGCTGTGTTTAATCACATTTGTAGCTAAGCGGAACTTAATGGTGTATTATAAATTATAAACATTATTAATTATTACTTTGATGTTTCTATAGTATTGCAACGATTTACCTACAAATAAGAATTTTATAACTACATATATACAATAGAAAATTAAACTACAAACAAAATAAATATTGAATCATAGACATAGAGTGCTTGTAACTTAATACTAATTGATTATTTATTATTGTGTAGCTCTAATAAAAAAAGGTGTAAAGTCTAATAAACTCAGTATAAAATTAATACCCTCTTTTATTACGAGCTAATTTCCGTGTACATTAAGACTGCACCGAGCAAACGTCGAGCGTCCAGTCGCGCCCTCATTACGATTATTGTGTTTTCAAATTAACTAAAGAATTTCCTTGTAATCAGACGTTACGTTTTTGTAGCGCAAGTAAAAACACAATTTATGGGATACGTAACAAACTTTAATAACAATTACTCTTTGAGTAGTCAGTTTAACGGGAAAAGGTGGTCACTTTTTTCCGTTAAGTTGATAACTCGAAGGTGAATTGTTATTAAACTATGTGATATACCCTAAAAGTTGTGTTTTCATTTGTAGTACAAAAAAATACCGACCAATTTCAAGAAAATACTTTAATTTATTAGAAAACACAATAATAGTAAAATGAGGGCGCCACTGTACATCCGGCGTACGCTTGGCGCAGTCTTAGTACCTACACACACACACACACACACACACACACACACACACACACACACTACACTCTGCTTTCGGTGGTAAGGGAGTGGGACGCGAGTCCGCTTCACGAGCGTTGGAGGGGCTACCATAAGCCTGTCATCGCGGGATCCGGGTGACCCGTGGCGCCGCCCACGCTGCGAGCACTTTCTTTAGTTTAGTTTATGACATTATTGTATTTTTCTTTTCTTTTCTTTTGTGCTCTTTATGGAACCTGTTTTCCGGAATAAAACTATTTCATTTCATTCCATTTTTCATTTTCATTTATACATTAGAGCCATAAAACGATACTCTCACAGCGTCAAACCCTTCGTCAGCAACGAGTCTCTCGCCCCGTATAATTTTCGCATACGTCTGTCCGTCGCAATATCTCTATATTTACATACGTGCTTTGTTTGGCGCGTAATTACTGCTCTATTTGGGCTCTAGCTGATATATCGGCGTGGATTTGTCAACGCCGTTTAGTTACATTGTATTTGCTTTAGTTCGTGTTGGGGATTCGGATGTATTTGAATTGGACAGTGGCTAAGTGATATGTACAGTCTACCAATAGGGAATATTAATTTTTTTTCATAGCGATAATAAAAGCTGACTCTGTCAAACGTTTGTAATTTTTTTTTTATAGTTATAAAAATAACCAAGATATAAGCCAATAAAAATTTGTAGGTACCTATCTCTCTATAGCAAAACAGAACTTAACATGGAGTTTATATGACAGCACAGTAGGCTAATTAGCATTGTAAAATGCTTGTATAATCCGTATGTCATGGGCGATTTTAATTTTATTTTCACTCTTGGTGTTCTTTTTTTACGTTATTATCATATTTTTTTGAGCAATGATATTTAAAAATCCATGCATTTTCCTTATTTGAGGCCTAGGCTACCATGGAACTAATTGTAAGTTAAGGTGACGTCATCAATCATATAGTTTTTTTTTATTGCCGTTGACCCACCTGGTGGGAAGTGGTCACGGCCGCCTATACGTCACCAATGCGTTGCTAGTCTCGAAGAAATATTTTTTAACCCTTTTTAAAAAGCCCTATATTGTAGCGTATTGGGAAAGTCTCAGCAGGATTCCTTCCCAATTTCTATAGTATGCGCTAGAAACTTTCTAGAGAACCGGCGCGTAGTTGAATGCAAATACTCAAGAAAGTAGAAAGAGACTTTTAAAGATTTGATTTGTAACGTTACTTTGAAGTAGTTCCATTGTATCTTAACATTGTCCTAAGAAGCAAATTGCTTGACTGTGTGTATCTTTAGTCTAGGAAATTCATTGTTTAGCAGTTTTATATAATACTTTAAATAGTCATGTTATTCATTTGCCGGGTGATTTGCTATAAAATTTAATGAATAAATTAAATGCTATAAATTCATATGCTATAACAATCATTTGCCCTAATATTGATTAAAGCTACGAAAAATATTTTCTATAACGTTTAATAACTGTAATCCTAAAACGTTTAACATGTATAGGTATTACAAAAAAAAAACTGCAAATTGTTAGTCAAAAAAAAACATTTTGTTGGTCCAAATACTTTGACACATTCACCTTCAACCCATACCAATGCTACGAGTGCTACGCTGTAGCCTGTAGCAGCATTTTCCCGCCATGTAGCAGATATCTGCTACATACAATATAATAGTGAAGTATTTCCACTTCCTTCATTGTATAAAAAAAGTTCAGCATCAATCTTTATTATCTAGAATTTCGTCTGAACGCGTTCGAATGATTAATGGCCACTATCAGGATCGACTACAGAACCCTTTCAGTTAACGACTGCATTGTTAAGATTTCTAATTAATGAATCCTTTTGTCGGTGAAACAATGGAATTATAAATTGAAGTTTCTATTTTCCTTTGGTTTGGAGAGAAACTATAAGATAAAAGTATTTTTTTGTTTAAAGTTCATTATGTTTTTTTAATTATTTAAATCATATTGCAAGTGAATGTTAAAAGTTTTGTTATAATAATGAGCTAAAATTTGATATAAATATTTTAGTACGCCAAGGGACCACGACAAAGTACATAACACTAATGTTAGCTTTTTTTTTAACTGACAGAATGTATTGACATAAGTGCTCGCTGTAGCCCGTTGGTAGTAACCCTGCCTCCAATACTAGCGTTCCCGGGTTCGAATAAGGATATATGTTTGTGCGATGAAGTTGAGTAAGTGTTAAGTCTTATATGTTTTCTATGTAAGTATGGATTTCTCTACATAAGTTAGTTTATCGTTGTTTAGTACCCATAGTACAGGTAAAAAGCTTAGTTTTGTTATAATGGTGGGTCAGGTTTTATGAGGATTGGACCGTTAAATAGGGTTGCCCTATGGAATCATCATTCCAACGCATCGTTTGTCCGAATTTTCGTTTGTCCTAAAGCCATAACCGCAAAAAAAAATGTTAGTGTTGTTATAATACAACCCTAACCTAACCTAATCGCAAATAGAATTGGAAAACTTAAAAAGTTACCTGACTAATCTGAAAACCAGTTTAGGGCAATTGAAAATTCGGACAAACGATGTGTTAGGACAAACATTGTTAGGGATCAACTTAGAAATAAGAGTTTTCCATTTAAATATTATTTACAATTATTAGCTTATTAAATAAATGATCAAGTATGCCTTCTAGATGGTCGTCGTCAAAACAAATGCTATACTCAAGGCATAGATAAAGCCATATCGCGCGGGCGTGGCCGCCGTCACTTGCTGTGATTTATGTGCTCCCGCCGATGTTTTGTGCTAATGCCGCCACTCGCAGTCTTCATAAACAAGTAAACAAAAATATTGCTGACAATTATAAAATGTAACCTTAGATGTACTACAGTATGTAAACTTACTAAAACCATCTCTTTCAACCAGTTGCTAGGCTAGTTGAGTTAAGTGTTTTACCACATTTTTTGCTAGTGTGTGTCGATTATTTTTAATTTTATCATTGCATAAAAATTATAGCATCTCACCTTTTTCAAAGTCGGTTAACCCTAAAAGTATTATCATTACACATGGGTAATGTTTACATCGTCGTTCAATGCCCATTATAAGACCCGTATGTAATGTTTTCATCGTAACAGATTGATTAAATTGATGATGATGATGATGATGATGATTGATGATTAAATTTGAAAAAGTGTTAAGATTTCAATAATTTATATACCCCAACCTTATCTATCGCCTAGACATGCTCGGGTTCAAATAAATGGTTTTAGTAAGTTTACATACTGTATACATATGTATAGTAAAAAAAACAACGAACGAAACTTTAGCTTACACCCACTTGCACAAACGTCCATTAGCAGTAGGTAATGTTGCATTACTTTCTGTCATTTATAATTCGCCAAAGTACAAAGTGACATTAAAATAACGTTGATAAAGTAACGTTAATTAAACGTTGTTGCTTCATTTTTAGGGTTCCGTAGTCAAACTAGGAACCCTTATAGTTTCGCCATGTCCGTCCGTCCGTCCGTCCGTCCGTCCCCAGTCTAGCTCAGAGACTCATAGTACTAGAAAGCTGTAATTTAGTATGAATATACATATTAGTCACGCCAACAAAGTGGTAAAATAAAAATTTTAAAAAACATTTTTTTTAATGCACCTCCCCTACACGTAACGTGGGGATGCCTTTTTTTTTTCTTGCCTACCCCATAGTGTGGGGTGTCGTTGGATAGGTCTTTCAAATATTGCGGGTTTATGGAAATAATTTTTCGATTAAGGGATCTGTTTATGAAATATTAAGCTTTAAAGCGCTACTTTTTGTTAGAGTCAAGTGTCCCCCCCCTCCCTACAGCCAAAACTACAAATACTAAAAATCTGAAAAATATCTTCAACGAAAGCGCATATAACGAATTTTAAAGGAAAACTATCACGACTAAGTAGACATGATTAGTTCCTGAGATACAGGCGACTAAAGTGTTTATACCTATCAAAATCGCCTATGATAACTTTGATAGAAAAATTTGTTAACGGGGCGTGCAGGACGCGCGGGGGGAGTCTGTCCAAGTAACAAATCGAGCGACAGCCGCGCTCATAAGCGCGAGCGCCTAGATGCTGTTTGGACGTGCCCCGGAATGCTACCTACAAGTTTGCGATTTGCGATCTGAAAGTTTACAAATTTTCGATTAGATTATTGATTTGAGTTGAGTATCGTTTGGAAAACTTAAAATTCTATTTACTGGACCTTGTTTTTTTTTCTATTTCTATTAATTACTATATTAAAGATTTAACTTTTATTGTAATTTAAAGTCGGTTTGAAGCAGTTTAGATACCTAACTACCTACATAGGTATACTGATCTCACACTTAAAAGCTTGGCTCTTGTTTGAGATATTATATACGAATTTATAAGAAAAAGAATCATTACTAAGTAGACTTAATTAGTTCCTGAGATACAGGCGACTAACGGGTTTATACCTACTAAAAATCATCTAAGACAGCGCCAAATAACTTTAAATAGAAAATTGGTTCATACATGTTGATTTTTGAGATAGTTTTTTGTGTCTGTCGTTACGGCTTCGGAACCCTACACTGAGCATGGTCCGACATGCTCTTGCCCGGTTTTATTATAGCATTAGAATGGCAAATGATAACATAGGCCACCTGCCCCCTACAACCCATTATGAAAAATATCAAAATTAGGTAGCTTTGAGGCCGAGGGTGGTAGATAGGTAGGAGGCAAATTAGTTAGATCTATCAAAAAGTTGGTAGATGTGACAACACTGGTCGGGATGGTGAAATAGAGGGCTGATGGTAAGTATTATCAGAGAGCCATAGAATTTTGCAATTCCAAGACTACAGTCTTAAGATAGCAATCCTAAAACTGCAAATGCCCCTTTCTGACCTTCAAAATATAACGGATAAAAACCGACCGGCGAATTGCGTGTGTCGCACCCTTATTATGTACTTAGCCACAGATTATTTGCAGATGCCTTCTTGACGAATTATATGGCAAAAACATTAAAAATCTATCTAATTACACGCTGCGGCTAAATATACTATTATTGATTACATACATTCATACATTTAACGGTAACTATTATTAGGTATCTACTTACCGTCTAATTCATTAATGCACAATAGCTAAAGTGTGCTTGAAATGTGCTTTGTTATTATCTGTCATTATGACATTTGAATTTGGCAGAAAGAAACAAAAAATGCTTTGACTAAAATAGGTTTGTATGCGTTTATGAATATATTAAAAGTACTTTTAAAGTCATCACCGGTCATACTCCGGTAAAAAGACAATAAATAAATTATACAGCGAAATCTACTTTCAATGATCCTAAAAGAGCGAACTAACCATAGACGAAGGAAAACACAGAACCCGTGTAGCCAAATGTCAAGCGTACCTTTTTCTTCTGTATACAACACAGCTTGCAGCCAATAGTATTGATGAACCCCACATCACTGACTGCAAACTTACGCACACTCATGCAGAGTCACACTAACACACCTAAAAAGTCTTTTGAAATTCAATCGAAAGCGGTCATATACGGGGCGGTCCAAATAGTGACATCCAAAATTTTTTTTTAGAGTCCTCACACCAAGGTGTGTCCGAAAATGACCTATGTATGTTACGCGATTTTTCTTAGTTTAGAAGTTATGATGTTTTTTATGTGTATTGTGATTTTTTTGCCACAGCGGCTTGAAAAAGTTGTAACTTCTTTCACAGTAAACATTTTTAGTTTTTTTTTGCAAAGTGTTCGTCTTGAAACACTCTTTTATACATAACTGACTACACCCCAAACCAATACCGAAAAGAGGGTCGACAGTGAAAATTACAGGTTTGAGTTAGAGTAAAATTTTCATAATTCTTTTAAAAATCAAAATAACTGCCATAAGTTTAGACGACTCTTTTTAACCTAGGGCATTTGTAACAGGTGCAAAGAGTACTATTCTATTAGCCGTTTTATACTCAATCTATGCTTTCCTACCTTTATGGAACTAACCTATACCCGCCGTCATTTAATCGAGATTATTAACGCCACCTATAATTTTATGCGTGAATTAACGTATCGGTAATTTGATTTATTGACCGCCGGTAAATTTATTACACTCGGTATCAATGCAGTTTTGCGATACATCTCAATTATGACGATAATCAACGATTTGCATGATTTTGCGTGTTAAATAGTTGTAGGCAGTCAAATATTGGTTGTAGTGTATCCGAAAATACGCATTCGTTTTTTATTATGTTAATGTAATATAACCTGTCAAATACAAGTTGATTATAATTTTTTATTGATAGTCTCAATACTAGATTGTTAGTTAACCAAGAATGAAAGTGATCAATTTGCAGCCCGAGATATTTAGGCTGCACGAGCCTATAGTTTGAGAGTGCAATTAATACTTTTCCTCGAGTTAAACACTCTACTTTTCATTTTGATTATGAGGAAAGTAATAGTAGTTTATGCAATAGTTGTATAAGAGAGGTCAAAAAATATGAGTGGCGTGTGTGACGATGTGAGCCGAAGGCGAACATCGTAAAGGTAAGCGCCATGAGTGTTTTTTGACTTAGTTATACACCGTTGCATACAATACTTTTTCTACGACTAGGTTTCAAATGAAATGCAAAACTAAGCGAAAAAACTTACAAACGAACGAACGAAGTAAAGGACAACAAACGAGCGGGAAACAAGAAAATGACAAAATATGTGTCTATGGTTTACTTTGTTTTTAAATTGACGGAATGGAAAATAGAATTATTTACAATTCCAAAACATTTTAATTTGACCAATCAGAATACTTCACCAAATTAAATCCACCAATCACAATACACATCGACTGTCAAACGGAACGATAGGTTCTTTTAGGTACGTGTTTCTCTTTAACTAATTTAAATCTTTAAAAAAAACTTTGTATTTCGTATCAACCAACCATACAGCTATTTTAAAATCGACCAATCAGGTAACTGAAATCATTTCTCAAAACATTAGGTGATTTATAGTCCCTATTTCACAATCGTTAAAATATGATTAAATCGATTGTACAACGCTAAGCTTTGGCAGCTGGCCGTATCGTTTTATCTCAAAAACGCACAAGTGCTGTTTTGGGGCATAGACAAGATAGACTTTTCTCTGGATTATTCTGCGGACATATTATGTATGTTCTTATATTAGTGTTCGTGACTATATAAATGACAGATAAAAGTACAGGAGTAGGAAAAAAACATTTATAACATTCTTGAGACAAAGTATATAACGTCAAATACTAGGAGTGCATAAACATTTAAAGTAACCTACAGTGGTACATTCGCGAGACATCCGCGCTGTTTCGTGTGGGACCACCCGCTCGCCGCGCCGGTGCGCGCCGCACGGTGCTACCGATGACGTCGCCTGCGATCTAAGTTGACCTTCTAATTACCGCTGCGCTCCTGGTACTTTATTTTCTTTATTTTTAAGTAAAAACTAAGTAACTCTGAACACGGTTTACTTCATAAACGTATTAAAAATCTAAATGAGCTTTTTTAATCTAAAAATATTACAGCAGCAATATTTATGCTTAGCTTCTTATTAAAAAAACGGTATCACTTTGTTTGATAAAATCAAGTTCTTTACCATTTGTCCTTTAAGTATGTTTATTAATATAATAAGTTATAGTCATTGTCAACCAATTAAATTCTTACCTACCTAATCTGTGGGCCTAGTATGGCTGCGTCAAATGTGGATAAAGCATCCGTCACTCTCGTACTTATCTACGTGTCAGAAGGTGACGGATGCCTTATCCAAACTTTGCCACGCGGTAAACGCAGCCATATTAGGCCCATAGTGAAATAACACATAAAAGTAGTTCGAGTTACTTCCCTCTTACTCACTCTCATAACGCTCTTAGGCGAGTCTAACTGACATTACTCGAAGCTGCAAGAATTAAAAAAAATATGGCATTTTATTCAGATGCTATTCGCGTTTGAGTAAAAAACGAGTTACTCAAGTTAAAGATGATTATACATATAATGGAATGGTGCCGGTGGGATGTCAAAATTACGAATCTAGGCGGACGAAGTCGATAGTTGATTTATAATTCTAGATTGTTTTCTTCACATAGGAAACAAGTTTTTTTCCTTTCAAATTAATGAATATTGAACGTGTGGGTTTTGCTCTATTTACTTGAAGTTGCTGGTCATGATACCTATTTGTTTAACAATATATTGAAGATAATGAAACGCCCTAGAGTCAGTCATATTCATCTTTATACACATGCGCTCATCACACAAATACGAGTAACGTGCCCTTACCAGAATCAAGGCTGAGTCTAGTGCTACTTTGTGTTCGCATTGTTGTGTTCCGGTTTGGGGATAAGACAGCCGGTGAAATGACTAGCATAGAGGGATTCCATCTTAGTCCTCAGGGTTGGCAACGCATTATTGCAGTCTTAGGATTGCATTGCAGTCTTGTGAATGCGAATGTCTATGGGTCACAGTTTCCACTTACCATCAGGTGGCCTGTGTGCTCGTTTGTCTTCACTATGCCATAAAAAAAAAAACTTTGTTTTTGCATAACGTTTATATATTCTCAACTTGAGTTAACAACTCGAAGCGAGCTAGAGCGAGAACTAATCGAGTTCCACGACGATGGTTCATTTAATACCCGGCAACATATTAGCATACGATATTAACCCGTAACCGCCCAGCTGTCACTGATGACCACTCCGCTGATTGGAGCCGAACGTGACGCCGAGCGCTGTGAAAGGGTTAATTTTAAAGAATATGAGTAAATTCAAGTAGTTTGTTCTTTGTGTCTGTGTTAATATATTTTAAGTTGAAAGGTGTAAACACTTGAATCTTACCATTAGGCTTTATTATTACTTATCTACCTAGTTTCTAAAGAGTTGCTTAATTTCCTCACTTCACGATATTAAATTTGTTACAAAGAAGTCAAAATTATCTGCATTCGACTCTATTGTCAAAAGAATACGTAATGTGTAGATCATTTTGAGCATGTTATTCTGCTTAGCTACTTTTGATGCTGACTGTCCAAAGCCAATCACAAGCACCAAGCACCTTAGGTCCAAAGTCAATCTGAAATTCTACAACAATAAGGTTGAGTCTCCCAAAAGTTACAAATGACTTGACATCTCTAATGACAATGACGACTTCAAGCATATTGTTCTTGAAATGGGTCCAAAATTAACGTTCGTGACCGTATCTACCAGATAAATATATTAAAAACTCCACGTTTAATTACTTTCTAATCAGATATATTCTAAACAAACCAATCTATTTTCGTCAAACCAGTCTATTTTCGTCAAACCAATCGATTTTCATTAACTGTATATTTTTTGTGTGTATTTTTGATGGGACCAGTAATGAACAAGGATCAATAATGGACACTTGACTTTTATGTTACAAAAGATAAGGGTTAAATTATTTGAGACAGTCAATTTATAAATTTGTAGAATTGACGTGCGCTGCGTTTGCTTTCGTAAAATGCAAAACGGACGGCCTACCGCTCCATGTTTAAAGTACTCTAACAAATAAAAACAGCAGGCCTATTTGCCTAACGCACTCGTAAAAGCGATCGTTTTCATTTTCATACTTGTCTGACCCACTAGCCTATTGCCTAACGCACTTACAATCGCAATCGACTTCAAAGCGGAACAATTGTTTTCATTTTGTATGCAGACAAGCCTTAGGACTGTCAAAATGAAAACGATTGCAATTGCGAGTGCGTTAGGCAATAGGCCTGCTGACTGTATAATGAAGTTCATGACTAGACGAAGAAGAGAAGAGAAGTTTCGCGTTTAGTTTGCGGGTGGTAGGACCTTGTGCAGGGTCCGTCCGGATCGCTACCACCATCTTATCCATTAACCTACCGCCAAACAGCAGTGTTCGCACTGTTGTGTTCCGGTTCGGGGATAAGACAGCCGGCGAAATCGGTGTACCCTTGTTTTGCCGACAACCGTTTCATCGAATATTATTTCATCGACAACGATTCATCGAAACATTAGTACTAGTAATATTGTTTGGCGTTATTTTATTTCAACTACTATTTATTTAAATGTATCTTACTACGTGGAAATACTAATCAACGAATACTACTTAATCGCTGATTTGTTTCAAATTATCTTAATTGGTACAACTACAAAACATTGCAATTCATTTCTTCGACGTATTACTTTAATACAATTTTTATATGCCCTATTGCACATTTATACATTTTTCAAATTATGTAGTGTGACAAACAAATACCTATGTATAATAAAAGTAAGATTTATTGATAATATTAAATTAATAATATTATTGCATAACTAGTTATATCAAGAAATAGAAGTACGAGGCTTTTAAAGTAAGTTAGGTTAGAACTGCGACCACCAAGAAAACGAACTGTTGACAGAAGTGGGTTAGGTTAGGTTAGAACTGCGACCCCCAAGAAAACGAACTGTTGACAGAAGTGGGTTAGGTTAGGTTAGAACTGCGACCCCCAAGAAAACGAACTGTTGACAGAAGCGGGTTAGGTTAGGTTAGAACTGCGACCCCCAAGAAAATGAACTGTTGACAGAAAAGCATGACACATTACTGTTTAGTTTTGATAGCAAAATATTACCAATTGAAATAATGTTATGCGGAATAAATATTATTACAAGTAAAAAAAAAACAATTAAAAAAACCCGAAATTATTAGTCATGACATGACATGAATTCTATTGAAATAAGTAAACTACCAATTAAAAGACCACGTTTCAAATTACCTAGTATCGAGTCCTCGACGCAATGACTTGTCGATGAAATGAAAATACTTGAAACGTTGTCTTTGAAATAATATTCGATTAAAAGTTTGTCGGCAATTCAATGGTAAACCGGCGAAATCACTAGCATAGAGGCATTCCATCTTAGTCCTCAGGGTTGGCAACGCATTTGCAGTCTTAGGATTGCATTGCAGTCTTGTGAATGCGAATGTCTATGGGTCACAGTTTCCACTTACCATCAGGTGGCCTGTGTGCTCGTTTGTCTTCTCTATGCCATAAAAATAAAATAAAAAAAACATATTGAAGTCGGTCGATTCGACTTTGAAGTCGATTGCGATTGCAAGTGCGTTAGGCAATAGGCCTGCAGGTTTTAAAATATGTTTGAGGGCTCTCAATTAAGAACATGCTAGGGTTACTAGGTCAGGGGGGTAATACGCTTTCTGGAACGCGATAAGGGTCTATGCTAGGCTTTCCGAGGTTGTAATTGTCAGGTAGGGTTCTTATCTCGGTCTAATTAGGTTGCCCTATTTTTATACTTTACTGTAAAATAATGCATAAGTATTCCTTTGATAAGTAAATGAGAAAGCGTGCTTGTCTATTTTTTTTTTAGCCAAAATGCTTTTGGTCAAATGTATCGTTTCCAAAATTTTCATTTCCCAAAACGTTGTTTCCCGCCACAGTTGAGCTATTTTTTATGCAGTCACCTAGTGTAACCTAACCTAATAGACGTAGGAAGCGGTTCCGATATCCCGGATATAAAACATATTTTTTTAAAGATTTTTGGGAAATGAAAATTTCCGAAATGATACATTTGACCAATAACATTTAGGCCAAACGGCTTCTTGCTCGCTTTACCCGAGGGGACCTAATGATTTTTTTGTCAATAATTCGATATCAGGCTAAATTTTTTGCCAACACTCACAGACCGTTATTATGACGTATTTTATTTTCGAATCTACCAAAATATCACACCTGGGGGGTTATTATGAGATTGCTATGCAGTTCCAGTATACGCTGGGAGAAAAGGACAAAGCAATGTAACTGCTATAGCTGTCTTTTACGCTCGCCGTTAAATGAAGTGCATAGCTATGTCATAATAACCCCCCTGAAGTTACTAGATTAAAGTTGTACCCCAAATCGAGTCGCGGTCATAAATGTAAGTGGATTAATGAGTACAGTTATAGACTTGCCAATCGATTTTTTATCGAATAGAAAGAAATCTTAAATTTCCAGCGGGCCTAATATGTCTGCGTTTATCGCGTGGCAAAACGTGGACAAAGCATCCGTCACTCTCGTACTTATTTACGTGTCAAAAGGTGACGGATGCCTTATCCACACTGGGGTACTTATAGAAATAGTTTTTTCTCAAACATGCTATGTAATGTCGGCGTTATGTTAGTTATTTTAGGCTTCAAAGTGCCACGTTCCCGGCGGAACAACTCGAGAGAACTGTAAAGGAATTTCATACAAAATTGAAGGCCTAGGCCGGGAAGTAATTTTTTTTTAATTTTAATATGGCCATGACAGCTGGTTTTATGAACAGGCTGAATATCTAAATTATATTTTTAAAATTTTTGAGAAAATGTTATAACGTCAAGTACTAGGAGTGCATAAACGTTTGGGAGACATCCGCGCTGTGTCGTGTGCGCCCGCCGCCGCCCGCCCGCCGGCTGCCCGCACCGCCTGAGATCTAAGTTGCGCTATGCCTGATATACCTCCTAATTACCGCTGCGCTCCTGGTACTTTATTTTAACACCCAATTACTTTTCCGTGGACATCAATTTACTTTTTTGAGTGATGTATTTTTTATTTAATTGCATATGTTTGAGAAAAGCACTATACATACCTCGGCGGGAAATATGGGGTTGCCCGCCTCAGACCTATCCGGCCTCGCTTGGCGCTCGGCCGTCTATATGTCTTCGGCCGGCAACCCCTTTTGTCCCGGCCTCTGTAGTAATGTACTATTTTTACATGGATTAGCTGATTGAGCACACAGGTCTGAGTAAGGAGAGAAAGACTTGCTCTACTTTTGGTAGCAGACTGCTGTGGCCAATATAAAACATTAAATGATCGGAGTTATTTACAGTATTTAACCAAAGACTCAAACGTTATCCAGTCACGAGAACACCACTTTAAATCACCCCCCAGAGACTGCACAAAACTTACGACAATACCGCCACCGTTGCAATTTAGGTCTTAAACTAATAATCGTAAAGTGTTGTTTTAGAACTGTTGGAATAAACCAGCAGAGGCGTTTCGTGCGAAATTAACAACTAGTATGCGGCAGTGGTCCGTGGTGATGTACAGTTAGTGCGTACCCTGGAAATGCTGGAGAGATATGGAGTAAGGGAGAAGTGCTAGCGTGGTTTGGGGCTGGTACTGCCGAATAAAACAAAAAGGCTGTGTAAGCATATGCAAATCAAACTGTTATACTACCTTTTTCTTTTGGCTGCCAGAATATTTAACACAAGCTTCTGCCCGTGACTTTATCCGCGTTGATTTCGATTATCGTTATTCCCTCGGGAACTTAAAAAAAATCCAGGATGAAAAGTAGCCTCGGTGTAAATCCGTCCAGCCGTTGCAGTGTGAAAAGGTAACAAACTAACACACAAACTTTCACATTTATAATATTAGTAGGATTAACTATTTAAACACTTTCCCCTTGAGTGCTAAAATCACACAGAGATTCGTGTCTACAACCTAGTACAAGTTAGGATCATTTAGGTACTTTAATGCGTAAGTGATTTAGATATATACCACTATATACTCGTAGCAACCACACGGTCAGACTTATTAATATACAACTTACAGACTTACAGACTTATTCATGTACCCTTACCATGAGTCACCATTATCGTACTCGTTAGCGAGTCGAATGCTCTGTCCCTCGCAGACCTCGCAGCATTGTTATAGAGTGCGAGAGACAGAGCATTCGACTCGCTAGCGAGTACGGTGATTGTAACTCATGGTAAGGGTACTGGCCCTAGATAAGATGCATTCCGAGAACGTTATCGTTACCTATCGAAATCGTATAGCACTAGCTTCTCCTCGCGACTTCGTCTGCGTAGATTTCGACTATCGTTACTCCCGTGGGAACTTTTTAATTTTCCAGGATAAAAACTAATTTTTGTCCTGTTCCAGGACCTAAACTATGTGTGTGCCAAGTTTCATCCCAAACCGTTCAGTGGGTGAAGCGTGATTGAGTAACAAACATCCGAACTTTCTCGTTTATGATATTAGTAAGATATGATTGTCGAATGCTGCCGCACGGTCCGGTGCTTCCAGAAATGTTGACTGTTTTCGAAAGTCGTTTTCGTTAACATTAATTATCTTGTCTAGCCTCTGTAATCCTATACGAAAGCAACTTGCTGTCGATTTCTTCGTCGTAAGAAATAAAACATGTAAACTCGCTGGTACTTTGTCGCTCGCACCGCGAAGCAATGCCAAGCCTGAGTGCAATGGTCCATTGTCCCGGCGCCACAGTTACAGTGACGGCCGAATAAATATGTCCTTTTTAAAGGCATTTCTGTGGATTCACGATAGCGACGAAATTCTATCGAACACTCACTTGCGTTTCGAAATTGTTTTTGTTACTAAAAGAACTGACTAACGTTACAGTCAACCAATTTGATTTCTAGGCCACTTTGGACTATGTTAAAGTGACGTTGTCATCCAAAACGTAAGAGACTTCCTATGATTTGGTTTACAACGTCACGTTGACAAATACCATAGTGGCCTAGGAATCAAATTGGTTGACTGTACATCGTCCGATATTAACCTGTCTGTTCATCATGTAATTCAAACTATCAGTTTGTTTTAACATTAACGACTTCTAATGGGCGCCCTAGACTAACAGTCAGACCGACAGGCCGAGAAGAACGCAGCTATATGTTTGAATGATAAAGTTATAGGTATAAGTCTCTGTTCTAATTTGATAATCTAACCGGCTAAAACCGGCCAGTGGACTATTAGTCTCTTGTGCCCATTAAACCAAACAATCCGATTCCTCACGGCCGGTAACCCATTATTTTATCGAATTTTACTTAATAGATATATTTCGTTATTCTTTGATCTGAAGCTCTCGACGAATGCGTTAGGAACAACGTCGGAATTACAATAACAGCTTATACGACGCGATAGCCTAGTTGGTAGTGACCCTGCCTACGAAGCTAGAGGTCCTGGGTTCAAATCCCGGTAAGGGCAGATATTTGTGTGATGAGCGCAAATATTTGTTCCTGAGTCATGGATGTTTTCTATGTATTTAAGTATATATTTATTTCTCTATTTAAGTATTTATATCGTTGTCTAGTACCCATAGTACAAGCCTAGAGCTTACTTTGGGACTAGGTCAATTAGTGTGACATAGTCCCTTAATATTATTATATAAAATGCTGTGTCCCATTTGCTCCTCTCCTCACGTAAAACAGTTCAATAGATATCAAAAAGTATCAATTTAGATTTCTTCCAAATTCATTGTAAATAAAGCTTGTGCAAAGCACTCAACAAACAGTTATATTTGTATAATAAATACACTAACAGGAGTCGCGTATCCGCGTATCTTTTGAAAGTATTATTCGGGAAATAGAAAGCAAATACATATAACCTTATCTAAATATTGTCGTCGTGAATAGGTAAGGCTCGAGTGCGTGATACTTTGCCAAATTGGATGCTTTTGTGTATTTTTTTCCTTAAAGCGATGGCCAGATATGGAGTTTTGGTAATAGTGCCTTTGATCTGGTTGTATGTTTTAGGTTAAGTGGTTGCGGTTGTAGTTCTTTATTTTAAAATTCATGCGATTTGAATTCTGTAAATAAATAACCTCCGCATTTTAGAAGTCACTTATTCGGAGTTGTCGGGTTTTAATAAAGGTACACTGTGTTTGATAAAATATATCGCTTTTGTTTTAGTTGCTACGTCATTCATTTCTGTAGATGATCCAAACAAAAAAGCCTTCTATTATTAGCATTACCATTTAATAACATAAAAAAATTAAGCAAGCAGATTAGCATGAAACAGTCGCCGCGCCTAAAACTACAGGGTAGTGATAAGATTCTCTCAATAACGACGGACGGGCGGACGAACGAGCGAAATCGCAGCGGCGAGTTTAGTTAGGCAGTCCCGTCAGAGCGAAAAAAGCACATTTTAGCGCGTGCTTTTTCAATTAAGCAGCCTTGAATTGAAATGCTATTTTAAATTGAAAATGCACGTGCTAAAATATCTACTTAAACTCGCCGCTTGGACATTCAGTCGTTCGTGCGTCCGACCGTCGTTATCGAGAGGACGGATTTTCACGCGGTTTTCACCATCAGTTAGATAATTTTTCACTGCTTTTTATGAATAATTTCTGGTTTATGTACAGGTTTTACAGCAAACTCACATATAGCGAAGCGAGGTTGCATCATTAGTAATTTCATATAACACAGTTCATGAAATTTAATATTAGATATAATATCAAATTAGCTATTTCTTACAAACCGGCAATATTTTACGCTTTTTATCAGTTTTTAAAGTTGGCTTCATTTTGGTATTTTCTTATATCGATATCTACTTAGATGCCCATACATAAGGTCGCCGTCAATAAAATTTGTGAACTATGTAAACAAATTACTACTTTTTCGACACATAACCACAAAAATTCACCAAGCGTGTTTTTATTAAAAATAACGTATAATGAATAGTTGTTTCATCGTAAACTTAATATGAAAACTATGATCTAGTGTATAAATCATTGCAAAGACCTCACTTGACCTTTAAAAGTACGTGATAATCGAGTAATCATGGTGAATTGGTTCGATTGGTTTTGTTTACATCTTTTGCAAGTTCTATTGACGGCTACTTTAATGGTTATGAAATGACATTCGAAGCAAAGAGGATTTTCATCCACTTGAGTCAAATATCAAATCAAAATACAGACGCGTCAATCCATTTCACACATTTCCGCTGACGATGGTTAATGGCTCGTCAAAGGATTACCGCGTAATTATAGATAACGAAACTGGCGCTGCCAACATAACCAGTGCACATAGAGGTGGCTAATGAAGTGGCAGCCGTAAATCATAACCGAAGCCATATATTAGCATTGTATTGACAGCGGACACCGCGGGCATTTATCAATATTGTGATGTTTGTGGAGCGTGTTGATTAAGTTGGTTATATTTGTGTTTGTTGAAGTGGTAGTAGCTGAGTTAATACGGTTTGATAATCAATTTAGTTTGCAGTTGTAAAAAGGTGTTGACTAAAACTCAGCGTTACAATTTTACATGGTATAAAACACATGATTTCAATTTTGATCCTTGATGTTTTTCATTTCATGTTATTTTGTGTTAAGTGTCACTTTCCGTCTCTTCACCAAGCGGTTCCAACGGAAGACCAGTGCTGGCTTTACGGTTAGCGAATGCTGAGTTGGAACCGTTTCGCAACTGTTTCTCTGTGTCTTATTTTTTGTATGTATGTACCTAAATGTGGTTTTGTATTGTTGCGAATAAATGTTTCTTTATCTTCTATCTATCTTTATAAAGTCGCTCCCGCCGTCTGTTCGCTTAAATCTAAACTACGCTACAGATTAAAATGCAGTTTTCAGCAATAGATAGAGTGATTCAAGAGGTAGATTTATATGTACATATAAAAGATTCTGGTTTATTACGGGTGTTACAGAAAAGTCACATAAATCGAAGCGAAGCGAGGGCGGGTCGCTAGTACAACGATTATGTAGGCCAGCCTTGGCCAAAGGTGTTGAGCACCCATGCGTTTTTCATATAGGTAAAAGTCAAACTTTAAAAGGTGCATTTATATCTTTTATTATACAAAGTTGTATATCTATCGGAAAGATTGGTCAAATTTATTGACGTTAAGGGAAATTCCGTAAAAAAATATACAATTGATCATTCTATTTTAAAACCTGACTTTTGGTCGCTTCAGTTTTCACACGCAACCTCACGAAAACGCGTTAACCAGTTATCACATTGATTTTATTAAAATTTGAAGAACTTAAAAAATAGTTTTAGTAACTTAATTTAAGGTACTCGTGGATGAAATCAACATCAGTATCAGATTGGCCCAATTATTCAATATTCGGTCCAATAACTCAAGTTAATTCGTCAATAACTTTTCGATATTTATAAACTGTCACTGTTTACAAAATGGCTGCATTGAAATTGCAGCGGAAAACAAACCGTTTACTAATTGTTTGTCAGTTTCTGCCGCCGCTTAAGCCCCTTATTGATATCGACTTTGTCACGTTTCGTTATAAAATGTGTTAGAAGTGCTCTTAAATAGGTAGGTTTCTTTTTTCTCAAACATTCAATGAAATGTTGGCGTTATGTTAGTTATTTTAGGCTTCAAGGTAACACGTTTCGGGCGGATCAACTCGAGAGAACTGTAAAGGAATTTCATACAAAATTAAAGGCCTAGGCCGGGAAGTATTTTATTTTTATGTTAATGTAAACATGGCGGCTGTGTTTATAAATAAGCAGAGATCGGAATAGGTAGAGCTAATTTGCCTAAACTTGACGCATATTCATTCATGCGTGAGCGAAATGGGAATACATTATTGAATGAAGGTGCATCCAGTTTAGGCAAATTAGCTCTACCTATTCCGATCACTGTAAATAAGCTAAATAGCTAAATTATATTTATACAATTTTTGAGAAAAAATTATAGCGCCAAATACTAGGAGTGCATAAACATTAAAAGTACATTGCTGTGACACTTGGGAGACATCCGCGCTGTGTCGTGTGCATCCGCCCGCACGCCGGTGCGCCGCACCGCCCGCGATCTAAGTTTGTTTAAGTGCCTCCTAATTACCGCTGCGCTCCTGGTACTTTATTTTAAGAGCAATTACTTTTCTTGCCTAGCCTGGACATGCTGCCGTCCATTATCTAAAAGGCGGCTAAATACAAGAGGGTCATTTTGAGTTATGGCCAAAAAACATGGGAAACCATGTCTCTTAAAACTGGTGAGCGATATCCCTGTACTTTTTTTTGTATACTAATATTCGAGACTTGCTCTATTTTATACATATAAATTTGATACGGTTTTCCTTGTTTTTATAGCTGAAATCTTCGATTTTCCTTTTTAGCTATGACACCGTAGAATTTTATGAATTACGTTACATAGCTTAATGGCGGTTAAAGTATGTTTAGCCGCCTTCTAGTTCAGTAATTTAGGTTATCCACCATAGATTGTACAAATACAAAAAAGTTATATGAAAAACATAACTAAAAGGCGGTTACATGATATAGCCGCTTTTTAGCTATGTATGCCTAGTTAATCCTGTGCAAACAGACATGACTATAAGACGGCCATACGACTTTAACTGCCTTCTAGTTTAAAATGACTGCATATGGCAGAATCTAATATAAGTTTTGTATCATCAATGCTAGAGAAAAAGGCAGTTAAATGAAGAACAAATAAAAATAACTGCTTTTTTGTTATGGATTGCAATCGAAGTATGTTACTACATCCAATGACTTCGGGTAGTTGCTAAAAACGCAGCGAAATTAAACTTAATAAAAACACCATTTACTATGTTTAAATCAAATTCATTCATACAAAATATATAAAACTTTATATTAAAGGAACAAATTGCAAAGGTATACTGATAAAATCACAGTTTAAACGCGTAACTTTCTATTGCTTAGCTACTAAATAATACCTTTCTTTAAACTTATAAAAACAAAAAGAGATCAATTGCTCATTCTTAAAATAGAAGGCTGTCATCAGTTAAAACACTTGGAACTTTAACAAGTTGAATATCAAACCTAATCTCAAAATAAAACCGAAACCTTCTGCGGTTAACAGACATCCAATAACTAATAAATAAAAAGAGGGGTGTTCGTTTATAACGTGTATCTCTATGTCTATGTATTTGAGTGTTTGTTTGTGGCATCGTAGCTCCCAAACACATGAACCGATTTGGATGCGTTCTTTTTTTTTGAAAGCTGGTTTCTTTAGCTAGGTTTTATGAAAACCGCCAAAAAACCTGCTTTCAAATAAAAATAACCGCATCCGAATCGGTTCACCCCTTTACGGGGTACAGTGCCACAGACAGAAACACACACACTCACAGACTTACACGTCACACTTATAACACCCCTCTTTTTTGCGTCAGGGTTTAAAAAAACGTCTTTGTGACACGATTTATTTTTACCAACTGTACTTGTATCACTTATAACAGACTCGTTATTAAAATTAAAATAGTCAAACGAGTCTAAATTTGATGAACCTACCATTAGGTATTGAAGAGTTCTTACGTATAACCACCTCCAGTATTCCTCATAATACCAACTCGATGATACCATAATATTGTTTTGTCGTCGGAATAACCTGTATGCAACATGTCAAGTCAATCCGCCAATTAGAAGTAGAAGTAAGTAGGTTAAAATCGACTTCGCAGACAAAATTGAAATGCCGAATACAGCTGCGCGGAGGGCAACCTTCAATTGCTGCAGCAACCTCTTTCTCCTTCAGTGTTTGGAAAATGCTGCATTGATGCTCTTTGAGATGAGCATTGGTTTTTTGAGAAGGTAGATCGTGCTGCCACTGATAAGAACAATGATGGGGGCTTGCAGCACTGCATTATCGCATAGTCAAACGAAATTTGGGAGTCTCATCGTAAAATAGAAAACCGTTGTTTTTTTTCTTTTTTAATACCGTTGCCAAGTTTTTTGCATAGCAGCATCGCTATTTCGTGTACTCTCATTAACAACGCGTCTAAATATATATTAGGTCCATACCTATGAAATTGGCGTTTTTTTTCGTACGGAATTTAGTCATTTCAATTTTAACTTTCAAGATCTTTTTTAATTTCACGAATACACTATGTTACAAAGGTTATAGATACAAATAATATGATTAAATTTCTAACTTAATGTTTAAAATTTAAGTGTGAACTCAATTCTTTTCATGTGCTGCGAGTTCAAGTGTTTCAATTACGCAGAGTTTTATGAAGCCAAATATTTTTAAGTAATTACGATAATGTATAATCTAAGTTAGAAGTCCAATACGAGTATTCCTGACAGAATTTTGTTTGGTTTGTATTTGACGTTACAAAATAATCCGTAAAATTAAATGTATGAAAACCACAGTTTTCATAAAATTCTCCATATAAAACGCCAATTTGATAGGTAAGGCCCTAATATATCTCATCCGGTAGTCTGATCGAATACAGCTGCGCCAAGGATGACCTTCAATCGCTGCAGCAACCTCTTTCTCCAGTGTTTGGAAAATGCAGCAGTGGTTTTCCTGACACAAAAATTGATGCTCTTTCTGATGAGCATTGGTTTTTTAAAGAAGGTCAATCGTACTAGATTTCTAAGTACGAGGCGTCTTTGTCATGCTCCTGGCACTGATAAGGCCAATTATGAGGGCTTGCAGCATTGCATTATCGTATAGTCCTACACCTCCCCTGTTTCGAGGAACAAACGAAACTTGGGAGTCTTATCATAATCAAAAACCCGATTTTAAAAAATTCTTTGATTTTTTTTAATACTGCGGCCAGGGTTTTGTTCGGTTTGATTTGTTTCAGGAGCGCCAAAGTTCATATAAAATTGCGAGTTAGATTATTGGAACTCCGAAATTGTATCTCATAGAATTTTACAACCTAATGATCACTCTTCATACTCTTCATATTTTTTTAGTAGAAATGATCGGAACTTATAATCATCTGAACTTATAACGCCAATATTCATGGAACCGTACACTTTTCACAATTTCTTAAGTATCTTACGTGTAAAAAAGTATGAACAAAAAAGTATGAGCAAATTTTTTGGGAGTTATGATGAGTATAGTCACAAATCGTTATTTGTATAGAAAATCAAAAGACCAATTTTATATTAGCCAATATGGACCCGCCATTTTGTGTTCTCCCATTAACGACGCGTCTAAATATATAGTAATATATCTCATCCGGTAGTCTTATTGGACTAGATTTAGTTTCATGGGCTCCCCGACTATAAAGCGAGCGGGGGACCAAGCTACAGTAACGAAAGTTTACTTAATAGTAGGTACTAGCTAGACCTAACTGCCATTTGAGAAATTTATTTTTACGTAGACGTTTTTCTTGGAGGCAGCGTGGTGGAATTGGCGGAAACCGACGCCCGCGCCGCTTGCGAAGCGACCAAAGGGCCCAGACAAGATGCATTGCGCTAACTATCGTTTCTATTCGTTTAGTTTTTAAACGAATCGCGTCACTGGCACATCACGTGACTTTTCGTATCACGTCATCTACCAGTGACGCGATTGGTTTAAAAACTAAACGAAGAGAAATGCTAGCTAGCGTAGTGCATCTTGTCTGGGCCCTCAGCTCTTTAGATAAGCACTCCGGCGACTGACTTCGGCCGACGCCGTCAGCCCGACAGGCGAGACAGGGGATAGGGCGACCGCTGTGCGGGGAATGAGTTGCCGCCTTTTAGTTAGGCAATGTCGTATAGCCGCCATTTAATGAAGCAAGAATTGATTTTTATTACTTTGGTTTCTAGATTATAAAACCGTGACGGCCTTTAAGGTATGTATTTTGATAAAAAATAAAAAAAATTACATACAAAAAGGCGGCTATTGGATTTTAACCGCTTATTTCTTATGTAAACACGCATAGACCGCTTTTTAATCTAGGACTTCTTTTGCAGTTGAATATTACGTTCTTAAGTTATAAGATGGCTAAAGTCCAATAGCCGCTTTTAAGTTGTGGAAAATAAAATAACTGCTTTTAAGCCTTGTACCGTAACACGTGCTACGTTTAAAAATTGGCAGTTATCGACTTTTAATCGCCTTTAAGATAGGTAAGTGTTAAATAACCGCCTTTTTGGTAGTAATATCCCAAAAAATCTGCATTTAGCCGCTTTTCTGAAGGCTGTATCTCGGTTGTTTTTAAAGATATTGAAACCAAACCTAGATAGATCGATAGCTAATAAGTAGCTGAATCGCCCTGTATATATAACTCAAAAAGGTCGTAAGAGCCTTTAGCCGCCTTTTAGTTAATGGACGGCAGCATGTATCACTTTCAACCTGCTTCTAAGATAAAATGGCCTACTTTCAGAGTATGAGACATGAAATAGTTATTTTCACAATCGTGTTATAATAGAGAGCTTTTTAGTCGAGTACCGTGTTTAGGCCACGAAGCTTGCTGAGTGGCCTAAGTAAGGTACGAGATTAAAAAGCTTGATTATGACACAATTGTGAACAATACTTTTTGTAAGAGTTCATCCAAATTAATAATTTAAGTCATTAATACAATCACCACCACATCGACATTTGTTACGTATCACACCACCGGCGTCCACAATGTTGCAGTACTGGCTAAATACTAGCCAATCACAATGCGTAGTTTTTTTATGCCCTGGATATAGAAGCAGGTTTAACCTTTTCGCCGCCATTGACTTGATACAAAAGTCGTCCTCGCACGCCAATGACAGCTCAAAGCCTCAGCTAATTTCAACCTTATGTAACAAATACTTGGGTCTATTTTGAGCTGTTAACACGACTCGTCATTGGCGTGTGGGGCACTAAATGTACTGACTTTATATCACGTCAATGGCGGCGAAAAGGTTAAGTACATTTTTGACAGATGACGCAACGCTGCTACGTTCCGAAACGCCATAGATTGGCCATTTTGTATCGGATCGAGTCTCCTTAAACAAGGACACATATGATTTAAATACGAAGTTCTATTTTCAAATTTTTTTCAGTTGTCTAGAGCGTATCGAAATGGTTATTTCGGTTGTTTCGGAAGTAACATAAGACTGTCAACGTTGAAAAGAGTGACGTTGCAGTATTCTCTATGAAATCTTAATACACAGATTTTAATCGACGAGTACAAAAATATTTATAGCTAGCGACCCGCCCTCGCTTCGCTTCGGTTTATTTGAGTTTTCTATGACACACGTACATAAAACAAAATTTATTATACATAAAAACCTTCCTCTTGAATCACTCTATCTACTAAAAAAAACCGCATCAAAATCCGTTGCGTAGTTTTAAAGATCTAAGCATACATAGGGACAGACAGCGGGAAGCGACTTTGTTTTATACTATGTAGTGATTAACTTTTTTGAGTGATGTATTTTTTTTTATAATTCACAGATGCATACGTATACGCAGTGACATATCATCGTATTGTCGATGTTAGCATAGCTATCGTAAAAGTCAATACTTGACAGTAATGGCGGCAGGGTTAAAAACAATACGATAACATGTCAAAAGCACTATGGTCTACCCAGTACAATAATAGAGGCCCTGCTAATGTGTAAAAGCTGCAAGAAGACAACTTTTCACGATCCGCCCAGACCGGACTAATGTTTTGTAGATTTAGTCCAGTCTGTCGACATATAAAACTCTTTGCTTTTAAATGTTACTAGGTGTTCTAGACCGGTAAGAGGGCTTTCTTATGGTGAAATATTTAAATCAAGTTCTGGGATACCATGTGTATAGATGTAGTGCTGTATAAAAGCTGATTTATGTAACGAACAGTTGAGAAAAACATTGTTTGAATAGGTATAAAAAAACAAGTTTTTTTCTTATCGCTTTTAGCAAAAGAGAATTTAACATGGAGTTTATATGGCCGACTTTTATATGAAGTCACAGTGCATATCAAAACTCGCTGGCTTATTAGCAGTTTAAAATGCTTGAATCATCCGTATTTTATGGCTGATTTTAATTTGAATTTCACTGTCGCTGATCTCTTTTATGGTATTTTCATATTTTGTTGAGAAATGCAATTAAGAAAAGACATTCTTATTCCTTACTAGCTTCTGCCCGCGACTACGTTCGCATATTTTTCGACTATAGTTATTCCGTCGGGAGCTTTTAAAATTTACAGGATGAAAAGTAGACTACCTATGTGTTAATCCAGGGTAAGCTATCTCCATTGCAAATTTCATCGAAATCCGTCCAGCCGTTGCAGCGTGAAGGAGTAACAAACATACACGCTCACGCAATCACAAACTTTCGCCTTTATAAAATTAGTTTGATTAGGAAAAAAAAAGAAAAAAAATATTTGAATATGTCCCTTCTATCCGTTGCTTTGTTTCCACGCGGATCTTGTCGGTGCATGGTGGAATCAGTTCGATGCAAATTTATGGCCTCACGGCTACACGGTGACTAATATCATATTAATATGTGTTTGTCTCGACGCCGCTTTCAATTTGGAATGCTTTCTGTACCGGTTAATTATTTCAGTGAATAATAAAACGGTAGTTAAACAACAGTTTCAGTCGTAATAGGACCTTGTGTAAGATCTGTCCGGATCGCTACCTCCATCTTATCCTTTTTAACCTAACCGCCGAGCAGCAGCGACTACAAATGGCAACGCGTTTGCGATCTTAGGATTGAAGTCTTAAGATTGTAGTCTTGACAATGCAAATGTCTATGGGTCACAGATCCCACTTACCATAAAAGCAGCTATGCCTTATCTTCACTAATATTATACATGTGAAAGTTCTGTTGGTTTGTTCGTTCCGATTCTCGCAACAACGCTTCATCCGTAGACGTGAAATTTGCTACAGGTATAGTTTTATCTCGGAAAGTCAGACAGTGCCCAATGGGAAAAGCTACTAACTTATAGTAATTAATATAAATGCAGGTAAAAAAAACTTACTTCTAAAGTCGCAGGCAATAGAACTTGTGAACGATGTAAACAAATTAGAACTGTTTGACACATAACCTCAAATATTCACCAAGCGTGTTTTTATTAAACATAACGTATAATTAATAGGTGATCAAACGAGCTTCGCAAGCGAAGTTCGATCATTCTTATTTGAATCGCTTAATTCGAAGATATATAATATTATATCGAGAATTAAGCGATGAAAAATAATTAATAGTTATTTCATCTTAAACGTAGTATCGAAATAATGATCTAGTGTATAAAACATTGCAAAGACCTCACTTGATCTTTAAAAGTACGTGATTATCGAGTAATCAGTGTGAATTGGTATGACAGCCGGTGAAATGACTAGCATAGAGGCATTCCATCTTAGCCTCAGGGTTGGCAACGCATTTGCAGTCTTAGGGTCTCCCCAGACCTATCGACGCGGAATCGGCTTGAGCCGGCAAAAATAAGTTTTATGTCCACGCAATAAGATCGAAAACGAAGTCGTTCCGTTCGCAACGCCGCCGAGCCGGGCCGAGCCGAGCCGAGCGATACCAATTTCACTCTTACTGCACGGATATAATTTTTTTTCTTAACGGCCCAAGCCGATTCCGCGTCGATAGGTCTGGGGAGACCCATAGGATTGCATTGCAGTCTTGTGATTGCGAATGTCTATGGGTCACAGTTTCCACTTACCATCAGGTGGCCTGTGTGCTCGTTTGTCTTCTCTATGCCATAAAAAAAAAAAAAATTGGTTGGTTTGGTTTTGTTTACATCTCTTGCAAGTTCTATTGACGGCGATTTTACAAACATTTCTAAAGGAGCGTCCCCATTGAGAGCGTTCGCGTGTAATGAGCATTCGGCGCGAACATCGAGTGGTGTGTAAGCTTTGTAGCGCTCAGCTCAACGTCTACACCACTCGAATGTTCACGCGAATGCTCTCAGTGAGGACTCTCCTTTACATGAGAGTAGATCGTACAAATACGTACAGTGCAACCATTTTCTTAAGACTGCACCGAGCAAACGTCGAGCGTCCAGTGGCGCCCTCATTACTATTACTGTCTTGTCTAATTAATTAAAGAATTTCCTTGACATCAGACAATACGGTTTTGTAGTGCAAGTAAAAACACAATTTATGAAATGCGTAGCAAACTTTAATAACAATTACCCTTTGAATAGTCACCTTAACGGGAAAAGGTGGCCACTTTTTTCCGTTAAGTTGATAACTCGAAGGTGAATTGTTATTAAACTATGTGATATACCCTATAAGTTGTGTTTTCATTTGTAGTACACAAACTTACCGTCCAATTTCAAGAAAATACTTTAGTTTATTAGAAAACACAATAAAAGTAATGAGGGCGCCACTGTACATCCGGCGTACGCTCGGCGCAGTCTTAATACCGATCGGCAAGCTTCGTTTTTCTATGACACTCGAGCGACAAATATACTGTCAGTTGCTAGTGCAAGCGTGATAGCGATGGCCAGCCGAACGGTATTAAGAATAGTGTATTTGTAAATTTACACGGACGTAAGTTAGTCAAATATGAACAATTTTATACATAAAAAAAAACACAAACGAATTCTTTGCGAATGAAACCGTAAGTTGTTATATTTTTTCTAAAACCCGGATAAGGAATAAATCAAAAAGCAAAACGTCAAAAGTAATTTTATTTTGCCTTTTAATTTAGCTACGAAACAATATGAAGTTAAAGTGAGAAAGCAATTTAACTTTTGGTCCACCGAGGTCTCAGGGGGCAGCTGACGTTGATAGATCGCTTGAATTCATCCCAGCGATATACGAAATACATAGCAGCCGATAGTAGAATATTTGTGTGTTTAGATTTAATAAAAAATCGATGACTTACCACCGCACTTAGAGATATTTTAGAGATGATTCCTTTTTCAAAATGGTATATACGTCATTAACTGACTGAATAAGGGTTAAAAAAAATGTTTTTATACAACAATATTTCATCAAACTAAGTTGTTAACGGTGTAAAATACAATTTGAATTTGGAATTTGATTTTGAATTATAATAATTATGCAAGGCGATTAAAATATAGGTGAAACCCGTTATAACCTACTTTTATAACCGGATCAATAAAAGGGGGAGGGTTTAAATGTTGTATTTTTTTAACTTGTTTCATGTAATTTAATCTGTATGAATTAAATCCATTATAGACGGAGGCCATTCTCTCATGGAAGCAGATCCATTTCAGGTTCCGTTAATGTACATGCATTACATTCGTACTGAATAAATAGGTAGTACATACATACATACATACATAAACTCACGCCTTTATGCCCAGAGTGGGGTAGGCAGAGCTACAGAATTACCAACAACTCTAAAAACTTGTTAATAATTCTGTAACCACATTTTGCACTTTTAGGCTAAGATGTTTACCAGTGTATTAGTGACAGGTTGCAAGCCCATCGCCTAACAGTACTGTACGCCTTTATTCCCTTAGCCGTCTCTTACGACATCCACGGGAAGATATAAAGTGGCACTATTCTAACCCGGCAACCACACGGTTAAATAGGTAGGTAGTTTAAGTTGTAATTACTTTGAAAATACATTTAATTTCTGTTCTGCCATAAATACCCTCATTTTGTCCCTTTTATAGTTATGAACATAAATAACTCCAGAAGCGCACCATTTTATTGTTTCAAAGACGCCGTAAAGTTGTCTTAGAATAATAATCCGGATTACACAGGCAAATAAAAGTCTCAAAATCGCCGTTAAAATATTTTATCTGTTATGAATATAAGCCAAATTTTACGAGCGATGTTAAATTTGAACCATTTTACCTTTAATTTCCAATGACACCTATACGAGTCACGTTTTAGTAGAAACTGGGGACCCTCGGCAATTTAGAGTTTAAGGGCAACAATAAAGAAGGTATAAAATCCTAAGAAACTGCTTCAAAGGATTATCTCGCCCTTCTGTTTTTTATGATTATTTTTAAGGGTCTAATTGTAAGCAACCCCTTTTGTTATAATCTCGTATTCTCTGAACTTATAAAAATGTAAATAATAAAGGTGTTACAATGGACAAGATAACATTTTATTTTTTTCTACTCGATTTCTTACTGCCTTGATCTGTAACAAACAACGCAACAAAACAAAAATTAAAAAAAGCCTCCATATCTTTACTTACAATATCATCTTGTTTTTAGTTATTTATCTAGTAAAACTAGAATGTATCACTTCTAACTATCTACTATATATCGGAGAAATACTGGAAAAGGGCCAAATCTTAAGAGCCCAAAACCGACGTGCGTGTATGACTCGATGTAAGTATGTATGTGGAAAAAGCGAAAGAAATTTTTCAAGATCGTAGCAAGTGGAAAGAAGTGGTTTCTGCCTACCGCTCTGGGAAACAGCCGTGATTTAATGTATGTATGTATGTATATATATATATATATTTGTATATTTGGGCCACTATTCTAAGCGGTAAAAACCATATTATCTTTTGCGTGTTACGGTATTGTTTTGACGTCAGCCGCCATTACTGTCCAGGCAATAAGAGCTGTCAAACCGTTGACAATACGATAACAGCTCAAAGACAATATATTTTTTTAATCCGTTACTGTGTTTTTCACCCATATAAACAATCGAAACCAACTTTTACACCTAATGGCGCTCAAGAGTGCCGGTCAGTTCTCAAGACGTCTACCCACGGAAACACTCGGGGAAATCGCGGACCTTGAAGCGTGGCACCTTCGAGCCGCTGACCTAAATCGCAAAATGCTGGACAAGGTGGCAACCCTGGGTATAGAAGATCTCGACACTCTTGGGGACGCTTACCTGGCACACGGCGAATTTAACCCACTATTAACCAATAATAGAATAGGTGAAATAACCTACATAAAAAATAAAGACATGAGGCGCTGGCCTCGACGGGCGGCGGTTCCACGTCCCCTTAGAATTAAATAAATGTAACACAAGAAATCACAACCAATACTATCATCCTTAACTCAACATATGTGACATAACACCTACAGCTTACACAGATCTTCTAGACATAAGTTAGCGGACACAATCCTGCGGGAACGAAAGGATGTAAACACTAATAAGTAATAAACGTTTTCTCATTCTCATTCTCATTTTTTACACCTACAACATTAGTTACAGCCATTGTGGCAACATGGGTCTAGTTTATCATAAATCGGGCCTTGAAAAAAACGGGAAAGTGCAAAAAATCACACTTCAATCACAGCCCAATTGTGTCAAACCGTTTATGGCCTTTTCGATTGGTGTAAATTAGTATACTACTACTAGTGTATTACTAACTACTTGTTTAGTGCTGTTTTCTGTTTTTACTTTTTTGTACGTGTCTTGTGTCTGTAGTGAATAAATATATTTTTCTTTTTTCTTTTTCTTCTTTATTATATGTGAACTGTCTGGTGATGTGCTGAAAATCGGGACAATTGGCGCCCTAATTAAAGGATAAATCACGTATCCATAGACCCATCAAAATCGGGACGTCCCGCAAAAATCGAGACGTCTGGCAACACTAGTTACGAGAGTTATAAAACGTTCGAAATTATAAATAACACGTTCCTTATCGAAAATTACAAGCGACATGTGATCCAATTTAAATTTTTATACCAAGTCCCAAAACCCCGCATTGATTTGAAAATGTCACTCGTCTAATCTTGGAATGATTGATGCATCCGCCATTGTGAACAGATGAGGCACCCGGCCACGTTAACATGAGCCCTTATCCTTCCCAATGGCACAGCTTTCAGAGATCTTTTAAATTAGGTCGTATGTATTCAAAGGCGTTTTATGCAACCATTTTATAACGACCTGTGTGTTGGAAAGTTTGTTACCAGATGCGAGTTCATGTGGAATGGGCGTGTGTTCAGTGCCGTATAATGAATTATTCATATAATTTTGTACAGATATTTCGGAGGTTGATTATGTGTCACATTATTCACAATTTTGCGCTGATACAGTAATTCGTTTTGGTGTTTATTGACTTTAATATTATTCGTGGTTAATGTAAAACATTTGTAAGTATATACAAATATAAAACGAATGCTGGATGCAAATCCCTGTCACTATAAAGCACAAATACCTTTTAGCTATTAATAACCATGACAATTTGGCAGCATGACCTGCGTAGAATTGATCACAATCATGGAACGAGATTGGTTTCTGCCGGTAAATTCGATGTGCCTAGAGTTAACAACTATTACGGGGACAGAACTTTAAAAAAGCGCCTGCCATATATTCTCAACAGTTTACCTGAGGACATCCGTCTCGAGCAAAATAAACGTATATTTAAGAGAAAACTAAAGAAATATCTTTTAGATACACTGCCTTAGAATTATAATTATCGGTATCCATTGTGTCGAACTAAACATTGTACAATATTAAGATTATAGTACTTACTGTTATTTTAAAGTCTTCCTGCAGACAAACTGTACTAATACAGTTTTGCAGGGCTTTTGTATATTTGTAATTTTTGTTGCTGGTTTAATAAATAAATAAATAATAAGTAATATGGCTTTGATGGTTAGGTCACCTTTGCCTTTGCATGTTGATGAAATATAAATTGAGAGGACCAGAATAATCAACACTTGAACCCAGGCTGTGTGTTTACAAAAAGCTTGGATAGTCAACTCAGGAAAATCCTTTAGGTCTGTTTAAATCAGTGAAGTTTGCGAGTACAAAACCATATTTTAAACTTAAAACTTTAAGCAAAATATTCAACTATCTCAGAGAGCTGCAAATTTCATTACGCGTCTCAAAGCCGGTAAAGGAATCAACAAGTCACCAAAACTATAACATAAAAAACTAGAATCCGGGTAAGTTTTATTGCTACTCCCGTATGCAGTTCCTGGGAGTGCATTTACGGTACTCCAGGGGACTCCTTACGTTGAATCCTTATTGCCATGGAGTTAGGATGTAATGGATAACCTAAACCTAGTAAATAATACACGTGAATAATAGTAGATTATACACTGAGGGGATAAAGCACTGTTTTATGTCACGGGTGCGATATTGAATCCTGATCAACAAAGATCGGAACAGGTAGAGCTAATTAGCCTAAACTTGATGCACCTTCATTCAATAATGTATTCCCATTTCACTCACGCATGAATGAATATGCCTCAAGTTTAGGCAAATTAGCTCTACCTATTCCGATCTCTGCTGATCAAGCACTGAAGATTTAAATTCCTGAGCGAAGCTAAGGAATTAAAACGGAGTCCTGAGTGCAGCGAGGGATTCAAGCTCGCCTAAAATGAAAGCCGCTTTATCCCAAAGGAGAATACTCTACTTTTCTCACCTTTTCTTTGTTTTGCTTATATAGATTATAGTGGCCAATTCGATTTTCAAATAAGTTATTTTTGCTGTAGGTTTCTATGGAATAATTTTTCATACGAATTTAAATATCCTTATTAACCAGCGGGTTATAATGAGATTCAGTACCATTTAAAACTCGCCGGGTCATTATATTGTACTGAATCTCATTACAACCCGCTGGTTAGGCGATGGCTATAATGACTTACTTTAGGTGAGGTTTGCATGATCTATAATTGGGCAATTTCGAGCATGTGGTGTGAAAAATCATAACGCTCCTTCTATGGAACATTAAAATTTCCCCAAAAATTATAAAATTTCATTTCATCGATTGTATGTTTTCATCGAATTTCATTTAATCGAATGCTGTTTTCTGCTAAAACCTTGATGTTTTCAGGATATCTTTAAAATTTACGTAGGTTAGGTTAGTTTAGACTTATGACAATCAGCATAGTGATTTGTTCGTTGAAAGATGTTTCGATATCGATAAACTGATATGTATCTCCTAAAAAAGCCACATTGAATTGAAAAAAGACAAAATATTCAACTATTTACGCAAGGTACGAATTATAACAATGAATGAATGTAACCCTTTCAATGCATCTGCACTTGTCCAACTGGTAATTACATTACTCTGTGTTAAGCGCCATAACAGCCCTATTATAGCAAGTGAAGGGTTAACACCAAATGAGACGAGACCAAAAGCAAATGGACGCTATTTCACGTTGAAAGGGTTAAATGACACCATAGAAATAAATTCCACTCTAATTCACTGAGTTTATTCGATTAAAAATATTAGAAATAATCTGATTACAATTAATTTGGTTATTTCAAGTGACAGTTGTAAACCATTATGCAGATGAGTTTTAATTTCATTTGGGGGTATAGTTTTTGGTCAATGAACATCGCAACGAATTATTTTACGGGTAGCAAAATTAATAGGGGCAGTAATAAAAAGCCGTAGCAAAGTTAAAATGCCTTAATTATGGCCTTTTTGGTAAATACCGGAATGGAATTACTGAAATACATACTTATATTTTAAATTGCGATTTGTATGCCAAGGTTTTATTTTTATGTCTTTAGGTTGAGATTTTTTTTACTATAAAACCTCAAAAATCGTTTGTAAATTATTTATTTCTGTTTCGAAATTTATTGCAATATACCGACATTAAATTTCCCGAGGTTGTTCTGACTGAGTAAATATTTATTAAGATTTGGTAATTCGGCATTTTAAACTGCTATTTTTTTTTAGGTATTATAAATATTATAATGTATAGAATATCATAGAATTTTCCTTCTCTTCGTATATTCAAGACAGCTATAAATTATGTATTCCAGTTATAAAATCCGCGCGAATGGCGGAGATTCCGTTGATACCCGAGTTTTAATGGCCGCTGCGGAACCAGGGGTGTTATTCTGCCTTAAAAAACAACGGACGGTCGGACGGACGAGCGAAATCAAAAATCACAGCGGCGAGTTTAAGTAGTCCCGTCAGAGTGAACAAAACATATTTTAGCGCGTGCATTTTCAATTCAGCAGCATAGTTTCTGCTGATGGATCGAACGTATAAGGCAGCTTAATTGAAAATGAACGCGCTAAAATGTGTTTTGTTCGCTCTGACGGTACTACCTAAACTTGCCGCTGTGATTTCGCTCGTTCGTCCGCCCGTCCGTTGTTTTTGAGAGAATAACACCCCTGCTTCGTAGACAAATACTGGGGCAGAGTGCTACTTACATACGAATAGTTTTTTATTATGAGAATCCGATAAATAGAGTTAGTAGATGAATTTTAATTTCATTTCGCAATGTTATACGGGGGGGGGAATTGGGGCAGTAATAAAAACCGGAGCAAAGTGAAAATGCCTATTTGTTATTACGATGTAATTATCCGTTAGTAGTTCTTAAATAAATAAATAAGAAAAGGGTATTTTTTGATATCATAATATCTTGGTAGCAAGCCAACACGCAAAGCCTTATTGTTTGAGTTGTCTACGGTAAAAATGCGGGTTTAAAATAATTCTAGATTGCAATATATTTATTGCCATCCTCACAACGATCTTCGGTTTTTTGTATTTAAAAGTGCAACATTTGCATTTATAAATGTAATATAAATATGCATAAGTTAATTCGCAAATTTCCTTATTTGTTAGTGCATTAGTGTTCACAATAATGAGGTCACTATTTCATTATCATTTGCAAGTGTTTTTTTTAGTGTCTTTGTACAGGTTTGGTATATGTGTAGGCTCCATAAAGCTATACTTACAATGATTAAATCTTTTTCTATATGTACACTATATAGGTATTGCTCATTGAATACAAAACGGACACATTCCAAAATAATTTGCTCTTCCATTAAAAATCGTACAACCGCTTCTAATTTTAAAATGCAATACTGACTCATTTCGGATTGTGCCCGTTTTGTATTCAATGAACGATATAATAAAATTATGAAGAAGAAAGATTTGATTGTTGATTTTGAATTGAATAGGCTCTGAAATTACTGGACCGATTTCAAAAAATCTTACACTATTAGAATCCTACACTATACTTCGCACCTTCGGTAGGACAAGGGCACAATTACCCCTATAATCATATAGTACATTGTGCCCTTGTTCTAGCGAAGGTGCGACTTGATGAACATAAGCTATATTTTATTTTTCTGGGGAGACAGAGTCGCGAACAACAGCTAGTATAAAAAAACACTAGAAAAAAACTATTTCACACATAATTTATGTTCCTAAACTTAGATGAGATCACACTTAGCTTAGGTCTATATAATATTTAATAATACAACACACGAAATAATATACACCATTGCACTTTCATTTTATGGAAATGAGAATTAGAGATTTTATACTATAAAATGAAGAAAATTAGGTACTTATAAAAATAATACATACTTTTACTTATCTAATTTTGTAGCATAAAGTTTCATTTCCTTCTGTGTAATCTGTGTGATTATTGAATAAGTTAGACTGAATTATAAGACTTATTAAACTGTACGATGATGAACATGTAGGTGAAGCAGACGCTGACGATGGCGAGGGGCAGGGAGCTGTCCACGGGCACGGCGCGGCCTAGAGAGAACCGGAACGGACGGGTGCGGAGGTACAGCCTCCCGGACCGGAGCGCGGATAAGAGGGCCTTGTCTGAAACGTAAGACGAAGGAAACAAAATAAAATTAAAATTGAAGTTGATGTTGAAATTTCATTTGTATTTATTGTAAAATTCAAGTAAGGATAATTAATCAGAAAACAAACAAACGAAAGAACTTACAAAAACACTTAAAACTACACTAATCTAACAAACCGCTACCAGTGGGCATTGTTCCTAAAATGCTGGGAAATTGATATTGAAATCAAAATCAAAATCGAAATTCAGATTAAAATTGAATTCTTAGGAGGTAAGGTGGGCTACGGGGCAAGTGCACCAAACTAACAATATCTCAAGTTCGTCGCACTTTCCCCGTAGATGCACTTGCCCCACCTTGGGGTAAGTGCATCAACGGAGTAAGTGTGACCAGCTATTTTTTTTTAGACAAACTTGCCCCACCTTGGGGTAAGTCCATCAACGGAGTAAGTGTGACCAGCCATATTATTTTTTAGACGCACTTGCCCCACCTTGGGTTAAGTGCATCAACGGAGTAAATGTGACCAGCCATATTATTTTTTAGGCGCACTTACCCCACCTTACTTAATCTTAGTATTAGTAATAACTCGCGCTGCTCGGCGTACCGCAAATTGGCCGCAAAAAGGTCTCTTTTGGCAAGCACTTGTATCTAAGTAGGTATTACATGGGAAAGTGCTTACAGAAGCCTTGCAAAATAACGTCATTATTAATTATTCACCTAAACACATGGTTTGCTGTATGGTTAGTAAAATTATTATTTCTTCAACTTCATAGGATATCAGTTCGGAAAACAACGCCGGCAAGCAAACTAGTGCAATGTTAAATAATATTTCTGCGGCACGCATTAAAAAATCCTTCATGTTCTGAAATAAAATAATTATTTAGAATATGTACAATTATGAAATAATTTCGGTTCAGATTCATTATAACGAGAAATTTGTACCAGTTTTTTTTTAAATAAAGTATCTTGTCTGTTTTTTTATTCAGAAAAGAGAATCAAACAAATACAAAATAAATATATACAACAAAAAGTAATGTAACTATACTTCGTTTGTTTACATCATTAACTAGACGAAAACAAAAAACCACGGGTAAGTATAGTTCGTAAGTCAATAGAAATTGAATACTGATACATTATCGTTTATATTTATAGATAACAGTTTTAATTGGCAGTGTAACAGAGCCACGTGTTTTGTATTTTATACATTTAGTTTAGTCTCTAAACAAAAACCCGCATTTTAAAATTCCTCCCCTTTAACCCCCAAGACACAAAGATAAATATGGGTCTACTCCGTTTGGCAAAAATATTTTTGGTCAAATGTATCTTTCCCCAAATTTTAATTTCCCAGAAAGTTGTTTCCCATCGCAGTTGATTTATATTTTATGTAGTCACAAGTCACTTTTTACCTCAACGAAGAGCGGTGCTTCCCGACACAAGCAATATCAAGCTTAATGGGAAGCTCCATCCATTAACCATGTAATCAAGTGCTTATTATGAAATAAAGAATTTTGTATTTTGTAATTATTTTTTTTGTATTTTATGTGTAACCTAACCTAATATACATATAATATACATAGCAAGCGGTTTCGATATACCGAAAATACAAAAATAAATACAAAATGCTTTCTGGGAAATTAAAATTTGGTAATATGAAACATTTTTGACCAAAATTATTTGGCCAAACGGCAGGATCCCGATAAATACACCCGAACTGTAAATGTTTTGCTTGGGCATCGGGTAAATAAAATACAGTCACAATCGCGTTTGGTAGTGTATATCTAAGTATTTACCTGTTGTTCATATAAATATATGAAATCGAAGGTGGATGTCAATACTTTAAACATAATCAGGACTACAGATAAACTAAGCTGCAAACAGAACAAATAACAAATTTTAAACGACTCTTTTTATGTAAGTAAAACTAAAGATACCGTAAAATGGGGTTAGTAGGGATTAAGGGATGAGTAGGGACACAACCTAAAATAAGTCATAACTTTTTACAAATAAGAACAAGTATTAAGTGGGCAATAACGTTACGTATATTGGAAATAATTTGAGTCTTATAATTAGTAACATATGCTTCATTTTAGGTTGTGTCCCTACCCACCCCTTAATCCCTACTCACCCTGTTTTACGGTATTAAATAAAAATATCTTTGATGTATCACTAATACGAAAAATATTAACCGTTATTTGGATATATCCATCGATATGTGCCAGGCAATCTAACAGTTCCTTGTACATTTTAAAACATGATTTCACTTTCATGGCTTTAAAGGCAGCGTCGCGAGATACCGTAGTTTCATTCTCAAATATATTTTGAAATGATTTCCGGAGAAATTTCATACGTTGATATAGATTTTCGAAAACCGTCAGTCTAGGAATATGACCTAGGTCGAGCGAAATGGCCAAAAGAGGAAAAAATATGTGGCACAAAATGGGGGCCGAAGAATTCCAGTAAGCAATGTTCATAACCAATCTTATAAATGTTATAGTGAAAATGATTAAGTAAAAACTCCCACTTAACATGTTTTTTGTTTTTATGTTCAGAGTTTTATCAATATTTACGATATTGTTGAAAAAGTCGTTAAAATATCTTGCCCCAATTATAGTTGAGGCTATGTTTCCAGAAACCACTTCCATAACGTAAGGTACACTCCCAAATTCAAATGAATTGGTACTGAAACATACGCCAGTGACAATTATAGTGAAAGCGAAACAGTACAATTTTGCAAGAAAAGATATTATTTTGTTAGGGTATACGTCGAAATAATGTCCAAAAACGCCAAAAATTATCAAAATATTTTTTAAAGGTAAGTATGTTCTTATTAAAGTGACGGCCGCCTCACAATAGCGATCCATGGCGTCGACGTCACGTTACTGAAACGAATTAAGTGAAATGAAGCAAATTTCAATGGACATTTGATTAACTTGTGGTTTCATTACTTTGTCCTTATATGAGTTTTTATCCACATATAAAATATATTTGTGTAGTTGCTAGTAGTTAATTTTTAGGGTTAAAATGGAGTAGTGAAAGGTTTTTAGTAAAGTTCCACGGCATTTTTTTTATGACATCGAGACGACAAACGAGCACACAGGCCACCTGAAAGTGGAAACTGTAACCCATACATTCGCATTCACGAGACTGCAATGCTATTCTAAGACTGCAAATGCGTTGTTAACCCTGAGGACTAAGATGGAATGCCTCTATGCTAGTCATTTCATCGGCTGTCTTATCCTCAAACCGGAACACAACAAAGCGAACACAGCTATTTGGCGGTAGGTTAATATGGTGGTAGCGATCCGAACGGACCCTGCACAAGGTCCTACCCGCAAATATCCATTTCTAGATTCGAGGGACAGTTTAGAATATAGTGTGCTCTTGAAAAGTTATTCTCGTCAAAGTAACGTTAAGTCTTAAATGAACTTCCTTTAAAATCCTTTACATTAAAAATAATTTTGAAGGAAAACTATTACAACTAACTAGACTTGATTGGTTCCTGAGATACGGGCAACTAAAGTGTTTATACCTATTAAAATCATCTAAGACAGAATTTAGTTCATACTTAGATAATGATAGAGATCTTGTTGTGTTTTGAGATAGTTTTTGTGTACGGTGTGTAACGGTTTTGGAAACCTACACTGAGTATGGTCAGACATGCTCTTCCCTGGTTTCAGTTAAGTTACTCACTTATACATATAGGTCAATTGTTATCAAATTATATTATTATACCTAGGAAATGCCGGTTATAACCGGTTTTGATATACTTAACTTTGATGGCTTTATAGGCAGCGTCGCGGGGTACCATAGTCTCATTGTTAGCGTTCACACTATCTGGAGTTTCTTGCGGCGCTTCTTCTCCGCAATGATGGTCTTGACCGAAGCGCTGGTAGACTCACTCTATATGTGGCCTATTTACTGAATAAATATTTTGAATTTTTCTCAGTTTGGGGGCAAGTGGTGGGGCTATTTCGATAATCGGAATCGATAAATGATGAAGTTGATTAACTCATTCACTAACATATCAAACAATTTGATTCATACTTAACAGAGCTCTGCTATAGTATGTTTTGAATTATTCTGAAATTAAAGATATTTTTTTTCCAAATTATATGAAGTCAAACTTTGTCATCAGCTTTTAAACATCCATTTTGAAAATGATATTTCGACCTCTACAGATGTAACTGGCAAAAACTGTAGTGTTTTGTAATGCTCTTTGCAGTTTTGGTTACCACTAAACTGTTATCAATTTGAACTTCCTTATTTTCTATCAACTGATTGATAATTTATACAGACTTAAAGCCTGGATTTTTATTTAAAATAAATCAACCAATGGTGTGAAGCAACATAACTAACGGTCCCCCCAAACTGGGCGTTAACGAAGTTTAGAAATTAGGTAAAATGACAAATTTATTGAAAAATTTGACAATATTTCATGGGTATCCCCAAAAAAAAAACGGAACCGGACAATTTGGTACCTTTCCTTGTGAGTATAAATTAGTGGTTGTTACACTACAAAATATTTTTTTTAAACAAGACATTTATATAAAATTCTAGATATTTCTTAGTTACCTACTAAAATAATAATAAAAAAACAATCATACAAGCATTACAATTTAATTCAAAACATCAAGGGAAAATCTCACACAAATTGACAGTCTCAAACTGCTCTAGAACTACACTATAGGTATTAATAAACAATAAATACATAGCAACATTTGTCACTGAAATTGTGCTATTTGAAAAGTACCTATAAAGTGCAAAGTGCAATATAACATACAACTTCTGTACTCAACTAAACCTAAAGATGTGACAATTAGTATTATGACTTCATGAACTGCAATAAGACGATGAGGTAATTAGTGCAGAGCGCGACGAAGGCGAGCAGCGTGGAGACGCCGACGGGGATCGCGCGCCAGACGACGCACTTGAAGTGGCGCACGCGCAGGTACGTCAGCGCGTCCTCCAGCCCCTCGCGCAGCGCTGCGTCTACACACGCAAAAAACACACATATTGTAAGTATGGTAATGAACTTAAAGTGCATTCATTCGATTTGGTTTCAGAAATGTTATCATCTGAAATAAGTACCTACCAAATCAATTCTTAGGGTGCGGCTCCACTGAGGCGGAGATGAGCGGAGCGGAGCGGAGCTGTGCCAATATTAACCAATAGAAGGCGCATCGAGCGCGCCTTGCGCACGTTAGTTTAGATTCTATTGGTTAATATTGGCACAGCTCCGCTCCGCTCGTCTCCGCCTCAGTGGAGCCGCAGCCTTATTGGCTTAAATTTACGACAGATAAATACTATGCTAAAATCATTCCTATGAAGAAAAAGTTGTTCCCAAGACAGTTTCCCTCTGTTTCCTATGGTTTCGATTTCCACACACCGACCTAGTTAAAAAACATCGTATAACACAATAATAAAAAGATAAACGATTACTATAACGAAAGTTATTATTTTAATTTGATTCTTGCACTTTTAATAAAAACATATTTTTACAAGCAAACCTTTGAGTGAACTACTATCGATGATTCAGTTTATCGACATGGGAAGTCCCTACCTGTCCAGAAAATTTTCCCCAAAGAATCCTTTGTCTGAAAATGAGTGTATCCCATGAACATAGATTACAAAATATTGTTCATAATTCCTGGGGTGATATTCTCTCAAAAACAAGAGACGGTCGGACGGACGAGCAAAATCGCAGCGGTGACTTTAAGTAGTCCCGTCAGAGCGAACAAAACACATCTTAGCGCGTGCATTTTCAATTAAGCAGCCTTATACGTTCGATCCATCGGCAGAAACCATGCTGCTAAATTGAAAATGCACGCGCTAAAATATGTTTTGTTCGCATTGACGGGACTACTTAAACTCGCCGCTTGGAGATTCACTCGTTCGTCCGTTCGACCGTCGTTGTTGAGAGAATCACTACCCTGAAATTACAGTGAGTGATCCGTAGTCACACCATTGTGGCAAATTGGTGGGACTTCGTAGTCACACCATTGTGGCAAATTGGTGTGACTTCGTAGTCACACCAAATAGGAGGTAGGTTTAGGTTAGGTTCGTATAAACGAACCTCGGGTCTGATATATAAATATCAGACCCGAGGGCCAAAACACTCAAAAATAGGAGCTCTGCGAAAGCAGACCTCCGTCGAATCTGTTGAGTTTGATTTTGAAACAGAAATAGACGCAAATTCGGTCTTGGTGTGACTACGGGTAAATAAAATCCCATCAAAAACATACATGTGAATATGCAAGCCAAGTTCAATGTTAAGAATATGCAATGCGTGTTTATCGACTACACTGACAAAAAAAATGAGATCTAGATGGGTGCCAAGTTCCGTAGATAATCCTGATATTTATTTATTAAGAACATACCTACAACATTCTAAAATAAATTAAAAACACAATTTCTTATTTTTTCTGCTACAACAATATTTGCTATTAAGTATAACTTCTTATATTTCAACACCCAAATTATTTACACAAAGCAAATAACTTAGGATAAACTGAAGCTCAAAATCTGACTTGGCTAGTTTTTTACCAGCAAGTCAATTATTTCGAAGAGTAAAATATGACCATACAATATAAAAATACAGTAACTTGCGTATAACAAATATGAAAACTAGCCAAGTCAGATTTTAAGCTTCAGTTTATCCTAAGTTTTTTGCTTTGTGTAAATAATTTGGGTGTTGAAATATAAGAAGTTATACTTAATAGCAAATATTGTTGTAGCATAAAAAATAAGAAATTGTGTTTTTAATTTATTTTAGAATGTTGTAGGTATGTTCTTAATAAATAAATATCAGGATTATCTACGGAACTTGGCACCCATCTAGATCTCATTTTTTTTGTCAGTGTAGTCGATAAACACGCATTGCATATTCTTAACATTGAACTTGGCTTGCATATTCACATGTATGTTTTTGATGGGATATCATTTATTTTTGTCAAATAAGTTGGCATGCGTTTCAATAAACAAACATTAATTACTGAGTAGTTCCGGTGAATCTGTGATCTTCATTCATCATCATCAGTTTTACTTCACCAAATAGTGCTTTTCAAAAGCATATATGCACGAGTTAATATATGTATGCTATATACTCGTATATTATATATATACAAAATACCCAAATCGATATAGCTATACCCAAATTATTTGAAGAGTTCCCTCAATTTCTCCAGGACCCCATCATCAGATTCTGACCTGGTGACATTGGGACCAATCAGACAGTGTACCCTTTCAAACAAAAAAATATTTTTTCAAATCGGTTAATAAATGACGGAGTTCTTAGGTAACTAGCATAAATAATAAAATAAAATAATAATAACAATAAAACTTATAAAATCACTGTTTTCAGATTTTTTTATTTGTATACGCATAATTACCCATCTGTATGCCAAATTTCAACCTTCTAGGCCACCTGGAAGTGGGTTAGGTTTTTGATGATTAGTCAGTCAGTCAGTCAGTCAGTGGTAAATTTTTTAGACGTTTATATCTCAATAACCGTTTCACTTTTATTTATGAAATTTAGGGTTCTAGTTGATCTAAAGGGTTTTAATACATATACCAAATTTCATGTTTTTATGTTAAGTAGATTTGGAGTTATTGAGGGGTCAAAAGTGGCTCCAAACGGTTCGTGTAAATAACACACGGCTGCGCTCGCCAGTTGTTTTTTCTTGAACTTGTCTGGACACGCTGCCGCGTGTCTAGATGAACCATAGTCATACCAGTGTGGTAAATTGATGTGACTACGGATCGGACATGGAAATTGTGAGTGAAGCTTTTTATAATTCAAGCTTTAAGGTTTACTTGCTTCGTTCAAATCTTGTAGGTTAATTTTGAACTACTTTCGACCATCGACATGGGCTGCCGTTTTAAATACAGTAGTATACTCTAGGGCAATACGACATTGGTATCCTACTGGATACCGAGCGAGCTGGTAGCGAGTACGGTAATTGTAACTCATGGTAAGGGTAACTGATCAGTTACCGTAAAACGGGGTGAGTAGGAATTATTTCCAATTGACGTAACGTTATGGTGTATTTAATAATTGTCCTTATTTATAACAAGTTATGCCTTATTTTAGGTTGTGTCCCTACTCACCCCGTTTTACGGTAACTGATCAGTTACCCTTACCATGAGTTACAATTACCGTACTCGCTAGCAAGTCGAACGCTCTGTCCTTCACAGTATTGTTATAGATTACGAGGGACAGAGCATTCGACTCGCTACCGAGTTCGGTAATTGCAACTGATGGTAAGAGTACTGATGACAGAGTCGGAAGGTGGTAACACCAAATTAGGAATTAATAGTTTGTTCTCGATAAGCAGATGACGACTGTAAAAAAAATACAGTTGGCAACAAAAACTCGTCTCAAAATTTACGTTTTCGACATAAATCTATATCCATGAAGTTTTTCCAATTCCAAACCATTTCTTTCCCATGCAAAGATTTCTTCAGGGAACCTAGAAGAAGCGTGAGTTTTTGGTGTTACCAGCATCCTGGCTTTTTTTAAAGTACGTTAAAATAACGTATATTTGTGACGTAACCATGACATTAATTTAATTAATGAACAAATTTTTAGGCTTTGTTGACATTCTAACAAAATTTTAATGTAAAGCAGAGCAATTTGACAAGTGTAAATGACAGTCGACGGATACTTTGATTATTATGATCTGCCCCCGTACCACGTGCCTTGTACCGAGCAACAGCGATACTGATAACGATGAACACGCAGCACATGCACTACATTAAAAATGGACTCTATCTAAGACAATTAATAGTAAAGTTTTTTTTTTTTTTTTTTAATTGATGATACTTGCAAATGATTGCTAAAGCAACATATTATCGGCAGTTTTAATAAATGCCCGCATGCCGGTAACACACTGTAAATCCCGTGTAGCCAAATGTCGAGCGTACAGTCACGAGATTTAATTTGGTACCCACCTTAGGTCCAAAGTCAATCTGACATTCTACAACAATAAGGTAGAATTTCCTATAAGTTACATATGACTTGACATCTCTAATGACATTGACCACTTCAAGCAAATTTTTCTTGAAATGGGTCCCAAATTAACGCTCGTGACTGTACCATCTTTTTCTTCTGTGTACAACACAACTTGTAGCCAATATTATTGATGAACCGCACGTCACTGACTGCAAACTTACGCACACTAATGCAGAGTCACACAAAGACAAACCTAAAAAGTGATACACTTTAGAAATTCAATCGAAAGCGGTCATATATATAGACGACTCTTATTAACGAAGGGCATTTGTAACAAGTGCGAAGAGTACTATTCTATTAGCCGTTTTTATCCTACCTCTATGGTTTTTGGTGTATAAGTTACCTGTGCACGTCAGAAGTTGGTCCGTCAATATTGTTCTTATCTTATCGACTTCATTGGCAGCTAATTCAGCCAGCAAAGGCGGCACACAAGTCAGTGAAAGAGTTATAGCAATGATAGTTACAAAGCCTGCGGTGGAATCAACCTGGAATAAAAAAAACATTTAAATTTCGTAATTTATTTTGGATTCACAGATTTACACATTTATTTTTAAATCACACAGGTTTTATTTACTAATACCTACTTATAAAAAAACAAAGTTTTTGTGCACATTAACCGACAGCTGATGTATATTCAGATAGAAGAATCAAAAAAAATAACCCCCGACGCAGAAGGTGGGGTAATTTTAGTTTAACATGTGTATCTGTGTGTGTAGGGTGTAGCTTCCCAACTGATGTGTTGATTTGGATACAGTTAGAATTTGGTTGAACGAAAAATTACGAGTAAAGTCAGCGAAATTCAACTAACATAATAAATCTTTGACAGTATGCAAATCATTATACATATGGCTGCCTTCTATCAGTAAAACTTAAATAGTAACTTGCATTTACTTCCATCAAACACGTTTAAATAGAACTGTAAAGTGCCATGAAACGGCTAAATAGCCATTTCGAACATCATAATAGCACTTATGCACCTTCCGGTTGGATTTTTCAATTTTTGCTTACACATAAACCTCACCCTGACAATAACGAACACAACTAAAAAAAAAACAGCCGAATCGGTTCAGCCGTTCTCGAGTTTTGCGCTCAGCAACACGTTTAGTGATTCATTGTTATTATATAGAGATGGAACTAATAAGCGACTAATTAATGATTCACAAAAGTAATATTTTAATGAATTACCTCTACTCCTTGGGAAACATTAGCCAAGACAGTATGCGCCGTTACCATAATGTACCTAAACGTGTCTGCAAACTTCAAAATTACCTGAAAAAAATAATTTGGTCATACATTATGAATTAAACAAAAAAGTTGTAACGCGAATTTACTTACCACAAATTTTATGTAATTAAAGTTGTTCGTTATATTATCTAGGAGATGCTTGTAAATGTAAATATATTTTTTGATTTTTCTTAACTTGAAATTGACGGTTTCTTCTTGAAAGTTTGTATCATGTGCAAAACAGAATTTCATAGAACTTTGCAGCAAACGAACTCTATTACGGAATAATTCCAGCATGATTATTGTGGGTATAAAGAACATAATTTGAGTAAAGGTAACAAATTTTCCACATATATTATTGTCTGAATCACGACTTATACCGCTCAGGAAGAACAAATAAAGGATAATAAACACCATGAAACATAAAATGCGTGAGAAAAGAGTTTCTATTTTGTTAGATTTAAGTCCCAACTTTATGTCAATACGCATTATTTGAGCTATATAGTCATGTAAATATTCTTCTTTCATATAAATTGAAACAAAGACACAAAGATAATGTGTACAGATAACACCGATTTCAGTGCCGGAAGCGGAGGAAGTTAACAGAAAGGTAACAGGGATAACTGTATTGATGACGATGCAATAAGAGACTCCGAGTCTTACGAGTATTTTGTTACATTTAAAGTCTTGGTGTAGTCCAAAGATGAATTTTATAAAGGTCAATGTTTGTATGGATAAAGTAAAGTTTATTATATTGGTAGTGCCCGTTATCAACGCAGAAATAAACTGTCGGATCATGTTGAGCACGGGGCGCTCGTCACGTGGTGGAATGAGACACTGCGCGTCTTCGAGCTCACAGGTTCAAATAGATGGAAGCATTCTAATCACACTCATATTCCAATTTAAGTATAGTAATAACTGTATTGTGTTGTGCATTACGTTGCTATTGGAGCTATTGATTTGGCTCTATGTAATATGTAAACAAAGCATGCTAAAAATACGTTTGATTCCTATTACTATTTTAGTCCGAACGATATGACTCCTCGTCAAGCCTAGTATCAGTACCGTATTGTAGTATCCGAACCAATAGACCTATGTCCATATGGCCTATGGCCTATGGCATATGTCCTGGGCTAAAAAAAACTAAATAGTCCGTCTGGTAAACTAATTCTGTGTGTACGAAGTCGCGGGCGTCCTCTAGTTTGAAATAACTTATTTATTAAACATGTAATGCCTACATACTTACAATAATTATGACAGAGCGATTTTGAATGATCTGCTTACAAGGTATGTAAGTTACTAACTAGCCAGAGGCTTGAAGTCATACAAAGTTAATGTAAACCTAAATCTCAATATCTACAATTTATTTATTGACATAACTACATTATAATAAGCTTTTTGTAGTTATGTTAAATCTTAAATCTTACGTCTTAATAAATGCTAAATTTTAGTTTTAGTATATTGTAACAAATTTGGATGTGAAATAGCATTATGTGTAATGGAATTGGCAATGTTATTTTTTGAACGCAATTTTGGGATGGTGCTAGCTAGTATTGTCAATGATATGGAGAAATTTATAAGTCGGACATAGGGTAGTTTTTATCACGGAAAAAGTGTCAAGTAACGAAAATAAGACACATATATACATACATACCGTCACGCCTTCATCCCTGAGTGGGGTGGCAGAGCTACAGAATTACTCACCGACAACTAAGTATTCCAATCACTACCCGGTCGTTATTCCAATAACTACACACGGACTATATATTTTATTATCTACGATTAACTTACCGTCGTCTCAATCTTCTGATTTCTTCCAAATTCTAATTTTGGGACCGCGAGCCACAAACGAACACTACGTTCTTTTTCGCGTATCTTTCCGCTGTAAACTCAGGACCACCTTTTTGTATTCGAGTAGGTATTTTCCTTTACCAATGACTTTGTTTCTTACATGATTTTTAGAAATGTAGTCCACCGACATGGCCATGTAGTGCTACATCATTACGTTAGCATTACGTTACGTTATTTTCATATATTTAGGACTTTAACAATAAGTTCTTAATCCTAATTTTTATAATAAACGTGAGTCATCTAATACCTATTTATACTTTTTAATGTAATTTAGGAGTTCCTATGGCCACCCTAAGTATCCATCATTAGACCAGCTCGATGGCACTATAATTATTGTATTGTCATCAGAACTAAAGGCGTATGCAAATTTTCAGCTTCATCGAAAACCGGGAAGTGGGTAAAATTTAATTGTAAGATTTGATCCTTACATACATACATTGCAAGTTAAATAAAAGCCTATAAAAGAGTGTATACATATCGTTCGGAGGACAGGATAAAATGTACTCTACTACATAGGGTAAACAATTCGTAAGGGAATAGCGATAAACGACTTTAGTGCGACGTTCGCGTTGGCAATTATACTAAAATCTAAATGGCTTTTTGACGTTATAGTATACGTTGTACAAGTGTGTCAAGTATGAAGAAAATAAAAAAAACTACGAGTAAAAATCCAATTTATTTTATTGTGACAAAGTGATAAAGTTTAAGATTCCAATGTAATAAATGCTGAGTGCATTACTATCTTTTATTGCTAAAAAACTTATTAACTAGCATAAACATTATCAATAGAGATTGCAGCTAAAAAACCTCTACCTCATAAAAACCTCTCCTACCTCAAACACAACAATTATTATTACATATTTAGCGTGGTACGTAATGTGAATCTAAATTGACATATCAAAATTTAGTTAATTTCCACAATACTCAAAAAATTTAAAACAGTGCACACAAAGAGTGAGTGATTTTAATGGAAACATTCGTTGAGAAGAAAATAGCAGTTATGGTGTTCCTCAGGGCACTCTGCTGAGGCTAACTTTATTCCTTATCTACATTAAACGATATCTGAATGACAAAATTGCAGCTTGGTCTAATACACCGGCGCGCAAAACTAAGTATCACACTTTTAATGAAACTAAAGTGTGATACTTAGTTTTGCGGGCCGGTGTAGTTACCTACCCGGTGATGGCACTGCCTATACTGTTTATAGCGCAACTTCGTTTGAGGTTTGACTGTGTTCAGAAATTGCTTTGCAGACGTTTCGAGCCACGTTCTTACTAAATCCTTTGACTCTTAAATTAAAAACGCTAAAATAAAGTAATAGTACATTACTTAACAAGGGCTGTAAAAGAAAGAAAGCCCGAAATCGCAGGTATTTGAGACCCGAGCCGTAGGCGAGGGTTGTAAATATGCGATAAAGGGCTTTCTTTTTTACTGCCCGTGATGAGTACACAATTTTACGTCTTCACCTGGCCACAATGCGAGTTTTACCGTGCGCGCAGCGTGCGATAAAACTCACATTATGGCCAGGTGTGACGTAAAATAAATTAAAACACTTAGCGCTTAAGCCGTATTTTAAGCAGCGGTGTGTGGAGCATGCGTCAAAACCGGTACTGATACGACGCGTCACTGCGATTCCGTACCGTCGCCGTATTCTAAGCAGCGGTGTGGTCGCAGCTTAAGTTTGTTGAAGACATAATGCTGTATGTTCAGTCCAGGCAACGAATGATTGCAGAAGGAAAAGTCGAAAGCAGAAAATTTTACTTCGGAACTTTGTTTGGCCTAGTTAGGAGATAAACATACTAAAAGTCCCCACCCCTCGAAGGTACGCCCTTGGATGGCATAAAGGAGGTCCCGTTTTTTGGTTTTTGGTTTACATCTCGAAAACGACGCGTCAAGGAAATGTTGTTCTATTGCATTATTAAAGCTGATAAACTTCTCTAAAAGAGTACGAGTACAGAAACATTTTCACACATAATTTATTGCAACAAAGTGAGAAACCTTAACTAGTTTACAATGCATTACCATCTTATTGCTAGAAAACTTAGGGATTACCAATCGAGAAAAAGTTAAATATCTAATAAGAGCTAAAGCGTAACAGGCAAAGTTATAATAGTAATAATTATCTAAAACATTAAAAATGTTATGATTGAATATGTATTGTTGTTTTCTATTTTTTATTTCTGATGTTTTTCACTCATTATTCAATTTGTTTTAAAACAAATTGTCTAGTTTACTTATATGTTATTTTAAGACGATCCTTAACGGTGATAGTTCCTTAGCTATGTATTATTATGATAATTCTTAAATCTTATTTTTTAGTGTTTATTATATTACAATTTGTGATTTATTTTGACATAATATGCATTGTATATTACAATGTAATATCATACCATATATGTTATATATATCTGTAATTAATTAATTACTAATATAGGTAAGCGTTTATAAGCGTTTATTACTGTTTAAAGGTATATTGTAATTAGATTTAGATTTTAGGCTCAATTAATGTCTAAAACACAGGTTGCAATTTTTTTTTTTGTCACCTAGCTTAGACATCATGTAATTTTTATTTCCTAGACCTAAGATCATTGACTGTTTTGCTTTTTATACTATAATATTGTTGTTCCTTTAATTTGAAATAAATGATTATTATTATTATTTTATACCTTTATTCATTAATATTTAACAAAAATATTGTTTTTACATGTAGCAGTATGTAATATTAATAATTAACCTAGAAAAAGCCTTTGACTCTTCATCAATTTCCAATAACTGGAAAAAATGATAAATGTCACATCCTAGAAATATCACGCTGAGTATATACAGTTCGTAGGTTTCCATTAATAAAGTAACGTTGGTTTTCAAAAACTTAAGAAAAGCGGCAAACTATTAATGAAAAAAGCCTAATGCGCATTACGGCCGGGGACGGTTCCATAAAAAACATTACGGTTTAAAATCGTTCTTAAATTAAAGATTCTTATTAAACCCCCTTATTTTTCAACGCATTATAAACCTATTTGAGTAAAAGTGTTCTGTGTCACAGTATCACAAGGCATATTTTAGTACAGTTTAGCTATTGCGCGTTTGTGAACAAGAAGGCGATAATAAACTATAATGGATTATGAATTGGAAAATTGAACGATGATGAACATGTAGGTGAAGCAGAGGCTGAAGACGGCGGCGGGCAGGGAGCTGTCCACGGGCACGGCGCGGCCCAGAGAGAACCGGAACGGACGGGTGCGGAGGTACAGCCTCCCGGACCGGAGCGCGGTCAGGAGGGCCTTGTCTGGAACACAAGACGAGGGTCACACGTCGACCTGAACCAACCAAGAGCTAGTTGAGCTTGTCGGGGGCCGGCTCAGTTAGCGCGACGGCGACGACGAGCGGCAAGTGGCAACAAACAAATACGTAGCAAGCAAACAGATGTATGACGCCCGGTACTGCCCTCGCAGTCGCCGCCGTGCAAAGTCGTAGCCAGGCCGTTACAGCGCTTCTCGTCAAATAGCGGTTATTTTTATCATATCTTAGAGATGGTCCCTTTCGGATACACTTCGACACTCTTACACACTCAGCTGTTCAATTGTGCTGGTTTCCTCACGATGTATTTCCTTCACCGTAATAGCATTGAGAAATGTACATGAGTTAGAAAAACTAATTGGTACATGGTGACCGCAGGGGCTCAAACAGGGAACCTTACGATCTTGAGTCGACCCCCTAGCCAAGCCATCGATGCACTTGCGGTCATCTTTAAATGCTTGCGTCTACTTGTAAAATCACTACAGAGCCTCACGAAAGAAAATATTATTATTCATTATTTACCTGAGCAGATGGTTTGCTGTCTGGTTATTATAATCATTATCTGTTCGATTTCATTGGATATCAGTTCGGAAAACAACGCCGGCAAGCAAACCATTATAATACTGAAGGAAATTTCCAAGGCACAGAGTATGAAAAATGTAATATTCTGAAATAAGATAATTGTTTAGAAATATATAGTTTGTTTTACAGTTATAAGTGTACTTAAATCTAGTACTAAAAATATTAGTTTTTTTTTATTACAAACTAAGACGATCTGTATTATAATTTCTAAATATTCCGAGACGGCTTATCGACGGCGTATAAAAAAGAAAAATGGCGAAAGGCACCGGATGAGTTTGTAGACTGCGTTACACTATAGGACTTGGACTGACTTTGACGTGTCATGGTTCGGTTGACGTCTTGTCACTTACCATTACACCAGACCACCATAAAAAAGGAACCCACAAAAAACCAACATTGCAGCAATACCAGAATCCAAGGATGCAATTTATCTCCAAAAGGATACAATCACAAAAATACAACATCCACGTAACCCCAAAAATCCTGAAATACATCCATCTACTTGGGCAGTCGGGAAAAGAAGGGGAACAAACGCGGTAGCTTGGGTTAATATTAATTACTATTAGTATTATAATTTTACCTGTTGTCTAGCATAATACATCAGACCGTACGTAGCTTTCAGTGCATTGATAATGCTGACGGCTAGAGATAGCAAAAGCTGCGAACAGAATAAATATCGATTTTAATTAAATCGAGTATAAAGAAATATAGAGAGATCAATTCGACACGCCCTAAGATAATGTGTGTAACTACAAATAGCAAATTTTACAGGAGATCGTTTTAAAGTTTTTATAAATTTCAAATCGCAATTGCTCGGCAACTATTAATACTATAATAATGAAATTTGGTACAGAGCATTATGCGGCAATAACATATATTGACGATTTTTTATATGTTTTTAAATATAATACATTTTAAGTTATAGCAGTAACACACTTATACGCAATAATGTTGAGGTGATTTAAATGTGTAAGTGACAGATACGTATATATTCTACGTGTTATTAGTTTTGACCAAACAGTAAATGCCAGAAATACTCTTGTACTTAGTGACATATTTATAGAATGAGCCACGTTAAAAGAAGGTAGTGATAAATACACATAAGTCTTTATTTACTCAAGGCTGTAAATACCAGATACCTGCTTGTTTTAAGTAACAGTTTACACCTACAATACCTACATAATGTAAGTAAAGGATATTTTTCAATGTTTCCTTGATTAATTATGTAAATAACAGATATACTCTTATGACGTGGCGACTAACTATAGAGAGCTCTAATTTTTTACTGTTTATGACAGATGCACACTTATACTTAGTAACTTCTAAAACTAAAAATCTGTAAGGAGCATACAGACTTTTGTTCCTTGTAACTACTTGAACACTTAATAATATCAGAGGTAAATACATAGATTATAAATGGAAGCTGTAGGTACAGTTTTTAGAATAACTGCATAGATAAATATTTTTACTTTGATTAAATGTTTTGTTTAATTGATATCTATTTAGATAAATGTGTTTCTGATACAAATGTATTTTTTCCAAAATTAGGTACTTAATTAATACATTTGCAGGTATTATTTTTGTATCAATAAAACACGAGTATTTGCATAATTATATTTATTAAAAATAAAAAAAAACCCAAAAATAAATGTGTACATTTTGTGTATAGGCTAAGAACAAAAATAAACTTTGAAAACAACTGGCACATAATTATAATCTGTAGGTATATGATTACACAATCTTAGTATATAATGATCTTTGTCTTTAACATTCATTCTTTAACTTAGTATGAGAAAGTACTTTAAACAATATACCTAGTAAGTAAAAAAAACCTACCTGACTAAAGATAGCTATATTTATTATTAATAGGTTTTAATATTGTTTCAGGCAAAACATTTTAAAATATCTGTATCTTTAACACATACAAAATGGGTCAACAGAGTATTAAAAAAACTATTACTTATAAGTATATAACATTTTTGCAAGTATATATTTTTGTCAGAGACTAATAGCAATATACGTTGCACGAAAAATAATAGCTTACATTACTTTTGATAGAGATCAAGTTTTAATTTTTACGAAAAATTATCGACAAAGAGATCAAATTATAATTATTAAATTTAATAAGGCACTGGTAATGGTACATGTGCTATGTAGGTATTTATGTTTTAACTTTCAGGCTTACCTTATTAAAACTAAGAGGAAAAACGACACGATTTAGTTATTTGTATTATTACTTTGGAATTAACTAATCATCAAAATAAAATAGGCATCTTGCACATTCAATCGAGCAACGTTTTGTTCATCTGCTACTGAAGTAGCCTCACCTGAGATAGTATTATTAGCATTATTTAACGTCGATAGGTTATTCCATTCATTTGTGAGATTCTGATGTACTTGCAAATTCAATTGAGCAACGTTTTGTTCACCTGCTACTGAAGTAGCCTGACCTGAGATAGTATTATTAGCATTATTTAACTGTAGGATGTGATCAGCAATAAATGTTGATAAATTTGGTGACTCACACTTACCTGGTGGTAAAGGTGAATCTAAGCTAATTAATGTTTTTAAGCTAGGGTTAGGGGGGTGCGTGAGCGTGTTAGAGTTAGCATTATGATCCGATACAGCACTGCAGCTTGTAATGGGAGGATTCATTGTGATAGTTGGTGCATTTGATGCTGTTTGTGTCAGGGATGCAGCTTTATCTTCTTCCAAATCATTTATGGTTTCTGTCTCCACACAACTGATATCCGTAACATACCTTTCTTCCTCTTTCTGTATTTTGTCAATTTTATTATGTGTTTCAAAACATACGTCCGAAGGTTTATCAGTAATGATGTTATCCAGAAGTTCAAGATCTTCCTTTGTAAAATTTTCTGAATAACGGACTGGAGATTCACCTAAAATAAATTCAGTGATATTTTAGTAAAGAAGAAGAAATAAATGCTTAGCTTTGTTAGTACCCCTTTAAACAAAACTCAAAAATAAAGCTATAGAATACTCTAAATTTTGGGCTAAATTTAGAGTAGGTATTCTATAGTTTTATTTTTCTGCGTTGATTATCCCACGAAAACACTATTATTCTAAACAAAAGACAACCTGTGTTCATTCAGCGTAAAGCTATCTGGCCGTAAATTTGTCTGAAGTATTAGCGTATTTGTATAAGCGTGAAGGTGTAAAACAACACTAACAACCATACTATAATAATTCACACACAAACATTCGCATTTTTAATTTTAGAGTGATATATTTTTATTACTTAGAGATTAGCTGTAATTTTACGAATTCCAACTTTACACATGAATAGTTGGATGAATCTCCTCTGGTGCTGCAGGTGTCCATGGGTGACGGTAATCGCTTTCCATCAGGCGATATGTCTGCTCGTCTGCCTTCCTATACCATAAAAAAAAAAACTTATAACACCACAAGAACGTGATAGGGTTAAGTTTCTGATTAAATAATGTATGTTAATATATGACTATTTAATACTAAAAAACTCTAATATGATTAATATAACGTTATTAATTAATTTTAGGAAACGACCTTAAAAAATGTTTGATTCGCTAAACGGTACCAAATACTTTTTTAATCAAAGCTATACTTAAACAATAGTATAAATAGAATATTTTTATGTCAGATTTGTATTTAAATTTAAATCTTAAATGTATTGGGAATGTCCACTTACATAAATAATACATTTCTTATTCGGGTGAATAAAACAATAACTACAAAGATACATAGCCAAAACTCACTAGGTTCCATCGTTTAAGAATGTATCTCGTTAGTTACACTTGCAAAATTTCGTAGCTTCCGCGACATAAGTGTGTATCTGGCTAGTTACCTACTTAACATTTGGACATCAAGTGAAAGCGTAAAATAAAACAACAGGTACTTACCACGACGTGTGGGAGATTCTTCTAGTTGTTCACTATGCTTTTTGTTATTTTTAATTGCATCTTCCTTAAGTTTACTTAAAAACGAGAAACGTTGGCTCGACATTTTTTCGTCCGTTTTAATTTAACCTGGCGCGCGCGCATGTCGCGTCGTGTCCCCGGCAGAAATGGCGAACTGCCGCATCCCCTCTCCGCGCTTAGCGGCCTCACCGCGTAAAAGTACGAGTACGTTAGTGGCAAATATTGATATTTTCTTTGGAGTTATTTAAGCATAAATATAAATAGTTAGTTATACGTTTGAGAAAAATAATGTTCTGAACACTTTTTAATTATTTTTCTTAGTGTATATGATAAAGTCGATACCGGAGATTCTAAAAATGCCTCAATTGTATAACTGTGTATCTGGCAGTTAAACACTTTATCTTAGGGCGTGTCGAATTCAAGGACATTTTTTAGACATTTTGCAAATCCATGTTATTTTCATAATGAGGGAATAAAGGGTTAGGCGATGGGCTTGCAACCTGTGACTTATACGCTGGTAAACATCTTAGCCTGTTAGTGCAAAATGTGGTTAAAGAATTATTAAAAACAAGTTTTTAGGGTTGTTGTAATTATGTAGCTCTGCCTACTGGGAATGAGGGCATAATGGTATGATGATGATGATGAAAAGCGTTTCGCAAAATTCTCACGCAGTTAAGTGATATATAAAACCTTCAAAGTCGAATAAACTGTTACGACAAAAACACGAAAAATTTAAAAAAAAAATTGTATTCAAAAGCATGATATTTATTTATTTATCATTATTTTTAAAAAGCAATTTTTGACCACTTGTTTTTTGTTTATTTAATACATGACATTGATGTTATTCTCGTATCTGATTTTAGCGAGATAAAAAGTGAATAAATGCGTAATGGATGTGAACACACTTAGTATTTGGAATGTTTACCGTTACTTGGATATAAACGTCGATGTGTTGCAGGCAATCCAGCAGTTTTTTATACAATTTTAAATATGATTTTACTTTGATGGTTTTATAGGCAGCGTCGCGGTGTATCATAGTCTCATCGTTAGCAAACAAATTTTCAAACGATTCTCGAAGACATTTCATCCGTTGGTACAGACTATCGAATACTATGTTTGTAGGAATACGACCTAGGTTGATTGATACGGATATAAACGCCACGCAAAATAAATAGACCGTTGATGATTGAAAATTCCGGAAAACGTAATAAATAATCCCTTTTAACCCTATTGAAGTGCAAAGTATTACGTAAAAAAGTCCACTCAACATGCTTTTTGGTTTTATGTCCGCGGCTTTATCAAAATTTGCGATATGATTGCAGAAGTCTTTGAAATGTCGTTCCCCGATTATAATAGAGGCTATGTTTATAGAAATTAATTCTAAAATGTACGGTAACTTCCACAAACCCGAAGGATCATATAGAATTGCTCCGGAAATAGTTAAAGTGAAAGCGAAACAGTACACTTTCGCTAGAAAAGACAGTATTTTGTTAGGGCCCACGTCAAAATAAAGACCAAATACGAGTAGGAGACGAATTAACATAATGCTTTTTAAAGCTAAGTATTTCCTAAGAAAATTTGTGACAGCCTCACAACAGCGATCCATGGCGTCGACGTCAGGTCACCGGGGCTCACTGAAGCGAATGACGGCTATTTCCATAGAGCCTTGATTAACTTTAATACCTACTTAGTCAAAATGAAATAGACTTTTTGATTATTATTTACTGCAAACACCACAGAAGAACAAAAAAGTAGACCTTTCAAGTGTGAATAACCTTCGCGCAATTTTACTACAAGCTTTTATTTAACTTGCAATGTATGTATGTATGTATAAATGTAAGGGTCAAATCTGGCAAGTTAAATTTGACCCACTTCCCGGTTTCCGATGAAGCTGACGATTTGCACACGCCTTTAGTTCTGCTGACGATCCCATTATTATAGCACCATCGAGCTGGCCTCATGCCTGGATGGAGACTCAGGGTGGCCATAGGAACTCCTTAATTACACATTATAAACCCGTCGTGTAAGGGCTTGTTAGAATCGTCTTGAGAAGTAGATGATGACTGTGCCAAAAAAAGTACAGTCGGCAACAAAATATAGGGCCAAAAATTTATTTTTTGAAAGAAACTTATTTTATTTGGTACAGACAACATTACGCGCTTGTGCCTCTCATTGATTATGCCGATGTCTGACTACTAACAGCAGCCAGGATTCCATCGACAGATCAGATCGTCTCCTCAACAATGGCATACGTTTTGTATGTATAAAATAGACAAAAATATAACCGGGATGTACAAAGGCGAACTTATCCCTTTAAGGGATCTCTTCCAGTTAACCTGCGTTTTATTTTCTGTCTTCATAAAGATCGACAGCGGATCTACCGAATTTGATAATTGATACTTCATTAGATTCTTCTTGATGGCACGAGTAATAATCATAAAAATCACGACACGAAATTCTTAAACATATTTTTTTGTATAGGATTGTACGTCTTTTAATGTTTAAATACACCTTTGGTTTTTTAGCTTGCTTTTTAATTATTCATGAAATCATGATATTGAAGGAATACTCTTGAAAATATATAAAAAGCGGCATATAAAAAAACAAATAACTTCAAAAATACTAGCAAGGCAAGATTTGACGCCAAAAAGGTTCCAATGCAGCATAATAACTAAGCGCTGATGTGTAGACCTCAGTCTCACAGCATATGCTAAGCTCTGAACCTTTTGCCATAACGTTGTTAACAATGGTCGTTGAGACTTTGGTAGTTTATTTTTTATTTTACTAAGCGTATACCAAGGAATAGAATGTAAATCTTTTACTATTTTTCTTTCCAATTCTGACTCTGAGAATGTTCCTGGTTTTCAGTTGACACCTTTTGTTGACCCATCATTACAGTTCTACTTCGTTAACATTTAAAAATGTAATAAGCAAGTCGTCATTGGAATAAAAAACAAAATATAACTCTAACAGACACTTTTCAAAAATTTAAACCAAATTGGTAATAGTAATTTGACTTAACACCATTATGAAAATTAGGCTCTTATATACATACATACCTTTACGCATGTCTCTCAATAGGGTCGACAGAGTCTATGGAACGCCAGATGCACAAGTCTAAACGTACAACTTTCGCTTCCTCTATATTCATCAACCTCTTCATGCACTTACGCCGGTTTCGGGTGCTTTTTATTTGGGCCTTATTCAGAACATCTCGAATCTGATCACTGTATTTGCGTTTAGGGCGTCCCCTTCCGACTCTCTTCACTCTCGCACGCCATACCCTCTTTCGTAACTCTTCTTTCATCCACCCTTTCTAAATATAATAATAATAATAATAAGTCATTTATTTCAGGCAAGTGTACCTATACATCATTAAAATTTAAAATTAAAATTAAAATTAAAATTAAAATTAAAATTAAAATTAAAATTTAAATGAGCAAACCATCTAAGGAACCCTTTTTAAGGTTCTCGTACTGGATATTTTTCATTTAGTCATATTATATTAATAGATGGCTTCGATATTATATAAATGCTTTCGATATTCTTTGCTAGTCATCAATATAATAATTGTACTTAAAGTATTGTATTGTGGGATATGTAGCTATTGGAAACAACTTCAACAACAACAACTAATAATTAGTAATTGTTAACCCTCATCGAGCTGTTTTCGTTATTATATGCTTAATCACGCTTAATCGTGTTTCATCAGCATTCTCCTGCCCTTATCCCAACTTATTTGGGCTCGGTGCAACATGTTCTTCCTTCCATACTTCTTTGACTAATAAGTCGTCATCTCGGTAGTCACTCCTTTTCTAGCCATATCATCTTTCCCACAGTCCATCCATTGTTTCTTTGCTCTTCTTCCCCTACTCTTATAGCCATCCACATTCATACTCCCTCTGCCTCACATGCCTATACCATGACAACCGACTTCCACACAACTTTTCAGTCACCGGTGTCACTTTCAGACTTCTTCTTATACGAGGGTCATGCCAAAAGAAATTAGATACTCCATGCTCATTTGTTTGATACTGGCCAGTTATACACCATAGTGAAGGCTGATTATATAGCTATAAATTTAAAAATGGAATACTCCGGAAATCTGCGTAATTATTTTTTAAATATTTTTTTTCTGATTGAATCTGACGGGAATTTGCGGTTACAATGGAACTTAGTCGACGAGATTTTCGTGTTATGATTTACTATGACTTTAAAAAAGGTTTAAAGCCCCAAGAATGTTTTGAACTTTTAACCACGACTTTTGGTGAGTCTGCTTGTTCTCGTGCAACTGTTTTTAACTGGTTTGCTGAATTCAAAAGAGGGCGGGAGAGCTTTGAAGATGAGGCGAAGTCGGGGCGACCGCCAACCGCAGTTATTCAAGAAAATGTGCAAGCCGTGGAAAAAAATATCCGTGAGAACCGACGAATTACATACGTAGAGCTTGAACGAGATCTAGGCATTGGATCAGCAGCACTGCAAACCATAATTCATGGACAACTGTCCCTCCATAAGCGTTGTTCGAGATGGGTGCCGCATAAACTCAACGATTTGCAGAAAGAACGCCGCGTGGATTGGTGTAAATTTATGATAAATAAATTCGACGCTGGCGAGAAGAAAACTGTGTATGATATACTGACAGGTGACGAAACATGGCTGTATAACTACGATCCTGAAACAAAGCGGCAGTCAACGGTATGGTGCTTCGAAGATGAACCGACTCCAACAAAATGTCGCCGAGCACGAAGCACACAGAAACAAATGGTTGCCTCATTTTTCTGCAAGACAGGGCATATTGCGACTGTGGTGCTAGAGGATCAAAGAACTGTCAACTCAAAATGGTATGTGACAGTTTGTGCTCCACAAGTGTTGTCAGCTTGGTGTGACAAGCGGCCAAAGTCAGGAACCCAGCACCTGCTCTGGCACACTTCTGCCCGAACACTCGACTATTTTAGTTCGAAAAATATCACTATACTCCCTCACCCACCATATTCTCCTGACCTGGCACCCTGTGACTTTTAACTGTTTCCGAAAATTAAAGAAAAATTAAAAGGAAGGCGATTTGAAACCAAAGAAGATGCCCTGGCTGCCTATAATTATGAAGTTTCTGAGGTACCCAAAGAAGAATGGTCATTGACATTTTCCAAGTGGTTTAGCCGAATGAAAAAGTGTATACGTGCTCACGGTGAATACTTCGAGAAAATAGATATCAATAATAAAGAATAAACTTTGTAGTTTTTGAATATCTAATTTCTTTTGGCATGACCCTCGTACCCTCCTCCCCTCTCTTTTTTATTCCTTATTTTATCCATTCGCGTGAAACATACATCCCTCGTGTTTGTCACGAATATAAATTTTCTTTTCTTCCATGGACTTATTAAAGACCATGAGGTTATCCGCGCAGACGTAATGGTTTTAGAAGTGGATTAGAAAGGACTCTTTGTATTTCTTCTCGGTTTAGTTGGTTTGGCTGAATGCAGATTTGTACTGTTGCAGTAACTATTTATGTGTGTTTTTAAGACTAAGAGTAGTTAGAGGAAAATTTTTATTTTATCAATAGCCGTATTGGTATTTTCTAAGAAATGAGTTCTAATTGGTTTAGTTTGCATTGCATGAGTACATGATGATGCAATAGGTAAATTAATACAATAAAATTGCTAAAAATAATCGGTTTCCAATAGCAACATAAGCCACAGCACATTCAAATTCGAGTATTATCAATGTTTTGAGTACTATAGTTAAATTTTAATTATTGTTTAAAAATACTTCGTTTCCAATAGCAACGTATCGCACAACACAATACATCGAGAACAATACTTAACGTTCAATTATATTAGTGCTTCCTCTTCCATCCTTTCGAGCCCGAATTTGAACAGAATTCCGTGTGGCTACATCACCATGAGCCACCATCAGCGGAATTCATCTCTTCATCGAATTCAGAATTGCCCATGATCGAAAATTCTATTGTCAGGCAGAAAATAGTCACAGCCGATATCGTTAACATCACTTTGTCCATTAAAATATTGATCGTCATAAAATTTGTCTTTGGATTATACCAAAAGTACAAAAATCACAATATAATCGTTTGACCGACAAGCAGACGCCGCTCTTCACGGCTTATATCAAACGTCGATAAATAATGAGTTAATGGCCAGTGACTAGGTCAAAAAAAAACCACAATAGCTGTTTATGACAAAAATAGTAATAGAAACTAAAAGTACCCAGGTTTCGCCTGTCCGAATACATATTTTGAAAAGTGAAAATAAACACTGGATCAAATGAGAAAAGTACAACTGCCTACCACTCTCACATGATTAGGTACATTTAAGGTTACATCACAAGGTCGAATTTCACTAACCAACCGGTTCGTTTGTACTAATTTTCATAAGTGAAATATATTTTTGCTGATATTGTGTAATTTTCCTAGATTTTTATAAATAAAACTGCCCTAACCTTAAGGTTCTTCAGGTATATCTGTTTAAACATTTTGAAAATTTAAAGGGTTCAGATTTTTTCTATTCTAACTTACAAATTTTCGGACAAATGGAACAGTCTGAAAAAACTCCGAGCTTGCGATAGGATACCTACAACTTATCTGGTATCTTCAGGAAAAGATTAGAATCGGAATCGTATAAGTGCCGTGTTACCTGAACGGTAAAAGATAGCATAATATATTATGTTAAGCACTTATGGAAAATAACATACCTTATTACGTTTGTTATTAAACTGCTGATAATTCAACTGAAGTAATCTCTTCTTATTTTTTTCATTTGATCTTTGAATCGACAGACATGAATGAAACCTCACATTAACAATATGGCTGATCTCATCAGTAGCAATATTCATGTATTTATTTGTTTAAATACGCGGTACTCGACTTATTTCCACTTAAGAAACTGTACGAAAGTACTTATAATTAAATATTAGATAATATAAAACATTATAATATGAAACATATGAATCGTTAATTGAATACAAAACAGACACATTCCAAAATGAGTTTATTTATTATTATTTATTTATTTATTTATTAAACCAGCAACAAAAAATACAAATATACAAAAGCCCTGCAAAACTGTATTAGTACAGTTTGTCAGTTAGGGTTGCATTTCGAAATTAGAAGCTGTTCGTATTAGATTTTCAATGCAAGAGCAGAAATTATTTAATTAATTATTTTAATTATTATTATTGAGAGAAATTATTTTGGAATGTGTCTGTTTTGTATTCGATGAGCGAAATATACCACCAACATTCTTCAAACTGACTGCCGCGTATCGGTCAATGACTTCATAGTTTATTTTGGAAACCTGCACGAATTGTACCTACCTGTGCATTAAAGTCAGCGAGAGGGAATATTCGTAACTTTTTCACAGCTTCAATACCAACTGATTTATTTAAGTTTGTTACATGAATCACTTTCAGAAAAAACTTTTTTTGAATAGCTTTAAAAATAACCAAGAGATAAGCCAACACAGATTTGTTCTTATCTCTTTCTAGCAAAACCGAATTGAATATGGAGTTTATATGGCCGACCTGTTATACGAAATTACAGTGCAAATTGGATCTCATTGTCTAATCGCTCTCTTATTAGCAGTTTAAAATTCTAATATCATCTGTATTTCTTGGCCGATTTTATTTTCAATTTTGTTGATCTCTTTTAAGGTATTAAACATATTTGTTGAGAAATGCGGTTTTAAAATGTCATGCATGTTCCCATTGTATATAATACTTAGTCAGTCTATGTTATGCTGGGTTTGCTTAGGCCAAATAATATATTTTATCTTTCGTTTACCACATATTTTAACTGGGTATTTTATTATTATGTAGAATATAGGTTCCATATACTAATGCCATGGGTAAGTAATATAAATTATAAAATTATTAAGAAATGAAACATCCGCTATTTAATAAAAATCAACTTTATTAAGAAATTAAAATTGATCTAGAAATCGCTTGTAAAACAATTAGGGATATATTATTACTTTCACAATATTAGTATGGATTTGTGTACAAAAGACAAATTTATTTTTTGTAACATCAAGGTCAAGTTTATTCCAAAACTAGATTTATTGTTATCATAAAAACACACAGTACCTAATTAACGCTCAAAGAAATGGGAATTTGTTCTATGATTTCATGAACTGCATCAAGACGATGAGGTAATTAGTGCAGATCGCGACGAAGGCGAGCAGCGTGGAGACGCCGACGGGGATCGCGCGCCAGACGACGCACTTGAAGTGGCGCACGCGCAGGTACGTCAGCGCGTCCTCCAGCCCCTCGCGCAGCGCTGCGTCTACGCACACAAACAACACACATATTGTAAGTACGGTAATGAACTTAAAGTGCATTCATTCGATTTGGTTTCAGAAATGTAATCGTCTGAAATAAGTACCTACCAAATCAATTGTTATTGGCTTAAATTTACGACTCACGCTTGACCAAATAAATACTATGCTAAAATCATTCCTATGAAGAAAAAGTTAGTGGTTCCCAAGACCGTTTCCTTCTGTTTCCTATGGTTTCGATATAAAAAACATCGTATAACACAATAATAAAAAGATAAACGATTACTATAACGAAAGTTATTATTTTAATTTGATTCTTACACTTTTAATAAAAACATATTTTTAAAAGCAAACCTTTGAGTGAACTCTAGTATATACAAATACTATCGATGATTCAGTTTATCGACATGGGAAGTCCCTACCTGTCCAGAAAATGTACCCCAAAGAATCCTTTGTCTGAAAATGAGTCTATCTCAGAACATAGATTTCAAAATAATGTTCATCATTCTTGGGGTGTCATTCTCTCAAAAAAAACGGACGGTCGGACGGACGAGCGAAATCGCAGCGGTGACTTTAAGTAGTCCCGTCAGAGCGAACAAAACACATCTTAGCGCGTGCATTTTCAATTAAGCAGCCTTATACGTTCGATCCATCGGCAGAAACCATGCTGCTAAATTGAAAATGCACGCGCTAAAATATGTTTTGTTCGCACTGACGGGACTACTTAAACTCGCCGCTTGGAGATTCACTTGTTCGTCCGTTCGACCGTCGTTGTTGAGAGAATCACTACCCTGAAATTACAGTGACTGATCCGTAGTCACACCATAGTGGCAAAGTGGTGATTACGGATGACAATGGTTCATTTTATTTCCCCGTAGTCACACCAAATAGGAGGTAGGTTTAGGTTAGGTTCGTTTTTATATCAGACCCGAGGGCCAAAACACATTCAAAAATAGGAGCTCTGCGAAAGCAGACCTCCGTCGAATCGTCGGTCTTGGTGTGACTACGGGTAAGTAAAATGAACCATAGTCATACCAGTGTGGTAAATTGATGTGACTACGGATCGGACATGGAAATTGTGAGTGAAGCTTTTGATAATTCAAGCTTTAAGGTTAACTTGCTTCGTTCAAATCTTGTAGGTTAATTTTGAACTACTTTCGACCATCGACATGGGCTGCCGTTTTAAATACAGTAGTAAACTCTAAGGCGATACGACCTTATGGTATCCAGTACCGTAAAACGGGGTGAATAGGAATTAAGGGGTGTTGGGACACCCTAAAATAAAGCATATTGTACTAATAATAAGACTGAAATTATTTCCAACTGACGTAACGTCATTGTCTATTTAATAATTGCCCTTATTTATAACAAGTTATGACTTATTTTCGGTTGTGTCCCTACTCACCCCGTTCTACGGTAACTGATCAGTTACCCTTACCATGAGTTACAATTACCGTACTCGCTAGCAAGTCGAACGCTCTGTCCTTCACAGTATTGTTATAGATTACGAGGGACAGAGCATTCGACTCGCTACCGAGTTCGGTAATTGTAACTAATGGTAAGGGTACTGATGACAGAGTCGGAAGGTGGTAACACCAAATTAGGAATTAATAGTTTGTTCTCTATAAGCAGAAGACGACTGTAAAAAAAATACAGTTGGCAACAAAAGCTCGTCTCAAAATTTACGTTTTCGACATAAATCTGTATCCATGAAGTTTTTCCAATTCCAAACCATTTCTTTCCCACGCAAAGATTTCTTCAGGGAACCTAGAAGAAGCGTGAGTTTTTGGTGTTACCAGCATCCTGGCTTTTTTTAAAGTACGTTAAAATAACGTATATTTGTGACGTAACCATGAGATTTATTTAATTAACAAACAATTTTTTAGGCTTTGTTAACATTCTAACAAAATTTTAATGTAAAGCATAGCAATTTGACAAGTGTAAATGACAGTCGACGGATACTTTGATTATTATGATCTGCCCCCGTACCACGTGCCTTGTACCAAGCAACAACGATACTGATAGCGATGAACACGCAGCACATGCACTACATTAAAAATGGACTCTATCTAAGACAATTAATAGTAAAGTTTTTTTTTTTTTTTTTTTAATTGATGATACTTGCAAACGATTGCTTAAGCAACATATTATCGGCAGTTTTAATAAATGCCCGCATGCCGGTAACTGCCGGTAACACTGTAAATCCCGTGTAGCCAAATGTCAAGCGTACCATCTTTGTCTTCTGTGTACAACACAACTTGTAGCCAATATTATTGATGAACCGCACGTCACTGACTGCAAACTTACGCACACTAATGCAGAGTCACACAAAGACAAACCTAAAAAGTGATATATACAAATACATATATACCCACGCGGCCACGCGCAATACATAATCACGCCTGTTTCCCAGAGGGGTAGGCAGAGACCACTTCTTTCCATTTGCTGCATTGCATCTTTGAAAGTGATACACTTTAGAAATTTAATCGAAAGCGGTCATATATAGACGACTCTTTTTAACGAAGGGCATTTGTAACAAGTGCGAAGAGTACTATTCTATAAGCCGTTTTTATCCTACCTCTATGGTTTTTGGTGTATAAGTTACCTGTGCACGTCAGAAGTTGGTCCGTCAATATTGTTCTTATCTTATCGACTTCATTGGCAGCTAATTCAGCCAGCAATGGCGGCACACAAGTCAGTGAAAGAGTTATAGCAATGATAGTTACAAAGCCTGCGGTGGAATCAACCTGGAATAAAAAAAACATTTAAATTTCGTAATTTATTTTGGATTCACAGATTTACACATTTATTTTTAAATCACACAGGTTTTATTTATGAATACTTATAAAAAATCAAAGTTTTTGTGCACATTAACAGACAGCTGATGTATATTCAGATTAAAGAATCAAAAAAATTAACCCCCGATGCAGAAGGTGGGGTAATTTTAGTTTAACATGTGTATCTGTATGTGTAGGGTTGTAGCTTCCCAACTGATGTGTTGTTTTGGATACAGTTAGAATTTGGTTGAACGAAAAATTACGAGTAAAGTCAACACTAACATAATATATCTTTGACAGTATGTAAATAATTATACATATGGCTGCCTTCTATCAGTAAAAATTAAATAGTAACTTGCATTTACTTCCATTAAACACGTTTAAATAGAACTGTAAAGTGCCATGAAACGGCTAAATAGCCATTTCGAACATCATAAAATAGCACTTATGCACCTTCCGGTTGGATTTTTCAATTTTTGCTTACATATAAACCTCACCCTGACAACAACGAACACAACTAAAAAAAAACAGCGAAACACAACAAACAAAACAAACAACTCGAGTTTAGCGCTTAGCAACACATTTAGTGATTCATTGTTATTATATAGAGATGGAACTAATAAGCGACTCATTAATAATTCACAAAAGTAATATTTTACCTCTACTCCTTGGGAAACATTAGCCAAGACGGTATGCGCAATTACCATAATGTACCTAAACGTGTATGCAAACTTCAAAATTACCTGGAAAAAATAATTTGGTCATACATTATGAATTAAACAAAAAAGCTGTAACGCGAATTTACTTACCACAAACTTTATGTAGTTAAAGTTGTTCGTTATATTATCTAGGAGATGCTTGTATATGTAAATGTATTTTTTGATTTTTCTTAACTTGAAATGGACGGTTTCTTCTTGAAAGTTTTTATCATGTGCGAAACAGAATTTCATAGAACTTTGCAGCAAACGAACTCTATTACGGAATAATTCCAGCATGATTATTGTGGGTATAAAGAACATAATTTGAGTAAAGGCAACAAATTTTCCACATAATATATGATTCTCTGAATTACGACTTATACCGCTCAGGAAGAACAAATAAAGGATAATAAACACCATGAAACATAAAATGCGTGAGAAAAGAGTTTCTATTTTGTTAGATTTAAGTCCCAAATTTATGTCAATACGCGTTATTTGAGCTATATAGTCATGTAAATATTCTTCTTTCATATAAATTGAAACAAAGACACAAAGATAATGTGTACAGATAACACCGATTTCAGTGCCGGAAGCGGAGGAAGTTAACAGAAAGGTAACAGGGATAACTGTATTGATGACGATGCAATAAGAGACTCCGAGTCTTACGAGTATTTTGTTACATTTAAAGTCTTGGTGTAGTCCAAAGATGAATTTTATAAAGGTCAATGTTTGTATGGATAAAGTAAAGTTTATTATATTGGTAGTGCCCGTTATCAACGCAGAAATAAACTGTCGGATCATGTTGAGCACGGGGCGCTCGTCACGTGGTGGAATGAGACACTGCGCGTCTTCGAGCTCACAGGTTCAAATAGATGGAAGCATTCTAATCACACTCATATTCCAATTTAAGTATAGTAATAACTGTATTGTGTTGTGCATTACGTTGCTATTGGAGCTATTGATTTGGCTCTATGTAATATGTAAACAAAGCATGCTAAAAATACGTTTGATTCCTATTACTATTTTAGTCCGAACGATATGACTCCTCGTCAAGCCTAGTATCAGTACCGTATTGTAGTATCCGAACCAATAGACCTATGTCCATATGGCCTATGGCCTATGGCATATGTCCTGGGCTAAAAAAAACTAAATAGTCCGTCTGGTAAACTAATTCTGTGTGTACGAAGTCGCGGGCGTCCTCTAGTTTGAAATAACTTATTTATTAAACATGTAATGCCTACATACTTACAATAATTATGACAGAGCGATTTTGAATGATCTGCTTACAAGGTATGTAAGTTACTAACTAGCCAGAGGCTTGAAGTCATACAAAGTTAATGTAAACCTAAATCTCAATATCTACAATTTATTTATTGACATAACTACATTATAATAAGCTTTTTGTAGTTATGTTAAATCTTAAATCTTACGTCTTAATAAATGCTAAATTTTAGTTTTAGTATATTGTAACAAATTTGGATGTGAAATAGCATTATGTGTAATGGAATTGGCAATGTTATTTTTTGAACGCAATTTTGGGATGGTGCTAGCTAGTATTGTCAATGATATGGAGAAATTTATAAGTCGGACATAGGGTAGTTTTTATCACGGAAAAAGTGTCAAGTAACGAAAATAAGACACATATATACATACATACCGTCACGCCTTCATCCCTGAGTGGGGTGGCAGAGCTACAGAATTACTCACCGACAACTAAGTATTCCAATCACTACCCGGTCGTTATTCCAATAACTACACACGGACTATATATTTTATTATCTACGATTAACTTACCGTCGTCTCAATCTTCTGATTTCTTCCAAATTCTAATTTTGGGACCGCGAGCCACAAACGAACACTACGTTCTTTTTCGCGTATCTTTCCGCTGTAAACTCAGGACCACCTTTTTGTATTCGAGTAGGTATTTTCCTTTACCAATGACTTTGTTTCTTACATGATTTTTAGAAATGTAGTCCACCGACATGGCCATGTAGTGCTACATCATTACGTTAGCATTACGTTACGTTATTTTCATATATTTAGGACTTTAACAATAAGTTCTTAATCCTAATTTTTATAATAAACGTGAGTCATCTAATACCTATTTATACTTTTTAATGTAATTTAGGAGTTCCTATGGCCACCCTAAGTATCCATCATTAGACCAGCTCGATGGCACTATAATTATTGTATTGTCATCAGAACTAAAGGCGTATGCAAATTTTCAGCTTCATCGAAAACCGGGAAGTGGGTAAAATTTAATTGTAAGATTTGATCCTTACATACATACATTGCAAGTTAAATAAAAGCCTATAAAAGAGTGTATACATATCGTTCGGAGGACAGGATAAAATGTACTCTACTACATAGGGTAAACAATTCGTAAGGGAATAGCGATAAACGACTTTAGTGCGACGTTCGCGTTGGCAATTATACTAAAATCTAAATGGCTTTTTGACGTTATAGTATACGTTGTACAAGTGTGTCAAGTATGAAGAAAATAAAAAAAACTACGAGTAAAAATCCAATTTATTTTATTGTGACAAAGTGATAAAGTTTAAGATTCCAATGTAATAAATGCTGAGTGCATTACTATCTTTTATTGCTAAAAAACTTATTAACTAGCATAAACATTATCAATAGAGATTGCAGCTAAAAAACCTCTACCTCATAAAAACCTCTCCTACCTCAAACACAACAATTATTATTACATATTTAGCGTGGTACGTAATGTGAATCTAAATTGACATATCAAAATTTAGTTAATTTCCACAATACTCAAAAAATTTAAAACAGTGCACACAAAGAGTGAGTGATTTTAATGGAAACATTCGTTGAGAAGAAAATAGCAGTTATGGTGTTCCTCAGGGCACTCTGCTGAGGCTAACTTTATTCCTTATCTACATTAAACGATATCTGAATGACAAAATTGCAGCTTGGTCTAATACACCGGCGCGCAAAACTAAGTATCACACTTTTAATGAAACTAAAGTGTGATACTTAGTTTTGCGGGCCGGTGTAGTTACCTACCCGGTGATGGCACTGCCTATACTGTTTATAGCGCAACTTCGTTTGAGGTTTGACTGTGTTCAGAAATTGCTTTGCAGACGTTTCGAGCCACGTTCTTACTAAATCCTTTGACTCTTAAATTAAAAACGCTAAAATAAAGTAATAGTACATTACTTAACAAGGGCTGTAAAAGAAAGAAAGCCCGAAATCGCAGGTATTTGAGACCCGAGCCGTAGGCGAGGGTTGTAAATATGCGATAAAGGGCTTTCTTTTTTACTGCCCGTGATGAGTACACAATTTTACGTCTTCACCTGGCCACAATGCGAGTTTTACCGTGCGCGCAGCGTGCGATAAAACTCACATTATGGCCAGGTGTGACGTAAAATAAATTAAAACACTTAGCGCTTAAGCCGTATTTTAAGCAGCGGTGTGTGGAGCATGCGTCAAAACCGGTACTGATACGACGCGTCACTGCGATTCCGTACCGTCGCCGTATTCTAAGCAGCGGTGTGGTCGCAGCTTAAGTTTGTTGAAGACATAATGCTGTATGTTCAGTCCAGGCAACGAATGATTGCAGAAGGAAAAGTCGAAAGCAGAAAATTTTACTTCGGAACTTTGTTTGGCCTAGTTAGGAGATAAACATACTAAAAGTCCCCACCCCTCGAAGGTACGCCCTTGGATGGCATAAAGGAGGTCCCGTTTTTTGGTTTTTGGTTTACATCTCGAAAACGACGCGTCAAGGAAATGTTGTTCTATTGCATTATTAAAGCTGATAAACTTCTCTAAAAGAGTACGAGTACAGAAACATTTTCACACATAATTTATTGCAACAAAGTGAGAAACCTTAACTAGTTTACAATGCATTACCATCTTATTGCTAGAAAACTTAGGGATTACCAATCGAGAAAAAGTTAAATATCTAATAAGAGCTAAAGCGTAACAGGCAAAGTTATAATAGTAATAATTATCTAAAACATTAAAAATGTTATGATTGAATATGTATTGTTGTTTTCTATTTTTTATTTCTGATGTTTTTCACTCATTATTCAATTTGTTTTAAAACAAATTGTCTAGTTTACTTATATGTTATTTTAAGACGATCCTTAACGGTGATAGTTCCTTAGCTATGTATTATTATGATAATTCTTAAATCTTATTTTTTAGTGTTTATTATATTACAATTTGTGATTTATTTTGACATAATATGCATTGTATATTACAATGTAATATCATACCATATATGTTATATATATCTGTAATTAATTAATTACTAATATAGGTAAGCGTTTATAAGCGTTTATTACTGTTTAAAGGTATATTGTAATTAGATTTAGATTTTAGGCTCAATTAATGTCTAAAACACAGGTTGCAATTTTTTTTTTTGTCACCTAGCTTAGACATCATGTAATTTTTATTTCCTAGACCTAAGATCATTGACTGTTTTGCTTTTTATACTATAATATTGTTGTTCCTTTAATTTGAAATAAATGATTATTATTATTATTTTATACCTTTATTCATTAATATTTAACAAAAATATTGTTTTTACATGTAGCAGTATGTAATATTAATAATTAACCTAGAAAAAGCCTTTGACTCTTCATCAATTTCCAATAACTGGAAAAAATGATAAATGTCACATCCTAGAAATATCACGCTGAGTATATACAGTTCGTAGGTTTCCATTAATAAAGTAACGTTGGTTTTCAAAAACTTAAGAAAAGCGGCAAACTATTAATGAAAAAAGCCTAATGCGCATTACGGCCGGGGACGGTTCCATAAAAAACATTACGGTTTAAAATCGTTCTTAAATTAAAGATTCTTATTAAACCCCCTTATTTTTCAACGCATTATAAACCTATTTGAGTAAAAGTGTTCTGTGTCACAGTATCACAAGGCATATTTTAGTACAGTTTAGCTATTGCGCGTTTGTGAACAAGAAGGCGATAATAAACTATAATGGATTATGAATTGGAAAATTGAACGATGATGAACATGTAGGTGAAGCAGAGGCTGAAGACGGCGGCGGGCAGGGAGCTGTCCACGGGCACGGCGCGGCCCAGAGAGAACCGGAACGGACGGGTGCGGAGGTACAGCCTCCCGGACCGGAGCGCGGTCAGGAGGGCCTTGTCTGGAACACAAGACGAGGGTCACACGTCGACCTGAACCAACCAAGAGCTAGTTGAGCTTGTCGGGGGCCGGCTCAGTTAGCGCGACGGCGACGACGAGCGGCAAGTGGCAACAAACAAATACGTAGCAAGCAAACAGATGTATGACGCCCGGTACTGCCCTCGCAGTCGCCGCCGTGCAAAGTCGTAGCCAGGCCGTTACAGCGCTTCTCGTCAAATAGCGGTTATTTTTATCATATCTTAGAGATGGTCCCTTTCGGATACACTTCGACACTCTTACACACTCAGCTGTTCAATTGTGCTGGTTTCCTCACGATGTATTTCCTTCACCGTAATAGCATTGAGAAATGTACATGAGTTAGAAAAACTAATTGGTACATGGTGACCGCAGGGGCTCAAACAGGGAACCTTACGATCTTGAGTCGACCCCCTAGCCAAGCCATCGATGCACTTGCGGTCATCTTTAAATGCTTGCGTCTACTTGTAAAATCACTACAGAGCCTCACGAAAGAAAATATTATTATTCATTATTTACCTGAGCAGATGGTTTGCTGTCTGGTTATTATAATCATTATCTGTTCGATTTCATTGGATATCAGTTCGGAAAACAACGCCGGCAAGCAAACCATTATAATACTGAAGGAAATTTCCAAGGCACAGAGTATGAAAAATGTAATATTCTGAAATAAGATAATTGTTTAGAAATATATAGTTTGTTTTACAGTTATAAGTGTACTTAAATCTAGTACTAAAAATATTAGTTTTTTTTTATTACAAACTAAGACGATCTGTATTATAATTTCTAAATATTCCGAGACGGCTTATCGACGGCGTATAAAAAAGAAAAATGGCGAAAGGCACCGGATGAGTTTGTAGACTGCGTTACACTATAGGACTTGGACTGACTTTGACGTGTCATGGTTCGGTTGACGTCTTGTCACTTACCATTACACCAGACCACCATAAAAAAGGAACCCACAAAAAACCAACATTGCAGCAATACCAGAATCCAAGGATGCAATTTATCTCCAAAAGGATACAATCACAAAAATACAACATCCACGTAACCCCAAAAATCCTGAAATACATCCATCTACTTGGGCAGTCGGGAAAAGAAGGGGAACAAACGCGGTAGCTTGGGTTAATATTAATTACTATTAGTATTATAATTTTACCTGTTGTCTAGCATAATACATCAGACCGTACGTAGCTTTCAGTGCATTGATAATGCTGACGGCTAGAGATAGCAAAAGCTGCGAACAGAATAAATATCGATTTTAATTAAATCGAGTATAAAGAAATATAGAGAGATCAATTCGACACGCCCTAAGATAATGTGTGTAACTACAAATAGCAAATTTTACAGGAGATCGTTTTAAAGTTTTTATAAATTTCAAATCGCAATTGCTCGGCAACTATTAATACTATAATAATGAAATTTGGTACAGAGCATTATGCGGCAATAACATATATTGACGATTTTTTATATGTTTTTAAATATAATACATTTTAAGTTATAGCAGTAACACACTTATACGCAATAATGTTGAGGTGATTTAAATGTGTAAGTGACAGATACGTATATATTCTACGTGTTATTAGTTTTGACCAAACAGTAAATGCCAGAAATACTCTTGTACTTAGTGACATATTTATAGAATGAGCCACGTTAAAAGAAGGTAGTGATAAATACACATAAGTCTTTATTTACTCAAGGCTGTAAATACCAGATACCTGCTTGTTTTAAGTAACAGTTTACACCTACAATACCTACATAATGTAAGTAAAGGATATTTTTCAATGTTTCCTTGATTAATTATGTAAATAACAGATATACTCTTATGACGTGGCGACTAACTATAGAGAGCTCTAATTTTTTACTGTTTATGACAGATGCACACTTATACTTAGTAACTTCTAAAACTAAAAATCTGTAAGGAGCATACAGACTTTTGTTCCTTGTAACTACTTGAACACTTAATAATATCAGAGGTAAATACATAGATTATAAATGGAAGCTGTAGGTACAGTTTTTAGAATAACTGCATAGATAAATATTTTTACTTTGATTAAATGTTTTGTTTAATTGATATCTATTTAGATAAATGTGTTTCTGATACAAATGTATTTTTTCCAAAATTAGGTACTTAATTAATACATTTGCAGGTATTATTTTTGTATCAATAAAACACGAGTATTTGCATAATTATATTTATTAAAAATAAAAAAAAACCCAAAAATAAATGTGTACATTTTGTGTATAGGCTAAGAACAAAAATAAACTTTGAAAACAACTGGCACATAATTATAATCTGTAGGTATATGATTACACAATCTTAGTATATAATGATCTTTGTCTTTAACATTCATTCTTTAACTTAGTATGAGAAAGTACTTTAAACAATATACCTAGTAAGTAAAAAAAACCTACCTGACTAAAGATAGCTATATTTATTATTAATAGGTTTTAATATTGTTTCAGGCAAAACATTTTAAAATATCTGTATCTTTAACACATACAAAATGGGTCAACAGAGTATTAAAAAAACTATTACTTATAAGTATATAACATTTTTGCAAGTATATATTTTTGTCAGAGACTAATAGCAATATACGTTGCACGAAAAATAATAGCTTACATTACTTTTGATAGAGATCAAGTTTTAATTTTTACGAAAAATTATCGACAAAGAGATCAAATTATAATTATTAAATTTAATAAGGCACTGGTAATGGTACATGTGCTATGTAGGTATTTATGTTTTAACTTTCAGGCTTACCTTATTAAAACTAAGAGGAAAAACGACACGATTTAGTTATTTGTATTATTACTTTGGAATTAACTAATCATCAAAATAAAATAGGCATCTTGCACATTCAATCGAGCAACGTTTTGTTCATCTGCTACTGAAGTAGCCTCACCTGAGATAGTATTATTAGCATTATTTAACGTCGATAGGTTATTCCATTCATTTGTGAGATTCTGATGTACTTGCAAATTCAATTGAGCAACGTTTTGTTCATCTGCTACTGAAGTAGCCTCACCTGAGATAGTATTATTAGCATTATTTAACGTCGATAGGTTATTCCATTCATTTGTGAGATTCTGATGTACTTGCAAATTCAATTGAGCAACGTTTTGTTCACCTGCTACTGAAGTAGCCTGACCTGAGATAGTATTATTAGCATTATTTAACTGTAGGATGTGATCAGCAATAAATGTTGATAAATTTGGTGACTCACACTTACCTGGTGGTAAAGGTGAATCTAAGCTAATTAATGTTTTTAAGCTAGGGTTAGGGGGGTGCGTGAGCGTGTTAGAGTTAGCATTATGATCCGATACAGCACTGCAGCTTGTAATGGGAGGATTCATTGTGATTATACTTCTCTCCTTGTCCGAGACGGTTTACATGTAGTAACGCTGTATGTACCAGCGCCATAGTCACTCATTCAAAGCTAAAAAAAAAAAAACAAAAGACAACTCTCGCTTGACAACTATCTGACAGGACGTCATTACGCTTCGAGTGCAAGCGCCGGTCACTAAATACTCTCGTTGAATTGCATAAAAACATGGGTTTTTTTCATTGCTAATCGTTGTAACATTGCCCACAGTATTATTATAATTATTATTACTTCACAGATCTAGTGTTTTTTCTTGATGGTCGTGGTTGTAAGTTTTGTGTGGCATGTTTCGTTGTGATGCGGACAGGTTAGTTGGTAAACAAAGTTACCTCGAAGTTTACTAAAGGTATGTAGAGATTTATACGGTTTCCTTTTACAAGGAATGGCTAAGTTTTTTCTCTGTAGATGATTTTAATGATTACGGTATATTAGCATAAACGTTTTAACAGGTTATGTCGTTATAGCCTACTTCCGGTTTGTTGGCATATATATATATATATTTTTTTTAATTTTTGGCACAGATTAAATACTATAAAATTAACCGCTTATAACCAATTTTTTTGTCATGTTGGTATTTTATTCTGGTGTAAAGTTTGTCAAAAATGAAACCGTTTTTATTTTTTCTTCACTTTCAAAAATTAAACTTCCGCCCCCGCCCTGTGCCGGCCATATTTCATTTTGCGATACCGAATTGCGGCTGTGTTTAGTGAGTGAATATTTAAAGTTTTTAAAAAAATGGGCAAAAGAAGCAGGGAAAAAGGCGAAGACTACATTAAAAAGAAAATTCGAAAGCTGGAGAAGAAGTTAGAAGAATGGAAGTCTCGGGAAGACTCTACTCGCTCGGTACAACCGGAGCCACAGCAGGACGAGTTGCCGCAGCCGCTGCCTCCAGCTCAAACGTCGACCTCTGCCCTGGAAGCACCAGGGACATCAGACGATCTTAATCTTGATACAAATGTAACACCACACGACTTGGACATAGGTATGTGGCGATAGGCTGATGCCTTTCTAATACTTAGTACCTACTTTTAACGCTTGGATTAATTTGGAGCTGACATGCTAAGTTGAAAACTTCCTGTTTCCTACTGCTATCACATTAGCGGATAGTTTTAATGGAAATAATATCAAGATGTTGTATGTTTTATCCTTAGCGCTATCACATAGTGGATAGACACATAAGAGACTTTTTTTGTCTCGAACATTATTATTCTTTAGCGCTATCACATAGTGGATAGACATCAAAAGAGACTTAGTTAATGCGCTATCATTTTATGGATAGACTTGTGTTTAACCAATCCTTATGTATATCACTTTGCAGATGAAGATGCTATACCAGAGGAGTACTTACAAGCTCTTGGGAAAGAAGGCGAAGAAATCATAGAGGTTGGAGAGGCTATTAATCCTGAACTGAGTCTCCGTTGGACCAGGCTTATGAATGAAGGCTTGGGAAAGGAAGGAAAGGAGACTATTGTCAAAAAATACCCCACACCCTCGAATTTCGCACGGGCTATAGCACCTGAAATGAACCCTGAAATTTTAGCCTCAGTGTCGGAACTAACGGTTAAGAGGGATAAGAGAATTATTATTCGCCAAAACACCATTGGCAAGTTAATGACATGCTTAGGTCGATCTCTAACTGGCCTTCTAAAAGGAGACTTTAACTCAAAGAGCCTTATTGAGCAGACTAATGATGCCGCTAAACTAGCAGCAGAGATTTACTTTCAAGATTCCTCTTCGAGGAGATTTTTTGCCCTCTCAGGATCAAACCAGACCGTGAAAGAGGCGGTTAAAGATTCGAAGCCTGATAAGTTTCTCCTTGGCAAAGATTGTGCTGAAAAAGTAAGAGCAGCTCAAGCCATTAAGAAGTCTAGCTATCAAATGAAGAGCTCGGAGACAACCTCAGCTAAAGCTCCCTTAAAGATGCCGCCTGTTGCTAAGAAACAGGGAAACTGGAGGGGACCACCGCAGCAGCAGTTTCAACAACGAGTTCGCGGTGGTCACCACGCTCAACCACCGAGGAGACAGAACAACTCCAACTATCAGCACCAGAGGCGGCACCAGTACCAGAGATCCAAGCCGAGCTACCGCCGCTAGAAGTTCCTCAGGTACATGCGGGTAGGCTCAAGCTCTTTTTTAATAATTGGCTCGAGATTACTAATGATTCAACTATACTGAGTTGGATACAAGGATATGAAATTCCTTTTCATACTACTCCTCCTCCTTTTGAAACTGCTGCACAACATTGGCCTATAAAAGATTTTGAGTCAATGAATCAGGAGATACAGAAATTGTTAGCCTTAGGTGCAGTTTCCGAGTGTACATATAGTCCAGATCAATTTACCTCACCCATTTTCTTAGTACCCAAAAGTAATGGGTCATACAGATTCATATTAAATTTAAAAAAATTAAATCAATACATAGATACTGAACATTTCAAATTGGAAGATGTCAGAACAGCGTGCAAGTTAATGTCCAAGAACTGTTATATGGCTACAATAGACTTGAAAGAGGCCTATTTCTCAGTCCCAGTATCTGAAAACTCGAGAAAATATTTAAGGTTTACCTTTAATGGCAAATGTTACCAGTTTGTTTGTGTTCCTTTTGGACTTTGTACAGCCCCTTTTGTTTTTACAAAAATTATGAGGCCTATTACTACATACCTTAGAAATAAAAATGTCTTGTTGACTAGCTATTTAGATGATATCTTATTTCTTGGAGACTCTAAGGAATCTCTAAATAAAAATGTAGAGCAATCGTGTAAACTGTTACAAGACCTAGGTTTTGTTATTAATTATGATAAGTGTGTTATGTCACCCTGTAACATTTGTAAATATTTAGGTTTCATACTAAACTCTGTAAACCTTTCTCTCTCAGTGCCTAAGCCAAAGCAGTTAAGTATAACAAAAAATATTGCATTATTTAAACAAATGAGTAATTGTTCAATAAGGGAGTTTTCTCAGTTGATAGGTTTACTAAGCTCTATATGCCCGGCTATCCCCTATGGTTGGGTGTATACTAAATTATTAGAGAGGGAAAAATACTTGGCTCTATTAAAGTTCCATGACAATTATGATGCATCAATGCCTCTTTCACAAATGGTATTTTCTGAACTAGATTGGTGGTACAATAATTTAGATAATTCAAATAAGATAAAACAACATGATTTCATCTTGGAAATCCATACTGATGCATCTCTCACCGGCTGGGGGGCGGTGTGTGGAAACGAAAGGTCATCAGGTTCTTGGTCAGAATCAGAGTTGCAATGTCACATAAATTTTTTAGAGTTAAAGGCTGCTTTCTTTGGGCTCCAGTGTTTTGCAGAACACTTACGTGACTGCGAAATATTATTAAGGGTAGATAACACAACGGCCGTAGCCTATATCAACAAAATGGGAGGCATCCAATTCCCTCATCTTAACAACATAACTAGAGATTTCTGGAATTGGTGCGAAAACCGAAACATTTGGGTCTACGCTTCTTATATAAATACTAAAGATAATATAGAAGCTGACATTGAATCCAGAAGGATTAATATTGAATGGGAGTTGTGTAAAAAAGCGTTTTCTCAAATAGTTAGACGATTCGGTTACCCTGATATTGATTTGTTTGCCTCTAGGGTTAATACCAAATGCGATCTGTTTGTATCATGGAAATGCGATCCAGAAGCCTTCTCAGTGGACGCTTTTACACTTGATTGGAAAAAATGGTTTTTTTATGCCTTCCCACCTTTCTCTCTAATTTTAAAATGTGTTCATAAAATTAAGATAGATAAAGCCACAGGTATTCTAGTTTTCCCGTATTGGCCATCACAGCCATGGTTTCCACTGGTAATGTCCCTGTTAGTTGGAGATCTGGTATTATTTGAACCTAGAATAAATTTGCTATCCTCACCTTTCAGGCTAATGCATCCTCTCCACGACCAACTTACCCTGGCTGCAGGGAAGTTGTCAGCGAGGCATATATAAGAAGAGGAATTCCAGCTTCAGCATTAACAATCATGCTAAACTCCCTCTCCAATAATACCTTTAAGCAGTATAATTCTCATTTAAAACATTGGTGGAAATTTTGTTACAGTAACGGCATAGATTTTTACCAAGCATCTGTACCGTTTGTGCTTAGTTTCTTAAGTAAACGTTTTGATAATGGTGCCTCGTATGGGACAATAAACTCTATGAGATCAGCCCTGTCTCTAGTCATTGGACCCAGAATAGGGTGTGATGATAGAGTAAAAAGGTTCATGAAAGGTGTGTTTCGTTCAAAACCTCCAGCTCCCAAATACAACACTACTTGGGACCCGGGAGTGGTGCTAAACTATTTAGCAGGTTATCCAACTACGGACATTTCATTGGAATGTCTTACCAGGAAATTAGTCACAATTTTAGCACTTGCTACGGGTCATAGGGTACAAACTTTGTCATTAATTTCATTAAATAATATAGTGTTTCATGGTGATAAAGTTAAAATTTTCATACCAGACTTTATCAAGACATCCTGTGTAAATAGTCCACAGCCGATGCTCCACCTTAAAAGTTATCACCACAAAATTGAAATTTGCCCAGTTGCTACATTAAAACAATATATTAGTGTTACTGAACCCTTGAGAAAAGATATTAACAGATTAATAATAACCCATAAAAAACCTTATAGATTTGCATCCACGCAGACCATAAGTCGGTGGATCAAGCTTACTCTAGAAAAGGCTGGTATTGACATCAATACATTCACGGCCCACAGCACTAGACATGCTTCCACGTCCGCCGCGCTCAGGTCCGGTATTAGTATAGAGCAGATTCAAAGAACCGTGGGCTGGTCGGAAAGTTCTGCTACATTCGCAAGACATTATAATAGACCAATTACATATAACTTCTACAGGTTTAGTGAAGTGGTTTGTGATACCACCTTGGACCATTAGCGCCTATTAACGTGGCTTTATTTGTTTAATTAATATAAGATTATTGTTTTTTTGTTTCTTTTTTGTTAGAAAAACCTAACAAGATTATTTATCTTGTTTTTTAAATAAAACTTTTTTATTTTTTCCCATTATGCAAATGTTGGTTTTTTATTTATTTTTTATTTTTTCTTCACAACCCTACTAGCTTTTAACAGCTACATGTAAACCGTCTCGGACAAGGAGAGAAGTATAATTATATGATTAAACGAACTTACCTAAGTGAAGTTCTATCATAATTATACGTAGCTCCTTGTCCGAGACGGCATTCCCAAAAATCCCACCCTCTAATACTTAAGTATTATCCCAGATATAAGATAGGGTTGTTCATACACCTTCAAACGTAATGACGTCCTGTCAGATAGTTGTCAAGCGAGAGTTGTCTTTTGTTTTTTTTTTTTTAGCTTTGAATGAGTGACTATGGCGCTGGTACATACAGCGTTACTACATGTAAACCGTCTCGGACAAGGAGCTACGTATAATTATGATAGAACTTCACTTAGGTAAGTTCGTTTAATCATATAATAGTTGGTGCATTTGATGCTGTTTGTGTCAGGGATGCAGCTTTATCTTCTTCCAAATCATTTATGGTTTCTGTCTCCACACAACTGATATCCGTAACATACCTTTCTTCCTCTTTCTGTATTTTGTCAATTTTATTATGTGTTTCAAAACATACGTCCGAAGGTTTATCAGTAATGATGTTATCCAGAAGTTCAAGATCTTCCTTTGTAAAATTTTCTGAATAACGGACTGGAGATTCACCTAAAATAAATTCAGTGATATTTTAGTAAAGAAGAAGAAATAAATGCTTAGCTTTGTTAGTACCCCTTTAAACAAAACTCAAAAATAAAGCTATAGAATACTCTAAATTTTGGGCTAAATTTAGAGTAGGTATTCTATAGTTTTATTTTTCTGCGTTGATTATCCCACGAAAACACTATTATTCTAAACAAAAGACAACCTGTGTTCATTCAGCGTAAAGCTATCTGGCCGTAAATTTGTCTGAAGTATTAGCGTATTTGTATAAGCGTGAAGGTGTAAAACAACACTAACAACCATACTATAATAATTCACACACAAACATTCGCATTTTTAATTTTAGAGTGATATATTTTTATTACTTAGAGATTAGCTGTAATTTTACGAATTCCAACTTTACACATGAATAGTTGGATGAATCTCCTCTGGTGCTGCAGGTGTCCATGGGTGACGGTAATCGCTTTCCATCAGGCGATATGTCTGCTCGTCTGCCTTCCTATACCATAAAAAAAAAAACTTATAACACCACAAGAACGTGATAGGGTTAAGTTTCTGATTAAATAATGTATGTTAATATATGACTATTTAATACTAAAAAACTCTAATATGATTAATATAACGTTATTAATTAATTTTAGGAAACGACCTTAAAAAATGTTTGATTCGCTAAACGGTACCAAATACTTTTTTAATCAAAGCTATACTTAAACAATAGTATAAATAGAATATTTTTATGTCAGATTTGTATTTAAATTTAAATCTTAAATGTATTGGGAATGTCCACTTACATAAATAATACATTTCTTATTCGGGTGAATAAAACAATAACTACAAAGATACATAGCCAAAACTCACTAGGTTCCATCGTTTAAGAATGTATCTCGTTAGTTACACTTGCAAAATTTCGTAGCTTCCGCGACATAAGTGTGTATCTGGCTAGTTACCTACTTAACATTTGGACATCAAGTGAAAGCGTAAAATAAAACAACAGGTACTTACCACGACGTGTGGGAGATTCTTCTAGTTGTTCACTATGCTTTTTGTTATTTTTAATTGCATCTTCCTTAAGTTTACTTAAAAACGAGAAACGTTGGCTCGACATTTTTTCGTCCGTTTTAATTTAACCTGGCGCGCGCGCATGTCGCGTCGTGTCCCCGGCAGAAATGGCGAACTGCCGCATCCCCTCTCCGCGCTTAGCGGCCTCACCGCGTAAAAGTACGTTAGTGGCAAATATTGATATTTTCTTTGGAGTTATTTAAGCATAAATATAAATAGTTAGTTATACGTTTGAGAAAAATAATGTTCTGAACACTTTTTAATTATTTTTCTTAGTGTATATGATAAAGTCGATACCGGAGATTCTAAAAATGCCTCAATTGTATAACTGTGTATCTGGCAGTTAAACACTTTATCTTAGGGCGTGTCGAATTCAAGGACATTTTTTAGACATTTTGCAAATCCATGTTATTTTCATAATGAGGGAATAAAGGGTTAGGCGATGGGCTTGCAACCTGTGACTTATACGCTGGTAAACATCTTAGCCTGTTAGTGCAAAATGTGGTTAAAGAATTATTAAAAACAAGTTTTTAGGGTTGTTGTAATTATGTAGCTCTGCCTACTGGGAATGAGGGCATAATGGTATGATGATGATGATGAAAAGCGTTTCGCAAAATTCTCACGCAGTTAAGTGATATATAAAACCTTCAAAGTCGAATAAACTGTTACGACAAAAACACGAAAAATTTAAAAAAAAAATTGTATTCAAAAGCATGATATTTATTTATTTATCATTATTTTTAAAAAGCAATTTTTGACCACTTGTTTTTTGTTTATTTAATACATGACATTGATGTTATTCTCGTATCTGATTTTAGCGAGATAAAAAGTGAATAAATGCGTAATGGATGTGAACACACTTAGTATTTGGAATGTTTACCGTTACTTGGATATAAACGTCGATGTGTTGCAGGCAATCCAGCAGTTTTTTATACAATTTTAAATATGATTTTACTTTGATGGTTTTATAGGCAGCGTCGCGGTGTATCATAGTCTCATCGTTAGCAAACAAATTTTCAAACGATTCTCGAAGACATTTCATCCGTTGGTACAGACTATCGAATACTATGTTTGTAGGAATACGACCTAGGTTGATTGATACGGATATAAACGCCACGCAAAATAAATAGACCGTTGATGATTGAAAATTCCGGAAAACGTAATAAATAATCCCTTTTAACCCTATTGAAGTGCAAAGTATTACGTAAAAAAGTCCACTCAACATGCTTTTTGGTTTTATGTCCGCGGCTTTATCAAAATTTGCGATATGATTGCAGAAGTCTTTGAAATGTCGTTCCCCGATTATAATAGAGGCTATGTTTATAGAAATTAATTCTAAAATGTACGGTAACTTCCACAAACCCGAAGGATCATATAGAATTGCTCCGGAAATAGTTAAAGTGAAAGCGAAACAGTACACTTTCGCTAGAAAAGACAGTATTTTGTTAGGGCCCACGTCAAAATAAAGACCAAATAGGAGACGAATTAACATAATGCTTTTTAAAGCTAAGTATTTCCTAAGAAAATTTGTGACAGCCTCACAACAGCGATCCATGGCGTCGACGCACTGTGGAACGAAAATGGCCTCTCCATAGAAATAGGGACTTAATTTTCTAAGTGCCTATTTTTTTAATTGAAATCGAATCTACTCCTCATAATTAGGTAAAAAAATGAATATGGGTCAATTTGGCTGGAAAACCACCGAGTAATAATTTTTTTTATAAAATTTTGTATGGAGCGTATATGAAAAAACGGAATATCTCAGAAAGTGCACAATTTCCCGTAATATCCTTCCGCAGGAATTTAGTACCAATTATTTATGATTTTTCGGCGGTCTCAAAATTTCCCGAGCAGGTGCACTTTTTTTTTTAAAAATCAAAAACGTTTTATATAGGGAAAACTTGGTTTTTAGGAGGTATTTAAGTTTGCAAGACACGTTTAATCGTGGGATAAAATTAAATAATGGCTTTAGATGAGATGGATGTTCAAAAATGAGGTCATTGGAATAATGACATATCTCACTTTTTGGCCCTTTATCTCCCTGCCCCCTAATGAGCACACTCGGTGCTCATTAAGTGTATGATTAAAAGTAAAAATTAACTAAATCACTCTTAATTATTCTTAATGAGTTGGCATTAAGTAAAAAAATAAATTAAATATTATCTTATTATCATTAAGGATGATAATTACCCAAATTTCAATGGGTTCTCATTAGTAATATGCAATAAATAGGTTGCAGTTCAATTTTATTGTATATTCCTTCTGGAACATTTCAACTGCAAGCAATGGAGGGTTTAACGACCAACTTAGATTTGTACGTGATTTTGAGAAATCAGGAACCTTCTTTTAACTACAAAGCCTTGATGGAAGAAGTGGTTACTAAAATCAATGGACAACTATCTGAAGAAGACTATGATACCCTCAAGGAATTTTGCCAAAGATTTTCAAGAGCTGCTTTGGAAAGATGGCAGAAGTGCCGAAGAGATACGAAAAAGTTTAGAAGTACTTATGAACATTGGCTTATGGAAAATGTTGATTGGCCAAGCTTTGTAGTTTGGCGATCCGATTCACCCACCCAAGAATCAGGTGATTTAAACTATGAAGGATCGACCTCATCGGTTGGAACAATGACTACAACAAAACGTAAGTCATTCGAAGATCTGGGAACCAAACAGAAGAAAAAAAGATCGAGTGACTTACAATCCGAAAACGCTGATGAATTGGCATATGCTGCAGCAGAACGTTTTAAGCAGGATGGCCGCGATGATATTGCGGCCGTAATTGAATATATGCTGAAAAACCCAGAAGTAGCATCTAAATTAAGAGAAGTGACAATCTCTACGAAGAAACCCGTAACATCTACGATATATACACCTGAAAAAGCACTAAGTCTTTTTATTTCACTCAAGTTGTCTAAATGGCAATATATGATCCTGCGAGAGAGTGCTATTAGAGAAGGTGCAGAAAATGTGTATCCGTCATACTACAGAGTACAAAAAGCTAAACTAGATTGCTATCCTCCGAGTGAATCAATAACTATTACGGATTCTTCAGCCAAAATTAAACTGCAAGAATTATTGAATATTACAGTGAACAGAATAATGGATAGTATACCGGAGCACGTAGAAGACAAACAGATGGTACTTATTTCTAAATGGGGGTTTGATGGTGCTTCGAGCCAAAGCAGGTACAAGCAAAAGATGAGTGACTCCGAGCAAGATGATTCTAGTGTTTTCATGACAACCCTGGTACCATTAAAATTAACTTCAGCAACTGATACAATATGGACGAATCCCAAGCCTTGTTCAGCGTTATATTGTCGTCCAATACAGTTCAAGTTCATTAAGGAAAACGAAGCCGTTGTGCTTGCTCAGAAAACGGAGATAGACAAGGAAATTGAAGATCTACTACCCACAGAACACAAAACCAACACAGTGAAGCATGAACTGAAGATGACGATGTTGGACGGCAAAATATGCACTTTTCTTTCAAAAGCCAGATCAAATGCAACTTGCAGTTTATGTTTGGCTAAACCAACGGAGATGAACCTTCTTGATAAAGTTCTTACAAAACCTGTGGATACTGGTATATACCAATATGGGTTATCATCTCTACATGCTTGCATCAACACGATGGAATGCCTTCTTCACATAGCATATCGCCAGGATTTTAAACAATGGGCTGCGAGAGGAAACGAGCTAAAAGAAAAAATGGCATCAAGGAAGAAAATCATTCAAGATCGTTTTAAGGAAGAAATGAATCTCTTGATAGATGTGGTCAAACAGGGGTCAGGGACAGCTAATGATGGAAACACAGCCAGAAAGTTTTTTGAGGACCCCTGTAAAACAGCAAGCATTACAGGACTAGATGAGGGATTAATCAGGAGATTTGCAGTAATCTTGCAAGCAGTTACTTCAGGAGAGGTTATAGACGTCAACAAATATAAAGATTACGCCCACGATACAGTAAAAAAATATGTGGAATTATACAACTGGTATCATATGTCCGCAACGGTTCATAAATTACTGGTGCATGGAGCAGACATTATAGCCCATAACGAAGTTATACCGATCGGCAATCTCTCAGAAGAAGCGTCAGAGGCCCGGAATAAAGACTTTAGAAGGTTCAGGGAACACAACTCACAGAAAAAGAGTAGACAAGATTCAAATCATGACATTCTCAATATGTTACTTCTGTCATCGGATCCCAAACTTACCGCAATGAGGCCAACACTGAATAAAAGGAACAAACAAACCTTATTTATTGAGACCTTGGACCTTCTAATCAATTCCGAATCGCAAAATGATTCGGAATTGGATGCCGAAATAGGTGACGCAGAACAATAAAATTAAACTGCAACCTATTTATTGCACATTACTAATGAAATCTGGGTAATCATCATCCTTAATGATAATAAGATAATATTTAATTTATACTTTTACTTAATGCCAACTAATTAAGAATAATTAAGAGTGATTTAGTTAATTTTTACTTTTAATCATACACTTAATGAGCACCGATTGTGCTCATTAGGGGGCAGGGAGATAAAGGGCCAAAAAGTGAGAAATGTCATTATTCCAATGACCTCATTTTTGAACATCCATCTCATCTAAAGCCATTATTTAATTTTATCCCACGATTAAACGTGTCGTGCAAACTTAAATACCTCCTAAAAACCAAGTTTTCCCTATATAAAACGTTTTTGATTTTTAAAAAAAAAAGTGCACCTGCCCGGGAAATTTTGAGTACGCCGAAAAATCATAAATAATTGGTACTAAATTCCTGCGGAAGGATATTACGGGAAATTGTGCACTTTCTGAGATATTCCGTTTTTTCATGTACGCTCCATACAAAATTTTAGTAAAAAAAATATTACTCGGCGGTTTTCCAGCCAAATTGACCCATATTCATTTTTTTACCTAATTATGAGGAGTAGATTCGATTTCAATAAAAAAAATAGGCACTTGGAAAATTAAGTCCCTATTTCTATGGAGAGGCCATTTTCGTTCCACAGTGCGACGTCAGGTCACCGGGGCTCACTGAAGCGAATGACGGCTATTTCCATAGAGCCTTGATTAACTTTAATACCTACTTAGTCAAAATGAAATAGACTTTTTGATTATTATTTACTGCAAACACCACAGAAGAACAAAAAAGTAGACCTTTCAAGTGTGAATAACCTTCGCGCAATTTTACTACAAGCTTTTATTTAACTTGCAATGTATGTATGTATGTATAAATGTAAGGGTCAAATCTGGCAAGTTAAATTTGACCCACTTCCCGGTTTCCGATGAAGCTGACGATTTGCACACGCCTTTAGTTCTGCTGACGATCCCATTATATAGCACCATCGAGCTGGCCTCATGCCTGGATGGAGACTCAGGGTGGCCATAGGAACTCCTTAATTACACATTATAAACCCGTCGTGTAAGGGCTTGTTAGAATCGTCTTGAGAAGTAGATGATGACTGTGCCAAAAAAAGTACAGTCGGCAACAAAATATAGGGCCAAAAATTTATTTTTTGAAAGAAACTTATTTTATTTGGTACAGACAACATTACGCGCTTGTGCCTCTCATTGATTATGCCGATGTCTGACTACTAACAGCAGCCAGGATTCCATCGACAGATCAGATCGTCTCCTCAACAATGGCATACGTTTTGTATGTATAAAATAGACAAAAATATAACCGGGATGTACAAAGGCGAACTTATCCCTTTAAGGGATCTCTTCCAGTTAACCTGCGTTTTATTTTCTGTCTTCATAAAGATCGACAGCGGATCTACCGAATTTGATAATTGATACTTCATTAGATTCTTCTTGATGGCACGAGTAATAATCATAAAAATCACGACACGAAATTCTTAAACATATTTTTTTGTATAGGATTGTACGTCTTTTAATGTTTAAATACACCTTTGGTTTTTTAGCTTGCTTTTTAATTATTCATGAAATCATGATATTGAAGGAATACTCTTGAAAATATATAAAAAGCGGCATATAAAAAAACAAATAACTTCAAAAATACTAGCAAGGCAAGATTTGACGCCAAAAAGGTTCCAATGCAGCATAATAACTAAGCGCTGATGTGTAGACCTCAGTCTCACAGCATATGCTAAGCTCTGAACCTTTTGCCATAACGTTGTTAACAATGGTCGTTGAGACTTTGGTAGTTTATTTTTTATTTTACTAAGCGTATACCAAGGAATAGAATGTAAATCTTTTACTATTTTTCTTTCCAATTCTGACTCTGAGAATGTTCCTGGTTTTCAGTTGACACCTTTTGTTGACCCATCATTACAGTTCTACTTCGTTAACATTTAAAAATGTAATAAGCAAGTCGTCATTGGAATAAAAAACAAAATATAACTCTAACAGACACTTTTCAAAAATTTAAACCAAATTGGTAATAGTAATTTGACTTAACACCATTATGAAAATTAGGCTCTTATATACATACATACCTTTACGCATGTCTCTCAATAGGGTCGACAGAGTCTATGGAACGCCAGATGCACAAGTCTAAACGTACAACTTTCGCTTCCTCTATATTCATCAACCTCTTCATGCACTTACGCCGGTTTCGGGTGCTTTTTATTTGGGCCTTATTCAGAACATCTCGAATCTGATCACTGTATTTGCGTTTAGGGCGTCCCCTTCCGACTCTCTTCACTCTCGCACGCCATACCCTCTTTCGTAACTCTTCTTTCATCCACCCTTTCTAAATATAATAATAATAATAATAAGTCATTTATTTCAGGCAAGTGTACCTATACATCATTAAAATTTAAAATTAAAATTAAAATTAAAATTAAAATTAAAATTTAAATGAGCAAACCATCTAAGGAACCCTTTTTAAGGTTCTCGTACTGGATATTTTTCATTTAGTCATATTATATTAATAGATGGCTTCGATATTATATAAATGCTTTCGATATTCTTTGCTAGTCATCAATATAATAATTGTACTTAAAGTATTGTATTGTGGGATATGTAGCTATTGGAAACAACTTCAACAACAACAACTAATAATTAGTAATTGTTAACCCTCATCGAGCTGTTTTCGTTATTATATGCTTAATCACGCTTAATCGTGTTTCATCAGCATTCTCCTGCCCTTATCCCAACTTATTTGGGCTCGGTGCAACATGTTCTTCCTTCCATACTTCTTTGACTAATAAGTCGTCATCTCGGTAGTCACTCCTTTTCTAGCCATATCATCTTTCCCACAGTCCATCCATTGTTTCTTTGCTCTTCTTCCCCTACTCTTATAGCCATCCACATTCATACTCCCTCTGCCTCACATGCCTATACCATGACAACCGACTTCCACACAACTTTTCAGTCACCGGTGTCACTTTCAGACTTCTTCTTATACGAGGGTCATGCCAAAAGAAATTAGATACTCCATGCTCATTTGTTTGATACTGGCCAGTTATACACCATAGTGAAGGCTGATTATATAGCTATAAATTTAAAAATGGAATACTCCGGAAATCTGCGTAATTATTTTTTAAATATTTTTTTTCTGATTGAATCTGACGGGAATTTGCGGTTACAATGGAACTTAGTCGACGAGATTTTCGTGTTATGATTTACTATGACTTTAAAAAAGGTTTAAAGCCCCAAGAATGTTTTGAACTTTTAACCACGACTTTTGGTGAGTCTGCTTGTTCTCGTGCAACTGTTTTTAACTGGTTTGCTGAATTCAAAAGAGGGCGGGAGAGCTTTGAAGATGAGGCGAAGTCGGGGCGACCGCCAACCGCAGTTATTCAAGAAAATGTGCAAGCCGTGGAAAAAAATATCCGTGAGAACCGACGAATTACATACGTAGAGCTTGAACGAGATCTAGGCATTGGATCAGCAGCACTGCAAACCATAATTCATGGACAACTGTCCCTCCATAAGCGTTGTTCGAGATGGGTGCCGCATAAACTCAACGATTTGCAGAAAGAACGCCGCGTGGATTGGTGTAAATTTATGATAAATAAATTCGACGCTGGCGAGAAGAAAACTGTGTATGATATACTGACAGGTGACGAAACATGGCTGTATAACTACGATCCTGAAACAAAGCGGCAGTCAACGGTATGGTGCTTCGAAGATGAACCGACTCCAACAAAATGTCGCCGAGCACGAAGCACACAGAAACAAATGGTTGCCTCATTTTTCTGCAAGACAGGGCATATTGCGACTGTGGTGCTAGAGGATCAAAGAACTGTCAACTCAAAATGGTATGTGACAGTTTGTGCTCCACAAGTGTTGTCAGCTTGGTGTGACAAGCGGCCAAAGTCAGGAACCCAGCACCTGCTCTGGCACACTTCTGCCCGAACACTCGACTATTTTAGTTCGAAAAATATCACTATACTCCCTCACCCACCATATTCTCCTGACCTGGCACCCTGTGACTTTTAACTGTTTCCGAAAATTAAAGAAAAATTAAAAGGAAGGCGATTTGAAACCAAAGAAGATGCCCTGGCTGCCTATAATTATGAAGTTTCTGAGGTACCCAAAGAAGAATGGTCATTGACATTTTCCAAGTGGTTTAGCCGAATGAAAAAGTGTATACGTGCTCACGGTGAATACTTCGAGAAAATAGATATCAATAATAAAGAATAAACTTTGTAGTTTTTGAATATCTAATTTCTTTTGGCATGACCCTCGTACCCTCCTCCCCTCTCTTTTTTATTCCTTATTTTATCCATTCGCGTGAAACATACATCCCTCGTGTTTGTCACGAATATAAATTTTCTTTTCTTCCATGGACTTATTAAAGACCATGAGGTTATCCGCGCAGACGTAATGGTTTTAGAAGTGGATTAGAAAGGACTCTTTGTATTTCTTCTCGGTTTAGTTGGTTTGGCTGAATGCAGATTTGTACTGTTGCAGTAACTATTTATGTGTGTTTTTAAGACTAAGAGTAGTTAGAGGAAAATTTTTATTTTATCAATAGCCGTATTGGTATTTTCTAAGAAATGAGTTCTAATTGGTTTAGTTTGCATTGCATGAGTACATGATGATGCAATAGGTAAATTAATACAATAAAATTGCTAAAAATAATCGGTTTCCAATAGCAACATAAGCCACAGCACATTCAAATTCGAGTATTATCAATGTTTTGAGTACTATAGTTAAATTTTAATTATTGTTTAAAAATACTTCGTTTCCAATAGCAACGTATCGCACAACACAATACATCGAGAACAATACTTAACGTTCAATTATATTAGTGCTTCCTCTTCCATCCTTTCGAGCCCGAATTTGAACAGAATTCCGTGTGGCTACATCACCATGAGCCACCATCAGCGGAATTCATCTCTTCATCGAATTCAGAATTGCCCATGATCGAAAATTCTATTGTCAGGCAGAAAATAGTCACAGCCGATATCGTTAACATCACTTTGTCCATTAAAATATTGATCGTCATAAAATTTGTCTTTGGATTATACCAAAAGTACAAAAATCACAATATAATCGTTTGACCGACAAGCAGACGCCGCTCTTCACGGCTTATATCAAACGTCGATAAATAATGAGTTAATGGCCAGTGACTAGGTCAAAAAAAAACCACAATAGCTGTTTATGACAAAAATAGTAATAGAAACTAAAAGTACCCAGGTTTCGCCTGTCCGAATACATATTTTGAAAAGTGAAAATAAACACTGGATCAAATGAGAAAAGTACAACTGCCTACCACTCTCACATGATTAGGTACATTTAAGGTTACATCACAAGGTCGAATTTCACTAACCAACCGGTTCGTTTGTACTAATTTTCATAAGTGAAATATATTTTTGCTGATATTGTGTAATTTTCCTAGATTTTTATAAATAAAACTGCCCTAACCTTAAGGTTCTTCAGGTATATCTGTTTAAACATTTTGAAAATTTAAAGGGTTCAGATTTTTTCTATTCTAACTTACAAATTTTCGGACAAATGGAACAGTCTGAAAAAACTCCGAGCTTGCGATAGGATACCTACAACTTATCTGGTATCTTCAGGAAAAGATTAGAATCGGAATCGTATAAGTGCCGTGTTACCTGAACGGTAAAAGATAGCATAATATATTATGTTAAGCACTTATGGAAAATAACATACCTTATTACGTTTGTTATTAAACTGCTGATAATTCAACTGAAGTAATCTCTTCTTATTTTTTTCATTTGATCTTTGAATCGACAGACATGAATGAAACCTCACATTAACAATATGGCTGATCTCATCAGTAGCAATATTCATGTATTTATTTGTTTAAATACGCGGTACTCGACTTATTTCCACTTAAGAAACTGTACGAAAGTACTTATAATTAAATATTAGATAATATAAAACATTATAATATGAAACATATGAATCGTTAATTGAATACAAAACAGACACATTCCAAAATGAGTTTATTTATTATTATTTATTTATTTATTTATTAAACCAGCAACAAAAAATACAAATATACAAAAGCCCTGCAAAACTGTATTAGTACAGTTTGTCAGTTAGGGTTGCATTTCGAAATTAGAAGCTGTTCGTATTAGATTTTCAATGCAAGAGCAGAAATTATTTAATTAATTATTTTAATTATTATTATTGAGAGAAATTATTTTGGAATGTGTCTGTTTTGTATTCGATGAGCGAAATATACCACCAACATTCTTCAAACTGACTGCCGCGTATCGGTCAATGACTTCATAATTTATTTTGGAAACCTGCACGAATTGTACCTACCTGTGCATTAAAGTCAGCGAGAGGGAATATTCGTAACTTTTTCACAGCTTCAATACCAACTGATTTATTTAAGTTTGTTACATGAATCACTTTCAGAAAAAACTTTTTTTGAATAGCTTTAAAAATAACCAAGAGATAAGCCAACACAGATTTGTTCTTATCTCTTTCTAGCAAAACCGAATTGAATATGGAGTTTATATGGCCGACCTGTTATACGAAATTACAGTGCAAATTGGATCTCATTGTCTAATCGCTCTCTTATTAGCAGTTTAAAATTCTAATATCATCTGTATTTCTTGGCCGATTTTATTTTCAATTTTGTTGATCTCTTTTAAGGTATTAAACATATTTGTTGAGAAATGCGGTTTTAAAATGTCATGCATGTTCCCATTGTATATAATACTTAGTCAGTCTATGTTATGCTGGGTTTGCTTAGGCCAAATAATATATTTTATCTTTCGTTTACCACATATTTTAACTGGGTATTTTATTATTATGTAGAATATAGGTTCCATATACTAATGCCATGGGTAAGTAATATAAATTATAAAATTATTAAGAAATGAAACATCCGCTATTTAATAAAAATCAACTTTATTAAGAAATTAAAATTGATCTAGAAATCGCTTGTAAAACAATTAGGGATATATTATTACTTTCACAATATTAGTATGGATTTGTGTACAAAAGACAAATTTATTTTTTGTAACATCAAGGTCAAGTTTATTCCAAAACTAGATTTATTGTTATCATAAAAACACACAGTACCTAATTAACGCTCAAAGAAATGGGAATTTGTTCTATGATTTCATGAACTGCATCAAGACGATGAGGTAATTAGTGCAGATCGCGACGAAGGCGAGCAGCGTGGAGACGCCGACGGGGATCGCGCGCCAGACGACGCACTTGAAGTGGCGCACGCGCAGGTACGTCAGCGCGTCCTCCAGCCCCTCGCGCAGCGCTGCGTCTACGCACACAAACAACACACATATTGTAAGTACGGTAATGAACTTAAAGTGCATTCATTCGATTTGGTTTCAGAAATGTAATCGTCTGAAATAAGTACCTACCAAATCAATTGTTATTGGCTTAAATTTACGACTCACGCTTGACCAAATAAATACTATGCTAAAATCATTCCTATGAAGAAAAAGTTAGTGGTTCCCAAGACCGTTTCCTTCTGTTTCCTATGGTTTCGATATAAAAAACATCGTATAACACAATAATAAAAAGATAAACGATTACTATAACGAAAGTTATTATTTTAATTTGATTCTTACACTTTTAATAAAAACATATTTTTAAAAGCAAACCTTTGAGTGAACTCTAGTATATACAAATACTATCGATGATTCAGTTTATCGACATGGGAAGTCCCTACCTGTCCAGAAAATGTACCCCAAAGAATCCTTTGTCTGAAAATGAGTCTATCTCAGAACATAGATTTCAAAATAATGTTCATCATTCTTGGGGTGTCATTCTCTCAAAAAAAACGGACGGTCGGACGGACGAGCGAAATCGCAGCGGTGACTTTAAGTAGTCCCGTCAGAGCGAACAAAACACATCTTAGCGCGTGCATTTTCAATTAAGCAGCCTTATACGTTCGATCCATCGGCAGAAACCATGCTGCTAAATTGAAAATGCACGCGCTAAAATATGTTTTGTTCGCACTGACGGGACTACTTAAACTCGCCGCTTGGAGATTCACTTGTTCGTCCGTTCGACCGTCGTTGTTGAGAGAATCACTACCCTGAAATTACAGTGACTGATCCGTAGTCACACCATAGTGGCAAAGTGGTGATTACGGATGACAATGGTTCATTTTATTTCCCCGTAGTCACACCAAATAGGAGGTAGGTTTAGGTTAGGTTCGTTTTTATATCAGACCCGAGGGCCAAAACACATTCAAAAATAGGAGCTCTGCGAAAGCAGACCTCCGTCGAATCGTCGGTCTTGGTGTGACTACGGGTAAGTAAAATGAACCATAGTCATACCAGTGTGGTAAATTGATGTGACTACGGATCGGACATGGAAATTGTGAGTGAAGCTTTTGATAATTCAAGCTTTAAGGTTAACTTGCTTCGTTCAAATCTTGTAGGTTAATTTTGAACTACTTTCGACCATCGACATGGGCTGCCGTTTTAAATACAGTAGTAAACTCTAAGGCGATACGACCTTATGGTATCCAGTACCGTAAAACGGGGTGAATAGGAATTAAGGGGTGTTGGGACACCCTAAAATAAAGCATATTGTACTAATAATAAGACTGAAATTATTTCCAACTGACGTAACGTCATTGTCTATTTAATAATTGCCCTTATTTATAACAAGTTATGACTTATTTTCGGTTGTGTCCCTACTCACCCCGTTCTACGGTAACTGATCAGTTACCCTTACCATGAGTTACAATTACCGTACTCGCTAGCAAGTCGAACGCTCTGTCCTTCACAGTATTGTTATAGATTACGAGGGACAGAGCATTCGACTCGCTACCGAGTTCGGTAATTGTAACTAATGGTAAGGGTACTGATGACAGAGTCGGAAGGTGGTAACACCAAATTAGGAATTAATAGTTTGTTCTCTATAAGCAGAAGACGACTGTAAAAAAAATACAGTTGGCAACAAAAGCTCGTCTCAAAATTTACGTTTTCGACATAAATCTGTATCCATGAAGTTTTTCCAATTCCAAACCATTTCTTTCCCACGCAAAGATTTCTTCAGGGAACCTAGAAGAAGCGTGAGTTTTTGGTGTTACCAGCATCCTGGCTTTTTTTAAAGTACGTTAAAATAACGTATATTTGTGACGTAACCATGAGATTTATTTAATTAACAAACAATTTTTTAGGCTTTGTTAACATTCTAACAAAATTTTAATGTAAAGCATAGCAATTTGACAAGTGTAAATGACAGTCGACGGATACTTTGATTATTATGATCTGCCCCCGTACCACGTGCCTTGTACCAAGCAACAACGATACTGATAGCGATGAACACGCAGCACATGCACTACATTAAAAATGGACTCTATCTAAGACAATTAATAGTAAAGTTTTTTTTTTTTTTTTTTTAATTGATGATACTTGCAAACGATTGCTTAAGCAACATATTATCGGCAGTTTTAATAAATGCCCGCATGCCGGTAACTGCCGGTAACACTGTAAATCCCGTGTAGCCAAATGTCAAGCGTACCATCTTTGTCTTCTGTGTACAACACAACTTGTAGCCAATATTATTGATGAACCGCACGTCACTGACTGCAAACTTACGCACACTAATGCAGAGTCACACAAAGACAAACCTAAAAAGTGATATATACAAATACATATATACCCACGCGGCCACGCGCAATACATAATCACGCCTGTTTCCCAGAGGGGTAGGCAGAGACCACTTCTTTCCATTTGCTGCATTGCATCTTTGAAAGTGATACACTTTAGAAATTTAATCGAAAGCGGTCATATATAGACGACTCTTTTTAACGAAGGGCATTTGTAACAAGTGCGAAGAGTACTATTCTATAAGCCGTTTTTATCCTACCTCTATGGTTTTTGGTGTATAAGTTACCTGTGCACGTCAGAAGTTGGTCCGTCAATATTGTTCTTATCTTATCGACTTCATTGGCAGCTAATTCAGCCAGCAATGGCGGCACACAAGTCAGTGAAAGAGTTATAGCAATGATAGTTACAAAGCCTGCGGTGGAATCAACCTGGAATAAAAAAAACATTTAAATTTCGTAATTTATTTTGGATTCACAGATTTACACATTTATTTTTAAATCACACAGGTTTTATTTATGAATACTTATAAAAAATCAAAGTTTTTGTGCACATTAACAGACAGCTGATGTATATTCAGATTAAAGAATCAAAAAAATTAACCCCCGATGCAGAAGGTGGGGTAATTTTAGTTTAACATGTGTATCTGTATGTGTAGGGTTGTAGCTTCCCAACTGATGTGTTGTTTTGGATACAGTTAGAATTTGGTTGAACGAAAAATTACGAGTAAAGTCAACACTAACATAATATATCTTTGACAGTATGTAAATAATTATACATATGGCTGCCTTCTATCAGTAAAAATTAAATAGTAACTTGCATTTACTTCCATTAAACACGTTTAAATAGAACTGTAAAGTGCCATGAAACGGCTAAATAGCCATTTCGAACATCATAAAATAGCACTTATGCACCTTCCGGTTGGATTTTTCAATTTTTGCTTACATATAAACCTCACCCTGACAACAACGAACACAACTAAAAAAAAACAGCGAAACACAACAAACAAAACAAACAACTCGAGTTTAGCGCTTAGCAACACATTTAGTGATTCATTGTTATTATATTATATACGTTTTTATTCAGGATACAGTAAATGACCGCATTTATTCCAGAAATTGTTCCAATAGTGTACTTATTAATAACATTAGAATAACGCCATCGATAGTCCGGGAGTATTTAAAAAAACTTGACGAATGTAAGGGTAGCGGTCCTGATGGGGTGCACCCTATATTCTTGAAAAAATGTCACATGACCTTGGCCTCTCCAATCAGCATGTTATTTAACATTTCCCTAAGTACAGGTTGTCTACCATGTTCTTGGAAACGTTCAATCGTAGTACCTATCTACAAAAAGGGAGATAAACATGATATAAAAAATTATCGCGGTGTTTCAAAATTGTCCTCTATTCCAAAATTGTTCGAAAAAATCGTATACGACACACTCTACCATACCGTAAGACCGTTTTTAATAAATGAGCAGCATGGATTTGTAAACAAACGTTCAACTGAGTCGAACCTTTGCGAATTGCTCGACTATATTCTCGAGGCAATGGATAGTGGCTTCCAGGTCGACGCTGTCTATACAGACTATTCAAAGGCCTTTGACAAAATTTCGCACTCCTTGCTAATTTTGAAATTGGAATCATTTGGCATCCATGGCAACCTCCTTAGATGGCTTACCTCGTACCTACGTGATAGAACGCAAGCAGTTGCAGTTAAGGGTCACACATCTAGTTTTGTTCCGGTCTCATCTGGGGTCCCCCAGGGATCTCATTTGGGTCCTCTGTTATTTAACATATTTATTAACGACGTTATTGACTGCTTCCATCACTCTCGCGCGTTACTATACGCCGACGATACTAAAATATTTAACATCATTAAATCTGAGGCTGACTGCTTTAATCTACAAGCAGACTTAAACCGATTGAGTGAGTATTGTGACAGCAATAAACTTTATTTGAATGTAGGTAAATGTCACAACATATCTTTTTCACGCAAACGCGACCCCATTGCTTTTACATACTCTCTTGATAATCAGGCTCTTAATAAAGTAACAGAGGTGAATGACCTAGGCGTATCTATCGATTCTAAGGTACAGTTTACTTCTCATATTAATAAGATCACGTCTAAGGCTTACAGAATGCTAGGATTCATATTTCGCCAGAGTCATGATTTTAAGAAGCCCGAAACTTTGGTGATGTTGTATAATTCTTTTGTTAGATCTCACATGGAATACGCGTCTACAGTTTGGAATCCTCATTATTCGGTATATATCGACGCGTTAGATAAAATACAAAATAAATTCGTTAGACGAATGAAATTTAAATTTAAATATTTTAATGAGGATCGCATTGAGTCTCTTCAGGCGCGACGCGAATTAAGAGATCAAGTGTTTCTGTTCAAAATTTTAAATGGTGTGGTAGACTCTCAAAAGCTTCTCTCTAACATTTCGTTACGATGCCCTGATCGCAGAACACGTTCTTTAAATGTTTTTGCAGTTCCATCTACTCGTACAGTGTATGCAAAGAATAGATTTATTGTAAGAGCATGTAAAAATCATAACGTTAAGTTTGTATATACTGACATATTCAACATGTCAAAAAGCAGATTTATCTCTGCCATAAAAAAAAAAAAAAAAAAAAAAAAATGTAGATAAAAACGTATATATATATTAAATAGTAAATTGATTACTTAAGAATACACTTAGTTTAAATGTGTGTAGAATAGGAATATTTAAGTTAAAAAAGAATACAAATTTGTTAATATTTATCCAGTCTCATTGTTATTCAAACATATGAGGTTACTCCTTTTTGAGCGACATATGTAATTTAAGCCAGTGGTGGAAACTTCTTTGGCCTATGTATATTCTATAATGTATTACCTTTACATGTATTAATTTGTGCTGTTTGTTTTCCTTAATAAATAAATAAATAAATATATAGAGATGGAACTAATAAGCGACTCATTAATAATTCACAAAAGTAATATTTTACCTCTACTCCTTGGGAAACATTAGCCAAGACGGTATGCGCAATTACCATAATGTACCTAAACGTGTATGCAAACTTCAAAATTACCTGGAAAAAATAATTTGGTCATACATTATGAATTAAACAAAAAAGCTGTAACGCGAATTTACTTACCACAAACTTTATGTAGTTAAAGTTGTTCGTTATATTATCTAGGAGATGCTTGTATATGTAAATGTATTTTTTGATTTTTCTTAACTTGAAATGGACGGTTTCTTCTTGAAAGTTTTTATCATGTGCGAAACAGAATTTCATAGAACTTTGCAGCAAACGAACTCTATTACGGAATAATTCCAGCATGATTATTGTGGGTATAAAGAACATAATTTGAGTAAAGGCAACAAATTTTCCACATAATATATGATTCTCTGAATTACGACTTATACCGCTCAGGAAGAACAAATAAAGGATAATAAACACCATGAAACATAAAATGCGTGAGAAAAGAGTTTCTATTTTGTTAGATTTAAGTCCCAAATTTATGTCAATACGCGTTATTTGAGCTATATAGTCATGTAAATATTCTTCTTTCATATAAATTGAAACAAAGACACAAAGATAATGTGTACAGATAACACCGATTTCAGTGCCGGAAGCGGAGGAAGTTAACAGAAAGGTAACAGGGATAACTGTATTGATGACGATGCAATAAGAGACTCCGAGTCTTACGAGTATTTTGTTACATTTAAAGTCTTGGTGTAGTCCAAAGATGAATTTTATAAAGGTCAATGTTTGTATGGATAAAGTAAAGTTTATTATATTGGTAGTGCCCGTTATCAACGCAGAAATAAACTGTCGGATCATGTTGAGCACGGGGCGCTCGTCACGTGGTGGAATGAGACACTGCGCGTCTTCGAGCTCACAGGTTCAAATAGATGGAAGCATTCTAATCACACTCATATTCCAATTTAAGTATAGTAATAACTGTATTGTGTTGTGCATTACGTTGCTATTGGAGCTATTGATTTGGCTCTATGTAATATGTAAACAAAGCATGCTAAAAATACGTTTGAACACACACACACGATCCACACACACACACACACACACACACACGCAGCATTATATAGTTTTTGTAATTTCATTATTTTTCTTTTATATTGCGTTTTTACTTACCTTCAATAAGACTGTACCGTAAACCTGAGACTAATTAATTAATTCCATTTGTTTCCGGGGTGGGGGCCTGGAGATCTGTCTTACAGGATCACTCCTAGTTCGGACTCCAGTCCCTCGCAAAGGTTTATTTATTTAAGTTTAAGGCTTATGTAACACATTTCTCTTGTTATATCCTTTGTGAGGTGAAATAAACGTTATTATTATTATTATTATTATTATTATTATTCCTATTACTATTTTAGTCCGAACGATATGACTCCTCGTCAAGCCTAGTATCAGTACCGTATTGTAGTATCCGAACCAGTAGACCTATGTCCATATGGCCTATGGCCTATGGCATATGTCCTGGGCTAAAAAAAACTAAATAGTCCGTCTGGTAAACTAATTCTGTGTGTACGAAGTCGCGGGCGTCCTCTAGTTTGAAATAACTTATTTATTAAACATGTAATGCCTACATACTTACAATATTATGACAGAGCGATTTTGAATGATCTGCTTACAGGATATGTTAGTTACTAACTAGCCAGAGGCTTGAAGTCATACAAAGTTAATGTAAACCTAAATCTCAATATCTACAATTTATTTATTTACATAACTACATATATAAGCTTTTTGTAGTTATGTTTTCTTACGTCTTAATAAATGCTAAATTTTAGTTTTAGTATATTGTAACCGATTTGGATGTGAAATAGCATTATGTGTAATGGAATTGGCAATGTTTTTTTTTGAACGCAATTTTGGGATGGTGCTAGCTAGTATTGTCAATGATATGGAGAAATTTATAAGTCGGACATAGGGTAGTTTTTATCACGGAAAAAGTGTCAAGTAACGAAAATAAGACACATATATACATACATACCGTCAAGCCTTCATCCCTGAGTGGGGTGGCAGAGCTACAGAATTACTCACCGACAACTAAGTATTCCAATCACTACCGGGTCGTTATTCCAATAACTACACACGGACTATATATTTTATTATCTACGATTAACTTACCGTCGTCTCAATCTTCTGATTTCTTCCAAATTCTAATTTTGGGACCGCGAGCCACAACCGAACACTACGTTCTTTTTCGCGTATCTTTCCGCTGTAAACTCAGGACCGCCTTTTTGTATTCGAGTAAATAGGTATTTTCCTTTACCAATGACTTTGTTTCTTACATGATTTTTAGAAATGTAGTCCACCGACATGGCCATGTAGTGCTACATCATTACGTTAGCATTACGTTACGTTATTTTCATATATTTAGGACTTTAACAATAAGTTCTTAATCCTAATTTTTATAATAAACTTGAGTCATCTAATACCTATTTATACTTTTTAATGTAATTTAGGAGTTCCTATGGCCACCCTAAGTATCCATCATTAGACCAGCTCGATGGCACTACAATTATTGTATTGTCATCAGAACTAAAGGCGTATGCAAATTTTCAGCTTCATCGAAAAGCGGGAAGTGGGTAAAATTTAATTGTAAGATTTGATCCTTACATACATACATTGCAAGTTAAATAAAAGCCTATAAAAGAGTGTATATCGTTTGGAGGACAGGATAAAATGTACTCTACTACATAGGGTACACCATTCGTAAGGGAATAGCGATAAACGACTTTAGTGCGACGTTCGCGTTGGCAATATACTAAAATCTAAATGGCTTTTTGACGTTATAGTATACGTTGTACAAGTGTGTCAAGTATGAAGAAAATAAAAAAAACTACGAGTAAAAATCCAATTTATTTTATTGTGACATAGTGATAAAGTTTAAGATTCTAACGTAATAAATGCTGAGTGCATTACTATCTTTTATTGCTAAAAAACTTATTAACTAGCATAAACATTATCAATAGAGATTGCAGCTAAAAAACCTCTACCTCATAAAAACCTCTCCTACCTCAAACACAACAATTATTATTACATATTTAGCTTGGTACGTAATGTGAATCTAAATTGACATATCAAAACCCTTTGACTCTTCATTAATTTTCACAATACTCAAAAAATGGAAAACAGTGCACACAAAGAGAGTGAGTGATTTTAATGGAAACATTCGTTGAGAAGAAAATAGCAGTTATGGTGTTCCTCAGGGCACTCTGCTGAGGCTAACTTTATTCCTTATCTACATTAAACGATATCTGAATAACAAAATTGCAGCTTGGTCAAATACACCGGCGCGCAAAACTAAGTATCACACTTTTAATGAAACTAAAGTGTGATACTTAGTTTTGCGGGCCGGTGTAGTTACCTATGACCCCGGTGATGGCACTGCCTATACTGTTTATAGCGCAACTTCGTTTGAGGTTTGACTGTGTTCAGAAATTGCTTTGCAGACGTTTCGAGCCACGTTCTTACTAAATCCTTTGACTCTTAAATTAAAAACGCTAAAATAAAGTAAAATAAATTAAAACACTTAGCGCTTAAGCCGTATTTTAAGCAGCGGTGTGTGGAGCATGCGTCAAAAACGGAACTGATACGACGCGTCACTGCGATTCCGTACCGTTGCCGTATTCTAAGCAGCGGTGTGGTCGCAGCTTAAGTTTGTTGAAGACATAATGCTGTATGTTCAGTCCAGGCAACGAATGATTGCAGAAGGAAAAGTCGAAAGCAGAAAATTTTACTTCGGAACTTTGTTTGGCCTAGTTAGGAGATAAACATACTAAAAGTCCCCACCCCTCGAAGGTACTTCTCTAAAAGAGTACGAGTAAAGAAACATTTTCACACATAATTTATTGCAACAAAGTGAGAAACCTTAACTAGTTTACAATGCACTACCATCTTATTGCTAGAAAACTTAGGGATTACCAATCGAGAAAAAGTTAAATATCTAATAAGAGCTAAAGCGTAACAGCCAAAGTTATAATAGTAATAATTATCTAAAACATTAAAAATGTTATGATTGAATATGTATTGTTGTTTTCTATTTTTTATTTCTGATGTTTTTCACTCATTATTCAATTTGTTTTAAAACAAATTGTCTAGTTTACATATATGTTATTTTAAGACGATCCTTAACGGTGATAGTTCCTTAGCTATGTATTATTATGATAATTCTTAAATCTAATTTTTTAGTGTTTATTATATTACAATTTGTGATTTATTTTGACATAATATGCATTGTATATTACAATGTAATATCATACCTTTATTCATTAATCTTTAACAAAAATATTGTTTTTACATGTAGCAGTATGTAATATTAATAATGAACCTAGAAAAAGCCTTTGACTCTTCATCAATTTCCAATAACTGGAAAAAATGATAAATGTCACATCCTAGAAATATTACGCTGAGTATATACAGTTCGTAGGTTTCCAATCATAAAGTAACGTTGGTTTTCAAAAACTTAAGAAAAGCGGCAAACTATTAATGAAAAAAGCCTAATGCGCATTACGACCGGGGACGGTTCCATAAAAAACATTACGGTTTAAAATCGTTCTTAAATTAAAGATTCTTATTAAACCCCCTTATTTTTCAACGCATTATAAACCTATTTGAGTAAAAGTGTTCTGTGTCACAGTATCACAAGGCATATTTTAGTACAGTTTAGCTATTGCGCGTTTGTGAACAAGAAGGCGATAATAAACTATAATGGATTATGAATTGGAAAATTGAACGATGATGAACATGTAGGTGAAGCAGAGGCTGAAGACGGCGGCGGGCAGGGAGCTGTCCACGGGCACGGCGCGGCCCAGAGAGAACCGGAACGGACGGGTGCGGAGGTACAGCCTCCCGGACCGGAGCGCGGACCGGAGGGCCTTGTCTGGAACACAAGACGAGGGTCACACGTCGACCTGAACCAACCAAGAGCTAGTTGAGCTTGTCGGGGGCCGGCTCAGTTAGCGCGACGGCGACGACGAGCGGCAAGTGGCAACAAACAAATACGTAGCAAGCAAACAGATGTATGACGCCCGGTACTGCCCTCGCAGTCGCCGCCGTGCAAAGTAGCCAGGCCGTTACAGCGCTTCTCGTCAATAGCGGTTATTTTTATCATATCTTAGAGATGGTCCCTTTCGGATACACTTCGACACTCTTACACACTCAGCTGTTCAATTGTGCTGGTTTCCTCACGATGTATTTCCTTCACCGTAATAGCATTGAGAAATGTACATGAGTTAGAAAAACTAATTGGTACATGGTGACCGCAGGGGCTCAAACAGGGAACCTTACGATCTTGAGTCGACCCCCTAGCCAAGCCATCGATGCACTTGCGGTCATCTTTAAATGCTTGCGTCTACTTGTAAAATCACTACAGAGCCTCACGAAATAAAATATTATTATTCATTATTTACCTGAGCAGATGGTTTGCTGTCTGGTTATTATAATCATTATCTGTTCGATTTCATTGGATATCAGTTCGGAAAACAACGCCGGCAAGCAAACCATTATAATACTGAAGGAAATTTCCAAGACACAGAGTATGAAAAATGTAATATTCTGAAATAAGATAATTGTTTAGAAATATATAAAGTTTGTTTTACAATTATAAGTGTACTTAAATCTAGTACTAAAAATATTAGTTTTTTTTATTACAAACTAAGACGATCTGTATTATAATTTCTAAACATTCCGAGACGGCTTATCGACGGCGTATAAAAAAGGTAAAAATGGCGAAAGGCACCGGATGAGTTTGTAGACTGCGTTACACTATAGGACTTGGACTGACTTTGACGTGTCATGGTACTGTTTTTAACCCGGCTGCCGTCACTGTCAAGTAAATAAAAGCTATCAAAACGTTGTCAATACGGTAACACGTCAAAGACGAAACGGTTTACCTTGTAGAATGGAAGCCATTTTTCAACCCTACAATACATACAAGTGCTCGATATTTCTGAATATTTAATTTCTTTCTCATGACGTCTTGTCACTTACCATTACACCAGAGCACCATAAAAAAGGAACCCACAAAAAACCAACATTGCAGCAATACCAGAATCCAAGGGTACACCACAATTTATCTCCAAAAGGATACAATCACAAAAATACAACATCCACGTACAAAAATCCTGAAATACATCCATCTACTTGGGCAGTCGGGAAAAGAAGGGGAACAAACGCGGTAGCTTGGGTTAACATTAATTACTATTAGTATTATAATTTTACCTGTTGTCTAGCATAATACATCAAACCGTACGTAGCTTCCAGTGCTTTGATAATGCTGACGGCTAGAGATAGCAAAAGCTGCGAACAGAATAAATATCGGTTTTAATTAAATCGAATATAAAGAAATATAGAGAGATCAATTCAAGGACATTTTTTAGACATTTTGCAAATCCATATTATTTTCCTAATGAGGGAAATCAGGGTTAGGCGATGGGCTTGCAACCTGTGACTTGACGCTGGTAAACAAAATGTGGTTAAAGAATTAACAACAAGTTTTTAGCGTTGTTGTAATTATGTAGCTCTGCCTACTGGGAATGAAGGCATAATGGTATGATGGTGATGATGAAAAGCGTTTCGCAAAATTCTCACGCAGTTAAGTGATATACAAAACCTTCAAAGTCGAATAAACTGTTACGACAAAAATACGAACAATTAAAAAAAATATTTTTTGTCATTCAAAAGCCTGATATTTATTTATTTATCATTATTTTTAAAAAGCAATTTTCACCCACTTGTTTTTTGTTTATTTAATACATGACATTGATGTTATTTATTTTATAAACAATACATCATATCTGATTTTAGCGAGATAAATTAAAAGTGAATAAATGCGTAATGGATGTGAACACACTTAGTATTTGAAATATTTACCATTACTTGGATATAAACGTCGATGTGTTGCAGGCAATCCAGCAGTTTTTTATACAATTTTAAATATGATTTTACTTTGATGGTTTTATAGGCAGCGTCGCGGTGTATCATAGTCTCATCGTTAGCAAACAAATTTTCAAACGATTCTCGAAGACATTTCATCCGTTGGTACAGACTATCGAATACTATGTTTGTAGGAATACGACCTAGGTTGATTGATAAAGATATAAACGTCACGCAAAACGAATAGACCGTTGCTGATTGAAAATTCCAGAAAACGTAATAAATAATCCCTCTTAACCCTATTGAAGTGCAAAGTATTACGTAAAAAAGTCCACTCAATATGCTTTTTGGTTGTATGTCCGCGGCTTTATCAAAATTTGCGATATGATTGCAGAAGTCTTTGAAATGTCGTTCCCCGATTATAATAGAGGTTATGTTTATAGAAATGAATTCTAAAATGTACGGTAAGTTCCACAACCCCAAAGGATCATATAGAATTGCTCCGGCAATAGTTAAAGTGAAAGCGAAACAGTACACTTTCGCTAGAAAAGACAGTATTTTGTTAGCGCCCACGTCAAAATAAAGACCAAATAGGAGACGAATTAACATAATGCATTTTAAAGGTAAGTATTTCCTAAGAAAATTTGAGACAGCCTCACAACAGCGATCCATGGCGTCGACGTCAGGTCACCGGGGCTCACTGAAGCGAATGACGGCTATTTCGATAGACCCTTGATTAACTTTAATACCTACTTAGTCAAAATGAAATAGACTTTTTGATTATTATTTACTGCAAACACCACAGAAGAACAAAAAAGTAGACCTTTCAAGTGTGAATAACCTTCGCGCAATTTTACTACAAGCTTTTATTTAACTTGCAATGTGTGTATGTATGTATAAATGTAAGGGTCAAATCTGGCAAGTTAAATTTGACCCACTTCCCGGTTTCCGATGAAGCTGACGATTTGCACACGCTTTAAGGGATCTCTTCCAGTTAACCTACCGATCTACCGATTTTGATAATTGTTACTTCATTAGATTCGTCTTGATGGCACGAGTAATAATTATAAAAGTCACGACACGAAATTCTTAAAAATACATTTTTTTGTAGAATTGTACGTCTTTTAATGTTTTTAATATATTATATTGACGACAGTGCTATAGAACGCATTTCGTTTTTTAGCCAGCTTTTTAATTATTCATGATATTGAATGAATACTCTTGAAAATATACAAAAAGCGGCACGTATAAAAACAAATAACTTCGAAAATACTAGCAAGGTAAGATTTGACGCCAAAAAGGTTCCAATGCAGCATAATAACTAAGCGCTGATGTGTAGACCTCAGTCTCACAGCATATGCTAAGCTCTGAACTTTTTGCCATAACGTTGTTAACAATGGTCGTTGAGACTTTGGTAGTTTATTTTTTATTTTACTAAGCGCATACCAAGGAATAGAATGTAAATCTTTCACTATTTTTCTTTCCAATTCTGACTCTGAGAATGTTCCTGGTTTTCAGTTGACACCTTTTGTTGACCCATCTTTACAGTTCTACTTCGTTCACATTTAAAAATGTAATAAGTAAGTCGTCATTGGAATAAAAAACAAAATATAACTCCAACAGACACTTTTCAAAAATTTAAACCAAATTGGTAATAGTAATTTGACTTAACACCATTATGAAAATTAGGCTCTTATATACATACATACCTTTACGCATGTCTCTCAATAGGGTCGACAGAGTCTATGGAACGCCAGATGCACAAGTCTAAACGTACAACTTTCGCTTCCTCTATATTCATCAACCTCTTCATGAACTTACGCCGGTTTCGGGTGCTTTTTATTTGGGCCTTATTCAGAACATCTCGAATCTGATCACTGTATTTGCGTTTAGGGCGTCCCCTTCCGACTCTCTACTCACTCTCGCACGCCATACCTCTTTCGTAACTCTTCTTTCATCCACCCTTTCTAAATGAGCAAACCATCTAAGGAACCCTTTTTAAGGTTCTCGTACTGGATATTTTTCATTTAGTCATATTATATTAATAGATGGCTTCGATATTATATAAATGCTTTCGATATTCTTTGCTAGTCATCAATATAATAATTGTACTTAAAGTATTGTGTTGTGGGATATGTAGCTAGGAAACAACTTCAACAACAACAACTAATAATTAGTAATTGTTAACCCTCATCGAGCTATTTTCGTTATTATAATATGCTTAATCACGCTTAATCGTGTTTCATCAGCATTCTCCTGCCCTTATCCCAACTTATTTGGGCTCGGTGCAACATGTTCTTCCTTCCATACTTCTTTGACTAATAAGTCGTCATCTCGGTAGTCACTCCTTTTCTAGCCATATCATCTTTCCCACAGTCCATCCATTGTTTCTTTGCTCTTCTTCCCCTACTCTTATAGCCATCCACATTCATACTCCCTCTGCCTCACATGCCTATACCATGACAACCGACTTCCATACAACTTTTCAGTCACCGGTGTCACTTTCAGACTTCTTCTTATACCCTCCTCCCCTCTCTTTTTTATTCCTTATTTTATCCATTCGCGTGAAACATACATCCCTCGTGTTTGTCACGAATATAAATTTTCTTTTCTTCCATGGACTTATTAAAGACCATGAGGTTATCCGCGCAGACGTAATGGTTTTAGAAGTGGATTAGAAAGGACTCTTTGTATTTCTTCTCGGTTTAGTTGGTTTGGCTGAATGCAGATTTGTACTGTTGCAGTAACTATTTATGTGTTTTTTAAGACTAAGAGTAGTAAGAGGAAAATTTTTATTTTATCAATAGCCGTATTGGTATTTTCTAAGAAATGAGTTCTAATTGCTTTAGTTTGCATTGCATGAGTACATGATGATGCAATAGGTAAATTAATACAATAAAATTGCTAAAAATAATCGGTTTCCAATAGCAACATAAGCCACAGCACATTCAAATTCGAGTATTATCAATGTTTTGAGTACTATAGTTAAATTTTAATGATTGTTTAAAAATACTTCGTTTCCAATAGCAACGTATCGCACAACACAATACATCGAGAACAATACTTAACGTTCAATTATATTAGTGCTTCCTCTTCCATCCTTTCGAGCCCGAATTCGAACAGAATTCCGTGTGGCTACATCACCATGAGCCACCATCAGCGGAATTCATCTCTTCATCGAATTCAGAATTGCCCATGATCGAAAATTCTATTGTCGGGCAGAAAATAGTCACAGCCGATATCGTTAACATCACTTTGTCCATTAAAATATTGATCGTCATAAAATTTGTCTTTGGATTATACCAAAAGTACAAAAATCACAATATAATCGTTTGACAGACAAGCAGACGCCGCTCTTCACGGCTTATATCAAACGTTGATAAATAATGAGTTAATGGCCAGTGACTAGGTCAAAAAAAAACCACAATAGCTGTTTATGACAAAAATTAATCGATAGTAATAGTTAGAAACTAAAAGTACCCAGGTTTCGCCTGTCCGAATACATATTTTGAAAAGTGAAAATAAACACTGGATCAAATGAGAAAAGTACAACTGCCTACCACTCTCACATGATTACATTTAAGGTTACATCACAAGGTCGAATTTCACTAACCAACCGGTTCGTTTGTACTAATTTTCATAAGTGAGATATATTTTTGCTGATATTGTGTAATTTTCCTAGATTTTTATAAATAAAACTGCCCTAACCTTAAGGTTCTTCAGGTATATCTGTTTAAACATTTTGAAAATTTAAAGGGTTCAGATTTTTTCTATTCTAACTTACGAATTTTCGGACAAATGGAACAGTCTGAAAAAACTCCGAGCTTGCGATAGGATACCTACAACTTATCTGGTATCTTCAGGAAAAGATTAGAATCGGAATCGTATAAGTGCCGTGTTACCTGAACGGTAAAAGATAGCATAATATATTATGTTAAGCACTTATGGAAAATAACATACCTTATTACGTTTGTTATTAAACTGCTGATAATTCAACTGAAGTAATCTCTTCTTATTTTTTTCATTTGATCTTTGAATCGACAGACTTGAATGAAACCTCACATTAACAATATGGCTGATCTCATCAGTAGCAATATTCATGTATTTATTTGTTTAAATACGCGGTACTCGACTTATTTCCACTTAAGAAACTGTACGAAAGTACTTATAATGAAATATTAGATAATATAAAACATTATAATATGAAACATATGAATCGTTCATTGAATACAAAACAGACACATTCCAAAATGAGTTTATTTATTATTATTTATTTATTTATTTATTAAACCAGCAACAAAAAATACAAATATACAAAAGCCCTGCAAAACTGTATTAGTACAGTTTGTCAGTTAGGGTTGCATTTCAAAATTAGAAGCTGTTCGTATTAGATTTTTAATGCAAGAGCAAATTATTTTGGAATGTGTCTGTTTTGTATTCAATGAGCGAAATATACCACCAACATTCTTCAAACTGACTGCCGCGTATCGGTCAATGACTTCATAATTTATTTTGGAAACCTGCACGAATTGTACCTACCTGTGCATTAAAGTCAGCGAGAGGGAATATTCGTAACTTTTTCACAGCTTCAATACCAACTGATTTATTTAAGTTTGTTACATGAATCACTTTCAGAAAAAACTTTTTTTGAATAGCTTTAAAAATAACCAAGAGATAAGCCAACACAGATTTGTTCTTATCTCTTTCTAGCAAAACCGAATTGAATATGGAGTTTATATGGCCGACCTGTTATACGAAATTACAGTGCAAATTGGATCTCATTGTCTAATCGCTCTCTTATTAGCAGTTTAAAATTCTAATATCATCTGTATTTCTTGGCCGATTTTATTTTCAATTTTGTTGATCTCTTTTAAGGTATTAAACATATTTGTTGAGAAATGCGGTTTTAAAATGTCATGCATGTTCCCCATTGTATATAATACTTAGTCAGTCTATGTTATGCTGGGTTTGCTTAGGCCAAATAATATATTTTATCTTTCGTTTACCACATATTTTAACTGGGTATTTTATTATTATGTAGAATATAGGTTCCATATACTAATGCCATGGGTAGGTAAGTAATATAAATTATAAAATGATTAACAAATGAAACATCCGCTATTTACTAAAAAACAACTTTATTAAGAAATTAAAATTGATCTAGAAATCGCTTGTAAAACAATTAGGGATATATCAATATTACTTTCACAATATTAATAATAATATAATAATTTATTTTTATTTCGAATGTCATGGATTCATATTTGTTAGTATGTACACAAATTCTTATAAACTACTTGTTAAAACATAAGAGCAAATTAAATTAAAATAAAATAAACTACCTACTTAATAAGCTATATTGCTGCTTACATGTAACTGTCTACAGTGGCCCATGTAAGGGCAATCCAGCCTATCCGCCACAACAGCCAAGATGCTATTGCCGCTGCCACGCACTCTGCTTAGCATGGACGCGCACCGCTTGCGCAGAGTGGTGTAGAAGCAGTCGGTGCGCGCCTCCGCGAACATGCCGGATGCACTGCACGAGCGCGGCAGCCGCAGCAGCACCCTAAACGCATTGTTATACTGGACTCGAAGGGCATGAAACGACTTGCGAGTATAATGCGACCACAGGCTGCACGTATAAAACGACGTACAAAATGCCTTAAACAGGGTGATTTTAACTGACTTTGAGCAGCGTGCAAACCTGTGAGCAATCATATTTGCTCGCGCCGCCAACGCCCTACGCTCCCTTTCCATATCAGCGTCATCTTTTAAGTCTTCGGTCAAAACATGACCGAGATACTTAAACTGTTTCACCCTATGCAACATGTAGCCATTAAGGGTAAGGGGTGGAAAATAATCAGGACACTTAGTCCCTGCCTTAAAGACCATTACTTCACTTTTGGTGACATTGTAGATGAGACCATGCTCAGCGGCGTAATCCATACAAGTGTTCAAAAGCGCTTTAAGACCACAAGGTGAGGCGCTCAGCAGCACCATGTCGTCCGCGTAGCTGATGTTATTGACGCAAACGTCGTCCACATGGCAGCCGACATGCCGATTGCTGAGCGCAACAACCAGCTCGTTCACATACAGGTTGAAGAGCGAGGGCGACGTCAACCCCCCCTGCCGCACCCCGCATTCCAACCTGTACGGATCTGATAACGCGTTTGATCACTTAACCTGATTTTCCTGATTTAAGTACCAATATTGAAAAATACAAATTAAATCCTCTGGTAGATGAATGCTTCTTAGCTTTACCCACAGCATATCATAGTAAACCAGGTCGAATGCTTTGGATAAATCCAAAAAGCATGCATAAATTGGCGTCTTTCTATTAGTATAATATTTAACAGTGTGCTTAAGGCACAAAATAGCAGACTCCGTCGACAACCCCGGCCGGAACCCAAATTAGTTGTCGTGGAGATTTAAGTACTTGTTAAGTTGTACGTTAAGCAAACTGTCAAACACTTTGGCTATAATAGTGGCCAACGAGATCGGTCTATAGTTACATATGTCAGCAATATTCCCAGTTTTATTCTTAATAATAGGCACTACCACAGTTTTAAGCATATCACCAGGCAAGTGCGAGTGAGCCACGCACAGCGTGTAAAATAAAGCTAACACTCTCGGCAAGTGTGGTCCAGCATGCTGTAAATGCTCAACACTGAGACCATCCCGACCTGGAGATTTACCCTTCGTCATAGTTTTAATGGCTCTAGTTACTTCCTTTGCCGTAAAAAAGGTATTTACATCCCCACAACACGTCCCAAAATTAAGATGAGAGAGAGATGGACCCAAAGGTGACTTAACAAAAAAGTGATCTCTGAACATCATCGCTAAATCCTTTGGGTCAGATATTCCCTGGATGCTCATAGGAAGGCTAGGCTTTGCATTAAGTTTTTTCGTACACTTCCAAAAGGAACGAAATTTATGGTTCGAATGGTGTGATGCTAAAATGTCCATCCTGATTTGGTCCTGGTTGTTTTGGCACCACCGTAGACGAGACTTGAAAATTCTTTTAGTTTCCTTCATTTGATCATATGCGACTCCACTACTCGGCCCTCCACAGCCTGACCAAACCTGAAACTTCAGCCTAGCCTCCCTATGTGCTTCAGCAACGTGTTTATTCCAACCCGCAATACATTTTCTTTGTTTTCCTGCACTCTTTTTTTGAGAATATTTAACTAACTTCCGCAGCCTCGCTGAGTGTGGTCACAATATTGTTATACATACAATTTAAAATCACTTTATGGTCCCCATCAGAGCAATACTGGTTACCGCACGCACGAAAGCAATTTGGAAAGTCGATGAGCCTCAACTTATCATGGCAATATTCTTTATAAACCGTTACTTGTTCAGGGGTCCTCTCACCCCAAACAACTTTATTATGAACATCTCGAGGTACATTAGTATGGATTTGTGTAAAAGAGACAAATAATTTTTTTGTAACATCAAGGTCAAGTTTATTCCAAAACTAGATTTATTCTTATCATAAAAACACACAGTACCTATTTAACGCTCAAAGAAATGGGAATTTGTTCTATGATTTCATGAACTGCATCAAGACGATGAGGTAATCAGTGCAGAGCGCGACGAAGGCGAGCAGCGTGGAGACGCCGACGGGGATCGCGCGCCAGACGACGCACTTGAAGTGACGAACGCGCAGGTACGTCAGCGCGTCCTCCAGCCCCTCGCGCAGCGCTGCGTCTACACACGCAAAAAACACAAACATTAATTCCATACGATTTCAAAATATGCAACGTGTCAATATGATTTTCTAATATATATTTCGTTGCACCATGCAATATTTCTAGACGTATTCAAGTTTGATTTTCTGGGTATTTTTTATCGGGGATATCCCAGAAGTTCCATAATTCTAGTTCCATATGGAACAATCGGTACATATGTATATGTCAAATAAATGATCCCAATAGTTCCATATGGAACTACATACTAGGCTTTACACCTGGTTTTGTTTTTATTTTAGTTTTAAATCAGTTTAGTATCTTCGGAGCATATCCCGTTATCAGTGTTGCAAAATCATTGAAAACGTTAGGGTTGGCACTGCACATATTATGGGTTTTTGTTTTACTAAAATTTGAGTGATAACAATGTTGTAACACCCGATATGTTGTAACACGTCGTGCTTACTTCGGCCGCGTTTTACTATGTACTCGTAAAACACATTTTTTACCGAGGGACACGATCACTTCGTTGCTTAAATACACATGCATTTGACGACGCGATAGCCTAGTTGGTAGTGACCCTGCCTACGAAGCTAGAGGTCCTGGGTTCAAATCCCGGTAAGGGCAGAATCGTCGGCTTAGTGCAAGAAGTCACTAATGGCATAAAATCACTAAGTACAGGTACAAGCACAGGCGGATTCGCCGCGACTTACTCTTTCTAACGCACGGATCCATTTTTTTTTACATTGAATAATTTCGATGTTACAGCCATGACATTAAGTCATTAACTTAACTTTTTGCCTTATTGATTTGATGTAAATTGGTTTAGACCATTACTAACTTTAAACAAAACAAATTTGTTATTTTTTATCTTTTTATTTTGTTTAAATATTCACTTTTGTTACTTATCAACTTTAAAAAATAAAACAATATGAATAAAGCTATGAAAGTATTTGAGCTAGAATTCATTATATGCACATAGTTACTTTTAGCAAACCGTAAAACGAAAATAAAAGTTATTATCATGCTTTAATGATTTTTAACAAAATGAGCATTGGATGCACATTACCACTTTTACTTTAGTATAAAATAACTAAAGCACTTTATAAAGTTTAAAAAAACTAGGAGACAGCATTAATGGCAATCAGAATGATTTCTTAAAGTAATTAATGATATTTATCGATTTTTGTTATGTCCAAAGACATGTAATTCACGTGATTAAATTATGGTTAGTGACTTTTGGCAAATAACTTGTAGGAATTTGAACACCTTTAGTGAAATATTCTTGCACAACAGTTCATATTTCAACTCATTTATACCTACGAGTACGTCTTGCTCTCGCGGTAACGGGGCGGGGGTTCGGCCACCGCGATCGAAGTCATACCGTTGCGGCTGCGACCGGGGATGGACGTTACGCGAGAAGTTAGTGATTTCTTACAAAATGAAGCGAAATGGTATTAAATTTAAGGCAGGACGAGGATCTTTGATGTTAGAAAAGATTCTAAATAAGGAGAATGAAGATCACAGCGTAACTACATACATACATACATACATAAACTCACGTCTTTATTCCCAGAGTGGGGTAGGGAGAGTAGTAGTAGCGTAACTACTTTTGTCATATATTTATAATAAGATACGTGCAAATTACTTTATGCTGTTAAGGTGTAGGTAAGTAAGTATTTCATTTGCGAAATACCAATTTTGTCCTTAGGGCGAGATTTTGTATAGGTACCTAGGTTTTGTTTTTGACTTTTTGACTGGTAAGATCAGTGATATTGACGATAATGAGTTGGAAACAAAAGCACTCAAAAAAATTTAAACAAAACTGTCGTCAAAAGGATTTTATACTCGCGAACATATCAGTAAATCCTCCACAAAGGTGTTACGTAAAAGCAGTTAGAAAACGAACCATGTCACGTTCATATTTTTTTTCTAATGATGAAGGTAAAATCAAGGTATGTGAAAAGTTTTTTAAAAGTACCCTCTGTATTTCAAACGGCCCTATAAACAATGCATTTTCCAAGGTTGGCAGTTCTGGTCTTTTTGAAGAAGAAGACCAACGTGGTAAGCATGTTGCTCACAATAAACCCAAACAAGACGATATAGATTTTATAAAACAACACATCGAATCATTCCCTACAATGGAATCGCACTATTGCCGAAAAACATCGTCAAAACTCTATTTAGATGGCACGCTATCTATTTCAAGAATGTACGAACTTTATACAGAGGAATGCAAAAAAGCGTCTCGGACTTCTGTTACTATAAACGTGTACAGAAATGTATTTGGAACTGAATATAATTTGGATTTTCACAATCCAAAAAAAGACCAATGTCTAACATGTCATAAGTATAACAGTATCAAAAATACAAACGGACCCGATCTTGAATCTTGGAAACAAAAATATGACTTACACATTTCACTAAAAGAACAAAGTCGAGAAGCCAAAGAATTGGACAAAATTCGTGCTAATGAAGATGAAAGCTTTAATTCAATAACCTTAGATTTACAAAAGGTACTTCATATCCCAAACGGAACTGTTTCTATTCTTTATTACCTACGCAAATTGAATGTGTGAACCAGAGATAACAAAAGCCGTCATTGGGAGTGCGAGCTTCATAAATGGTAGCATTGTGAAGCTCGCACTCCCAATGACGGCTTTTGTTATCTCTGGTCTGAGCTGGATGGCAAAAAAAGAAGCGATGAGGTGGGTACGGCTTTGTATCTATGGATAAAACGTCTCCCATCTACTGTAAAAGAGATTTCCATATTCACTGACACCTGTGGAGGCCAAAATCGTAATCAATTCCTTTTAAGCCTGCAGTTGTATTTAGTTCAGACAACTCATCACGAGGTAAAAGAACATAAATATTTAGAGTCTGGTCATACACATATGGAGGTAGATAGCATGCACAGTGCGATTGAGAACCAATTGCGTTTAATGCCAGTGTACTCAATGATAGACTTCTGTAATGTTATTCGATTAGCAAGATCAAACAGAAAAAATAAGAAAAATGAAACCCTGAAAAAACCGTACGAAACGATAGTTATGAATCACACAGATATTTTGAACCTAAACGACTTGAGAGATAACTTGATGCAGAATCGATCGATTGACGTCAATGGAGAAAAACTGCGATGGCTTAAAGGGAAATTTTTTCGACTAGAGAAAAAAAGGCCGAATGTTGTTTTATACAGATACGATTTCAAATCTGAGTATAAAGAATTTCACGTATTAAAAAGTAATACATCCGAATCTATGGCCCCAATAAAACAACTGCGAAAACGTAAGCTTGAAAAACCCATACAGGGTTTCAATTATAACACTTACATTTTGAGAAAAGCTTACAACCAACACTCTAGCTAAAAAAAGGACTTACTAAAAATGTGCAATGAAAAAATTATACCCGCGGAACTTCTGGAACCACTGGTACCAGAACTTGACAGCCAAAGAAAGTCGTGATTATGTACCTGAAGAAATGTCTTCAAACTCAGAAGACGAAGAGTAAAAAAGATGGATGACTAGGTTTTTTAACTCTTTTTCGTACTTACAGTATTAGTTCAAAATCAAAGGCTGATCTTTTTATTTTAATACTTTTAGAAGTTTTTATGTTTTATAACAGTCAGTAAGTTGTGCTTGCTGTGAGTGTCTGGGATTATAATATAATATTAAGTTCCTCTATAAAAAAAAAACATTTTTTAGTTATTTTAGTTTGGAGTTACAAATAACGCCATTTTGAGAATTTTATGTTATTTTTGTGGTTTTGTTGAGTTTATATCTGTGAAGTAGAGTTTTTAAAACTGTTTATGCGTTGTTAATTAGTAAATAATGTTCATAAAGTTTCTAAGGTAATAATTAAGACTGATGAAACCAAATTTCTCGTTTAAAACTGTGTTTCTCGATTTAATTGTGATTAAAATAAAAAATAACTAATTGTAAGTTCCCTTAAAGCGAGAAAGACAAAAAGTCACTAACTACATATTTAGGCTTTTAAAAAAGTTATTTGGAATTATTGTACAAAGTTTTTAATTGGTTTTGATACTAAATATATTTAGCTAACCACTTGTGTTTAATTTTTAAATCTAGACCCGAACCTACAATAATAATGTTCATTTGACTAAGTCAAAACTTTGGGCCCGTTTTTCTCGGACTTGACTTTTTGTGGGTTAATGACTTCTTGCACTAAGCCGACGAGATATTTGTGTGATGAGCGTAAATATTTGTTCCTGAGTCATGGATGTTTTCTATGTATTTAAGTATATATTTCTCTATATAAGTATTTATATCGTTGTCTAGTACCCATAGTACAAGCCTAGAGCTTAGTTTGGGACTAGGTCAATTGGTGTGACATAGTCCCCTGATATTATTTTTATTATAAAGGGGCACAAATCAAAATGTTTTTGCATTTAAATTCGGAATGCTATATACTTTAAATTTTAAATCAAACTATAGGTATCTGTTTTTGTTTTGTGCCGCTTTTGTATTTAAGCAGCGACTTGTATAAGAAACAATGTAAAACCTGAAGTGTCATAATATACTTGACAATGTTAACTGAAGTATGTAGGTTATCAATGTGAAGTAGTGGCCAATTATGTAATATATATATACAAAAGTCATACTTAGCAGAGGTAGACATTTAATATGAATATGTACTTACCAGTAGTTCCATATGGTACTTCTGGGACATTTCCTTCAAAATGAATATCCCGATAGATCCATATGGAACTAGAAAATATGGAACTTCTGGGATATTCCCTTTTTATCAGTGCAGGACCTCTTTTATTTTTGGTTTGTCGGTGTTATCTACCTATGTTTCTAAGAAGTGAAAATTTTGCTCCTGCGGGTAAAATCGTTATTTTGGTCCCGTACAATCAATGTGAAGTGGCTTGTTTTCGCAGCATTTGCATAAAAATACACCAAAACAACTAGAAAATATTAATTTTAGATTCATGTGCAGATTAACTGAACACGCGTGTCACGTGTCAACTAGTGTTGGACATGACTCCAGCTCTTGGCTCAGTGAGCAGAGCCATGTTCATCATGGTATTCATGGTACATGTCTACAAGGGTATAATATTCCCATCACGGTGGTTAATTGAGTAAATCACGTTACATTTATACCAGGGACCGGCCCGCTATCCCATTCAAGGGATTTCGAATGGATTTTTATAAGGATTTATTTAGAAAAGCCGTATCGCTTGAAAGCCGTTCGATTTGCTTTTTAAAGTGTTATTTATAAGGGTTACCCTTACCAAATCCGTTTCGTGTACATCTTGCTCGATTTTTCTTTTGTAGCGCTATATTTTGAGTGATACCAATATCCCTTTAACTTAAAAAAGCCGTTCGATCGACTTTTTAAGCGCTATTTATATAGGTTACCCTTATATTTGGTTATGCAATAAGAGGCATATCAATTTACTGCGCTCTTTAGTTTCCCTTATATGATGGCTAGTTTAACAAACAACTAAGTTGCATATTTCTTCCAAAGGGGTTATTCTTTTAGTGGGTTGTACTTCGAGAAGTAAATCTTTTAAAAGCTTTTATCGGGGAATGTGTGGTCGGGGTCCCTGATTTATACATACCTGTGCACGTTAAAAGTTGGTCGGTCAATATCGTTTTAATCTTATCGACTTCATTGGCAGCAAATTCAGCCAGCAACAGCGGCACACAGATCAGGGCAAGATTTACAAAAATGAAAATCAGAACCATTTTGTGCATTCCAGTCTAAAATAAATAAATAAATGAAAAATAGTCAAATGGTAGTAGTCAACGTCAAAAGTAAGTGATCAAAATCAACATTTCAAAATATCTATTGTCATGGCATCCCAAATATAACATGTTATATTAAAGTGCTAAATTAATTGATGTTTTAATTAGTCAAAAGAAAGTGATCATAACAGCTGTGCAAAACAGAAGCCTGACATGACATTTCTATCAAAAGCGTCAAACGTGAATTGAATACCAAAATAACGACATTCCAACAATATCGGCAAAAGAAGGATTTATGGCAAATAATTCCAAGATGTAATAAAAACTTATTTTAAATCTTGGCGTAAGGGAGATTGCTATTTGGTCACTTCGCATGTTTTTCGACGAACATAACCGATATTAACCGAAGTACTCCGAGGTTGTCCCAAAACCAAGATTTTATAGTTAAAACTTTAATTCGAAATGTTCAACGATGACTTAAACTGTCATTGAGTTTTCAAAAATCAAAATAATGGTGATCACTTATTATGACACGTTATTGAGCTCATTTACTTTTGATCAACTACAATAGTCCGTAGCATTTGACTTAATGTATTGCATAGATAATTTTGGGACCCTATTTCATCAGTTTCTTTTGCTGTTGACTGTACCTATTAATTGTGTAGCACGTAGCATACGGGTTATAAGATTTTCTGTAGGTACGTTATACGGTTATTTATTTATTTATCGTATGGCGATTATTACGTCACTGCAATCATTGTTACTATGCTATAATTATTACAATTTAAGTACCTATAAGCTAAAACCTAAAATTTAAATTTAGCGTTCCTAAAATATTCCACAGCTTTTCCAGACAGCTTCTTCAGGTCTTCAATACTGCCATTAAACTTAGTATGTGGGCATTCAAGCACAATATGGCGGGCGGTTTGTTCCGGGTGTCCACATTCACATGCCGCCGACCCACACCAACCCCACTTACTTCTGTGATACGCGCAGTTCCCCACATCGGTTCTGAAGCGGTTCAGCAAGCACCAAATTCGACGCTGCTCAGTAAGTAAAGCCCGGGGGTCTTATGCGGGGATTCAGTTCGAACAGATCCGTGGGCACCGCGCAGGATCGCCATTCGTCGAGCCAAGCGTTGTCAATTTTCCACGAGGAGTCGCCGGTGTTCATCTTGGCTATTGGTGGGTTGCGGGATTTTAGTCTCTGGGAGCCCGCAGCAGGTATGTAGTCATTGATGGGTAGAGTAGAGTCCCTTCGTATTTTGTCCAGCTCGCGATGTAGGCACTGCTCCCGGCGCAGGTGGGGGGGAGCGATGTTACACAGCGCGGGCAGCCAGTGAGTAGGCGTGGGGCGCATACAGCCACTGATGAGGCGCATAGTCTGGTTTAGTTGCGTATCGACAGCCGAAACATGCGAGCTGTTCATCCACACCGGTGAGCAGTACTCTGCCGAAGAGTAGACCAGAGCAAGAGCAGTTGTTCGGAGGCACGCTGCGTTAGCACCCCAGGTTGTACCGGTCAGTTTTTGCACTATATTGTTTCTAGTTCTTAGCTTTGCCGCAGTTTTGTTAAGGTGGCTTTTGTAGGTCAGGCTTCGGTCCAGGGTAACACCAAGGTACCTGGGGTTTAGGTTGTGTTTAAGCAAGTCTCCCTTAAATTCAACGTTGAGCTCGGTGTTCGCCAGCTTGTTGCATAGGTGGAAGCAGCACACCTCCGTTTTGTTTGCGTTAGGGTGCAGGCGCCAACGGGTAAAGTAATCGTCCATAGAAAGCAGGTCTCGCTCCAATACAGCTTCGGTTGCTCCAACGTCTCGACTTTGAGTAGCTAGGGCAATATCATCTGCGTACACAAATTTCTTCGAATCCGTTGGTGGAAGATCATGGGTGTAGACACTAAAAAGCAGTGGGGCCAATACCGAACCCTGAGGTAGCCCGTTATTCAGGACCCTACGGTTACTGATCGTGTTGTTAAGGTGAACTTCAAACGTTCTATTCGTGAGAGCGCTTTCCACAAACCGAAAGATTTTAAGACACGGGACCAGTTTTAGGAGCTTGTATAGCAATCCTTGCCGCCATACAGTGTCATATGCAGCTGATAGGTCGATGAAAGCTACTGATGTTTTCTGATTCCCCTCGAAGCCTTTCTCTATAAAAGAGCTAAGTGCAAGGACCTGATCGCAGCAGTTACGATTTGGCCGGAAGCCAGCTTGTTCCCCAGGTATAGCTTTGTTTATGGTCTCAGCTATTCGGTTGTAAATAATCCTTTCGAGCAGTTTGTAGATTACACTTAGCAGGGCTATAGGTCTGTAGCTCTCAGCGCTGTCCCCTTGTTTACCTGGTTTCAATATAGCTGTAATTTTGGCGCGTTTCAGGATGCTGGATATCTTGCCGGTGTTAATGATATGGGTGAGGAAGCTAGCAAGCCATTGTCGGGTTTTAATACCGCAGTATTTCAGGAATTCCGGGAATATGCCATCCGCGCCGCAGGTTTTGTTTGTATTAATTTGTCTGATGCCAGTATTAACTTCGGTAATCGTGACGGGTCCACTATAGGCGCTGTTGGCGGTTGTTGTTTGCTTAAGGTCTTTCAGTTCCTTGCGGATCCTCTTAGAGTGGAGCTTATGGCTTGGCGCTTTGGACAGATTGACTATTCTAGTGGCGATTTCATTGGCATTGACCTTTGCTTGGTGAGTCTCTTTGCTGGCCCCGGTGGTTAATCGTGCCAGGACGTGCCATGCTTTCCTGCTGGAGTGAGCAAAATTTAAACTTTTGACCGTGTTTTCCCATTTACGGAGTCTGGCTTAGTTTAAAGATTTTATAAGCGTATGTCCACAGGTTCTATCGCCAGTTTTATTAAATTCAGCCCAGCCAGCTTCGCATTCGTCGTTCCAACTAGGTATGTACTCTTTTCTGAAGCCTCGGGGTACAAACCGCTTAGCGGTTGATATCATAAGCTTCTGGAAACGCTCGCAGTTTTCTGACAGCGGTGGGACCCAACGGATGTCATCATCTAGCTAATTAGCATATCCTTTCCAGTCTGCCTTTTTGAAGTTCCAACGTGGGGCCGGGTATGATTCAATGATGGGGATTTTTAGGCCAACTACAACCAGTACTGGCCTATGTTGGCTGTTTGGGAAATCAACGAGTACGGTGCGCTTTATTGGCATGGGTTCGCCTTCCTCATCTAAGGAACCAAATATGAGGTCGGGGTTGTAATCTTTGCCCCATCGGGCCGATCTGAAAGTGCCTTTACTCTTTAGGTCCAGTACTAGGAAAGCATTGTTAGAGTCAGCCCAGTGGTGAAGCTTCTCGCCATTGTCATCGGACGATTTATAACCCCATGAGGTATGTTGGCTGTTATAGTCCCCTGCGTACAGCGCCGGGTGCCCAAGGTTTGGAAGAGCTGGATCGGGCCAGACGCTGTTCGGGGGTTTGTACACGTTACAAATTTTTATTTCACCGTATCGTATGATTGTTGTCTCAATATTGTCCGGGGTGACAGAGATGTTTAGTAGTTCAGATGATGGCAGCAATGATGTTTTAACGTATGTAGCTGTACCGTATTTTTCGTGGTAGGTAGCACCGATAATTTGATAGCCCGGGATGGCCCCTCGTCGTGAGAGCTGTGCAGGATCTGCTGTGTGGGTCTCTTGTAGCAGAACGATGTCTGCTTTGTTGTCATTGACTATTCTACTTAAGCATTCTGATTTGGCTTGGCTTATGCCCTCTATATTGAGTGAACAGACACGGACGGAGGGTCCAATGTCTTTAGTCGAGGGGCGCTTAGAAGCACCGTTTTGTGATTGTTTCCTGAGCATGATAGACGATAGACGATTCGCAGTGACAGTAAGCTGTGAGATTCGAGTGGAACAGTACGGCTGCCAGTTTATTGCACTTTTAGCACCACCCAGGGGTAACGTGTAGGGAAGCGGTGGGTATTCTCCTACGGACGTGGTGCAATATATACCCCGTTATACGGTTAGTAAGTAATTATGCTTTTTTGCATAAGAGACGTCCCGTTTTAGTGTAGGGATACTCAAAAGGTGCTGACGGAACCCATTAGGTACTAAGCGTCCGCTTTCAGTTCGTCCTTCTGTGTGTCAGCTGGCTGTATCACATGAACCGTACTAAGTAGACAGTTGAAATTTAATTGCAGATATCTATTGCCGCTATGTCAAAAAATAATAAAAATGACATAACATTTATATTAAAGAAGACAAGAAGAATAAATAAAAATGTGTTATTTCCGGCGTTTCTTTCTCGACAATGATAGTTATGATGATGATGATGTTTCCGACCGTTTTCGGCCATGGCAACCACTTCGACTCCTAGTCGGGCGCTGGTGCACCCGAAGATGGCTTTTGTAGCCGATCTTCGCAGCGAACTCCCGTGTACACTGAGGGCACGTGAGTACGCCGCTTACATAATTGTAGTTGATGGCAGCGGGCGCACGGGCCTTGACCTCCTCGCGCTTAGCGTCGAGGTCACGCTGCTCCTCGAACTCGCGGACTGGCCTCCTCACAATCCCGCGCCATTCCGGACGCTGTGCCTCCAAACCTTCCCACTGAGAGGGCTCAATGTGGCACCTTTTCATATGCCGCTTCTGAACATCTTTGTAACGGAGAAGTTGTCCGCCATGCTTCCGCTTTCCCTCCTCCAGTTAATAATCGCAATAGGTAGACAATAGTTTTTTTTACCAGAGTAGACGCATTTTTTTTTTATTTACACTGAGTTTGTATACGTTTGATCTTATTGACAGAAGCCATGCTGCCAAATTGATGTATGCGCTAAAATGTGTTTTGTTCGCTCTGACTGTGCTATTAAGAGAATCAAACCACAGCTCTTCAAAGTTAGGACGGACGGATGGACGAACGGACAGGCGTAGGCATGTTAATTATTAACATACCTACGCCATCTATTATAGACTAAACTTTATATATATATATATATATATATATATATATTATATATTAGAGTCCTGTTAGGTCCCCTTAGGGCGCACAACCATAAAAATGAGTATAAAATAAATAAAATAAATATAAGGGGGCAATCTCACACCAATTGACCTAGTCCCAAACTAAGCTCTAGGCTTGTACTATGGGTACTAGACAACGATATAAATACTTATATAGAGAAATACTTAAATACATAGAAAACATCCATGACTCAGGAACAAATTTAATATTCGCGATCATCACACAAATATCTGACCTTACCGGGATTCGAACCCAGGACCACTAGCTTCGTAGGAAGGGTCACTACCCACTAGGCCAGCGCGTCGTCAAACCGTAATCGTATAAAAACCAAGAATAAATTACTTACTTCTGTTTCGTGTGCAACGCCAGCCAAAATCGTATGTGCAATAGTCAATAAACGTTTAAACCAAATAGCCAACTTGACTATTACCTGAAAAGTAGAAACATTTAATCAATTAAACTTCAAAACAAAGGATGATGGTCAGTTTTGTACGGACACTGGCCTAAAAACCAATAATGACAAGCCATATGTCCTTTGAAAGATTTTTTCATATTCTACAACTTTTTGTATGGCGGGAAATCTTAAATCGCTGTGTGAAATATTTAAAAATCTGGACCATCGGGACGCCTACATAGACGACGTTAGAATAATTACTTGGAAAAACCGCGGTCTTTGCATGGCAATAACTTTTTTCACACAAAGATTTCAAACCACCTGTCATAGTAATAGTTTTACAACTTAGAATTACCTATTCGGGGACATATCGCTTGTCCTTATTGGTCATTAGGCCAATTAGCCCACCCTCCTTTGTTTTTTTAGGGTTCCGTAGTCAAACTAGGAACCCTTATAGTTTCGCCATGTCCGTCCGTCCGTCCGTCCGTCCCCAGTCTAGCTCAGAGACTCATAGTACTAGAAAGCTGTAATTTGGCATGAATGTACATATTAGTCACGCCAACAAAGTGGTAAAATAAAATTTTGAAAAATATTTTTTTTTAATGCACCTCCCCTACACGTAACGTGGGGATGTCTTTTTTTTTTCTTGCCTACCCCATAGTGTGGGGTGTCGTTGGATAGGTCTTTCAAAAATATTGCGGGTTTATGAAAACAATTTTTCGATTCAGGGATCCGTTTATGAAATATTAAGCTTTAAAGCGCTATTTTTTGTTAGAGTCAAGTGTCCCCCCCCCCCCTACAGCCAAAACTACAAGTACTAAAAATCTGAAAAAAATCTTCAACGAAAGCGCATATAACGAATTTTAAAGGAAAACTATCACGGCTAAGTAGACATGATTAGTTCCTGAGATACAGGCGATTAACGGGTTTATACCTACTAAAAATCATCTAAGACAGCGCCAAATAACTTTAAATAGAAAATTGTTTCATACATGTTGATTTTTGAGATAGTTTTTTGTGTTTGTCGTTACGGCTTCGGAACCCTACACTGAGCATGGTCCGACATGCTCTTGCCCGGTTTTTTTTTACATGAACTTGCTTACCACAAACTTGATGACGTTAAAGCGTTTCTGTATATTATCTAGAAGGTGCTTGTAAATGTAGATGTATTTCTTGATCGTCTTCAGCTTATAAACGACTGTTCCTTCTTGAAAGTTTGTGTCATGTGCAAAAGAATATTCAACAGAATTACGTAGCAAACTGACTCTACTACGGAATAATTCCAGCATGATTATCGTGGGAATAAAGGCCATTAGTTGAGTAACGGTTACAAATCTTGAACAAATACGAGATAGAGAATGATTTAAGAGATCATTAAAAAAGAACAGGTAAAGTAAGATAAAGGTAATAGAACTAGAAATGCGCAAAAAAATTGTTTCCACTTTGATAGACTTGATTTGTAATTTCACGTCAATATAAGTTATTTGAGCGATATAATCATGTAAATATTCAACCCTCATAATAATCGAGAATAAAACGAATACAAAATGTTCAATAAATGCGGATAAAAGATCGACGTAAACATGGTTGGTAAACAGAAAATAAACGGGAATGACTGTATTAACGAAGACGCTGTAAATGATACTGAGTTGAACGACGATTTTGTTACTTTTAAAGTCTTGGTGTAACCCGAATAAGAATGTTATGAAGATTAATAGTTTTATAGAGAATGTGAAATCAATAATCTTGCAAGTGACTCTTTTTACGTTAGATATGAACTCTCGGATCATGTTCATCGCGACGGGACACTGCAGTTCGGTCGACGCTCTAGGCTCAAATGAATTAGAGCTTGTGGCTGATATAATTACAAAACTTTAAGTGCATTTCTTTTAGTGTGGTGTTGTAGAACACGTTGCCATGGGTCACAGTATTTTAAAAATTGTATTGGTTTAGCCTCGTAAAATATAATTATCCTTAACTATGCAATGTAAACTTCGGCACACATTTTCTTGAAAACTAATTTTATTTTAATGTTATTGTGTTCTTTTGATGCGTAGAACTTATATCATCTTGAGTCTAACTTAAAAAAGGTTAAACGAGAGTTTTTTTTGCCCTATAACTTCTACAATAAGTATGAATTATTATTAGTTAACATTCATTCATTTAGTTTTCCGGTAGTTGATTAATTAGTGTGGAAGTGAATTATTTATAAACAGTAATAAAAAAAATGTAGTCGAATTTTTAATATTAAGAGAATGCAGATTACTAAAATGACGTCTATTTTGGACTTCATGACGATGGCTTGTACCTTTTTTTTAAGTATATTAATAAGAAGCAACTAAGGGAATAAAGGCTTGTAGTATTGTTAGGCGATGGCAACATTTTACTAATACGCTGGTAAATATCTTAGCCTATTTGTGCAAAATGTGGTCATAGATTAACAACAAGTTTTTAGAGTTGTTGGTAGTTCTGTTGTTCTGCCTACCCCACTCTGGGAATGCAGGCGTGTAGGTATGTATGTATGTAATAATTCAATTATCGATAGCAAACATCATTATCGCCAAGTTAAAAAAAATATTCTTAATTAGTTTTGTCAGGGTCCATCCTCGTTTTCTCTGTCGTATCACCTTTTTAATACCTGGTCATACCCGTTAATATAGTTTAAACTTTTTGAACTGTGCTCTTCCACTTACCTGTAAACACAATGGTCATTCTATATATACAATCTTAGGCGGGAGGTTGTAAAATGCAAAAAAAAAATTGCTTGACACTATTCTATTACTGTATTTTGTAGTCTTATTTTCTAAAGAAATTGAGTCGATAATCTATGTTAACCTTCGAAGGCGGTTATTATCTGCTTTAACTGCGAGCTCGTTGTTCTGATTTGTGATTAAATACACAATGGCTTTGTATTCTTAAGTGGATAAGCTCAGTTGAAAAAGTTTAAACTATACCTTACTTAATAAAGCTGTACCTACATCGTTACAAGGCGATACTTATCGCGAATAATTCCTAATTAGTAGAAGTGGTTGATTTATTAGATTACAGGTCGGTGTAGTTCGGCGCATTTGCCATTCGAACCCCGAACATTACCAAGACTGCATAACGCATTAGGAGTTCTCAAGTTGCTTCCGATAACGTGTGGCAAAGAGTAAGAAGTTTCGAGAGCTTCGACACAGTTTTTTGAAAGGAAATGAAAATTGTACCATAATCTTTACATAGTCGCTTCCCACCGTCTGTCATTCCAACTACTACTAGTAGCTAACTAGCTTTACCATACTCAAACAAAAAGCAGGTTTTAAAAAACTCGACTGTTAATTCAAAATGAAATTGATAAAAAATACCTAAAGATGATTTTTACTTGTCATAGTCACTCTATTTTTATTTCTTTTTTACAATATTTCGCCTGGTTGCAGCCATATCGAATCTTTGACTGTGATATCTTTAGAGACACGATAAAGATTATCAAAATCGGCCCAAGCGTTTAGTTTCTAGACAGCCACAAAGGAACTACCATATACACTCAGGGGCATAAATAACGGGTCAGAGTGCGTTTTTCATACAAACGAGGCTATTTCGAATCCTTGGTTCCTAGCCAGCGGTTGTTTTGAGTGAGGTTTAATGGTGGATACACCAAGGTTCAATAGAGGAGGTCAAAAGTTCTTAAGATACCTAACTGATCGCACAATCAGTTGACACCACAGCAAGAGAGTTTGAGTCAGCATTTGGATTTCCTTACATTTTATGGTAATTTTAGATGTTTTTTTGAACATGCACAATTCCGGCGTTAGCCGCAGATTCAATCAGTTGGGTGTCCTAGGCACTCTGGAAGTCCTGTATCGATGCTCGGGGTATCCATCATCAGATTTCACTACAAGCATCCCCTGGCGAGGAGCCAAGGCTTCGAAATAGCCTCGTTTGTATGAAAAACGCACTCTGACCCGTTATTTTTGCCCCTGAGTGTATATACATATGTATGGGCTGATAAACACATTACTCTCTTCCTTCGGCTGTCAGGTAAAACTGCAATCTACATGGGATAAACCTACAAAATATTTCAATTATAGAACGCAATTTGTTTATATTATTTGACGACGCGCTGGCCTAGTTGGTAGCGACCCTGCCTACGAAGCTAGCGGTCCTGGGTTCAAATCCCGGTAATGGCAGATATTTGTGTGATGAGCACGAGTATTTGTTCCTGAGTCATGGATGTTTTCTATATATTTAAGTATATATTTCTCTATTTAAGTATTTATATCGTTGTCTAGTACCCATATTTAATACAAGCCTTGAGCTTAGTTTGGGACTAGGTTAATTGGTGTGACATTGTCCCCTGATATTTATTTATTTATTTAATCGGTTGTTAACCGTTGTTGTATGAAAATAACCGGTTAAATCCGGTTATAATCGGTTAGTTGCAATCGCTAATTTCATTCCATTGGCAGTTCTGCCCGCATTGCTCTCTGACAACTCCTTCACAGTCCAATTTGCACAAATTGCCGACGTTCGCTAAATTGAGTCGCACAAACTGCTAGATATCGTTAGCCCCGGAACTTCGAGCTGTAGTTAGTGTAACCGCATTTTATTGTATGGTGAATGTAGCTCTTGGGAGTGTTGTGTTAGATGCTTCGGCAACGTTTTGGGAACATGGCGATTTTTAATTCGTCCGATGGTTACGATGTCCTTGGATGTTGAAGTAGCCCAGTGAATAGGTAAGTCGTAGATGAGACATCTCCGATCTTATCATGGTCGCTAGGTTTGTATCGATGTAGTATGTATTTATGTAGAGCGCGCGCAGACAGGGAGCGGTTTAGTTCCGAGTTCCGCGTTCAGAGTTCTGCCTTCTTACGAATGTACCGAGTCCTTGCGATAACGCACACAGCAGGCAGACCGCGGCGGTCAAAGTGGAACGTCGCGTTCCGGAGTTCTTTTGCCGCCGAGACAGAACGCCGCGTTGCAAAGTCGCAAATACGGTTTTTTTTTATTAGTTAGAGAAAGGAGATTATTATATGACTTAAGTCATGTACTCCTTAGAAATCGTGACAAAAAATCAGAAGCTTGGCTGGAAATTGCCACGGCAATAGGATTTGGGCATTGGGAGCTCCCAATACTTTCTTTTTCTTTCAGAAGCAATGCTGCTGCTTCGGAAGATGAACTTCCTAGCGACAAGTTACACGTACAAACAGACGGACTAAAATGGAACGTCAGAATACTCGTATGAGTGCCACTTGTGTGCGTTGGATCTCGCGAGTGGGCAAAACGCAGAACTCTGAACGATGAACTCGGAACTTTAGAGGCCAAGATGCATTTCGCTAATTAGCGTTTCTTTTCGTTTCGTTTTTCAACAAAATGAACAGAAACGCTAGTTATCGTAACGCATCTTGGCAAGGGCCTCAGAACACTCTGTGTCCGAGCGAGCTCGTAAAGTTAAATAAAATTAAATAATAAGTGTTTATATGAGCTATCAAAGGCATTACTATTGTATGTTATTCTATTGTTTTATTACTATTATTACTACTGACACATGGATTTATTTGAATAAAAAACATTACTTTTTAATATTAATCTTAATTTAGTTGAATGTTCTCCGTATAAGTGAGTAAAGGGAACCTTATTGAAATGCACGACGCATAGTCCGGGCACCGGACGCACATATAAACAAATTTGAGTCATTAGTCTTGTACGTGCCGGTCTAGATGCAGAGTATTCCAGCACCTTCATTAGGATGTGCATTACGGGTAGGTATTTGATTGAGTAGTCTGGTTGGACGGTTTGATGATGACGAAATGTTTTGAAGCCATTTTTGGGCTGCTGCGCCAAATTCTAATACACTCACTCGTTGTTTTTAAATAAGCTAAGTTAAGTTTTTGGAAGATATGTAAATTATATTTTTTTTCGATAGTCGTCATCGTAAAGATCAAGAGTTCGTAGTTAGTACTGGGGGGTTATTATGACATGGCTATGCAGTTCATTTCACGGTGAGCGTAAAGGACGGAGCTATAGCGTTTACATAAGTCTGTCTTTTTCTCTCAGCGTAAAATGAATTTCACAGATACGTCATAATAACCCCACTGAGATCGTTAAAATATTTCTAAAAACACTGATCACATGAAACACAAGCAAACAGAAAAGAGCCGTTGAATTGGACCGTTTGTTTACTTTGATTTGACTTGACGATGACAGATATAGAAGCGCCAGTTTCTTTTTCTGTTTCATTAAATACGAAGGCAGCAAGCTTGTCGGTCATTAAAGTTTGCAAATGTCAACTTCATAACAAAAAAAGAATAATCTAAAATATTAGACGAAATAAGAATAAGAGCCGCAGTTCAATGACTTTTAGGATGACGACTATCGAAAAAAAAAATCTACTTACATCTCTTCCAAAAACTTTACTTAGCCTCTGTGGCTCAGTATATAACTCAGTTGTTTAAATTAACCTTCTTTAATTATCGTTAATTATCTAATAACACTAATAATTTAAAGTCCTAAAATGTGGCTTCCCTAGATTTAATACTGAACTGTGTTATCTATCAATGTTATTAAAACATAGTGGTAAGATATTATCATTCATATTATTTGGCCATTTAATCACAAGGTGGCCATTGAATATTTAAAAAATCATTGCCTTGCAGTGTAACTGGTTTTACAATACAATGGAGAAAATCCCCTCTTTTACGCAAATTCTCTATCTTGCAACGTCATTTCCTTAGTAAGATGTCAGTGACACACTAACATACTACCTACTACTAAGCGTACGGGCAAACAGAGGGTTGCAGAAACGTACTGAAAATCACAAAGTCGTGCTGTGCAAGGGTGGTTAACGACTTAGGGCTTTATGGTCTTGAGTTTGTTGAGCCAGGTGCATTGAACTAGGGCTGCGCCAATTATTCATCGCCATGCTTTCACGGAAAATTCTCGGGAAATGAACCCTTTTCACGGAGATAGTGCGGTAAGATGTGGCAACCCTGTCTGTTAATAATGTTGTTAATAATATTGTATGAATTACAAATTTAGCTTTTCGTTTTGAAACAAACTTGGTTATGATAACGTGATTGATAATCTACATTTCATTAATGTACATTTTGATTGTAATGCATTTCTTTTTTACCTTTTTAGGGTTGGGTACCCGAAGGGTACCCAACAGGACCCTACTACTAACCCTACGTTGTCCGTCCGTCCGGCCGTCCTTGAGTTTTTCTAACTTATATGCATTAATTGATGCTCTTACGGTGAAGGAAAAACATTGTGAGGAAACCTGCACGTTCGAACAGCAAAGTGTGTAAGAGGGTAATTGCACAAAACATCCTAACGATCGAAGTGTATCCGAAAGGGGCCATCTCTAAGATAGGATAAGAGAATGTAGGGATAAGACAACCGGTAAAACTACTAGCTTCCATTTTAGTCTAACGGTCGAAGTGTATCCGAAAGGGGCCATCTGTAAGATGGGATAAGAGAATGTAGGGATAAGACAACCGGTAAAACAACTAGCTTCCATTTTAGTCTAACGGTCAAAGTGTATCGGAAAGGGGCCATCTGTAAGATGGGATAAGAGAATGTAGGGATAAGACAACCGGTAAAACAACTAGCTTCCATTTTAGTCTCACAGTCAAAGTGTATCCGAAAGGGGCCATCTGTAAGATGGGATAAGAGAATGTAGGGATAAGACAACCGGTAAAACTACTAGCTTCCATTTTAGTCTAACGGTCAAAGTGTATCCGAAAGGGGCCATCTGTAAGATGGGATAAGAGAATGTAGGGATAAGACAACCGGTAAAACTACTAGCTTCCATTTTAGTCTAACGGTCGAAGTGTATCCGAAAGGGGCCATCTGTAAGATGGGATAAGAGAATGTAGGGATAAGACAACCGGTAAAACTACTAGCTTCCATTTTAGTCTAACGGTCAAAGTGTATCCGAAAGGGGCCATCTGTAAGATGGGATAAGAGAATGTAGGGATAAGACAACCGGTAAAACTACTAGCTTCCATTTTAGTCTAACGGTCAAAGTGTATCCGAAAGGGGCCATCTGTAAGATGGGATAAGAGAATGTAGGGATAAGACAACCGGTAAAACAACTAGCTTCCATTTTAGTCTAACGGTCAAAGTGTATCCGAAAGGGGCCATCTGTAAGATGGGATAAGAGAATGTAGGGATAAGACAACCGGTAAAACAACTAGCTTCCATTTTAGTCTCACGGTCAAAGTGTATCCGAAAGGGGCCATCTGTAAGATGGGATAAGAGAATGTAGGGATAAGACAACCGGTAAAACTACTAGCTTCCATTTTAGTCTAACGGTCAAAGTGTATCCGAAAGGGGCCATCTGTAAGATGGGATAAGAGAATTTAGGGATAAGACAACCGGTAAAACAACTTGCTTCCATTTTAGTCTCACGGTCAAAGTGTATCCGAAAGGGGCCATCTGTAAGATGGGATAAGAGAATGTAGGGATAAGACAACCGGTAAAACAACTAGCTTCCATTTTAGTCTCACGGTCAAAGTGTATCCGAAAGGGGCCATCTGTAAGATGGGATAAGATAATGTAGGGATAAGACAACCGGTAAAACAACTAGCTTCCATTTTAGTCTAACGGTCAAAGTGTATCCGAAAGGGGCCATCTGTAAGATGGGATAAGAGAATGTAGGGATAAGACAACCGGTAAAACAACTAGCTTCCATTTTAGTCTCACAGTCAAAGTGTATCCCAAAGGGGCCATCTGTAAGATGGGATAAGAGAATGTAGGGATAAGACAACCGGTAAAACTACTAGCTTCCATTTTAGTCTAACGGTCAAAGTGTATCCGAAAGGGGCCATCTGTAAGATGGGATAAGAGAATGTAGGGATAAGACAACCGGTAAAACAACTAGCTTCCATTTTAGTCTAACGGTCAAAGTGTATCCGAAAGGGGCCATCTGTAAGATGGGATAAGAGAATGTAGGGATAAGACAACCGGTAAAACAACTAGCTTCCATTTTAGTCTAACGGTCAAAGTGTATCCGAAAGGGGCCATCTGTAAGATGGGATAAGAGAATGTAGGGATAAGACAACCGGTAAAACAACTAGCTTCCATTTTAGTCTCACAGTCAAAGTGTATCCGAAAGGGGCCATCTGTAAGATGGGATAAGAGAATGTAGGGATAAGACAACCGGTAAAACTACTAGCTTCCATTTTAGTCTAACGGTCAAAGTGTATCCGAAAGGGGCCATCTGTAAGATGGGATAAGAGAATGTAGGGATAAGACAACCGGTAAAACAACTAGCTTCCATTTTAGTCTAACGGTCAAAGTGTATCCGAAAGGGGCCATCTGTAAGATGGGATAAGAGAATGTAGGGATAAGACAACCGGTAAAACAACTAGCTTCCATTTTAGTCTAACGGTCAAAGTGTATCCGAAAGGGGCCATCTGTAAGATGGGATAAGAGAATGTAGGGATAAGACAACCGGTAAAACAACTAGCTTCCATTTTAGTCTCACGGTCAAAGTGTATCCGAAAGGGGCCATCTGTAAGATGGGATAAGAGAATGTAGGGATAAGACAACCGGTAAAACAACTAGCTTCCATTTTAGTCTCACGGTCAAAGTGTATCCGAAAGGGGCCATCTGTAAGATGGGATAAGAGAATGTAGGGATAAGACAACCGGTAAAACTACTAGCTTCCATTTTAGTCTAACGGTCAAAGTGTATCCGAAAGGGGCCATCTGTAAGATGGGATAAGAGAATGTAGGGATAAGACAACCGGTAAAACTACTAGCTTCCATTTTAGTCTAACGGTCAAAGTGTATCCGAAAGGGGCCATCTGTAAGATGGGATAAGAGAATGTAGGGATAAGACAACCGGTAAAACAACTAGCTTCCATTTTAGTCTAACGGTCAAAGTGTATCCGAAAGGGGCCATCTGTAAGATGGGATAAGAGAATGTAGGGATAAGACAACCGGTAAAACAACTAGCTTCCATTTTAGTCTCACAGTCAAAGTGTATCCGAAAGGGGCCATCTGTAAGATGGGATAAGAGAATGTAGGGATAAGACAACCGGTAAAACTACTAGCTTCCATTTTAGTCTAACGGTCAAAGTGTATCCGAAAGGGGCCATCTGTAAGATGGGATAAGAGAATGTAGGGATAAGACAACCGGTAAAACAACTAGCTTCCATTTTAGTCTAACGGTCAAAGTGTATCCGAAAGGGGCCATCTGTAAGATGGGATAAGAGAATGTAGGGATAAGACAACCGGTAAAACAACTAGCTTCCATTTTAGTCTAACGGTCAAAGTGTATCCGAAAGGGGCCATCTGTAAGATGGGATAAGAGAATGTAGGGATAAGACAACCGGTAAAACAACTAGCTTCCATTTTAGTCTCACGGTCAAAGTGTATCCGAAAGGGGCCATCTGTAAGATGGGATAAGAGAATGTAGGGATAAGACAACCGGTAAAACAACTAGCTTCCATTTTAGTCTCACGGTCAAAGTGTATCCGAAAGGGGCCATCTGTAAGATGGGATAAGAGAATGTAGGGATAAGACAACCGGTAAAACAACTAGCTTCCATTTTAGTCTAACGGTCGAAGTGTATCCGAAAGGGGCCATCTGTAAGATAGGATTAGAGAATGTAGGGATAAGACAACCGGTAAAACTACTAGCTTCCATTTTAGTCCTCAAGGTTGGCAACGTATTTGAAGTCTTAGGATTGTAGTCTTAAGAATACAAATGTCTCTGGGTCTCAGATCCCACTTACCGTCAGGTGACCTGAGTACTCGTGTGCCTTCTTCAAGACATTAAAAAAAATGGTTGTCTCTCAGAATCCCTAACAACGTTTCTCCTACACGTCGTTTGTCTGAATTTTCATTTGCCCTAAACTGGTTTTCAGATGAATGAATGAATGAATGAATGATATTTATTTTCCAAAGTAAGTCACAGTATACATTGCATGCTATGTCAAAACCCAGCCTGACTCAGCCTTTTATGGTTTCCAATTGTATCTGCGGTTCGGTTAGGTTAGGGTTGTATTATAAACAACACTAACACATTTTAAAAATTAAGCGAAAATGCCTTTAGGATAAACAAACATTCGGACAAGCGATGCATATGACAAATGACGATTAGGACTTCCATAGAGGAACCAAAAAAAAACACGTTCTTTTATTTCAGCACAAAAATTATTCATAAACGTCATTTCTAGATGAGTTTTATCTTTGTAGAATTATTATTACTATTTCATATTCAGTGGCGACTGTAAAAGAACTTTTCTCTTTGCTTGCCGTCATCAAAGTTGCAAGACTCGCCTTAAGCCATGTAATCAGTTACTCCCTACTTAATGCTCAGTTTTATACCCACATAGTTATCTACATTGATCATAGTGATTGAAAGAAAAGAAAGAAAAAGTTTTTGTCTAAAAATATTTTTTGGGACAAGTTTTTGTTGCTGACTGTACTTTTTTTTCACAGTCGTCATCTACTCGTCAAGACGATTCTAACGGGCCGTAACACGACGACTTTATCTTGTTAAATTTAAGAGTTCCTATGGCCACCCTGAGTCTCCATCATCAGACCAGCTCGAAGGTACTATATTATTGTATTGTCATCATAACTACAAGTGTATACAAATTTTCAGCTTCATCTGACCACGCTGAGTAGGCCAACTTTATCTTGCATGAGACGTACATACATTGCAAGTTAAATAAATAAATATTTGGGGACAATCTCACACCAATTGAACTAGTCCCAAACTAAGCTCTAGGCTTGTACTAGACAACGATATAAATACTAATATAGAGAAATATATACTTAAAGACATAGAAAACATTCATGACTCAGGAACAAAATATTCGCGCTCATCACACAAATATCTGCCCTTACCGGGATTCGAACCCAGGACCACTAGCTTCGTAGGCAGGGTCACTACCCACTAGGGCCAGCGCGTCGTCAAAATCTTGTGAAAAACATTTAACCGTGACAAACAGACAATCAAAAAGCAACGAAATACTGACATAGACAAAAGACCTGAGGCTCTTGCCAAGATGCACTACGCTAACATGCGTTTCTATTCGTTTTGTTTTTAAACCAATCGCGTCACTGGTAGATGATGTGATACGAAAAGTCACGTGATCTACCAGTGACGCGATTGGTTTAAAAACGAAATGAATAGAAACGCAAGTTAGCGTAGTGTGTCATGGTAAGGGCCTCTTCGAAATGGCCCCAACTCAGCGCCATGTTGGCGTTAAGGCCAGCGCTGGTCTTCTTTTAAAAACGTCCATTGAAACAATGGTAGATTACGCACACATAGCGCACACGCTAAAGCTAACAAGATAAAATGAAAGAAAATTTTCTTCTTGTTGTTCGACATTATCTTAACACACACGTGCAAACTCTATGACGACCAGTTCAAAATTGAAGCATAGAGACGGCACTCGAAGCTAACATCCATACGGCAAAAACATTACAGAATGTATACAAGGGTGTTCGTTTACTGACGAACCGTTGTCCGGTGAAAACAACGGACGTCTACAAGCGGCCTAAAAGAATAAAACAATATGGCGTGTAGGTGTTATTACAAAAACTGGCCAGATGCATCTATCCGCGTTGAATTCAAGAACAGTTTCAAATTTGGAACTCCAGTACGCTGGCAGTTTTATTCAAATAATAAATTGTGAAAAATTTTGCACCAATATTAAAACGAAATACATTCTATTTTCAAATTATTCAGTTCACTTTATGCCTTAGCACTCGTGTATTTTTTCCATCAATAAACCTCTTCCTAAATCTGATATGCGGACATTGATATTTAAAAAACGATGTGTAAAACCGTTATGTTGCACGGCTGGCTCCACAAACCGCCTGGAGGCGGAATAATTAGAGATGTTCTATGGCTTTTAGGAGTTCGGTTTCAGCTTTGTTTTGGATTTAAAAAAAGACAATGTTTGTCTGCACGCTTCAGTGGTCGAGGGCCTGGAGCGATTGCGTTTTGTTTTTACTGGCATAACGTTTTTTATTTTATATGGCTAAGGAAAAATGGCCATTGAATTGTTCCAAAATATGAAAACTTTCACGTCTGTTAAGGTGTATTTCGCTTATTTTGAGTTATTTATAGACACTTTTGGCCGTGTGGTTGCCGGCTTAGAATAGTGCCACTCCATGTCTTCCCGTGCAAGTCGTAAAAGGCGACTAAGAGAATTAAGGTTTGTAGTATTATTAGGCGATGAGCTTGCAACCTGTCACTTATACACGGTGATTTTTTATCGGTGATCAGGAGTTGAAAATTATTAATAAGCAACAAAAATGGAATTGAATGGTTGATCTCTCAAACAATTAACTCACTGTTTAATTTATTTAAGTTAATGATATTGTTAAAACCAATCACCACTGGATACATGGACATCCTACATTAATAATTGAAGTGAAGTAGATACGTCAAGTGCCATCGCTTTGGCGGGAAATTTGACAGATATAACGTCAATAAACTTATTAGTTAAGTGTTGTTAACTCATAGACTAAACAATTAGTAGGGTGACATTAAATTTCAATTAAAAGTTAGTTTCAAAATTATATTTTTTACATAAAAAAAATAGTTTTGTTTCATGTAACTGCGACTTTAACGTGATCGCCATTAATAACTGAATTAGAAAAATTGGTTCCTGATCACCAAAAAAAAATCACCATGTATACAATGGCAAAAACATCTTTAGCCTGATTGTGCAAAATGTGGTTACAGAATTGACAACAAATTTTTAGGATTGTTGGTAATTCTGTAGCTCTGCCTACCCCTTTCTGGGAATGAACGCGTGAGTGTATATGTATGTATGTATATAGACACTACCATATATGTTATACCACCTTATTAAAGAATATCTATGGATATCTCGTGCGAGTACAAATTGTTTGGTCAAAGAGTATTTTTTTTGGACTCCAAAAAAGCATGGGGCTAGCGCCATGTGCTTCTTCAAATTTAACTCTAATTATTAAATTACTGGTTAATTTTACAATTACTGGTTAATAGGTTTTTGAAAATGGCGGTAGCTTTCTTGCCGTTAAAGTTGGTAACGCATTTGCAGTCTTAACATAGCAAAATATGTCATGATGACAAATAACTGAAATGCGATCAAAGCTCATGCTAAACTATTTCGATAGCAAGAACTTAAGTACTTTCAGCCCATTGGAACCTTGACCCACCATAGAACGGTCTCACATTGACATTATAAAACCATTTGTTTGACACTTCTTACGGCTTGAATCATAACATCACTGTGACACAGTTCTATGGTGGGTCAGGGTTCCAATGGGCTGATAGTACCTTTGCTACTGAAGAGAATAGCCTCTGTTCTGTTAATTACCCACTTTAACTTGATCTCTCATTTTATGCGATGCTCGTTTTTCCTCGTTGAATGCACTCTGTTGTTGAGATAAATACTTGCTTTTAAACCTGCTCTTGTTTCTTCGTTATGAAATATGGACTCAGGTTATTATAATATTGCAACCTATTTAGGGTTCCGTACAAAAAATTAACAACGGAACCCTTATAGGATCACTCGTGCATCTGTCTGTCCATCTGTCTGTCACAACCAATTTGCTCCGGAACTACTTGACCGAAAGGGGTTTGGGTAAAAGTGTTGTCATTTGTAAAAGTCATACATTTTCAAGGTGAGCAGCCATTACTAAAAGTGGTAAATAATGATAGAACAATTCGAAATAAACAAGTTTTGGTATGTAGGTAATGTAATACTTTTAAGTGCATCGGAGCCAAGGCATTTAATATTCTTACCTGGGCGTACTTTTAGTACCAAAAACTGAACACTTAAATCTTAAATATCTCGGCTCCGATATTATTAAACGCCATAATTATATAAGTATATATCTATGTGTATTTCGAGGTCCTCTAAATAACTATGTAAAAATCATCCGTGGCCGCAGAAAAAAATAATGACAATATTCTTCAAACAAATTTACCCAATGCCCTTTGTTACACATATATGTAAATTGATGACTCAAACAGAGAAAAGCATTTTTTTTTAATAATTATCTTTTTCGGGGCCTAAATTAATTAGGAAATTAAAAAAGTTTTCAAACCTTACTGTGTCACATATCAAACGAAAGGGCTCGTTTTGAGGTTCTTAGATATATAAATTAAACATTCCAAAAAAAATACAAAATATAGTTCATTTCTTATACAGGGTGTCCCAAAACTCAACGATAATCCGCCAAGGGCTGATAGAGCAGCTAAAAAGCTATCGATTTAACACCTATGTATGTTCAGCGATTTTCGCTAGTTTCGGAGATATTGATCATTTTAATCTGAAATTTTGTAATTTTCCCTTATGCCCATGTCACGAAAAATCATTAATTTCGTTATGTATTTCATAAGTTTTTCAGTGGTATCTTACATAATTATAATCATTACGAATTGGCGAAGTTTTTAAACCTATTTGCCCGTTTATTTTATCAGTATTTTTTTAAGTAATCACCTAAAGTTGTTTTGTTCATACAAAGTGAAAAGCAACCACTGGGACACATAGGTGTTAAATCGATAGCTTTTTAGCTGCTCTATCAGCCCTTGGCGGATTATCGTTGAGTTTTGGGACACCCTATATATTACAGGAAAACCTATAAGAATTCTACCAAAAAAAAAACGTTCGTACGAAATCCTCTCCAATCGAGTTCAATTCGTACTTGGCCGGTTTTTTTTATCCTTACTGTGCGAAGCGTAGCTCATTTAGTACCAGCAATGCTACGAGTGCTACGCCTGTAGTAGAATTATATCTGTAGCGAAAATCTGCCACGAACAGTGGGCCCGACTATTGTGTCTTTCGCACTGAATGTGCTACAGGATAATTTAGTTGAATAGTCTATTTATGTCATCATAGATCGGATATTCCACCATATTACATCCTAAAATAAATTTTATATTGGTTTCAGAGTAATAGGCTATTTGACTAATTTTAGAAAACGTTTTTAAATGATTCTTTATCACATAACAAGCACACTACATTGATATTTCCTTGAGATTCTACTGTATTATCAATAAAAATGTAAGTTAAAGTTGAAATTTTCAAAACAACGCGAAAAACGCTGTTTCTATCTATGGCGGACTAGTGTGACGTCACACGCATGTAAACAAACAAGTTCACTTGACAGCTTAGCATATGAAGTTTGTTTTGTTTACTTGCATGTGACTTCACATCACAGGTTATAAAGTATTTCTAACATCACATAGCGTTTTTACCACAGATTAAATTTCAAAAAAAAATCCTTATTTTTTCGTGTAATTTCCAAAAAAATAGACATAATTTAATGTGAAATAAAGTGAAATACGTTATTTTACGCTAGTATCAGATAGGATGACCACAATTTGTAGTATATTTTCAATGTTGTCAAATAGCCTATTCTATCCTTTACAGTATTTAGAAATTCCGGCAAACATGAGGTTTGTATAATTGGGTATGCTTGGTGTGAAAGAACCTTTCAGTCTTTCAGTAGACTGTATGTCATGAACCGTTCTAGGTAGGCAGTGAAATTTTTTAGAGTGTGTTGCTGCTATCCCAAATATAACGGGTAATTGGTTCGAAACCTTACGTATCTACACGAATTCGGGAGCATTTGGCCGGTTTTTTTTAGTCGAGGAAAAGGGACCCTAGTACATAGGCCACTTGATGGTAAGTAGGATTTGAAAACCATAGAAATTTGCATTGTTAAGACTACCACTCCTAAGACTCAAAATTTGATGCCAACTCAAGATCTGAGGACGAATATTTTAGCAGTTGTCTTATTCTTACACCGGAACGAATTTATTAAAGAATAAGATGGTAGCAGTGGTCCAATCGGACGTTAATTACAGATTACAACATTATTAAAAAGTTCCCAACTATAATTATACAACCATGCAACATAAGGTCCACTGCACTCACTCCACCAGTCATTAGCTTGCACATGCACATTGTAATCTTAAAATCTGACGCATCACTGTATAAAGCCACTCCGGTGCTCCCCGTTATTTGCCCATTGTTGCGATGCATTGCAAAACAATGTTGCACTCAAAACCCATTAAACCCGCCGATGGTATAACAAACAACGCGTGGATATGCATAACAGTATTTGTGAAAAGCTGAAAAGTTTCCAGTTACATTGTAATTGAAAATCTGGTAATAAAACACGGTCGTACAGGATTTAAAAAATGATTCAGCTACTTATAGGAATTATTTGTTGAAATGTTTAAAGTATAGTAAACTAATATTTAAAAAAAACAAAACAGTTTATTTCGTAATGTCCAATTTTACATACTTAGTAAGATTTTTTGGCGAGTCACATTTAATATTTTCAGGCTTATATAAACTTACTTGAGTCCTTATAAAATTAGCTTATTAATTGAGGTATTGGGGAGGCCATTAATTAACATTCGCTTATATGATCTAGCAACCTGCTTGTGCGTATTTTTATCTATCAAGTCATATGGAAGTCTGTTCAAAATACAAGGTAGTGCTTGCATCCATACTCTCCTGCCATACTCGTTAGTACTAGATGGCACCAAAAATGTTGGGAGGTATACAAGATTGCGTAAGTTTTTCTTAACTAATTTAGAGATTTGATCACTGTATTGGGTGACTATGGCTAATTCGCATTTGTTTTGGACTGGCAGCACCCTGCAGTACCTGAACAGACCTTCATAGTTGTTATTATGTTGGAATAACACTTTTAATGGTACAATCAACTGACTATCTTCAGAGTATAAATGAGGCATTACATTGCATTCTGATGTCAAAGATCACCAAACCATACAATAGTGAATAAAATATGATTGAAACATAAAAATAGATTACGCAACAATCATCTCAAAAAAAAAACTCATTAAAATAGTAACTTTATTTTTTTTGTACATTTTGATTATCGTTATTCCCTTGGGTACTTTAAAAATTTCCAAAATAAAAAGTAGCCTGTGTTAATCCAGGATAAAAACTCTCTCCATCCCAAATTTCATCAAAATTAGAATTGTTCATATTTTTACAATTACTCTAATTCGAAAACCATTTCCAGGAATAGGGTTTTAAAACCCTAAAAAGTAAGGTTTTTGAAATATTTATCTATTTCGGATATTTCGACAAAAGTTAAATTAAAACAAAACTATTGGGTCAAATACAAAATTAATGAAAATGGTCTCTTAAAATTACCTATATTCTTCCGAATTAGGATGTAAAAACCGTTCTTTATTTTTTTTGTTCTATCCCAATTGGTCAGCCGTTGCAGCGTAAAGGAGTAACCAACAAACACAGAAACTTTTTCATTACAATAGATTAGTAGAATTTATTGGTAAGACTTTTGTTTTTTAATACCTACAACGTGAAATATTACGTTTCAGATTGGCATTAGACATGTTTTAATACATGCTCTCTATCCCACACTGAACTCTTTCAAAATAACGTCAATCATTTTACTGAAGCGACCCACTCTACTCAAAAGGTATACCGGAGCTTTGAATGATCACGATAACTCATGGCTAACCCACATCAAAATTCTATGAATAAACTGAATATGTCAAAAGGCAAACGTTTTTTATCGCGTCCATCAAACCCCTACAGAACTCTTTGTGAGTCAAGAGTTAGTGCTGTTGAGTTTTTGATTATAATATTTGATATAATAGGGTAAAGTCACCAGTGCCCAGCCAGAGACATGTAGTCGGCTTCTACCTAGTAGTAGTAGTAGTAGTAGTAGTAGTAGTAGTAGTAGTAGTAGTAGTAGTAGTAGTAGTAGTAGTAGTAGTAGTAGTAGTAGTAGTAGTAGTCATTTATTTCGTATTGGAAATTACATTATTATATGTCGCATAGTTATAATGAATTCACAATAAGATCGTCAGTAAGTATAAAAAATAAAAAGTAAAAAAATCAAATAATGTCAATGTGTAAAAAAGTATTAATAATAATGGATCAAAATAAACCAGTACAAAAACAAAATAAACATAGCTCAAATGCTACAGTCACAAAATGTCAAGAATACAATAATATTTGGTAATGTCAAAATACGGAATTTAAATAAAAGTAATAAAAATAACAACTTAATATAGCTAATAAGGTAATAATTAATCGTCAGTATATTCTTTAACAGAATATAGCGATTTACTTAATAAGAAATATACCTATACCCATACTTTGTTTGAGTGGGAAGAGCATGAAATTTATATTTCCCACCCTTCGTACTCATACAAGGTCGACTACTGGTCTTTTTCTGACCACTGGTGACTTTACCCTATTATAAGTAGCTCGGATAAAACTCAGCTAGCGAAACAGTGAACCTGCTAGTTCAGGTGAGCATAATAAACAAGACTTAAAGATTTTTTTTTCTCTTTCGTTTGTTTATACAATAGATTAGTTATACAGGGTGACACCTAAGACGTAATACAACATTTTATTTTCTAGATCTACTCATCAGTACGATCAACTTTTACTATGGGACTAATATCGAAATCGGTAGAAAAAAATTTAATCTCCCATACTAAAAGCAATCAGCTGGTTTCACAATTTGTATGGAGACGTCGATTTTGTGTTTACGTTTTCGAAGTTGGTCCCATATTAATAGTTGATTGTAATCATGAGTAGATTCGGAAAATTACATTTTGTATTACGTCTTAAGTGTCACCTAGTATTCAGACATAGTAATCCAGGGAGCAAAATTTCATGACTGTTAAGGAGTTCCAATATCGATAAACTCAAATTTTCGATGCTTGTTCTATATACAAGCAATGACTACTCCAAGTTTGTATCGTATTTTTTTAAAAATTAAAAGTGAAAAAAATCAACTAATTAATAACGTAATTCTCTTCTTCTTTTTTTCAAAACGATTTTTGAAACTTTACTTATCATAATATTTTCATCATTACTGTTCCACGTACTATTGTTTAAAACGATCACAATTTACTACTAATGTTATTCTTATCTATCGCTCAAAATCTATACGATGACATTTCGTCCGTTACGATAAACCACGTGGTCAACTGTCATCCGATACATTTTGAGCAGAAAAGAAAATACGTTAGTAGCGTATTGCGTTTTAAATAAGGCCCAAGGTTTCAGGTTTTTTTTTACTGTCACAAATATGTATACATATCACATATAAAAATTAAAATAAAAATGTTTATTAACGGACCCATATCCTTATTAGAAAACGATATCAAATACGAGTAAAATACTTAAAGTAAGTTTCGAAAACATCCAAAAGTCAGTAACATAATTACTGAGTACGACACATTGTTATTTCCGCCGAGAGCTCCATAAAATTATATAAAAATCTCGTGTCACTGTGATTCTGGTCAAACTCCTCCGCAACAACTCGCCTGATTGTTAAGAATTTTTTAAACACATTTGGTAGGTATGAGAATAGGTTGTAAAATACATTTCGTAAGGTTTGTATGAAATAAAATCTGTATGTTTGCTACAGTAACAAAAGTAATAAAATTCGTGATATATCCTCTCTGTAACTCTTTAATTTCCTAGCCGCGTGTAACACACGCGTGCCCTGTTACAGGCCATAATAGACTTGTAACAAGGTTACAATGTAACCTATCGCCCACAAAGGGCTGATTGCTTTCACGCCTTAGTTGGTTACATTGCACATGCATTTCACGCAGGCTTCATTTGGGTCCCATGTTAACTTTATTTCGCTATAATGTAAAGCGGTCATAAAAATATATTTTGGTTCAAGAATGTTCTTATTAGGTAGGTACTTCATAAAATAAGGTGGTTTGATGAGTAATGGTTCTTGTATTTTTCCTTATTTCTTGTCATCTACGAGGGAATAAAAAACCTTACTGAATACGTCTTTTAATATTGTATCTATTTTAAGCCAAGAAGGCAAACCAGGACACGGGCAATCTTATGGTAATTGGGATGTCAAGACTGCAATCCTATGGGCCGTATTAATAAACACATCTTGGCTGAGAGGCTTTCACAAAATACGCCAAAGTAAACGTCAAACCATAGAACACTGTCATTTTTGACGCATCTCGAGACGAGCATTTAAGTTGAGATTAGTTTATTAATACGGCCCTAAGATAGCAAATGCGTTGCAAACTATGAAAACTCCGCTATTTGGCGGTAGGTTATATAACAAGATGGTGGAAGTGTACAGGATCCTATCAGCCCTGATATTCATATAGTGGTCACATAATTAGGGACACTTGTTTTTTCCCATACAATTGCACAACTAATCAAAAACTGCGTGGTTGCCGGTAAGAATAGTGCCACTCCATGTCCTCCCGTGGATGTCGTAAGAGACGACTAAGAGAATAAAGGCTGTGTACTGTTAGGCGATGGGCTTGCAACCTGTCACTAATACACTGGTAAACGGAATTGAAAATTTGACACATTTCCTTGAGATTACTTCAAATTTTCGATTCCTTGTTCAAATTTTAACAATTAGTTAGTTTAACTACTGATCAAACAACAGGGCCTTAGCCTAATTGTGCAAAGTGTGGTTACAGAATTATTAACCAGTTTTTAGAGTTGTTAGTAATTCTGTAGCTCTGCCTACCCTATTCTGGGAATAAAAGCGTGAGCTTATGTATGTATGTGTATGTATAAAAAAGTTCTTAATCAAGTTTATTTTTAGGTACTTACACTTATCGTTTAATTATAAACTAAAGTTTAAATGTATGCATGTTCTATCTCTGTTGAAAAAAAATCTTTCATTTTATTTTATTTATATGATTTGAAGAAATGAATATTCGTCGGTCATACAAATCCCCATAAAATTTAATGTGCGTTTTTAAAAGTAGATTACTGTATATCAGTTTAAACCTTAGTTAATTATCCAAAGTTAATTGTATTTCACAATTAAATAAGTAATTTTTGCGTGAAGTTTTATTATTTTGTAAATTATGTTCTTTGCTTTGTTTTCTGTCTTTCTTTTTCTGTGCACCACTTTTGTTGAGAGGTAGAGAATGCCATTAGGCATTAAGTTCGCCATTTGTACTTCTTTTTGTGCAATAAAGGTTAAATAAATAAATTAGTCGAGAACTTTTTGACTGAAGGCCAAAATTGAAAAGTCACCGTTGTAGGCAATTGTATGGGAAAACCGCAAGCGTCCCTAATTATGTGACCTCCACTGCATATGTTTTAATCCTATCAAGCCTGCTTCACACCAATTCCTTATCAATTTGCAATGCCCACGCGCTGTTATGTCACAATTTAAATCAAAAACACCCACGTATCAAAGTTATTATGTTGAAGCCACGGTCAATTACGCGACAAAGATCAGTGATTGGAAACCATTGGTCGATTAAAACTTGCACCAAAGGTTGGCGAGGGATGATCAAAGGGATGGAGTGTTGCATGGATAATGTGTCATGGTGTGCGTAGGTTTAATGAATAGTTTACACGTGTGTATGTGTGTCTGTAAAACGCATACATTCTATCAATGGATATGTCATTGTGAAAGTTTTGGATAGAACTGCATATCAAAAAGACATTTGATACACGTAGGGTGACGGCTCCAATGTTGGACACTTTTAGATAAAGGCACCAATAATATAAACATCTTAGCCTAAAAGTGCAAAACGTGGTTACAGAATTATTAACAAGTTTTTAGAGTTGTTGGTAATTCTGTAGCTCTGCCTAGCCCACTCTGGGAACAAAGGCGTGAGTTTATGTATGTATGTATGTATGTATGTATGCACCAATAATGGACACTTAACTTAATCCAAAGACCAAAACGGGGAAAAAATTATCGTCTCAAAATAAATGAATAACCCTTATGTTCTGTATCATAAGAATCCTCGAGAGACCTCGTCGTGTTGTTCTCCTAGTCATTTTTTTTAGTTTAATTTATTAGACCGTACATTTGCAATGTTTATATTTTTGCTAATAAATAAGATTTGTTACTTTATTACCTTGTGACAAAACTTAGTTTTAAGTATTATTGTATTTTATGTTTGTAAAAATGACCTGCTGGAGTTTCTTGCGGCGCTTCTCCGCAATGATGGTCTTGTCCGAAGCGCTGGTAGATTCACTCATTACCGACGTGTAAAAGACCCTGTACTGTTTTTTTTTTTAATCAGGTATCCATTATCGGTCCTTGTTCATACTCGTTCCATTACCTTAGCAATGTGCAAGGTGGCATTCACATGCTATTAATGTCAAAAAAATTATCACTGACTTCGTTAGGTCATCAAAATTAATTCATATTGAGATCCATATTTGGGTGTCCCCTTGTTATACCGACAATTTTTTTATCGTTTATCCCAAATTCCAGTCAATTGGAAGCAATTTTTTACTAAAGCCTTGTTGTTTTCAGGTTATTTTAAATAATCATTACGTAGCCCCTGCGCTTAGAAAAACCTGTCGATGAAATAAAAGTTCTGCGAAGTGATATGTTCTATGAAATTAGTATCGAAAACTCTACCCTTGGGGGTAAAACCGTAAACCAAATATTTGCGGGTAAAAAAGTTTCATTTTGCATCCGGATACAAAGCGTCATAATTTTCATACCAGAGCGTAGCTGTCAACCCTTCACTATAATTACTAAAACCAGGGAAACGATCTCTATATGTATTGATGTAAGTATGTATGTATGTATTTATGTAGTAATGGAGGTGACGATGATGATCCATTGAGAGTACGGACACCACGATCACTAGAGACTTCGGACAAAGTGATTTTATTCCTCGATGACGCGCCTCACCACTTATTTTCATGTTATGTACATGATGGAGTAATTCAAATTCGAAATTCAAAATTCAAATTCAAATTCAATTTTATTATTGACTCCGCGTACTAAAAGCTAAATAAGTTTCTACAGTGCAACCATTTTCTTAATACCGATCGGCAAGCTTCGTTTTTCTATGACACACGAGCGACAAATATACTGTCAGTTGCGAGTGCAAGAGTGACAGCGATAGCCAGCCGAACGGTATTAAGAAGCTGGGAATACTATACCAAGTATTAGCGACATTAGCCTCTATGATGGAACAAGAACTTAAAATACATATAAGTCAAATCATAATCCTACTTCTTTGGTAAATAGGTACTATAAGAACAGGGTAGTGATTCTCTGAACAACGACGGTCGGACAGACGGACGAGTGAATGTCCAAGCGCTCGCTCCTTTAAGTAGTCCCGTCAGTGCAAACAAAACATATTTTAGCGGGTGCATTTTCAATTTAGCAGCATGGTTTCTGCCGGTGGATCGAACATTATAAAGCTGCTTAAATGAAAATGCACGCGCTAAAACGTGTTTTGTTTTTTTGTCGCCGCTGCGATTTCGCTCCCCAGACCATTTTTAAAAAAAAAACTGTTTTTTTTCCAAGCTGTAGTTGAAGTGGTTTAACTTTGGTAGTGCAGCTCCCCCAACTAGGGAGTGACAAAGCCGCGGTGAGTAATTACAGAAAAATGGGGCATAACTGGGTCACTGTGGCTGTGTGCGTCCCAACATCGCTCCACTATCTACACGGGTGTTTCATAATTGTATGGAAAAAATAAGTTTCATACATTTAATAAGTAAAAGATCATTATACATTGGAATTTTTGGGGTAAAATAATTGGCATAAAATTAATTATCGATATACTAAATCATTGCGTCTTATCGATAAAATTACTATCGATGCTTGTCACACAGAGATTGCAATTCGCGCACAGATGTAAAGTTTGTTCACTTTTCTGTATGAAGCAAACGGAGCTGCATTATCCAAGAAGACTAAACAAAATAAAATTATGTCAATTTGAATAAATCCTTTTTATAAATTAATTAAATTCATTTGAACGCTGCATCGAATGTAACTTTGTCTGTTTAATACAATCAATACATTAACAATTTAAAAAATATATATAATCATTTGTATGTTTTCTATGTATATAGTATTATACGTATTTATATCGTTGTCTAGTACCCACAGTACAAGCATAGAGCTTAGTTTGGGACAAGATTAATTTGTATGAGATTGTCCCCTAAATAAAACATAATAATAATGTATAAATAAATCTGAATGTGATTACTAGTTTTAGCGAAAAGTATCGATGAGTGATTTTATCGATATAATATGACATCATTACTTGTCATATAATTTTGCTTCAAAAATGCCGATGTCTCGCACAAATCACAGAAAAGATTTCATACAGTCGAATTGTATCCGAAATTACCCCACCTTTAAGATAAGATCTTAAAAAGTATCATTTCATTACTGTCGTAACCGAAGGACAGGTAAATGAGAATTTGCATTAGGGTTGTCATGATTCTATCTGAACAAGAAAAGATTTTTAGTATGGTTTTGCCAATATGTCTAACAAATCAAGATAATTATGTATTAATTCAACCCCACGTCACCATATTTACCCTTTATTATCAACCCTTGCATCACAGACAAACCCATCGAGCTGGCCCTCGCTGTCATTGCGATGCGAAATGACGTCATTGAGCACAGAGATGGATTTCGACCATAATTTCTGAACACATATCCCTCTTCCGCAACTATAGCTAAAACTATAATATCGCTTAGTTCAAATCCATTGCTCGCTTCAAATTTATAGATAGACGATTAATGTTAGTAAAGGGCGCAATGGACGAGGGAGTGGAAAGTGTGTCGGGTTGGATTTACATTTTGATTGGCGACGGACGTGCGTCATTTAGGGCCCTGATGGAAGGACATTAGGCCGTCTGCGTTGTTGTGGACGCTTTCATTTGCAAAGGGTTCCGCAATTTCGCAAATGCACGTGGCCTGCAAAAAACGAAATGTTTTAAATGACAATGGGCTTGGGGAATTCTTTTAATTCATTCGCATAAGTACCTTTGTCTTTTGTGATTAGTAATTTAGCGTCAATTTATTTTATTTAGAGCGACCTAATAAAAAAACAACGATTTGGCCTAGTTGGTACTGTTGGTACCTTGCCTACGAAGGTAGCGGTCACGGTTCAATTCCCGATATGGACCAATATATGTGTGTTGAGTGCGAGCATTTTTTTTCTGAGTCTTGGGTGTTTTAATCTAACTAAGTCTTAGGCCATTAATCTAACCGTCTCACTGTGCGACAGATGGACAGTTTTCTATGACTTGGTATTAAGTAAGATTAATTTATTGAAACGACACTTACCACCGTACACAGAGACATTTTAGAAACAGTTAACTGTTCACGGTTCTTTTTAAAAATTGTGTATGAATATCGTCACTAAAGAACGACTTAATCGTCACTAACTGAGTTCCTTCGGAATTCCTACTAAAGTTTGTCCTAAAGCTTCGTTTCTCCGAATGATTGAATGTCTTAAACTGGTTTTCAGCTGAGTCGGACCACTTTTCAAGCTTTTCAAAACAAGCGGTTTGGTGAGGTTAAGGTTGAATTATAACAGCATTAAAAAATTATAAATTTAGGCGGATATGGCTTTAGGATAAATGAAGATTCGGACGATGCATTAGGACTCACTCATTCAGCCTTTCTCATTATTAGTAATTCCGATAACAGACCCAATAATACGTGACGACTTTATGCAAGCGTTACATGATTGTTAAAGATATACTGTTAAATAAATGTTATAAAACATACCCAAGTTTCCGTTCGGAATTGTCTTGCTTTAAATTATTTTATCCTTTTACATTATCTCCGAGTAATTTCCTTGCTATTTCTACATTTTCCAGTATAAATTTTCCACTCTTTGTGGCAGCGGAGATAAACCTTGAACTGTTTCAGAGGATGAATATCTACAAACGCGTGGGTTGTCCTTGGCCTTGCCCGATCACTCGGGTTATTCTAAACTCGAGCAAAAATATGTTTGTCTTAGAAGCGTGTTGAAAGTGATACGTGAGAACCCTAGGGAGGAAAGGTAATTGCATGTTTAAATTTAGTACCAGGAGCGGAGAGGTAATTAGGAGGTGTGTAGCGCAACTTAGAACGCATCGGTAGCAGGGTGCGGCGCACCGGCGGACGACGGGCGGGCGCACAGCGCGGATGTCTCGCGAATGCACAGCACTGTAGGTTATACTTTTAACGTTTATGCACTCCTAGTATTTGACGTTACAACATTTTCTCAAAAAAATTAAAAAAAAAATAGTTTCCTCATAATCGAAATGAAAAGTAGATTTTTTCTGGGATACCGAACTTTAAGACTTCTATTTTAGGGACGGTGTATTTTATTGCACTGATTAAAATGGTTGAAGTTAAGTAAAATAAATAATCAATATGGGATAAAATGTTTATGCACATAAACACGCATAAATTTAATTGAAAGGGAAATTAACTTTCTTAAATTGGGTCAATAGATACTTTTAACCGAAATAAATTAAAAAAATCGTAATAATACCTAGTCATGTAGTGTTTCTCTGTAATGTTTTTTTTATGAAGGCCGTTTAATAGTACGTATTGCAGTCAAATGATGTCGAGATTTGCAACAAAATTAATACAACAGTTTGAAAGCCGTTGTTGGTAGGCCATAAGAAAAACTATCATACTGTTCCATTATTGTTTTTTATCAAAGATACGACCAGTTTTTTAAATGATAATGTTGACAAAAACTTGTTTGAAATGACACTGATGAAATACTTATAATTGTGAAATGTTAACATAAATTGTAACATCTACTAGATAGGGCTCGGGTGGCCTGCGTGCTCGTTTGATATCTCCATGTAAAAAATATAGTTTGCCGTTAGGTCAACATTTCTTACTTTGCGACATTGGCCGGTATTGGCTGAAACACCTATTCAAAGTAAGAACTGACAAGACGATAAAATTTAACAGTTTAAAGAAAATTAACCAAAGGTCTTAAGGTTTTAGTGCGACTGCAACTATTATGCCTTTGGTGTCCTACAATAGCGGTTGATATTTATGAAACGTCTTGACATAAAAATCCTAAAACCGGTAAATGTGTCGATTTTATAATGAGCTCGAAACATTTAAAAGAACAGCAGTAAATCATGGTAATTTTACAGATGTTGACATTAAAAAAAGGGTAGTGTAAGGAAGGACCCTATTACGTAATACGTCCCTGACATTCACCCAAGGCACTTGTAACAAAGGTTCCAGCTCAGCTCAAAACACGTGTTCCTACAACCAAGCAAACTTTAATTTATTATACACTTTAAGTTTTTGCTTCAAGGGCTGTATTTGCAGAGCAAGAAGACCAAGTTACATTGGTCTAGGTAGGTTATGATTTTCAATTAATGTTACTTTATAAGATGGCGGATGCTAGGAAATGGATGTTATTTGCTCACCACAGGGAGCTTCATGAAAGCTTTTCAATAAAGTATTTACTAGTCTTGGAAATTGATTCGCGTTCCATAGAAGCTTTTAATAAGCTGAAGGATGGAGATAGATCAGTACAGTCTTATGTCAGGTTCCTATATTCAAACCGCCGATAGACAGGGCTTACTTCGGGATAATATTTGACATTTGCCCAAACAAAATGTGTCAAATTTTAATCCGAAGTAAGCCTATCTGTCCGCGGTTTGAATACAGGAACCAGCCATTAGTAGATACGATGCATATTTCGAACGGTATCGAACTTTTGATGCCAGTTCTGCATAATTCCTTATTAAGCTTCATAAGTTTATGCATACTGACATTGAGATGGACAGTAGCAAAATATTTAAAATGGACTTACTTATTATAGACTAAAATTATTTCCAATAGACGTAACGTTATTGTCCATTTATTAATTGATCTTTTTTGTAACAAGTTATGACTTGTTTTATGTTGTGTCCCTACTCACCCCGTATTACGGTAACATTGTCATTAAAAAAAACTGTTCTTATGTTGTAACGATTTGCATGATAAATACTATTCTGGTACTATTATTTTGAGAATGTCGAAAAAGAATATGCTGTGGCTGTGATCCGTATGTTAATTGCGATTAAACTGTATTTAACTCTGAGATTTATACCGATCTTTCTTTTAAATTATTTATTTATTTATCCTAGTTAAATAATACCCTAAACACCTGCTAAATAAAAGCACGCTGCGTGCAAAAGTTCGTAATTTTAACGTTATCGTCACCACAATTTCGACCACATCGTTATCGAAAATGTCTATAGCTATATCCCACTTACTATCAGATGGCTTTTGTGCTCGTTTGCTTTCTCCATACTTTGAACAAATATGATTATATTCTTAACCCCAAAGTTATCTTATGCCCTCAGGTATGACAGATAAGTATCACGACTTCAAAGAAACTAAATCCTTAAGAGATTTTTTGTATAACAATGCCTCCGGGCGGATGTCGAGAAAGGTTTCCTTCTTTCAATAAAATTGTAGTGCGAGGTTGCAGAAACAAAGGAAATTGTTTTTAGTAAGTTATAATATACGAGGTATTGAACTTTTGGAACAATTTGGAACATACATATAATTTTAAAGTGACGAATGGCCTAAAAAAATTAGTTCCTATATATTATATACGACCAGACGGCAGGGCCGACCTGGACTAGAACCGCCGCATCCAGATCTACATGGAAATCCATGAAAGAGGCATATGCCCAGCAGTGGACAGATATATGCTGAAGAAGAAGAAGAAGAGAAGAATATTATATTTCATCTTGACCAAATTATAATACTGTCGAACAATTTTTCCCTTTACTTTCATTTTTTATTTTGGTAGCGAAGAGTCGAATGCCCCTTCATAAACTGTATAAGTACTTCGAATAGTAAAAACCTGTGTCGCTATTGCCTAACGCACTCGCAATCTCAATTGGCGTCAAAGCGGAACAATTGTTTTCATTTTGTATGCAGACAAGCCTTCGATTTTCAAAATGAAAACAATTGCGATTGCGAGTGCGTTAAGCAATAGCCCTTCTGGCCTAAAAAGGTCAATACTTGATGACAAAAGTTTTTTTTTGAGTACTGAAGATACTTAAAATCTCTATTTGTAATATAAAGAACGAATTATTATAAAAATAGCTGCTTCAATTTCCTCCTGCTCTTTCCATAGCTTTCCGTAACGGGTAAATAAAAAAATCAAAGGTAACTGATAAACGGTACTTATACGTATTAAATTTTTCTGAAGTCTTAGTGATAGTGCCACTGTTTTTGCGATTTGCTTATTGTTTTTTTTTTAATAACGCCTTATTTAATTTTCCGTTCTGATGCCTATTCTGAGGTATATCTATGTATGTATTTTATGCTTAACATTTTTGAATAGTTGAGTAATCAGCAAACCTCGAAGTCGCGGTGGCAATAACGTCAATTAACTAGGGACTTCCTTCCGATATAAAATTTATCGATAACTGAATGCTTATTTGGAAGTGACACTTCATATTAGCTGTAAAGTTTACCTACAGAATAATTGAAAATTAACTAAAATGTAATGATTACTACCCGTCAATGTTACCTATATAGGAGTTTTTAGGACATTTTTAGGATTTTAAAATTCAAATAAAAATCAACCTTTACAACTAAATTTGTTAATTCATCAATTTCCATGCAAAGTGCGTCTATACCTACATCCATAAAGTATGAAAACCGTTATCTTCCTTAATCTACCTTTACGAACTTCAATCTTCATACTGTATAAATGATACAGTTTAATAGGTATTGCAAGTTGCATATTAATAACATACGTCATCTCATAGTCATTAACATAACTATTGTCATAAGAAAGTCCAATTTATCGATGAAATAATATCGCGTGGAAGTCCCTAGCAAAATTTTATTCGTGCCACCGCGACTTCGAGGTTTGGTAATCAGATAAGCGTTACCTTTTTTGAGTTAAGTAGCAACGTGTTTTTAATTAACGAATAAACGCAAGCTTTATAAAAACCAGACTGCATATTTTGAAACGGTCGTCAATATAATGTTGAAAAAAAAGGTTAGATTATTTTCACAGAAGCATTCTTTCATAGTACCTAGCGAATTTTCACATCATGATTGCAAATATAATTATTCATGTTTTTTATGCATCGATTTTTATAATGTTTGCGTTCATTTTCTTCGCATATTTTATCAGTAGATTATTTTATTATTCTCATTTTTTCCCAAAGTAATTTGACAGTCGACGGAGCTCCGCATAGCGGAGATCCTATTTCAGGGTTTTTATGGCCTCCGGCCCGGCCCCGGCCCGGCTCCGGGCCTGATATAAAGACGAACCTAACCTAACCTACGATGTAATTAATTACTAAGAAACGAAACAATGCGAATAGTAAAGTCACCGAAAATTATAAAACGTATGAAATAAAAAATATGAGATATCAATGCATATTGTGTACAATTTTTAATAATTATCGTAGAAAACTCTCTATGAACCTTACACTACAAATAAAAACCCCAGCATCCAACCCCACCGGAGAGTCCTTTGAATAATTGAAAGACCCCTCTAGAAGGGTGCATGTAGGTCACTAGCTATGTAGGTAATACTTATAAGGGAACACCCTGTTCAAGGTGTGCAAGAGTTTGACACTTGCCTGTGCAAGTACCAAGATGGCGTGGGGATGGAGTGAAGAGACAATTCATACAATCCTATCCCTATAGGTAGGAATTTTAAACGAGCACGAGATCTCTACATTAAATATGTTCATGTAAGGTATTTGCATGTAGTTTTTGTATTTATTTTTCATCACACTTGCTCGGAAAGGGTTTTATAACACGCAGGCGTTTAGGGCAGTTATAGCCGACTTAGCTCCCGCGGGAGTTATAGATTTTCATAACTCCCTAGGGAGTTATGACTTTAGTTTTAAAATATAGAATCCACTTGTACATCATTTCAGACCAAGGAGGTGTAAAATCAGCCAAGGTTTATTTCCTATATTCAAAACTTGGCTACAAACCAATTTTACTGTTTAATTAAACTTATACGGCACATTTGTCTGCATTATATTTCTATTTTACCATTATTTCAGAGACATTCGCAATTATTTTATTAAATTTCATTTTGAAAATTTGTACAATCTGGCAAAATGGCCTGTATTTGACAAGTTTAAAAAAAAGCAATTCTAAGCATTATCTGTGGAAGACTAAAAAAAAGTTGTCAAACTCTTTTAGCTTAGCGAATCGAGTTCATTTAATTTTGTTTGATTGTTGTTTCCGAAGCGTATTTTGTTTAAAGGTACGAAATAAACAAACTAAATATGACTTCCTCATCGGAAGAATCTGTAGTGACATCAACACCACCTGATTTGTTAAATGCGGCTCAACTACTCAACAATGATTTGCTGCCAGCGAAATCTAAAGAAAGGTTTTTTTTTCTATTTGTTTTTTATTTCCTCGCTAATGTGATGAAAATCATTGTGTGTATCATGGGCAGTAAGGAGATTGCAAACTCGAGTCATTAAAAGCCCTCCGCCTTCGGCGTCGGGCTTCTAATAGTCTCTCGTTAGCAATCCTCTTCTTACCGCCCTTGATGCACAATGTACTATTGCCACTAACTATAAGTATTGTTTAAATAGTATCTACTAGCCTATAGCCTTCCTCGATAAATGGACTATCTAACACTGAAATATTTTTTCAAATCGGACCAGTAGTTCCAGAGAGTAGCGCGTTCAAGCAAACAAAGAAACAAACTCTTCAGCTTTATAATTTTAGTATAGATATAGTATAGATGTTGTCATAATGTCAACACATTAGATAGCTAGGTAGGTAAACATTTACACAGTAATCCAATCGCATTTTTCCGGCTTAAAATAACCGTTTTATAAAATATCCAGTTCATTATCCTTGGCAATATGAAACGATGGGCCCGAGGGCATTATTTATGCAAAACGGCCGTCAAAAAAACAATGAGAGAATATATTTATGTCTCATGCGTGCCATTGAACATCAAAAACGAGGCCTCAAATAGATGCAAATTTACTTAAAAAACGAACAAAAAAACACATTAACATAAACGTTTCGTATTGTATGCATATTAAACGGGAGGGGCTTGTGGTGAAAAAATTACACTTTCTATACCGCGTTCAATGGATTCACTAGAAAAAAATACTTGATATTGAGTCTCGGGCATGGAAAGCACACTAAAACTTAATCAGTTCGTATCGAAAGTTAATACATGAAATGTTTTTTATCTTAGTTAAGTTCAACGCATTCAAAAAGAGACTTGCTGAATATAATTATCAAATCAAACCTCTAATATTGGCATTCTGATCGTAATATGAATTGAACTAATGCATGTCTTAATTCTTATTGTGTTACATGATTTTATTTTTACTGTATGTGTGATCTACCTTAAATATGATTTGGCATTCTTGCGGGGACAACAAAAGTTAAACACATGTTTTTTGTTATAACCATACGCGATAGCCTAGTTGGTAGTGACCCTGCCTACGAAGCTAGAGGTCCTGGGTTCAAATCCCGGTAAGGGCAGATATTTGTGTGATGAGCGTAAATATTTGTTCCTGAGTCATGGATGTTTTCTATGTATTTAAGTATATATTTCTCTATATAAGTATTTATATCGTTGTCTAGTACCCATAGTACAAGCCTAGAGTTTAGTTTGGGACTAGGTCAATTGGTGTGACATAGTCCCCTGATATTATTATTATTATTATTATTATATGAGAATAAATGTCTTTAAACCTAAACCTATTAACAAGAACGCCAAGAGTTTCTGTAGCTCTCATTAACCCACTCTAGGAATGAAGGCGTGAGCTTATGTTATGTAAGTTTAAAGTTGGGTCAATATTTGTTACATTTCATCGTAACATGGTTCTGGGACCGTGTCAGTAAGGCGTGTCAGTACCGCTTATGTTACCCATAAAATAGAAGTAAGATGAGCTAAGTCAAAGTAGAATACAGGCCATGTTTCCTCCTGTTTACCACACCAATCTTGTACAAAGTCGTTGTTAGAATCATTAATCTTAGTCTAGGGCCGGCATCCGATTACACTGTGACATCTTCATTTTCCGACCCCCGCGTCTTTGGATTTACTTATAATTCGCCTTTTGACTTAGTCCCTTGTTATTAATCTGTTGCATCATCAATTAACTTCAGTTGCGTTTATCCATTAACCGTTCGAGATGTTTTTGTTACAAAGAAATTGCTTTTGGGATGCTAGCAACACCGGCAACATAGGTTAGTTATTAATTTGTATGTTTTATAATCTGTTAACCATGCGCTGTCTGTGGTACGTGCTGAACTATAGTGCCCAGCCGTTAAGAAGTCAATCCTGACACCTGTCATCACAGTACAATTTAAAACCTATTATTTGAGACTTGACAGAAGCATGTGGAGCCATGCCCATGTGCTTCTGTTTAGTCCATTAGAGAAAATACTCTTTTACCGAACAATTGTCTTTGCGTATGATATCCATGGGCTTATTTCTCTAATAAGTCCATGGGAGTGTCTATAAATAACTCGACATACACCTTGGGTTTGAGTTTATAATTGGTACTGGAATGACAGGTGTCAGAATTGACTTCTTAACAGCCGGGCACTATATTGAATCTGTGGTGATATTGGAAAATAACGTTCCGCTCTCTCCTTACATCTTTAATTAAGGTATTACGGCGTAGAAGTGGTTCATCGCTATTATCTAGTAAACTGTTAAATTTTTCGCGTTAAAAGGTATCCACCCTATGTCGGTCTCCGTAGGGCAATAGAATATTACATATATAAACTCACGACCTTCGTTCCCAGAGTGGGGTAGGCAGAGCTACAGAATTAACAAAAACTCTAAAAACTTTGATAATTCTGTAACGACATTTTGCACAATTAGGCTTAGATGTTTACCAGTGTATTAGCGACAGGTTGCAAGCCCAACGCTTAACGCTACTACAAGTCTTTATTCCCTAAATCACTTCTTACGACATCCACGGGAAGACATGGAGTGGCACTATTCTAACCCGGCAACCATCGGAAAATACAGCTATAGAATATTTCTGTACATAATTTCAGATCGATTGGTTAATAGTTACCGATCAAATAAACACACACAAATAAATAAATAAAAAAGGAAGAAAGGAGAAGGATGGTTTTAAAATTTTTAAAAACGTGTTTCAAGGACTATAAGCAAAAAAGCGGCCAAGTACGATTCGGACTCGCCCATGAAGGGTTCCGTAGCACCAAGTAACGATTTATGACGTATTTAAAAAAAACTACTTACTAGATCTCGTGTAAACCAATTTTCGGTGGAAATTTGCATGGTAATGGACATCGAATATTTTTTTTAATTTTATCAGATTTTATCTCTTATTTTAGAAGTTACAAAGAGACACATTTCACCACTTTGGAAGTGTCTTTCGCGCAAACTATTCAGTTTAGAAAAAAATTAGATTCAAAACCTCAATATAATTTTTGAAGACCTATCCATAAATACCGCACACGTATAGAAGTGATGAAAGAAAAATTGAGTTTCAGTGCTAAGTATGGGGAACCCCCAAAATTTATTGTCTTTTTTCTATTTTTGTGTGAAAATCTTCATGCGGTTCACAGAATACATCTACTTACCAAGTTTCAACAGTATAGTTGTTATAGTTTCGGAAAACAGTGGCTGTGACATACGGACAGACAGACATGACGAATCCATAAGGGTTCCGTTTTTTGCCATTTGGCTATGGAACCATAAAAGGCCGTGTTACTAAACTTTATTTGAACTTCAAATAAAAATAATCGTTTCCCCACTTCCATAAAAGATGTGTTACGTATTGGAATCCGTCGAACAGCTTTTATTGGCTTCAGAGCTCGGGCTTATCTGAAAGTGCAGAGGCGTGTACGGAGCCGTGCCGGAATAATAAAACATACAAGTTTTATGGCTTCGTCATCTTGACTATGCATACATACATACATACATAAACTCACGCCTTTATTCCCAGAGTGGGTTAGGCAGAGCTACAAAATTTCCAACAACTATAAAAACTTTTTGATAATTCTGTAACCACATTTTGCACACTTAGGCGAAGATCTTTACCAGTGTATTAGTGACTATGACTATGCATACTGGGTGGAAATTTGAGATAGGTAATAGAAGCTATTTATTTAATCTTTATTGCATTAAAATAAGTACCTGGATGGCCCCACTTACCACGAGACTAAAGATAGTAGCACCAACGGGTGCGTAACGATAGATATAAAAATATTTTCTATAATATCAGTCGATATAACGCTCATTTGATATAATTATTGAATCATATAACAACATTTAATATATTTAAATATGATATAATTAAAATTTTATATAACGATCAAATGATCGTTATTAATTATGATGCATATTTACTATAATCAACTTATGATATTATAAAGTTAATTTCATATAAAGTACAGTTGGTATAAAAAAATACTGTCTATACTAACTCGTGTCCAACCACAAGGGTCGGTTTGTTAGTTACCTATTATTGTGACCCTGCAGAGCGGTAACTCCTAGGTCTCAACTAATATTTTAGGTTAGGTTAGAATTGTGTCAAGGCGCAAAGCGCCGTAACTACGCGGAATAGGAGCTCCGCAAAGCGGAGCTCCGTCAACTTTGCCTCACGGTCAATAAAATTATATTAATTATTTTTATACCGATCATTACACACCCAGCACCAACAATGCTCTGGGTTCCTATAAATATGGCGTGCCACGCTCAAATGAATACTTTTTTCATCTTATATCTAGTCCAATGCTAATTCTAATAAGTAGTGAAATTAAAATAGTCTTGTGTATTAGTTGCTATGGAGAAACGTAATTAAGGAAGTAACACTAAGGGCCGTATTAATAAACTTATCTCAACTCTAATGCTCGTCTCAAGATGCGTCAAAATTGACAGCTTTCTATGGCTTGACGTTTACTTTGAAGTATCTTGTGACGCGCATCTCAGCGAACATAAGTTTATTAATACGGTCCTTAGTTTTTATATACTTTCATACAGTAAAGGTGATTTAAATACTACCTCTTAAAATAATTATAGCGACTCTATTACATGAACATTTAATTTTCAAAACATACACCTGTCTATAATTTGGAAAGTTTATTATTCTAGATGAACTTGGATCGGGTCGCTAATCATCACTACATAGTATAAAATAAAGTCGCTTCCCGCTGTCTGTCTGTCCCTATGTATGCTTAGATCTTTAAAACTGCGCAACGGATTTTGATGCATTTTTTTTAGTACATAGAGTGATTCACGAGGAAGGTTTATAAAGATAAAGATAAAGATAAAGATAAAGATATATTTATTGTAAAAACTGTGTAGGTACAATCGGTGTTATATATAATATATCAGACTCAACAGTTTGCCCATTTCGGACGTACAATAGTTTATAAGGTAACTTAACTTTAGGATCTAAAAAAAGTAAAAAGTAAGTAAGTAAAAATTTGTGTCAATCATTCATACACAAAAATATTCATTTAGGTTGTAGAAACATTTCGATATTAACCAATTTTTGAGTGTCATTTTAAAAAGTCTGCCATCTAATGACTTAATGTTATCTGGTAAATAATTATAAATATTTATTCCAGTGACAAAGGTGCTTTTCTTTAATATGTTGCTAGAGGACCTGACTGTACAAAGGTCATGTTTATATTGGGATCGCAAATATTTTTTACAATTACTTTTTTTACTAAAATGGTCATTACACTCTTTTACAAATACACAAATTTCTAGTATGTAAATACACGTCAGAGTTAAAATTTTGTTAATTCTAAATACATTTCTCAGGGATTCTATAGATTTAAGATTATAAATAATTCGTAAACATTTCTTTTGGAGAATAAACGTGGATTGAACATTTGTTGAGTTGCCCCAAAATATTACACCATATGTCAATAGAGGATAAACTTTTCCATAATATGCCTTTATAGCAACATCAACTGAGGTTATATTAGCCAACATTGATAGCGCATAAGCGCTCTTTGACAATTTTTTATTTATTTTCTCAATGTGCAATTTCCAGTTTAAGTGGCCATCTATTGTGACACCTAGGAAGTTTGTGTCATTTACTTGTTCAATTTTTTCATTATCAATAATTAAATTTATACATTGTTTTTGTTGCTTGTAATTTGTAAATTGAATAATTTTTGTCTTATCTAAATTAATTCTTAAATTTAAAGATGACAACCAACTCATTACTAATCTTAATGTTTTATATAATTCAGTAGTGATATCAGAACTGCTTAGTTTGTCTTCAGTTATAAATATAGTAGCGTCATCGGCGAACATAACACACATGTGGTCAGTTATTAGGGGAAATTCATTGACATATACCAGGAATAAGAGAGGTCCAAGAACACTGCCTTGTGGTACCCCCTGTAAGTTTACTTTATAGTTTGACTGTTCACATTTGATGGTCTTGGCGGTTTTGTCATATTTATCTAAAATTATAGCTTGAACTCTATTTGTAAGATAACTTTGAATTAATTTTAAAGCAGTACCCCGAATCCCAATGTGTTCAAGCTGACTTAGTAGTGTTTTATGTGAAACACTGTCAAACGCTTTTGATAAGTCTATAAACAACCCAATTGAAGTTTTTTTCTTATGTACATCCATCCATATTTGTTTTAAAATTTTGAATATTGCTAAAGTAGTATTTTTGCCTTTTTGAAAGCCAAATTGAGATGAGTTTAATATGCTGAATTTTTTAAAGAATGAATTTATGCGATTTGATATAACTTTTTCAAATATTTTAGAAAAGTTTGGTAATAATGCTATGGGTCTGTAGTTTTTGATTTCAGATTTCAAACCTTTTTTGTGTAGAGGTCTTATTAATGCCTTTTTTAGATCATTTGGGAAAACCCCACATTCAAGAGTTAAATTTATAATATGTACCAGAGGCTCCGCAATGTACTCAACACTTGATTTTATTAATTTCATGGGTATTTTGTCATGACCTGTACTTTTTTTATTTTTCAAGTCATTTACAACATTTTTAATCTCGTTTACACTCACTGGGGTCAAAAATATACTATTAGGATTAGCGTTTGTTAATGATTTATACGGCATAATATTTGTACTATTTTTATTATGTAAGAAATAGTCGTTTATTGTATTAGCAATGTCAAGTGTTTTATTGATTGTAATATCACCCTCTTTTATATATTCTATTGTGTCTTTAATCATGTTTATTTGTGTCGTGTTTTGTTTTATAATTTGCCATGTGGCTTTACTTTTATTTGAACTCCGATGGATGAAGTCTAAATTTGTTATCCGTTTTGATTGTCTAGTTACAGATTTAATTATTTGACAGTATTTTTTATACGTGTTTTTTACGTCTGGATCTTTTGATTTTAAATTTTTGATTTTATATGTATAATAAATTCTGTTTTGTGTACGGGTGTTACAAAAAACTCACCTATACTGAAGCGAAGCGAGGGCGGGTCGCTAGTATTTAATAGTAATTAAATGTTAGAAGTATTTGAATTGAAAAAAAAACAACATGTACTTAAGTGCTCATTTTAATACAAAATAACCTTCTTTTCAAGTTTTTTTTTCTTTATACAAAATTCCAAATAAAGCTATGAATCTCAATTAATTTATGTATATAGAATAATAATTATATTCATATAGGTACAATTATAGTTGTAAATATAATAACAATTTCGAGATATGTTTCAAAATCTCACATAATCTCACATTTAATGTACTGTAATAAATACGTCAAGAAAGTAAGTAAGAACTGGTAAGAAACAATTGATTTACTCGACTTAGGTAGGTACTCAGGTTATTATCAGTCTTTGATCTATTAATCACACGATCATTATCACTGAGCGAAGTCTCAACGATAATAATTAAATTTAGGACACTAAGAGGTATAATTTTGAATGAAGTGATTATACTACCTCATTGAAAATATTACAGCTCGGAAAATTATCTACTCCTATCACTATCACAAACCAAATAACATGTCATGTGCAGCTTCGTGTACTGACATGAATTTTGAAGAAGAAATTGCATCTATTTCTATATCATTTTATGCAAACCTCACGTAAACTGTTTTATTTGAAATATTACTTTTTTAATTCTTTTTTACTTCTATTATACAACTAGCGATATATCGATAAAAAATATTCCTAACACTAGCTACATTGCCACAGTCTTTTGTTTTGCCGCGAAAAATCCGGGCTCTGGTTATCGGTATCAAAAATATATACCTACGATTGACGTAAGCTGTCAGACTGTCGCGCCGCGCGCCTACGTCAATTCGAAAAACGCTTACGTTAGCGTAAACTTGTCTAGCTTCACAGTTATATCAGTAAAATTTCGATTTGGAGCGTGGCGGTAAACAATATTTACCCCGCTCCAACCAAGGGCTCATGCTGATGTTCGTCGCCAGGACTGCGTCCACAAACATCTTGGTGACAACACAAGTTAAGACGACAAAGAGAACTAGTATTAACCGGTCCAACACGGCAGCATAGCTATTGATCCAAGATACTATCCCGTACATTACATGCATTTCTTGCTCCTTGAACATTTCACAGGGTTCTTCAAGAGCGGCCATAGGAATCGTCAAACAGGTCAGCATAGTGATCACCGAGAGGAGTATCGATACATATGTGTCCATAGTCTGGTCTATTTGTAGCATTGTCTTGTAATATACTTTTTGTTTCTTCTTCCTACAATCTTCCTCCTTAAAGATTTCGTCTAGTTTCAGGAACATTATTATCCTAAAAAATATAATGTTGTGTTATTTTGATTGCACACTTCAAATGTAAATTACCAAGACATAAATTCATGGTGTGGCATTAAGGTCCATTAACAATGAATAAGTATATCTCTTGGGTTTGCATTGAATACCAAAAGAACTGATTAGGGGTCTCAGTTATTCTACATTGTTTTTACAATTGTTTTTATTCGGCCGCCTTTACTGCCAAGTTCATAAGATAGTCCTGATAATATATAGAACAAGGATCAAGGGATACAGTCAGTACATAAAAAAAATGTTAGAGGAGGAAATCAAATTATGGGCCTCCTGATAAAGTGATCACCGCCACCCATGAACACTCGCAACAACAAGAGGGGAATCGCAGATGCGTTCCCGATCTTTGAGAAAAGACTATCTATGATTCTACTCATAGATAAAAGAAGAATTTATTTTTCAATAAGAAGAAGAAATACATTTTCTCAAACATGCAATGAAATGTTGGCATTATGTTAGTTATTTTAGGCTTCAAAGTATCACGTACCGGGCGGAACAACTCGAGAGAAATGTAAAGGAATTTCATACAAAAATGAAGGCCTAGGCCGGGTTTTTTTTTTTTTTTTTTTTAATGTGCACATGGCGGCTGTGTTTATGAACAGGCTAAAATAGCTAAATTATGTTTATAGCATATTTGAGAAAAAGTTATAACGTCAAATACTAGCAGTGCATAAACGTTTGGGAGACATCCGCGCTGTGTCGTGTGCTACGCCTGATATGCCTCCTAATTACTGCTGCGCTCCTGGTACTTTTTTTAACACGCAATAACTTTTTTCTTGAGTAATGGTTTTTTCATTTCATTGCATATGTTTGAGAAAAGCACTGTACACACCTCGCCGTGAAAAGGGGTTGCCAGCCTCGTAACTATCCGGCCGTCTATATCACTCGGCCGGCAACCCCCTACTTCCCAGCCTCTGTAGTAATGTACTATTCACCAACGATAAGACACACATATACAAAATGAAATGAAGGAAACAGTGAAGGTAAAAGAGAAGGCACGCAACGTATATCAGACACCTACAGCGCTGATGTACTTAATGATTCAAAATTTACTTACTTGTGTAACGCTAACTTATGGAACATCATTTTGGAAGCTTTTGTAAATAAATTGCTCGTCTTCCCCACACACTTGTTGGTAGTTGATTTCCTTTTGAATAAACACCTGACATCATCGGTAGTCACTTATATATGATCCTGCTGGTCTACGTAACCTGTGTCATTTACTTATGATCTTTAAAATTACCTACAAATGATTATGATTAGTAAGACTTTTTTTCAATGAGAGGTCTTTAGACCAAGGTATTTAAGTAATGACGTCATTGCTAGTATATGTGTAACTAATATTGTAATGAGTAATTTAAAGCATCATCAAGAAGTTATTATATCGAGTTTGTAATTATTTCGATTGATATCACTATGTTGTATTTACATTAATTTTGGTATTGGTCTAGAAATAACCAAGTTTAATTTATAATAAAACAGAGTGCTTCATGAAAGCATTAATACTTTAAAATGGTCCTGTAGTATGAAAGTATGATCAGTTGACTTTGATTAACCCACGGTTCAACACGAACTCTATTGTTAACGGGAAGCTAGTCAAACGCTTAATTCCATATCGAGTTTTGTATAAAACTAAATCTATAATGAACCCAGATCATCCAGAAACTTACAATTTCATTTCATTCCGAAACGTTATGTTGGTTAGGATTTTAGCCGGTTTTTACAACGACTTCTTTCGTCGTTTATTTTTTCGTGTCTTTGCAAGATTGTACTGCGTCACCTTGTTTATTATTGTAACCGCGATAATAATAGATATGATCCACCTGTCTTATTGGCCACTCGTTATATCTCTTATTCATTGGCATTTCAGCGTTTTCATGTCAATGGTCACCGGAGATCAGTATTTCTTGCGGTTTTGCTGTGCCGTCAAGTTGCTTGATATACGCATGAAAAGAAGGGACTTGGTCATCAACCGTCCAGTGTCGCGCGTGATTTTTCTCTTGATCACTGTGATCAAGTCAACGCAGATGATCATAATCACGTTCGCATTTCTGATTGGATATTTGCCGTACCGTGGCTATTTTTGTTTCACTGTCGCTTTCATGTGGGCCTCACTGAACATAAGTCATATTCTTCACATTTATATTTTCGAAATAACCAGTCACAGAATCAAAATTCTTCGAGAATCCTTGGAGAATACATTTAAAAAGCCTTGTCATAGAAGTCAGGATAGAGTCACGCATAAAATTAATGCTATTAAAGGGAGTCTGGCTGTATACAAGTGTATATTTGAAAACACCAAATCAACGTTTGGCCCTGTTAAGGTTTCGGTAAGTACTTATTGTTTGTATTTCAAGCCAAACCCGGGAGAGTAATGTTTTAACCTCCTAAGGCCCAGCCTACTACAAATACCCAGTATTTTGTTAGTTGGGCTTTGAGTATACCATTAAGGCAATAAAGTTCAATTAAGTTTGTTCAAAAATGCCATTTTCAATTTATGAAGAAAGGGAAATAAACTATATTCCCATTCCAACACAGTTCAAATTAAATTGCCTTGAAAATGTACGTCCTATTGTACACTGGGCCTTACGAGGTTAAACTGTTTGTATGTAACTAGAAATAATTGAGTTTTTTCCATTTAATTGTCTACAAATATCAATTGTCGAATTTGACCACCAAGCAAAACGTTCTTAACTAATTTTATTCATAGCTAAAATGTTCTTTACGTCATCGTACCAGACGTACAATTAATTTTATTTTATTGGCATTTAAAAACTAAGGACTTTCGATTGTGTTCAGTATAATGACAACCACTATTGTCAAATCGTAAAATAATTATACATGATTTGAACTTTGAACAGAGAACGAACTAAAATGGTACAGTCACCGTCATAAATAAGTGATGATTTCTATACCTTGTCGCTTTCATCGTTTGACAAGTTCGTATGACATTTCAAACACGACGTTAAAGTGACTAGGTTCATAAATGATAACTTATTTATGCCGGTGACAGTACAGTGGCCCAGAAAGTAGTTTGGCTGATAAAGAAAGTTTTGTAGCATACATATAAGTATGATGTAGAATTTAAGAAAGATATTCTTAAGCTGCAACCACACCTCTGCTTAAAATACGGCGACGGTACGGAAACGCAGTGACGCGTCGTATCAGTACCGTTTTTGACGCATGGTCCACACACCGCTGCTTAAAATACGGCGACGGTACGGAAACGCAGTGACGCGTCGTATCTCTGTCACTGCGATTCCGTACCGTCACCGTTTTTTAAGCATTGGTGTGGGCGTAACTTTACATAATAACAAGATTTTATTACAGGTATTTATTCCTTTTTTTACAGGTGGTCGTAAGCGTCATATGTAGTTTTGGTAAATTAATATTTTACTGTTACGACATCATAAAACGTTTAAACGTAAGTTCTTGCAATATTTTTTTTACTGCAATTTTAAGATATAAGAAAAAATGCCTACGTAAAATAACGAATAAGAGATATAAAATAATATAAATCGTAATGCAATGTTTGTTTTTTAATTGATAATTTAAAGTTTGTTTTGTTTTCAGTTATATTCAATACTAGTACTTAATGTAGTTGCCGTGGAATGCGTTCTTGCGTGTGTAATGACATGTCTAGCCGCAATATTTAGCGATCAAGCAGCAAACGAAGTGAAAAAAATGAAAATATTAATTTGCGAACAACTTTTGATTTGTGAAGGTAAGTAGTATAATAATTATAACCACATGTTACCTTTTTCTATTCTATAATCTATACTAATATTATCTATACTAATATTATAAAGCTGAAGAGTTTGTTTGTTTGTTTGTTTGCTTGAACGCGCAAATCTCAGGAACTACTAGTGTTAGATAGCCCATTTATCGAGGAAGACTATAGGCTATATATCATACTCACATAAACCGACGCGAAGCGAGGGCGGGTCGCTAGTATCTATGATATATATAAATTGTTTAAGTACTAATTTACACTGTCATCTCGTCCCGAAAGAAAACACCTTTACCAGAATTAACTGAATCCCAAACACTTTTTAACTTTTAGCTGCTGTGTGTTTGGTAGTTTTTGTGATTTCTGACGTGCTACTTCGACTGTACGCTATTGCGGAACTTTTTTTAAGTACTGTTACGTATGTCTATGATCAGCTATGATCACTTTCCATCACGGGCGGTCTGTATCCTACTCGGTAAAACCATATCGCTTTTGACACGTTATCGTATTGTTTTAACTTAGCCACCATAACTTCAAGTGAATACGAGTTATCAAAACTTTGTCAAAACAGCAATATGGTTTTAACGACCACAATAGAGCTCCAAGTGGCTTTCTTTGCACAAAAAAAGTTACATAGATTATTTAGTTTCGATTATAATTTGATTTTTATTTTCAGATGACCGTCTTCGGAATGTGGTAGAAGACGCTATGGATTACCTGACCACGTACCCTTCCAGGGTCACCATCTTGCGAGCTGTAAACTTCGATCTGACCCTCCCCGTCTCTTTAGCCAGCCTCTGCGTTACATACCTTATCGTTATTATTCAGACGCTTCAAATATAATTAATTTGTACTATCAGACCATTGGAACCTTGACCCACCATAGAACTGTGTCACAGAGACGTTATGATTCAAGTCATAAGAAGTGTCAAACAAATTGTTTTATAATGTCACTGTGACACCGTCTATGGTGGGTCAGGGTTCCATTGGGCTGATAGTACATGCACTTTCATGCTTGGAAGTAATAAATATTAGATAGGTAAAATCTCCTGATAACTATTAGAGATTATGTCGTTTGGCCAAAGTGTTTTTGGTCAAATGTATTAATTCCCAAAATTTCATTTCCTTAAATTTTGTATTGTTTTGGTTTTATATCCGGTATATCGAAACCGCTTGCTAGCTAGGTAGGTTTAGGCTCATATTATATTAGGTTACCCTTGTGACTGGTATCCCACCTTTTAGCCAGAATATGTTTGGCCGAATGTATCGTTTCCCAACTGTTGCATGTGCCAACGCGAGTTTTTTCTGTAACTAAATATTTCAGGATTTATTTCAGTACCATCGTGTAGAACCCTATAGGTTAGGTAAGGTTAGTTTTATAAAATTCCTGAAATATTTACAGTCACAGAAATAAAAGCGGGTTGGCAAATGAAACAGCTGGGAAACGATTTGGCCAAACATATTTCTGCCAAAAGGCAGAGAGCCCTTGTGACTACATAAATAATAAATCAACTGCGATGGGAAACAACTTTTCGAGAAATTATACATTTGATCAAAAAAATTTTGGTCAAACGGAGTAGACCCAGTTTTATATTCTCGCTGCTGAGGTGAAAAGTTATATGTGCGTAAAAAAGACCAAAGTTTCGAGACAACCACATACAGACTTGCGTCGAGGTCAAACAAAACCCTTTTTCGTTCCAGACTTAAAAAATATCAGCGGAATATAGTCATCACATAAATGTCTAATTCCCATAAATATCATACTACGACGTTAGTGTAACAGATGTTCCGGAATACCAATTAAATTTACATCAGGGAGTCGAAATAAGTTTGATGTATTGACGTCCATCAGGGAAGGAGGAGGGGGAGGCAAATGGCAGGGGCAAGGGCAGTTATTATGAAATACTAATCAGGATATTATTGATTGATACTATTTGTAACAATAAATGCATACAGTGCAACTGTGGAACTCCCTTCGGTGGTTTTACCAACTAATTATGACCTTCACCTTCAAGAAAAGAGCTTAGCACCGATAACTCTTCTTGAGTTGGTGGTGTTTATGGGCGGTAGTGATAATTTTCCATCTGTTAACTCACATGCTCCTTTGCCTTATTCTGTTTAAAAAAAATCTTTATTCAACTTTATTCAGCTCACTGCTTAAGTCATTGACGCGAGAAAATATAATTTGGCAATTTTTTTTAATGAGACAGAAACCATGCATCAATGTCAACGTGTGACCAAATTTCAGTACTAAATGTAAACAAGCTGATTTCCATCGCCATACACTTTAAACGACGATTCTTTAACGGTACTTGATCGATAAAAAGAAAACGTTTGTCGAGGTATAGGAGTGTTATTCTCTCAAAAACATTTCAACGATCGGACGAACGAGCGAAATTGCAGCGGCAACTTTAGGTAGTCCCGTCAGAGCGAACAAAACACATTATAGCGCGTGAAAATGCACGCGCTATAATGTGTTTGGACATCCGACCGTCGTTGTTCAGAGGATCACTACCCTGTCCTCACAGTTTCTATTGACTGTAAGTTGACCACGTGGTTAACTGCTACGTACGAGAATGTCATCCCGTACATTTTGAGTAATAGAAAAGAAAAGCTTTAGTTGCGTTTGCATATTGACTAGAGTATCTGGTTAATTACCTTTAGTCAGTATTTTCGTTCCCATTTAATTTGTCAATTTTTTTTTAATTTGGAATGCCTTTTCATCTTAAACTGTATTTTTTTAGGATAAACCCAATCTTACCTTATAATTACAGCCCCCTATTTGACCATCATGACAATGACAGGTGACAGGTGATATTTTAGTGTACACTTCGCGTCTTATATGAAACCCAGTGATGTATTTATCAGCGTGTTAACTTTGCAATGTATACCGAATTGTCACCTGTCATTATGTCATTGTCATGATGGTATAAAAAAAATGAAAAGTTGAACATATGAAACAGTTGGAAAACAAAACTTGGACTTGCAATAGATCACTAATTTAAGTACCTACCTACTTATATGTAAACTAGCATTGTTGTAAAAATAAAAACTATGTATGACTTCCTTAATACTTTATTTGGTTAGTAAACATTATTCATCTTATACTTCTTTATTTTATTTTATTGTTTTTGTTACAACATCGTAAAATATCGAGTCACAACACTCACATCCGTAGCACTAAAAGTAGAACCTGTTTTGTTTCTATTACTTTCAAGCTATACGGCCCTAAAACAAATTCTCCATGTTAAATATAAATACTCACTTAAGGGTTTTCCGTAGCTCTTGACGGGTTAATCTACACAAACTGCATACGCAATTAATATGTTAAAATCAGTCGTTGCACGTTGGTTGACAAGCCATCACAAACGACATTTTCAACAATTACTGATTAAATTTAACGTATCGTACCCAATATTGGCTCCAAACTGAGCAGCAATATGCAAAGTGGCACTGAATATGATAAACTTAAATTGGGCAACACGTCTTGACACTTTAAACCGCTCCAATCCCGGGAGTGCGTTTGACACAGCCTTAATGAGTTCCGGCCGAATTTAATTTAATATTAACGAGGCAAGACCACCGTCTTACAAATGTTAGGTGTACGTTTGCAGTATTAAAGGCACCACTGATTAACAAACTGCAGATCGATATGGACATGTCCACGTATCATAATTATATCTATTTATCATATCCTCGTAACCTCAACGTCTTAAATTTAGGACATTTGTCAAAGTGCAAATACAATCCAATAAGACTTCAAAGTATTAAAAAGAACTGAACCAAATTATCTTATAAAACAGATACAACACGATGAAAAATTTCCCATCACTACCCGGAAATGACTTTATATTTGTCAACGTCACATCCCCACTGGTGCCGTATCAAAATAATGCGGACAAAAAAAATACAAATTCGCGACATTTTTTTCCACAAATGATCCGTGTCGACTCCGGGTCTCTTATTAGATTATCAGGTCGATTTGCAATTCCGTGTGTTCACATACATGTTTGTTTTGCGGAAATGAATCGCATTCGGTAGAAGGGTCGGTATTGTTGACTCAGGCTAATCCATGTACATAAATTTATTCATGTACCTGCAATATAAATATTTACTTTTGCTTGGTAATACTTTAGGAATGAATGCAAACTATGTTAAAATATCAAGTATTATTTTATAATAATTTGTTATGCTTGTTGTTGTAATTGTAATCCCGATAGTACAAAAACTGTAAATAAACTAAAAAAAAAGGATTCATTTTGATTAACACAAGCCATTCTTATGAAAATGCATACTAACGGATGTGAGAGTTTGTAAATAACATTTTTAATATACATTTAAACCCATAAATATGAAACAACGCATATAATGATTTTTAGTCATTCAAAATATAAATCGTTTTTATTCCAAATAACAAGAGTGACCCTCGCAGCAGGCCACGTGTCTATTTGATTAGTTCTCAGCTTCATTGCATTTTAGAATACACACTATTAAAGAACTTTTGTAGAAAATCAAACGTTAAGACAACTACATAAGGATGAGAACTGTGGAAGTAATGGTTTGAGTTTTGGATTATAATCCCCTAATATGGCTAGATCAATGTGAGCTCTATTTCTGTAGAAGATAGGGTTAGTTTTGTTTGTGTTTGGTTTAAGAAAAGAGGGGTTTTAATCCCGTGTATGAACATTGAATTACTTGACCGCCCGTAGTTTTTGCTACTAAACACAATAGGTGCTTTGTAAAGGAAGCGTGCATCGAGAAAATTACCCGTCGGTTGTCTTGGCCTCAAATAAGCTTTGTGTTATAAACTATTATGACTCGTAAATGTAGAGACGTACCACTGTGCCTAGGGTAATTTAAAACGTATTATTTTATTTTTACTACTTAAAGAAATTATTAATCGAAATGGAAAATGATATATACAAAAAATACAAACTTAATATAAGGGGAAATAATGGTTTTTGAGTTTCCAGCAATATTCGCCATTTTTAGTTACGTAGGTACCCTAAACATCTTAATCGTTATAATGACGTCAAAGTCATCTATAGATTGGTATATCAATAGATATATCTACGACTTATAAAGTTTAAATCCACACTTAACTCATTTAACCCTTACGCAGCGCGTGACTTGATTCAAAGCGCATGTCAGATAGAATGCGTGCATTTTATGCCCGTTGAGCCATATCTGTCAAAACCTAATACGATAAAATGCGGATTTGAAACGCGGTGACGTCATTTTGACGGCTTTGGCGTAGGGTGTGCACTGTGCACTTGTACCGCCCGAAATTAAAACTTTTATAATGTTTGTTTTTTGTATGGAATGGGAAATATCTATACAGTATTTTATGTTGTGAAATAGGTACTGATTTATGAAACATCACTTACTTTATATTATTTAATTTACTATAATTAGGATTTCACTAGGGGATATTAAACATCCATAATGTTTACTTTATCAGTTAGAAAACGCTGCGACTCAAATGTACATTTGCCTTTTACTTGATAGTTAAGTACTTATTCAAAATACAGTTTGTCTATCTATAATGATATGTACTACGATAGTACATCCTGGCTACAGATGTTTTCAATACAACATTGCATTTAATTGCTTTGTTCCCATCAAATTAAGGAAATAATTAACGAGTTGGCAGGTGGCAACCCTAACTAGGTTAAAAAGACCCCAGCTGCACTGAAGGGTTAAACGGTTATGTGGCTATTGCGAATAATGAGAGGTGTTTAAAAGAAATTTACTATCCCCAGGGTGTTCTTGGCACGCAGTGGGGGGGTTAAGAATGGTCTTGCCTTGCCGCAAATGGGAAGCGAAAAATTAAATTCTTTTTTTCGTAATTTCCAGATCATTTGCAGGGTTAAAAGGTTTAAATGTTTGAATAGACTGAACGAATTGGGTAATTTAAAGAAAGGTATTCTCATTTGGTCGGTGCATTCAGGGATAAATTGGTTTGACTTTTTAGCAAACAACAACGTTTCAATGACTTTACGAGTATGTACGTACCGAGAAATTGTTTCTTTTTCCGTTTAAAACCATAGAATAGACAAACCCATAGAATAGAAATAAAGTATCACAATTATTTGCTTATTTTTAACCATTTGAAACTTGTGGTAATTCTTGTGTTCTTTTAGGTTTTCGTAAGATAAGATAAGATAAGCTACATTTTAGTATCAGAAAATGTGTATCCTGTGCGTATTCTATCCCTACTTACTAAGTACCATAACTTTTTAATCTTTACTTTAGTTAAAAATGCGGAATTGTGGTCGGTTGTTTGTTTTTTTTCACGGTTCAACGGTTCAACCATCGATTAGAATGTCATTATTACGTAACTATTATAAAACTCAAGCAACCTAATAAAAAACAATTACGCATTGCCTTAATCACATGCAATAAAATTCTAACTATTTTGAACTTTGATATCAAAATGTACTATTTAAAGCAAATGCCAAATAAACTACGAGTAAGTATTTTCAAACGTCCTTCCGTTTGAAAATACTCGCCGTTTGGAAAACTATATCAATAAAGATGCTAATATCCTATTTTAACCTGCGAAGACGTTTACAGGGTTAAGATACGTATTGCAAGATAGGGTTGGTAATTTTGTTAAAGTATATTTAATTAATGATTATTGAATAAACGTGTTAAATAATGGTTTTATTTGACAACATTTTACCTTCTGTCATTATTTACATATTGTTTTGGAATGTGAATTAAATAAAGTTGTAAGTAAAAAAAATAATGTTTTTTTTAAATTTTAATATATGGCTTTCACTCCTGTTAAGGTGTATTTCGCAAATGTCAAGTTATTTATAGACACTCCCATGGACTTATTATAGCAATAAGTCCGTGGATATCACACCACACGCGAAGACAATTGTTCGGTATAAGAGAATTTTCTCGAATGGACTAAACAGAAGCAAGTAAAGTCCAAATTAAATGTTAAGTAAATTATGAAGTGTATGGGCTGAAACGTTTTAATTTTTGTAAAAGAAATAATAAAGATTAAGTAGGTGGACGTTTTTCACAATACTTACACGAAAAATATTAAATCACTTGACTGTCATCAATACAATAGTCCCCTGCCGCATCGGTCTCTCGATATGTTCGCGATAATCTCAAAAAGTACTGAACGGATTTTCAATAATTCGGAGATAGACATTTTTTCATTTAAGTTTTTATGTATATTAAACTCTGGTTTACGAACAGGTGTGACAGAAAACTGACACAAGGCACAGAGGGTCGCTAGTAAATAAAATGAATGACAGGTGTCAGGATTGTTTAGAGGCATTCCATCTTATTCCAGAGCTTTTGCAATCTCAAAATTGCAGTCTAACGATTGCAGTCTTATGATTGCAGTCTTGAGATATGTCTATGTGTCGTCTCAGAACCCACTATCATCAGGTAAGAAAAAAATATCTTAATTTTTTTATAGATACTTTTATTTTTGGCAACCCTAGACAGACAAACATCATCGACTATTGGTGCCATTAGAGATTCCAGAAATGGCTTCTTACGGAATTTAACGGTAATATTCTAGATCAGACAGCAGCGGCTGCGATTTCAAAGGTAATCTAGTTTAAAGTAGCCTTTAGCACTATATTTACTAGATAGTTGCAAAAACCATCGCCCTTTAACCATAAGCGTCCTCATTACTGTTAGTCTGTTCTGTAATAAGCTTAATCTTTGACGCGGTTAACGTAATGTATACTCCTATACTAATATTATATAGCTGAAAAGTTGGTTTGTTTGTTTGCTTGAACGCGCTAATCTCGGGAACTACTGGTCCGATTTGAAAAATTCTTTCAGCGTTAGATAGCCATAAATATGCGCACATAAAATGAAGCGAAGCGAGGGCGGGTCGCTAGTCGTATATATTTTTGTCTTCAACTGTACCTGATGGTTACCTATCTGGAGCTTATAATTACTTAACTATTTCATTTGTCTAAATTCGTGCACGTTTTTAACACCTTCCGCCACCGTCCTTTAACGTTAGGAGACTGAGGTCAAACGCAAACCCACTATTAAAAAATAAAACATGTTTTTTTTATTGTAAAACCGTTAATTTTTTTAGAATTTATTATTATTTATTAACATTATTACATAATATACAGCATGCAGGTGAGGACACCCTGTATGTCGGATCGCATCATACTTTGACCGAACATTAATTGAATGCCAACAAGATCGTTAGCACTTAGCCGATTGTGCCCCGAGGCTGCTGACGACTGTTTGAGGAGTATACTGCCCTCTTAAACAAAAAGGACGCACGCGCAATTTTAAAATCAAAGCAAATTTAACCCTACGCCCAAATAATTAAGGTTAGTAATACATTTGCGATTTTATGAGACATACGCCCTTTTCTCTAATGAGCGCAGTGTAGCTGTGTACTTGGTTAATGCAGCGCCAAGCCTTATAGTCCAGTATAAAGCTTTATACACATACGCGGATGTATGCTTTAGGATAACAAACCTGAGGCGCAGTCATTCCTACTGTTTAGTTGCATATACGTAAATGCATTTAGTTGTAACATACTATGTTGTAGCGGGAAGGCTTTGACGCTATGGTTTGTTTCAATAGAACTTGCCAACAATGTAAACAAAACATTCAATGAGATAACCATATTCTAGCACTATTTTATTCTTTTAATGGTTTAGGATAATGTGGAAAGAATTGATTAAATAACACATGGATTTAGCAGTATTTGATGATGTGGAATGGAAATTAAAGACATTTTGAATACAAGGTTTGTTTACATTGTTGGCAAGTTCTATTGAAATAAATGATTTTTTTGAGGATAATGAGATGTAAAAACCACGGGGGTTTTAAACCAGTGATACACAAAAATAAGGGACGTTAAAATGATAACGATTGATGATTTAACTACACAGTAAAATGACTTTTTTAAACAGACCTAAAATAAATAAAACTGGGTAAGAGCATGTCGGACCATGCTTAGTGTAAGGTTCCGAAGCCTTTACGACAAACAAAAAACTATCTCAAAAAACAACAAGTATTAACTATTTTTCTATTTAAAGTTATTTGGTGCTGGTTTTGATGATTTTTAGTAGGTATAAACACTTTAGTCGCCTGTATCACAGGAAGTAATTAAGCCTACTTAATCGTGATAGTTTTCCTTTTAAATTCAGTAAGTATATATGTGCTTTCATTCAAGATAATTTTCTGGTTTTTTATATTTGTGGTTCTCTAACAAAAATTAGCGCTTTAAAGCTTAATATTTCATAAACGGTTCCATTAATCGAAAAGCTTTTTCGGCAAACCCGCAATATTTTTGAAATACCTATCCAACGACATGCCACATAAAACAACATCCCAGCACTTGCATGAAATTTTGGTCAAAAATTATAATCCCTGTAAATGTAAAATTAATTTCACGTATATTTAATCATCCTGTATTTCCGCAACCATCTGACCAACTCATATGCGTGTAGCCACGGGGCGAAAAGCTAATTCAATATGACATATTCTAAACGTGATATCAGAACTCTTTGACGATAATCATGTTTACCCATGCCGTTCAATATTCATATTTGTTCTGAATGCTCCATACATGCTGTATTAACAAACCACCATCATAATCAAAACTACGCACCTGTTCAAAATGAGCAGTAATCCAATACACATTGAGTTCAAAAACGAGTGTTTGAGGGGTTGATACAGGGTGGTTGATTTGTTGAATGATTCTCTTTGATGTAACGGTTGAATGTTACCTTTTGATGTGAAGATGTGTTATGATTGTTCAATGTCCGTTAATTGAATTATTTAAGAGTTATAAAATACAGCATATTTAAATAAAATGCATTCAATTGCCATAAAAAATTAAATTCAAGGTTTTTCAATTAATAAAACTGTTAAATTGACGAAAACTCAACAATCGATTACATAATTATTATTGTAAATAATAAAAAAAAAACTTTACTAAACTTGTAATATTGTTAGGCGATGGGCTTGCAACCTGGTTAGTACTATGCACATGGTAAATATCTTAGATTGTTTGTGCATGGTTATAGAATTAACTACAAGTTGTTAGAGTTGTTGGTAATTATGTAGCGCTGCCTACCCCACTCTGGGATGAAGGCGTGACGGTGTATGTATGTATTAAAATAAAAATTAAATTAAGCTAATTAAATAATAATAATCCAACACACAATTATAAAAAAAGAACACCCTCTCTAACATGTCCACCCGCAGCATGGTCCCTATAACAGACACGTCACCAAGACCCTAAAGGTCCACAAAAAAGTCTTAAAAAAAAATTAAACAGCTTTAAACGCCATTACGAAAAAAAATGCCTATAGCATCCATTACTCAGGACTCGTATATGGTCGTCTTTATCCGTCACGCTCGCACTCACATATTAATCAGAAAGTGACGTTTGTTAATAATTTTGGTTTGTGAAACAACGACATAGGGGGCTTTTTCTTAAGATTTGGGAAACTAAGGGCACTTTGGTTGGGATCATCATTCTGAACAAGAAAAAGATGTACTCCCGATATGTGCCCAAAAATATGTATGGAATTGTTCCGTTTTGTTATCAAAATCCAATACGTTTCTTGGTAACATAACGGACAAATCCATACATGTTTTTGGGGACATATCGGGAGTACTATTTTTTATTGTTCAGAATGACGATCACAACGAGCGAGCGGAATTTTTCCCATATCTGAAAAAAAAGTCAAGAGTGTGCTATTTTTTTGAAACTCCCCAGGTGGTACGTTTTTCTCCGGAAAATCGGACACCACGGATGAAGTAGCGAGCAGTACCCATACCATGGGTTATAATTACCGTGCTCGCTAGCGAGTCGAATGCTCTGTCCCTAGCACTCTATAAGAATACTGCGAGGTCTGCGAGGGAAAGAGGTTCGACTAGTCAGGTGTCAGGTCAGGTGAGGTGTGTGCTCATGTTAAGGGCACAGAAGCTAGAAAATTATATTAACGTTAATATATTTTCCCCACTTTTGATTATGACAAGTAAGGTTCAAGGGTGTAAATACAAGTAAAACGGTTAAACACCAAAATCGCGTGTCGTCGTTAAAATTTAACTGTAAACGGTTAGTGGCAATAACCTGCGCCAGTTAGAACGGTTTACGCGCAATATCGGTTTAGCACGTTCTGCGGGCTTTATATCGTTTCGTGCACGTGAATACGTTTAATCGTTATAACGTTTCGATATTTAACGGTTTCTTATACGTGACTTTTGATGGGCAATGTTTGCCGATAAGTTTTAGTGTTAGGATGTTTTACGTAGTTTTGTGCAAAACTAGCGGTCCCGGGTTCCATTCCCGGTATGGCAAATATTTGTGTCATAACCGCGAGAGTTAAAAAATACTTAGAATAAAGATTTAATGATTAATGTTAATACGTTTCAAGTTTTGTACTTGATTCAAAACGCCTCTATCACTTCCATGAAGTCCTAGTTAACAACTCGACTAATAACTACTCGTACCTATGTACAGTCACGACCCGGGATTGTTGAGCCACTTGCCATTGTTCGTAATTTAGCCGTGTATTCAATAACCGATGTCACCGACAGGCTGACAGCTATTCGATTGGCATTACACGGCCAAATAAGAAACATGGGTAAGTGGCTCAACAATGTTCGCGACTGTACAAATAAACAAATTCAACGATTTTCACACTGAAATGGCGAAATATCGTATGACATTTCACAGCAAACCTAGCATATTATGCATATCAGACACGTCATCTTTTACCTGACACTGCACTGCTGCCGGCTGCACTTAGAATGCATAAATCATACGATTTGCATACTGCACCAGAGTTCATCGAAGATATCTGATAGTCGACGGAATTCGAAAACAGGAAAAGCTGAAGAAATGGAGTTAACGTTGGAATAGGAGAAGGTATATAATAAATACCACTTTTATTTATAGCGACAACTAAGATCTTCCTGTCAACTTATTTATAGATACTAATATTACAAAGCCGAAGAGTTTGTTTGTTTGTTTGCTTGAACGCGCTAATCTCAAGAACTACTAGTCAGATTTGAAAAATTATTTCAGTGTGAGATAGCCCATTTATTGAGGAAGGCTATAGGATGGATTGGTCTATAGGATCGCTAGTCGATTATAAAGAAATAAATATGTAAATATATCAGGGGACCATCTCACTTAAATTGACCTAGTCGTATACTTAGCTCTAGGCTTACTTATAATTATACTATGGGTACTACTACATAGTGATAAACATACTTATTTTAAAACATACGCACTTTATGAAAACATGTATGACTCAGACACAAATACTAGCGCTCATCATACACACAAAAATTTAATTCGAAAAAAAAAACAGGAAATCTACAAACTACTACCTATAGTCTACACTTTTAGGTATTTAAAAAAATGTTAACATAACTACCACGTGATAGAGTTCGTCAGTAAATAGAAGAAGAACAATCATACGTCAAAGTGCAATAAAACAGTTTTGATTGGCTGTTTAACAATGTCACTTGGTTTAGATTGTTCATTTTTTTTAAATACCTAAAAGAATAGACTAATAGTTAAGGTACAAGTGCGTCATCACAATCTTACAGAGGTTTCTTAATATAAACAACATGTATGTGCGTATACATGCAGCCACATTAAACATTTTATTGAGCACCACATATAATTATTATGTCATCAAGGAACGGATATAAAGAATACTACTGATTTTTTTTTGATGATTCAATACATTTCTTTTAAAAAACTAATTTGCATGACGATACGAAGACTATTTGAAATTGAAGGCGATATCTTCGTAGGTGGGTATGTATATTGATTAGGATCGATTTTTCGATTAGTACAACTCATTACCAACTTTTTGGCTCAGTGGGCAAAACCTCTATCAAGAACAATATGGTGTCACATATTTAAGTTTTATAGCTCCATGGCAAGACTCCATACCAAGGTAATGCAAAAGTCTAGTCTGAAGTCGAACTAGAGTTACACTAATTTGCATCGCTGAGCAAACTCCGCGATTTGATACAACTTATGACACGTGTGCTTTACGCCCTTATTTTTGAAGACTTTGGAGGAGTTGAGCATTAGGGAGATTTCTTATTACACATTGCTACGGTTTACATTAATGTCACAAAAACCTCTGTTTATGATTTCTTTGAAAGTGTCGGTGCTTCATTATGTAGCATAGATAGTTACGAGTTTTTCGTATTTAGGAAAGTTGAAAAGAGAAATGGATTTGCCCTAACTGTTGATATGATTATGAATAAAATAACACTGCTACGGTTTATTCACTTATTAATTTAATAAAGTTTTCTTATTAATAAGTGACTTTGCAGTAATATTATTTAGTTACTTACTATGCTTATCAATAATTGAAACGTATGCTTTACACCCTTGTTTATGCAAACAAACAAGGTATTCTGGTGAACACTTTCACATTACGGTAATTTTGTTAAAAAAATATGATAAAGTCGTCAATGTACGACTTTTTCTTTGGGGGTTTTGTAAAAAGTCTTTGGATAATTTTCATTTAATTTCAAAAAACTAAACAGGATATTTCATATTGTACTCGTTCTAAATTAATTCCATCAAAGGTGAAAATTCTATTAAAAATTATTATAGTAAATAAATGAGTATGGTACCTTCAAGAGACGAGCATACTTAAGGTCGAAAACGCATCTGCGATTCCTCTCCGTGTCAGGTGTCCATGAACGGTAGGATGACAAGTGACAGGTGACAATTCGGTACACATTGCAAAGTTACGAAGTTCCTGCATCAATGAGATTCATATAAAACGCGCAGTGTACACTAAAATGTCACCTGTCACGTGTCTAGGTTAGGATGGTGACATAGGGGTAGCAAAAAAAAGAAGTTTGTCACGTAATATTTATCGATTTATTATGTTAACATCAGATAACCTCGCAATCTATTTCCAGTACAAACGATAAGTAATAAAATTCACAAACATCTTTCTTCGACCAATGTTTTATTCAGTGGACGATCTAAATAAGTTAAGTTTCGGACAAAATGTTCCCAAGTGACACAGATACAATGCGTGGCCACCATAACTTTGCCGCTACCAAAACGAGTAATTCCTTTAAAATAACCTTTATTACTTCAACATAGAAGTGCACGTAGTGTGGGTTTGAGCTGTAATTAAAGGGTGGTGATTTCATACATTGCGGGGGAAACTGGCCATCCGTCAAAGTCTTCTTTATTTATCGTTCGAGTTGAATTTTATCGAACTAATAGCTAGCGAGATATATTTACGATTGGCAACGGACGCCGTGAAAAGGGTTTTTTGGATGCTCCAGAGATATATTGTTAGGCGAAATGTTTTTCCGTCTTGTACATCGATCGTTAATTTGGTGGACTTAGGTTTGGAATGTAACTTAATACATACATGTTTGTTTTACGCCTTTATTCCACAAGTAGGGCAGGCAGAGCTACAGAATTACCAACAACTCTAATAACACATACATAAGTACATACATAAGCTCACACCTTTATTCCCAGAGTGGGGTAGGCAGAGCTACAGAATTACCAACAACTCTAATAACTTGTTGATAATTACGCAACTTAATTGAACCTTATACTATATAACAAGACAGATATATCAGGCATGTTACATGGCGATAAGATGATGAAATACAAAGTAAGTACCGGAGAAAGAAACCAAAAAGTCGATGTGGAGACACAGCTTGAGACATTTTGAAATTAGCGTAAAGTCATTGGATTTTAATGTAATAATAATAACATTAGGACCGATCGTTGTGGAAAATCTTGGGGAAGACCTTTGTCCAGCAGTGGACGTCTTGCGGCTGATGATGATGATGACGATGAACAATAACAAGGTGGAAAGATGTACAGCTGGAGGACATGCGAGTGTCAGGCATCCAAGGAGGATGTCGAGGACAGAGCGAAGTGGAGAAGAAAGACCCAGGAAAGCGGATCCCATCACCATGTGGGGTTAATAACAGGTAGGAAGGGAGAGAGTCAGAGAATTTCGCACTTTACTTTTAGGTTTTTTTGTACTGTTGTTAGACGTTTATGAAATAAAAATGTCCGTTCTATTTAGTACGGTGTGGTTGCCGGGTTAGAATAGTGCCACTCCATGTCTTCCCGTGGATGTCGTAAAAGGCGACTAATAGAATAAAATCGAACATTAGTCCCCTCTTACACTGGAATAAGACTTACTCCGAGATTAATCTATACAAATTCGGCGTTTAATCGAAGTATAAGACCTTATTCTCGTTTGGTCGAATCCACCCTAAGGGAATATAGGCTTGTAGTACTGTTAAGCGATGTGCTTGCACCCTGTCACTAGTGCAAAATGTGGTTACAGAATTATCAACAAGTTTTTAGTTGCTCTGGGAATGAAAGCATGAGTTTATGTGAGAGTTTATGATTATATTATAAATCTAAATTGTGTTAGCTTATGTGTTTCCATCAAATTTTCAATAAGCCAATATTTGATATCATTTCAGACACTGTGTAAATCTATGAAAGTCTAGCGAGAGCGCGGCCATCGTTTATCACTGCGTTCTGCAGACATCAAATAAATGTCCGACACCGGGGACATTTCTCTAGTTCGAGATACCGAGCGTGTTGTGCTCTCGTGTGGCGTGATTTGTGGCTCGGTGCTGGCTTTGGAAAAATAGAGGATCGACTATTAATCGAGTTGGCTAAAAAAACAAATAATATGTTACCCATTATTATAGAATTTGGTGTCATGATCTTCAGCACACACTGTTTTCGTATGTATTATATGAAATTGGCGTTTTATATGGAGAAATTTATGAAAACGGTGGTTTTCATACATTGAATTTTGTAGATTATTTAATAACGTCAAATGCAAACCAAACAAAATTCTGTCAGGAATATTGGACACTTCTAAGCTATGTTATACATATCTTAAAAACTTTGCGTAATTGAAACACTTGAACTCGCAGCACATGAAAAGAATTGAGTTCACACTTTAATTTTAAACATTAAGTAAGAAAAACCATATTATTAGTATCTAAAACCTTTGTAACATAATGTATTAATGAAATTTAAAAAGAATTTGGAAGTCAAAATTGTAATGAATAAATTCCGTACAAAATAGAACACCTAAAAAAAACGGCAATTTCATAGGTAAGAACCCAATATGAACATTTATTAATACTTATGTACCTATTAAATTATTTTTGGTATCTAGTAGGTATTTAACAAAATGTTCAATACTGTTTAGATCTTCACTTGCACCTGGTATTCTGTTAACTATGTTGTTGACTGGTAGAGAATGGCTTTAGTCATTAAGTCCGCCATTTGTACTTTTTTAAACAACGTTTACCATAGTCGGTACATTCTTTTCAAAGCTACGAAGCCTCAGACACACACGTTAATCTTACAACACTGTTTTTTTGTTAATCACACTATATTACACTAATATTATAAAGGTGAAAGTTTGTGAGTGTGTGAGTGTGTATGTTTGTTACTCCTTCCCGCTGCAACGGCTGGACGGATTTGAATGAAATTTGGAATGGAGATAGCTTATACACTGGAATAAAACATAGGCCACTTATGTAAGTATGTATGTAAACTCTTTATTGCACAATAAAAAAAACAATTACAAGTAAATTCGTACATAAACTTAAGATTAACATGTACAAAGGCGAACTTATCCCTATAAGGGATCTCTTCCAGTTATCCTGACCATGATTGAGGAAACTGTACGAGGATAGGCAAGATTACAAGGATGTGCACAAAAATAAAGAAACTCATAATTCTACAGCTAAATATCCATAAATTATACATACCACTTATTATCCCAAAAAAAAAAGATCCCGAGGGACTAACGATAATCGAAATCTACGTGGACGAAGTAGTGGGCAGAAGCTAGTTTTAAAATAAACATAGTGAGATGAGTTGAAATTTAACGTTGGTAAACACAAAACATGAAATATATCAACGACATCCATCGGTTCCAAAAACAGCGGAAATAAGACCGCCCCCACATCACATGTCGTAACACATCATTAATCTCTGATCTATGTGACATTTAATTACCTAAAACACCATTATATCACGTGTTCTTCCGGTCCTGCCATTTGGTAGCTTTATAAGTAAAATAACAGTGAAATAAAACTTATGTCAACGGCATAAGGCAGAGAATGTCGCGACGTGTTGATGTAATTAATATTGTTTTACTTATTGCTTCACGCCTAAGATTTTATTGCTTCTTGCTAGATAAGAAGACGATTAAAAGGAAATAGGGTTTCATCACGTTTGTATAAATGTTTTTAAGGTGTTACGATTGAAGATGTTATTTTATTTATTTATTTTATGGCATAGAGAAGACAAACGAGCACACAGGCCACCTGATGGTAAGTGGAAACTGTGACCCATAGACATTCGCATTCACAAGACTGCAATGCAATCCTAAGACTGCAAATGCGTTGCCAACCCTGAGGACTAAGAAGGAATGCCTCTATGCTAGTCATTTCACCGGCTGTCTTATCCCCAAACCGGAACACAACAATGCGAACACTGCTGTTTGGCGGTAGGTTAATGGATAAGATGGTGGGGATGTTACGATTAAAGTTTGTGACATAACTTCTTTAATCCATGGTTTAAAATCCAACATCAAATAACTATTATTTACGACCTTTTGCACCGTGTATTCAAATACGTTACGTTAGTTTCTTGTAAATTAAGTAAGGTTCAGATGCTACGAGGCGCGTAGTACTTTATATGCTACGGTATTCGTAGCACTGATCATGTGCAATTTCATACTCATGCCTTATACCTAAATAGAACCATACCACCTCACGGTATAAAAATCACATAAATTATACGGCCCTCCCATGTTGATTATCGTTGTTCCCTAGGGATTTTTTAAATTTTCCAGCATGAAGCCTATGTATTAATCCAAGGCCTATGCTATCTCCATTTCAAATTCGATCCAAATCCAGCCGATGCAGTGTCAAAGTGTAACAAACTTACACACACACATTTCGCATTTATAATATTGGTGAGATGATATATGTACAGTCACGAGATTTAATTTGGTACCCACCTTAGGTCCAAAGTCAATATGACATTCTACAACAACAACGTTGAGTTTCGTAAAAGTTACAAATGACTTGACATCTCTAATGACATTGACGACTTCAAGCATGTTTTTCTTGAAATGGGTCCCAAATTAACGCTCGTGACCGTACGACAAAGAAATCACGTATCTAACAAAGTGCATAGTGCCGTTTTTTTTAATCTCGCAGTCGTGAATAACATTCGTATATAACATGCATCGCATTAAGCAACAAAAGCGAAGAAACTTTAGTGTAACCGGTGACAAATACTAGAACATTTCACAGTCTGGTTCCCATACAACAATACATGAGTACGTTGTATTGAATGGCAAGCATTCGTTTAAAATGTTTTAGCGAATTTAAAGGGTTTGAAACAGTCGATTGATTTTTAGGGTTTTTTTGATGTCACAGCCTATTTATTGCGAAACTACTGGACTAAATTGATGACACAAACCAGATGTACAAAGTAAATATATGTTTTTTCCAAATAAGGGTCATTTTCAGGGGGCAAAGTAAGAAATTAAAAAACAAACTTATTATGTCAAATGAAAGGGCTCGATATGAGGATCTCAAATTTATTTTTGTTATTATTGTAAAATAAGTAGTTTTTATTTTATTAATGAAAGACGACGAAAATTTACCATTGCCCCCCCCCCCCCCCCCTCTCCGAAACAAATGACCTAAACTTTGGAAAAAAAATAAAAAATATAGTTCATTCATTAAAAAAAAAGTATTTACGGTACAGAACCCTCTCCACGCGACTTCAAATCGCACTTGGCCGGTTTTTTTTGATAAGAAGGGTTCCCCTTAAAAAGTTCGCCTTAGTACATACCTTAAGGGTAAAAATCAAAATAAATGTCCAGTTAAAGAGAGTTTTGTCACCGTCACGAAACTGTTGGTTAACGTCAAAAATACGTCAATTGTAATGAAATTGTAAGTTAGACATCATTTAAGTGACATTTAAATAGCGTCCTTATGTACATTTATTTTGATTTTTACCCCAGTGTTTTTTTAGTTTGTTTTTTTTCTGATTGATTAATTTACATACATACATAAAAGTAGCACATCATTTACACCAGATGTATAATTTATTATTAGATAATCATTCCGTTGTTATCCTCGGCTATTATTTGTGAAATCAAAGCAGGTATCATTCCGGCCATCATGAAACCGATGAAACCGGTTTACTGTCCCCGCACTATAAACTAGTGCCGTTTCAGACATTAAGTGAACGTACAGGGTTCGTAATTAAAACCGGGTTTTAATACCGAATTATTATTGCACTGGTATTTATTAGTAGTAAAGCGAAAAAGCTGATACGAGTATTGTTAGAGTAACAGTGTCATTTTATTTTTTATCAAAAACTAGCAACCCGCCCTTGCTTCGCTTTGGTTTATGAGAGTTTACTGTAACGCCCGTACATAATTCAGAATTAATCTACAATTTATAAAGTCAGGCTAATTACACCATTTATAACTCAAAAATGGCTGGATCCGATATTATGATATTTTATATGATCTTTTACATCTTACCAAGTATGTGCAAAATGTGGTTACTTAAGTATATAATTAACAACTGGTTGTTAAAGTTGTTGGTAATTCTGTAGCTCTGCCTACCCCACTCTGGAATAAAAGCGTGCCAGCATAATTGTGTATGTATACCAAGGTAAAATTGAGTTTTGATTGATGCTTTTTTGTAGGGGGCAATCTTATGGTACTGAAAAAATGTTTTTTTTTGTTGAAATCAGAATGAAGCTATAGAAAGAAGCTAGTGAGCGATTATTAAGTAAGTAAATATTAATTTAAGAGAGAGACATTATAATTTCCAGCAAAAACCCCATAAACCCACAAATTTAAAACCTGGCATGCGAAAATAAAAACTTTTCCCCAAAACTTCCCCGTCTTATGAACAAAAGGCGATATTTCTCGAAACCTATCAAGTGTTAATAATGTTTATTAGCATAGGATATTGTCAGACATTGTTCCCGCCTTTCCGGAAGTGCCGCCATCGCCGGAACCGGATGTGACCGGAAGAAGTGCAATAATTATTAATTGCAAGTCTCCAAGACGTTTGGTAGGCTTACAAATTTATATTTTACCGTCAAAATTAATTCTCTTTCCTATAATTCCTATGACTTTGGTTACCAGTTGACTGAGTTCGTATGTTTGTCTCAGTAAGTTTATAGTTCTATACTTATAAGTCAAAGTATGTTCGCGATGGGGCGTCCAAACGTGGCATTATTTATGAGGTGAATGGTATTAATCAGATTAGGCAGTTTTGCAGTTGGGTGTGAAAAATAATGACTCAAAAATACTTTCCGATAAGTTGTAAAAAGTGTGGTGTGGTGGTATTTTTTTTGTATTGGTGTTTTTTGGTCATGTTATTCTTTCCATTATTATTTATCTTAAAAAATAATGGAAAGAATAACTTTCTTTTTTTACACTAAAAAATAATGGTAGGTAGGTATTCTCTACGTTACGTAAGGTTAATGTTAATTACACAGTATTTACTTTTTTAAGAGACTAAAAGTTAAGACTTTTCTTAAAGTTCTAGGACAATGAATAACATATTTTAATTGACTTATCCATAATAATGTTGTATGTTCATTTTTGTTTCCGCTTGAATAATGCTCAAATAGGCTTATTTAGGGTGACGGCACCAGTAAAATGGACACTTCACTCATAATTCAAATTTCATACGGTTCTAAATTGATTGTTGCAAAACAAATAAATAACCCTTATACTCTGTAAAATAAGAATCAAGTGTTCATCATTGGTCCTTGGCCATTACTGGTTCCTTCACTATATATAATTATGTCCATTTTTTAAAATAATCTGCACAAAAAATCCTAAATGTGTTCACAGATCCCTTTTATTTAAGTCCAACCCACCCTAAAACAAAACCCTTAATTTATTCTCTCATCGTCTTATTATTTGCAAATGGTATATTTGTCGCGACTTAACCCTTGCACAGCTGCGCCCGCGGCTTACCCGAGAACGACCTCGTTTGCTCTAAACGTCCACAATTTATTGATAACTACATTGACAGATATTGCTAGAGGAATCGTAAAACGCAGGAGATTAAGGGTTGACGAGAGCTTGCAAATGGGACCGACTTCAACGAGGGTAAGAGATCTGTCACTTAAGGGACGCGTTATTTGCGTGTACTGGTTCAAAATGACTGAATAAAATTGACGCACACATTGAAACGGTGCTTGTGTGAGATTGAGTGAGGCTGAATCTGTATATGGGTACGCATACATATGCAAGCGCTAGGCAGAATTGATGCAGCTTTATGATTGTGGGTTGTAAGTGATTTGACTGCCCTGTTGGGGGCAGGTTAAGCATTACCATGCAAAAGCCTGATTACTTGTATTTGTATTAAAGTCATACTTGGATGCAGCTGTAAACGTAGGCACATTTGGGATGATTTTACTCAGTGAAGAGTGTTGTTGTGACATACTTAAGTATTGCTTTATTTTACTGAAACTATTGGCGGTTTTTCTGTCTATTTCTAGTTTTGGCATATGGTACTGGGAGCTGGTACTTCACAATAGGCCTCAAGAAAAACTCAAGGTTATCCAAAAGAGCAGCAGAAAGAATGCTTGAAATTGCTTCGTCAACACGCGATGACGAAGCTATGGTAGCCTAGTTTGTAATGACAGTGCCTAGGAAGCTAGAGCTCCTGGCTTCCAGTTTTTTTTTTCTGGCATAGAGAAGACAAACTTGCACACAGGCCACCTGATGGTAAGTGGAAACTGACCTATAGACATTCGCATTCACAAGACTGCAATGCAATCCTAAGACTGCAAATGCGTTGCCAACCCTGAGGACTAAGATGGAATGCCTATGCTAATCATTTCACCGGCTGTCTTATCCCCAAACCGGAACACAACAATGCGAACACTGCTGTTTGGTGGTATGTTAATGGATAAGATAGTGGTAGCGATCCGGACGGACCCTGCACAAGGTCCTACCCGCAAAAATCTGGTAAGAGCAAATATTTGTGTAATGAGCTTGAGTATTTGTTCCTGAGTATTAGATGTTTTTTTGTATTTTGGTATGTGTATTTTTCTACCTAAATGCTTATCGTTGTCTAGTACCTATAGTAGAGGTACAGATTCAGTACCAGGTTAAAGGGTTAGGTGATGGTGCCGATTCGGAAGGACCCTGCATCAGGTCACTCCCATGCTAATTATGTATTTCATTTTTAATGAATAATGTCTCACAAATGCACCTTGTCCCAAGCTAAGCTAGCAAAGCTCTATTTTTTATATGGCGAATAGGCAGGCTGAATTTTTTGTGTCCAGTAAGTATTATAATAAATAAAAAAAATAAAAATGAACTTTAAAAAAAATGCAATTGCTTGTTTAATAGACAAATAACATACCAATCGAAAGTATGAAGCCTACGGAATATGCAAACGTTTAGTTGACTATTTTTTTCCTATCATAATTATTGGGTAGGCAGTTATAAACAGGTAACTCGTTAGCGATAACACTAATAATTGATAAGTTTAAGTATAAATAGTTAGTTAGAGTTTTATTGTGAGATTTGCAACAGAATTTGCACGTACAACGTTGTTATGCGTTTTTTTCCATTAAAGACCATTCGGTAAATTACCGGTAATCTCCAAAATTTACCGGTAATTTTCCGACACCAGATTGGGCCGGTATTAGCGGTAAACCGGTAATCCGGTATACCGGTTTGCAGTTCCTAGTATCTACTAGGAAACGATAAACATACTGATATAAAAAAAATCTTTAATGGTACAGACGGATATCATGAATACATGCATAAGTAAGTATATGAATGGGTTTCTTTTTAAATCCAAAAACCCTATAACCCTGGTAAACAAAATTAAAGTTTTTCAACATTCTACCATAAATGCTCTCTTAATGGGTAGTAAAGTTGAGAAAGCTGTCAAAAGAATATATTAATTACTCCACTCTAATGTACATCGAGAGGATGATTAATGCGATAGAAAATATTTCCGCGAAATAAAGTAGGTACCTAGACGAGTTTAGTTGCGTTTCCTCATCAAATTTCAGTCCACTAACCGTCATATTTAAAATTCCCGACCGAGCATGTAAACAAGATTTGAGGCGTGCATTCTTAAATAGGTTTCTTTACCCATCCTAGCTCGTGAGCCCGTTCGTATGAATTCCTATGAATCTACTGTCGTCGTCGTTAATATGGCAGGAAATTTTAAACATGATGGTTATTGCGCCTGTCGAGATTAAGAGCGAATTATTTAAGAGAATCACCTACCTGGGGTGTTGTTCTCTCAAAAACAACGGACGAGCGAAATCGCATTCCCAAAACACATTTTAGCGCGTGCGTTTACAATTTGGCAGCCTTATACGTTCAATCTTATCAACAGAAGCAATGCTGGCAAATTGAAAATGCACGCGCTAAAATGTCTTTTGTTCGCTCTGACGGGACTACTTAAACTCGCCGCTGCGATTTCGCTCGTTCGTCCGACCGTCCGTTGTTTTTGAGAGAATAACACCCCAGATGTTTCGTTGCAATGCAATTCTCCGCGCTGGTTAGCCGCAAACCGCTTATTGTTTGCTTAGTGAGAACCCTTAATTTTGCCATCATCATCTACAATGATAGGGTTTCCTTGTTACATAGTAAGTTCAATGAATAAACCATTAAGTACGGCCAAACTGTCTGACCCCTCCAATAAATTACGACTCCAGAAAAGAAAGCTAATGTAGCTTAAACGCCTTAAACAACGATTTATTGATATTATTTGAGAACATAATAAATAATAACAAAGGGTCAAGCCTTTTCTCTACATTACCATAACAAGGGGTATTGAATGGACAAGCGGAAGGGGTTACCCTTCTGTTAGGGTAAATGTTAAATTTACCGTCACTTGCCCATCGGAGGTCTGTGGCGGACATCAAGATATTTTTGCCGCTTTTTTATTTCCTGCTCTGTGATTTTCTTGTCAATGGAAAACGTTGTAAAGTTATAAGAGGAAGCGGTTTTCTCTTCATTTTATTCAACTTATTACATGACATTACATTAAATCACGCCAGTTTCCCAGAGGGGTAGACAGAGACCACTACTTTCCACCTGCTACGATCCTGACCAATCTCTTTCGCTTGTTTCACATTTATTCGACTTATTAATTAGCTAATTAAGCTTCCTCTATGTCTTGTATTTTATTGATCGCTCTATTTTTATAATTAATCAAACTCAGTGCGAAAGCTCAAAAAAATATTATTAAAGAGAGAGAGATGTAATACCTGAAATTTGTTTTAACAGCTATTTACTGTAAACAAAAATCTAAGAATTCACTCGCTCAATATGGCTGCCACAACACGACCTAAGTAAAACGACGGACGAGTTTTTTGCGTTACAAGAGTGAATAAAATCTGTTAGCCGTATGTTATTAAGTTTCATCTGTTATAAATTATAATGTAAATGTGATATCCTAAATAGACATATAAGTATATTATTGTGTTGTTATTGTATTGTTGTATTGTTGTTGTTGTTGCAGGGTTTATGTTGTAGCTACCTACTGTATTTTTAAGATCTCATTGTACATCATAAAGCAATAAATGAATATGACTATGACTATGACTAAGTACATACGTACATTATCTTTTTTAAGGATATAAACATACCAATCGCTTGTCGATTGTGACGGATACTCGATCGTTTTTACCCATTTTTTCCAAGCAATAAGGCCGGGCAGCATTCGACACGCTTTCCAAGGGTTGAAAAAAGTTGAGATTTAATTTCAACTTAATATTAATTTAATAAATGCATAAGTGCGAGTTTTTTAGTTAGTTTGTTGGTCATTCTATTTTTAAAATAGCAACATTACTTTTTATAATACGGAAGTTAATCAAAGGTACTTGACAAAATATTTTTTCAGAAGTTTGCGTAAACATTGCAAAAAAACAACATAAAAATAACACGTGTTTTATTACAAGTTGATTAATTCCAATAGCATTATACTCGTACTTCCTTTAACGAGTTAGGGAGCAAATAAATTAAGCAAATCCCTAAATAATAGATCTAGTTAAATAAACACTACGTTCAATTATCTTAACACTCCCCATTTAAATAACTCATTCCATTCAATTGTTACACGAAATGGACATTGGAGTGACCAACAATGGCCTTTACCCTACTGACCGGTGGCAAAAAGACTGTTAACCCGATTCAGTGCCCTCTATTAGCAATTGTATGCAAGTTAGACTCACTAACGGGTCACTGGCACTTAATCCATTTGTTATTCAACACCGACAACTCTAATAGGAGTCAGTTTATAATGAAAATTAGGGGACGTGGTTTTGAACGGAAACTAAAAGAGAGTTAACATGTCATTTTGTATGCAGATTGTATTTGCTTAAAAGCGTTTGTTTCTATAGAGTTAATGGATTTATTTGAATGGGAATACATTTAAAGTTGCAATTTATTGTGATTTTAAGGAGTTCATTACTAAATTAGCATGTGGCTTAATAGGAATGGACAAGGCATGGGATATGCCTTGCGCCTTTTAACTTTCGGATTAAAATATTAAATTCCCAATCTACCATGAAATTTATTAAAATATTTGCCAAGTTAAGAAAATATGTTTTTCAAAATGTATCCTTGTTTTTTGAAACAAATGTAGGTAAATTATAATAATCACAACGTCAAAACAATAAAAAAATCGGATAAAACTTAAATAATACTACAAATATGAAATAAATACGCCTAGATTTATCACGCACAATAATGCACAAATTTACTATTTAAGTAATTATCTTTCACTTAGAAATTAGAATTTGTTAGAAAGTGATAAAGCATACTTTAAACTAAAGAGTTGTAAGAAGTTGTATGTATATGTTTATGAATACGAGGAATATTTATTTGTCAACGACGATGGTCGTGCAGTCGGCCAAAAATGTGGTCTACCACCCTAAAGTTGAAGTTCATTTGCAAGTCATGATACAACAAGTTCGATTTCCCCTTGCAATAATATTATGACAGTGACAAGTTTAGTGTCAACCTTAGCAATAATTAGATATCACAGAAGCTTTTACCAAAACTGGTAGACCACTTTCTTGTTCGACCGTACAGTAAAGGAAAACGATTCCTTGACCACTTTGGACTGTGTCAAAGTGACATAACGTAATCAATCAAAACGTACCCATGAGACTTCTTATGATTTTATTTATACAGTGTGAGTCTGACAAAGTCCAAAGTGGTCGAGGAATCAATTGCCTTGAGTGTACCTAGGAAGTGTAGGTTAAACCTTTACCATTCGGTTTACAAATAGACAGTAATACCTACCTACACAACTAATTACTGCAATAAATCAACATCGCAATACCAAAGCTAATCAAGTCACGTAGATAATATCGACCTTGTCAATAAGGCCGTCAGTTTGGCCAAGGCTTAATTATCCCTCAGTTATTGCAGTAATTAGTGAACAGACCGATATTACCTCGTCTTTACTGGATATATTGGTTTGCTGAGTGAACTGTACTCGACAAAGTTCATAAAGCTTTGACGTTTACACAAAGTGTAATGACCAATATTCCTGTGTAATTATACAGGGTGCCTCTGACCTAGGGGGTTTAAAAGCAACGATCGATACTCCCTAACGTGAACTACTTTTGCTCTGTAACATTAAAAAAATACTTTAGTTTAGATAACAGCTAATTGATGTTAGTCTTTTAAATTGTAAAATCAGTGTATTCAATCATTGCCATATAATCACTATCTCATGGTACGGGTGCGACATATCCTTGGTACTAGGCCTAAAGAAAAATCGAGAATTACATTTAACATGTATGAAAAAATAATAATTAGGTTGAACATATTTTTAACAACTTACAGAACAAAAGAAGTTCAGTTTCAGGAGTAGAAACAACCCATGCATTTAAAACCGCCAGGTTAAAGGCACCCTGTACCTACATTGCAGCGTATACAGGATGTAATGTGACGTCGTTCTGTCAATATAATACCGTTAACATACCAAGTAGGTAAATAAATAAATAAGTCAATATCAAGGACTATCTTACTTTAATTGAACCGCAACTATGCTCTGCGCTTGAGCTGTAGGTAGATGCTAGACAAGGATAAACATACATTAAACCCCCTTCGAACCTCATAGAAAACAACCACTTTTTAATGACATTATGCCACCGAATATGCTTATTTTTTTTCTAAAAGGGTCTTAGCGCTCATTGAATACAAAACGGACACATTTCAAAATGAGTCAGTGTTGCATTTTGAAATTAGAAGCTATTCGTATAAGATTTTTAATGCAAGAGCAAATTATTTTGGAATGTGTCGGTTTTATATTCAATGAGCGATAGGGTCACGTCCAAAAATATGGATTGAAAGAATCCTCTCAGTAATAGAGGTTACAAAGTTTTTACTACACTGGAATAAGGTAAGACAATCGACGTATTTTTGGAAATGTTGCGTTCTCTTATTATTTTTACATTTGACTGTATAATTTAAAGAAACTGTTCAGAATTTAAATTTGCTTTTAGAGAACCACGTTGAAATAAAAAACTATTAGATTCACAGAAATTTTATTTAATGCGTTGAGCCAAACAGTTGCATTTAAATGATTATCAAAAGCAGGAAACAGAAATAGTAGCAACCTTTTTAACATTGGTACTTTAGGATATGGGCTTTAATAAACAATTAAAATGGGTAGTTTGAACAATATCAGTTAATAAAAATTTAAAAACCCCCGACTCAAAACAGTCTGTAAAGAAAAACGTAAAATATTGGCCCTTTAAGTTTAATTATAAGTAGATATTAATATTTGCAATCAAGCGTCGCCACGTCGGGGACCGCTAAGTAGCTGGGGTATTTTATATTATTTTGTTTACTTAGCGGTACCCCGACGTGTCGAACCGTATCCAAATCGGCTCATCCGTTTGAGAGCTACGGCGCCACAGACAAACACACACACAGACTTACACTTCAAACTTATAACACCAATCTTTTTTGCGTCGGGCGTTAAAAATACATAAAACGACTAAATTTCTTGAAGACTACACCCTATATTTTTTTTTCTAAAAAAGCTTTATATACCAATGTCTATCCACAATTGCTATAACATTTCAGCTCTTTAATCAAGTGTAAAGTTTATCATGCCTGTTTTGAAGTACAAGGAAAACGGCTTAAGGAAATGAGATAGCTAGTAATATCGGCAGAGATTTCCATTGCATCATTACGGGATGACAAATGATGCAGCTGGCAGTCCAATTTACTGTCATGTGAGACTGTCAATTTATTTGCAAGTTGAGGACTGACGATGTGTTTCATAAGTATCATTTTTATATAATTTTTGGCCGTTAAGCAAACTGATTTTTCATGCAACAAGCAAGCAAAGGAAAGACATTTACAATCTTAAGACGGTAATCTCAAGATTTATAATGCGTTGCCATTTCCCTCCCCTTAAAGCTAGCCCGTTTTTTTTTTGAATATGTATGTATTGTAAACACTTTATTGTACAAAAAACCGAGAATAAAATACAATATTTACAGAATTGGAATGTAAAAAGGCGAACTTATCCCTTTAAGGAATTTCTTCCAGCTAACCTTTGGAAGACTGAGGAAAATAAGAAAAGTAGAATATGGTAGGCATTATTACAAAACATTTACAGAAACTGCGTGAACTAAAATATTTATAAAAATATGTTGTAGATATCATGAAAAACTGGGTCTCTACGTTTTCCTTTCTAAGAAATAAGCAAACTTCTTGGCAAGAAACAAATAAAAAAAAGAAAATGGTAACGTGCAAACCTAGTTGTTTATAATAACATATTGCACAATTCTTTTAATACTAAGGGCCGTATTAATTAATAAACTCATCTTGGCTGAGAGGCCCGTCATAAGATACATACGTCAAAGTAAACGTCAAACCATAGAACACTGTCATTTTTGACACATCTCAAGACGAGCGTTACAGTTAAGATTAGTTTATTAATACGGCCCTAAGTCAATTCGCGTGAGATTGTTTCGTGATATAAATTTATTACAGCCCACTTACCATCAGTAGTCTGCGTCCTCGTTTGCCATCACAATAAAAAAAAACACGAGAAATAAGGGGTGTTCCTATTGTCTTCCATGCACGAGGTGAGAGTCCCAGTTTCACACACCATTTATCCTGCACGTCACTTGTTTCTGCGGCCCATTTGTCAAACCTCGGATGTCACTACTCATGCTGATTTATAGCCGCATGGAATGCAATCCCTATAATGGATAAATATTGTATTACTTTTTTCGAATATTACCGATGCGATGGGGCGACTGAAATTCGGCGTAAATGATGTATGGCGGAAACATAGTTACATTTTAATGTTACAAATGAATTATTACTGTGTTTTACATAAAACAACGTCGGTGAAAAGTATGGTTATTTTATTGTAATGATACCTTTGTTCTTAATCACAATATAACATAACACAATCAACCTGTATATTGCACTCTTATTCGATTCATGAATTATTTTAATATTGTATTGAAAGTGATATAGCGCCAGTGTCGCTCAAAACATATTTGCTGAAACATGTAAATCTACAAAATTACACATAAATATTAGGTCCTTACCTATGAAATTGGCGTTTTATATGAAACGGTGGATTTCATACATTAAATTTTGCGGATTATTTAGTAATCTCAAATGCTAACCAAACAAAATTCTGTCAGGAATATTGGTCACTTTTAAGCTATACTATACATAATAATATCTAAATTACTAAAAAATAGTTAGCTTCATAAAACTCTGCGTAATTGAAACACTTGAACTAGCAGCACATAAACATTAAGTAAGATATTTAACCATATTATATGTAATCTAAAACCTTTGTAACATAGTGTATTAATCAAACTTAAAAAGAATTTAGAAGTTAAAATTGAGATGAATAAATTCCGTACGAAATAAAACACGTAAAAAATGCCAATTTCATTGGTAAGGACCAAATATTCATAGAATGCTTAAAATAATCATATGAGTGGCTTTATTGACACTTTTCCGGCTCTATATACAGGGTGAAATCTAAGTCGTGATTCCAATGATCACCTCTGTGTTCTACCCACGAGTATGAACAACTTTCACTATGGGACCAACTCTGAAATATCGAAAAAAAAATCAGCTGCTTCATACGTTTTGGTCGAGTGCGTATTGAACTTTTCTATGAAACAGCTGTTTTTTTTTTCGATATTTCAGTTGGTCCCATAGTGAAGTGAAGTGAAGTTGTTCATACTCGTGAGTAGAACACAGAGGTGATCATTGGAATCACGACTTAGATTTCACCCCGTATATCATACACTCACCGGCAAAAGAACCCGCCCACCCATTTTTTGTTCATAGAATTGTTAACAATCAAATTGTAATTTCAAAAATACTCAAAAGAGCCATGACCTTTTAAAAGAATAATTATGTGTAAGCCCGGATCCCCTTGACTGCCATACATATCGTTGGTCATAATGTATTGTTAGTCATACTTTTTTTGGTCATAACTTCTTTCAGGTTGAAGTTACAGTTTTTAACTTTTATCGTGTAGATTAGTTTGGTTAGGTCAGGTTAATTTTACAAAAATCCTGAAAAAATCAACCGAGTCCTGAGAAAAGTGCATTATGACTTGCGAAAATTACGACTTGAAACACATTATGACTAAAAATAATTATGGCAGTCAATAGAGACCCGTGTAAGCCATTTTGGACCTTGGTCAGTTAGCAACAAAATAACAAAAGATGGGCGGGTTTTTTTGCCAGTGAGTGTATACAGACGACATTGATCAGTATAATCATTCCAGCTTTCTAAACATACAGGGTGAGCAATAATTTTAGCAAATAACTCCCACAGCACCGTATTACCGCCATTACACGTGTAACGCGGTCCCCGCTGGGTGATCGAGCCCGTATTGCTCTGTAAACGGGAAACACGCGTGACTTGGAGTTTTAACACGGCTAAACGATAAAATAGAAGAAGATGCGGTAGCGAGTCCATTATCTGACGGTAATTTTGTTTCTCACGTAGTTTTAAAGGTACCTGTGCGGTTACCTTGGAAGCGAAACTTACAGTACATAATAAATTGTCATGTCTTATTACGGGGCTACATTGAGTATAAGTTTTTCCCGGTGAAAAAAACTGTATTATATAGGTAACTAGGCTGTATTTTTTTTCTCTCGAAGTAATTTTAACATTTACGATGCCTAGACTTTGTTAAACTGTTCTTTTTTAATTCTCATAATGCATTAGATAACCTTGGCCAAGATGTCTTAGTATCGATATGAAATAAAAAAACCTAACATACAGGTTGATACTGAATGAATAGGCGATTAACCATTTACCTTTATTAACAACGATAACTGGGAAAATTTAAAAGCATATCCTTTTGAACTCGGCTCCTTCCCGTTTTAATGAGCGTGATGGTTTTGTGCACCTCTCACAGCTTAAGATTAATGCATCAGTTCCTATAGATACGCGTATAGCAAGGGCCAAGTTTAAGTGTTATGTCGGATACCTAGAGCGAGTCTAGCTCAGACCGGGGCAGCAGTGATTAACGACGTCCTGGCGATGACAGGGCGAGGTGAAACGATATATTTATATACGGGGTGTTGCAATTAATGAGTTTTGGAAATATGATTAAGGAACAATTTGTTAGGTTACGTTTAATAGCATATAGGCGATTTTACATGCCTATTAAAGGCAAGGTAGTAATAATTATCCCAATTCTTACCTCCAGTTCAACCATTTGTCTTAATGCAAGGTTATGTAACATATTTAATTACTGCAAGCAAATTTGTATGACATTTATTTAGAACAGCACCCCCGTGTCCGTATTAAGTACTTTGAAGTTTACATTTTGTATCATATTCAAATAGTAAAGGCGATTCGAAAACGTAACGTACCTATAGGTAGTTGAAATATTCGTGCTCGAACTACAAAATATGACCTTATCAATATACGGATATTAAATGCACGTAACATTTGTAGGCATAAACAATTTTTTAAACCACATAAATATTTCTATTAAAAATTACCACCATACCATAACTAAATGATAAGAAAATAACTTTCATTCCATTCAAAGTCATTCCGTTGACAAGCAGTAATACTAGATATTTATTCAGATATTGCGATAGTCGATGAAATCGACACATCCTGTATCGGCAAGGTATATCTAAGATGAGTTGGCATGTCTCGCGCGCCACTTGGCCTGTCAATTATACGATATCGAGCCGGTGATGGACGACTCCTTAGCTGTTCATCGCTGCTTGGGTTGAGCTCAACTGTGCACGATACGGTGCACAATGCAGCTATGTACATCAAATGTGGAGTAAAGTTAAAATCTTGGAATTCGTTGACTAACATAAGGAAAAAAGGCGCCCAGGGGGAATATTACATATTACATCTACTCAAAGTTCTCGGAGTAATCACAGATGAACGAGTCAAAACAAAAAGATGATAAAATAAAAAAAAAGAATTGAAGTGATCAACATCAAAATTTGTATCCATACTAATATTATAAATGCGAACGTGTGTCTGTGTGTCTGTCTGTCTGTTACCTCTTTACGCTTAAACCGCTGAACCGATTTAGGTGAAATTTGGTGCAAATATAGTTTGAATCCTGGGAAAGGACACAGAATAGTTTTTTTTCCCGAAATTCATCCCCTAAGGCGGTGAAATGGGTGGTTAAATTTTCTATGGAGTAACGATATAAACGAGTTCCAGTTTTCTATAATTGACACACACAAATGGGAATTATAAAATTTTACCCTTAAACACATTTCGACACGGTACCACTGGATCTCCACCAGCTAAACTTTAAATAATTCAGAAAAAAAGATTCGGCATCGAGTTGATACGAGCATGTAAAATATTAATTTCTTTAAACACTCGTAAGCACTATTACTTATCTGGTTATCCTATACAGGGTGACTTCTAAGACGTGAACAGAAACCACGTTCTCCGATAAAGGTGCTGAAGATTAACACGGAACACTAGTAATTGCAATTAGTTAGCCCCTCAATTAATTTAAAGAAAATAAAAATATCATGACGTGTAAACATTATTGTCATTGCCGACGACTTAGAAGTCATACGGTATGTGTATTAAAGTTACCTAACTTATAAATGGTAAACATTTAAGATAAACTATCATATTTCACGCCGCGTTAACAATCGCACATTTTCATTCTATGTTATCAGAAGTTTGATCAATTTGCATTTTTCAAACCCTTCATCCTAATTAATTTTGTGGGCACGGCCATCATAAATCTGCGGGTGATTGTCGAATCTCCAACCGCCGATACAGTCGGGGCAGTAAACAACAATTGGGAAGACACACCGCCAGTCGATGATTAACAGATCGACGGGTCATTCATGCTCAGGGCTGGCGTGTGCTATTTTTAGACAACAGCACCAGAAAAGGGTAATTTTCGGGTGTATTTTAACATTTTAGAGATATTTCAATTAATAGTTTGCCATAGACATAATAATAATAGCTCAAACACCCTGTATTAGCTTGCATAAAGGACATGGCTAAAATGAAGTATAGGGCAGTCCCTGGCAATGTATAAACATTGTAACTAGTAATATGTTATGGTAATGAGCTGCAAAAAGTTTCAGGAGCTTTTAAAATTTTTACCATCCTGAAAATAAATCGTAACATTTTGCGTACAAAACGGATCGTCATACTTACTGACAGAACAGATAACATAAGATTAATGTTATCTGTCATCTGTCAGGTCTCGATGGCGAACAAAAAATATGAAAAACCAAGTAAGCAACTTTAAAATACTTTATTATTATTCGAAAGTTCTAGGAGAATAATAAACATGTAATAATTAATTAATGAATTTTCGAATGTTACGAGCTGGTAAGAAATTTTTATACTTACATGCTTTAAGGGCAGTAGTTTAGCCATGTCCTTTGATTAGTTAATATTTTTTACACCATGTACATAGCAATTATACTCATCCTTTTTACTAACAATGAAGAGATCTATATTACAGGGTGTTTTTATTTTCTTACCTCGGTGACAGCCCTCGCATGTAATCGAATTGTATTTTAACAACACCGCTTTACGGCCGTAAAGGCGTTTAATCATGGAACCAATGCTGGTATTCTAATGAACAACATTGGGTATTACTCATGCAGTGTCTGTTCATTCGGAAATGGATGGCTGCGACGGAATTACATGTTAATTTTGTTTGATTGAGAATAACTGAGGATTAACTTCGGTTTTGGAGCAATGTAAAATTTTGAATTATACTGAACACCATCTACTTAATTGTCAATTAAAATATACAGTGTGGTTTATTTCCAGTTTAAAAAAAGGTCATGCATGTTTCGTGGCTTTACCCTATAATTTGCAGTGTAATTTGCGACTTGTAAAATACTATCTTGTTAAAATAAACCTTAATCGCTTAAAAGAGTCTTAAGATATTAAGTTAAACTTCCTCAAATCACGAAAAATACGCAAGTAATTTACCCTTCACTAAACACTTTAAAAATAAAGTCCTTTAAAAATCTCGACAAAGGATTTCAATCACCCATTCAAAAGAAATAAACAATAACATCATAGAAAAGTCACGCAAAAGTCTTCCAAACCCCATTAATTACAGTAGACGCCAATGGGTTGAATCTTTTAACCCTTTCAATAATTGTAAAAATTGCTTCGAGCTATACCACCATGACAATAAACTAAAGGGTGTATGTTTTCAAACTCGTATTAAAAATAGAACCCTATTAAAAGCATAGAGGGTGAATTTGTTTTGAGTGTTAATACGCAGATATGCCGTTTTTTTGCAGGCTATTGTGTAACTGTAAATTGAGAAGTAAAATGGAACAAGAATCATACCTTCGTTTAAAGATACGTCTTTTTAAAGCTTAACAAAGTGAAATTCTTTCTAACTTATTGTTTAATGTTTGAGTGGAGACGTTGAAATATTGTAATTATTAGCGTTTGATGTCAGCCATTTTGAAATGCCATTAAACCTTTAGATTTTTTCGATGACGGGTTATTGAAGCTGTAATAAAGGGTTTGACAGGAAATTTGTTTCATCATTTTGTTTACGATGTCAAAGGCCTTTGATTGAGTCTACAGAAAGGTTGCATATTAAAAAGAAATTGCGAATTTTGCTCAGTGATATTACTATTTTATTTCAAATATAACAAATATATTTAAAAGAAACTTCACTTTAACACGTAAATTTATAAAACCATTTCTTATCAATAATAATTATTACATTTACTTTTATAAGTAATGCTACAACTGTGACCTAAAACATTTAGTTACCGTTAAAGTACAATATAATTTATATTAATTAAGGAGCAAGAAACCGGATCGAAGTCAAAATCACCGACGGTATACAGTAATTAATGAAAAAACCTGCTTTGCCTCACTAGCACCGATACGAGCCGACTCTTTTATTTTTCTTTTCTGACACGACCGTTGGCAACGGTCGCGGATCGCCACATTCCATTTTCAAACGGAAATGCCGTTGACAGAGAACACTCCTTTGTTCTTGGTACGTTCTATTTTTAAATTGAAAATTTAAATTTCGCACGTGCAGAATTTATTTAACGGATGAGTGTAATGAATTCGTAACTAGGTTTCCTCGGTGTTCATTACATTATACCAAATTAATGAGAATACGTAGTACAGTATTTTGGTATTCCATTAGTGTGAATGATATTTGAAATACTCGGAATAAAATAATGAGTGTTTATTTTTAATTTACTGTTCTTTTGAGGGTTTTTGAGGACAGAGTATTTTTATTTCTGGAACTTCACAAATTTGTAACTTTTTCTCTCGAGTTTGTTCGCCTGCAGTTAATTTATATGGATTTCAAATTAGGGTTACCACTAAAAAAATACCCTTCTAAGATAAGATAAGATAAAAAAATATTTTCAAAATGTGTACTATTGTTATTAGATGTCAAAATCAAAAGATTAATTAGCTAATTAATTAATTAGCTCCAACATAAAATTTAATACAAACAACATAATATAATTTTCTATTATAAAAAAAAACATGTCTTTGTTTTGAGGTCAAAGAAAGTCACATCCTGTATAATCAAAAAATAAAATTAATTACACATTTTACTTAGGTTCTTTCTCCCCTTATAATATTAAGATATTAGGTATATTTAAAACAAAACTTACCCCGTATCTTCTGGTGACATGTGCTCTATTATGAACTCTCAAAATATTCACGAAGGTGAATTTTCAATTCATAGCGCAGTTTCCTCGTAAAGATTCAGCGGTAAACAAGTAATAATTCTTTAGAGCTCAGTTTACGATGACAATAATTTGCACCAGCCGATAGTTTTATAACGGGACCTTTTATAATATTATCGTAAAATTATGGATGTGTGCAGACCTTATAAAATAGGAGATCTTATAAAACAGGAGAAAATGCAGGGATAAAGAAGGAAAGCTCATGACCAACGAGATATAAGATTGAGCTTGTAAAGTAAGGGTATATGCCGTATTGATAAACTGATCTTAGACCCTGGATAAGATAAGATAAAACATTTATTTAAAAGTAAAATTACAAAATCATACTCTATACGGCATAAACAAATTTATGATAAAGTTGAACCATATACTTACAGCTGATTCTTAATCGCTACAGTTCGAACAAAAAGAAGAAATATTTTTTAATTAATTGACTCTATGAAATATTAATACAATTTCAATAATTATTAACATTCGTAACCTTAACCAGACAATCCCTAACTAAGCTTTGTTTAATAATCTTACTGTCTAATTATTCAAAAAGTCGTGTTTATTGAATAATTCTGTTTTGACTTAGATATTCATAAAAAATAATGGCCCTTAATAGATACTGCTTGGATAGTCTTGGTGAATTTAAATACCATACATTACGAATACAGGACACCCTGTATTTAGAGGTCTTAAATCAACCTGTATATAGACGAGCCTTTGTTCTATATTTTAATATAATAATAATCGTATATAAAAGTATGGATGATCTTTTTACCTTCTAAAAGAAAGTGCAATTTCATTTTGTATCCTAAGTAAAATGTTTTGTCTGAATTCTCATTTGAAGATATTCTTCGAGGAGACGAGACGGGAAACGGAAGTGCTTGTAGTGACGCGTGACTCACTGCGCAGAGGTATGTTACTGTCATTGGGTAAATTGAATTGGACTGTATTTACCTTTTTGCCTGACTGCGATAAGCTGAAATAAGGGTACTGAAACAGTTTCTCTCTAGTTCCTGAAATGTTGAACCGATTTTAATAATCGGGTGAATGTCATTTGTTAAGAACGCGGATGGATAAAAAAAAGTGCAGTATTTAACTATTATTAGCAGGGATTGGAAATTCGGATCGATATTTACCTAAACTTGGCGAAATCGCGGAAAAAGTTAAGGGAACATGGCGTCGGCTTCTTATAAAAAATATTTTAATAATATAACTTCCGAGATTCTGGGATTCTACAAAACGTTTATTTTAATTATTTTACATTTAGGATAAAACGTTCCGTCAATTTGCTCCTCAGACTTCGTTAGGTTAAGGTAGATGAGTTACCTGTAAATTAAATAACATTTTTGGTAAATCTTTACTTAAAAAATAACTTCAAATAGTGAATGTAAGTACTTAATTATGGATTTGTGATGGCGTAATTTATTTTTCCGATATCCTGGGAATTTTATTAATAAATTAATATTGAGTCCGCGTCCATATAACTGAACAACAACGCCGCCACCAAAGATTAGGTAAATATCGATCCGAATTTCCGATCCCTGATTATTAGACATCCTTGTGAGAAAAAATACACAAAATCTTGCGAGAATTGGCTGTTATGGGAACAAATATAATATTTTATAATAGGTTTCAATAGTGCCAATTACAAAGACTGATGTTATTTTATTTATTTTAATATCGTTACGGGTTACACATGATTTAAATGCATAAGTTGGTAATTGTCTTTAGTTTACCCCTTCTTCAATCTACACAGTTAATCAATAATCACAGTGAAATATGGTACAGAAGTTTGAATCCGGAAGACTGACTACTTTTTATTCAGGAAAATAGCATGGCTTCCAAGAACAACCCAATAAACGTCTTTTACACGAATGGAATCCCAGGTATAAGCTATGACATAATATTTAAAACATTTAAATTAAATAGAGATATTTATGTTATAATTTATCATGCGAAGTTTTACATTTCGAAGAGACTATACAAATAAGTAGATATAAAAAACAATTGCCACATATGACGAAGCATCATTTGAAAACGGGTCAACCGAGGACAAGGTAAAAGAAAAAATCAACCGCAAACCGCTAATATAATAAATACAGACCTATTAATACTAAACTAAACGATTACAAAGATGAATTCAACTGAACAGCCTGTACACACACTTGGAAAAATCACACCCCAGCTTCCAGTAAAGTATGATAGCTTCTTAAACTATCATTTGTCTCTTTAATATGTGTGTCTTTCTGCGAGGGCGACAGAGCGCACGCTAATCGACGCTTACGCACCTAATGATCTTCGTTGACAACGGGAAGAAGGTATTTAATCTTATTCCTAAAAGTCAACAATATAGCACTCTTAGGGCATTTTTGCTTTGAGTAACATTCGAGTCCGGACAGAACAGGGCCCGAGAGTTTTAAGTACCCGAAACCGACGTGCGTGCATGACTCGATGTATGAATGTGGAAGAAGCGAAAGAAATTTGTCAAGATCGTAGCAAATGGAAGGAAGTGGTCTCTGCCTACCCTTCTGGGAAACAGGCGTGATTTTATGTATGTATGTATGAATGTGTACTACGAGTATAAGATAGGGTACTGCTTATACTTCGTATTTTAAATTTAAATCTTTACAATACTCGCCACTATTAGTACTTTAAATCATTAAATCATAGACTGCAAAATATAACAATATGGAAGTAATAAATATTCATCAACTAACAATGAACTGCAGTTTGCATTTCGGATGCCGTTCCTCACAAATGGAACTAATCACTTAATGCAGGTGCAGCAGAACTTTCTTGTGAAATATTGAGAAGTTTCTGTTCTAGGTTGTGCATATTGAAGTGCAACGATGGGAACTCGATTGAATCACGATCGTTGAGTCAAGTCGATAATTGTAAACACTCTAAACTCGGACTTTTTCACTTTTACTCACGTGGTACGCCTTCAAACCTTATTCAATTGCAAGTAAGTTCAGTAAACAAGTTTTTGTACATTATTAATTTAAATTTTGATTAAATTTTGATTAATAATTAAATTTTAAATATTAAAACGTCTACAAGACGTTTTAATATTTAATTAATTATAGTTTCCAAAGTTTAAGTAGTACTTAAAGTAGGTTATGTTTTTTCAAAACAATAAAGTGTCCAAAATCTAAGTAAAAATGAGGATCTACTTAACCGTCACGGTTTTTTTTTATTGAGCAATGGTAGTTTTTGGTTCTGAGCTACTGATATTCCCTGCATGATCTATATTATAAAACAAATTAGGTTAGTTACACCATAGGTACATAACTCAAGAATGGCTGGACCGATTTTAATTATCTTTAATTGGAAAAATAATACAGGGTGACACCTAAGACGTAATACAAAATTTTATTTTCTGGATCTTCTCATGAGTACGATCAACTTTTACTATGGGACTAATATCGAAATCGGCAGAAAAAAATTGAATCTCCCATACTAAAAGCAATCAGCTGGTTTCACAATTTGTATGGAGACGTCGATTTTATGTTTACGTTTTCGAAGTTGGTCCCATATTAATAGTTGATCGTAATCATGAGTAGATTCGGAAAATAACATTTTGTATTACGTCTTACGTGTCACCTAGTATAGTAAGTTTTTGTGATATTTTTACATTTCAATCATACGTACACTTATTATTATAAGGCGCTATAATATTATTCCAATACATAAACAATCAAGCCGATTAGGCATTTTAAATACACTTATGAATCGTTTTCACTGGCCGCATTCGCTTTTGGTAATTCATTATTTTTTTTTACGAAAACGCACGTTACAGTCTCCAACAACCGAATACTACCTTTATAGTCATTACATTCATAGTAATTATATTAATAACCATCATATAACAGCAACTCACAAAAAACTCACTTTTTTTTAATCGATATAAACAACAGTGGTAGCGCTTGTATTAAAATTTGTTCGATAAAATCACAATACCGTTTACATATGCGATGTTTGAGCTGGCATCTCCGGAGACTGCAGTTAGAGTGCATTGCAATATATGTGAGAGCTTTCTCTACTATGTCAACATAAATATGCTTGCATTAGAACTTAGAGAAACTTCAAGCTTTTTCGCATTGTTGTTATTAAATTTTAAGTTCTGTCATCATCGACTATAATAAATCATGTTGTAACTTTTTAATCGCCAAAATAAGGTTAACTGGAAGAGTTTTCTTTAAGGGAAAGGTTCGCCTTTGTACTTTATTTATTTTATTACAATTGAGTGTTTACATACATACATACGAAAAAGTGTTATGTTTTGAAATCTTTTCCGTTTCAAGCGTCTGTCATTGACTCTGAATACTAATTTCAATGCTTTTTTTTCTATTTGAATTTCAACCGTTGAGTTCTTAGTTTGATTTTATGTAAATTATTTGACTATTCTAAGTAGGTAATTACCTCTGAAACGACTGCATATTTCTCATCGGGAGTTTTAACTGGAAAGGTATAAGTTTGCCTGTCCAAATACTTTATGTCCCTGTAAGATTTTTTTTAAAACGTTCCAATAGCTTATTACATTAAAAAATAATTAAACCAAGACATGGTCGAAGTCATAAATATGTTTACACTTTAGTACCTTGTCACTTTAATCGGTGTGACAATTTAATATGGCAGTTTAAACATGACGTTAAATGGACAAGGTACTAAAGTGTAAACATATTTTTGACTTCGACTACCTACAAACTGTGTGCACATCTCATTCATCACGCCATTCATGCACAATAGGGTATTTGACAAGAGTGATATTAAAATGGTTTTTCATTAACAACAGATAAACATTATAAAAATACTAGGAATACATCAATCTTTTATTTATTTTTGCTATTTTAAGATTTTTAAATTCATAAAATCCAACAATAAGGACGCTGTTTGATTGTGACGTCACAAGATAGTAATCCCTATAAATTCCATAGTAACCGAGCGTTTTTGATGTTTCATAAAAAGAAGCTGATTTGACTTTTGTCAAATACTTACCGTATCCACAAACCTCCAAAAATCCTCACAACCTTTCACATGCATAATATTAAATTAAGTAGGATTCTATTGGAACCTTTTTCAAACATAATTGAATACAGAATTGTCGAAGACGCAACCCTCAACCGCACGTTGCTAAGCAGTCGTGCGCACGCGCCTTTACCCTGCGTGTATGACAATTCAATCGGAGCCCCAATAATATCGGATTACACAATAATGGACAAAGAACTAGTCGCTCGGCAACCTGCGTGCCGACACATGTTCATACTGTGCTACTAGGAAAATGAGTCAATGAAATTGAAGCGTCAGAAATTTAATATATGCAATTAGGGTGACGGCACCAATGATGGACACTTTTAGCTGACAGGTACCATTAATGGACACTTCACTCTTAATTCAAATTGTTTGTTGAAACAAATTAATAACCCTTATCTTCTGTGAAATAAGAATCAAGTATCAATTATTGGTCCTTGTCCATTTCTGGTTCCGTCACCCTATATGATTTTGGTACCTATCACTTTATCGAAATACTTTTCAACAAACGTAAATCTTTACGTAGAATTTTCATTTCATAGAAAGGTACGAGTATTTCTCGCCGCATGTTTTTTTTTGGTAGACATAAAGTCTAACCTACTGTAAAGAATGGTGGTGGTACCGATTATAAAACACAAACTTCACTGCTTATTCTTTTATTAATTTGTAACTCTTATTTAGAAATATGCACAAGCGATGCGCCCGGCCCGCAGGCCTAGGAGCGACTCTCGAAAACTAAACAAAAATAAACAACGGCCGTTCTATCGAACCATTTGCTTTTAAATTTAAAATATTAAAAGCAAATGCGACGTATAACCTAAAAAGGTACAGTGAAATAAGGTCTATTTTTGCATTGCAACCTTATTTCACTACATCCCTCGTCCCTCTGGGAACAAGGATGAAGCCTACTTGCCCTAACATCTTCCTACACGAGGAGTAAACATTAGCTACTCGTCCAGTCATGCCGGATAGCCTGCTGTGCAATTAATGTGTCGTTGTGAATGCAGATTAATAAAGCGACATTAACACAGTGGACTTCCGCCCTACAAAACCTCGGAAAAGAGGGGCGGCGAATAATAATGAAAATTAACCTGCCTACCTAACTCTAAAAAGAAAATAATGTCAATCCGCGCATTGAAGATGCCGGATTGCCTCACAAAGGTAATTGAGGAATCTCTCGTCCCTCTGGAAACAAGGATGAAGCTTATTTGAAGACAATAGCGGACCTCTGTCCCTTTCATCCGTCAGTGCTTCGACCTCTATCGGATCACTCTCGGATTCAAGTTATCTAAAAACAAAGTTAAAAGTTTTATTTTATTAGAACCCTATCTCAATAAAAACAACAAAACATTATATAAAATAGAAGCGCCTGTGTCACACATCTCGGCCTGAGATATGGACACAGCGTCTTCGCAGAATGATGATGGACTGCATCTCTTCCTGATGTCGCATCAGGTGAGTGCAGCATCAGCAAACTGCCAAGCACAATCCAAAATTGTGCAGCTTGCAAGTCATCGGTTTGAGTACATGAAAAAGAAACATTATTGAATACACAAATCATCAAAAATCTGCAACCCTTATCAAGACTAAATTCATCTTCATTTGTATACAAAACACTTTCACACACCATTTAATATTATAAATAAGCATTAGAGTTATTTCATAAATTGTTTATTCCAATCGCCATTATATTTAACCATGTTAATCATCAATTCTTCCATCATGTCTGCGTAACCTTTTTACCTGCCTATACCTTTCTATCTTAACGCCCCACGATCCTACATATAAACTATTATCCCAATAATTCATACAGCTATAGGTGAACAAGGCATCATACCATTGTTATAACCCGCGTTTATTATGAACTCATATGGGTCCACCCAAACTATACAAATTAACTAGCCCTGTAAAATCCGTTTGCCGTCGTGAATGATGAAGGACAATACATCCTTCCCCTGAATTACTATGTAATATTTAGGGTTTACACTCACGATTAACATACAAATTACACGTAAATATAAAAAATCCCGGTCAGGTCGTTCCTAACGATACCATCCATAAAATACCGTCCATCTCATGCCTCATTCCATGATCCATAACTCACTTTCTACGACTAATTCCAAAATTGATGATTAAATATTACACATTTATACAAACAATATTTACTTTGTTTACATACCATTTAATTCATTTATAGGTAATGTGTGACATTCAAACGTCAAGAAATATCTGATAGCTCACAGCTAAGCTAACGAAAAATTAAAAAGTTATTTGGCTGCGTCCACACTTTTGAACATGCTAACGCAAGATGCCATTAAATGTTAAATATCATGATCAACGTCACGTCATTTATGACATAATTAAATACGTCGTAAGTATTTATTTCTTAGAAGCGAAAATAAATAGAAGTAATAATAAAATTACACGTGATAAAAATTAATAATTCGGGATTATAAATTCTAACGCGCCTAACATGAACATGCCCGCCTATATTTTGCTAGAAATTCCTACGAAGAAATACATATAAAAGATCTGACTTTTTAATGGGAATCCTCCATGGCGGCGTCTTCTGGTAGACATCACTCCTCTCTCGTCGTGATCACGTCGTGGATTACTTCTGGAGCTTGTCCTGGATCCATCTTCGATGATCGCTGCCGAACTCGAAACTTCTGCTGCACTTCATCTTCTCGCAATGCATAGCGGAACTGGAATATTACTGACCCGTACTAGGGGTCTAATTATAATCAAGTGCCTATTTATTAAATTATTTGAATGATGTCCTAGAGTGCTACTAATATTTATTCGCCTCTAAGACTATCAACTAAGAACTAACCTAAAATACTACAATGCCTATATCAAAATAATGTTTATTTCTAAAGATTGAATGATATCCTAGAGTGCTACTAACATTTATTCGCCTCTAGAACTACCAACTAAAAGTTAAACTAAAAATTATATGTACACTAATGAATATCTGAATTAGAAGGGCCGTCTGATCATTGTGCCGGCTCATATTCTGGATCATCATCTTGGGTTGATGTTGTTGCTGCAGCTTTTGCTTCAGAGGGGGGTCTGCGTGTAGGTTGCGCAGCTGCGTAAACACCGGTCGACTTGTCTTCCACATTAGTTGGGATTGTCTCAACTTTCGTGTCCTTTTTGGTCCTTGCTAATGTCCTTGCATTAGCCTGCTTTATTTGCACTGCCTCAAATGTGGCTATGAGCGTCTTAGAGTCAAGTCCTGCTGGTACACCCCCAAGTGCAAAAGCACATATAACTTCAAACGTACCTTCGTCATAGGATTTTTGCTTCCTAGTATACTGTTTCACCATTTTTGATAAGATAGAGTCTCTTATGCTTTTTTCAGTCATCCTCTTTGTGGCGCTAATGGTGGCTGAGATTGCACATTCTAGCTTGGAATCTTCTAGATGCTGTCCACCCGAGCAACAACTAGCATTTATCATTTTGATCACTTTGATTGGCTCTAACCCAAGATCTCGACTCATATTGATCACATCATCCTTTGAGAAGATTGCTCCAGCTAAGGGAGTGAATATTACCTTAGTGTCGCAGCTATAAATGTATTCTGCGACTTTATTCATTACCTTCGTTGCTAGTATACCAGCCTGTTTAAAAGTCATCACCATAGTCTTTTCTGTTGTAGCACCTTCAAATGTTGCTTCCTTGAATGTTGAGACGAAAACAGTGTGCATGCTCAACCTCTTCCCAGTTTCTACGCTACTCTCTTTGACATAGGGGAACATGAATTTTACCACCTTATCACCCTTGGTACGTTTCTCAGTTCTTAGTTGTGGCCCAACTTCAAAGATCACTTTGGTTGCGAATTCAACTGCCTTGGACTTCTCTTTGGACATAGCTGCCCGATAGTCTTTGCAGTGAGTTGTAAATGTTTTCTCTAGTTCTTCTAAATTGAACTCTTGCCCAGCATATTTCTCTTGCACATCAGCTGGTGTTATACCATAACACACATAAGCTTTGAACTGTGTTGCACTGGCAACCTCAGCTGGCGTCACTCCAGCTAAGTTGTAAGCTTGCTGATCTTCTGCTGAATTATCTGTGATCTCAAGAGTCTTGAGAATACTCGGTAACTGAACAAAAATAAACAACGGCCGTTCTATCGAACAATTTGCTTTTAAATTTAAAATATTAAAAGCAAATGCGACGTATAACCTAAAAAGGTACAGTGAAATAAGGTCTATTTTTGCATTGCAACCTTATTTCACTACACTACATACCTATGCAATCTACCAATTAACGTTTATAACCTATTTAATTATTGTTTAAGATATTCTGAAAACATTATGGTTTCAGCAGAAATTAACGTTCGGTGAAATGAAATTCGATGAAGTAAAATTCGATAAAACGATGGGTTACCATTTAGTGTTAGAAAATTCATTTTTATACTACAAAGTAAAATTCACATTTATCATTAATACATAATTATTATTTTTCTCAATTTTGTATCATACACTCTCATTTCCTTAGTTTAAAATTACTTGAAAAAAAAAATTACCTGCTTCAAGCTCTCGCTTCTTTACAAGGGGTGTGTAAACCACACACTAGTTGTTGCACAACAATCGAAGTTGACGTCCCTACACGTATTTTATATACAGGATGTAAATTAAACGATAACGAAATTGAGTTCAGATTATGACGTGTCAACTTTCAAATAACGAAATTTATTATTAAGTCCTCAAGTTTGGCAGTGCATTTGTAGTCTTGAGATTGTCGTCTTAAGATAGCAATCTTGAGATTGTAAACGTCTATGGGCTTCAAAGTCCACTTTTCATCAGGTGGCGTATTATGGTCGCCTTTATCGCGGTGGATAAAGCATCCGTCACTCTCGCACTTGTGAACTGGTCAGAAAGTGACAGATGTGTTATATATCCATATCTTGTTTTTGATTTTGTTTTTTGTTTTGTTTAACCTTTTTGTTATTCTTATCTCTGCATCCATGTTCTAAAATCTTTTATTTTACTTTAACGCTCGTACATCTGTTTAAGTAATCGTGTGTAGTGTCACTCTACAAGACAGGCTTCGCCTAGTGTAGGTGTCATAAGCAAGAATTTATCTGCTCATCCTTACAGTGTGACTTATTCTATAAGTAACTTAATCCCTCTGTAACTACATATCTTCACTGTTATATTAATAAAAATTTGATTTGACATCGATAAACACGACCATAATAGGCCCGCTGGCCATATAAAATTACATAAAGGTTCCAACCAAGCCGCCCAGTTGGAACATTTTTTAGGGTCCCGTAATAACAACAGACCGCGGCGTATCAAAGCATAAACCCCGCAGTAAATTGCACCGGACCAAACTCGCACTAATAAAAATATCCGTACGACTGTCCAACACGCAATATCTTTCTTTTTGGATTTTATTATGTTTGAGGAAGGTTTTATGGAGATGATGTATTACTAATAGGGTTGCGTGCAAATTGCGCAATTAAGTGACTGTCGATAAGTTTTTTTTTATTTTTTAAGCAAAAACTAATTAGATTAAATTTTCATGTCATCAAAATTTTCAATATGAAGATTCAATACGATAGAGGATGATGAAACTATGAATCGGGATTTAATCGTGTAGTAAAATTTACATTTACCTCGACGTTTCGACCGTGTTACAACAGCCGTGGTCATGAGAACACGGAAGTAGAAGGTGTTCGTCCGCTTGTTTTTAGTAGGTATGTGTGAAAATCGTGTTAGTTTTAGGATGAAAGAAACAGTTAGTGACTGAAAGACCTCGTGGTAGGTAACTATATACTTTACGATATACTCGTAATGTGTCAATCATACATAGATGTGCAGTTATTTAATCAATTTATGCAATGTTTATGTACCGATGCGGCTATATTACATAACAGGCATGTTACGATGCGGATAAACGTGGTCAATATGTCTATCCGTCGCTTTCTGACCAGGGAAGTGATTCTGTAAACAACGCCGGTCGTGCGGACTGTCGAGTGATATCCAAGCGGCGAGATTAAGTAGTCCCGTCAGTGCGAACAAAACACATTGTAGCGCGTGCATTTTCAAATTAGCAGCACGATGGGTCGAACGTATAAGGCTGCTTAATTGAAAATGCACGCGCTACAATGTGTTTTGTTCGCACTGACGGGACTACTTGATCTCGCCGCTTGGATATCACTCGACAGTCCGCACGACCGGCGTTGTTTACAGAATCACTACCCAGTATGTACGTTCGACAGTGACGGATGCTTTATCCATCGTGATAAAGGCGACCGTAATACGAAGACAGATCCACGCAGAACTACATACAAACACCACATTCATATCCTCACTGTCTAATACACAGCCATTAAAGAGCCAGTAAAACCATTCCCAATTAAGCAGATTGAACGGAGTTAACGACTCGCATTAAACCACGTTTAAATAGTGAATCGGACAGTTTATGGGCCTGGCTTTGAGGAGGTCGTTTGTTTTCGAGTGACGGTAAACTGGGCTTAAAGATTTCCATGGATGTTATATGCCATTAGTTTCTGTGGTTCTAGTTTTTATGGGCGTTAAAACAATGGGTATTTGTTTGGTAGCGTTATTAAAGGGATTCTGTGAGAGATTTGGGGATAGCGTGTTTAATTATCCGTTGACTCTTTGTGGGTTGGTTTGTGTAACCGGACGTTAAGCATCTAAGCAGTTTTTAACAATCAGTTAAGCATGTAGTTGTACTTGCCGTTTTCAAATATTGTAATAATAAATTGTTTTAATAAATTGAAGTCATGAGTTTTTTTGTTAAATAAATATAGGCAATATACTTAATGGGTGTCGCACATAAAGGGTGTTATAACGTAAATTTACGAAGACATCAACCAAACAAAAATTAAACAAGACAGCAAAACCAGCAAGCAATAAGTTACGCAAACTTGCCTTCCTAATGCCATATCACACTTATGTACATATCAAAAAATACGTACGCACAGTCACAAAATAAATTTTAAGCCACCATGAAACCTTCAAAAAAATCAATCAACACTACACATTTAATTTTTTATTATTATCATGAGTTACACTTAATACCAACAAACAGGATGTCCCAAAACCAAGATTATATACGCCATAGTAATGACAATAAGTTTAAGAACAACTTGTATAGTTACTGATAGCTGTAAGCTATCTACAGGATGTTTAATATCCTACATTTCGTAAAGCACACGCTAAAGGCAGTATGAGCAAGCTCATGAGATTTTCCAGAAAAATCTAGCTCACAAAACCGAGACGTGTTCGTGTAATCAGAGCGGTACACGTGGTCTGTTCGCAGCGACGAGTACAGCGGGAGTAGTGTGGAGATGAGATATAACGGATAATATTTCGGTTTCAGTATATATTTGAATTGAAAAGTTTTAGAATATTTTTAATTTCGTTGTGTTTCTAATCAGTGGATTGCGTTATGCACAATCACAGACAATTGATAAAACAAGAGAAACATAATCAAGAGAACTATCTCACTAATTAGCAAGTCCCGAACCTAGCCCTAGGCTTGAACTATGGGTACTAGACAATGATATACATGCTGATACAGAAAAATAATTAGTTTTGTAAGTGCATAAAAACCACCAAAACAGAAAGAAATACCCGCATTTTTTTTTTAATTTGGCATTGACGAGGACTATGAACAAGGTTACAATAGTGTTTCTGTCACTTGTTTTAAAGAACACCCTCTTTCAAGTGACGGTGGCTCTTAAAATGACATAAGGGTAAGTAATCATATTTTCATGTCTCATACTCTGAAAATAGGCCATTGTTTATCTTAGAAGCGGGTTGAAAGTGATACGTGTCCACGCTAGGGATGAAAAGTATTTGCATGTTAAAATAAAGTACCAGGAGTGCAGCGGTAATTAGGATCCGTCGCCCAACTTAGATCGCAGGCGGTTCGGCGACACAGCTCGGATGTCTCCCACACGTCACAGCAAAGTACTTTCAATATTTATGCACTCCTAGTATTTGACGTTATATTTTTTTTCTCCTAATTTGTTTAAATAAACTTTTCCTTGTAATCGAAAAGAAAAGTAGTGTTTTACTCGGGTGAAAGTATCAATTGCACCCTCGAACTATATGTACACTCGCTGTCGCTCGTGCAGCCTAAATATCTCGCGCTGCAATTGATCACTTTCATCCCTCGGTTAACAATCTACTATAAAGAGCAAGCCGTTATAAGCTGGTGTACCCTTGCCATGACAAATAGTGTCTCGTGCAAGACTTTCTTCTGCTCCAGCGCAGCTCGAATGCAATGATTTATGCTGGCGATGTCAGATTCTTGCTAATATGAAATGTTTTGTACAGTGTTAAATATTTTGAAAAATATAAGGCGTCAGACCGAAGATTTACTGATAACATCCTGCGCATCTATTTCGCAATGTCTTTACCCGTATTGCTATAGTATTGTTACCCGTTTTGCAGAAGGTATGCAAATCTTTTTTTTTTGTCTTTTGTCATTTATGAGGATCTCAACTTTTTTTTTTTATTGTATTATAAATCGTTTTGATTTTATTCATGAAAGAAGACGAAAATTTACAATTCCCCCCCTCCACGCTGATCTCTGAAACTACTGAGCCTAAAATTTTGAAAAAATATTAAAGTTTGGTTCATTGCTGGTAATGGAAAACCTATAAGAATTCTATCAAAAAAAAACCTATGTACGGAACTTCCACGCGAGTTCAACTCGCACTGCCTCTAAAACTCGAAAACTACACAAACAAACAATAACACTCTACATCAGTAAGATTAATAAGATAAAAGACGCTATTAGTAACAAACAAGAAACACTCCAATAATGGTTGCTCGTTCGCGGAGAACATTAAAGCGCTTTAACTTGCGACAATAACTTTCAACCCTTAAGCGCAAATCTCAAAATGGCGTCTGTCTATCATCTCGCGTCAGTCGTCACAGTCGCTAACACTCGTTTACCGTAAAATATTAGGCTTGTGAAAGATTCAGTGAATGTATAGATGCGATAATGTACGTAGATTTTGGCCGTGTGGTTGCCGGCTTCGAATGGTGCCAGAGTACCACTCCACGTCGTCCTGTGGAAGTCGTAAGAGGCGACCAAGGGAATAAAGGATTGTAGTATTGTAAGGGGATGGGCTTGCAACCTGTCACTAATACACACTGGTAAGTCTTAGCCTGTTCGTGCAAAATCTGGTTACAGAATTGACAACAAGTTTTTAGAGTTGTTGGTAATTCTGTAGCTCTGCCTAGCCCACTCTGAGAATGAAGGCGTGAAGGGATGTGGTGGTTGGGTATGTTTGTATGTGCTTTGATCATTATTCCAGAATTTGCAGTTCTATTTTTATGGCAAAGTGAGGTCACTGAGGTTTCCAACAGTCTGTAATCGACTGAACAAAGAAAAGTTTTTTTACGAAGAAAGAGTAGATTTTTTCCAGACGAGCTAATAACGGTATGATTTCGCACCTGTCTTAGATTGTTCAGTGGCAGAATTAAAAAGTCTTTACTTTTTAACTCTAATTCAATGCTAAGGCCCATAATTGGCACACCTGCAGAGGCAGCTTTAAATATGTATACAAAATTCGGTAAACATTATCGTTATCGAAATTGACATAAGTTGGCGGACGGTCACGTTGAGCGCTTATGACAATTCTGTAAATGTTCTCAGTTTTTAAGAATCGTTGGCATATCTACAATTTACTACATCTAGCACCGTCAATGTAAGCGACTTGCGTTTTATCTCAAAGTTAATGTTAACTTGCGTTTACAAGGTCGTAAGCGCCCGCTAATGAGAGAGGAGCGATTTAATGGGTCCCACTGTTTGTAATTAACTAAGGCATGCTCGTGACTTCGTTCGCGTAACATTAGTTTTCTACTAAACAACCATAAACGCTAACATACTCGTAAGCGATGCGATTTTCGATTTTTTTACTAGCTCCTGCTCGTGATTTCATCTACGTCGACTTCAATTTTCGTTACATTTACCCTCTGAAACTAGTTTTTTTCTGGGTTAAAAAGATGCTTTTATACTTATCGATAGGGTATATAAGCTAGTTTCGTCCAAATTAATATAACCATTACAGCGTGAAGGAGTAGGTAACACATGAACTTTCGCATTGATAATATTAGTATGTCAATATTAAATGGACACAAGTTGACTTAACTCTTTATAAATATACAGGGTGTCCCAAAACTCAACGATAATCCGCCAAGGGCTGATAGAGCAGCTAAAAAGCTATCGATTTAACACCTATGTACCTATGTTCAGCGATTTTCGCTAGTTTCGGAGATATTGATCATTTTAATCTGAAATTTTGTAATTTTCCCTTATGCCCATGTCACGAAAAATCATTAATTTCGTTATGTATTTCATAAGTTTTTCAGTGGTATCTTACATAATTATAATCATTACGAATTGGTGAAGTTTTTAAACCTATTTGCCCGTTTATTTTATCAGTATTTTTTTAAGTAATCACATAAAGTTTGTTTCTCCATACTAGGTGTCCCAGTGGTTGCTTTTCACTTTGTATGAAAAAAACAACTTTAGGTGAAATGTTACATTCGATTAAATTAGTGTTGGTGACTTAAGATCCCAAAAAAACCACAAACATCCATACCACCCACATCATAAACCACAATCATCGCAACTCATTAGCACTTTAGCTTTAACGCGCGCGTAAACGTTACAACCGCGTAAACCTCACGCACTAATCCTTCGTATAACGTACGCTGCAGACGTAAACGTTATCAGGGAGCACGTGCCGACATAACCGTTAGATGGGTAGATACTGTTATGGAGTTCGTTAAGAATGTTTTAAGCTGGTTTCTTATCGGTATTTGCAATGAGTGAAAACTTAGCTTACTTAGGCCTGTATTAATAAACTCTACTTGGCTGAGATGCCCGTCACAAGATACGTCAAAGTAAACGTCAAACCATGGAACACTGTCATCTTTGACGCATCTCGAGACGAGCATTAGAGTTGAGATTAGTTTATTAATACGGGCCTAAGATAGGTTACGTTATGTCTACTTTCATTTCGTGTTCTAAACATTACAATGTATTGCACACCACAAAAACGAAAAAGCATGGTAAATTTTCTAAATATAGGGGCTGGTCAAAGTTTTTTTTAACAATCAACTAATTTAATTACGTTTATTAAAACAAAAACCGGCCAAGAGTGCGAGTCGAACTCTCGCACCGAGGGTTCCGTATAAACCTGTAGGTGGGTATAAGTAAAAGTTTACCCATCACGGCAATCGAGTAAAAAAAAATCTGATGTAACAAAAAATTGTGCTATAAAACATTGCTTCATGTCAAATCTCAAGATTCTAGATCGACCGTTTAGGTTTTGATTCCCTTGCGAGTTTCGTAATTTTGCGGAAATTTATGGCATAAACGGCTGTATCTTTTGATTGCGTTGGCTTAGAAGTTTGATTTTTTCATAGCTTCAAGGGACAGTAGACTTGAGTATTTGATATAAATTTCAGCTTGATACCTCCATGCGTTCTTGAGAAAAAGGGTCTTGACAGACGGACGGACGGACGGACGGACAACAAAGTGATCCTATAAGGGTTCCGCTCTTTCCTTTCGAGGTGCGGAACCCTAAAAACACATTAAATTGATGTCCTTATGATTTGTTTTTTTACATGCTTTTAGATAAAACGCCATTTTTTTAATGATGGTAATAATTGTAAAACTAAACATAGCCATTTTCAAACGATAGTCACTAAATTTGCAAACCTTTTCTTTTCTTGTTAGATTTTAGCACAGTTTAATACAAAAATCTAAGCACAATATTGAAGTTAAAAAACTAAAGACAACATTATCGTATCGGCTCATATATACGTTGTTTTTTAAGACTTTGTCTTTAATTAATATAATCCATCACGATCTTAAAAAAATAAATCTCATCTTCATCCATTTCTAAAATCACGCTATTAATTATGAGCTTCAAAGGTGATTGCATAATAATAGGTATTATAACATTCTCATTTTGAAGGGGATTTATTAAAATTCAATTCAGCGTCAAATGCCGCTGGGGCGTGACCGACTCAAAGAGATTCTCCCTTTGACCATCATTACTGACTTTTTTATTTCATCTGAACTGTAGGCTTTTTGATGAGACAATTGTTTTGTCGTGATAAAATGTGAATATTTCTGTTGCTTAATTTTGGTTTTAGAAAATCTGTTTTTTTTTTTTAATTTATTGTCATGTACAGTGATCGTACTTTTTCCAGCATTTTTGGTGCAGTGCTAAGGTTGTCAATAGTGGCCAATATGAAATTGTTTGAACCAAGAATCAAATAAAAACAAAAATTAATAATAAAATAGCGTATTAAACAAATCGAAAATACAGAAAATATTCTCAGAACATTGTAAAGCCTAACCCAATATGGATAATGAAACGAAGGGTTAATTTACTACGAGTACCTATATGAGAAAAGGTAACACAGTTGCAATAAATCCTTATCTCAGGTTATAGTTCATATTTATTATTAGGAATTGATATACTAACTATACATAAGCATAGACAGTATAATGCGTACGTAATGGCAGTGCAATATATAAGTCATTTTGTTTCTTCACTAACGTCCCAGTAATAAATGTTATACACAATTATAATCACTGATTAAGTAAAAAAAATAGCGTTTCATTTTCAATGATATCATAATATTACATAATTTTAAACGACAATCATACTATACGGGTGAGGACCAAAAAGTTGGACCACAGTTAAGCGCAGTTAACAAACGACGATGACGAAAAAAGTTCCGTTGTGCGACGAAAAGTATCCCTACAATTGTATGGCTAATTTTCGTGTCACAACGAAAGAGTTTCATAGACATTTTTATTGATTGAATTAGCTTGGACAACTTTTTGGTCCTTACCCATACACGTCGACAACCCTAGGTCGCTGTCGTGTGTCATTTGACGTCATCGCACCAAGAATGCTGGAAAAAGTACGATCACTGGTCATGTACCTACCATCCCTACGTAAATGAATATGTGTAAGTACTCATTTTATAACCATAAAAATTTTGGAAATATTAAAGAGAATAATATTTAATTACTGTAGGGTCCAGGAAGCAACCACCCTTTCAAGCCGAGTTTGGTTTTGTATCAAATACAAAAATAGTGTTTTTCAAACATACACATTGAAGTTCGATAAAAGCAGCCTGTTATTTATTTTCATACAAACTTCCCGGCCTATGTCAGGAACAGAGGGGCTATTGCCTTTTTTTATGGCATAGAGAAGACAAACGAGCACACAGGCCACCTGATGGTAAGAGGAAACTGTGACCCATAGACATTCGCATTCACAAGACTGCAGCCAATGCAATCCGAAGACTGCAAATGCGTTGCCAACCCTGAGGACTAAGATGGAATGCCTCTATGCTAGTCATTTCACCGGCTGTCTTTTCCCCAAACCGGAACACAACAATGCGAACACTGCTCATCATCATTCATTACATCTTAGTCCTCAGGATTGGCAATTCGCAGTCTTAGGATTGCAGTCGTAAGATTGAAATCTTGAGATTGCAAAGTGCTCGTTCAGCTTCTCCATGCCATTAAAATAAAAGTCTTCTTGTTGCAATATCCTGATCACACAAAATAACCTTAAGTAAATAAATTGACAACCACAACGCATAAAAACTACTCCAAACCCCAAACAAACAAACACTTATAAAATAGGGGATAGTATTACATCAAAGCTTTATTTTTCGTCCAATATGTTTAAGATTTCGTTCAATATACTGTCCTTCGAAAATTAAATTGAGCTCCCCTCTGCTTTAAAAGTCTTCACATGTCCAGTTTTTCTTTTAAAATATCACGTTTCGTTCCTATATTTGCCTTGTTATGTTTTATTGCTTTACTCGTAATAAGGGAAACCTTAGCTGGGGTAAAAAATGGGATTTGTTTTGAAGAAATCCGGTTACTGTTTATTAAAGTAACAGGTTATTATATTGAAATAAACATATAGAAATATAAATATTTACAAGATAAAAATAAAACACAGATTAAATTGAACATAAACAAGGAATGGCAACACAGAAAACAAAATTAAACAATAATGAAAAGGAATTTAGAAAAAGCAAAAAAAATACAATTGCGCCGCATCAAGACTCATCTTGTAATTTTTTCTGAAACGCATAAAGTTATAGTTCTAAAATATCCTAGAAATACCAACCAATACTTTTTACGAACTTTTTCCACCGGCTTTTTAATTGCGGGAGGTTTAATAATCAAAAACTTTCTTTTGCATATGGCAAAAACTGCAAATGTTTTGCCTGAGGACCAAAACACACCGGAATACAAAAATGCGAACACTACTGCTTGGTGGTAGTTTTAAGCAGGAGATAATATGTAGCAATGGACAGACCGTGCCACAATTCCTTTAGAAAAAATAAATATTGAGATTTTTAACTTGCAATACTTTGATTTAGACAAATTTCACGTTTGAACATGTTACACGACAACACACCAACCTTTCATTTCAGAAGCAATTCGCTAGAAGGAATGAACAATAGTCGTATTTCGCAGCCCAACACCACTGGAACCAAAACCAGACACATTTTGCAGTTCACCAACTATTCAAACACCTTTATACACCAATCCACAGATACTAATATCGCTTAACTTATTGATTTGCAAGCCTTTTTCTGCATCGGATTTTGCAATGTTATATCTGCTCATCACTCAACTTCCAGTGACTCTTATAGTGTACCAAATAGAGAACATTTTTAGTGAGATTCGTTAAAAGGAATGGATTGTATAAAGTGGTAATGTGACAATTAACCCAGCAAATTTGAGTTCCGTCTGCAAATGGATTGGATTGCCTCAAATTTGGATTGAATGCATTGGGTTTGTTCTTGCACGTTTGTCGCCATTAGACAATGTCCATTACAGTTCCTCCTAAAAGCATTGTCGAAAGTTATTAAGGCCTGTATTAATAAACTCATCTTGGCTGAGATGCGCGTCACAAGATACGTCAAAGTAAACGTCAAACCATAGAGCACTGTCATTAATGAAATGACACATCTCGAAATTAGTTTATTAATACGGGCCTAAGACTAGACTGTAATTTGTACAGTCAAACCGGGTATCTTTACAACGGTCTGAACAATATAATGTTGTTGTTATTTGAATTAATTTTAAAATGTCGTTTGGTATATTGACAGAAATCAGAATCCATTTTTATTTTTTTTATAGCCGTCGACGGGCAAACAGGCAGACAGCCCACCTGATGGGAAGTGGTCACCGCTGCCTATGGACATTTGCAACACCAGAGGCGTCACCAATGCGTTGCCGGTCTCGAAGAAATTTAATGATACCCCTTTTAAAAAGCTTTTTAAAAGCTTTTATTGGAAGAGTTTTTGTGTTTTAATTTTTTAGCATTCCAAAGTCTATGTAACCTGCCATGTCTGTTTGTCCGTCCGTTTACGGTTTAGCTCAGATACTTTTGATAAAAACCAAATAAGTTTTTTTTTTAATTAATAAAAGTACCTGCAAATAAAAAAAACATGAAGTATCTACATAATGAATGAGTTCATTAATTATGCCCTTCCGCTAATTCCTTCTACTAAACTAAAGCATTTCATATTATTTCTAGGATCACAAATAGATATGAAGCCATCGGGATCCTGCCGTTTTGCCAAAGTATATTGGTCAAAAATGTATCATTTAGGTACCACATTTTATTTTCCCAAAATTCATTTTGGTATTGTTTTGGTTTTATTTCCGGTATATCGACACCGCTTGCTAGGTATATTAGGTTAGGTAACTTACACTTGTGACTACATAAAAAATAAATCAACTTCGACGGAAAAAAACTTTTTGGGAAGTGAAAATTTGGGAAATGATGCGTATGACCAAAAATATTTTGACCAATCGGAGTAGGCCCAAAGCCATTGTATCACGCATAATAGGCGTATACCATACACATTGTCAAAATAAAGGCATATTTTAGAATAATAAAATTAGAAGGCCACAGTCGGCAGAATATTTAAACTTTAGTATTTTTAATATTTATCTATTTTATTATTAACCAACTTTAAAAAATAGCTTTTGGTCTGCGTCACTAATTAAGTACATTTTCGATAATATTAATCACATTCAAAAAGTTTTATTTACATTGTACTTTTCTCGGTAGTAAAAGGCAGTAAATAATACAACTCCGAGTACCTCTTTGCAACAAAATCAAGCTAAAATTTTACTCTGCCAACGAAAAACGAAACGAGCAAATAAAAAGCAAACTAGAACAATCATACTCCCTAACTTACTAAAAGTAAAAAAATATGAACCAGAAAAAACGACACCAATTAAAACAAGCAAAACATATCTATTACAACGCGCATCCAAACAAAATAAAGACGCTTGCTACAAAAAGTTCTTATATCGTCGCTATGAAAAGAAAGTATCCCGATAAGAAAACTATAACACGTATATAATGAACCTAACGCGACTCCGGATATTACTCGGATAGAAGGAGTTTCCTTAATAACGTAGTTTTAGATAAAGGTTTGTGCACTGTCTCTGTAGAGCCGTTTGACAATGAAAATGATGCTTGAACGTTTGGAAATGAAATTGAAGTGGGAATTATTTTAAGCGAAGTTAGATAGAGTTTGATGTTATCTATACTAGTATTATGAAGCTGAAGAGTTTGTTTGTTTGCTTGAACGCGCTAATCTCAGAAACTACTGGTACGATTTGAAAAATTCTTTCAGTGTTAGATAGCTCATTTATCGAGGAAGGCTAAAGGCTATATATCATACTCGCATAAGCCGAAGCGAAGCGAGGGCGGGTCGATAGTGTAATATAAGTACTAATGAAATAATAAAAACTGGGGCATTATGGGGAAATTCGAACCATATAGACGATAGAGGGAAACTGACTTAGGAGCCATTAGGTCTTTTTTCTAGAAACCATTTTGTATCATCACCTTTTTTTTAATCAAAGGATGATTGGCAAAAAAAATCCCAACCCACCAGGAGATGATAAATGTCTCAATTTATAGATCTTGGCAAGATTACGTGTTTTTACTATTACGACAATCGCCGAGTTTTCTTGGAAAATCATAATTTTACAGTATCGTTTTTTTTTAAATAAACTCATGTTGCCTCGCTTGCTCTTGAAGGTTTTTTTTAGTTAAAAACCTCTATCGATTTTACGATTAAAATAGGCATTTTGTTTATTTTAGGGTCCTAATGAACATATTAACTTGCATCAAGTGACTGTTGGAGGGTGGGGACGGGGTCCATACAAAATGCCCCGTAAATATAATGCGATGCATCAATTTATTAAACCTTAACAACACCAACAATACTTTCTATAACCCAGAAACAACAACAAAACATATCCCACTGCAATTTTATAATCTCCATGTTAATTAAGTACAGATTTAATTTGCAAGAGCTCCGCTTCGCGTGAGATGCGACTATGCACTTGCATTTTGCTAAAATACTTGCAGTAATTATGCTAAGTGTGGCAACAAAAAGGTATGATTAATAGCCTGAGAAGCCATCAGTCTAGACTAGACGGTGTTGTGTTTGCTAGTCGATGGTGATATGGCAATTTGGGAGTTATTAATCCTTGTCCCTATACAACTACCGTTAACTTTTGTGGTTTCGTCTATGTATTCAAAGTCATATTTTATCCGCTTCACGTTCTTGTGGATGAATTGCACATGATTACTACTGAGTTTTAGATAACTACAAGGGGTCATTCCACCGTTACACCCGAAACAGCTACTTTTTAGTGAGTCTCTCGTCATTGCTCTTATACTTTTAATTATGCGTTTTCAGGAAAATAAAATGTTATCCAAATAGTAGACCATTCAATAGTTATATTTTCCTAGTTCCTTATGTGTAACACCCGCAACGGTGGAATGACCCAGAACCTTTTGAACTATGATGATCATCTGTCAATCCTTGTGCCTGTATGAAATAATGCAGTTTGAATATAATTCATTAACTTTTTAAGTCAGAAACTTGTAATTAAAAAAAATGTTAAGACTGTTTTGGACACTCTGTATACAGGGGATTCAAAAGTGCCTTAAGTTTCTTTGAAAAACAAAAGACTTGGCGAGGGCACTGGTCGTACCTTACTGACGATTTTTCATATAAAAGTTTGAAAATGATAGGACATGATAGGACGTCCACTGCAGGGCATAGACCTCCTCAAAGGATCGCCACAACGACCGGTCGAGTGCTACCTGCATCCAACAGTTTCCCGCAATCTTCACGATAGTCTTCGGGACTGACGACGGGACGTGTCTTTCGACACGTGGTCGCTATTCGAGAAGCTTGTGGCCCCATCGGCCATCAGATTTACGAGCAATGTGCCCCGCCCACTGACACTTCAGTTTGGAAATTCTTCGGCTATTTCGGAAGGTATTATACTATTCAATAAACGTGAGAATGATGATTTGAACTACTCCAATTTTTAATCCCCACATCATCATTATTTTTTCGAAACACACGGGATAGGTGACTTAATTCTGAGCCAAACTTTCAGCCGTATAATGAGGTAAGTAAACGTTTCTCTGGTGCTTAATAACATTGATAGCCGACGCAATGGGGCCTAATATGGCTGCGTTTATCTCGTGATACATTTTGGATAAGGCATCCGTCACCTTCTGACAGGTAAATAAGTACACGTGTCAAAAAGTGACGGATGCTTTATCCACAGTTGACACGCGATATAGACGCAGCCGTACTAGGCTCGCATCTCTAGACAAGATAAGATAAAAGATAAAACGATAGACGATGCGCTGGCCTAGTGGGTAGTGACCCTGCCTACGAAGCTAGTGGTCCTGGGTTCGAATCCCGGTAAGGGCAGATATTTGTGTGATGAGCGCGAATATTTGTTCCTGAGTCTTGGATGTTTTCTATGTATTTAAGTATATATTTCTCTATATAAGTATTTATATCGTTGTCTAGTATCCATAGTACAAGCCTAGAGCTTAGTTTGTGACTAGGTCAATTGGTGTGCCATTGTCCCCTTATAATTTATTTATTTAATTTAAATTAGTTATCATGTAAAGTTAAACAAAAATCTGTAAAAAATCTGTAAAATACATTTATTCAGTAAGTAAGCTACACTGGTTTTGCACGTCAAAAATGTACCAGAGCGCTTCCCAAGAGGTAACCACTGCTAAGAAAAAACGCCGCCAGATAAGTCGATCATTTTTAAACATATTTTTTATTACAGTAATTCTACTTAGTCGTTGGTGGATTTTAAATAGTTTTTCTAGAACAATAAAGTTCGTGTAGGACATATTAAGAACTAGCTGCTGCCCGCGACTCCGTCTGCGTGGAACTCGTTTATATCGTAGCTCCATACAAATTTCCACCCTCTATTTCGGAAAAAAACCTATCCTATGTCCTTTCCCAGGATTCAAACTATCTTTACCAAATTTCCCCCAAATGGGCTTAGCGGTTTAAGCGTGAAGAAGTAACAGACAGACAGACAGACACACTTTCGCATTTATAACATTAGTATGGATTTATTTATTACGAGTATGGAAGATACTTTTTCTTCTAAGTACTCAGCGTTTTAAGAAAGTTGCACAAACAGGTTTATTCTGAGCAAAACATGAATACAAAGAAAACTAGTACTTATATAAATGGTAAATAAGCCGATAATGCTAAAAATGCTAATGAAATCCAAAATCAAGACGATAACAAACAATTTGTAAACGAACAAACGGGTTTACCGGGGAGTAAGAGAGATAGAAAAAACTGTAGTGAATATATATCAATAGTGATACACACAGTTATAGAGAAGAGACAACTTAAGGTAGCGTGAAACGGGGTGACGCGAGTTTTTTTTTTTCAAAGCATAGAGAAGACAAAATGGCCACACAGGCCACGTGATGGCACAACCTAAAATGAAGCAAATGTTACTAATTATAAGACTGAAATCATTTCCAATAGACGCAACGTTATAGTCTATTCAATACTTAATTTTATTCTTCTTTGTAACAAGTTATGACTTATTTTAGGCTGTGTTCATACATACCCCGTTTTACGGTATCAGATTTGTGATAATTCATCGTAACATGCTTCTGTAACTTCAAACTAACTGTCTGTAAATCTTTTACAGCTGGAAATGCCATGAACCTTAAACGCAGATATAGGGTATTTTGAATCATAGAAAAAACTCTCCAAAAGCAATGTTACCTGATTTCTAAAGCTGTAACACAGAATCGAAGCCATTGCCAAAAGCAAACAGAACGGGCTCAATCGTCGAGTCGTTTACATGCTATTTACAGAAAACAAACAAAAATACAGGATATCCAATTGCCGTGGTAGTATGGGGCACTCGTCGCATACCTTTTTCAATAAACCCAGTCTTTGTTGGAGCCGGAAGTAAATTAAATTGTTCTAGTTCTTTTATTTTGCCTTCATACTCCGTTTTATATTTTGCAGGGCAATTTTTTTATTAAAGTGGGAATATGGTTAGGTTGGTTAAAATATCAAAATTAATTTTGAAACGATAGCTATTATAAAGATTTTTACTTTAACAGAAACGTCTGTTATGAAATTCTAAACTATATTAAGACTGCGCCGACTGCGCCTCATTACTGTTATTGGGTTTTCTAATTAACAAACGAATTTCCTTGGAACCAAACAAAATGTGTTTGTAGCGCAAGTATAAACACAATTTATGGGATACGTAACAAACTTTAATAACAATTACCCTTTGAGTAGTCAGCTTAACGGGAAAAGGTGGCCACTTTTTTTCGTTAAGTTAATAACTCGAAGGTGAATTGTTATTAAAGTTTGTTACGTATCCCATAAATTGTGTTTATACTTGCACTACAAACACATTTTGTTTGGTTCCAAGGAAATTCTTTGGTTAATTAGAAAACCCAATAAAAGTAATGAGGGTGCCACTGCACATCCGGCGTACGCTCGGCGTAGTCTTAAAGCAAAAAATAATCGTTGGTGTTTAGTAGGATTCTAACCTACATCTCTGGCTCTCCGGCGCATTACCACTTAATCCACCAAGATTAGTGATCGCTTGCTGCGCGTGATTAGAGAAATTAGTGATCGCTTGCTTTTTTCCATACTCGGAGGGAATGCTAACGCCATCTATCGCTGTTTGTTAACAATCGACTAGCTTAACGATAGCTAATATAATTTTGTAAATTTTCTTTTTTTTAATTCAAGGACGCACATGAAAATGTAGTGGTTTCCCGAAAAATAGGCGACTAAGGGAATAAAGGCTTGTAGTTCTGTTAGGCGAAGGGCTTGCAATCTATCACTAATACGCTGGTAAACATGTTAACCTATTTGTAAAAATGTGGTCATTAAATTATCAACAAGTTTTTAAATTTGTTTTTGTAATTCTGTAGCTGAGCATTTCTAAAAAAGTTTGTACATTTCATTTACGACTTCGATTTGCGAAAAAAATTGCAGGTAGGTAGGGTAAATGATACTGAGTCTAAATAACATAGTCTTCCAAAATGTCCCAATTAATTTGTATGGAAACTTCCTTTTTTGTTACCAAAATTCTTCCGTTCGTGATAACAAAAAAGGAAGATTCCATACAAATTAATTGGGACATTTTGGGAGACTATGTTATTTAGGCTCAGTATCATTTACCCTACCTAACTGCAATTTTTTTCGCAAATCGGAGTCGTAAATGAAATGTACAAACTTTTTTAGAAATGCTCAGCTATGCCTACCGCACTGTGGGATTACAGGCGTGAAGGTATAATTATGTAATGTATATTAAATTTTAAATGATTGTAGGTACCATTATTATGCAGTTAATCTTCTATGGTATCTTATGTTTTTTTTAGAGTAGGTAGGTATGTTTTTTGGACGTGACCACTCCGTTCGGCCCTGAAGCGCGTTAATAATAGTACATTGTTGCCTAGGCGCGGAAAGTAAGGGTTTTCCTGACGAGGTGGTTAGCTGTCCGAGCAATAGCGAGGCCTGCTAAAATATGAGTCAGGAAATCCTCGTTTCCGCCGCGGCATACGAGTACATAATACATTTTTAAAAACCAATTAATTTAATTTAATTCACATTAAAAGTTATGTTGGTCATGTTTGGGCAATTTGTAAATAAAAACTTTATAGTTTTTCCAGGAGCCAGTTCAGGTTTTAATATAGGCGGTATGGTACCTATTTCGTCGCTTTCGTCGCTTGAGCTCATTTTTTCTAGTACCTAAGTATTTCGCACAACAATAGTTTCACATTTGGTTTCACATAATGCAGAATGAACGAATGTTACCGGCTGTCCATTGTTTTTAAATTAGTATTTACCATAGACATTGGAATGCAAATTCAAAAATAAACACACGCACTGTTCTATAAAATCGAGCAGTTATCTTGGCTGTTTGGATTTTTTGTCTTGGTCCTTTTGATTTTGTATGCATTTTTAAGAAAAATATGGACATGGATGGAAAGTGTTTTCTTATGTTTTTTTTACTCCTTGGAGTAAAATGAGGCACTTTCCGTCCTTGTGTTTCAATCGGAAAACCGTTATTTCCGAGCATGTTTGAGAAAAATGTATTTCTTTCTCCCTTTCTATAAGACAAGACGCTACTATAAATAACTTATCGATCCTTCAAACTAGGAATAGACTTAGTATTAAGAACAGAAATGTACATTTTCATCCTGAAAAAAACACCTAAATTAGCTAAGTAGGTACATTCTCTAAACACAATAATATACGAATATATACACGAATATACGTTAGAATAATGCTTCCAATTAACATCTAGTCAATATTATATGCATCACTTATGATAATCATTCAACATTGATACTCCAGTACAACATAATAATCCATTATATACGCATTATGTAAATCAGTAATGACTCCGCTAATAGATTCTGAGTCAGTGATTTGCACCATTAGGCCCGAATTAGCGGGTTGCACTGCATTTATATGCACAGTTATTGCACTGCGATCTGACGTTTATTATGTGTTGTGGTTTGCATTATCAATGCAGATATCTTACACGGTAATTGTTTGGTATAAGGTATATACAGACAATAATATATACAGTCGTATTAAAAACAGTATTTATAAACTAAAGTATTTTCTTGAAATTGGTCGGTAGGTTTTTGTACTACGAATGAAAACACTACTTATAGGGTTTATCAACTTAACTTAATAATTTCCCGTTGCTGACTACTCAAAGGGTAAATTGTTATTAAAGTTTGTTACGTATCCCATAAATTGTGTTTTTACTTGCGCTACAAAACGTATCGTCTGATTGCAAGGATTTTTTTTAGTTAATTAGAAAACACAATAATGGTAATAAGGGCGCCACTGGACGCTATGCGTTTGCTCGGGGCAGTCTTAAGGAAATCGTCTACTGGATAATTAGATTGGAAAAAATAAGTTTAATGATCAAAATAAATTGTGAGTTAGTAGATAGTCTTATGATTTAATTTTATCTAACTGTGCGATCCAAAAGAAAAGTTAATCAGTTAATCAGAATCAGAATTATTTATTTATAAAACATAGGTAGAGAAATAAAGGTGGAGGAAAAAGACAGCGTGTATCACTGTTTCGCCTGTTGGCATACAAATATCAATGTCACGTAGATACAGTTACATAAAAAAAACACACGTGAACGAATAAATACTCATCAATTCTTATAATTAAATGCATACATGTTTATTGGCCAATAATAAGAATGGTTTTATAGATCGATGTCACTTAAAAAATATTGAGTACCTACTGTAATAACATTTGTTAATTAATAATTTCGTCCGGTTTTTCTTAAACGTTAAGGGTTATATTTATTAACTTGTTAATTAGTACCTTTTGGTAAATTTTCAAAACATTAAACCTTGCTAGATCGATTTATGGCCTCCGAACCCCTTGCGTACTAAATTTCATGAAAATCATTGAAACCGTTTCTGAGATTCAGATTATATTTATTGCTCGTTTAAAAGTATTACATAGATTATTTGCAGTTGCGGATTAAGAGAAAAATGGTTCTTGTTTAGTAACGGCTTCGAAACCCTACACAAAGGATGGTTAGTCCTGCTGGCCTATTGCCTAACGCACTCGCAATTAAAATCGACTTCAAAGCGGAACAATTGTTTTCATTTTGTATGCGGACAAACCTTCGATTTTGAAAATGAAAACAATTCCGAATGCGAGTGCGTTAGGCAATAGCCCCTCTGCTCGTGCCCGGGTTTTTTCGAAAGCTTGTTTAACAGCGGTGATTCTTAGCCATGTTTGATAAAAATTGCTTGTGCTGTTTCAGAGATATCAACTCTATAAGTGAGGATAGCCTTTATATCGAGGGTATAATTTATTAAACAGTTACATCAGTAGAGATGAGAGAAGTTAATCAGCACGATGACATATGTGGTGCACAGGTTGAGCAGTTCCAAAGGCAGCACGATGGTGACAGGGAGTATGCGCCACACGCGGTACCGGAATGGACGGAAGTCGGTGTAGCGTAGGAAAAGATTCACATCGTCTTTCGTCTTCTCATCTAGAAAACAAAAGCAAATTCAGGCGTCAAATTTAATATCGATTTGTTTTTAGATGACAAATTTTATAATGCAATCATAATTTATGCTCATTTATAAGTGCAAAAGTAACTCCATTTGTTTGTTTATCACGCTTTCACAACTATAACGCTGAAACGATTTTAATGGGTATAGAGTTAGCTTAAGTCACGGAAAAGGACCTAAGGTAACTAATAAATTGAACAGTGTCCAAAGAATTAGTGATACATGACTTCTTGCAGTCACGGGCATCAGTTACCTAGTTCATAATAAGTAAGATGCAGTAGCTATGTTGAAAATAGAACCAGTTAATAGAGAATAGTTTCTGTAGCTACGTACTGGTGCAAATATTTAGAACATGAGCAGTCAGAGAGTCAGTAACATTCTTAGAATGATTCATGACGATGGCAATGATAATGATAATGATGATGGCGTTGATAACGGTATTAAAAATAATGAGAATGACGATGATAATGGTGACACACACAGTGTCAGTAACACCACAGACCTGGATCATCAAGAAGCATGTGTACAAGCAACAGGCGCATGCGTTCCACCTCGACGCCATATTGCTCGACCACCATACAAGGGGCAAAAATGAACAGAGTCACTTGCGCTACGTGAAGCGCCGCAAAACCCACCGAAGCAATCGGCTCCTGTTTTACAAATAAATTTAAATATTTCAGATATTTGATCTACATTTACGTATGCGGTAAAATTAGGGCTATTATTTTTTTCTGGATAATTTTTGCAAGGGTTTTAGGTTCTACCTTAAATCAAATAAATACATTACATACATGAACTCACGCCTTTGTTTCTAAAGTGGGGTAGGCAGAGCTACAGAATTACTTACAACTCTAAAAACTTGTTGATAATTCTGTAACCAAATTTTGCACCAGATTTCGATGATTGATGTTGACCAGCGTATTAGTGACAGGTTGCAAGCCCATCACCTAACAATAGTACCTACAAGCCTTTATTGCCTTAGTCGCCTCTTACGCCATGGAGTGGCACTGTTCTAACCCGGCAACCACACAATCAATCAAATAAATATCTGTGATGTTTTCTATATTATCAGATATTCATATGTCAGGTACCTACATAAAATATAACTTATATTTAGAGATTTTACCATTATTTCTATTTATTATTCATTTTGTAAGCTATGAAAACAAAATGACTTACCAAAGTCTCAACGACCAATATAATATGATATGCGTTCATTATAATTTTTGGTACCGTGCAAACGATGCTTATGAAAAGCTGCAAAAAATTAGTCCTTAATAACAAGTAGGTAAACGATAAATTGTCACTAAACTTTAAAAAAAATTGTTTCTACTTACAGATGCGTGCAGTTCAGGTGTTATAATATCCAAAGCATCTGCCAAATGTTTATACAAATCTAAACAAAACCTTATACTCGATTGCTTAATCGTTTTAAAGTTGCTCACGTAACAATAATAATTACAATGTTTCATCTCTTCCAATCGACACCGCAACATCTTCAATCGATACCTCGTCATATCGAATAAAATAAAACGCCAAACTCGATTCAAATCAAGGGCCAATAAGGAAAACTGTGATATTAAAAACAGACAAAAATTTTCAAAAAATGGAAACCAGAGACAATAAAAAATCGTATACACCAATCTTATCACCCACAGTATGAACGTAAGCAGAACCATTTTGTTTTTCATGCTTGAGTAGTACTTAGTTCCAATTTTCAAAAAGGCGTCGATGTCTGTTAGCTTTTGAAAATAGTTGGTGAGTTGGTTTTTCAAAACCAAAGTAGCAATCACTGATGCTGTGTACTCTATGGCAGACCAAGTCGTCGACAAGAGTTGAGCAGAGCAGCACTCTATGTTGGCATACACATTGAACGTAACCAAGAAAAGACAATACGCCGTTACAAATATTTTGAAACACATTTTAAATTTCCACACGTTAAAATCAAATCCGCAAATTAATAACATTATAAGAATGGGTTTATGAAATTGGATGAGGTTTATTTTTGAGACAGGTCTGGGGATTGTGTTGGTCAGCATGTTGTGCTGTAATTTTGTGATTATAATTGGAACGTTTGGCCTGCTTTTGCCCTGTGGTGCTTTTGACGATAGTTTGAAGCTGCTCGATCAAACTGTTTTCGAGTTGCCTATTATAGACATTGCATTGAATACTGAGGTATGATTATCTTAAAAACGCGGTTAGTCGAACGAACGAGTGAATGTCGCAGCGGCGAGTTTAAGTAGTCCCGACAGAGCGAACAAAACATATTTTAGCGCGTGCATTCTCAATTACGCAGCCTTATACGTTCGGTCTCATCGACAGAAGCTATGCCACAGTGACATTATAGACACTTCTTACGACTTTATTCATAGCGTCACTGTGACACAGTTCTTTGGTCTTCAGGGTTCCATCGGTCTAATAGTACATACATTTCAGTCATTCATTTTTATTTGTAAATAGATTATTATGCGCCATGGGTTTTAAAAAGAACTTTATCTCGTACTCGTTACTGTTTGTTTTCTAAGAGGTTCTAATGCTTTTACCATACCAGGAACATTAACAAAACGGTCAAAGCCTGTCGAAAACCACGTTTGAATAACGTCAACTGACCACGACTCACAAATGCTTCTATACAATGTGCCCTGCTAAAATTGTAATCAAATTTCTACCTTATTCGGTTTAGAATAGTGTATATTATAGTCTCCTTACTTGTGCAAACAAAAGGAAGAACCAACAAAGCTGCATTTGACGTTTTTGTGACATTGTTAAGCAAGTTTCTTTTATAATGATGTAACTGTCCGATATTAATTATTCGTTAGGAAATGAAGGTTAATTTTTGTATAATAAATAATAGCGGTTTACTATTAATTTATCCTATTTTCCCGTTAACCTATTTTCATGGTTACCCGGGTAAAATCGGGACCCTATTACTAAGACTCCACTGTCCGTCCGTCTGTCTGTCACCAGTCTGTATCTCATGAACTGTGATAACTAGACAATTGAAATTTTCAAAGATTATGTATTTCTGTTGCCGCTATAGCAACAAATACAAAAAAAAAAGGGTTCCATACAACAAACGTGATATTTTTGCCGTTTTTTGCTATATTACTAACAGCAGCAGGTAGGCACTTTAAATATTAATAGAATATTTAGTTGTATGTTTACTTTAAAAACAAATAATTAACTAAATTTAAATAAATATTTAAGGAGGGTCCCATACAGTAATCGTATTTTTTTATAGTTTAGTTTAGTTTAGTTTATTTATTTCATGAAACAAATTACAATATAAGTTTGCATTATTACCATGTCAAAATTAAAAGAATCGCATCATGATTGTCAAAAACTAATAAGATAATAAAATTAAAATAATATATTCGAGGGTTCACGGGCTATTTGTATTAAGCGACATTCTGGCCGATATTGAGTTATATACATATTTGGAATCGCCAGATTTTTCTGCGTCGTTTGAGCCCGGTTTCGTGGCGATCTGAGCACTTTTGTGTCGCTTGAAACATGAGTAAATTAAGGCCTAGTTTGAGTCTGATGTGATTGATGCGACACAAATTTTATTCAATTATAGAAAAGATGGACTTCATACAGACAAGATATTTTGTGATTTTGACTTAAGCGGTTTTTCCTGACATACACTACGTATTATAGGGCGTTTAAATCGTTATGCCTGCACCTGAAATCCGTCCTTGATGTCGCTTCAAACATTTAGCCTGCACCTGAAATCCATCCTTGATGTCGCTTCAAACATTTAGCCTGCACCTGAAATCCATCCTTGATGTCGCTTCAAACATTTAGCCTGCACCTGAAATCCATCCTTGATGTCGCTTCAAACACTTAGCCTGCACCTGAAATCGATACTTGATGTCGCTTCAAACATTTATCCATCCACCCATATTAATACGCATAGGCGCTTTAAACATTTCAGTTTTGGACTAATTTAATAATCATCTGTCGCATCAGACATATCGAAAATGTAAGTGGTGTAAATTAAAACATTTTTCCTGTACCGAATTTAGGAAAGCTATGTTCGTTATGACAGTCAACATTTTGTATGAATCTTTTACCCGCTGTCGGCTAATACAAAGTGTTTTCGGCGCCGGCGCCTTTGAACCGCGCTAGTATAAACACAGCGCGTGCCCCCCGCGGCGCTTCAGTTGCCTTCAACTTTTTATTTATATTAGTTATCTAATGGTCGTGACGCACTGGAAGAACAAACATTCATAATAAAATTTGGGACACTTTTTTTCTTGTACGAGGATCGATAGTATCAACGATTCTGAGTAAGAAAAACGAAAAAAAAACGAATTCTGGAAAAAAAAAAATCTTGTAATTTTTTTTGAAAAACTCCCTCATATTACTTATTTTTTTATTTAAATAAGTTTTTTATTTTTTTTAATAGCCTAACTATTTAAAAAAATAAAAAACAGAACTAAAAGGAGAAGTAAATAAGGTTTATTTTATGTTATTACAGAAGAATTATTTTTACTTTTTATTGTAAAAATAATTCTTCTTTGTTTAGTTTTCCTTAATCAAAGTTAATTGTTTTGTTACCTACTTAATTGTTATAATTTTAGAAGAGTCTTTCTTTGTTGCAAGATAGTGAGATTATTATAATGTACAAAATGATTTTATTTTTCGTTTTATGTGGACTGTGAAGACTGAAAATTTCAATTTTTATACTACACTGGCCTGCAAAACTAAGTATCACACAACTTAGTTGACAATAGTTGGAAAGAAAGCTGATAAAATTTGCTATAAAAGTGTTTTATTTTAAATCTCTAACTTCCATAGATTAGAAAAAAAATAAAAAATTAAAGTGTGATACTTAGTTTTGCGGGCCAGTGTATTTCATACTGTACAAAGCCAAAGGGGCTCCATGTGTTTAAAAAATGTTCCTACTTATATTAAATTTAAAGAGACTCTGTTAACAATTGTTTGTAATTTTACTAATTGTAATAACTTAACCTCTTTCTCATCAGTCGGTTAACGAGCTTAATAACATCCTGTGATGCAAGTTTGACATTAGTTATCACTTATCACTTCATAACTAAAGTAAACAAACTAGGTATTTACAAATAATCTAATTCTGCATATCAGGCTATTACAGTTTCTAATATGACCACATTACCATAGGTATCAAGTTAACATTAGAACACACACTCTTAACCGCACTGCACAATGAATTTTAAGCATCCAATCCAATTTTTGTAGTGGCAACCGGTTACTATGATTGAGTGACCATTACCTAACTACCGATGACGTATTCTGGCAGTTGCAGCAGTTGCAAAGCTGTTGCTCGGCGTAGAAACTGATCGACCAGTAGAACAAATTGATCTATTATTATTTATTATTATTTATTTATTTAATGGCGTCTACATAATAACGTAATTTTGCCAATGTCAAGTATATTTAAAAGCAACGTTGTACGGTGAATCCTGTCCTGTCGTCGAAGTCTTCCAGTCATAGTCGTTATGACCCTTGAAGATGGCGGGCATGCACTTCAATGGCTTGGTGTGATCTTGACCGCTAACTCATTTGGAACCATATTTTCACTGTTATTTTATTTAATGCAAGTTCTTCATCAATGTTACAAGTTGTCCCACAAAACTGCCCTGGATTTGCGAATCAAAATGAACGATAAAATCATTTACAAAAAAAAAATGGACAGATGTTTTCAGAATGACAGCCAGTCATAGACCAAATAAAAATAAAATAAAGACTAATAAACACCGTCTCTGACATTTTTGCTCTGTCATGATTGTCTCAAACCACAGAACGACAGATTATTTTTTTTCATAACAAAAAGGCTAGGCTACCAATAAATTGTATTTTCTTTCAATTTGATATTTGACATCCTTCACTTTCGTCACATAAATTTAAATCGTAATTGCAATAATAATGCCTTTAAATTTTACTGCGGTTGAGATAATGGATATGATCCTTGCGTGCGGAGAGTGCAGGGGCAATGGGAATGCAGCCCTCCGCTTGTACTCCGAGAGATATCCTACAAGAAGGCAACCAAGTAATGCTCGTGTCATCGTTAATGCCATTACACGGCTGCGAAATAACGATCGGCCGGTGCCTGTGAACTCAGGTGGTCCTCAACGTGTTCATGTTACGCGGGAAGAACAGGTATTGGATCATTTTCAAAACCAACCAGGTTCAGGTAACTAAGGTTCAAGCGTTGAAACCTGACGATTATCCCAGACGGGTTGAGTTTTTTTTTTTTTTTTTATGGCATCGAGTAGACAAACGAGAACACAGGCCACCTGATGGTAAGTGGAAACTGTGACCCATAGACATTCGCAATCACAAGACTGCAATGCAATCCTAAGACTGCAAATGCGTTGCCAACCCTGAGGCTAAGATGGAATGCCTCTATGCTAGTCATTTCACCGGCTGTCTTATCCCCAAACCGGAACACAACAATGCGAACACTGCTGTTTGGCGGTAGGTTAATGGATAAGATGGTGGTAGCGATCCGGACGGACCCTGCACAAGGTCCTACCACCCGCAAAGCTAGTCGCAGTATGCTAATTGGGCGTTAGAAAAAAAAAGAGAAGATCCTCACTTTTTAAGAAAAGTTATTTGGGGTGATGAGAGCCTCTTTACAAGGAATACTATGTGGAATCGACGGGTTGTCCATCATTGGGCTCCAAAAGTTCGAAATCCACACGTGGGTCGCGAACTGTCTCATCAAACCAGGTGGTCAATATATGTATGGGCCGGTATAAGAGACAACGATATCATTGGGCCAGTGTTCATAAATGGCACAACAAACGCTGAGCGGTATCTCCAAGTGCTTAACAGACCTCTCAGTCGCTATGTTGATAGCTTACCTCTCAGTCACAACGTACAGACATGGTTCCAACATGACGGTGCTCCTCCTCATATCGCGATTCGAATACGGAACAGGTTAAACGACATGTTTGGAAACCAATGGATCGGGCGGTTCGCACCAATCCCTTGGGCTCCGCGTTCGCCGGATCTCACTCCGCTTCATTATTTCTTTTGGGGTTGGGTGAAACAGTTGGTGTTCAAAAAAGAATCAAGTACTCGCGAAGAAATGGAATTACGAATAGTTCAAGCTTTCGAGAAAATCAAAAGCCGTATTAGAGAAAATCCTAGTTTGATGAGAAGGGTTCATGACAATAATTATCATCGCTTGCAGAGGTGTGTCCATAACGGCGGACGACACATAGAACTCCGTCGCATTTAATACGTGAATGTGCACACACCTTTATACTTTAACTGACATTATGACGTTTACGTTGTTGTCACTGATAAGATTGTAAACAAATGAGACAGGGAGTTACATTTTTATTACATTATTATTATTTTTTTACACTGTCAGTAAAAAGTTTCCTGATTTCATTAAATTAGGTACCACATCCATTTTTCTCGCCTAAACATTAACGGGTTTAATTCTTTGCCTTTCGTTCATTTACATACTGTATATGGCCGCACTCGTTCGGTAAATGAAAGATTAAGTTGTCCATTAGTAAAGATTTCATATTATGGGGAATCTAATATAATTAAACTAAGGAGCAACTTAATCGTTCATTAACTTTATATTCTATTCTATATCTAAGATTTATGAAACTTATTGTTGGAACAAGCTTAAAGCTTTAGCCCAAAATGTTGTTTATTACGTTATTATTACAATAAAGCAACAAGTTTTTTGATTTATAGAATTTTTGGTTTCAATTTAAAATTTCATTCAAATCAATCACTCCGACAGACTTTAAAATACTGCAAAAAAATTTTGTTCTAGCCGCCAATCTTTATTATACACACAGTTTTACTGTCACTTCAAACAGTTTACTTTTAGTGTAAAGTGCTACATAAATCATTATGATCTGCATCTCCTTTATTATACTTCAGGTGCTTAAGCGGACTATCCTGATTCTATTTTAATATCGCGATGGTTGTTAATACATTTAGCTTTACACAAGCACAACACCCTAGTATCGCTTAAATCCTTTTTCCTGAACCTAAAATGTTCATTTTATGGCGCTTCAATCAATTAGCCTGTTTCTAAATAAAAGTGATTCGAGGTCATTTTGTATCAAGCAACCTTTATTTTTGGTAAAAACAACTTTAAAAAAATTACAACTAGGCTAAATTGCGCGGATTTAGATATGGAAAATAACCTAGTACACTTTTTTGTAAAAATATTGATACCTTTATTGTTATGATTTTTTTTCGAAAAATGAAACTTTGATAATGCTCTCCTGTAAAGTTCCAAAAATGTCGCTTAATACAAATAGCCCGTGACCCCTCGATATATAGATAATGGTACCGAACCCTTCGTGCGCGAGTCCGACCACTTGGCCGGTTTTTTATTTACTTACCATGCAGTAACCTTTCAAATTAAATTAGTAGGTACCAAAATTCCGTTACATTAATAAGTAATTTCTTCTTCGTCGTGGCACTAAAAGCATGTGTTTTTACGTAACAATAAATGTATTTTTAGCTTTAAAAAAATACTTGCTGTTACAGCTCGCTTCTTAATTCGCGTAGAAGTTATTTATCGAGGGGCCTCGGGATTTAAGCTATATTATGTATGTATGTAAACACTTTATTGTACAAAAGAAAAATCAGAACAAAACAATTAATATAAAAATATGTACAAAGGCGAACTTACCCCTTTAAGGGATCTCTTCCAGCTAACCCTTGAGAGATTGAGAAGAGTCAAAGGTTGTGTAACGAGTAAACAAGCGTACAAGAAGAAGAATATAACACATTGTAACACATTATTTTATATTATATTCGTACAGTGTAATTATCACATTCAAGATTCTATTTAATATGAATGACGTTTGTACGAGTATTGTTATCTAACAAGCGTGTGGTACCTACATTTAAACCTACAAGTATATTAACTTTAACAAGTAAAACAATTAGAGGAAAAACCTGCCATTAAGTCAGGCCAAATAAATAGTTTACGAACAACCATTAGCCGGAGGACTTGACAATTTTGCTCGCTTTTATATTATTAAGTTGTCTTGCGGAAATAGGCCTACGAGGAAAACAAAATGGATGCGTCACTTTCAAAATTATTCTAAGGTTTATGCGTAGTTAAGTAAACTACGCATGCTCAATTCAAAAGTTATGAAAGCGAACGAGTTACATACGAGTTATTTCTTCTGTATGTTCTGGTCGTTCTGATGAAGTGTCTCGCACTTACATACTGGGTAGTGATTCTGTAAACAACGCCGGTCGTGCGGACTGTCGACTGAAACCAAGCGGCGAGATTAAGTAGTCCCGTCAGTGCGAACAAAACACATTGTAACGCGTTCAATTTAGCAGCACGATGGGTCGAACGTATAAGGCTGCTTAATTGAAAATGCACGCGTTACAATGTGTTTTGTTCGCACTGACGGGACTACTTAATCTCGCCGCTTGGTTTCACTCGACAGTCCGTACGACCGGCGTTGTTTACAGAATCACTACCCTGGTCGGAAAGTGACAGTTGTTTTATCCACATCGTTAAGCACGATCATAATAATATGACATGTGGCCTGTGTGCTCGTTCGTCTCCATAGCAAAACAAAACATGACGCTATGGTGCAACATACGTAAATACACACATAAATTCGTGCATAGACTGCTAAAATCATAACTCTTTCTTAGACATGTTAAAAGTAATAGCGTTAAAATGTACAATTAAGCCACATCCAAAGCACGTAAGCTCCCTCTGAGGGCCGACCCTCTCAGTCGTTAACTTGAATGATTGAGAACTTACGGTTTCAACTTCATTGCTTTCAATTTGCTCGCTTATAAGGAACGAAAGGTATTGTACGGAACCCTCTTCACATTCAGTAATAGGTTGTAATTTAGTCATGTTTGTGACTCAGTTTTAAATGTAAATACTTAGGTTTTACATATTTAAAGGGCTATTGGTCAGTAAGCCTTTTTAACAATCGTGGTACGGTCACGAGCGTTAATTTGGGACCCATTTCAAGAAAAATATGCTTGAAGTCGTCAAAGTCATTAGAGATGTCAAGTAATTTGTAACTTTAAGGAAACTCAACCTTATTGTTGTAGAATGTCAGATTGATTTTGGACCTAAGGTGGGTACCATAATATTTAATATTGTGACTGTACAACAAAGATTATTTTAAAACCAATAAAACCATGGTCTCCCTCACCGATATTTCTCAATTTTAAACGTAATTCGTTTAGGTTATTTAAGTCTTAAATTTTGAACGCGTTTTTTTTCATATTTACTGAAAAATTTACATACATTACAAATTAAATTTAAAAAAACTTTTAAAAGTGGCCTTCTTTGAAATGAAACTGTACTATACAGGTTCAACGCGGTTAAAGTCATAGATAACATCCGTATAATCTAAAAAGCTTTTCTTTTGTCGCACTCAGGTATAAAAACGTTTCATTATTACATGTGGCTTTTCAACAGAAAAAGTGCGCCAAATTACGCCGCTCTATGACTCCCAGTCACTGAATAGTAAAAAAATTCACCGAGTGGTCAGTGGACAAAGGAAGTTAGTCGGTACAATTTTCTACTTGAGCTACAAGTACCAGATTACGTTTGTGTACCGGAGCGAGGGTTCCCTTGATGTGGCATTTTAAAGCTGACAATGACTTGATTGGTAATATTGGTATTCTGTCTTTTGACCAAATCATCATTTGACAAACTATATCATTTATTAATTTTAATTATTTGACATGTGTCATTTTATAATTTTATTTTCGCAGAAACGTGTTTGTGGTTAAACCATTACACATTACATTACATAGGTTATTATATTACATGGGCTTATTAAATAAGTTAGGTTAGGTTGGACTTTTGACCACTTGAAATTATTAAATAATGTGGTGGGAAGTATCTCTTTGCGAAATGAAAGTTTTTAAAATCATGATTTGGTAAACATTAGTGATAGTAATAAATAAAAAATAAATAAATTAAATAAATAATTGTAATAAATTAAACATAATAATAATAATTTTGAGATGACCTCTGGATTTTTTTACCCCTATCATGTCGGAAAAAAGACAAATCTGCTGTTTTCCCCAAAGATATCCTCTGTGACTTCTTTGACCTATATCATCAATCCATATTGTAATAGCGATTACAGTTATCACAATTATAGCTACGTAAATAAAAACTTGTAAATAACCATAGTTAAACCACGATACACATTGATATAGACCGCGTTTAAAACTTCACTAGTTTTTACACCGTCCTGTTTCTATCACCTCCATTTTGTTTCTACATTGCATCCCCAACGATGCCTTCCCGGTCATTGGCCGTGGAACACTCCGCCAAACAGCAAAGGACTTTAAAACTTTCAAGCTCAAAGCGCTCAATTATATACAAAAAGTAAAAGAAACGGGTAATCTGCACGGTAATCCCTTTGGTGGTAAGTTCACTTTGTCTTTCGCTTTACCGGCAAAGGATTTCACGTAGCCTAAAATAGTTTAAAGTTGAAGCGACGGATTTTTTACAAAGGATGTCTCAAAAGTAAAATTATCGAGACCAACAAGTTTTTAAGAGGTGAATTACGAGGTTTGCTTGTCGAAATTAAATCAGGCTCGTTGTAAGTTAGATTTAGAAGTTTTTACTTTTAAATTTGATTTAAAATGTTTTAATCCATGAAAACAGGGTTCTGACTTACGTCTTGCATTAAAATCATCCAGTTGAAAGGTCTTACCTGAAATAAAACAAATATGTATTATAAATAGAATAGAAATTAAAGCAGAAAGTATTCCCGCCAAGCAGTAGTGTTCACGTGGGTGTATTCCAGGGATAAAACAACCGGTGAAATTATTAAAAAGCATACAGGCATTCCATCTTAGTCCTCAGGGTTGGCAACGCATTCGAGGTTTTAGGATAGCAGTCTTGAGATTGTAGTCTTGAGAATTCGAATGTCTATGGGTCTCGGACCCCCTTTACCATCCTATGATCTTAGAGGCCGTGATACCATAGAAAATCGACAAATCATCATGTCCCCGGTATGACATTTGTTAAGGTCTCTCTTTTGCCACGCCATTTTCCGGTTCTTGCTTATCATTCATCTCTTTTTGCCCGTCTGCCAGATGATCGTCTGCCTATCTAGGACCTAACTTTAGTCAAGTGTCCATCCGCCAACTTCAATGACATCCGACATGCGGTAGTTAAGTCTTGCACAGATGTCGGTCTCTTAAATGAGTCACTTTTCAATTAGTCGAAGAAGTAAACGAGCAGAGATAAGTTGTCCCAGGCGTTCGTATTGTATATCGTTTTGACTAAACTGCTTTGTTGACAAAACCTGCGACCAAATTAAAAACATACGGATTACAATGGAAAAAAAAGCTGACGGGACCACAGAGTCGAGATTATAAATCGTCGACGAATTGATCAGTTTAAAATAAAGTAAGTATTTTTTAAGCAGGGTGCTGAGTAACAAGCCAAAAAAGCAGAAATTCAACGATCTTACCGGTTATTGATCAAATATTTACTATCCTGAGTAAACTATTGGTATTATTCATAAATAGACACCCCGGACAAAAAAGTGAAATGCCTAACATAGATAAATCCATTCCTCTACAAACAACTGTAGATCAATATGATGCATATCTTTGTGAGCATCCATATTTCTAATCCCGTCCTCATGAAAATAACGCTAAATACCCGATAAAAATATAACTATGACCTCCAATTATATTCCCGTTGCTATGGCCGGTCAATTAGGGAAACAGACAAAAGATGTCCATATAATGATTGCTATTATCCACTGGTGGGCACTCGATAGCCATTGTTAACCGTTCACTAACTATCATAAGTCGGCCATACTTGAATGTCTCCCCTGTCTGTTTGTTGCGTGTATGAAGATTGGGTATTTGATAATATGTTGTTAGCGATTTTATTAACAATAGCTTTGTGATCTCCATGTTGCAACGAAATCATTCTATACTTTTGAATACAACCAATTTATTTTATAGGTATTTTATTTGCTTTTGGCTACTGACAAATCGTTTGAACTTGAGAATATATTATTTTTAGTCAGTCATGCGGCTGTGGGAACTTTTAAGTTTTCTAGTCAATTTGCTTACAAAAAATCGTAACAGTAAATGAATTATAATTCTAGCAGAAATTAACTGCATCAAATCTTACATTATATCGGCTTTTATTATCTTCGAAAATTTACCAACAAGTAATAAGTTTGGACAATTTCTGGTATTTCTGTTTTACCCGACTACCAAAAGAGAAGGGTTATGTTTTTGATATGTATGTATGAATGGTTCTTTGTTACCTTGTAAAGGCTGAACGGATGGCCCGTTTTCGACAAGCGCGCACTTTTTTCTTTTTTGGCGAAATAAAAAAATGATACCTATAGTGCCCGGCCGTTAACAAGTCAATCCTGACACCTATCATTTCAGTACAAATTATAACCTATTCTTGGGTTTGAGGCCGGGGGCCGGGCACTATACATGATAACTAATGTAATGTTCATCAGAGTAGGTAGTAGGTAGGTGTGATGTATATTGACGACATTATCCAAACAGCAGTGTGAAAAAAAACAAAAAAAGCTGTTTTTTTTGTTAAACTTGTTTCAATATAAAATGTTACCTATAACTAATAACGTAATAGAGTGTACTTTGTCACCAACTTCAAAGAAACGGGAGGTTTTCAATTTTCTGAATTTAAATTTTTAAGTTTTTGGTTTACTGGAATTTTAGTGTGATTTGATTTCTAAATCCTTTATTAGCATTTTACCATATATTTTTATATTTCTAGGTGGGTGTCGTAAAATCCGGCTAAGGGAATTACTGATTCTCTGGTAAACATCCTAGCCCTTAGAATTATCAACAAGTTTTTAGGGTTATTGGAAATTCTGTAGCTCTGCCTACCCCACTCTGGGAATAAAAGCATGAGCATGTATGTATGTATATTTTTATTCATGATACTACCAGAAACGACAAAAAAAGGAATTCTTACTGCGTTTACATTTTGGTTATTTTGTTCGTTTACACCACGGTCCACGTCCAGGCCCCTATACCACAAAACTTTACAAGCGTACAATTTGACAAATTTGTAGGGATCTCCATACAAAAAGTTGACAAATTTGTTAAATTGTAGGCTTGTAAAGTTTTGTGGTATAGGGGCCAGGTCGTGCAGTTTCCCTTTACGAAAGGGGCCTTTGTCTAGGGCAGTGACTTAAAGGCTACAGGCTGATTATGTTGTTAATGTAAGCAATGTAATGATCCTGTACTTCAAACATCGGATGTGCACCATTATTTTTTAAGAAATACAGCTTTACCGTAAAGACGCCATTAAAGATCACTTAACACTCATCACAAACGTGAATGAAAAATGGATCTGTTGAGGGTAGGTCGCCGATCGGCACCATTTCCGCTTCCGCGCGCATCCATCACCGTCGGATGTTAGTCGACACCCTTTTGGAATCGCGCCCTGAGAGTCGTGGCGTGTGGAGGGTAATGATTTTTACTTGACAAAGATCAATTAGCTGGGATTTTATAAATCACCTTTGTGATTATTTATTTAATGGTTCGAGAAATACTTAGACTAATATCTTTGCTGTGTCCACCTGAAAGTTGTGGAAAGAGAGGGAGTTAGTTTATTTATAAGCAAGGATGCAAGAAAGTCCAAAGTTGCCGATTTAGCATATCTTTATATTGGATTTTAATGTGATTTTCATCAATAGATAGAGTAATTCAAGAGGAAAAAGTTTATGTTCTGGAAAAATTGGTGGGTTATGTGCGGGTGTTACAGAAAATTAACGCGAAACTGAATCCTATGTACTTACTATTTGCTCTTAGTTGCTGTATTTATCATTGATTTTTTTTCTTTCTTCCTTTCTTTGTGCATCAGTATATATATATACATAATTATGGTCCATTCCAATTATAACCGCAAATTGTTTAGTAAACAATTTTATAACCTCAAAATTCATCGTTTTTGGCTGAATAAAGCAACTAGAGGCTACATTTTGCACACCATTTTCCTGACTTTACATCACGGATGTTTTTTTTTGAGAAAAATTTTTATTTTAGGCGAAAAAAGAGCGTTTTGAGGTTCTAAAACTATTTACTTACTAAATAAGACAAGTCTATTGGAATGGACTTAACATTATTACATTCAGGTCAAAAACATAATTCTTCTAGGACAGTTGATTAAACAATCCACAATCCGATTACAAGCCAGTTGAGATGTATCTTATTGAACGGCAGCCAAGTCAGCCCGGCGGCGACTCATTTGTCCGCTCGACCCATTACCCGCGTCTGCATCAGACTTTCTATTTACCGTCTTTTATTCATGTTGATGGATAAAGACATCGAAGTCTTGTTTTTGAGGCCCTAATTATATTCTAGAAACTGAAAATTTACCAAGTGTGATCGAAAAGTTGAGACTGGAACTGTGTTTATTCTCAATTCCGTGTGATTGCCAGGTTAGTTAGTACGAGTAGAGGTGACTAAGGGGAAAAAGGCTGTAGTATTGTTAGGCGATGGGCTTGCAACCTGTCACTACACTCGTAAATATCTTAGACTAATTGTGCAAAATGTGGTTACATCATCAAATATTGAGTTGGTAATTTTGTAGTTCTGCCTACCCCTCTGGGAATGAAGCGAAGGTAGGTATGTATGATTTAGCTGATCTTAATTCGTTATCGTAATTCGTTGTAGACTTTGTAGATTTTTCGGTCTAGTAAATAAAAACAGGAACAACTTCAACAATATGAATATTATAATATTGGAAAAATGAACGCTCTAAGTCTCTAGACAAAAATTTACTTATTTACAGTGTATCAGTGTATGAAATTGACATAGGCACTCGGATAAGAATAGTACATTACTACAGAGGCCGGGAAGTAGGGGGTTGCCGGCCGAGTGATATAGACGGCCGAGCGAAGCGAGGCCGGATACTTACGAGGCTGGCAACCCCTTTTCACGGCGAGGTACGTATAGTGCTTTTCTCAAACATATGCAATTAAATAAAAAATACATCACTCAAAAAAGTAAATTGATAAAATGTCCACCCTAGGGAAGAAAAGTAATTGGGTGTTAAAATAAAGTACCAGGAGCGCAGCGGTAATTAGGAGGTATATCAGGCATAGCGCAACTTAGATCTCAGGCGGTGCGGGCAGCCGGCGGGCGGGCGGCGGGCGCACACGACACAGCGCGGATGTCTCCCAAACGTTTATTTATGCACTCCTAGTACTTGACGTTATAACATTTTCTCAAAAATTTTAAAAATATAATTTAGATATTCAGCCTGTTCGTAAAACCAGCTGTCATGGCCATATTAAAATTAAAAAAAAATTACTTCCCGGCCTAGGCCTTCAATTTTGTATGAAATTCCTTTACAGTTCTCTCGAGTTGTTCCGTCGGGAACGTGGCACTTTGAAGCCTAAAATAACTAACATAACGCCGAGATTACATAGCATGTTTGAGAAAATATAATTTTAATCTCTACTTACCTACCTATACCTAGTATAATAAAAACTCGCATCCCGCCGTTTGTTCCTCTGTATATACGCTTAGGTCTTCCAAAATACGGTTTAGATCGAAAGTGAGGTATAAATTCTGGTTAATGTACGGGTATTACAGAAAACTCACATAAACCGAAGCGAAGCGAGGGTGGCTCGCTACGAAGCAATATTTAAAATTATGACAGACCGTTGAGTTTCTTGCGGCGCTTCTCCCCAGCAGAGATCTTCTTATGGAAATATTTTTGGCGTGTAAAAGTGTGGCCTACTTACAAAATAAACAATTTTATTTTTTATACCCTTTTTTTTCGAACAAATCGTACAACAAATTTCACCCCAAAATCTTAATCTACCTTGATGTTCGGCGCATTGTAACGTCAACGCAAATAAACGATCCCAGAGTCTCCACCACTGATAAGACATTAGCGATTCCCCGACAAACGCGATGGGAGTGAAATAATTATATTTTAATCCCGATCATAAATCAGGAGAGCTACTTAGCCCTCGATTAGCATGAGCAAGAGGGCGTAAATCATGGGAAAGCCCTCCCATACTGTCGCGAGACTGTTTTTGTACAAGTGGCATTGCGTCAGATAAGAAGATAGATGGCATGAATTATTAGTGTTTATATTTTGATAGGATGTCATGGAAATCTATGATAGAGCCATATGTTCAGCATATGCTGAAAAGAAGAACATATTTTTCTAAAATGTATCTCTTTGAAACGGTAACCATCATTTTATCGATTTTCACTACATCGATTGTATCAGTTCATCGATTTTCATTTCATCGAACGCTATTTTTTACTGAAATTATGATGTGTTCAGGATATCTTTAACACAAATTACGTAGGTCAGGTTAGGTAAGACATGTGACAACCAAAAAAAAATGACTCAACGAGGAATGCCTTTCGATGGAATGAAAATTCTGCTTAATGTTACTTTCGTCAAAACGTGATTTGATAAAATAATAGGTACCCTTTTGAAACGCATAAAATTGTTTGTCATAATCATAACTTATTGTTTGGTCTAAAATCTTCTCGATTTATTATATCCTTTTAAGCTGGACTTAAAAAAACACATCTGTTGTGTGTAAATTAAAAAACACATCTATTTGTGTAGGTTAGGTTCGGTTAGTTTATACAACAATAAAGAAAGCCATTATAATTTGTACAAAATAGTTTTCATCCAAACGATTTTGGATCGAACAATCTATTAGGAAAAACAATGATTAAACCAGTCGATATGAACCCTTAAAACGAACTTTACCTAAGAAAACTATGTAATCATACGATACTGAATATAGGGCAAGTTTTTTGTGCCCACTGGCGAATCAATTAAATGCACTATTATCTGTACACAGCCAACAAATATGTCTGAATAGACCTTATTGTCAGAGGCTAAGAAAATAGTAAAAAAAAACAGGTAAAACACGCTTCTCTTAAAGGGACAAACTTTATTAATTCCATTATAACACTTTAACCTACCCCCTAAAAAGAAACTATTTGCGGGTGGTTTATCCATTAACCGACCGCCAAACAGCAGTGTTCGCATTGTTGTGTTCCGGTTTGGGGATAAGACAGCCGGTGAAATGACTAGCATAGAGGCATTCCATCTTAGTCCTCAGGGTTAGCAACGCATTAGCAGTCTTAGGATTGCATTGCAGTCTTGTGAATGCGAATGTCTATGGGTCACAGTTTCCACTTACCATCAGGTGGCCTGTGTGCTCGTTTGCCTTCTCTATGCCACAAAAAAAATGAGTAGTAATCTTCTGACCTATTTTGTATGTATGTATGTAAACACTTTATTGTACAAACAAGAGATAACCATTATAAAATAGACAAAAATATAACAGGGATGTGCAAAGGCGAACTTATCCCTTTAAGGGATGTCTTCCAGTTAACCTTTGAGCGATTGAGAAATAATAACATATTATCTATATTTATATTTATATTTTCTGTACAATAGCCTTAAAAATCCTCATTAAGAACCCACAATTTTCTAGCTTAGTTCTAACTTCAATTGACAAGATTTCATATTTTCAAGACTTTAATTTTATTCGTTTTATAGATACTATTTGGAAGGAGGAAGACACTAATAGTTTTAAATTTTCTCTAGAATGAATAATTATTTTGTTATAAATTTATTAAGATGTACTTATTCTAAAAGGGCGTAACTCCATTTCTACGACACAATGGACATATTACGTTAGTCCAATCTGTATATAAAAAAGTATCATGTCAACCGATAATTCTCTAAGGGCCACTTGCACGAAAAGTTTAACCCTGGGTTAAGGCACTAACTCGAGTTAAAATGACAGTTGTCGTATGAATCTGACGTTTACTAACTCGAGTTAACGCCTTAACCCAGGGTTAAATTCTGCGTGCAAGTGGCCCTAAGTATCTATCCATCTGTCAATAGTGTCAATATCAAATTTGAAGTATGACAGCTTTTTTCTCGTGAAAAAGGCAATGGTATTGTATCTATTCAGGCATAGTATTGGTAAAACTCGATATTTTTATTAACTTACTTGTAATTTTGTAAATAAAGAAAAATAAATCTAAATAAATATTTTGCCGTGTTCAGGAGGTAAAACCCTTTCGATTCGTATAGTAATTTGCAGGTATCACCAAAATGAAATGTTGTCAATTGAAGAAAACGCGGCGCTCTAGAAACTTCCTCGTTGTTTTGTTTCGTTGGTTTGCCTGAAGGCTTAACGGCTGCAGTTTGCTTCCGCGCCATTACACACGATACGACTGTTTGCGCGGTTTACGAGCTTCGCAAAAATCTGATACGGACATCGTCCGAACAGCACTTGCGTTGCTGACTGTGTGTTCGGTATTCAATTACTTTTCAACGTCTTACGTCGTTACGTTGACGTACGTTTTACGTCGAAGCATAAAGGACTATGATTTTGTATTAAAAGTAATGCATAGATTTCAAATAGTTATCATTTATGAAAAACTAGATGCGCGCGTTGCTACGCCACTAACTAAAACTCTCATGTACAACACTTTGCTTAAGATCGTCACATGATCAAATGCATACTTTACGATTCTATAAAGGACATACACATGAACATAATTTTTTATGTATATACCTACATAGATAAGGCATTGGGTAAGTTTATGAACAATATGAACATTATTGTATTTTAGGTTTAGTCCAAGAAGAATACAACCATACTAATTTCGCAAAACTTTAACATTTAACTAATGAACCCATGCCAATATAATTTAGTGTTGCTGGTAATTCTGTAGCTCTGCCTACCAAGTTACAAGTAAGTATGTACTATGTATGTATGTAACTTACCCATGCCACTTTTGAATGCAACAGTCATCTGAAAATCATACCGCTGGCGTTACCGTCGGCGGGTGTGGCGCCCTCATTACTATTATTGTGATTTCTAATAAACTAAAGTATTTTCTTGAAATTGATTGGTAGGTTTTTGTACTACTAATAAAAACACAACGTATAGGGTATATCACATAGTTTAATAAGACTTTCGTGCAGTCTTAAAAGAGACTTGGTTTCGTATAAATTAAATTGTAAATGGCACAACACATTTTGCATTTGACGTAAGCTGTTCAAACCAACCTTTAGAACGCGAGAAGGCGTAGTTACCCGACCTTACCGCGACTTCCCCGGTCTCCGAGCGGCGATTGAGGAAGACAAAGGGCAGTAAAACGGCTGATTGCCCGCGACACCGCGGCCGCACTAACTCCACAAAATAATAGAGAATCTAAACACCTTTACGGGAACTTCGTATTTTTTATTAAACTCTAGCGACTACGTCCACGTAGGAGTCGTTTTTCGGTTTTCCTGTGGGAACTCTCAAATTTTCTGGAGTAAAAAGTAATATCTGTCAATTTAGGTTAAGGTGTGCCCCGTGTGGCAATTGCATTTAAATCTAGCTATTTAGGCGTGAATACACACATCCTAATATCCGCTTTAGGCCGGATAAAGCGGATACATACATTAACAGTTATATTTTAAGAAGTAGAAGAAGAAGAAAATAAATTTATTCAAAGAAAACGCACACAGAGCGAAAGTAACAATGTTTTACAGTACAATATATATTTTAAACTGTTTATTAACTGTTTGTTTGGATATTCGTCCTCATCATCATTATCATCATCACCAGTAACTGGTAGTTTGCATGTGTGTGACTGAGTTGGTTAAAATTATTATTAGTATGACCAATCACGGGACTATAGGAGTAAAGTTCCGAACCTTTGGAAGGCGTACAGTCACCCAGTAAAAATGTTGAGCATAGTTAGAACGTTGACATTGTGAATGTTATCGTCATTGTCATGTGTGTCATTGGATGTTCTGCTTGAAATTTACTATGACAACGTACTAAAGTGCTTATCATTTTCGTTGAGGTTTGAGCCGAAGCCGCAGAGGCCTAGACAACATTGATTTAGAGAATTTCACATATTTTGTTAAAAACTAAGTACATAACGAGGACCGACCGAGATTAGTCTCAAAAACCGGATGATAACAGATTAAAAAAAATACTGCTACCAAAAAAAGTTTTCGTAATATATTTTTTGCCGTTATTTTACATGTTTGTAGGTACTTAATACGAGCTACTTTTACCATATCATCGTTGCAAAATTAACAGCGATTGATTTAATTTGAGTATACAGTCAGCTTTACTTATTAATAAATTATGCATGTAAAACAATTTCCAACGGCAAGGTCCTATCGGCGCCATCTTTATTGGTGCAACTATTCGGGTCGAGACTATTATTTGGCACTCGACCGAGCTGGGTGTCCATTGTTCGAATCATTGTTGGGTAGGAATGCATTTATGCATCATAAGCCAACGGTTTATTACATTGATTAAAAAAAACATTTAAACATGGTAAGTTTTTCTTAAGGATAGCTTCTGCCCGCCGTATCGTTTGCGTAGATTTTTTTTATCGTTATTGGGCATTTCTTAATTTTCCGGGATGAAAAGTAGCCTATGTGTTAATCCAGGGTCAAACCAACACACACACACAAACTTTAGCATTTATAATATTAGTGAGATGAGGTAGACAGTGAAGTTTCTGTAAAAAATTTATTTTTGAGATCTTTTTTTCCGTTTATCAGTTACTTATTGTGATTAATCTGACAGGTCCAAACTCAATGGGTCTAATCGCTAAAGGTACGTGGTCATAAATTGCATTGTTATCGGATTAACATGACATCAAGTCAAAAAAATATGATCAAAAGGTATTTATTATCATTTAGTCAGTTTATTAATTTACAGTTGCTCGAAGTTACATTTTTTTTAACACAGGTTTTAAATTAATTTGCAAGATTTGAACTAAACATACAAACACAATTATGTAAAATTAAATTAAAAACTGTCACTCAATTTATATGTCATATACCTACGCTAGCCTTTCTTTATGCACGTGTTATTAACACATCCTGTATTTAAAACAAGTTAAACTTGCATAACATCATCCTGCAAACCCGGCTAAATGCAAATCACTGATAATCCATTAGTGCGTATGGGGCACTCGCGTGTTACACAAACACGCAGTATTGAATTCGTGCAGTGCGTCAACTTTCACAAAATGCCAACTACTCGCTATTGAGTTCGATTTGTATATAACTTAGGTAGCCCGGCATTGAATGTTTTAGTGATTGGGCTGAGGTCTGGCTATAACAACTCTTCCCCCTATTATACTCCCTAGAATTAAAACAAGGCTTTTAAAATATTGTTGGTCTATTTACATTGTTTTTTTTTTCAACTTTCTACGAATACTCCAAACCTACTTACCATTAGGATCCTTGTGAGCGTGCTTTTTAACTTATTTTGTGCTGTTTTTTTTAATTTTAGTACCCAGTTACACTTACGACCACAAAGACGCCTCCTAGTTGGTCGATATCGGCGCACTCCTTACAGCCTCTACGAGAAGATAAAGAAACGATTACACGGTAAATTCTTGCTTTTTGATCTAAGTTTTTATTTGATGGGTTCACTCCTGGGCCGGTATTCTAAGCGCTAAAAACCATACCGTTCATTGAATACAAAACGGACACAATCCGAAATGAGTCAGTATTGCATTTTAAAAGCGGTTGGAATATGATTTTTGATGGAAGAGCAAATTATTTTGGAATGTGTCGGTTTTGTATTCAATGAGCGATATCGTCTTTGACCTGTTATCGTAGGTACTGTCAACGGTTTGATAGCTCTTATTTACTTACTTGACAGTAAACAATACCGTAACAGCTGGTCTAATACGATATGGTTTTTATCGCCAAGATTAGAGGCTCTGTTAGGTGTATTTCGCCAGTGGCAAGTTATTTATATGGGTCTCTATTGACTGCCATAATTATTTTTAGTGATAATGTGTTTCAAGTCATAATTTTCGCGAGTCATAATGCACTTTTATCAGGACAAGGTTATTTTTTCAGGATTTTTATAAAACTAACCTAACCTAACCTAACTAATCTACACGATAAACGTTTATAAAAACTGTAACTTCAGCCTGAAAGAAGTTATAACAAAAAAAAGTATGACTAACAATACATTATGACCAACGATATGTATGGCAGTCAAGGGGATCCGGTTTTGTACATAGCAATTGTTGTATGTAATATCCATGGACTTATTATGTAATAAGTAAATTGCTCGGTAAAAGAGTTTTTTCTCGAATGGACTACTACACAGAAGCACATGGGGTTCCAAGCGCTTCTATCAAGTCCTTATTGCCTTTTACTGGTTATCGTATTTTCAACGTTTTGAGAACTCTTATTTACTAGATAGTAATGTCGGTCGAGTTAAAAAAATACTACAAGTCAAACCCACTACCACAACACCCACTCACCCACCCCCCACTGATTTGAAATGTGAATCAAATGATGAAACATTTAACCGTCGACTAAAGAACCTCTTATTGGAAAATGCATTTTATTCAGTTAAAGAATTTGTTGACATTAAACTATAGGTTCCTTAATTGTTGTTGTATTTGTATCACTTGACTTAGTAGTAGTATAGTTTTCCTGTTCTCTGTTATTTGTTAAATTTAATTATTTATGTTATGACTTCTACTTTTATTTTGTTTTAATTTTTCACGAACATAGATCAATGCATGTAAATTTTAATGTAATTTATAATGTGATTGTCTTATGCAATAAATAAACTAAACTGAACTAAACTACAGCAATATTGTTTTACTGAGTTACTTAAATAGAACCTTTGGCCAAAAATGTTAACCCTCTTCAGCAGTCGAGTAAAAAGCCACTAACTTTTTTTTTGTTACATTCTGTAGTCTTGTATAAGTAATAGTACATTACTACAGAGGCCGGGAAGTAGGGGGTTGCCGGCCGACTGATATAGACGGAGAGGATAGTTACGAGGCTGGCAACACCTTTTCACGGCGAGGTATGTAAATATAGTGCTTTTCTCAAACATATGCAATGAAATAAAAAAAGACATCACTCAAAAAAGTAAATTGATAAATGTCCACCCTAGGGAAGAAAAGTAATTGGGTGTTAAAATAAAGTACCAGGAGCGCAGCGGTAATTAGGAGGTATATCAGGCATAGCGCAACTTAGATCTCAGGCGGTGCGGGCAGCCGGCGGGCGGGCGGCGGGCGCACACGACACAGCGCGGATGTCTCCCAAACGTTTATGCACTCCTAGTATTTGACGTTATAACATTTTCTCAAAAATTATAAAAATATAATTTAGATATTCAGCCTGTTCATAAAACAAGCTGTCATGGCCATATTAAAATTTAAAAAAAATTACTTCCCGGCCTAGGCCTTCAATTTTGTATGAAATTCCTTTACAGTTCTTTCGAGTTTGTTCCGTCGGGAACGTGGCACTTTGAAGCCTAAAATAACTAACATAACGCCGACATTACATAGCATGTTTGAGAAAAAATAATTATATAGCTAACATACAACTCTGCCAGAACATAGCCATGCAATCAGGTAAATCCTTATTAAATCTGGAACTACCCGCGGGTAAAAATGGCGGCGTCATGGCGTTCCGTTCCACGCTCCAAACTATTCGTTTAATTAAAACTATTAAGAGCAGACGCGTGTAAAACGGAACAAATTAGATCGAACCTCGCTGGGAAAAATTGGATTATTCAAGGGCTTGTTTGCAGCGCTTGATTTAAAAAATATTCAGCGTGTTTTTGTGTAATACGCGGATTAGTTATTTTTTATTATTTCGTGCCTTTTAAAATTGAAAAGAATGACTGGTTTATAAAAATGCTCCATTACACATGTTTGACAAATGTTCATGCTCTATTTAAAAATAAAAAGCTTGTTTATACATAAAAGATTCAATTCTTCTTGAGTTGTTGATGATCACTTTATAATAAAAAAAAAATCGCCAAACAAAATGAAATATAAATTCATTCATTAGTACAGCTATTTAAAGTATAACATAAAATAAACCAGCCAGTGCTACGGTCGACTAAAACTTAAATAATTATTCAGCTTTTTAAAAATGTTCTTCAAGCGCTTTTTCCGCTGCATATCCCCCGCGCAGGATAGCTACTAGTTTGGCTATTTCAATTAGAGGGGGTAACAATGGAGGGGAGTGATGGAACTGTAATCTGGTTATGCAGTCATCAAGGGATGATTGCATGCTGATGACTAGAGCATAGTAATAATCTTTTTAGATTAAGGCGTGCTTTTGGGATTGGACGATGACGACTAATTTTTAAAAGCGGTTGCCGTTCGTGCACCCCTTTCTTGTAATTTAATCAATCAATCAAACTATTTATTTGCGTAGCATAGACTGCGCAAATATAAAGTGTAACGTAAAAAAAAAACGGTCAAGTGCGAGCCGGACTCGCGTATCGTGGGTTTCGTACCACGCATTAGGTATTATTTAATTCCGATTTGAATTCGATTTTACATCGAAACAGCGCGAGCCTTACACTTGTAAGTTTTATACAATTTCTTGTTTTTCTTCAAGGTTTGTTAGTACTTTATAACAAAAACAAACATTTTTTTTTTGTATAAGGCTCCTTTGTAATTTCACTTTCTTAAAAAAAATACTTGGAAATAAGTCCGCCGTAATTGCCTTAGCTCTGAAAAAAAATCAATTCGCTATCTATTACGATAGAAAAGATACAGCTCTTAAAGTTAGAACAGACTGGAAAGGACTCTGTAGGCTTAGCAATATAGGGTCCCTTTGGGTGCCTTTCGGGTACGGAACGCTTACAAAATTTGCACATGGCTAGTTTTTTATAAAAGACGAGTGACAAATATACACTTGGTCCTGGACAAGATGCATTCAGTGGACGTTAACGTTATCGAAAATGTTCAGGGATGTGCGTGCATTCACAATTAGGCAGCCTTATACGTTCAATCTTATCGACAGAAGCCGTGCTGCCAAATTGAAAATGCACGTGATAAAAGGTGTTTTGTTCGCTCTGACGGGACCACTTAAACTCGTCGCTGCGATTTCGCTCGTTCGTTTGACCGTCCATTGTTTTTGATAGAATACCACCCCAGGAATGACGTAAGCTGCCGGACGGTCGCGTCGAATGCTTATGGTAACTCTACATTTGGACCGTTTTCGAAAATCGCTTACGTTTACGTTAGCGTTAAACATATTTCCCGGTTAAAGCAGCGACCACACCAATGCTTAAAAAACGGTGACGGTACGGAATCGCAGTGACGCGTCGTATTAGCACCGTTTTTGACGCACGCTCCCCACACCGCTGCTTAACGTTGCGTATATCACGGTACGTCAAAGTTGACGCCATGTTATTACTATGACACATTCTTTTGTTTACGCACCGTCTGCGAATTTTGAGCACCGGTGTGGAGAGCATGCGTCAAAAACGGTGCTAATACGACGCGTCACTGCTATTTCGTACCGTCACCGTTTTTTAAGCATTGGTGTGGTCGCTGCTTAAAGTAAAATTCTTTTTTCGATCTATGCAGTAAAATTGGGAAGTCGATTTTTTAGGAAAAACACATTCTGCATAGACGCAAAGATATAAAAATATACCAACAAATAATAAAATTTTCCTTACCTTTATTATCATCGCTTACTTTATTGTAATTTAACGCACTTTTAAATATAACACAACAATCTCGTTTTTCTCCAAATTAATATCATCTATAAATAAATCATAAAAAAAGCTTCAATAATGGACGGTAATGATTTTAAAATTACCATCCACATATCAAACTTTTAACTACCGGTAATTTCAGTCGATCGTCGACCCTTTAAAAGTGAATATTGTCGTGTAAACTATTGAAATAAGTTTGAACCTTATGACAGGCTGTCGTCGAGTGATTTTGTAGCATTCTGTGTTATCGATGGAGTGCAGTTCGGTAATGAAGTGTTTTTCGGTAATGACTTTATTCCGTGTTTGAACGTTCATTACAGTTTGAAATGACTCCTGATGATTGGTCGTTATTTATGGTATAAATTAGTTTATGGTGTCGGTGCCATTTTAGATTTTGATAGGTAGGTATTGGCTGTATTATTATTGTTTCTCTAATGACGATAAATTATTAACTCTAACGAGTATTTGAGTTTATTGAGACGTATTATTAACATTATGGTTCTTTTCGGGCCGCCATTAGTAATTGTTAAGGTAGAAGTGCACTTGTCTTATGTAAATTTAATTTATAACGGGTTCATATTGAATGTGTTTTAAGTCATAATCATCGGAATTCATAACTTACTTAAGTAGGGTTTTTTATAAATCAAACCTAACCTAACATAAACTTATCAACACGTTATTGCGTGGATACTCAACCAATTAAAAATTTGGTTTACTATGGAAGACAGTAATAGTTAGTAAATAGTTGTAGTAGTTGGACTATCTAACAGACAAAAATGCATGGTCTAACCCGAAACATAGGCAATAATGATTTGATCAATTGCAAAAGCTTTATCTTGTCTAGGGGACACCGTTGATGTAGGAAAACGTATCGACTCTTTTATGTGGTCATCTTGCGCCGTGTTATAGGTTATAAACAAATATAAGTAGGTGGGTTTTAGTTTTTTTTCTCCTTTTTCTTCCTTTATCTCTCACGTAAGATTTTTGGCATGTTTTCCTGCTGATCTACGCATGTTATTTGATATTATATTGAATTTAATATTTATTGCTTATTTATTTAATATTTATCGTGTGGTAGCCGGATTAGAATAGTGCCACTCCGTATCTTTCCGTGGATTTCGTAAAAGCCGACTAAGGTAATACAGGCGTGTAGTACTGTTAGGCGATGGGCTTGCAACCTGTCACTAATACACTGGTAAACATCTTCGCGTACCTAAGTGTGCAAAGTGTGGTTACAGAATTATCAAAAAGTTTTTATAGTTGTTGGAAATTCTGTAGCTCTGCCTACCCCACTCTGGGAATAAATGCGTGAGTTTATGTATGTATGTATGCTTTAAATAATGCTAGATTAAGTAGTACCATTGTAATACGTTTAAAAAATGACTGACTGCTGAGTTTCTTGCGGCGTTTCTTCTCAGCAGTGTCTCCTCTTGGGAAGCGCTGATAGATTCTTGACGTGTAAAAGTGCCCGCACGGCCTACTTACAGAATCAATGTCTTTTATCTGGGTCTCTATTGACTGCCATAATTATTTTTAGTCATAATGTGTTTTAAGTCATAATTTTCGCAAGTCATAATGCAATTTTCTCAGGACACGATTATTTTTTCAGGATTTTTATAAAACTAACCTAACTTAACCTAACTAATCTACACAATAAACGTTTATTAAAAACTGTAACTTCAGCCTGAAAGAAGTTATGACAAAAAAAAGTATGACTAACAATACATTATGACCAACGATATGTATGGCAGTCAAAGGGATCCGCTTTTATCTTTATCTTTCTTTTAACTTATTATAAATTAATTTAATATATTACAAGCCTAGAGCTAGGTTTAGATCGTACTTATTTATGTGAGAATGTCCTGTTAATTATTATTTTCCTTTTACTTGTCATTGTGATTGTGTAAAACGCTGTATCACGGCTATCCCGGCATATTTACGGTTATGGCACTGTCACTGGATTCCATTCGGTCCAAGAAGGGCACAAATTGCGTAAGGACGCGATGAGTGGCCATAGAGGAACGTTATTGGGCAAATTGCGAGCGACCAGCTGGGAGGAAAACAGAGGAACAAAGATGTAATTATGGTTTCTAGAATAATATTGTATTTATAGTTAAAAAAATTAAATCACAGGCGTTGCTTATATAGCTAGTTTTGTAGACTGTTGATTGCAATTAATTCACTTATTAAAATCGTGATTTAATTTTGCTTTATTGCATAAAATATTGTACACTGCAAACTGGTTGAATGTGACACGCTTTTAACACCATAATTATAAACTCACATTCTGACGATAAAAAAAAAACTTTAATTCTGTAAAAAACTATTTTAAAAATATATGATTTAGTAGCTTCCAACCGCGCTTCATCCGCGTAGATTTCGATCATCGTTATTCCCTCAGGAAAAAATATTTTTTCCGGAATGAAAAGTAGCTTCAATGTTAATCCAGGGTATAAGCTATCTAATTGTAGATTCGTCCAGCCACTGCAGTGTGAAAGAGTAACAAGAAAACATGAACTGTCACATTTAAAATAAGTAGGATTAAATAATATTGCACGTAGTAAAGATTCCTTGCGCAGAAACCAAAAACACACGGCAAATTACACAGAATTTTCTTGCCTAATTATATCACTTGTCTTCTGTCCTATCTTAAGACTTCTCAAGGCTCTCTTATTTCCAAATCGTCCCTCAACGCCACTTGTCTGTACCCTTACCATGAGTTACAATTACTGTACTCGCTAGCAAGTCGAATGCTCTGTCCCTCACTCTCTACATACACGGTGCTCGCGAGGAACCAGCATATAACTGAGGTCGTAATGATTAAATAATGTGGTATACCGTATAACATGTAGTCCAATAATGCATAATTTTGGAGATTTTTATGATTTAAAAAACAATTCCGTAGTTAATTTAATTTGAACTCTATCACCTTAACCTAAAGCATTATTTACTAAGAAAGATTCATGCTGTAAGTAGCAATATCATAAATAAAATAAATAAATAAATAAATATCATCAACGTACAACATAAATTAACTTAATCAATTTCTTAGTAAATAATGCTTTAGGTTAAGGTGACAGAGTTCAAATAAAATTAACTACGGAATTGTTTTTTAAATAATAAAAATCTCGGAAATTATGCGTTATTGGACTACATGTTATACCACATTATTTAATCATTACGACCTCAGCTATATGCTGGAAAATTTATGCGGGTTCCTCGCGAGCACCGTGTATGTAGAGAGTGAGGGACAGAGCATTCGACTTGCTAGCGAGTACGGTAACTGTAACTCATGGTAAGGGTGCTGGTAAGACGCTCCGCCCGGTGAATCACCGAATTCATTAGAGTCCCTGTCACTTGACGTTTGATTGACGAAATAAAAAGCTTTGAGAGGCTCTGGAGGGGGACAAATTGCCTTTATTGTTTGCGCTAATGCAATGGTTTCTGGGTGAATATTCCAGTTAGTTTTACCTCATCTTGCTACTATATCGTGATCATATTGTTTTGGTGTGGTTGTCGGTTTAGAAGAGCCCTTCCATGTCTTCCCGTGGATGTCGTAAGAGGTGACCAAGGGAATAAAGGCTTGTAGTACTGTTAGGCGATGGGCTTGCAACCTTTTACTAATACGCTGATAAACATACTGCCTAACTGTGCAAAATGTGGTTTCAGTGCAAAAAGTGCTGTTGGTAATTTTGTAGCTCTGCCTGCCCTACTCTGGGAATGTAGGCCTTATTGTAGGCGTGCATGTACCTATGTATATTGTTTACGTTATGGTAGGTTTATATGTCAATTAACAGTGGTATAAATAAAATCAACATTACGACAGAAATATTAGTAAACACGCAGATGGGTTGAAAGTGTAAAAACCAATTGGAGTTGTGCCCCTCTTAAAATATAGGGAAGAAATCAATATATTTTCTCCGACACGCTCGGAAATATCCACCTTACTGTTGCAAAAACAACACAAGAAATTCTAAAGAATAAATAAATAAAGAATAAATTTCATATCAATGCCAAATCAAATGTACATTTTATTACATTACAATTTTATACTTTTTAAAACCAAGTTTGCACTAGGATGACTAACTGCTTTTCTCCCATGTTTATTTCACTTTTTATAATAAATAGTTGCATCATAATGTTCACTTTAAATTATCGGTGACCTATACTTTAATGTGAACATTAAGATACAGGGCAATTACAGATACAGGTTTTTCACTTATTGTACAAAATATATGCATGTAGATAAAGTTATCTATGCGACTGCACGCATAATTATGTGTTCAACACTCGTTTGATTTTATTATGGAACTCGCCTTTCAGGTCGTTTCATAAAACCACACTCGTGTAATTCATGCCTCTCATTATGCACCAGTCACATAAATAACTATTAAAAACGTCTCTCATTGTCAAACTGTTTTTAAACATGAACTAAATAATAGCAGAATTAATTTCTCCCAGTTTCTGCAATAATGTACTTTAATTTTTCCAATGCATTTTGACACTGATACCAAATAAACGAGGTCACAGGCGTTTATTTAGGATTTATACAATACTAGCTTCTGTCCACGACTTTGTCCGCGCATTTCAAGCGCCGTAAGGTTAGTCTGAAGAAGTTTATTCGTATAAACACAAACTTTCGCATTCATAATATTAGTAAGATAAGTAAATAAACATCATGAGACAATCTTACACATATTCATTTATTTAATTATTTATTTATTTAATCTTTAATGCACAAAAATAAGTACAAATGGCGGACCTAATGGCATTCTCTACTAGTCGACCAATTGAATTTTGATTGCCGTGGTCCCAAACTTAGCTCTTGGCTTATTGGGTAATAATAAACTTTAAACGTATGTAAATAAATCAAACTCAGGACCTCTAGCTTGGTAGGCAGGGTCTCAAGCCCCAGGTCAATTGCGACTTCAAACGTATGCGCTAGGCTAAAACGATTCACTTACAACGTGTCAAACACACCACTTAACATTGCTAGTAAAAGTGTCAAGACCACTTCTGCACTAAACTGAGTGGGCAGTCGAGCGCACCCTTAAATGGACCTCACAGAACCCTTTCCAGCCTGGACGATATTTATGACCTGCTGGCCGATTCAAAACATTAAGGCTTACAGGTTAAGAGGTTAGGGAATAAATTGGTTATTTTGTTTTGGTCAGGGAACCTAGGGCTGGCTACAAGTCGTCGTTTTTTTTTTTGGAGATATTGTTGGTTAGGCGGACTTGCCGCTTCAGATGGGGTAAGAGCGTCAACGGGGTAAGTGCGAAAAAATCAGATATTTTTATGGAGATATGGTTGGTTAGACGGATTTGCCCCGTAGACGCACTTTTACCTTATCAGGATAAAATTCAAGATATTTATGTGTGATCAACGTCATTAGTTGCAGCAGCATCTTGTGTGGCCCTGTCCATTTATCAAATACACTTATACGAAAATCTGAATTGAATCACCAAATATTACAACTTATGTAAATGTATTAAAGCATTCCACACACGAACGCTCAAGCTGGCGTCGTCTTAGGTCTTTACGAGGCTTGTTCGAGATCCAAGCTTTATTCAAAGCAGGTAATTTCGTGTGAAGACCCTTTACGAGTGTTTCCTTTTGATAGCACCCTGAGAGGATGTGCAGTGAAACTGCATCGTAAATAGAAAATCATGGGGATTAGGTCAGGCGGCGCCTTTGATACAGGGTTGGTTCCGGGAAATATTTAATTAGATCAATGTCTTTGACATCGTTCGAAAAAATGCATTCTGCAAACGTTATCGTAATTGATAACTATGAAGGATATAAAAAACCCTTACTATAACGGTAACCCTTTTTTTCAAAGCTATGTCTCTCAAACGGCCCAACCGAGAAGATCACAGCTGAAAAGTAACCCCGCAAGAAACTCAACAGTTAGTCATTCTTAATAGTACTTTTAAGTGACGGTTGCGTAATGACAAATACGTAGAGTCCCATACAATGCTTTATCTATTATACCCATATTGAAAATGCTCTATGTCGGGTTCAGGAACTGTGGGTTATGATTTGCATGCACGTCAATCAGAAATACCGCTTATATAACAATAAATCGAACTATAGCCGATTTTTTGGCAGTTCCTTCAAATCCTCTTCTTCTTCTTCTTTTTTTAATAATGGCGGTCCACCAAGGTATTTTGCAGTGTTGATTCCTCAAAGTTACAAAATTTGAACGAGAATAGACACATTTGGTTTTTTAAATTGCCAAATATAATATCGTTCCCCAACCGTTTCATTTGCCAACCCTTTGTTTTCTGTAACCGTAAATATTTCAGAATCTTACAAAAACTAACCTGGCCTTACTTTTAGCGTTCTACACGATGGTACTGAAATAAATCCTGAACTATTAATATAAAATTGGGTTGGCACATGAAAAAGTTGGAAAATTATACATTTTGCAAACATATTTTTGCCAAACGGCAGGCTTAACTTTAACATACTGTACAGAAAAGTGCCAAGTTAGGGCTCAAAATGCAATTATTGGAAAGAAAGTTAGAAGTTGACAGTTGCGTGTTAACGTTCAAGCTATCTCCATACCACATCGAGATCGGTTCAGTACGTATAATGGATAAACAGGAGTTACTTATACATTTATAATATTATAAGCAGATAGGCTAATACAATGTGGAATAGAGCTGCTATAATAATGATGACATGTTCAATAAAAAAAATGTTACGACGTTATAAATAAGGTATTGTAATATTTTCGAAAGCTTGTTCAGTATATCTTCTCATTATCTATGAAACTCGTGAATTTAAATTTACGGCACTATCCGGTGCTATAAAATGTTTACAGCTATTGCCTCACGTCGCCTCGATGCATCGCTAGCCCATACGAACATAGAGCGCCAATATATCGATATGAAGTCTATTTTCGATGGAAAAAATAAATGGGTATTGAATGTGTTGTTTTTTGTTTTATTAACGTATGTGTCGAAAGCAACTGAGACTAGGTAGATAAAAAACATCCACACCTCGAAAGGAAAAACGGTACCCTTATAGGATGACTTGGTTGTCCGTCCGTCCGTCCATCTGTCAAGACCCTTTTTCTCAGGAACGCGTAGAAGTATCAAGCTGAAATTTATATCAAATACTAAAGTCTGCTGTCCTTTGGACACGTGAAGCATCAATTTTCTAAACCAACGCAATCAAAAGATACAGCCGTTTATGCCGAAAATTTTCGAATCTCGCAAGTGGTACTTTCCGTGAACTCAGAATCTTGAAATTTGGTACAAAGCAACGTCTCACAGCACAGATAAAGGAAAAATTGCGAAAACCGTAATTTTTTGATAAATCATAATTATAATCCCTTTCATCATAAATTGAAATTCATATCAAGATTTTTACGGAACCCTCGGTGCGCAAGTCCGACTTGCACAGGACCGTTTTTTTTTTTGCTTATCCCTTATCCTGTCATCAACGTATCACCGCTGTATCGTTATCTTATTGTTAACGCTACGATAGCTCTCATTTACTTGAAAGTAATAGTGGCCGAATTCAAAACAATACGGTTATAATTCAAAGGCACTACGGTTTTACCTAGTAGAATAGAGACGTTAAAAAAAATACAAGTCAAAGCCCATAGGTGTAACTCTTGGTTAGGTCAATCAATTTAAAATTTTATTTTAACCATCCAAACTACCACATTTTAAGTTAAAAAAAATGACATTATACATTTCAATCTAATCAGGTACAATGAAGACAAAAAACCGTCACATTAGTAGAACTACCCGCATTTGTCTGTCTGTCGATCCAATAAATAAAGAAGAAAAACTCGGCCAATCCGCCTGTGTCTTATCTGGAGTCATCAGGTTGGATCGAAGGCGACAGGGCGTGGAATAATATAGAGCTGTTACATACCCCATTAAAATAACGACAGTGTTCTCGATTGTTTCGTGTACTAATTTAAATAAGTAACATACATCGTTGTTTAGATGCTTATAAATGTAATGGCTTTTATAAAAAGTAGGAATTGAACTTGGAAATACTTTTTACTACCATACATACATACATCAAATCACGCCTGTTACCCAGGGGGGTACGCAGAGACCACTTCTTTCCACTTGCTACGATTTTGACAAATTTCTTTCGCTTCTTCCACATTTATACATCGAGTCATGCACGCACGTCGGTTACCAAGTTATTAATAAATCGGAAGATAAGTACATGTAAGGCACTACTAATCGCATTTATCACTCATTCCTTAAATATTATTTTAATATAGCCATTAAATAACAATGTATTAGACTGCGTAAGGTGCAAGACGCAGCCATACTAGGCTCGCTGGTGTTTACCACTCTAGATAAATTTGTGGAAATAAAACATGCATTGAAATAGTTCAGGGCTATTACTCTTTGCCCTGCTCCTTTATTTTCCTTTAACTAACTTCGACTTGCCGAAAGTAAGTAGAGTTGTAACTCGTACTCAATAATAAAGATGGCGGTTGCCCGCGGTTCCGTCCGCCCGGTTAATAAAACATAGGTAGGTTGGTGGTTGGACCTTGTGCAGGGTCCGTCCAGATCGCTACCACCATCTTATCCATTAACCTACCGCCAAACAACAGTGTTCGCATTGTTGTGTTCCGGTTTGGGGATAAGACAGCCGGTGACTAGCATAGAGGCATTCCATCTTAGTCCTCAGGGTTGGCAACGTATTTGCAGTCTTAGGATTTCATTGCAGTCTTGTGAATGCGAATGTCTATGGGTCACAGTTTCCACTTACCATCAAGTAGTCTGTGTGCTCGTTTGTCTTCTCTATACCATAAAAAAAATGTTAGTAAGAGATAATGTAGGATTCTAATGGTGAAAGAATTTTTGAAATCGATCTAGTAGTTTTTAAGTTTATTCGTTACAAATATTGTAATTTTTCCTCTTTATAATATTACTCGCTGTTCCCGTGCTCACTTCGTAGGGCTTTGATATTTTTTTTGGGTTTATACGAGTATATTTAATAGTCACAAATAACGTGGCTTTCTATTGGTAAAAGGATTTTCAAAACCGGTTCAGTAGATCCAGAGATTACGTCTATGTCCGTGAATGATTTTCTTATAATAGTTCAGAATTTTATCTAAATACGAGTATATATAATTGAATGTGTCTAATAAGATAAAAAATCGAGATATTAATCCATTTTTCAATTTTACATTATCAAACAAAATTTGTGTAGATCTTTAATAGATCTATCGTCACATATAATACCAGTATCACGAATGGCCGTATTACCCGTGGCACTCACATAAAAAAAAACTTTCATTATGTGAGTGTTATATTTCAACTCCAAGCTAAAATCATTTATTCTTTTAGAAATACCCTACACGTTATTACAGTAGTGTGTTAATTACCTTTATAGGTATCTATTCAAGCTGTATTAATGTATTTAGGTAAGCTCAAAATGGATCCACATTGGTTCACATAATGTTTTTTACGCATAATGTATCATTTCACATAATATCGTTTATGCCTAAACGGTTTCTACAATAGAAAGAGTTTTATAGTAAATATTATTAAAAACTAACTTAACCTAAGCTAATCTAACGTAATCTACACAAAGTTTATAAAATTCTACAAAGTCAGCCTAAAAGGGGGTTATGTCAAATGATTTTATGCGAAATTATAAATTATGCAAAAAAAAGGCGTTTCAAAGGGGTCCCCGCTCAAAATATCTGAGCACGCTTCAACGCGATTAAAACAAATGAGTTGAGTAAATATTTTTGATCACATTCATTTTTTTACTCTAATAATAATAATAATTTGATGGCGCAATAGTAAATTTCACAAACTAACCTAGAAAATTTAAAGACGAAACATTTTCCTTAAACCATGTTTCATAAACCTTTTGTTTTTAATTAGGCTATGAACTGCTTCGTGAGAAAATAATTACTTTTCTGTCAGACAACTCCGGGGATTGCCTTTCAAGTAAATTATTAATAATTGTTTGTGAAGAGGGGTTTTAGTGCTGCACTTAACTTTAAACTTAATCTTTATTTATTAAATGTAGGAACTATACCAGCTTTTTTACGCAAATCCAGTTTTTTACTATGAAATACGGACAACAAACGAGTTCTCCTGGGGAGTGATTCTCTGAACTACGACACGGTCGGATGGACGAATGAGTGAATATCCAAGCGGCGAGTTTAAGTAGTCCCGTGAGTACGAACAAAACATATTTTAGCGCGTGCATTTTCAATTTGGCAGCATGATTTCTGCCGATAAGATCGAACGTATAAGGCTGCTTACGCGCTAAAATGTTTTGTTCGCTCTGACCAGACTACTTAAACTCGCCGCTGCAATTTCGCTCGTTCGTCCGACTGTCCGTTTTTTTTTTAAGAATAACACCCCTGATGGAAATGGATTACGGAAAAGATTGTGAGGGAAGAAGGGTAAGAGATTTTATATATGCATAAAATATAATTATCATTAGCTAGTTTCTATAAAGATTACCTTGACTTGTTTCTGTTTTACCTCAAAATAGTGTCCTGTATCCCAAAGACTTCTTTTTTGTATTGCCACCTCTGCCTGTCCTTTTTAATCTCTCTCCAGTCGTTTCAGAATCTCCTCTCGCAATCTTCGCTTGGCCTGCCAAGTCACCAGGTTGTAACGAGGTGTATCTACCTTTTCTTTTATATTTCACCTCGTTCAGTTAAAATGATTCTGGCATTCACCTATATGGCTATTTTTAATCAAAATTCTAAATTTGAGTTCATTCAAAATCTACGTTCGCCTGGACACAACGACTGATCAGTTGCTCACGAGTTTCCAAGCTATGAACAAGTTCCAATCGTAATTAAAATGTTATGAATCAAGTCAGAAGTTCCTTCATCTAAATAACCCTGTTAACCCTGTTTATGGCACTTATTGTAAGTTTATACCTTTTATATCTAAGACCATTTTAAATTCATCTTACCACAGTTTTATTTTATTCTAAGTTTTCCTTTGTTGTTGTCCTCAGGTGCCTTATTTCTTTATTATAACTACTAGAGGCCTTTTTAATAAATAACCCTGCCCTGGACTCCTGGTGTTTCCTATTACCATCCCCGTTCCTGTACCTGATCCAGGATCCCGCGACTTTACCTGATCCGGCATTCCTGTGACAAGGTTACGTCCTGGATCGATTTCTAACCGACTTCAAAAGGGAGGAGAATAATATACAACAATAAATAAACAATAAATTCTTTTCAATTGGTAATATATCGAACCACGGTCGGCTTTTGGTTAAAGGTATTGTTAGACGGAACTTCTGTTGGATTGGATCAAATAATATTGACCAATAAAATTTCCCGTGTCAGTTTATTCTAAGCCAACCTCATTATGTCCATAGAACTCATAAACCACACAATACCTCCGACATAAAAATAAATCAAAATATCTTTGCATAATAAAGAGCTCATTCGACGCAATAAAACCCATCTAATGAAACTCGAACAATGCAAAACCATCAAAAGTTCTTCAGGGAGAGACAAGTTTTTTACGGTTTCCATAAAGCAGTGAAAACAGTTTTTCATTTACACAGCTTTAGTGATAAAATATAATTAAAATATTACTTTTATGCTGTCTCTTGGGTTTGCGGGTGTGAGCCGGTTTTAAAATGGAATACTAAGGTCTACAGGGGGTGTCTGAAATAATAATCCATTTCAGTAACTAGTTAAGTAAAAAAAGGTAGATACGGGTTTTGTCTATATTACTAAACGGAAGAATAATGAAAACAGGACTAATGCAGTTGAAATGAGAGCTCTAAGAAGTGTATGTGGAGTTAGAATGATAGATAGAGTGATGAGAGATGATAGAAATAGCGAGATCCGAGAACGATGTGGATTGAAAGAAGATGTAGTGACTAAAATCGAAAAGGGTATGCTAAGATGGTTTGGTCACTTAGAAAGGTTAGATGAAAGAAGAGTTATGCAATGTATGGCGAGCAAGAGAGAGCGTAGATGTCGGTAAGGGACGTCCAGATTCGCGATGTAAAGAACAAGGGCTAGATCAAAAGCACCCGAAACCGACGTAAGTGCATGAAGAGATTGATGAATGTAGAGGAAGTGAAAGTTGTATGTTTAGACCGGTGCACCTGGCGTTCCATAGTCTCTGCCTACCCCATTGGCAGACAGGCGTGAAGGTATGTATGTGTGTATATGTGTACCATTGGTCCTGGTATATCAATTAATTAAGACTGCACCGAACAAACGTCAAGCGTCCAGTGGCGCCCTCACTACTATTATTGTGTTTTCTAATTAACTAAAGAATTTCCTTACAATCAGAACGATACTTTTTTGTAGCGCAATTTATGGGATACGTAACAAACTTTAATAACAATTATCCTTGGAGTAGTCAGCTTAACGGGAAAAGGTGGCCACTTTTTTCCGTTAAGTTGATAACTCGAAGGTGAATTGTTATTAAACTATGTGATATACCCTTTTAAGTTGTGATTTTATTTGTACCTAGTACAAAAACCTACCGATCAATTTCAAGAAGTACTTTAGTTTATTAGAAAACACAATAATAGTAGTGAGGGCGCCACTGTACATCCGGTCTACGCTCGGCGCAGTCTTAATTATTCAATCATGTTGGTTATTGAATGTAATTTTTTATTTAAAGGGCATCAGACCAGTTTGTTTGAAGAAAATTGCTTTATGTTTTCTGCGGAATCAGCTAAATGTATGTATGTATGTAAACACTTTATTGTACACAGAAAAAAAAACAGAAAATCTAATACAATACAGAGTTAGAATGTACAAAGGCGAACTTATCCCTTTAATGTCCTATTATGGTTAGAAGAACTTCTAAATACAGATAAAAGGAGCAAAGATATTACTAATAAAGTGTTAAGTATTTGGTGCCAAATATTCGCTCGGGAATAATTTTTTAATTATATTATTATCAATTACAATTTTATTTACGGGCGAAAACTTTGGCCCGTGATTTCGTTTGTTCGAGTAAACATTTTTTTTTCACTTCCCTGCATTGTTACACAGCGTTTCTTTCCTATCCTATAGGTCAGCGGTAAGACGGCCTGTTGTATACCTATAGTTAAAATGTACTGTTTCCGTGTTTTGTTTTCTTTTGGTGTTCAATAAAGAGTATTTGTATTGTATTGTATTGTATTGTCCTGCCAGGAAAAGTTCAGAAAAAAGTTATTTATTTAGTTACTTAATTGTTTAGTTTTTTTCTAACTTATGAAAATTCGATGAATGATACAGCGGGCAAATGTTTTTCTGACTTGTCACAGGTTACCGACACAATTAAGTTCGTATACAGTAGTTGCCTCATACATGAATGAATCAATTTAACAAGTTTTTATTTAACTTGCAATGTATGTGTGTGGTTGCCGGGTTAGAATAGTGCCACTCCACATCTTCCCGTGGATGTCGTAAGAAACGGCTAAGGGAATAAAGGCGTATAGTATTGTTAGGCGATGGGCTTGCAACCTGTCACTAATACACTGGTAAACATCTTAGCCTAAGTGTGCAAAATGTGGTTACAGAATTATCAACAAGTTTTTAGAGTTGTTGGTAATTCTGTAGCTCTGCCTACCCCACTCTAAGAATAAAGGCGTGAGATTATGTATGTATGTATGTATGTATGTAAGTATGTATGTATGTACGGGTCAACTCTTGCAAGTTAAATTTGACCCACTTCCCGGTTTCCGATGAAGCTAAAAATTTGCATACACTTTTAGTTCTGATGACAATACAATAATATAAATAGAACTCCTTAATTAAATAAGATAAACCCGTCGTGTTAGGGCTCGTTAGAATCCTCTCATTGAGTTGATGACGACTGTGCCAAAAAAGTGCAGTCGGCAACAAAAGTGTGTCCCAAAAATGAATTTTTTGACCGAAACTTATTTCCCATTTCCTAATGTATCCCAGCGCTGCACGAGATATAATCAAAAATGCTCAGTTTCGCGAAATTAACAATTCACCCGGCGAGTTTTATTTAGCAACGGCTATAAACCGCGTCCACGTACAGAAGATAATTAAAAATTTAAACGGGTTTCACGAATAATTGTAAGTTTGCTGATAGTCAAAAGTTTATGGTCGCACGGCGCAAAACTGGATGTAGTTAATTTTACTTTTTAGACTAGAGGAAATGTAAAAATATCGTTGAGTCAACGTTTATTAGTTTTATTTATACATAACCTTATAATCGCTGAGCACAGTAACTTACGTATGTAACTTAATACTTGCTTTCCTAAACAAGATGCGCGTCAAAACAAAAAAAAATAGTCAAGTTTCAGCTTACTTTTTTCGCCTTGGCTGGGACGAGAGCGGCTGCTGGGGTATTCTCTCAAAAACAACGGGAGGTCGGACGAACGAACGAAATCGCAGCGGCGGTGAGACTAAAAATATGTTTAATTAATGTCAAATAGTGAATTAAAAATTAAATTTACGATACTGTTCTCAGACAAACGATAGAACGGTAAAAAATATTTTTTGGGATAAACTTTTGTTGTCGACTGCACTTTTTTTTGCTAAATCTTTATCTTTTTATTAGGACCAAACTATTCAGTCCTAACACGGTGGGTCTACGTTAAGTACAGCGGAGATCCTGTCGCCACCTTCCGATTCCATCATCAGATCACCTCTTAGATACCACAATATTGTATTGTCACCAGATTTACATATGTGGTCCAAATATCAGCCCATTCCGTTGGCGGGAAGTGTATCAAATTTAACTTGCAATATTTGACCTTTACATACCTACATATAGAGAATTAGCGAGAGCGTGTAATTGCATATGTAGTGGTATGGTGTGTGTATAGGCGAGCAACAGAGAGAGAAATACTTAAATACTTCTCTCTCTCTTTCTCTTGACTATAAACACACAATACCACTACATGTGCAACTCCACGCTCTCGCTTATTCATCTATACGTTTCAAGTTAAAAACTTGTAAAAACGATACTTGTATCAACATACGATGAAATTCGGTCAAATAGGCTTCGCGATTACAACAAAGGCCTAGTATGTCTGCGTCTATATCGCGTATCAAATGTGGATAAAGCATCCGTCACTCTCGTACTTATTTACGTGTCAGAAGGTGACGGATGCCTTATCCAAACTTTGTCACGGGACAAAAAAGGAGTCGTAAGAGGCGACTAAGGGAATAAAGGCGTATAGTACTGTTAAGCGATGGGCTTGCAACCTGTCACTAATACACTGGCATCTTAGCCTAAGTGTGCAAAATGTGGTTACAGAATTATCAACAAGTTTTTAGAGTTTTTGGTAATTCTGTAGCTCGGCCTACACGCTGGGAATAAAGGCGTGAGTTTATGTATGTATGTATGTATGTAATCGGCGTCATATTAGGGCTCCAGGTAACCGTGATGTACAAACTAATAAAATCTTGTAAAATAAATAGGACCAACATACAAATTTAGATTATCTTTCAAATTAAACGCAACTTTATTTTTAACCCCCGATGCAAAAAGAGGGGTGACATATCTTTAACGCTTATGCCCGTCTGTGTACTTAATAATAACATAGTCATAAAAAATATGTAAATATTGTATATTGTCTAGGGGACACGGTTTCTGTAGGAGAATGTATCGAAACTTTTTTTTTGTAGTTGTCTTGCACCATCATCGTTAAGTTTAATTTTTATACTTTTATTTTTCTATTACTACTAATTACTTCTGGTGAAAATCCTGAGCTTTGACACATTTTCCTGCTCAACTACGCGTGCATTTATTTACTTCTTATTGTATTGTATCTTATACTCTTTGTTTTGTATAATGCTAGGTTAAGTTTTATAATTGTATTTTTAAAAAACCGGGCAAGAGCATGTCGGACCATGCTCGGTGTAGGGTTCCGAAGCCGTAACGACAAACACAAAAAACTATCTCAAAAATCAACATGTATGAAACAATTTTCTATTTAAAGTTATTTGGCGCTGTCTTAGATGATTTTTAGTAGGTATAAACCCGTTAATCGCCTGTATCTCAGGAACTAATCATGTCTACTTAGCCGTGATAGTTTTCCTTTAAAATTCGTTATATGCGCTTTCGTTGAAGATTTTTTTCAGATTTTTAGTACTTGTAGTTTTGGCTGTAGGGGGGGGGGGGACACTTGACTATAACAAAAAATAGCGCTTTAAAGCTTAATATTTCATAAACGGATCCCTTAATCGAAAAATTGTTTCCATAAACCCGCAATATTTTTAAAAGACCTATCCAACGACACCCCACACTATGGGGTAGGCAAGAAAAAAAAAAGACATCCCCACGTTACGTGTAGGGGAGGTGCATTAAAAAAAAATATTTTTCAAAATTTTATTTTACCATTTTGTTGGCGTGACTAATATGTACATTCATGCCAAATTACAGCTTTCTAGTACTATGAGTCTCTGAGCTAGACTGGGGACGGACGGACGGACGGACGGACGGACGGACATGGCGAAACTATAAGGGTTCCTAGTTTGACTACGGAACCCTAAAAAAACGACTGACTGTTGAGTTTCTTGCGGCGTTTCTTCTCCGCAGTGGTCTCTTGCGAAGCGCTGGTAGATTGTTGACGTGTAAAAGAGTCCGTGCGGCCTACTTACTGAACAAATATCTTTTATCTTTCATCTTTTTTTATCTTTTGTGTGTCTCTCTGTCTGTGGCATTGTACTTCCAAAACGGACTTGATTCAGACACCGTTTATCTTTTGCTTGTTTTCTAGTTTCAATGGAATTCGGTTGGGTCGTTTGAGAGTTATCTGATTTGAAAAAAATAATAGGATCGTAATTATTTTGGGGATATCAAATATTATTTAAGTAAATAGAAAACTATTCAAATGTTCTTATTAGTATATTTCTTTCTTATATGCCTAGAGCAAGGTTTATAGTTTGGTATATAAAATCGTACAATGCAACGTCGTTTTTTTTCCTAATTGCTTCGTTACTTCCATAAAGTTAAAGGCTAGTGCATACGGTGTTTTTTTTTAAAGACATAACAAGCTCAGAACTAGATATTTGCTATAGGTAGGGTAAAAGCTCCAGTCATGAACAATCCCAATAAAAGTAATTACATATTATAGAACGCTAACAATTAGATAAAATTATAATACTTCGGGCCTACCTGTATTATAATTAAATCTTCTGAAAGTGCCTTTTGGTCCGTTAAAATTGTTATTGTTCATCACTGGAGCACTGTCCACGATGGTTGCATTTACCTTACCATGTCTAATTTTCGAGGTTGAAAATTTTGTTTTCTGTTCGGAGAGTAACGATTTCCAAAAACCTACCAATAGCGGGAAGAAAATAGGATTTTCATTCCTACAGACAAATTGAATTTGAAAACAGAATCATTATACACGGCTATTTCTGAGATGAAAAAATAATAGGATATGGAAAAAATTAATACTCTACTTACCCTACTAAAATTAATGGGTCCATATTGACTCACATAAAATTCTTATTCCTATTTTTAGATTTCCTACCGATTTGTATTCATAATAATCACTCTTCATAATTTTTTTCGCCATACTTTTTTATTCATAATTTTTAAGTCATAATTATCGCAATTCATAATGCATTTTTTTTAAGAAACTGTTACTTTTTATGATTTTTTATAAATCTAACCTAACCTAACCTAACCTTATTACACGTAAGATATTTAAGAAATTGTGAAAAGTGTACGGCTTCATTAATATTGGCGTTATGAATTCTGATGATTATGAGTTCCGATCGTTAGCACTAAATTTATTTATGAAGAGTATGAAGAGTGATCATTATGATGTAAAATGGTATGAGAAACATTTTCGGACTTCCGATAATAGGACTTAAAAAGTTATGTGAGTAGATACGCACCCAAAATTAATTAGCACGTTGACATTGGCGTTGACTTTCGTATCGTCATCGAGTAGCTAAGGTTTTTGGTGTAAGGTAAGGTCAAGGTTAGGTTATATACGTAAAATAAAATATGAAAACGTATATTTAAGGAACTTGTGCTAAGTTCAGAACAGTACCCTTACCATGAGTTACAATTACCGTACTCGCTAGTGAGTCAAATGCTCTGTCCCTCGCAGACCTCGCAGTATTCTTATAGAGTGCGAGGGACAGAGTATTTGACTCATTAGCGAGTACGGTAATTCTAACTCATGGTAAGCGTACAGGGGCCCTAACATAGCTGTGTCAATTTTTGGACAAGGCATCCGTCTCCTTCTGACACGTAAATTAGTAAATAAGCACTAGAGTGACGGATGCTTTATCGTCATTTGACACGCGATATAGACGCAGCCATATTAGGCCCGCAGGTTTATGAATAGTAACGATAATTCGAAAACTCGACTGAATAAAATATTCATGCTAGAGCAACTCATATAAATACTTACAGGACTTGTTTCTTTGACTTTTGTATTCACAGCCTTATAGCAATTAAATTTTATAGAGAAAAAACGATACACTTATTTTCTTACACCTTTTTGGATCTTAAAGTTCTGTTAGGTGTACAATTTAGTTTTATTTATTTATATTTAGGTTTAGTTTTTAGAAACAAGTGAGGGAGGGACGCAGATGCATTTGGAAAAAAATTAAAACTAATACAAAAAGTTTTTATCAGAAGAGCCTTACGCAATTTGCCTGTGTGTTCGTTTTTCTTTTCCATGGCGTAAAAAGTATTTTTTCGCAAGAGTACGTCAAGTCTAGCAGATGAGGGTCGTAATTTTACTTTTTATTATCGGAGGTGAAATTTCTTTAAATTACGGAAAAGTTGTAAAACAAAAAATGTTTACACGAGTAAGTAGAACTAACCAACAGAGTGTATAGTTATTAGGGTTCCATATTAATTCTAATCTAATATTCCAACAATAATTCTGAGCATCTTTTTCATGATCAGTGTATTTTACGGTCCTATTTTTGTTAACCTTTGTCTCAAGAGTGGTATCGTATACTCTAAACAGACATACTATCAGCCCAATGGACCCCTGACTCATCACAGAACGATGTCAATGTGACATTATAAAACAAATTGGTTTGACATTTCCTACGACTCTGTACATGCCTAGTGGTGACACCTACCGGATACAGCTCCCCCACTCCTCTGCATGACTAAAGAAAAACACGCCGCTACAAGAGCGCCATTTTGTATATATTATATTTTTTTTATACATAGTATAAAACAAAGTCGCTTCCCGCTGTCTGTCGCTATGTATGCTTAGATCTTTAAAACTACGCAACGGATTTTAATGCGGTTTTTTTTAGTACATAGAGTGATTCATGAGGAAGGTTTTTATGTATAATAAATTTTGTTTTATGTACGTGTGTTATAGAAAACTCAAATAAACCGAAGCGAAGCGAGGGCGGGTCGCTAGTAAATATATTATAATTTTTACTTCAAGAAACGCTTTGTAAAACGGAAGAATCGACTTCATCAGACACCCTGAAAGTCACCGAATCCTGCACTTGAATTATAACGTCACTGTGACAGTTCTATGGAGGGTCAGGGTTCCATCGAGCTGATACCGGGTGTAACATGAGGAAACCGAATAATTTTAACAGCGTATTCCTGAGGTCATAAGAAGCAAAAAAGTTTATATGAACCCAGGTCGAATTTTTTTTTTTAATGTTTTATCCAGCATGCAGTTGTAATGAAATCTCCAGTACAAAACACCCTTATGATAAAAAATAAAAAGCATATTTCGACCATGGGTTCAGATAACATTTTTTGCTTCTCACGACCTCAGGAATACACTGTTAAAATTATTCTGTTTCCGTATGTTACACCGTGTATATTTTAAATGCATTTTTTTTTAAAGGAATGTCAGGTAGCCCGTAGATGTGTAGGTAATCATGAACCTATTTGCGGCGTGCAGCCTTTAAAACAACAAGAGCCCCGGTGGTTCAGGGATATCTGCGTGATGCTCGAGCATAACTGTCTGAGAAATAAACGTAAGTTCTCTCTCTTCTTGTGCAGTCGAGTTCATATATGTGTACACTTTGGTACCTTGTCAATTTAATCGGTGTGATAATTATATATGGCAGTTTAAACATTGAATTAAATACACAAGGTACTAAAGTGTACACATATTTTTATGAAGTCGAGTGGTACCTCTGTATACTTTTAGGCCCGATTGCACTTGATTGTCAACCAAGGTTAACCCAAGGTTAATAAGTTAATTAATTATTTACAGTTCTCATATGACTCTGACATTCGTGAATAATTGAACCTGGGGTTAACCTACATTTACGCGCAACCAGGCCTTAAGCGCCTGCTATACGGTCGTCAACAAGCCTTGGTTAAAGGCTCATCGCCAAAGCTGTCAGCAAGGCCGTCGGGATTGTCCAGCTAGACAGCTGTCTGACTAGGCCACAGCTTCAGTCTATTCAGAACTCGCCGAACGATAACGTTTTGATATAAATTGATATAAGAAAAAAAAGAAACATTATAGATCAGAATTACTGTCTACAACAACTGCATTTCCTGAGTCATTTAAATAAAAAATTATGTACGTGACTACGATGATATTCGTATCTTTTTTGTATAAATCAATTAATTCTGTTCAGTTTAGAGATACGTCGTGTGCACGCGCTGCTTTCTCCGAGCGAACAGGCCTCGCCTCGCGCCCGCGAAAACTGTGGCCACCACACACTAGCAGCTGCTATAAATTTTATATAAAACATTTGTATTATGCCATTTTATCACCAATTGTAACAAAAGTTATACGTTTTATCATGTTATATGACGTTATTTAACTTTTTAAAGGTTGTTACATTAAATTACAACACGGTAACAAGCATGTTATAAATTTTGACCAGTGTGCGTTTAGTATAACAGCTAGTGGTTTTAGTGCGTTTAAAACCTCTAGCAAGTTGTAACAAAAGTTATGAAGTATAAGTGGATGTTATCGTGTTTTATAACGTTATATAACACGTATAACAGCTAGTGTAGGAGCACCATAACGCGCGCTCTATGACCAAGGTCGTCCGAAGGTCAAACCAACTTTAGCTGAAAACAACTGTCGACACGGTTGGTCTCGACCAAGGTCATGCTGTCGGAACGGCTTGGCAACCGTCTAGAAGGAGCTTAATAGGTCTACTTCTGCCACAAATGTAAATGAAAATGCTCGTAATATGACACCACGACTGTAGCCGATAAAGGCAGTCAACATAATCCGCACCACGTAACATGAACCAATATGGCGGTGACCGCGCAGGTAACAATGTGGTCGCTATGGTAACGCGAGCTCCCCTCACACCGCGCCGCTTACACACCCAAAAATCTACTTTCGCGCAGGTTCAAGTTACGTGGTGCGCATTATAACCCATTCCAAAGCAGTTGGTATAATAATTAATATTCTGCCTATCCTGTCTTTTTGGATTATTTTTTATGACTTAATAAGAAATTTCAGATTACAGAGTAACGAAGAAAAGTCATTGTTTAATAAAAGCTAAGACTAACAATCAGATAAGTTTGCCACTAATTTGATAACATTCGTTACTACGTACCTACTGTAAAGAAGACAGCAAAAAATAGCAAATCGTTCAAATATGACTCATACAATCAACAGTTTAGAAGGGAAGAGAAACACGAAGATGTGAAATAAATAAGTTTAAAAAAAAAAACATTTTTCATTTCACATTTTACTGCTAAAATATTACGTTAGTCTTAGGTACCTAGTATTTCAAATAACGTCGTCTCCTCGGCTCTTCGAGGTACAATAGCTAACTACAGAACACCTATTCAGATATAATGCACTAATTTCAATGCTGCTTTTTAAGGTGATTTCTTCATACATACATAACATACACATATATAAACTCACGCCTTTATTCCCAGAGTGGGGTAGGCAGCGCTACAGAATTACCTCCAACTTTAAAAACTTGTTGATAATTCTGTACCTACTTAACCACATTTATCACAAATAGGCTAAAATGTTTACCAGCGTATTAGTGACCGGTTGCAAGCGCATCGCCTTACAGTAAGTACTACAAGCCTACATTCCCTTAGTCGCCGCTTACGACATCCACGGGAAGACATGGAGTGGCACTATTGTACTCCCGGCAACCACACGGGGGATTACTTCAAACAAGTACTAATATTACAAATGTAAAAGTAACTGTATCCGTTTGTTACGCTTTCACGTCTAAAACGCTGAAGCGATTTCGATGAAATTTGGTATGGAGATAACCTAAAAGTCGAGAAATTACATAGAGTACTTGTTACCGCGAGTAGCGATAAACGACTTCTACGTGGACAGAGTCGCGGGCAACAGTTAGTCTTACATGCAAAATAGACGCAGGATGAGTTGCGTAAACTAATCTGCCTTAAAAAAACTAGGCTCTAAGTAGATTTGTATTGCGGGTGAAATATGAGAAATATATATTGAAATACGAAGATAACACCCGAAATAAAAGTAGCAGTACCCGGGGTTTAAGTTATATTCATACAAAATGTAATTCTAATCGCTCCAGTGTTTCCACCAGAGCTGTGCAAGGCAGCGAAGTGGTGTTGCGAGGAAAAATCCACCAATAGGATAGTGAGGCTAGTGAAACATAATAATCCTATTGGTGGATTTTTCCTCGCAACACCACTTCCGTTCGCTGCCTTGCACAGCTCTGGTGGAAACGCAGCCTTAGAAAGATGTTTACCAGTGTATTATGGGCTTGCAACCTGTCACTAATACACTGGTAAACATCTTAGCCTAAATGTGCAAAATGTGGTTACAGAATTATTAACAAATTTTTAGAGTTGTTGCTAATTCTGTACAGTCAACCAATTTGATTCCTAGGCCACTATGGACTTTGTCAACGTGACGTTGTAAACCAAATCATAGGGAGTCTCTTACGTTTTGGTTGACAACGTCACTTTAACATAGTCCAAAGTGGCCTAGAAATCAAATCAAATTGGTTGACTGTACCTCTGCCTACCCACTCTGGGAATAAAGGCGTGAGTTTATGTGTGTGTCTTTAGTCAGAAAATGGAATCAACTTAGTTACAGGGGTATCGTAGGCATGGTAGCAGACGCTCGCATTTCATCTAGTTAAAAAAATCCGGACAATGTCCGGACTAGAGTCTAAAAGTCCGTACATGTCTGGACTAATCCGGATGGTTGGTAACCCTAGGTGGGCCTGAGTGCTCGTTTGCCGTCTATTAGCCATTAAATATTCTTTTTACCTGTAACAAATTGAACTACACTCAAGAGCAATGAAAACGGGTCACTTTCTATGGAAATTTTGTACAAAGTGACCCGCTTTTATTGCTCTTGACTATTACAGTTTAACCAACCGAACAGCGAAAAATCTCATTAGAATTGCAGAGCCGGTTCTTAAGTGTTTCACCCTTTGATTTAAAATGGTTAAGTCAGGTGTGAAATTAGCTAAGTGCCTGCATTTGCCAGGTCTCATTATAGAATTAATGGAACCCTTTTCGCGGAAATAATTCTCACTTTGAACGCGAGACGCTTCGTTATTATACAAAGTGTTTACTTTGGATATTATATGGATTTGGTGGTTGATCTTGAGTCTGTAGTCTTTGGATTTGTTTAATTACCGCGATTACAGAACTGTCTATGCCTTCCCATAGTACCCATGTGTTGCTTTTACACACAATTATATTTTCCCAATTCCGGTAAAAATCATTAATTATACACAAGGGGACTGGCTTTGAATGCTGAATTGCAACCAACAAGGCGTCGTCAATATAACGACCATTACTTTACGATAATGATGATGCAGATGACTTTTTTGGCATCCTTGTACAATAATACATTCACAATCGCAATGCTGGATCAAAACAGTATCAAATCAAAATCCTTACTAGGGTAAAGTCACCAGTTGTCAGCCAGACACCAGAAGTCAACTTTACATGAGTGCGAAGAGTGGGAAATATATATTTCGTAAAAAAAAGATAAAAGATAAAAGATGTTTATTCAGTAAGTAGGCCGCACGGGCACTTTTACACGTCAAAAATATACCAGCGCTTCGCAAGAGACCACTGCTGAGAAGAAGCGCCGCAAGAAACTCAACAGTTAGTCGTTTTTTAAATATACGATTATAAAACTTAACCTAGCATTATATAAAACAATGAATATAACATACGATAAGAAATAAATGTAATCACGCGTAGTTGAGCAGGAAAATGTGTCAAAACTCTGAATTTTCTCCAGAACTAATTAGTAGTAAGTAATAGAAAATAATTATGAAAATTATACTTAATTATGATGGTGTAATACAACTACATAAAAAGTTTCGATACATTCTCCTACAGAAACCGTGTCCCCTAGACAATATACAATGTTCAAGTACATATTTCTTACGATTAAGTTATTATTAAGTTATTTGGGTGTTTAGTTTAGGCCAAGCACTTTTATCTGATAGATAGTCGTCGACCCTATAGTAAGCTTTAGACATCAGCGACTTTTTCAAGTAAGTTTTAAGTACTGGAAATGGTAACTTTAAAACTTCGTCAGGTAATTTATTATAGAAATGGATGCATTGACCTACAAATGATTTAAAAACCTTACGAACACGAAATTTTTTAATAGCTATTTTATTTTTATTTCTTGTATTAAAATTATGTATATCACAATTCTTAATAAAAGAGTCCTGATTTTTAATGACATAAATAATATGCTCATAAATAAATTGTGACGCTACTGTCAAAATACTAATTTCTTTAAATAGTAATCTTAAAGAATCACGGGAGTTTAGGTTATATATAGAACGGATGGCTCTTTTTTGTAACACGAATAATTATAGTCTGTATGTCAGCAGCTTTTCCCCAAACCAGAATACCGTATGACATAACACTATGAAAATAACTATAATAAACTAAGCGAGCTGTCTCAACATTCGTAAGTTGCCTGATTTTCCTAACAGCATTAGCTGCAGAACTTAATTTACCTGCTAGTACTGCTATGTGGGGACTCCATTGCAAGTTTTTGTCTATAGTTATCCCTAAGAAAAGCGCCTTATCTACCATTTCCAAACACTCGCCATTTAGAAATATACTAGATTCTACCGGTCTAACATTAGGCAAAGCGAACCTAACACATTTAGTTTTCCTAGCATTGAGTAGCAAATTGTTACTAGTAAACCAATTAAGTACTTTACCCAGCGTGGCGTTTATTCTAGTGTAATTGACGGATTTTCGGTCTACCTTGAAAATCAATGATGTATCATCAGCAAATAGAACAATATCACAAAGATTCTCTATTATGGGTGGTAAGTCATTAATGTAAACCAAAAATAAGAAAGGACCTAATATGGAGCCCTGAGGCACACCTAATTTAACAGCTGCTCCAATGGACTGTGTTCTGTTTACAACAACCGTTTGTGTCCTATCACTAAGATATGAGGACATGAGATTTAGAGAATTATTAGTCAGACCATAATGTTCTAATTTTAATATAACAGTCGCATGATCTACGCAATCGAAAGCTTTGGAAAGGTCACAAAAAATTCCTATTGCATCACAAGATTTCTCCCAAATATTGTATATATATTTAATGAGTACAGATGCTGCATCAGTTGTGGATCGTCCTCTGGTGAAGCCGAACTGATTACTGTTAAGCAGTTTATTTCTATTGAAGTGACCTAACATATCATTTAACATTAACTTCTCAAAAACTTTACTTAAAACAGGTAGAATAGAAATGGGACGGAAATTCGTTAAATCACTCATCTCACCTGATTTAAAAAGTGGTATGACTTTACTATATTTCATAAGATTTGGAAAGACCCCCTCTGAAATGCAATTATTGTAGATTAAAGCTAAGTGAGGTGCAATTATATCTATGACATGATGGATGACTTTAACTGAAGTTCCCCATAAATCCTCAGATTTTTTTAAACTGAGCGATTTAAACACCTTAACAATATTAGCTGAATCTACATAGCTAAAATCAAAGCTAACATTACATTTAGTAACATTAGCACAAAGTGATTTTTGAGCTTCAATCGCAGATGATTGAAGACATTTCGTGGTATTAATTAATGGCTATGGTGGAGAAATAATCTTCGAACGCTAAGGCCACGTCTTTGTTTGAGGTGATTTGTTTGTCACCATTTTGTTTAGAGCGATTTTATTATCACGAGTTTTTGATTTACCTGTTTCTCTATTTATTATCTTCCACACAGTTTTTACCTTATTGTCAGAAGCTTTGAGTTTAAGACTTAGAAAGTTTGACTTAGCAGTCAAGCCAACTTGCTTGAAGGTCTTTGAATAATTCTTAACGTAAACTAAGAAGTCAGCGTTCTTGTTCTCTTCCCTCTCTCTGTAAAGTTCGTAAAGCCTATTTCTACTTTTATGAATGCCTACAGTAGCCCATTCACTAAACTTAGTTTTTGACCTAGAAATAGTTTTCATCTTAAAATGATTATTAAATTGATGAAGAATTACACCAAACAAATCTTTATAAATACTATTAGAATCATTATGCGAAAAGGATAACCCACAGAGATTACTCTGAACTTTATTTTTAAATAGTTCTAAACGATTGCAAGTTATGTGTCTGTATGTTATTGTCTGTGGTTCCTGATTAAAATCATTTAGAAAAGAAGCCTTTTGACCACTATGATCTGAATTAAAGCAGTTAAATATTTCCTTATCCAAACATTCACAATTACAAAAAATATTGTCTAAGCAGGTAGCACTTGAAACACCTATCCGTGTAGGTTCAAAGAACAAATTACCTAAATTAAAAGATTTAAATAAACTTAAGATCTTAATAGTATTATTTGACGTTTCTAGTAAGTTAACATTAAAGTCTCCACAGACAACAACATGCTTTTGAGTTTTACATGCTAATTTTAACACATTTTCCATAGTAGATTCAAATGTGCTGAAATCAGCTGATGGTGGTCTATAAACACAAATAATTATGTAATTTTCTAGTCCTATGCAAGAGATTTCTATAAGCCTCTATATGGATAGCCTAGCAATATCTTTCCTTTCTTTGGACTTAACTGTACTTTTAGCAATTATTAAAGAACCACCCACGTACTCTTCCCACTCAAACAAAGTATAGGCAGAACCCGACTACTTAACAGGTCTCTGGCTGACGACTGGTGACTTTACCCTAGTTTGGTTTCAAGTTCATAATAATTGTATGAAAGTTATCCTCAATTTTCTCTGTGATGTGTCTAGGGATACCATTAAATACATTAAAACTCAACTTTTATTACCAGAACATGGTGTATTGAACTTCATCATTAATTACAAGGTTCTTGACATATCTTAGTCCTCAGGGTTGGCAACGCATTTGCAGTCTTAGGATTGCATTGCAGTCTTGTGAATGCGAATGTTTATGGGTCACAGTTTCCACTTACCATCAGGCGGCCTGTGTGCTCGTTTGTCTTCCCTTTGCCATAAAAAAAAAAAACACAAGAAACCTTTTATTGACCCCTTACTCAATCGCATTAGCAAGAAATGCATTCACACCTTGCGGTCTGGGTGCGGAGACATGCAACCCATCCTAATGCACCTATCAGTTGAGCGTCACGCGCCATTTGCAAAACTACCCTCACATTTCAAAACAATGCAACCGCATGAAACAGCTAAACTAGATAGATTGTTATGCAGTTGGTTTTAGAGATCGTTTTACGATAGTATTTCTGTAACAGATGTGACTTTTTCTAAATGTATATTTGCTGATGGGAGGTGCGGTATCCACATTTTATAATACCAGAGACATTTACACGTTAATTGCCGCAAACTCGATATTGAGGTCTTTTTGTATGGAATTTAGGTTGTCTGGTACGGAACGGTATTCAGTGGAAAAGTGATGGGAACGATTACAAAGCGGTGCATTGCATTGATAATAATTATGATATACTAGACTATCCACGTGGAAGTCATTTATTGTTATTCCCTCGGAAACTGACAGATATTCCAATATGTCCATAATACCATAGAAAAGGCGATCTTAGAAGTCTTAGAAGTAGTCTTTGAATAGTATCAAAATGCTTTGCTCACAATCAGATAGAAATTAAATTACTTCACCGGAGTTTTTTTTTAGAAATAAACTAATGAGATATCCGAGATAATCTTTTTACTTTGTTGTTTATTATTTTGTAAAATAACTTCACTCATGTTATTAGAATTACAAGCAGGCCTTAAATAATTTTCTTATCGGTTAAAAAAGGTATAACATTTAAGTTTACTTCAATGTGATTGTGTTGTGGGATATGTAGCTATTGGAAACAGATTATATTTAGCTACAGCCTCGATATGGCGATATAATTGGTCATGCAATGGAAACTAAAACATTAAGAACCTATTTCATTGAAAATACCAAGTCGACTATCGATCAAATTCAAAAATAAGTGAAAAGGATCTTCAAATAACCACAATAACTTTAAATATTGGCAGCTTGCAAATAAAAGGGAATCATAACGCTTTACAGTCGCGTATATTATCAAAGATTTGATTTCGTTATAGTAGCCTGAAAGATGAATCAGGCAAAAAGAAAGTTGTGATACTTGCTCAACATTTGGAGAAGCATGATTAGAATTATTTAACTTTTTAGCTATAGGTACCTTCAGACGAAATGACATTTACACTAGTAACATTGAATTGTTACCTGACAAAAAGTTCAACGAAAGAATGGAAACGTTCTTGACTGATTTAGCCAACAAATGTTTGCGGGTGGTAGGACCTTGTGCAGGGCCTGTCCAGATCGCTACCACCATCTTATCCATTAACCTACCGCCAAACAGCAGTGTTCGCATTGATGTGTTCCGGTTTGGGGATAAGACAGCCGGTGAAATGACTAGCATAGAGGCATTCCATCTTAGTCCTCAGGGTTGGCAACGCATTTGCAGTCTTAGGATTGCATTGCAGTCTTGTGAATGCAAATGTCTATGGGTCACAGTTTCCACTTACCATCAGGTGGCCTGTGTGCTCGTTTGTCTTCTCAATGACATAAAAAAAAAACCGACCACACTTCTTGAGTTGCCGCTGGCATAGTATGGCTGCGTCTATATCACTGTGGATAAAGCATCCGTCACTCTCGTACGTGTCAGTTATAAACGTGTCAGAAGGTGACGGATGCCTTATCCAAGTTTTAGTTATAAACTCAGCCATATTAGGGTTGCTGGTGTAGGTAACCCGCTTGCTCATTTGCCTCCCTCTTTAATATAAAAAATATTAAAACTAAATTTTGCAAATCTAAGATCTAGTTTAGTGAAACCTTTTGATTACGATTAACATAAATAATGTAACCACCAAAATAAAAAACGTGTGTTTAGATCGGTGCACCTGGCGTTCCATAATCTCTGCCTACCCCATCGGTAGACAGGCGTGAAGGTATGTCTATGTATTTAATATACAATATGGAAAACATATCGACATGAAAACAACAAATTGGAACCAAATATGAAATCATACTTCTTTCTTTCTTCTTTCACCGAATGATGTTAACCAACAATGAGAGCGTTATCACCTATCAAAATGTATAAACTTACAGTAGATAACATTAAATGTAACATCGTTTGGTGAAATTGGTACTTAATGTGATACTGAAGACATCCATGAAAATGACGATATTTTAAATGAATCTACAAAAATGACAGAGTAGTGTCGACAAATTAAAAAAAAAAACTATTTTTGGGATGTTTTTTTTTTCTCGTCTGCGCCATAATGCGGTGTGTAGTTGGATAGGTCTTTTCGCTAATTTTCGTTACAATCAAGTGTCTGTCTCCCCCCCCCCCCCCCCCTATAACCAAAACTACAAATGCAATAATCTAAAAATTATCTTAAATGAAAGCGCAAAAAACGATCACGACTAAGGAGATTATACCTACTAAAATTAATCTAAGGCAGCACCAAATAACTTTAAATAGGAAATTAGTTCATACATGTGGTTTTTTGAGAAAGCGACATGCTCTTGCCCGGGGTTTTTTTAGATTGTTTTAATTATATACCAATATATTAGTTTTTGAAATTAGTGTGTTCAAACACAATTATTTACGAAATAAATGAACTCAATGTTCTAGAAACGACTGCATGAAAAAGACAATTTTATTTGAAGTAAGTAATAAAAACACAAGTTAATGAAATGTCTTTTTAAATAGCCGTCATTCGCTTCAGTGAGCCCCGGTGACCTGACGTCGACGCCATGGATCGCTGTTGTGAGGCTGTCACAAATTTTCTTAGGAAATACTTACCTTTAAAAAACCTTATGTTAATTCGTCTCCTATTTGGTCTTTATTTTGACGTGGGCGCTAACAAAATACTGTCTTTTCTAGCGAAAGTGTACTGTTTCGCTTTCACTTTAACTATTGTCGGAGCAAATCTATATGATCCTTCGGGGTTGTGGAATTTACCGTACATTTTAGAATTCATTTCTATAAACATAGCCTCTATTATAATCGGGGAACGACATTTCAACGACTTCTGCAATAATATCGCAAATTTTGATAAAGCCGCGGACTTAAAATCAAAAAGCATGTTAAGTGGACGTATTTACGTTTTACTTTTCACTTCAGCAGTGTTAAGAATGGCTTTTGATTACGTTTTCCTGAATTTTCAAGCATCAATGGCAATCTTTTTTTGCGTGGCGTTTATATCCGAATCAATCAACCTAGGTCGTATGCCTAGAAACATAGTATTCGATAGTCTGTACCAACGTATGAAATGGCTACGACAATCGTTTGAAAATATGTTTTCTAACGATGAGACTATGATACACCGCGACGCTGCCTATAAAACCATCAAAGTAAAATCATATTTAAAATTGTATAAGCAACTGCTGGATTGCCTGCAACGCACCGACATATATATCCAAATAACGGTAAGCTTTCAAAACACTATGTATGTTTCACACCCAAAACGCATTTTTCACATTAAATTATATCTCGCTCAATTCAGATATGAAATATTATTTTTGAAAGAAAAACCGTCAATGTCTACATCTATAAACAAAAAAACGAATAACTGGTGGCGGATGAGATCCCTTAAAGGAATAAGTTCGCTTTTGTACATACCTTTTGTTCAGTTTCTTTTTTTAAGTTTGTTATTTCCTGTTTGTGCAGTAAAAAGTTAAGTATACACATTGCTAAAATAATTAAAATTGCTTTTAATTAATAAAAATAAATAATTAAGTATCACAGGATCTTGTGTGACAAAAAAAATATTTTGAGAAACTATTGGTATTTTGCTGTAACATTTTATTTGACTTTGAAGTTCTAATACTGCGTCAGAATTTTGCGAAATGTTTTTCAAAAAAAGACATGGAATTGCAAAATATCCGAAACATGTTCCTTGAATTGGTCTTTCTTATGTTATTTATCGTCGATTTAATTAAATACGATGTTCATTCTGTTCGCAGCTTTTGCTATCTCTAGCCGTCACCATTGCTAAAGCACTGATATCTTCCTATGGCCTTATATATTTAGTAAGACAAGAGGTAAAATTATAATACTAATAATTATTACCCCAAGCAACCGCGTTTGGACCTTTTTTTCCGACTGCCCATGAAGATGGGTGCATTCCGGGATTTTTTTGTTGTGATGGTGACCTCTTGGAGATAAATGGTTCTTTGAGATCTGGTATTGCTGGTGCTACATCGCTGGTTTTTTGTGGGTAAATTTTTATGGTGGGCTGGTGCAATGGCAAGTGACAAGACATCATGTGAAAGACATTAAATATTCATAATATCGAGCCCTTGTGTGTATGATGGGGTTGAGTTATGTTTTGAAAAATTGAAAAAGTTTTTATTTTAAATCAAACGCGGTTGCTTATTTAGAACATTTATATTCAAACCTGCGGTGATATTCTTTCAAAAAGATCGGACAGTCGGACGAACGACCGAAATCGCAGCGGCGAGTTTAAGTAGTCCCGTCAGAGCGAACAAAACACATTTTAGGGCGTGCTTTCACAATTAAGCAGCCTTATTTATACGTTTGATCTTATCAACAGAAACCATGCTGCTAAATTGAAAATGCACATTTACGTCCGACCGTCCGTTGTTTTTGAGAGAACATCACCCCTGAGGTTCCGTCCTCTATTCTACGCGGTAAACCATATCGTCTTTGACCTGTTACCAACAGCAACGTTGTCAACGTTTTGATAGCTCTTTTTTACTTAACATTCTTGACTGTAACGGCAACCGGGTTAAAAACACTAACACGACGCTTTAAAGTCAGTCCAGTCTTTTTTTGTTTCAAAATTATGATACAGATTGTCTTAGTACTACATTTAAGCAAACTTATAAATGTAAATCAATTTTTATATATTTCAAAACAATTATTTTATTGCAGAATAAGATACTTTTCACATTCTGTGCCATAGAAACATCCGTCAGCATTTTACTGGTTTGCTTGCCGGCGTTGTTTTCCGAACTGATATCCAATGAAATTGAAAAGATTATGATTATAATAACCAGACAGCAAACCATCTGCACAGGTAAATAATGAATAATATTTTTTTTTTTCTTGAGGCTCTGTGTGATTTCGAGCCCATGCGGTCACCACTAATTACTTTTTCTAACTTAATTATCCAATGCTCTTATGGTGAACGAAAAACATCGCGAGGAAAACAGCAAAATCGAACAACTGAGTGTGTAAGGGGGTCGAAGTGTATCTGAAAGGACCAAACTCCTTGATAAAAATAACCGCTGTTGACGAGAAGCGCTGTAACGGCCTGGCTACGACTTTGCACGGCGGCGACTGCGAGGGCGGTACCGGGCGTCATACATCTAATTGTTTGCTATGTACCTATTTGTTAGTTCCCACTTGCCGCTCGTTGTCACCGTCGCGCTGACTGAGCCGCCCCCAACAAGCTCAACTAGCTCTTCGTTGGGTCAGGTCAACGTGTGACCCTCGTCTCGTGTTCCAGATAAGGCCCTCCTGTCAGCGCTCCGCTCCGGGAGGCTGTACCTCCGCACCCGTCCGTTCCGGTTCTCTCTGGGTCGCGCCGTGCCCGTGGACAGCTCCCTGCCCGCCGCCGTCTTCGGCCTCTTCTTTACTTACATGTTCATCATCATTCAATATTTTAATTCATAATCCATTATAATTTATTATCGCCTTCTTATTTACAAATGCGCAATAGCTAAACTGTACTAAAATATGCTTTGTGATACTGTGGCACAGAACACTTTTACTCAAATAGGTTTATCATGCGTTGAAAAATTAGGGGTTAAATAAGAATCTTTAATATACGACTTTAAAAGGTAATGTTTCTATGGAACTGTCCCTGGTCGTAATGCGCATTAACTTTTTGTCAAAAATAGTTTGCCGCTCTTCTTAAGTTTTTGAACACCATCGTTACTTTTTTAATGGAATGTGTTCGTTATTATAGATAAGAGTTTTAAAAACTTTTGGCTTGTATTAAGAGTCAAATGTTTCTCTAAGATCCAGGCTTGAACCGTCTGAAAATTTAGGATGCTTTCAAACCTCAAACGGATTTGCGTTATCTAATTACTAAAGGTGTGTATTTTCCCCATGTGGTAGCCGGACTCCCCGTGTGGTAGCCGGATTAGAATAGTGCCACTCTGTATCTTTCCGTGGATGTCGTAAAAGCCGACTAAGGTAATAAAGGCGTGTAGTACACTGTTAGGTGATGGGCTTGCAAGCTGTCACTAATACACTGGCAAACATCTTCTCTTAAGTGTGCAAAATGTGGTTACAGAATTATCAAAAAGTTTTTATAGTTGTTGGAAATTCTCTAGCTCTGCCTACCCCACTCTGGGAATAAAAGCGTGAGTTTATGTATGTATGTATGTAATTACTAAAGGCACCACTTCGTCAATAATGAATGAACTAATTGACAAAGCGGCAATTTAACATGAATACATTATTTGTGTAGGTAAGGTATAAAGTTAGTGTTAGCACGTTGTTTGAACTCATATTTTTTTTTTCACTAAGGTGTCCATCAAAATTCACTCACTTATGTAAAAAGTTCTAGTTAATTAGTGACGATATGCAAAGTTGTACCTTACGCCACTGTTTTCGTTAGAGTTAAAGGCTTTTGCTAGGTTAATTATTAATATTATATACCGCGTTACACGTAACAAATCTATTTAAGTTAAAGATGAATGAATGAAAGTATGATATTACATTGCATATTATGTCAAAGTACAAGAAATTACAATAAAATAGTTAAAACAAAAACACAATTACTAATAATGATATATAATAAACAATAAAAAATAAGAAGTCAGAATAATTACAAAGCTAAGGAACTATCACCGTTAAGGATCGTATTAAATATTACATGTTAGTAAACTAGACAATTTGTTTAAAAAAATTAAAATTATGAGTATTCAATATTAAATTGTATATTTTTTAATATTTTAGGTAATTATAACTGCTATAGCTTTGCCTGTTACGCTTTAGTTCTAATTAGATTTAAAGGTTTTCCTCGGTTGGTAATCCTTAAATTTTATGGAATTGAGATGGTAATGCACATTAATACGTTATAGACTTGTTAAGGTTTCTCACTTTGTTGCAATTAATTATGTGTGAAATTGGTTTTTTACTCGTAATCTTATTTTCTTGATACTTGACGCACTTATTTAACGAAGGCATACTATTGGAATAAGAATTACCTTTGTTACCTCAACCTTAAATTTAGCAAATGTAAAAGAATCAAAAGGTAATAAAAATAATGTTATTATAAAAAAACATTGAAGTGTCCAAACAAAGTTTCGAAGTGAAATTTTCTGCTCTCAACTTTTCCTTCCGCAATCATTCGTTGCCTGGACTAAACCAACAATAGCAGCATGTCTTCAACAAACTTAGTGCCTACTTACTGACTTAGCGCACAATTTCGTGTAAAACCTTCCAGCCATACCCAACCAAAACATTTCTTTTTGTAACAGTAACTCATTTACTTTGTTTCGTTACTGACGCAAATCCCGTTAAATTTGAACGAGCTTGTGTATTTTTATCACCTTTGATAATTCCATCTAATTTTTTTTAAAGGCTTCCCTGTAAATATAATGCAAATGACATTCGTTACGATGTAGTACAAAATTACCTACAAAAGGTTTAAAAACTGGAAAAGTTTGCTGCTGATTAAAATGATTAAACCAGTATATAAAATAAAATAGGTTCAAGTGCAAAAAATACGTTGCATGGTAAGTACATACATAAATATGTATAACAAGGCTATGGACTCAAGTTCTAAAAATAATTAAGTGGTTTCCAATAGCAACCTATTGCACAACACAATACTATGAGAATTATATTTAAGTTCTAAATAATAATGAGTGTGATTAGAGTGGCTGTGAATTACTTACAGAAGCGCAGTGTCTCATTCCATCACGTCACGAGCGCCCCGTGGTCAACATGACCGGAAAGTTTATTTTGGCGTTAAAAATGGGCACTACCAATATAATAAACTTTATGTTTTCGATAAAATTATTGACCTTTATGCAATTCTTCTTTGGGCTATACCAAGATTTCAAATGTAACAAAATACTAGTCCAACTTGCAGTCATATATTGCGTCATAGTGAATACAATTGTGCCTATTGTTTGTCTGAAAAATAGCCCTAATTCCAACGCAGATAGAAGTTTGGTCTTTAAACATTACATCTTTGTCTTATATTCAATTTTTATCAAACAAGATTACTTACATACTTATTTCGCTCAAATAATGCGTACTGACATAAAGTTGGGACTCAAATCTAACAAACTGGAAACCTTATTCTTGCGCATTTTATCTTTCGTAATCTTTGTAATAATTTATTTTTTCTTCTTTAGCGGTATGACCGGTATTAAAGAACAATTTTGTTTAAAATTTGTGACTGTTACTGAATTCATGTGCTATATTCCCACAATAATCATGCTGGAATTATTCCGTAATAGAGTGCGTTTGCTAAAAACTTATATTGAATTCTCTTTTGAACATGACACAGACTTTCGAGAAGAAACCACAGCTTTCAAGTTGAATAAAATCAAGAAATACATCTACATTTACAAACACCTCCTGGATAAAATAACTAACAACTTCTCTTACATCAAAATTGTGGTAAGAAATTTAAAAACTACAAAAAGTATGTTTGTACATTCATGTAACTTTCTACTTAATTGAACGCTTTTTTTTCAGGTTATGCTCAAGTTTGCGATTTCTTTTAAAAACACTTATCTGATCGCATAATATGCTTCATTATCTACTATTTCAATGGGGATTGAGGTAAGTTATTGGTAAATTATTATTGTGCCTATTGATCGACATTAAGAGAGTTTACACTTTATGTGAAAGTTTACGCTCGAGAAAATATTGTTGAACTCATCCATAATTATAATCGTTATATCGACGACCGTAATCTAAATTGACGTAAGGGACAAAATGGCGAAAATGAGTTATGAATGCAGTTCTATTCAGTTTTTTTTTCTCTATCGATTGGTATAGGTGACATCTCAATAGCCTTAAAAAACATGCCCCTTACAGCCTTAAAAAAATGTTACTTTGACTCCGTATTTCAAAAAAATAAGACGTATCGATAGCAATGAAAAAAAGTTCATTTACTTCTTGGTGTAACATTCATTTTCGCAATTTACCTAACGCTGTAAGGAGCTATCAAATAAGTAAAGGTACGATACATCATTTAACGTTCTCAAAATTATCTACAAAAACAAAATTTATTCTATCACAATTAGATGTAACTATAATTTTCTAAATTTATCTGCGTCGTAAAAGACTATTCTAAAAGCAATTGTACGATACGCAGTTTTGCTTTCACAAATGTAAGGCAACAGTGACCCTTACGGTAATTTGTAATTGTTTCAAATGTTTGCTAAGAGTATATACGACATTTTTTCACAAGTACAATCACAAAACTACAGTCCCTTACATTAAAACATAGCTGCAAAATTTTGACTATTACCAAAAATGTTAGCGTTATCTCTTTCGTTAGATGGCATACGTAGTGTTCGTTAATATAGCTAAATTACTCTAACGCACTTAAAGTTGATTGAGGGTGAAAGAGATCTCACTATCACCTCGTGTACGCAACCAAAAACGTCGCTGCTGGTAGTGGTGGACAATGTTGCCGCTTCATCAGATTTTTAGGAAATCTACTGAATTTTCTTGACAATCTATAGATTTTTGAGCCTTGGACTTCGATTGAAAATATGGCTATAAATGCATTTCAAATAATATTCCAAGGGTTTGTTTGATTGTGCAAAGAGAGTATAATGTATTTATAATAAACACGACACGTGATAACTATAACTTTTCACTAGAAATAAAATAAAATTATTTTAATGAGAATACTCTATACATAATTCAATTGTTAGTTTTCCAATAAAGCGTTTACATACATACGAACAAGAAAAAAAACGGACTTTATATCGTTTAATCAAAGGAATGTTAAACTAATCGTTTTTTTAAATTACACCTGGCTACACTGAATTGAGTGCTGCCGTTGCTTGCTCAGTTCTGTTTTGCACGAGCACTCGTCTTCACGCACGTTTGAGTACTTAATAATAAGGAAGGCAACCGAGATTTGATAACGATGAACAGGAACAGTATGGAATCACTCTTAGCTCGACGCAATAAGTTACTGCGGGATCGAGAAAAGTTATTGCAGTAAGTATTTTATTTAATAAAATATCAAATTTTCGGTTACATGCAATTACCGTGTTTGTGTCTTCTTATGTAGGTATATTATTTTGCAAGTCTTTAGAAATGCTATACTAACCAAAATACTTTGTCACGTTTCTAAATACATTAAATACCTGTTCATTCTAGGTATTGCGTCATAACTTCCTAGGAAAATACCAACTAAGTTACTTGTGTGCTATTTTGTTAAAATAAACTTAATAGAGGACCATACTATTGTTTAAAGTACTAATCTATACTTTAAACAATAGTTTGGTCCTTTATTAAGTTTATTTTAAGAATTTTTGGTCCGTTTATACAACGGTGGTATCTGAACACCAGTAGGTATTTATGACCCTTACGCAAATTTGCAACCTGTAGTTCAAAATGCATGGACGTTACGACAAAATGACTATGTTTGTTTCAGTATTATAGAATGGTTTAACAGACCCTTACGGCAATTTGCTTGTTTGTTTTACACTAATGTTTTGTACATTACGACAACTTTTGGCTATGAAGTGGTTCTTGTTGAAAATTTAATATTGACGTACAAGTCCTATAATGAGACTTTTGCGATGGTTTCAGTGTCATTTAACTTTACTAAAATTACCAAATAAATCATTTTATTCCTTACCAATTAATAATGAATTATTCTTAATTAATATTTTTTTTTATTATTACCTATTGTAACCCTAGGGCAATAATTTTATATACAAACCAATTTTTACCCGTGTCTTCGAACGAACATGAACATGTGTGTAGTACTTTAAACAGAAGGTTAGTTCATTTCAATAGTTTTTGGTCGGTTTGCACAAAACTGGTAACTAAATGACACAGTAGGTATTTATGACCCTTACTCGAATTTGCAACCTGTAATTCAAAATGCTTGGACGTTACGACAAAACGACTCTGTCTGGGTCAGTATATAAAATAGTTTAACAGACCCTTACGTCAATTTGCTTGTTTATTTTACACTGATGTTTTGTACGTAACGCCAATTTTAGGTGTTGAAGTGGTTTTTATTACAAATTTTATGATGACGTACGACTCTTATAATGAGACACTATTGTGAACTTTAAGATGACATTTAACTTTACGAACAGTACTAATTATATGTATACGTAATAATCTAAAGTTAATAGTTATTATGTATAGTTAGATACGAATATTTTAAAATAAAATAATACTACGCATAATGGATACCTAATAAATGGTTTAATAAATTGCAGATGTCAAGATGATACAAATAATTCAAAATGTTTGTCGGACACTTCAAACAGCATAATAGAAGATAGCGACGTAGAATCCAATATAATTTCGAGATATTCATCAAATCCGACGATGATGCCAAACGTAACTGTTAATAACAGCACCGACGAGGACATAAACACATCCACCGTCCAATTTCCCGGTAACCACATTTATTTTACTGGAAAAGATTCAAGCCTTGAAAATACGCAGCAACCAACAGTCAACGATAACTCCAAAATAAATATAATATCAAACGTTGCTGTCCATGTGGATATAAATAAAGAGAATAAGATCATGTTGATTTCGAAACGCAAGCAAATGTCTGACTGTCTAAGCTCTATTGAAAATCAGAAAACCGCCTCGCCATTAAATATTGTACAGATTAGTACGCAAAAAATGGTTAACCCCTCGACTCCAACGATTGAACAGCAATCAAGCAATAGTTTAAACATTGATCAAACGTCAAACGTTATAAGTTTCATAGAAAATCAGCTACCCATCTCGCCACCAAATATTTCACAAACTGATACCACTTCAAGCGTAGAGCAGGAACGTAAAGATAACGTTGATCAAGGATCTAATTGTATAAGTCCTATTGCAAAACAATCTCCTACCTCACCATCTCTTCTTTCACAAATTGATACACAAAAAATGCTTCTACCTTCAACTTCAAGTGTAGAACAGCAACCAAAAAATACTGTGGAAGTCGAAAATAGAAAAAAACGAGAAGCTTCAAGAAAATTTAAAAAAGAATGCTTGGATTTTGCTTCTGATGAAGAAAATTTCATATACAATGAAGATTTTTCTTCTGGCAGTTCCGATAACTGGCGTAACAGTGAAACAGAACTTATAACTTCATCTGATTCTGATGAATGTAACAATAAAAAAAGAAAGAAAAGAAATGCAAAGAAGAAGCATAAAAGTACATTAAATGAAGAAAAAGTAGTTTCTGTAAGAAAGGTAAAACCAATTAACAAAAGAAAATATCGAAAACAATTAAAAGATGAAGGAAAAGCTTACGAAACTCATACCGGAAAAGTAAAAGAAGCCAAATTACTTAAAAATAACCCCTGTGTTGTTGGGAAATGCCCTAGAAAATGTTTCGATGTATCTGATGAGAGAAGAAAAGCAATTTTCGATTATTATTGGGCATTAGATAACCAACGAAAAAAGGATTGGCTTATTTGCCATACTAAACGTATAGCAATTAAGCGGAAAAAAACAAAGAACGAAAATAGCAGAAGGGATAAAAGTTACGAGTACTACATTAACGAAGGTGAAGGACGCCGACCGGTTTGTCAGCAGTTTATACTATACACTTTGGATATAACACAAAAGTACTTGCTTTATACACTCCAGAACGAGGAGAGTGAAGGTCTAGGTAAAGAAGATAAACGCAAAACAAACGTACTAGAAAAATACGATGAAGAAACCAAACAATCAGCTCGTCAATTTTTAGAGAGTCTTGCAGCAGTACCCTCTCATTATTGTAGAAAATCATCAAAACGTTTGTACTTGCCTCAAGAATTGAAAAATGTTACAAATTTACACACCATACACAAAAATGAACGCATTAAAGAAAATAAACCGTTTTTGAGTCAGCGGTTGTTCATAAATACATTTCACTCTGATTACAATTACAGTTTTCATGTTCCGAAAAAAGACAAATGTACATTATGCACCCAGCACGAAAACAACCCAGATGACGTGAGTAATCAAATTTTTAATGAGCACATAAAAGAAAAAGAAGTTATGCAAGCTAGATTCCATTTCCATCAACAATTAAAAGTGCCAGGTAACACCACAGTGGTTGCCAGTTTTGACTTACAGAAAGTATTGAATACTCCGTATGGAGAAAGTATGTTATTATACTATAGTCGTAAATATGCTGTATATAATTGTACCGTTTATGAAAGCGTTACTCAAAATGGATATTGTTATGTGTGGGGAGAATGCAATGGGAAACGAGGATGTAATGATATTGGATCTTGTCTTTTTAGATACTTGAAGGAAGTGGACAATCGTGGAGTTCATAATCTTATTTTGTACTGCGATTCTTGTAGCGGACAAAATAAAAACAAGACCATACTATCTTTACTTCGATTTTTCCTAATATCATCTAAAAATTTGGCTACAATACAGATTAATTACCTTTTGCCTGGACACACATATATGCCTGTTGATTCAGTACATGCAACTATAGAAAAAGAAGTTCGTAAGCTCACAGTCTGGGCCCCGTCTCAGTGGCCAACATTTATGGAATCGGCGAGAAAAAATCCACGGTCTTATAATGTAGATGTATTAGATCATAATGAATTTATTAATTTTGAAACCGTTACTGCCAAAACAATCACTCACAATGTAGCCAAGAATAAAAATTTCCGCATGAGAGATATCAAGGTTGTCACATTTAAAAAAAAAGATCTTAACGTAATGGCCATTAAATACAGCATGGCTTCAGAAAGTGTTACCTATCCTATTCAACTAAATGAATATGCGGAAGTTACAAAAGGCAAAGGGAGAGGAAAAAGTACGAGGAAAAGTTCAATTATTGAAAAAGAATCACAGCAAGCATCGACAAGCAAAAGTTGGCTGCCAATTCACGATTTGAAGCCTTTATACCAAACAAGTTTGCCAATAGCTGAGCAAAAGTACAAGGATTTAAAAAGGTTGTGTGATAATGGTACTATCCCAAAGCGTTTTCATAACGAATATTTAACTTTGCCTCATTCTGAAATGATAACAGCTACTTTAGCTGAAACTGACGATGGTGAGAGCAGTGATGAAAATTAAGATAGCATTTGGCCTAATTCTAATACTATTATTAGGTTCTAATTGTTACTGTCGAATTAAAATTGTTTATGTTTTTATATTTCTAATAGTTTTTACACCGAATAGTGTATTTGGTTTTATTTTATTACTTGTTAGTAGCTATCGACGTATTAAAGAGAGCTCATAATGGCGTATGTAGTGATGTATTGTTGCAATATAATTATAAAAGCACCCGTTTACAATAACACGAGAGCAACGAATAATTTTCATTAGAATTGTCTTTTCTTTTTTACTTCTTCAGAACACTTTACTTCAATTAAAAACCTCTTATATTGCTCATAGTAAAAAAAAATGAAGATTTACATAATGAAAGTCCTGTAAACACACAAATACCACTACATAATTGCGATTCCGGGCTCTGGAAAATTATGTCTATACTTACATGATTGATCTCCTATTTTTTCTAATAAATAACACATTTACATTTTATGTTTTGGTTTATTATTTTACCTAAGATAATTTCCCATGTACCTTTTACACCCTGTCATTGATTAGTTTCAATGGAGTTACGACCACTTTAATTTCGTTTCTTTCAATTTATTTGTAGATACATCAAATTTACTCTAAAGTCAACTGTTGAAGAAGGGTGTATTGGACATTATGAATCATTTTTTTTGACGTAAGGGACATGCTATCTCAGTAACTAAGCGTTAAATGATAAATTGAATTATTTGTAGTTAAAGAGTAAGAAAAAGTAAGTAATTGGCTATTATTAGTTACATGATACGTAAACAAACAAAAAAAATATGAATTTAAAAAGAAAATAAAAACAGTTTTTTGGCTCTCCTGAAAAGTAGCCATTTGTCCCTTACGTCAATTTAGATTACGGTCGTCGATATGTTACTTTTCTGTTTTTTTTTTTCCGTCGATAAGCCTCTGGTAACTTTATTGTTTAAATGCATGGATTAGACTTAATATTTTTTCCATTTTATTACAAATAAATCTTTGATAAATAGATAAGAAACGATATGATAGCAACTCCTACATGCTCAACTAACGAACTCTTACGTTCACAGCTAAAAACTCTTAAATATGTAAACTGGTTATAATACCTACATACATTAAATCACGCCTGTTTCCCAGAGGGGTAGGCAGATACCACTTCTTTCCACTTGCTACGATCTTGACAAATTTCTTTCGCTTCTTCCACATTCATACATCGAAGCATGCACGCACGTCGGTTTCGGGTACTTAAGATTCGGCCCATTTCCAGTATTTCTCCGATTTGATTTGATTTGATTTGATTTGATTTGATTTGACTCGAAAAAGTACGCCCAGGGCGGCCCCTTCCGACCCGTCCACTCACTTACGATCTGTATATCTCTTTCGTCAATCTTTTTTCATCCATCGTTTCCAAATGATCGAACCATCGAAGCATGCCGTTTTCAATCTTAGTCACTACATCTTGTTTTATTCCACATTTCTCTCTGACTTTTTCATTTCTTACTCTAATCACTCAGTTTCACACAACACATACTACGCAAAGAGCGCATTTCAACTGCACTTACACGACTTTCATGTTTGTCCTGCTTCACCCAACATTCACTACCATACAGGGCCATCAGGGTAGGGGCGAGCACTCCATTATAAACAGCCAGTCGGGCTTTTGTGAAAAACCCTGTCTGCTCACAACGGAGTACAGGGCCCCATTAATTTGATTCCCCGCATTCACCCTCCTCTCGATATCCTTCTCACACTTACCATCTCTTGTAAACATACTTCCCAGGTTAACAAATTCGCTCACTGCTGTTCTACTAATTCACCATTTATATTTATCACGCACTCAGTCATCTCCTCGTCCTTCTCTATCACCATGACCTTGGTCTAGGCAACATTTACCCTCATCCCCTTTTGCTTAAATCCCTCATTAATCACTGTCACCATCTCCAGCAACTCAAGTACCGATGGGGCAAGTATAACTTGATCATCGGCATATAAGAGGCATTTGATTAGCAACTCTTGCATACGCAAACCCTTATCATACTCTTTCAAATCTCGCATACAACTGTCCATGAATAAATTGAACAGCCACGGTGAGGCAACAACGCCCTGTCTAACACCTTTAGAGATATTAAACCAGGCCGAGTATGCCCCATTGATTCTGACACAGGCTCCGGAGCCCTCATAAAGGGAACTCAAAGCCTGCACCAGGTTGCTGTTCACTCCATACATAGACAGCACCGTCCACAACTCCTTTCTATCTACCCTATCATAGGCCTTTTCCAGGTCCACAAAAGCACAGAAAACCTTTTGGTTGACAGCCAAGAACTTTTCTGTGATGGACCGTAGTGAAAAGACCTGATCCGTACATCCCATTCCCTTTCGAAATCCCGCTTGTACATCTCAGATTTTGTAATTCGTAACATTCATTAGTAGTAGATTAACGTAGATTCTTGTTGTGTAAAAGTGCCTGTGCGGCCTACTTAATGAATAAATATCTTTTATCTATTACCCTTTCAATTAAAATCTTCGCATATACTTTGCTGACAACATTAAGGACGCTGATACCGCGGTAGTTTTTGCAGTCTTGCTGTGACCCCTTTCCTTTATACAGAGGGACGATAACGGCCTTAACCCAATCTTCCGGGACTCGGTCGCTACTCCAACATGCATTGAAAAGACGGTACAACAGACTAACCACCACGCCCTCTCCTCTCCTCAGCATTTCTATCGACACTCCATCACAACCTGCTGACTTTCCCGCTTTCATACTTTTTAAAGCTTTCATAATTTCACTCATACTAATCACACTTTCATCTTCGATACTTGCATCTTTATTCATGCTTTCTGGCTCAAGACAGACACCTTCGCATTCAAACAAGCTTTCAAAATAAGTTTTCCATCTACTAAGCCTTTTTTCTTCCTCACATGTTAAGTCTCTAGACCGCGCTTAATTTAGTTTTGTCTTATTTCCCCTGAGCCCATTTAATCAAGTTCCAAAAGAGTTTAATATTTGACCGGAAGTTGTCAGGGAAACTCCTATCATACTTTTCATTCAGTAAATCTTTCTTTCTAGGTACAACTTCTTTCACTCTTTTCTTTGATCTATTATACTCTTTTTTATTTCTGTCGCTTAGATCTTGTCCTGGGTCTACCGCTACAAAATCCAACCAACACTTTTTCTTCTCTTTCACTACGTCATCTACCTCTCTATCCCACCATTCCGGACGTTCATCCTTGCTTTTTCTTCCTTTTACTACACCGCATACTTCAGTGACCGATTTGACCATGCCATTCTTCATAATCTCCCATACATTATTTACATTATTCTCAACTTCACTAACAATTATCTTATTGAAATATTCAAAACAATCTTTCAGAAGAGTGATTATAATAAAACTTAACTAATCAACACTTTGAATAACCTGGCATTTTAGAAAAAGAAATCGCGTCCAAATCAATCTATCAGTGTAGCACTTACAATGCCAGAAACAGACAAACATAGAACACACATAGATTTACATGTAAAATTTAAACTACCCCTTATTCCTGTGGGGGTTAAAAAATAATTCCTTTTACTGAAAATTCCGCTCGCCGTTTAGTGTGCACAATATATTTTTTTTCGTTTGTACCTATTAATTAAATTATTTCTAAATAAATTTGTGATAATGCTATTTTAAATTTAATGACGAAATTCAAGTAACAATTGTTTATTACAGTTCAATTATAATGCAATGTCAATATATTTCATCTACCTTGCTATAACTGTTTTGATTACTTGTGTGCCGCCATTGCTGGCTGAATTAGCTGCCAATGAAGTCGATAAGATAAAAACAATATTGACGGACCAACTTCTGACGTGCGAAGGTAAACATCAGAAACATTACGCTTTTCCTAGGTCATCTGAAGAAATATTTGCATGCGACGTTTATACGAAAAACTTAATAATTGTAGTAAGTTTTGTCATTTTAAAGTAAAGATTTTGTTGCAGACTTTTTCTTCTGCATATCGAAATCAAGCTATCGAATCCTGCAGCAGAGATTCTGTCACCACCTACCGACTCCATCATCAGATCCTATCCTATCCTAGATATTTGTATTCCAAATATCAATATACGATAATTGAAAGCGGTTCCAAATTGACTCGCAACTTTTGAACCGGAATGACAGACATAAGTAGGAAAGAAGCAACTTACTGTGTGTAACCAACCTGTGTATCACAAATAAGTGATTTCTTACTTACAGCTTGTAATATTAAACTGGGGTGTGATTCTCTCAAAAACGCGTTCGGACGAACGAACGGGTGAACGTCGCAGCGGCGAGTTTAAGTCCGGTCAGAGCGAATAATAGTACATTGTTGCCTAGGCGCCGAAAGTAAGGGTTTTCCTGACAAGATGGTTAGCTGGCCGAGCAATAGCGAGGCCTGCTAAAATACGACTCAGGAAATCCTCGTTTCCGCCGCGGCATACATAATGCTTTTCTCAAATAATGCGAGGAAATTATACAAATACATAATTACAAGTATTTTTAAAAACCCATGACAAATTCGGAGATAATGTTTGTTTGAAAACTACGAGTATTAGTGAAGATAGTTTCACGCGCAACGCGCCGCCGCCGGCCCACACTGCACCAACAAGTTGGGTGTGCGGGATTTTTTTCACGTTCCTTTCGATTTTGTATGCAATAGAGAGCACTTTTAATAAACAATATGGACATGGACGGAAAGTGTTTTCATATGGTTTTTTTACTCCTAGGAGTAAAATGAGGCACTTTCCGTCCTTGTGTTTCAATCGGAAAACCGTTCTTTCCGAGCATGTTTGAGAAAAACACTTTTTAGCGCGTGCATTTCAATTTGGCAGCATGGCTTCTGTCGATGAGATCGAATGTCTAGGGCTGCCTAATTGAGAATCCACGCGCTAAAATGTGTTTTTTTCACTCTGATGGGACTACTTTAACTCACCGCTGAGTTCGATCGACCGCGTTTTTAAGAAAATCGCACCCCAGGTCAAAAGCATGTCCATGCTTAGTATAGGGTTCCGAAGACATTAAAAGCCTATATAAACTTATTTGCCCACACTTTAGTCGCCTGTAAAGGAACCAAAGAATCAAGTCTACTGAGTAGTGATAGTTTTCCTTTTAAATTCGTAACACGTCCTTTTTTGAAGACACTTTCGGATGTTTATTACTTGTAGTTTTGGCTGTTAAAGCCCGGGAACAAAATTACGTTTGCTTTACATTAATTACATCATGGATTTTTTTTTAAGTTGTCGCTTAGAAACTTCGTCAGCGTAGTAGAAATGTCGTATTATGCTAAATTACAGTTTTTAGTAGTAAAAGTCTGCCAAGGGTGAATTAAGACTCGGCCATACTGACACACGTACAAACAAACATGTTGAATCTATAAGGGTTCCTTGTTGACTGCGTAACCAGTGGTCTCCTTTTGAGAAGCGCTGCCCTGGTAGATTTTTGGCATAGAATAATATCCGTGCGCTCTATTTACTGAACACGCATCTTTTATCTTATTTTCATACATGCAGTGTGTTTATTTGAACTAGGTTTGTATCAGACAGGGTCACGGAAACTGTCTGATGCAACCATAATTTATTCGGCGACAATTTCACGCTATGTCACATTTCTGAAATCTAATGGAACGAATGCAATTAAAGTACGTTACTGAAAAATGTGTGTGGTTTTTGCGTGTGTAGAAGCAGCGCTGCGCGAGGGGCTGGAGGACGCGCTGACGTACCTGCGCGTGCGTCACTTCAAGTGCGTCGTCTGGCGCGCGATCCTCGTCGGCGTCTCCACGCTGCTCGCCTTCGTCGCGCTCTGCACTAATTACCTCATCGTCTTGTTGCAGTTCATGAAATCCTAACTCGAATTGTCAGATCCATGAGACTACAATCGAGTTGATAAATATCAAACTTCAATATATCCTTGAAATTTAGTATACGAATTTAAAACTTAATTCGAACAGTTTAAGTTTTAAATTCGTATACCTCAAGGACATAATTATTGAAGTTTGATATTTTGCAACTCAATTATTCGCGATGGCCAGTAAGATCACCTGATAGGATCCCCTACCTATTCCTTTTGGACGTGGGGGATCCTACCAGGTGATTTTACTGGACATCGCGCAATTATTGTTTATTTTAATTTTAATGGTGAGTTTCCTTTTTTGTGGGATTATTTTTCTTAGATCTCAGATTCAACTTACAAAACTATAGCTATGAAATAGATTTAAACCCTACTCCTAATTCCAGAGTTAATATTAATGAAACGGCCCCGCCGATTGTCATTAAACTTAGGTAGGAAAAGAGGTAATATGACAATCTTTTGAAAATCCGATTTGTTGATCCATTTGGAAGCAACAATTTTACAGACAGATACACAGACACAAAACGAGTGTAACTTTTAATTTATTTTACTTTATTTTAACGTTTTTAATTTAAGAGTCAAAGGATTTAGTAAGAACGTGACTCGAAACGACTGCTACTACACTAGTTTCATTAAAAGTGTGATACTTAGTTTTGCGGGCCGGTGTATTTGACCAAGCTGCAATTTTGTCATTCAGATGTCGATTAATGTAGATAAGGAATAAAGTTAGCCTCAGTAGAGTACCCTGAGGAACACTATAACTGCTGCTCAACTAATGTTTCCATTAAAATCACTCACTCTCTTTGTGCGCACGGTTTTAAATTTTTTGAGTATTGTGGAAATTAACGAAGAGTCAAAGGGTTTTGATATGTCAATTTAGATTCACATTACGTACGGTCACGAGCGTTAATTTGGGACCCATTTCAAGAAAATTATGCTTGAAGTCGTCAATGTCATTAGAGATGTCAAGTCATTTGTAACTTGTTGGAAATCAACCTTATTGATGTAGAATGTCAGATTTACTTTGAACCTAAGGTGGGTACCAAATTAAATGTCGTGACTGTACCACGCTTAATATGTAATTATTAATTGTTGTGTTTGAGGTAGGAGAGGTTTTTATGAGGTAGAGGTTTTTTTAGCTGCAATCTCTATTGATACCTAATGTTTATGTTAGTTAATAAGATTTTTAGCAATAAAAGTTAGTAATGCACTCAGCATTTATTACATTGGAATTTTAAACTTTATCACTTTGTCACAATAAATGATGTTGGTTTTTTACTCGTAGTTTTTTTACTTTCCTCATACTTGACTTACTTGTACAACGTATACTACACTCGGCGTCAAAAATATCGCACCTCGTTGAAAATCAGATTCAAGCAAATCTAGCCCTTAGTAAAATTATCCCACCTCGTAAATATAAGTATCAATCGAAAGCACGTTTAATGTGTTTTAAATTAACAATATCTTGTCCCAAAATGGAATTTTTGACAGAAACTTATTTTACTTGGAAAGGGTTTTTACACATACCGCCTGCACCCGGGGGGAGCCTAAGGTGGCTATATGGGAGTCACTAACTGAAAACGGCCAGAATACCTACTATAAAGCCCAGCGATTCTTCCTCCACGCTACTGGTGGCGAGGGCCACGGATTCTGCTTGCGCGTTCAACTACGACCCTCACCGGCAGGCCCGCTCGACGGGGTCCGACATTGAAAGAGCCAAGTAAATTCTGCCATCCCAAACAAAAACGCAGTAACTAAGATAAACCTCCTCTAGTAATATCAACCTTATAATTAAGGACGAAATTGAATTCTGCTTTGGTGATTGAATTTAAGATTTTGCTTATTGGCTCAGGAGGGCAGAATTCAAGGCGTTCACAATCCACTGGGCCAAAGAAAGCGACACGGTCCCCCGATCTATCAACCTTTCGGCCACAGAGGATAGGAATAACGGCGGACCGTAATATCGGCCAGCACTTCCATTGCACTGCCCCAACTGCGGGTAGAAGTTTCGCTCATCCGCGCAGTTCACACAACACGTCACCAAGGAACTTCCCCCCCACGGGAAGTATTATTATTAATCTACTAAACTCTGTGGTGATTACTTGACAGCCCCCTATTTCGTTATCTTGACAATGACACGTGATAGGAGACAATTCGGTATACATTGCAAAGTTAACATGCGGATACACCACTGGGCTTTATATCAGCTGCGCCATGTACATTGAAATGTCATCTGCCATCTGTCATTGTCAGGATGGTGAAATAAGTGACAGGTAAGACGTATGCCTGTTTGCTTACCTTTAGTATAAAAAAAACAACATAAACTATGAAAACCTAAAAAGATACTAGATAATACGGCATTATGTGTAATGTACAAAACGTTAATATTAATATGACTCAGTAATGTGAATTCAAGTTAATGAAATTTCTATTGAAATTGCCGTCATTCGCTCAGTGAGCCTCGGTGACCTGACGTCGACGCCATGGATCGCTGTTGTGAGGCTGTCACAACTTTTCTAAGAACATACTTGCCTTTAAAAAGCATTATGTTATTTCGTGTGCCCTTTGGTCTTTACTTTGACATGGGCCCTAACAAAATACTGTCTTCTTTAGCGAGAGTGTATTGTTTCTTTTTGATTTTAACTGTTACCGGCCCAATTATTTATGATAATGTTGGGGTGTGGAATATGCCTTACATTGTAGAATTCGTTTCTATTACTATAGCCTCTATTACAACCGGAGAACGACATTTCAACGACTTCTGCAAGGATATCGCTAATGTTGATAAAACCACAGACATAAAATCAAAAAGCATATTAAGTGGAGGTTTCTACGGCTTATTTTTCACAATAGTAGCTATAAGAGCTGTGTTATTTTTCGTTTTCTGGAGATCTCCAACACAGGTATCCTTATTATGTATGATGTTTATATCATCCACGATCGACCTAGGCCGTATTCCTAGAAACATAGTATTCGATAGTCTGTACCAACGGATGAAATATCTGCGAAAATCGCTTGACAATGTGTTTGCTACCAACGAGAGTATGATACCCCGAGACGCTGCCTATAAAGCCATCAAGGTAAAATCATATTTAAACTTATACAAGAAACTGCTGGATAGCCTAGATCGTGTCGACAGCTATATCCAAATAACGGTAAGAATTTCACATATATTAAGCATTTTTCTCGCTAAACATAGATATAACCTAAGAAATAAAATCAAGTCTTATAATGAATAAACGAAAACACGAATACCGAATAATAAAGTAGATTCACGAGATGAGATAAAGAATGTAAACAAGCTTTAAAAAATCGTGTCATTTCAAACGCAATCTAAACAGGAATAATCTTCACAAAATGGCGGCCCTAATGCTGACAACTTCTGTACTGACAGCTTTCCTGTACCACGAATCACGCAACGACCGCCGTCATCGACCACCTGAAGATATTATTGCGTGAGAGAAATAAGGACAGATATAATATTCGCTCGCTATCGCAATATAACTCAATAACGGTCAGTTTGTTTACATTCTTTATCTCGTCTTATTGGCCGTACTTTAGGTTCTAACCAAAAGTGAGTCAGTAAGCATTTTTTCAAAATTTATTTTGAAAGAGAAAGTTTTTCGTTTGTTTGATTATGACATTCAATTAAATTTATGATTGTTATGTAAAAGACTCAATATTTTTCAAGTTTTTTTTTTTAATGTCTGAAACGAGTTCTTTGAATTGGTCTTTTATTAGTTAAATAGAGTTGATTTTGTAAAATTCCATATTTATTTCGTTTGCAGCTTTTTCTATCTCTAGCTGTCAGCATCACCAAAACACTTTCAGCTACCTCCATTTTAATGAACTTATATAGCCGACAGGTACGAGTTTTTTTAATACTAAGAGTTATTAACCCAACCAATAGGGAATATTTAGGACTTTTTCATAGATTCTATAAAAGCTGATTCATGTTACTGTAATACTAGTTTTAGTATAAGTCTAGTTAACTCTGTATTTGTTTATTTTTATTTTATAACGAGCTCAATAAACTTATATTTTAAAAGATTTTATTTAACTTGCAATGTATGTATGTATGTATGAAAAGGTCAAAACTTGCAAGTTAAATTTGACCCACTTCCCGGTTTTCGATGAAACTGAAAATTTGATCTTTTTAGTTCTGGGGGGTTATTATGACATAGTTATGCAATTCATTTTACGAAGAGAGCTATATCAGTTGTATAGCTCTGTATTTTCTCTCAGCGTAAACAGAACTGCAAAGCTATGTCATAACATAATAACCCCCCTGATGACAATACACTAATAGTACCATCGAGCGGGCCTGATGATGGAGACTCAGGGGGGCCATAGGAACCCGTCGTGTTAGGGCTTGTTAGAATCGTCTTGACAAGTGGATGACGACTGTTCATTATAAAGTGCAGAAGGCAATAAAAGCTGGTCCAAAAAATATTTTTTTTTGACAAAAACTTTTTATACTAAAGTCGCAGTTTTAACAGAGTACGAGTACCTATACTGGATTTATACAATTCACTTTGACCCCAAAAAACTTTTTAACTAGAGCCCCAGACTCATTCGTAAAACTAGGAATGTGCTTGAACCAAAAATTTAATTTGATCATTTTTTTTCAGGACAAGACATATTTCATAGTCTCTGCCATAGAGATATTTATCTGCATTGCCCTGGTTTGCGTGCCGGCGTTGTTTTCCGAACTGATATCTGATGAAGTTGAAAAAATAATGGTCATTATAACCAGACAGCAAAACCATCTGTTCGGGTAAATAATTATTAAATAAAATTTTACTTTCTTTGTGAGGCTCTGCCTGCAGCCACTGTTGCTAGTTGATACAGCGTAAGCGATTACGCCATTCAGAGATGCCACAGCCTGGCAACGATTTCGCAAAGCAGTGACTGGGTGGCGGGCGTCATAGATCTGACTTTCTCGAAAAAGCGGTCGGACGAACGAACCAGTGAATGCAGCGGCTTTATGTAATCCCGTCAGAGCAAACAAAACAAATTTTATCACGTGCATTTTCAATTTGGCAGCATGACTTCTGTCAATAAGATCGAACGTATAAGGCTGCCTTATTGAGAAGGCACGCGCTAAAATGTGTTTTTTTCTCTCTAATACTCGCCGCTGCTACATTCACACATGTTCGTTCGTCCGACCGCGTTTTTAAGAGAATCACAGCCCCTGTTTGCTTGCTTTGTATTTGTTTGTTGGTGCTCGCCACTCGTGGCACTTTATACACAGGTCAAAAGACATTACTAGCTTTCTTTTAGACTCGTTGGTTAATTAAGATCCACGTGTGACTCTGTTTCCCAGAGGGGTAGGCAGAGACCACTTCTTTCCACTTGCTACGATCTTGACAAATTTCTTTCGCTTCTTCCACATTCACACATCGAAGCATGCACGCACGTCGGTTTCGGGTACTTAAGATTCGGCCCTTTTCCAGTATTTCTCAGATTTTACTCGAAAAAGTACGCCTAGGGCGGCCCCTTCCGACCCGTCCACTCACTTTCGATCTGATATCACATACATACATACATAAACTCACGCCTATATTCCCAGAGTGGGGTAGGCAGAGCTTCAGAATTACCAACAACTCTAAAAACTTGTTGATAATTCTGTAACCACATTTTGCACACTCAATTGATCTGATATCTCTTTCGTCAATCTTCTTTCAACCATCCTTTCCAAATGACCGAACCATCGAAGCATGCCCTTTTCAATCTTAGTCACTGCATCTTAATAGGCGTGATTTAATTTACGTACGTAACGATAAGTATGTACATGTGACTCTCGTTTTATGTACCAGACAAGGCCCTCCTGTCCGCGCTCCGGTCCGGGAGGCTGTACCTCCGCACCCGTCCGTTCCGGTTCTCTCTGGGCCGCGCCGTGCCCGTGGACAGCTCCCTGCCCGCCGCCGTCTTCAGCCTCTGCTTCACCTACATGTTCATCATCGTTCAATTTACCAACTATAAGTCAGTGCTAACCTAGAATTTTCCACTTTGCCGTGGAAGCCGACCGTGCCTGGCCGTGATGCGCCAAATATTATGCCGTTCCTTCTACGTTACTGAACTTAACTTTAAATTGAATATAGCATTACTTTAATATTGGAACGGCAGTTTCATCCACTTCTAACCGCTAGTACAATTTGTGCGTTCGTTGTTTCCGAGGTCTTGTTTTTTTGCGTATAATTAAGAGTCAAATAATTCTGTTACAGCCGCGTTCGACCTCTACAAGGTATTTTCTAAACGCTTTCAAACCTGAATAACTGTTAATAAGCTAGCAGTGCCCTTCACACGGCTTCGTAAAATAATAAACTCTTTTATGGGATTTATGGGTTGCAAACGTAAAAAAAAAGGAAATCCGACAGAGTTTCTTACAGGTTCTTCTCTGATCGGTCGCCATTTGAACCAGGGGTGTTATTCTCTCAAAAGCAACGGCCGGTCGGACAGACGAGCGAAATCGCAGTGACGAATTTAAGTAGTCCCATCAGAGCGAACAAAACACATCTTAGCGCGTGCATTTTCAATGAAGCAGCCTTATACGTTCGATCCATCGGCAGAAACCATGCTGTTATATTGAAAATGCACGCGCTAAAATATGATTTGTTTGCACTGACGATGACGGAACTACTTAAACTCGCTGCTTGGACATTCACTCGTTCGTCCGTTCGACCGTCGTTGTTGACAGAATCGCTACTATGCCGTTTCAAAAGAATTAATTATGTACTAAACCTACTTGAAGAAAGACTATTTGGATTCTGATTCTGATCCTCAGGTGAAGTTACAATTAAAGAGGCAATGAAGTAAAAAAAAATTGAGGCATAATCTCACACAAACTGACCTACTCCCAAATACGACCAAAAGATTTAGGTACCTTCGGGGTTTTAGTAATTGCTATTGTTATCTTGCCACCGTCTTTTTATATACATACTTACATAAACTTACGCCTTTATTTTCATTCCTTATTCCATTACTTACTACTAATTACTTAGGTGAGTTTTTTAATGATATGAATGTAGGGAGGTATTGATTAAATATTGTATATAATGTAATTCTTACTAAGTACTTATATAATGACTATCTAAATGAAAATATTGGACGTGATCATTTGGGCAAACAAAAAAAATTCAAACCATACTTGTCGAATAATTTTTGTCGAACGAAAAACCGATTAAGCATTTTTGGCAGTTCAAATAAGTAACCATGTTTTTATAGACATAGATAGTGACGACACAAAAGGTAACCTTTTGTGTCGTCACTCCTTTTTGTTTTAGATATCAAGAACATACTGAAACGATATTTACTTAATAGAAATAAATTAAAATATAATGTTACAATGTGAATAAATAAAACATATTAATAATAAAACGTAGAACTCATGTATACTCTTAACTGATAAAATCTTTGATTAATTTAAGATTACAAGTTAAGATAAGTTAATAATATTTATTTTTGTGTAAGAAAACAACAAATAAAAAATTAAAATTAAATTAAATTAACTAATTTAAATTAATTAAGTATAGATGTAATTGTAACGATGGTTCAACAAAAGGTGCCAGCCGAAAACCAGCGCTCTGCCCTCACAAGCCAATAAGCAGTATCTCCAACTCAACCACCAAAGCAGATTCAACTCGATTTTGTTAGTCATAAGGTTGATATTACTACATGAGTTTTATCTTAGCTACTGCATATTGGTTTAGGAGGGCAGTGCTGCGGTCCCCTGGCCACAGCATTATGCTGAGTTTGAACCTTTTTGGCACCACAACTCGTGCATTTCGTGTATGTTTCTTAGTGTTTTTTTTTGGTTGACATAAATTTATATTCTATTCTAATCTAGGTAAGTTTTTAAGACTACACCGAGCAAACGTCGAGCGTCCAGTGGCGCCCTCATTACTTTTATTGTGTTTTCTACTTAAGTAAAGAATTTCCTTGCAATCAGAAGATACGATTTTGTAGCGCAAGTAAAAACACAATTTATGGGATAAGTGACACACTTTAATAACAATTACCGTTTGAGTGGTCAGCTTAAGGGAAAAAGGTGGCCACTTTTTTGCGTTAAGTTGATAACTCGAAGGTGGATTGTTATTAAACTAAGTGATATACCCTATAAGTTGTGTTTTCATTTGTAGTACAAAACAAATCCAACCAATTTCAAGAAAATACTTTAGTTAATAGAAAACACGATAATAGTAATGAGGACGCCACTGTACATCCGGCGTACGCTCGGCGCAGTTTTAAGTGGCTTGTTGCAGCAAAAAACTGAGTAGAGGCCTTTGTCAATGCCATGTTCCATGTTTTGTTTTGCTTGTCATTTGTTTTAAATGTGTGTGCATTGTGTTGAATACATTAGTTATATTCTATTTCATCACACTTGCTTGGAAAGGGTTTTATAACACGCAGGCGTTTAGGGCAGTTATAGCCGACTTAGCTCCCGCGGGAGTTATAGATTTTTATAACTCCCTAGGGAGTTATGAGTTTAGTTTTAAAATATAGAATCCACTTGTACATCATTTCAGACCAAGGAGGTGTAAAATCAGCCAAGGTTTATTTCCTATATTCAAAACTTAGCTACAAACCAATTTTACTGTTTAATTAAACTTATACGGCACATTAATTTGTCTGCATTATATTTCTATTTTACCATTATTTCAGAGACATTCGCAATTATTTTATTAAATTTCATTTTGAATAAATTTGTACAATCTGGTAGAATGGCCTGTATTTGTCAAGTTTAAAAAAAAAGCAATTCTAAGCATTATCTGCGGAAGACTAAAAAAAAGTTGTCAAATTCTTTTAGCTTAGCGAATCGAGTTCGTTTAATTTTGTTTCATTGTTGTTTCCGAAGCGTATTTTTTTTCAATTTGTTTTTTATTTCCTCGCTAATGTGATGAAAATCATTGTGTGTATCATGGGCAGTAAGGAGGTTGCAAACTCGAGTCATTAAAAGCCCTCCGCCTTTGGCGTCGGGCTTCTAATAGTCTCTCGTTACCAATCCTCTTCTTACCGCCCTTGATGCACAATGTACTATTGTATTCTACTCTATTCTAATGCACAGCCTTGAATACATTGTAATCTTATTACATTCTATGTTCTTACTTTGTTGAAATAAATTATTTGTGGAATTGATTTAAACTGGTAGTCTTATTTTCGTTACTTGACACTTTTTCCGTGATAAAAACTACCCTATGGCCTCCGAACTATAAAATTGTCTATACCATAGACAATACTACCTAACACCAATTATTAAAAAATAAAGACCATCCCAAAATTTCGTTCGAAAAAAAATCATTGCCACATTCCATTACACATAATGATATTTACATCCAAATCGGTTACGTTAGGTATACTAAAACTGAAATTAAGCATTTATTAAGAAGTAAGAAATAACTTTTCTTTTACAAAAAGCCGGCTTCAGTTTTACCTACTGCATAGAAAAGTAGACCAATAAAAAAAAAATCTTTGGCGATTTCAAACTACTTATAATGATTTAAAATACGGAACCCCCGGTGTGCGAGTCCAAGGTTTTTATAAATTATGCTTCGTTCTGTAATGAAGAACGTTATTTGCTGCTTTTGCATTTGTAAGAAGAACATTTCCGAGCAAGTCGGAGTATGTAACGGCCGCAACTTAAACCTCAATATCTACGATTTATTTGTCTACATAACCACAAAAAAAATATAAGTATGTAAATATATAAATTGTAGATATTCGGATTTAGGTTTACATTAACTTTGTATGACTTCTGGGTTCTGGCTAGTTAGAAACCTATCCTGAAAGCAGATCATTCAAAATCGCTCCGTCATAATTCATGATATTGTAAGTATGTAAGGATTACGTGTTTAATAAATAAGTTGTTTCAAACTAGAGGACGCCTACGAATTCGTACATATAGAATTAGTTTCCGAACATAGATGTGTAGTATAACTGTAAAATGGATAGGATAAGGATCAAAAGAAACAGCAGTCAGAGAAAAAATGGATGGAAATGAAAGTCATGTCATGTAACAAGTAAGGATTTAAATATTTATGTGGAGGGCTATTGAGGAAGGGGGAGACCTAAGAAGATATGGATGGAATATGGGTAGAGCGATACGAAAACAAGGGAGTAAATGCTGAAATGACGGTTGATCGGGATGTTTGGAAGAAAAAGACGTACCTACTCAGCTGCGCCGAACCAAAGTGATTGGGATAAAGGCAGGAAGGTGACGATCTGTAATATTTTATAATCTAAAAAAGAAACAATACAGGTCTAAACACAATTGTAAAAGCTTTTGCACTAATTAAAAATGACCTTTATAAGAAAAAGGATATATTTAGACACATTGCATGTTATAATGGAAATATAAATCCATATTACGTCGCATCTTTTTGAAATGTTAAGAAAAACATTTTGGGTGCTGTTTGTGTGCGTAGATGAAGCGCTGTGCGAGGGGCTGGAAAACGGGTTTGCTAGAAAGAGATAAGAACAAATCTGTGTTGGCTAATCTCTTGGTTATATTTAAAGCTAAGGCCGGCCTTACACTTGTAAGTTTTACTTACGTAAGTAAGGACACGACTATCTGTTAGAATGAGAAAAAAATATTCCCATCTTAGTCTAACAAAATAACTGCGTCCCTACTTACGTAAGTAAACTTACCAAGTGTAAAGCCGGCCTAACAAACAAACTTACATGAATCAGATTTTATTGAAACTGTGAAAAAAGTCATGAATATTCCCTCTTCCTGATTTTAATGCACAGGGGGTACAATTCGCGCAGGTTTCCAAAATACACTATGAAGTCATTGACCGATACGCGACAGTCAGTTTGAAGAATGTTGGTGGTATATTTCGCTCATCAAATTTCAAAACGGACACATTCCAAAATAATTTGCTCCTGCATTGAAAATCTTATACGAGCAGTTTCTAATTTTGAAAAGCAACATTATCCATTTTGGAATGTGTCTGTTTTGTATTCAATGAACGATGTATATATTTAAAACATAATGATTCATATTATGTAACATTTAATTATATTTTCCTACAGTTTCTTAAATGAAACCAAATTTACTCTCGAGACCTGAAATAAGTCGGAGAACCGCGTATTTAAACAAATAAATACATGAATATTGCTACTGATCAGATCAGCCATATTGTTAATGTAAGGATTTCATTTAAGTCTGTCGATTCAAAGATCGAATGAAAAAACAAGAAGAGATTACTTCAGTTGAATTTTCAGCAGTTTAATGACAAACGTAATAAGCAGGGGTCGGATTTTTCATCGCATGGTGAGATGAAAGAAAACTGTGGAGTCGATATTAAAGCTTAATTTTAATTCATATTCATACTCATACTCACCAATTTTCTTAGTCCCGTAATACTTTTGTCCCTTGTCCAGGCTGACAGATCGAAAATGTTAATCGAGTGTTAGTATGATTTGGGAAGTGTTAAGCCTTTTGCTTGGTAAAGGGTTACATTTACCCTGTAACTATATCAAATTAGTTAATCTTTTGTTTGGTTCAGACTACTTTGTTGCGGTAAAGCATATTATAAAAGTAATATTTTATTTTATTTTTATTTACGATATAATTTATTTCTACTCATATGACTTATTTTATTTATAATTTAATTTCGTTCTTAATTAAATGAATGAGTATGAATATGAATTAAAATTTAGCTTTAATATCGACTCCACAGTTTTTTTTCATCTCACCATGCGATGAAAAATCCGACCCCTGGTAATAAGGTATGTTATTTTTAGTTTTGTGCTTCTTTCAATATATCCATAAGTGCCTAAAATTATCATAATACATTATGCTATATTTTACCGTTCAGGTAACACGGCACTTATAAGATTCCGATTCTAATTTATTCTTCAAGATACCAAATAAATTGTAGGTATCCTATCGCAAGTTCGGAGTTTTTTCTGACTGTTCCATTTGTCCGCAAATTCCTAATTTACAATGAAATAAAAACTGAACCGTTTAAATTTTCAAAATGTTTAAACAGATATATACCTGAAGAACCTGAAGGTTAGGGATGTTTTATTTATAAAGTCACACAATTTCAACAAAAATATATCTCACTTATGAAAATTAGTACAAACGAAACGGTTGGTTCGTGAAATTCGACCATGTGATGTAACCTTAAATGTAATCATGTAAGAGTGGTAGGTAGTTCTACTTTTCTCATTTGATCTAGTGTTTATTTTTATTTTTCAAAATTATGTGTTGGGACAGGCGAAAACTGGGTACTTTTAGTTTCTATTACTATCTTTTTTTTTTTCATTAAAAGCTATTGTGTTTTTTTTTTACCTAGTACCTCGCAATTAATTCATTATTCATCAACGTTTGATATAAAACTGCTTGTCTGTCAAACGATTATATTATGATTTTTATATTTTTGGTATAATCCAAAGGCAAGTTTTCTGAACATCAATATTGGACAAAGTGATGTTAACGATATTGGCTGTGACTATTTTCAACCCGACAATAGAATTTTCGATCATGGGCAATTCCGAATTCGATGATGGGATGAATTCCGCTGATGGTGGCTTATGGTGATGTAGCCACACGGAATTCTGTTCAAATTTGGGCTCAAAATGATGTAAGATTAAGCACTAATATAATTGAACGTTAAGTATTGTTCTCGATGTATTGTGTTGTGCGATATGTTGCTATTGGAAACGAAGTATTTTTAAACAATAATTAAAATTTAACTATAGTACTCAAAATATTGATAATACTTGAATTTGAATGTGTTGTGGATTATGTTGCTATTGGAAACCGAATATTTTTAGCAATTTTATCGTTTTAATTTTACCTATTGCCTCATCATGTCGGTATAATCGATAATAATGCAATTTAACTGAAGCCGAGAATAAAACGAACGCAATTGTTGAGGAGATGATTTAAACTGTTGAGAGAATCCTGGTTGATATTTAGTTGTGCACACATCAGCATAATCGATGAGAGGTAGTATAAGCGCCTGAACAAGTAATTTGCGTCTCACCAAGGAGAGCTGTCGATCCCACGAGAGAGAACAGTCGACGATAAGTCGTTTACAAGCTGAAGACGATCAGGAAATACATCCACATTTACAAGCATCTGCTAGATAATATACAGAAGCGCTGATAATATCAGTTTTGTGGTAAGCAACTTCATTCAACAATCAAATTGGTTTCGACAACAAACAACAAATACAAAATAATGGTCAAGTGTGAGTAGGGCTCGCGCTGGTTCAATCCCAAGTTGAATTTAAATCAGAATATAATAATACCTAATGTGTGGAGGTACGGAACCCTCGTTGCGCGAGTCAGATTATTTGACCGGTTTTTAAATTTCGACGGTTCCTCGGTTAAAATTGGTGGCCATTATACCTAAAGATAAAGATAAAAGATAAAAGTCATTTATTCAGTAAGTAGGCCGCACGAACAGTTTTACACGTCAAGAATCTACCAGCGATTCCCAAGAGAAGACCACTGGCTGAGAAGAAACGCCGCAAAAAACTCAGCAGTTAGTCATTTTTTAGCCATATTTCATACTACAATGGTACTACTTAGTCTAGCATTATATAAAGCTATAAATATTAAATAAAATATAATATCAAGTATATTATAGGTATGCTGGAGGACGCGCTGACGTACCTGCGCGTGCGGCACTTCAAGTGCGTCGTCTGGCGCGCGATCCCCGTCGGCGTCTCCACGCTGCTCGCCTTCGTCGCGCTCTGCACTAATTACCTCATCATTTTGATGCAGTTCATGAATTCCTAAGCCTACTTGCCGTACCTATCATTGAAAGTACAATTATTGAAAATACATAAATAATAATTGTGACTTTCCTTTTCCTGACATTCTTAGTAGATCTTAGATACAACTTTTCAAACAATAACTATTAAACGGACCGTATTTTTTAGATGCTCTCAAACGTCAAACGAAGTTGCGCAGTTAATACTAAAGGCCGTGTCATGATGATGATGACGATGGAGACAACCGGCTGGAGCAAGCTGGCGGTCCATCAGTCTCAGGGTTTGCCCTGTTGCCCTTGGTTGTCTCTCTGACGACTACACGACTCACTCGGCTAGGCCGTGTTGGTTTGTCTTCTCTTTCCCACAGTGTGGGCATTGGGAATCATGGATAATAACATCAATTTAAAAAAAAACAAAATTCATTGACGTTGCCCATCGAACAAGCCAAACTGGGAGTACGATTACGGAATTGCAGAAAATTAGAGCTATGAGAACTTTTAAAAAGGTAAAACCCACCGTCTTGAAGGCCAAATTAAACGTCACTTTAGTAAACTCCTCAAAATTAAATAACCGAGCATTTTTTTCTCCGCCACATTAATTAATCAACCGCCAGAAAATTTTATGCCAGTCTATTTTGTTAACTTATACAAGGCTGAGCTACAGAATTACCTACAACTCTAAAAAACTGGTTGATCATTTTGTAATCAAATTTTAACAACAGCTAAAAGGGCAAAAAAAAACTCGTTTAAGCTTTTAAGTTAGACTCGAGATGAAATAGGTTCTATGAATCAAAAGAACACAATAACATTAAAATCAAATTGGTTTTCAAGAAAATTTGTGCCGAGGTTTACATTGCATAGCTAAGGATAATTATATTTTATGAGGCTAAATCAATAAAATTTCTAAAAATATTGTTACCTATGGCAACATGTCCCACAACACTAAATTAAAAGAAATATACTAAAAGTTTAATAATTATACCAACTACAAGCATTATACATTTGAGCCTAGAGCGTCGCCCGAGCTGCAGTGTCCCGCCGCGATGAACATGATCCGAGAGTTCATATCTGGGTTTAATAGAGCCACTGCCCATATTATTGATTTTACATTCTCTATAAAACTAATGATGTTCGTAAAATTCTTATTCGGGTTATACCAAGAATTTACAACTAACAAAATGGTCGTTCAACTTGCAATCACGTACTGCATATTCGTTAATACAATTATACCTATTTATTTTCTGTTTTATTCCGAGATTAAACTCGATAATGTTTGTTCCTTCTGTGAACATTATGTTTGTGTTTTTTGTTCGATTTATATGAAGGACGAATATTTACATGATTTTATCGATCAAATAACTTATATTGACGTAAAATTGGGACGCAAATCTATCAAAGTGGAAACTCTTTCATTGCGCATTTCATTTTTAATTACCTTCGGTTTAACGTACCTCTGCTTTTTAAGTGGAATCAGCAATCATTCTCTACCTCATATTTGTGCAAAATATATGGGCATGACTCAATTAGTGGCCTTCATACCCACGATAATCATGCTGGAATTATTCCGTAGTAGACTCAGTTTACTACGAAGTTCTATTGAATTCTCTTTTGCACATGACACACAATTTCAACAAGGAACAGTTGCGTATAAGTTGAAGTCGATCAAGAAATGGGTAAATTTTTGAAGAGTGTGTTTTTTCGACATTTGTATGGCATTTTTTTTATTTTATTTAATTTGGTTCTTAGCGACGTCATCAGGTGGGGTTCTTAACAAGAAAAAATATGGTGTATGAGGCACCACTCTGCTTCTAATAGTTAGCTAGATATTGACGCAAAAAAAAATGGTGGCATACAAATGTCGATAACGCCATACAAATGTCGATATAGTGCCATAAAAATGTCGATACTGCCATACAAATGTCGAAAAGTCTTATTTACTTGCATTAATACCTTTTAAAACAAACTTACTGATTATTATATCGAATTTAGGAATAAATAAAAAAGAAAGATTATGTTAATGTTTATTTAAAAAAAGTACAAATGTTAAAAAATAAAAAAATAAATAAAAAAAACACATCTTATAAAACCCAAACATGTTAGGGTCAATTTTCAAACGCGTTTTTTGCGGTCCCAGAGCTATAAAACCAAGTATATTTAAAATTGAGTATAGTTAACATATATATTTGCATTTTGTGCATTTTAATTTACTTGAAAATATACATTATAGTTTACTAAATATTAATGGATTCCGAAAGAATCGAATTTGAAATCCTAAAAACAGCAAAATTTACCGCTTTTCGCGTGTCCCACTTCCGGTTTTGCTTAAATAAAAATTCGACAAACGTCAGTGTAACCTTCAAAACAAACTCCTCAGCCGCGTATGTTTTTTTTTTTTTTTTTTTTTTTTATGGCATGGAGAAGACAAACGAGCACACAGGCCGCCTGATGGTAAGTTGAAACTGTGACCCATAGACATTCACATTCAGTATGTCTGTCAGTCTGGGATAAACTCGAAAAGTACTTGACCGATTTTGATGCGGTTTTCATTAACCTTTAGCTTGATACTTGGGGGTGGATTAAGTATATCATTTATATGTATAGTCTCTCTCCGTGTGCCGTAATTCACGGGAAACACGGACTGGGTCACTAGTTACTTAATACTTAAATATGAAAACCTTCGCTTATAAGTACTTTATTTTTATACGACAGCTCACAAAAAAATTACAATTATGAAACTTAACAAAAAAGTTGATATTATTAGACATGGAATTGATATATTTCGATTTAATTTCGATTTTTATTTTAACTGACATTTGTATGCCACATTCGACATTTGTATGGACAAAATAACCGTACAAATGTCGCCATACAAATGTCGACAAAAATGTTTTTCACCGATCTTTCTTACACTACTTACTCGATTCACTTATTTACTAATACGAAATTCTTACTTACCCATATTGCTAACAATTGTTATGAAACACACATTTTTATTTCATTCGTACGTCAATAAATACACGCCCATACAAATGTCGTGATAACCGTACCAAAATACTTCTTTAAAAGACTTACCCTGTTTCCTCCGTCAAAAACACTGGCTCTGCGTCCACTCTCGTTGGCGGTCGAAGCCCAACTTACGTGCTTTGGTATCCTAACGTAAATATGAAGGTAGGCCATTAGACCAAACCAGATTCAGGGGGTTCCCTTGAGTCATTACAAAAACGGTCGCACGCGGGACATCCACGAAAAGACTTTCCAGGTTTTAATTATTAATGTTTTAAAAAAAAATAATTGTTATTTAATTTGCTAATAAAGGCTCTTTACAACGATATATGTTGTATATTAATACGTTGTCTACGTCCAAAGTTATGAATTTTTATTTAAGCAAATCCGGAAGTGGGACACGCGAAAAGCGGTAAATTTTGCTGTTTTTAGGATTTCAAATTCGATTCTTTCGGAATCCATTAATATTTAGTAAACTGTAATGTATATTTTCAAGTAAATTAAAATGCACAAAATGCAAATATATATGTTAACTATACTCAATTTTAAATTTACTTGGTATTATAGCTCTGGGACCGCAAAAAACGCTTGTTTGAAAATTGACCCAAATACATCTACATTTACAAGCATCTTCTAGATAATATACAGAAGCGTTTCAATTTCATCAAGTTCGTGGTAAGCAACTTTATTTAACAAAACCTAACATGTTTTGAATCTTAATTTATTTTTACTTTTGCAACCTCTAATGTTTTTGATTTTTAGGTATTGATGAAGTTAGCTGGGTGTTTTAGACGCTTAATGACAATTTCGTATTCGATTTTGCTCAATATTGCATACGAGTATGAGTTTGAAGTAAGTTATTGATAAACGATTTGGACATATTAAATGTTAAAACACGGGCAATACTCTTGAAGTCATTGAATAATAATATATATTTCTAATTTGCAAAACTGTATCTTTTGCAAAACTGACATGGTAACAATGGACCCGTAAAGTGCATTATCTAGACAGGTCGTGCCACCTTTTCTGAGATTTTTTCATATTTTTTAATGTCGACAATGTGCCTTAAGTTCCTTAGTTGTTTTGATGCTAGCTGAGCATCAGTTGCCATCATGTCATCTTGTTTGCCCCTTTCCAGCAGAAATGCAAAAAGGGAAAATTTCTTACGCCTAAAAGGCTACCTACCAAATCTGCTGCCTTTTTTAAGCCTAGTGACTAATGCTTGACATTTCAGAAATAATGTATTTATGTTTCTTTTGTCAGGTATGTAATAAATTATTTATTTATTTTAGAGTGGAATACCGTTTGGTTCTTACATTTACCTTTTTATAAACATAGCACTGATTTCTACGCCGCTGGTGCTGGCTGAATTAGCTGCCAATGATGTCGATAAAATTAAAAAGATATTGGCGGACCAATTCTTGACTTGTGAAGGTAATTTCCTTAATTAAACACCGTTATGGCCAAATATGGTACCTTTGTATACATGTCCATTATGAGCATGGCTTTGCTCACCAAGAGCTGGAGTCCCTAGCAATGTCCAACAATAGTTGAGCGCGTGATTGGCAAGTATGGACACTAATGTAAAATGTATTTTATTTGTTAATTTTTTTTATTTCTTGTTTTTTTTATGTCATAGAGAAGACAAACGAGCACACAGGCCACCTGGTGGTAAGTGGAAACTGCGACCCATAGACATTTCGCATTCACAAGACTGCTATGCAATCCTAAGACTGCGAATGCGTTGCCAACCTTGAGGATTAAGATGGAATGCCTCTATGCTAGTCATTTCACCGGCTGTATTATCCCTAAACTGGAACACAACAATGCGAACACTGCTGTTTGGCGGTAGGTTAATGAATAAGGTGGTGGTTCTATAAGTTTGTATTTATTTATCATGCATGCACGTTATTGTAAACTATGTTCTGTATTTCTGAACGAAGCTGTTCTGAATTCATTCACACAGAATAAGCACAGAGTGAGTAAATTGGCGATAGGTCACGGCACCAATTTGCGACCCCCGTATGCCCCTCAATCTTGACTTGTCGTCTTGTATTGATCAGAATGCGGGGTTGCTGGGAGAAGGATGAACGAAGAGTGCATGTAGCCGAAATGAAATTTTTGAGAAGGACGTGTAGTGTAACTGTAAAATGGATAGGATAAGGAACAAAAGTGTGTAATTATAAAGTGGCACCAGTTAGAGAAAAAATGGAAGGTGTCAGGTCATGCAGAGAAATGAAAGTCAAGTAACGAGTAAGGTTTTAAATATTGATGTGGAGGGCTATTGAGGAAGGAGGAGACCTGAGAAGAGATAATGGATGGAATATGGGTAGAGCGATATGAAAACAAGGGAGTGAGTATTGAAATGATGGTTGATCGGGATGTTTGGAAGAAAAAGACGTGCTCAGCTGCGCCGATCCCTAATGTCGTTGCTTTAATGCAAAAGGGCCACAAATCAAAATGTGTTTGTGTTGCATTTAAATTCGGAATGCTACATACCTACTTAAAGTTTAAAATCAAACTAAATAAGTATATCTGTTTTGGTTTTGTGGCGCTTTTGCATTTAAGCAGCGATGTTTGGGATAAGAGCAGGATGGTGACGATCTGTTATATTTTATAATCTAAAAAAGAAACAATGCAGTTGAAATGCGCTCTTTGCGTAGTATGAGTGGTGTGAAACTGATTGATAGAGTAAGGAATGAAAAAGTCGGAGAGAAATGTGGAATAAAAGAAGATGTAAGTATTGACTAAGATTGAAAAGGGCATGCTTCGATGGTTCGGTCATTTGGAAAGGATGGATGAAAGAAGATTGACGAAAGAGATATACAGATCGAAAATGAGTGGACGGGTCGGAAGAGGCCGCCCTATGCGTACTTTTTCGAGTCAAATCGGTGAAATACTGGAAAAGGGCCGAATCTTAAGTACCCGAAACCGAAAAACCGTGCGTGCATGACTCGATGTATGAATGTGGAAGAAGCGAAAGAAACTTGTCAAGATCATAGCAAGTGGAAAGAAGTGGTCTCTGCCTACCCCTCTGGGCAACAGGCGTGGTTTAATGTATGTATGTATGTATGTAAAAAGAAACAATATAATTGTAAAAACAAATATAAATGTTTTTGAACTCATAAGAAATACCCTTTATAAACAAAAATAGGATAAATCCATATTAATTGATACGTCGCATTTATTTGAAAAGTTATGAAATTCACGTTGAGTGCTGTTTGTGTGCGTAGATGAAACGCTGCGCGAGGGGCTGGAGGACGCGCTGACGTACCTGCGCGTGCGTAACTTCAAGTGCGTCGTCTGGCGCGCGATCCCTATCGGCGTCTCCACGCTGGTCGCCTTCGTCGCGCTCTGCACTAATTACCTCATCGTCATGATGCAGTTCATGAAATCATGAATCAAATGCCATTTCTTTGAGCGTTTAATTATTGTGTGTTTTTTTATGATTACAGTAAATCTGGTTTTGGAGTAAACTTGGCTGTTACAATTTTTTTATTTAATTTACTGTTTCTCTTTTGTACACAAATCCATACTGTTACATTATGTATGCATGTGTGCGTGGCTGCGGCCACCCCCCCCCCCCCCCTACTGTCATACTGTACAATGTATTGCTCGCTACTGGCTGTATTACTCGTGTCCCTGCTCGCCGACATATCACATACTTATATTACAATACAATACAATACAAATACTCTTTATATTGAACACCAAAAGAAAACAAAACACGGAACAGTACATTTTAACTATAAGTATACAACAGGCGGTCTTACTGCTAAATATATATATATATAATAATAATATAAATATAAAAATGTGAAAGTAATATTAATATCTCTCTAATTGTTTTACAAGCGATTTCTAGATTTTTCATTTCTTAATAAAGTTGAATTTGAGTAAATAGTGGATGTTTCATTTGTTAATCATTTTATAATTTATTTTACTTACCCATGGCATTAGTATATAGAACATAATTATTTTATATAATAATAAAATACCCAGGTAAAATATGTGGTATGCGAAAGATATAATATATTATTTGGCCATGTCCATATAACATGGAATGATAAGGTATTTTAGACAATAATTATGGAATATGCATGACTTTATAAAACCGCATTTCTCAACAAACTATGTAAATACCCTAAAAGAGATCAACAAAATTTAAATTTAAATCCGCGAAGAAAGACGGGTGATATTAGATGTATAAACTGCTAATAAGAGAGCGATTAGACAGAGAGATCCTATGTGCACTGTAATTTCGTATAACAGGTCGTCCATATAAACTCCATATTCAATTATTTTGCTAGATAGAGATAAGAACAAATCTGTGTTGGCTTTATCTCTTGGTCATTTTTAACCCTACAATATGCATGAGTTTTTTTATTTGTGTGAAAAAAATATATGTGGTTTTATTTAGGGCTTAGTTAAGAGAAAAAATAATGAAAAAAAAATATAAGTAATATTTCAGGAGAAATTAACTTTTTTTAATCCGTTCCATATGTGGTACACCATGCTATTAGGTGTCGGTTACATTGATATTTAATTATGAATTAGATTTTTATTTTAACTTCAGTAGACTAAAGAAATAGTATTAGTTTCCATTATGTAAACCATTTTTATTAGTATTTCTCGCATGATATGTAAATAAACCGTTTTATGGCACACCATGATATAAGGTTTGGGTTACACAAACGTATTATTATGGAACAATTTCTTAATTTATACTTCATTAGGCTCTAAACTTTTAGAAATAATTGTTGTATTTGTATAAACAAATTTCTCTTAGTATTTTCACATTTTTCACAATATGTGACAGTAAAATATTTCATGTACTAATGAAAAATCCATAAAATTACTGCATGCAGTGACATATATGGAACATTTGGACACGCCGTCGATGCATGGTGTGACAGATCTGGAACGTTTGGAAAAAACTTTATATAGGTAGGCATATAGATTATCATTGACAGTATATAATATTTACAGCATACTTACGCAAAGTTAGATTTTCACACATAAAAATATTTTTTTCTTCGATTTTTTTTTATTTTTTTAATTGCAATTTATGTAAATGAAATAAATCCATTTTTCACGGAGAACAGCAACATTTGTATAAATCCCTTGGTAATTTCAAGTACAATGCCATCTAGTGGATTGTTACTGTGTTACACTTACATAGTGCCCTCTAGGTTTGCTTTTATACAAAAAAGATGTCGCTGCCTTTACATTATTTTTAACTACTAACGATTAAACTGGTTGTGACATATCTGTCACTGTATGCATTGTAGGGTTAAATCTATTCAAATTTTTTTTTTTGGAACTGATTCATGTAAAAAACTTAAATAAATCTGTTGTTATTGATGCTGTAAAAAAATGAATATTTCCTCTCGTTGACTTTAATTATGAAGTTATCGACCGATACGAGGCAGTCAGTTTGAAGAATGTTGGTGGTATATTTCCCGTTTGATCTGGTGTTTATTTTTATTTTTCAAAATATGTACATAGGTATGTATGCCGGGCGAAAACTGGGTACTTTTAGTTTCTATTACCTACTATCGTTTTATTATTTGGCAGAATAAGAAAATTCATAAGTTACAATAAAAAAGAACTGAACCCTTTAAATTTTAAAAAGTTTTAATAGACCTGAAGAACGTGAAGGTTAGGGCAGTTTTATTTACTTATAGAAAGTCTAGGAAAGTTACACAATTTCAGCAAAAATATACCTCACTTATTAAAATTAGTACAAACGAACCAGTTGGTTAGTGAAATTCGATGTAACCTTAAATGGTAATCATGTAAGAGGATAATTTATTGTACTTTTCTCATTTGATTTTGTGTTTATCTTTATTTTTTAAAATACGAGTATGTGTTCGGCCAGGCGAAAACTGGGTAGTTTTAGTTTCATAAAAAGATATTGTGTTTTTTTTTTGACCTAGTCACTGGTCATTAATTCATTATTTATCAACGCTTGATATAAGCTGTGAAGAGGGGCGTCTGCGTATCTGTCAAACAATTATATTGTGATTTTTGTATTTTTGGTATAAGTAATCCAAAGACAAATTTTGTGAAGATCAATACTTTAATGGACAAAGTTATGTTAACGGTATTGGCTGTGATCTTTTTCAACCCTTCAATAGAATTTTCGATCATGGGCAATTCTGAATTCGATTACGGCATGAATTCCGCTGGTGGTGGCTCACGGTGATGTAGCCACACGGAATTCAGTTCGAATTCGGGCTCGACAGGATGGAAGAGGAAGCACTAATATAATTGAACGTTAAGTATCGTTCTCGATGTATTGTGTTGTGCGATACGTTGCTATTGGAAACGAAGTATTTTTAAACAATAATTAAAATTTAACTATAGTACTCAAAATATTGATAATACTTGAATTTGAATGTGTTGTGGGATATGTTGCTATTGGAAACCGATTATTTTTAGCAATTTTATTGCATTAATGTACCTATTGCCTCATCATGTCGGTAAACTCTATCATATAACCGCCAATCAGAAACTCTAAAAACGTTACGAACTTAAAACTTAAACCATTTTAAAATGTTAATATAGCAGAACTGTACTGATGGGTCAACAAAAGGTGCCAACCGGAATTTGAAATAAATCAGATTTTGTAATTCGTAACATTCATAAGTAGTAGATTAACGTAGATTCTTGTTGTGTAAAAGTGCCTGTGCGGCCTACTTACTGAATAAATATCTTTTATCTATAACCCTTTCAATTAAAATCTTCGCATATACTTTGCTGACAACATTAAGGACGCTGATACCGCGGTAGTTTTCGCAGTCTTGCTGTGACCCCTTTCCTTTATACAGAGGGACGATAACGGCCTTAACCCAATCATCCGGGACTCGGCCGCTACTCCAACATGCATTGAAAAGACGGTACAACAGACTAACCACCACGCCCTCTCCTCTCCTCAGCATTTCTATCGACACTCCATCACAACCTGCTGACTTTCCCGCTTTCATACTTTTTAAAGCTTTCATAATTTCACTCATACTAATCACACTTTCATCTTCGCTACTTGCATCTTTATGCTTTCTGGCTCAAGACAAACACCTTCGCATTCAAACAAGCTTTCAAAATAAGTTTTCCATCTACTAAGCATTTTGTTAAGTCTCTAGACCGCGCTTAATTTAGTTTTTTTCTGATTTCTCCCGAGCCGATTTAATCAAGCTCCAAAAGAGTTTGATATTTGACCGTAAGTTGTCAGGGAAACTCCTATCATACTTTTCATTCAGTAAATCTTTATTTCTAGCTACAACTTATTTCACTCTTTTCTTTGATCTATTATACTCTTTTTTATTTCTGTCGCTTAGATCTTGTCCTGGGTCTACTGCTACAAAATCCAACCAGCACTTTTTCTTCTCTTTCACTACATTATCTACGTCTCTATCCCACCATTCCGGACGTTCATTCTTGCTTTTTCTTCCTTTTACTACACCGCATACTTCAGTGCCCGATTTGACCATGCCTTTCTTTATGATCTCCCATACATTCATTACATTATTCTCAACTTCACTGTCAATTATCTGATTGATACCTTCAAAACAATCTTTCAGAGAGTGATTATAATAAAACTTAACTAATCAACACTTTGAATAACCTGGCATTTTAGAAAAAGAAATCGCGTCCAAATCAATCTATCAGTGTAGCATTTACAATGCCTGAAACAGACCAACAGAACATACATACATAGTTTTATATGTAAAATTTAAACTACCCCTTATTCTTTTACTGAAAATTCCGGTCGCCGTTTAGTGTGCACAAAAAATTTTTTTTTGTTTGTACAATAAATTAAATCATTTCAAAATAAATTTGTGATAATGCTATTTTAAATTTAATGACGAAATTCAAGTAAAAATTGTTTGTTTCAGTTCGATTATAATGCAATGTCAATATATTTCATCTACCTTGCTATAACTGTTTTGATGACTTGTGTGCCGCCATTGCTGGCTGAATTAGCTGCCAATGAAGTCGATAAGATAAAAACAATATTGACGGACCAACTTCTGACGTGCGAAGGTAAACATCAGAAACATTACGCTTTTCCTAGGTCACCTGAAGAAATATTTGCACGCGACGTTTATACGAAAAACTTAATAATTGTAGTAAGTTTTGTCATTTTAAAGTAAAGATTTTGTTGCAGACTTTTTCTTCTGCATATCGAATTCAAACTATCGAATCCTGCAGCAGAGATCCTGTCACCACCTACCGACTCCATCATCAGATCCTATCCTATCCTAGATATCTGTATTCCAAATATCAATACGATAATTGAAAGCGGTTCAAATTAACTCGCAACATTTGAACCGGAATGACTGACATAAGTAGGAAAGAAGCAACTTACTGTGTGTAACCAACCTGTGTATCACAAATAAGTGATTACTTACTTACAGCTTGTAATATTAAACTGGGGTGTAATTCTCTCAAAAACGCGTTCCGACGAACGAACAGGTGAACGTTGCAGCGGCGAGTTTAAGTCCGGTCAGAGCGAATAATAGTACATTGTTGCCTAGGCGCGGAAAGTAAGGGTTTTCCTAACGAGGTGGTTAGCTGGCCGAGCAATAGCGAGGCCTGCTAAAATACGAGTCAGGAAATCCTCGTTTCCGCCGCGGCATACATAATGCTTTTCTCAAATAATGCGAGGAAATGATACAAATACATAATAACAAGTATTTTTAAAAACCCATGACAAATTCGGAGATAATGTTTGTTTGAAAACTACGAGTATTAGTGAAGATAGTTTCACGCGCAACGCGACGCCGCCGGCACCCACTGCACCCACAAGTTGGGTGTGCGGGATTTTTTACACGTTCATTTCGATGTTGTATGCTTTTTAAAAAAACAATAAGGACATGGACGGTAAGTGTTTTCATATGGTTTTTTTACTCCTAGGAGTAAAATGAGGTACTTTCCGTCCTTGTGTTTCAATTGGAAAACCGTTCTTTCCGAGCATGTTGGAGAAAAATACTTTTTAGCGCGTGCATTTTCAATTTGGCAGCATGGCTTCTGTCGATGACATCGAATGTGCTGCCTAATTGAGAATGCCCGCGCTAAAATGTGTTTTTTTTACTCTGATCTACTTTAACTCACCGCTGAATTCGATCGACAGCGTTTTTAAGAAAATCGCACCCCAAGTCAAAAGCATGTCCATGCTTAGTATAGGGTTCCGAAGACATTAAAAGCCTATATAAACTTACTTGCCCACACATTAGTCGCCTGTATAGGAACCAAGGAATCAAGTCTACTGAGTAGTGATAGTTTTCCTTTTAAATTTGTAACACGTCCTTTATTGAAGACACTTTCGGATGTTTATTACTTGTAGTTTTAGCTGTTAAAGCCCGGGAAAAAAATTACGTTTGCTTTACACTAATTACATCATAGATTTTTTTTTCAAGTTGTCGCTTAGCAACTTTGTCAGCGTAGTAGAAATGTCGTATTATGATACTTAATTACAGTTTTTAGTAGTAAAAGTCTGCCAAGGGTGAATTAAGACTCGGCCATACTGACACACGTACAAACAAACATGTTGAAATTATAAGGGTTCCTTGTTGACTGCGTAACCAGTGGTATCCTTTTGAGAAGCGCTGCCCTGGTAGATTTTTGGCATAGAATAATGTACGTGCGCCCTATTTACTGAACACGCATCTTTTATCTTATTTTCATACATGTAGTGTGTTTATTTGAACTAGGTTTGTATCGGACAGGGTCACGGAAACTGTCTGATGCAACCATAATTTATTCGGCGACAATTTCACGCTATGTCACATTTCTGAAATCTAATGGAACGAATGCAATTAAAGTACGTTACTGAAAAATGTGTGTGGTTTTTGCGTGTGTAGAAGCAGCGCTGCGCGAGGGGCTGGAGGACGCGCTGACGTACCTGCGCGTGCGCCACTTCAAGTGCGTCGTCTGGCGCGCGATCCCCGTCGGCGTCTCCACGCTGCTCGCCTTCGTCGCGCTCTGCACTAATTACCTCATCGTCTTGATGCAGTTCTTGAAATCCTAACTCGAATTGTCAGATCCATGAGACTACAATCGAGTTGATAAATAACAAACTTCAATATATCCTTGAAATTTAGTATACGAATTTAAAACTTAATTCGAACAGATTAAGTTTTAAATTCGTGTACCTCAAGGAGATAATTATTGAAGTTTGATATTTTGGAACTCAATTATTCGCGATGGCCAGTAATATCACCTGGTAGGATCCCCTACCTATTCATTTTGTACGTGGAGGATCCTACCAGGTGATTTTACTGGACATTGCGCAATTATTGTTTATTTTAATTTTAATGGTGAGTTTCCGTTTTTGTTGGATTATTTTTCATAGATCTCAGATTCATCTTACAAAACTATAGCTATGAAATAGATTAAAACCCTACTTCTAATTCCAGAGTTGATATTAATGAAACGGCCCCGCCGATTGTCATTAAACTTAGGTAGAAACTATTCCAACTAATGTAACAATCTTTTGAAAATCCGATTTGTTCATCCATTTGGAAGCAACAATTTCACAGACAGATACACAGACACAAAACGAGTGTAACTTATAATTTATTTTACTTTATTTTCACGTTTTTAATTTAAGAGTCAAAAGTTTTAGTAAGAACGTGGCTCGGAACGACTGCAAAGCAATTTCTCCTCAAACGAAGTTGCGCTATAAACAGTATAGGCAGTGCCATCACCGGGTCATAGGTAACTAAACCGGCCCGCAAAACTAAGTATCACACTTTAGTTCCATTAAAAGTTTTGCAGGCCGCTGTATTTGACCAAGCTGCAATTTTGTCATTCAGATATCGTTCAATGTAGATAAGGAATAAAGTTAGCCTCAGCATAGTGCCCTGAGGAACACCATAACTGCTATTTTCTTCTCAACGAATATTTCCATATAAATCACTCACTCTCTTTGTGTGCACTGTTTTTGAGTATTATTGTGGAAATTAACGAAGAGTCAAAGGGTTTTGATATGTCAATTTAGATTCACATTATGTACCACGCTTTATATATAATAATAATAGTAGTGTTTGAGGTAGGAGAGGTTTTTATGAGGTAGAGGTTTTTTTTAGCTGCAATCTCTATTGATACCTAATGTTTATGTTAGTTAATAAGATTTTTAGCAATAAAAGATAGTAATGCACTCAGCAGTTATTACATTGGAATTTTAAACTTTATCACTTTGTCAAAATAAATGATGTTGGTTTTTTACTCGTAGTTTTTTTACTTTCTTCATACTTGACAAACTTGTACAACGTATACTCGTACTATAACGTCAAAAAGCAATTTAAATCTAAATATATAAAAGGAGAAACTGTCTGACTGACTGACATATCAACGCACAGCCTAAACGGCTAAACGTAGGCACTTGAAATTTGAAAGGGACGTAGCTTAGGTACTGTAGAGGTGCACTAAGAAAGGAATTCCCGAAATTCTCACGGGAACGGGAATTAGCGGGAAAATCCTTTTGTATGAAAAATCTAAACCGAAGCGAAGCGAGGTCGCTAGTTTTAGTATAATTTGCCAACGCGAACATCGCACTAAAGTCGTTTATCGCTATTCCCTTACGAATTGTTTACCCTATTTAGTAGGGTACTTTTTATCCTGTCCTTTAAACGATATCCACTCTTTTATAAGCTTTTATTTAACTAGCAATGTATGTGTGTATATATGTATGTATGTAAGGGTCAAATCTTACAAGATAAATTTCACCCACTTCCCAGTTTTCGATGAAGCTGAAAATTTGCATACGCCTTTAGTTCTGATGACAATACAATAATAATAGTACCATCAAGCTGGTCTGATGTTGGAGACAGGGTGGCCATAGATACTCCTAAATTACACATGATAAACCCGCCGTGTTAGAGCTTGTTAGAATTATCTTGACAAGAAGATGAATGACTGTGAAAAAAAATACAGTCGGCAACAAAAGTTTGTCTCAAAAATTGAATTTTTTGACAGAACCTAATTTCGCTTGGAAAGGGTTTTTACACATACCGCCTGCGCCCGGGGGGAGCCTAAGGTGGCTACATGGGAGTCAAAACTGAAAACGGCCAAAATACCTACTAAAAAGCCCAGCGATTCTTCCTCTACGCTACTGGTGGCGAGTGCCACGGGTTCTGCTTGCGCGTTCAACTACGACCCTCACCGGCAGGCCCGCTCGACGGGGTCCGACATTGAAAGAGCCAGGTAAATTGTGCCATCCCAAACAGAAACGCAGTAACTAAGATAAACCTCCTTTAGTAATATCATGGCCTCCCAACCCGAACAACGTATAATTATTACTTTAATAAACTCATAGATGGCGTCACAGGTATCGACCGAAAAATTTGAATCAGTAAACGTGAAGATTGAACTATTTTTACACCGTAATAAATTCAACGTATCTTAATTATATCAAAAACATCCTTCTCTACATAAAATAAGGGTATATTTTATAAGTTTAATAAATGCAATCAAATTTATATTTACTCCATCAATCTCATACAATTCTTGTGAGCTTTCAAGCCTGCTACGTCTTATTGGGTACTGTCACTAGATGGCACTATGGAATCAATCATTTATCAGGGCAGATGTTCCTCTAAATTAATAAAACGCTACCACAATGTGATACGTAGGTTTACAGCAATTAGCCGATTACATAATATTATTTTTAAAGTCATAAATTTTCTTGAAGGCTCATTTTTAAAGTCAACAATATTCTTGAAGTCAATGCCATCTGGTGACTAAAACTATTAGGTAGGCTGCCGGCATCATAGTAGTGGTGCTCAGATACGCCATCTACTGGTGTAATTACGGAACTAAAATTGCCTACAGAATTGCCTACATTAGGACGGCACGCTTTTGCTCTATGAGATTGGGTATCTGTACTTGTATTCTTTGATCTGTGGTAATATCAACCTTGTAATTAAGGACAGAATTGAATTCTGCTTTGGTGATTGAATTTAAGATTATACTAATTGGCTCAGGAGGGCAGAATTCAAGGCGTTCACAATCCACTGGGCCAAAGAAAATGACATGGTCACCCGATCTATCAACCTTTCGGCCACAGAGGATAGGAATACCGGCGGACCGTTATATCGGCCACCACTTCCATTGCACTGCCCCAACTGCGGGTAGAAGTTTCCCTCATCCGCTCAGTTCACACATCACGTCACCAGCAGGCTCAAGGAACTTCCCCCCCCACGGGAAGTATGATTATATTAATCTACTATACTCTATGGTGACTACTTGACAGCCCTCTATTTCGTTATCTTGATAATGACACGTGATAGGAGACAATTCGGTATACATTGCAAAGTTAACATGCGGATACACCACTGTTATTCATATCAGCTGCGCCATGTACAGTCAACTAATTTGATTCCTAGGCCACTATGGACTTTGTCAACGTGACGTTGTAAACCAAATCATAGGGAGTCTCTTACGTTTTGGTTGACAACGTCATTTTAACATAGTCCAAAGTGGCCTAGAAATCAAATTGGTTGACTGTACATTGAAATCTCATCTGCCACCTGTCATTATCAGGATGGTGATATAAGTGACAGGTAAGACGCATGCTTGTTTGCTTACCTCTCGTATAAAAAAAACAACCTATACTATGAAAACCTGAAAAGATACATAGAAACTATGGCATTATAATGTACAAAACGTTAATATTAATATGACTCAGTAATGTGAATTCAAGTTAATGAAATTTCTATTGAAATTGCCTTCATTCGCTTCAGTGAGCCTCGGTGACCTGACGTCGACGCCATGGATCGCTGTTGTGAGGCTGTCACAACTTTTCTAAGAACATACTTACCTTTAAAAAGCATTATGTTATTTCGTGTGCCCTTTGGTCTTTACTTTGACGTGGGCCCTAACAAAATACTGTCTTCTTTAGCGAGAGTGTATTGTTTCTTTTTGATTTTAACTGTTACCGGCCCAATTATTTATGATAATGTTGGGGTGTGGAATATGCCTTACATTGTAGAATTCGTTTCTATTACTATAGCCTCTATTACAACCGGAGAACGACATTTCAACGACTTCTGCAAGGATATCGCCAATATTGATAAAACCACAGACATAAAATCAAAAAGCATATTAAGTGGAGGTTTCTACGTCTTATTTTTCACAATAGTAGCTATAAGAACTGTGTTATTTTTCGTTTTCTGGAGATCTCCAACACCAGTATCCTTCATATGTATGATGGTTATATCATCCACGATCGACCTAGGCCGTATTCCTAGAAACATAGTATTCGATAGTCTGTACCAACGGATGAAATATCTGCGAAAATCGCTTGACAATGTGTTTGCTACTAACGAGAGTATGATACCCCGAGACGCTGCCTATAAAGCCATCAAGGTAAAATCATATTTAAACTTATACAAGAAACTGCTGGATAGCCTAGATCGTGTCGACAGCTATATCCAAATAACGGTAAGAATTTCACATACAATAAGCATTTTTCTCGCTAAACATAGATATAATCTAAGAAATAAAATCAAGTCTTATAATGAATAAACGAAAACACAAATACTGAATAATAAAGTAGATTCACGAGATGAGATAAAGAATGTAAACAAGCTTTAAAAAATCGTGTCATTTCAAACGCTATCTAAACAAGAATAATCTTCACAAAATGGCGGCCCTAATGTTGACAACTTCTGTACTGACAGCTTTCCTGTACCACGAATCACGCAACGACCGCCGTCATCGACCACCTGAAGATATTATTGCGTGAGAGAAATAAGGACAGATATAGTATTCGCTCGCTATCGCAATATAACTCAATAACGGTCAGTTTGTTTAGGTACATTCTTTATCTCGTCTTATTGGCCGTACTTTAGGTTCTAACCAAAAGCATTTTTTCAAAATTTATTTTGAAAGAGAAAGTTTTTCGTTTGTTTGATTTTGACATTCAATTAAATTTATGATTGTTATGTAAATGACTCAATATTTTTCAAGTTTTTTTTTTAATGTCTGAAACGAGTTCTTTGAATTGGTCTTTTATTAGTTAAATAGCGTTGATTTTGTAAAATTCCATATTTATTTCGTTTGCAGCTTTTGCTATCTCTAGCTGTCAGCATCACCAAAACACTTTCAGCTACCTCCATTTTAATGAGCTTATATAGCCGACAGGTACGAGTTTTTTTTAATACTAAGAGTTATTAACCCAACCAATAGGGAATATTTAGGACTTTTCATAGATTCTATAAAAGCTGATTCATGTTACAACATGTAAATTGAATACTAGTTTTAGTATAAGTCTAGTTAACTCTGTATTTGTTTATTTTTATTTTATAACGAGCTCAATAAACTTATATTTTAAAAGATTTTATTTAACTTGCAATGTATGTATGTATGTATGAAAAGGTCAAAACTTGCAAGTTAAATTTGACCCACTTCCCGGTTTTCGATGAAGCTGAAAATTTGATCTTTTTAGTCCTGGGGGGTTATTATGACATGGTTATGCAATTCATTTTACGAAGAGAGCTATATCAGTTGTATAGCTCTGTCCTTTTCTCTCAGCGTAAACAGAACTGCAAAGCTATGTCATTACATAATAACCCCCTGATGACAATACACTAATAGTACCATCGAGCGAGTCTGATGATGGAGACTCAGGGTGGCCATAGGATTCCGTCGTGTTAGGGCTTGTTAGAATCGTCTTGACAAGTGGATGACGCTTGTTCATTATAAAGTGCAGAAGGCAATAAAAGCTGGTCCAAAAAAATTTTTTTTTGACAGAAACTTTTTATACTAAAGTCGCAGTTTTAACAGAGTACGAGTACCTATACTGGATTTATAAAATTCACTTAGACCCCAAAAAACTTTTTAACAATAGCCCCAGACTCATTCGTAAAACTACGAATGTACTTAAACCAATAATTTAATTTGATCATTTTTTTTCAGGACAAGACATATTTCATAGTCTCTGCCATAGAGATATTTATCTGCATTGCCCTGGTTTGCGTGCCGGCGTTGTTTTCCGAACTGATATCTGATGAAGTTGAAAAAATAATGGTCATTATAACCAGACAGCAAACCATCTGTTCGGGTAAATAATTAATAAATAAATTTTTACTTTCTTTGTGAGGCTCTGCCTGCAGCCACTGTTGCTAGTTGATACAGCGTAAGCGATTACGCCATTCAGAGATGCCACAGCCTGGCCACGATTTCGCAAAGCAGTGACTGGGTGGCGGGCGCCATAGATCTGACTTTCTCGAAAAAGCCGTCGGATGAACGAACCAGTGAATGCAGCGGCGACTTTATGTAATCCCGTCAGAGCAAACAAAACACATTTTATCACGTGCATTTTCAATTTGGCAGCATGGATTCTGTCGATAAGATCGAACGTATAAGGCTGCCTTATTGAGAAGGCACGCGCTAAAATGTGTTTTTTCTCTCTAATACTTAAACTCGCCGCTGCTACATTCACATGTTCGTTCGTCCAACCGCGTTTTTAAGAGAATCACAGCCCCTGTTTGCTTGCTTTGTATTTGTTTGTTGGTGCTCGCCACTCGTGGCACTTTATACACAGGTCAAAAGACATTACTAGCTTTCTTTTAGACTCGTTGGTTAATTAAGATCCACGTGTGACTCTGTTTCCCAGAGGGGTAGGCAGAGACCACTTCTTTCCACTTGCTACGATCTTGACAAATTTCTTTCGCTTCTTCCACATTCACACATCGAAGCATGCACGCACGTCGGTTTCGGGTACTTAAGATTCGGCCCTTTTCCAGTATTTCTCAGATTTTACTCGAAAAAGTACGCCTAGGGCGGCCCCTTCCGACCCGTCCACTCACTTTCGATCTGATATCACATACATACATACATAAACTCACGCCTATATTCCCAGAGTGGGGTAGGCAGAGCTTCAGAATTACCAACAACTCTAAAAACTTGTTGATAATTCTGTAACCACATTTTGCACACTCAATTGATCTGATATATCTTTCGTCAATCTTCTTTCAACCATCCTTTCCAAATGACCGAACCATCGAAGCATGCCCTTTTCAATCTTAGTCACTGCATCTTAATAGGCGTGATTTAATTTACGTACGTAACGATAAGTATGTACGTGTGACTCTCGTTTTATGTACCAGACAAGGCCCTCCTGACCGCGCTCCGGTCCGGGAGGCTGTACCTCCGCACCCGTCCGTTCCGGTTCTCTCTGGGCCGCGCCGTGCCCGTGGACAGCTCCCTGCCCGCCGCCGTCTTCAGCCTCTGCTTCACCTACATGTTCATCATCTTTCAATTTACCAACTATAAGTCAGTGCTAACCTAGAATCATCCACTTTGCCGTGGAAGCCGACCGTGCCTGGCCGTGATGCGCCGAATGTTATGCCGTTCCTTCTACGTTACGTTAACTTTCCTCCTCTTTCGCTCGCAGCGATAAGACTACACAGTGCTCCAAAATTATATTTATCACTTAAATTTAAATACTGCGCAAAGTAAATTCAACCTTAATTGGCTCACTCCTAGTATAAAAATAGTTAACTCATTTGCGAACCAGCCTACTATTCAACGTTCGATTGCTTGCATAAGGATTGCAGTATATGCAAGGAAAGCAGAACAAAATGCCCACACCACCAAATGCAAATAGAGCAATGTCAAATCCTGACTTGACTGATAGTGCTGACCCATCTAATGTGAATCTTAGGAAACGTAAATGCCGTTTGGACTTCGATGACATGACGTCACTCCAAACTGAAATACGAGAAATGCTTAATAGCTTTAAAGCTGACCGGGATACTCAAAACACGAAGTTATATGAAGCAATTGAAGAATTGAGGACCCAAAACAAAGAGATAATAAAGAACAACAACAACATTGAGAAAATCCTGGAAAATACCACGTCGATGTACAACAATTTGAAGGACAAGTATGAAAAAATTTCTTTTGAACACAATAGTGCCATGATTAAAATAAATGGCCTTGAAGAGCAAGTAGAAGACCTGCAGAGAGCTCAAAAAGTTACTACTGTTGAAATAAGGAATATTCCCGATATCGGAAATGAAAATCTGAGCGATTTGATAGCGGTGATGCATAGCTCATTGGGAGTCTCATTCTCTCCAAACAACCTCAAAAATGTCAGGCGAGTAAAGACTGCTCACCAAAAGCTAGTAATGGTTGAGTTTCAGACCATGCAGCAAGGCAAGGCTTTGATTCAAGCCGTTAAAGAATACAATAAATTGCACCCGGACGACAAATTTAACACGCTGAATCTAAACCTAGAAGGGGGAAAGCAGCCAGTATATGTATCGGAATCTCTGACTCCACGAGCCCGAAAGCTGCACTACTTCGCACGTGACCTGCGTAAAAACCATAACTACAAACACTGCTGGACCTGGCAAGGAAAGGTTCTAGTGAAACAAACAGACGGATCACAACCAATTCTGATACAATCGGAGAAGCAGATTGAAGCCCTCAAAGCTACTGCATCCCAATGACTCTTTAATATGTTACTCTGTAAGTTTTTCTCATTTGATATTGACTCTTCTAATAACACTCTTCACACAACACAGTCACACCATTCATTCCATGACACACGCCATTTAACATACGATAGTTTCCAAAGCAATATTCTGATTACTCCACCTGCCGATGACTACTTAGCCACAAAATACCAACTTAAAAATGACAGATTTAATTTTGTTATCATCTGATATTGATGAAATCAGTATCGGGAATTCATTGGCAGTGGATAAACCAGAGTGTTGCAAAAATGCTTTCATTAGTTCTAAAGACCAGCTTAAGTTTTTGACTCAAAATATAAGAAGCCTAAGACATAATTTTGACGATCTTCAGGTCTTGTTAACGAGAATAGATGTAAATTTTGATGTTATTATATTAACAGAATGCTGGCTCAGCGACGATTCTTGCTTGCCGACGATACCTAAATACAAAGCTCTCTCTACTAATCAAATGCTCAATCAAAATGACGGGGTGGTTGTCTACATCAGTAATAAAATATCCTGTAAATCACGCGAGCCTGCTGAAATTCAAGACGCAAACTGCCTTCTATTAACATTTGGCGAAGAATTCGCTATCATTTGTATATATCGACCTCCATCTTATAGAAAAACTGACAACTTCATAAACTCTCTCGATTCTCTTTTGCAGACTCTAAAACAGTACCAGAATATAATTATCTTAGGTGACATTAACATAAATATAACTGAAAATACCGATGACAACAGATCAGTTGACTATCTAAATATGTTGGCCTCGCACGGATTATTGCCATCCCATAAACTCCCAACCAGAGGTAGTAACTGCTTGGATCATTGCATAGTTAAAACAAAATTAAAAAATACTACTATAGTTTGCGATTCCTCCATTACAGATCATTCGTGTGTCATGATATCTCTTTCCAAAGCACATATACATAAATCGGATACATCAAAAACATACAAGAAAGTTGATTACGCCTCGGCTATAAAAGAGTTAGCTCATGTTAACTGGGCTGCAATGTTAAGGGAAGCAGACGTTAATGCGGTCACTAATGTGTTTTTGTATCTCGTCAATAGAACTCTCAAAAAACATACCAAATTAATTAAACTATCTCACAGGAAACGCAACGTTAAACCTTGGATAACACCAGGTATTGTTCGCTGCCTAAGGAATCGAGATAAAATTCACCAACGTCTGAAAAGGGATCCAGATAATAATATCATGATAATAACTTACAAACGATACAGAAACACATGCAACCGTATGCTTAGCAACCTAAAACGAGCTTATCAAAGATCTCTAATTAAGGAAAACAGTAGAAATGTAAAAAAACAATGGGCTGTAATAAAAAATATTTGCAATTTTAATAAGGCTGACAACAATGACATGGACCTTTTAACATTGAAACCTACACCTCAAGAATCTTTAAATCATGCGAACAGTTATTTTACCAATATTGGTAAAGAACTCGCGACCACTATAATTATGACTGGCATTCGACTGCCTGAAACTGATCGAGTTGAAGCGATGCCCCTAAGCACTACTCCATTAAACTCAATGACGATACTACCTACCGATGAGCAGGAAGTAAAGGCTACAATCTTATCACTTAAAAATACTCACTCGTCTGGATGGGATGAGATATCTTCCTACTTTTTAAAACTGGCACTTAATACTCTTGCTCTTCCCATAACAATAATATGTAACCTTTGCTTTAAGACAGGCAACTTTCCAAAAGCGCTCAAAAAATCAGTAGTTGTACCTATTTATAAGTCAGGGGACAGAGACCGCATAGAAAACTATAGGCCTATTTCACTTTTACCCACGCTCGCTAAAATCTTAGAAAAGATAATTAACAAAAGATTAAAAAGTTACCTAGAAAGTAATAATCTACTAAGTCCCAACCAACATGGATTCAGAGAACGCAAGTCAACTTCTGATGCAGTACAACAACTAACGTCATTTCTTGTGGACAAACTTGACAAAAATAAAAAAGCGACTGGCATATTTTTAGACTTGAAAAAAGCGTTCGACACTGTCTCTGTCCCAATACTTCTAAAAAAACTAGAAAATAAAGGTGTTCGTGGTTTACCGTTGCAACTCTTTCAGGATTATCTGACCGATAGGACACAGGCTGTAAGAGTAGGATACCAATATAGTGCAGAAGAAACTATTAATTATGGCGTGCCTCAAGGCAGCGTCTTAGGTCCAACACTGTTCCTCGTGTACATAGACGATCTCTGTAGGCTTATAATCACTAATGCACAAATAATTACCTTTGCTGATGATACAGTCATACTGTTCTATGGGGAATCGTGGTCAGATGTTGAACTTATTGCACAAACGGGATTTAAGTTGGTTACCCAATGGCTGAACCAAAACTTACTCACGCTTAACTTAACTAAAACTAAGCTCATTAATTTTAGTATAAGAGACAACAATCGGCCTGCAACGGGTACTATGTCCATTAAGGCCCATGTAAGCTGTGATACTCGCACAAACTGTGACTGCCATGTGATTTCTGAGACTCCATCAATTAAGTACTTAGGCATACAGATAGATAAAAACCTCAGCTGGCGTGAGCATATCAACAGTCTTACTGGCCGTGTAAGAAAAATGATCCACATCTTTAAAACCTTGAGGCATGTGTGTGATCGAACACTCCTAATTTCAATCTATTTTGCACTATGCCAGTCCGTCATAAAATATGCTATTGCATCAATATTTGGGGAGGAGCAGCAAAAACAATGATACTCAAACTAGAAAGATCTCAAAGGGCGGTTCTAAAAGTTATGATATTCAAGAAATTTCGCTACCCAACATCGTCTCTGTACAATGACACATCTGTTCTAACTGTTAGGCAATTGTACATAAAACATTTACTTCTAACCCAACACAAAAAACAACCGGATTATCCAGCATCACGAAGAAGAAATGATATTGTATACGTAGCTCCAAAACGCAATACTAAGTTTGCTAGACGATTCGTAACTGTCCAAGGTCCAAGCATTTACAACAAAGTAAGCAAAAAGATAAGTTTACGAGTACTAAGCTCGTACTCTTTTAAATTGACGTTGCAAAAATACCTACAATCACTAAACTATGAAAGCACAGAACAGCTAATAAGTAAGTAAATGGCAAGACACACACACACAAACACACACAATCACACTCACACACACTCACACTAACACACGCACCTGTGTATGCGCACAAACGTGCGCGCACACACATATATATATATTTGCGTGTGGGTGTGTGTGTATCTACATACATACATACAAATACGTATACACACTTAAATAATAATTTAGTTACTTAATAAGAAGAGTCAATATTAATTAAAATTAAAATTAAAATTAATTATTAAGTATTAACTTGTAACCTTTAGTAAGATTGATCTGCTAACTTTGCATATACTACTTGTTTACCAGTTATCCGCACGGCCGCGTCGGGCCAGAGGGGCCTATGTTGTGCTCGATCCATAGCGACATACGTCCTTTTGATCATCGGCGGCGTGTAGTGTGGGGTTAACTATTCATATTTGTTGTTTTTTTTTTTTTTTGTTTTCTTTGCCAACCGCGTTTTAACTTATCTGTTTAACTTTACCCACTTGTGATGAAATTTGGATTTAACATTAAATACTTATAGAAGTAAATTGTAAACAGCAGCGAGAGGAGGGGAATCCTGTTCCACCGTGATACAGTTTTTACTAGTACGGGGAACAGAGGACGCTTACTCACTGTATTAAACTACCCACTTGCTACAAGAAATTGTGTACCTATTTTGTAAGCAGTTATGACCTATATGAAGACTGAATAAAGTTATTATTATTATTATTATTATTATTACTTTAAATTGAATATAGCATTACTTTAATATTGGAACGGCAGTTTCATCCACTACTAACCGCTAGTACAATTTGTGCGTTCGTTGTTTCAGAGTAGGTTCTTCTCCGATCGGTCGTCATTTGAACCTGGGTGTTATTCTCTCAAAAGCAACGGCCGGTCGGACAGACGAGCGAAATCGCAGTGACGAGTTTAAGTAGTCCCATCAGAGCGAACAAAACACATCTTAACGCGTGCATTTTCAATGAAGCAGCCTTATACGTTCGATCCATCGGCAGAAACCATGCTGTTATATTGAAAATGCACGCGCTAAAATATGATTTGTCCACACTGACGGGACTACTTAAAGTCGTCGCTTGGACATTCACTCGTTCGTCCGTTCGACCGTCGTTGTTGACAGAATCGCTACTATGACGTTTCAAAAGAATTAATTATGTACTAAACCTACTTGAAGAAAGACTATTTGGATTCTGATTCTGATCCTCAGGTGAAGTTACAATTAAAGAGGCAATGAAGTAAAAAAAAATTGAGGCATAATCTCACACAAACTGACCTACTCTCAAACACGACCAAAAGATTTAGGTACCTTCGGGGTTCTAGTAATTACTATTGTTTTCTTGCCTCCAACTTTTTATATACATACATACATAAACTTACGCCTTTATTTTCATTCCTTATTCCATTACTTATTACCTACTAATTACTTAGGCGAGTTTTTTAATGATATGAATGTAGGGAGGTAATGATTAAATATTGTATATAATGTAATACTTACTAAGTACTTATATAATGACTATCTAAATGAAAATATTCGACGTGATCATTTGGGCAAACATAAAAAAAATTCAAACCATACTTGTCGAATAATTTTTGTCGAACCAAAAACCGATTAAGCATTTTTGGCAGTTCAAATAAGTAACCATGTTTTTATAGACATAGATAGTGACGACACAAAAGGTAACCTTTTGTGTCGTCACTCCTTTTTGTTTTAGATATCAAGAACATACTGAAACGATATTTACTTAATAAAAATAAATTAAAATATAATGTTACAATGTGAATAAATAAATCATATTAATAATAAAACGTAGAACTCATGTCTGCCGTGATATATCTATAATGACGTTATCTAATAAATTCTTGTTTTAAAAATCGCAAACACAGATGGATAGAGATTTTTTTCTCATTAATATAGCATTATAAGTTAAAAAAAAAAGATGTCAGATAACGGCATTATAGATATATCACTGCAGATGTATACTCTTAACTGATAAAATCTTTGATTAATTTAAGATTACAAGTTAAGATAAGTTAATAATATTTGTTTTTTGTATAAGAAATAAACAAATAAAAATAATAAAATTAAATTAAATTAACTAATTTAAATTAATTAAATTAATTAAGTATAGATGTAGGTAATTGTAACGATGGTTCAACAAAAGGTGCCAGCCGAAAACCAGCGCTCTGCCCGCACAAGCCAATAAGCAGTACAAGTATCTCCAACTCAACCACCAAAGCAGATTCAACTCGATTTGTGTTAGTCATAAGGTTGATATTACTACGTAAGTTTTATGTTAGCTACTGCATATTGGTTTAGGAGGGCAGTGCTGCGGTCCCCTGGCAACAGCATTATGCTGAGTTGGAACCTTTTTGGCACCACAACTCGTGCATTCCGTGTATGTTTCTTAGTGTTTTTTTTTGGGTTGAAATAAATTTATATTATATTCTATTCTAGGTAAGTTTTTAAGACTGCACCGAGCAAACGTCGAACGTCCAGTGGCGCCCTCATTACTTTTATTGTGTTTTCTACTTAAGTAAAGAATTTCCTTGCCATCAGACAATACGTTCTTGTAGCGCAAGTAAAAACACAATTTATGGGATACGTGACACACTTTAATAACAATTACCCTTTGAGTAGTCAGCTTAACGGGAAAAGGTGGCCACTTTTTTCCGTTAAGTTGATAACTCGAAGGTGAATTGTTATTAAACTATGTGATGTACCCTATAAGTTGTGTTTTCATTTGTAGTACAAAAAACTACCAACCAATTTCAAGAAAATACTTTAGTTTAATAGAAAACACAATAATAGTAATGAGGGCGCCACTGTACATCCGGCGTAGTCTTAAGTGGCTGGCTGCAGTACAAAGCTGAGTGTAGAGGCCTTTGTCAATGCCATGTTCCATGTTTTGTTTTGCTTGTCATTTGTTTTAAATGTGTGTGCATTGCGTTGAGTACATTATTTATATTCTATTGTATACTATTCTATTTCTAATGCACACAGCCTTGAATAAATTGTAATCTTATTACATTCTATGTTCTTACTTTGTTGCAATAAATTATTTGTGGAATTGATTTAAACTGGTTGTCTTATTTTCGTTACTCGACACTTTTTCCGTGATAAAAACTACCCAATGGCCTCCGAACTATAAAATTCTCTACACCAATTATTAAAAAATAAGGGCCATCCCAAAATTTCGTTCGAAAAAAAAAACATTGCCACATTCCATTACACATAATGATATTTACATCCAAATCGGTTACATTAGGTATACTAAAACTGAAATTAAGAATTTATGAAGAGGCAAGTAACTTTTTTTCTTACAAAACGCCGACTTCAGTTTTACCTACCAATAATTTACTGCATAGAAAAGTAGAGACCATAAAAAATTGTTTTATCATTGGTGTCTTCAAATTACTCATATGATTTAAAATACGGAACCCACGGTGTGCGAGTCTAAGGTTTTTAAAAATTATGCTTCGTTCTGTAATGAAGAACGTTATTTGCTGCTTTTGCATTTGTAAGAAGAACATTTCCGAGCAAGTCGGAGTATGTAACGAGCGCAACTTAAACCTCAATATCTACGATTTATTTGTTTACATAACTACAAAAAAATTATAAGTATGTAAATATATAAATTGTAGATATTAGGATTTAGGTTTACATTAACTTTGTATGACTTCTGGGCTCTGGCTAGTTAGCAACCAATCCTGAAAGCAGATCATTCAAAATCGCTCCTTCATAATTCATAATATTGTAAGTATGTAAGGATTACATGTTTAATAAATAATTTGTTTCAAACTAGAGGACGCCTACGAATTCGTACATATAGAGTTAGTTTCCGAAAATAGATGTGTAGTATAATTGTAAAATGGATAGGATAAGGAACAAAAGTGTAAAGTTCAAAAGTTGCACCAGTCAGAGAAAAAATAAAAGGATTGTCAAGGTATGGGCATGTCATGCAGAGGAATTAAAGTCATGTAACAAGTAAGGTTGTAAATATTTATGTGGAGGGCTATTGAGGAAGGGGGAGACCTAAGAAGAGATGGATGAATATGGGTAGAGCGATACGAAAACAAGGGAGTAAATGCTGAAATGACGGTTGATCATTCAGCTGCGTCGAACCAAAGTGATTAGGATAAAGGCATCATGGTGACGATCTGTAATATTTTATAATCTAACTAGCGACCCGCCCTCGCTTCGCTTCGGTTTATGTGAGTTTTCTATAGCACCCGTACATAAACCAGAATCCATACATACATATAAACCTTCCTCTTGAATCACTATCTATTAAAAAAACCCGCATCAAAATCTGTTGCGTTGTTTTAAAGATCTAAGCATACATAGGGACAGACAGCCAGAAGCGACTTTGTTTTATACTATGAAGTGAAAAAGAAACAATACAGGTCTAAACACAAATGTAAAAGCTTTTGCATTAATTAAAAATAACCTTTATAAGAAAAAGGATATATTTAGACACATTGGATGTTAATGGAAATATAAATCCATATTAATTGATATGTCGCACCTTTTTGAAATGTTAAGAAATTCATTTTGGGTGCTGTTTGCGTGCGAAGATAAAGCACTGCGCGAGGGGCTGGAGGACGGGTTTGCTAGAAAGAGATAAGAACAAATCTGTGTTGGCTAATCTCTTGGTTATATTTAAAGCTAACAAACAAACTTACATGAATCAGTTTTTATTGAAGCTGTGAAAAAAGTCATGAAGTTCCTTCTCGATGATTTTAATGCACAGGTATTGACCGATACGCGACAGTCAGTTTGAAAAAATGTTGGTGGTATATTTCGCTCATCAAATTACAAAACGGACACATTCCAAAATAATTTGCTCCTGCATTGAAAATTTTATACGAGCAGTTTCTAATTTTGAAATGTAACACCAACCCATTTTCGAATGTGTTTGTTTTGTATTCAATGAACGATGTATATATTTAAAAAATAATGATTCATATTATGTAACATTTAATTATATTTTCGTAGTTTCTTAAATGAAACCAAATTTACTCTCGAGACCGGAAATAAGTCGGAGTACCGCGTATTTAAATAAATAAATACATAAATATTGCTACTGATCAGATCAGCCATATTGTTAATGTAAGGATTTCATTTAAGTCTGTCGATTCAAAGATCGAATGAAAAAACAAGAAGAGATTACTTCAGTTGCATTATCAGCAGTTTAATGACAAACGTAATAAGGTATGTTATTTTTAGTTTTGTGCTTCTTTCAATATATCAATAAGTGCTTAAAATTATCATAATATATTATGCTACCTTTTACCATTCAGGTAACACGACACTTATAAGATTCCGATTCTAATCTATTCCTGAAGATACCAGATAAATTATAGGTATCCTATCGCAAGTTCGGAGTTTTTTTCTGACTGTTCCATTTGTCCGCGAATGCATAATTTACAATGAAATAAAAACTGAACCGTTTAAATTTTCAAAACACAATTTCAACAAAAATATATCTCACTTATGAAAATTAGTATAAACGAAACGGTTATTTGTGATGTAACCTTAAATGTAATCATGTAAGAGTGGTAGGTAGTTGTACTTTTTTCATTTGATCTAGTGTTTATTTTTATTTTACAAAATATGTATTCGGCCAGGCGAAACCTTTAGTTTCTATTATTATCGATTTTTTTTTCATAAAAAGCTATTGTGTTTTTTTTTACCTAGTACCTCGCCATTAATTCATTATTCATCAACGTTTGATATAAAACGATTATTTTATGATTTTTGTATTTTTGGTATAATCCAAAGGCAAGTTTTCTGAACATCAATATTGGACAAAGTGATGTTAACGATATTGGCTGTGAGTATTTTCAACCCGACAATAGAATTTTCGATCATAGGCAATTCCGAATTCAATGATGGGATGAATTCCGCTGATGGTGGCTTATGGTGATGTAGCCACACGGAATTCTGTTCGAATTTGAGCTCAAAATGATATAAGATTAAGCACTAATATAATTGAACGTTAAGTATTGTTCTCGATGTATTGTGTTGTGCGATATGTTGCTATTGGAAACGAGGTATTTTTAAACAATAATTAAAATTTAACTATAGTACTCAAAATATTGATAATACTTAAATTTGAATGTGTTGTGGATTATGTTGCTATTGGAAACCGAATATTTTTAGCAATTTTATCGTTTTAATTTTACCTATTGCATCATCATGTCGGTATAATCGATAATTATGCAATTTAACTGACGTCGAGAATAAAACGAACGCAATTGTTGAGGAGACGATTTAAACTGTTGAGAGAATCCTGGTTGATATTTAGTTGTGCACACATCAGCATAATCGATGAGAGTCAGTACAAGCGCCTGAACAAGTAATTTGCGTCTCACCAAGGAGAGCTGTCGATCCCACGAGAGAGAACAGTCGACGATAAGTCGTTTACAAGCTGAAGACGATCAGGAAATACATCCATTTTTACAAGCATCTGCTAGATAATATACAGAAGCGCTGATAATATCAGTTTTGTGGTAAGCAACTTCATTCAACAATCAAATTGGTTTCGACCACAAACAACAAATACAAAATAATGGTCAAGTGTGAGTAGGGCTCGCGCTGGTTCAATCCCAAGTTGAATTCAAATCAGAATATAATAATACATAATGTGTGGAGGTACGGAACCCTCGTTGCGCAAGTCAGATCATTTGACCGGTTTTTAAATTTCGACGGTTCCTCGGTTAATATTGGTGGCCATTATACTTGAAGATAAAGATAAAAGATAAAAGACATTTATTCAGTAAGTAGGCCGCACGAACAGTTTTACACGTCAAGAATCTACCAGCGATTCCCAAGATAAGACCACTGGCTGAGAAGAAACGCCGCAAAAAACTCAGCAGTTAGTCATTTTTTAGCCATATTTCATAGTACAATGATACTACTTAGTCTTAGTCTAGCATTGTATAAAGCTATAAATATTAAATAAAATATAATATCAAGTATAAAGGTATGCTGGAGGACGCGCTGACGTACCTGCGCGTGCGCCACTTCAAGTGCGTCTTCTTGATGCAGTTCATGAATTCCTAAGCCTACTTGCCGTACCTATCATTGAAAGTACAATTATTGAAAATACATCACTACATAGTATAAAACAAAGTCGCTTTCCGCTGTCTGTCCCTATGTATGCTTAGATCTTTAAAACTACGCAACGGATTTTGATGCGGTTTTTTTTAATAGATAGGATAATTCAAGAGGAAGGTTTCCATGTATAATAAACTTTGTTTTACGTACGGGTATTACAGAAAACTCACATAAACCGAAGCGAAGCGAGGGCGGGTCGCTAGTAAATAATAATTGTGACTTTCCTTGTCCTGACATTCTTAGTAGATCTTAGATACAACTTTTCAAACAATAACTATTAAACAGACCGTATTTTTTAGATGCTCTCAAGGGTCAAACGAAGTTGCGCAGTTAATACTAAAGGCCGTGTCATGATGATGATGACGATGGAGACAACCGGCTGGAGCAGGCTGGTGGTCCATCAGTCTCAGGGTTTGCCCTGTTGCCCTTGGTTGTCTCTCTGACGACTACACGACTCACTCGGCTAGGCCGTGTTCGCTTGTATTCTCTTTTCCACAGTGTGGGCATTGGGAATCATGGATGATAAAATCAATTTAAAAAAAAAACAAAATTCATTGACGTTGCCCATCGAACAAGCCAAACTGGGAGTACGATTACGGAATTGCAGAAAATTAGAGCTATGAGAACTTTTAAAAAGGTGAAACCTACCATCTTGAAGTCCAAATTAAACGTCACTTGAGTAGACTGCATCCTCTTAAAATTAAATAACCAAGCAATTTTTTCTGTCACACTAATTAATCAACCGCCAGAAAATTTTATGAACGTCTAATTTGTTAACTTACATTTCACGCCTGTAATCACAGAGCGGGGTAGGCTGAGCTACAGAATTACCTACAACTCTAAAAACTGTTTCATAATTTTGTAATAAAATTTTAACAACAGCTAAAAGGGCAAAAAAAAATCTAGTTGAAGCTTTTAAGTTAGATTCGAGATGAAATAGGTTCTACGAATCAAAAGAACACAATAACATTAAAATCAAATTGGTTTCAAGAAAATTTGTGTCGAGGTCATTGCATAGCTAAGGATAATTATATTTTATGAGGCTAAAACAATAAAATTTCTAAAAATATTGTTACCTATGGCAACATGTCCCACAACACTAAACTAAAAGAAATATACTAAAAGTTTAATAATTATACCAACTACAAGCATTATACATTTGAGCCTAGAGCGTCGCCCGAGCTGCAGTGTCCCGCCGCGATGAACATGATCCGAGAGTTCATATCTGGGTTTAATAGAGCCACTGCCAATATTATTGATTTCACATTCTCTATAAAACTAATGATGTTCATGAAATTCTTATTCGGGTTATACCAAGAATTTAAAACTAACAAAATAGTCGTTCAACTTGCAATCACTTACTGCGTTTTCGTTAATACATTTAGTCCTATTTATTTTCTGTTTTGTACCGAGATTAAAATCGATAATGTTTGTTCCTTCTGTGAACATTATGTTTGTGTTTTTTGTTCGATTTATATGAAGGACGAATATTTACATGATTACATCGATCAAATAACTTATATTGACGTTAAATTGGGACGCAAATCTATCAAAGTGGAAACTCTTTTATTGCGCATTTCATTTTTAATTACCTTCGGTTTAACGTACCTCTGCTTTTTAAATGGAATCAGCAATCATTCTCTACCTCATATTTGTGCAAAATATATGAGCATGACTCAATTAGTGGCCTTCATACCCACGATAATCATGCTGGAATTATTCCGTAGTAGACTCAGTTTACTACGAAGTTCTATTGAATTCTCTTTTGCACATGACACACAATTTCAACAAGGAACTGTCGCGTATAAGTTGAAGACGATCAAGAAATACATCTACATTTACAAGCATCTTCTAGATAATATACAGAAACGTTTCAATTTCATCAAGTTTGTGGTAAGCAACTTTATGCAACAAAACCTAACATGTTTGGAATCTTAATTTAATTTTACTTTTGCAACCTCTAATGTTTTTGATTTTTAGGTATTGATGAAGTTAGCTGGGTGTTTTAGACGCTTAATGACAATTTCGTATTCGATTTTGCTCAATATTGCATACGAGTATGAGTTTGAAGTAAGTTATTGATAAACGATTTGGACATATTAAATGTTAAAACACGGGCTCTTGAAGTCATTGAAAAATAATACATACTTATTTCTAATTTGCAAAACTGTATCTTTTGCAAAACTGACATGGTAACAATGGTCCCGTAAAGTGCATTATCTAGCCGGGTCGTGCCACCTTTTCTGAGATTTTTTCATATTTTTTAATGTCGACAATGTGCCTTAAGTTCTTCAGTTGTTTTGATGCTAGCTGAGCATCAGTTGCCATCATGTCATCTTGTTGGCCCCTTTCCAGCGGAAACGCAAAAAGGGAAAATTTCTTACGCCTGAAAGGCTACCTACCAAATCTGCTGCCTTTTTTAAGCCTAGTGACTAATGCTTGACATTTCAGAAATAATGTATTTAAGTTTCTTTTGTCAGGTATGTAATAAATAATTTATTTATTTTAGAGTGGAATACCGTTTGGTTCTTACATTTACCTTTTTATAAACATAGCACTGATTTCTACGCCGCTGGTGCTGGCTGATATAGCTGCAAATGATGTCGATAAAATTAAAAAGATATTGGCGAACCAATTCTTGACGTGTGAAGGTAATTTCCTTAATTAAACACCGTTATGGCCAAATATGGTACCTTTGTATACATGTCCATTATGAGCATGGCTTTGCTCACCAAGAGCTGGAGTCCCTAGCAATGTCCAACAATAGTTGAGCGCGTGATTGGCAAGTGTGGACACTAATGCAAAATGTATTTTTTTTGTTTATTCATTTTATTTCTTGTTTTTTTATGTCATGGAGAAGACAAACGATCACACAGGCCACCTGATGGTAAGTGGAAACTGCGACCCATAGACATTCGCATTCACAAGACTGCAATGCAATCCTAAGACTGCACCTAAGATGAAATTATGCCTCTATGCTAGTCATTTCACCGGCTAGGGCTGTCTTATCCCTAAACTGGAACACAACAATGCGATCACTGCTGTTTGGCGGTAGGTTAATGGATAAGGTGGTGGTTCTATAAGTTTGTATTTATTTATCTTGCATACGGCACCAATTTGGGCCCCCGTATGCTCCTCAATCTTGACTTGTCGTCTTGTATTGATCAGAATGCGCCCGGGGCTGCTGGGAGAAGGATGAACGAAGAGTGCATGTAGCCGAAATGCAATTTTTGAGAAGGACGTGTAGTGTAACTGTAAAATGGATAGGATAAGGAACAAAACTGTGTAATTAAAAAGTGGCACCAATCAGAGAAAAAATTGAAGGTAATAGATTGTCAAGGTGTCAAGGTCATGCAGAGGAATGAAAGTCAAGTAACGAGTGAGGTTTTAAATATTAATGTGGAGGGCTATTGAGGAAGGAGGAAACCTGAGAAGAGATGGATGGAATATGGGTAGAGCGATATGAAAACAAGGGAGTGAGTATTGAAATGATGTTTGATCGGGATGTTTGGAAGAAAAAGACGTGCTCAGCTGTGCCGACCCCTAATGTCGTTGCTTAAATGCAAAAGGGCCACAAATCAAAATGTGTTTGTGTTGCATTTAAATTCGGAATGTTACATACTTAAAGTTTAAAATCAAACTAAGTATATCTGTTTTGGTTTTGTGGCGCTTTTGCATTTAAGCAGCGATGTTTGGGATAAGAGCAGGATGGTGACGATCTGTTATATTTTATAATCTAAAAAAGAAACAATGCAGTTGAAATGCGTTCTTGGCGTAGTATGTGTGGTGTAAAGCTGATTGATAGAGTAAGGAATGAAAAAGTCAGAGAGAAATGTGGAATAAAAGAAGATGTATTGACTAAGATTGAAAAGGGCATGCTTCGATGGTTCGGTCATTTGGATAAGGATGGATGAAAGAAGATTGACGAAAGAGATATACAGATCTAAAGTGAGTGGACGGGTCGGAAGGGGCCGCCCAAGGCGTACTGGACTGTAAAATACTGGAAAAGGGCCGAATCTTAAGTACCCGAAACCGACGTGCGTGCATGACTCGATGTATGAATGTGGAAGAAGCGAAAGAAATTTGTACCTCTCTACCCCTTTGGGAAACAGGCGTGATTTAATGTATGTATGTATGTATGTAAAAAGAAACAATATAATTGTAAAAACAAATATAAATGTTTTTGCACTCATAAAAAATACCCTTTATAAAAAAAAAGGATAAATCCATATTAGTTGATGCGTCGCATCTATTTGAAAAGTTATGAAATTCACGTTGAGTGCTGTTTGTGTGCGTAGATCAAACGCTGAGCGAGGGGCTGGAGGACGCGCTGACGTACCTGCGCGTGCGCCACTTCAAGTGCGTCGTCTGGCGCGCGATCCCCGTCGGCGTCTCCACGCTGCTCGCCTTCGTCGCGCTCTGCACTAATTACCTCATCGTCTTGATGCAGTTCATGAAGTCATGAATCAAATGCCATTTCTTTAAACGTTTAATTATTGTGTGTTTTTTTATGATTAAGTACAGTAAATCTGGTTTTGGAGTAAACCTGGATGTTAAAATTTTTTTATTTAATTTACTGTTTCTCTTTTGTACACAAATCCATACTGTTACATTATGTATGCACGTGTGCGTGGCTGCGCCCCCCCCCCCCCCCTACTGTCATGCTGTACAATGTATTGCTCGCTACTGGCTGTATTACTCGTGTCCCTGCTCGCTGACATATCACATACTTATAATTACAATACAATACAAATACTCTTTATTGAACACCAAAAGAAAACAAAACACGGAACAGTACATTTTAACTATAGGTATACAACAGGCGGTCTTACTGCTATATATATATATATATATATATATATATATTATAAATGTGAAAGTAATATTAATATCTCTCGAATTGCTTCGCTTGTAAGCAATTTCTAGATTTTAAATTTCATAATAAAGTTGAATTTGAGTAAATAGTGGACGTTTCATTTGTTAATCATTTTATAATTTATTTTACTTACCCATGGCATTAGTATTATAGAACATAGTAATAAAATACCCAGGTAAAAATATGTGGTATGCGAAAGGTATAATAATATATTATTTGGCCTAAGCAAACCCAGCATAACATGAAATGATTAGGTATTCTAGACAATAGGGAATATGCATTACTTTTTAAAATCACATTTCTCAACAAATTATGTAAATACCTTAAAAGAGATCAACAAATTTTAAATTTAAATCGGCGAAGAAATACAGATGATATTAGAATTTTAAACTGCTAATAAGAGAGCGATTAGACAGGGAGATCCTATGTGCACTGTAATTTCGTAACATCGTCGGCCATATAAACTCCATATTCAATACTATTTTGCTAGAAAGAGATAAGAACAAATCTGTGTTGGCTTATCTCTTGGTTATTTTTAAATCTATTCAAAAAAATTTTTTTTTTAAACTGATTTATGTAACAACCTTAAATACTTAAATCTGTTGTTATTGAAGCTGTGAAAAAATGAATATTTCCTCTCGTTGACTTTAATTGACAACAATTCATAATTATGTGCTAAGGAAGTAAAATAAAAATACCATTTGTAGATTTTACGCTGCTGATTACAGTAAAAATATTTATGGATTTTTTTATGCAGTAGTTTTTTTTATATTTAGGAAAAACAGTAAAAATAGTTGAATTGTGAATGTTAGGAATACACTTATAGTGCCCTTAGTCCATTTATTACCATAGGAATTGAAAAAAATATACAACTCTCATGTCATCAGTGTTGCCAGATTTAGAAGTTTTCCCTAAAACCTAGGGGTTTTCCCAGGTCGTTGAGGTTTTTTCAAGGTTTTGATGCCACTAAATTTGTCTAGTGTGCAAAATGTGGTTACAGAATTATCGTTACCAATGGTGAATTACTTTTAAAATCGGTCAATAGCACTAATATTACACTGACATTTTGGACAAATTTTAAGGATAGGTACTTACGATTTTGTAATTAAGTTCAATGTACCAATCAGTATCTAATAAGTTCTAATAAAAACTTTATATCGATTTAGTATTTTAGTAACTGTAAATATTATATAGCTTGTATGTAATAAATTAATAATACTTATATTTTAGAAAAATATGATATACAAAAATCGTCAGAGGTTTTTTATCAATCGTACTCTAGAAACTAGGGGTTTTTTAAATACATCTAGGGAGGAAGGTGCAAATAAATCTGGCAACACTGCATGTCATTTCCATTTTTTATCTGTCCGTCTGACGGTTTACTTGATTTCTAATCTAACGACACGCTTTCGTTCGATTCTCGTAATTTGATATTTAAAATGAAAGTGACTAAAGGATTTGTAAAAGTGGATAGCCCTAAATCTGCCCAAAGTCGACGAATTAATGATCTTCACATATCGATGGTCCCACCGAATAAACGTGTATGTGAAAAAAGCTGATTTTAGAGGAAAAAATAAACACGTTAGAACTGTAATTACGAACAACTGGGACGGCATAGGTATATAAGATGTATATAAAAAAGATGTATAGTTAAATAATCTTTCTGTATAAAAAAAATAAGTAAAGTATAAATGCTCGTTTCCAAGAAAATTGAGAAAAAGCATGTTATTTTTTTATTCTTGTGGATGTTAGCACAGATAATTTGTGTTTTAAACGTTTACACGTTTTTTCGTGTTATAAGGCCCGTCTACTTTAAACGTAATGGAAGGTAACGTTAGTTTTTGCGTACACTCAAGACTATTGCCTTGATGTGTAATAAGCTTTCGCATGCTTGTTTAGGTAGAAATATGCGATTGTTTCAAACGGTAACTTACTTTTCCACTATTTTGTAATACGATTTTAGTTGTGCAAAAATACTTAGCAATAATTATAAGCGTTTAACTATCGTTTTGTAACTAACATTTTCTTGTTTCTTTATTTTTAAAGCTAAACAAACCTCTTTTAATTAAATGGGTTTTAAAAAACAAGTCCTTATATAAACCGATTTTAGAAAACAAATACTCACAGTGGTTGTATCACTGACACAAATACAGCAGGCTCGGTCAAGATACATAGCGTTAACGTAAACGGTTTTCGGAAATAGAATCTTGAAATATATTTGCTATAAAACTCTAATGCGAAGTCAACAAAAAAAATATCTAGAGTTAGCTTTAAAATACAAACGTACTTAATCAATTAATAAACGAAAAATAATGTCCTTCCCGAGTGGCTCTGCGGGTGGTGTAGATGCCCTCACACCACAGCATTTAAAAGATTTACTATGCAGTAGCTGTGGGGAGACTGCCGATACACTTCTGAGGAACCTGACGGCTCTAGTCCACCTTTTGCTGTCTGGGCGAGTAAGCGATGAGGTAACTGAGGCTCTCTATGGTGCTAGCCTGTGTGCCCTAAAAAAAAGGACGGCGGCATCAGACCGATTGCAGTCGGAACAACGTATCGCCGCCTCGCAGCTAAAATTTGCTGCAAAAAAATTGCGCCCGAGCTTTCCCAGTTATTTCAGCCGATACAACTAGGTTTTGGCTCGCGAGGTGGCTGTGAAGCCGCCGTCTATTCTATCCGTACATTTTTGGACCAAAATGGTGGGGAGGTGCTGCTGAAGGTGGATGTGAAGAATGCTTTTAATTCTGTGGATAGAGGGGCCCTACTAACGCAGGTTAAGGACAAAATTCCAAATGTGTACGATTTTCTTTGGCAATGTTACGGTTTCCCATCAAAATTAACGTACCTACAATGGCAACGAAATTTCTTCAGCGGTAGGGTGCCAACAAGGGGATCCTCTCGGACCGGCTGTTTTTAGTCTCGCCATATACCCCATTATCCAATGCCTGCAATCAAAGTTCAACGTGTGGTACTTGGATGATGGGACTTTAGGTGGAGATGTTAATACAGTTTTTAACGATCTCGCTCTTTTAATAGCCGAGTTTCGTGTAATTGGTCTGGAACTAAATTTTACAAAGTGTGAACTATTTATTTCGGAAGATTTTGTGGCAAAAGAAACTGTAATACAAAAATTTTATTGTTTGACCCCCAATATTAAAAATGTAAACAGATCATCACTTCATTTGGTGGGATCTCCTATTCTTGATGAATCTATACCACCTTTTTTCGAAGAGAATATTCAAAAAAAATTGCATTGTTCAGACCGCTTATCGAAATTTAACACACACATGGCTTTTGCAATTATTCGTTTGTGTCTTTTTGTTCCTAAATTTACCCATTATAGCCGCTGTTGTCAACTCTGGAAGCATACAGATCTATTACACAGAATTGACAGCATCATAAAAAACACTTTAGCTTCGATTTTAAACATACATTTAGATGAACGAGAGTGGTTACAGGACTCACTTCCTGTGCGATCCGGTGGTTTAGGCATCAGGTCGGTTTCTGGAATCGCTTTGCACGCGTTTCTGTCCTCAGTAGGTACATAGTACTCAAAATTTATTTGCAAAAATTCTTTCCGCATCTTTTTCAAATTATTTCATAACACATTTCAACGCGGCCCAAGACACGTGGGCTTTAGCTTGTCCAAACTCCGAGCTCCTAAAAACTCTTTCTTCTCAGAGGCTGTGGGACGGACTGATCTGCGAGCAAGTACGGAATCAACTTTTACAAACGTGCAACAACTCCGCAGATCGTGCCCGTCTCCTAGCGGTCGGAGTGTGGGAATAGGGTTTGTGGCTACAGACGCTTCCATCGCCGAACACAGGAACTTTGTTAGATTCATCAACATTTAGAGTTGCAACCCTCACTCCGCTTGCGTGCTCAATGTTGTGCTCCCCACTACTGCCAGTGTGGCGCCAGCGTCGATAGGCTTGGTCACCACAGTCTATGCTGTACGCCAAGTGCTGAAGTCACTCCAGCATTAATGATGTCCTCCGTCGGGCTTTTACCACCGCCAATTGTGCGGCTATTTTGGAACCAAATGGTCTCATGCGCGATGATGGTAAAATACCTGATGGGATGACTCTTGTTCCGTGGAAGTTGGGCCGGCCGTTGGTTTGGGATGCCACTTGCGTGGACACCCTTGCACCGTCACATCTTCCCGGAACAAGTACTAGGGCTGGTTTCGCGGCGGAATCAGCGGAGACCTTCAAAAGGCGCAAATACAGTCAACTTGATAGAAGTTACATATTTGAGCCTTTTGGGGTCGAAACTTTAGGACCGTGGGGACCAGGAGCACACCGTATTTTTAAAGGTATGTCAAAGCGCCTGATCGACGCAACCCGTGACAAAAATGCTGGCCTGTATTTGGCACAAAGATCAAGCATTGCCATTCAACGTGGCAATGCTGCCAGCATTTTAGGATCAATGCCCACTGGTAGCGGTTTGTTAGATTAGTGTAGTTTTAAGTAAGTTTGTAAGTTCTTTCGTTTGTTTTTGTTTGTATTTGTAACAAAATTAAATATTTTCAAGTATTTGAAATAAATAAGTCAATATAACTTATAATTACCAACCTTTTCCAGATTCGTCGCTTATCATTTTCTTTTGCACCGAGCTGAACCAGCCGTTGTTGCTCTCTTCATTTTGGATATAAACAACTAATTTTAACGACACAGAACTACTAAATTATCACCACTTATTGTCACTATCCCATTGTTTTGATTTGTAACATCACAATTATCACGTTACGCACTACTGACCTTGTTAAGGGAGCGAGCCCACCTAGTTGCAATTGTCACACGCCGCTGTTCCCTGTCCCTGTCCCTCTCCGTCTTTGACTAAGCAGCCATTGCCGTTTTAATCAAAGGTGCGAAGATAGTCTAAGCACGTTAAACAAATTTTAACGCTCATAATATTATCAGTGAATATTCGTATTTGAATTAATACAATATCACATAGAGAAAATTCCATGCTGCAACGGTTATTACAAATTCTGAGTCTTATTTTTTAAATAGCAAACACTTGTTACTATAACTTTTGTATAAAAATTATACGGCAAGAAACAATACCCTAAAAACTCGTATCGTTCATAACACGAAAAAGCGTGCATCAAAATATTACACAAAGTTAAAGTTTTAGTAAAAATGTCAAAAAACGTGTTTTATATTCACGCACGTTTATTCGTGTTAAGATGATGGATTGTAATTTCTATAACAAGTGAGAGTACCAATATTCGTGTGGCATCGCTGATAATATTTTCCGTAGAATAAAAATATTTTCTTTAATAAATCAAAAAATAATAAGCATACCCCCCTCAAAAAATTAGGGGGGGTGTATTACAACCCCAGGAAACAAAATCAGCAAAAAAAAATGTTTACTGTATTAACCCTTGCACGTTTATTCGGTGGAGCCATCGATATATAAATTGCACTTTTCGGAACCTTTTTATTTAGGATTGAACACCATTCCAATCTACATGCACGAGGAATATGAACAGTGCTTTTCTATTTCTATTGACGCCGCGTTTTTGCAACTTGGGACAAAACAAATTATAAAAGGATCTTGGTTTCTTCCGGTCCTCATTATGTAGAAAGAAACTCAAAGCAGATGCATAGCAGTAAACGCAAAATAACAAACTCGTGAACGAACGGTAACGAATGCTTGACAAAAATGGCAAGTGACATGACATGACAGTCGGTTTCAATTTTTTTTATATCATGCTAAGATCACGACATTAGTATTCCTAACTTTGTATATACGGTCTTTTTAATGACTATTTATTTAATAAATTATTAACGACGAATGTAAGTTAAATAAAGAAAAACCGAGAAACACGGGTAGTCTAATTTTTAACCAGCTATCATAAACGCGAAATAACAAAAATGCTTTTTTTTTTGAAATGTTGTCAATTATGAAGTCATCGACCGATACGAGGCAGTCAGTTTGAAGAATGTTGGTGGTATATTTCCCGTTTGATCTGGTGTTTATTTTTATTTTTCAAAATATGTACATAGGTATGTATGCCAGGCGAAAACTGGGTACTTTTAGTTTCTATTACCTACTATCGTTGTATTATTTTTTCAGAAAAAGCTATTGTTGTTTTTTTTTGACCTAGTCACTGGTCATTCATTATTTATCAACGCTTGATATAAGCTGTGAAGAGGGGCTCTCTGTCAAACAATTATATTGTGATTTTTGTATTTTTGGTTTAATCCAGAGACAAAATTTATGAAGATCAGTACTTTAATGGACAAAATTATGTAAATGGTATTGGCTGTGATCTTTTTCAACCCTACAATAGAATTGGGCAATTCTGAATTCGATGATGGGATGAATTCCGCTGATGGTGGCTCATGGTGATGTAGGCACACGGAATTCTGTTTGAATTTGGGCTCGAAAGGATGGAAGAGGAAGCACTAATATAATTGAACGTTCAGTATTGTTCTCGATGTATTGTGTTGTGCGATATGTTGCTATTGGAAACGAAGTATTTTTAAACAATAATTAAAATTTAACTATCTCAAAATATTGATAATACTTGAAATTGAATGTGTTGTGGGTTCTATTGCTATTGGAAACCGAATATTTTTAGCAATTTTATCGTTTTTATTAACCTATTACCTCGTCATATCGGTATACTCGATCATAATAACCGCCAATCAGAAACTCTAAAAACGTTACGAACTTAAAACATAAAATTAAACAATATTTACTAAGTAACCAATTGGCCAACACTTTTTTTGTATATCTTCGTTATACAAATTATTTAGTTACTAAGTAAACATAATATCGCACTGCTAGATCAACATAGTAGTAACTCAAAATGCAACTGTATTTTAAAATCAACTTTAATACAACGTCTTTGAACTTGAATCAAAACTAGGAAAGATTTTGAGTAAATACTGTTTCGATCTAGCAGTGCGATATATAACATGCACACTTAAGCAAATACACACTTACATACACGCAATAATTCAGAATTCTGAAATAAACAATTGTAAATTATTTAGTTTAAGCATTACTCCTAAGAAATAGTAGTGAGATGGATTGGGAGTGGTCTCCTCTCTCTTTAATCTGGTGGCCCTGAAAACCAGCGTCAAGGCCAGTAAGCCTGACACCATGCTAAGTGGCAACCGTTTCGGTGTTCATTTTAGATTAAGTACCTATTCTAAGTTTGTATTACTCTACTTTTAATAATGTTTTTGTTGTTATTTGTTCATTTTATTTTAACACAGAATAAACGTTTTATATTCTACTAGCGACCCGCCCTCGCTTCGCTTCGGTTTATTTGAGTTTTCTATAACACACGTACATGAAACAAAATTTATTATACATAAAAACCTTCCTCACTCTATCTATTAAAAAAAACCGCATCAAAATCCGTTGCGTAGTTTTAAAGATCTAAGCATACATAGGGACAGACAGCGGGAAGCGACTGTTTTATACTATGTAGTGATTCTATTCTGTATACTCATGCAATGTAATCTAAAGCATTTAGAACTTGTTAGATAAACTCTACAATATAGGCGTAAGAGGCGTGGCTCATAAATGGTTCCAGTCATATTTGTCAAATTGAGCACAATTTGTGAGAATAGAAAACTTTAATCATCAAACCAGATCAATACAGAACATTAATTTAAAACACCATCGGATGTTGGGATCAATTCCTCAAGGCAGTGTACTTGGCTGACTATTATTTCTCATTTATATTAATATCTGAAATACTTGACCATATATGTATACTTTTTGCTCACGATATCTCTTTAGTCTTTCCTTACTCAAAAAACGATAATAATTGAAATTCCCTTCTAAATAATACCTTATCAAAAATAGTGGATTGGGTAAACTTTCACCACCTTGAATTAAATATTGAAAAAACTAAGATAGTACAGTTTAGACCCCATCAAAAAGCCAGATTAAGTATAAATTTTGCGTTTAATGGTCAAACACTAGAATGTATAAACTCAACAATAAGTAATCTTCTAGGCCTCGAAATAGATACAAATACAAATTGGAAATCCCATATTCAAAAAGTGTCTTCCAAACTGTCTATTTACGTGTGCCTTATTGCAAGTAAAAAAACATACAGACCTAACAACTGCTCTATGCGCATACTATGCATATGCCCATTCATGACTCCGATACGGCATCTTACTGTGGGGTAATAGCACTAATGTACATGATTTGTTTGTTTTGCAAAAGAAATGTATACAAATTTTAGTTAATATAAAACAAACATATAGCTGTAGACCCTGTTTCCGGAAACTTAAAATACTAACTGTAACCTACATACATACTTGAGTTGTGCAACTTTCTTAGAAAACATCTTGAATTTTTCCCACAGCCAAAAAAAATTACAAATTCCAATTTGCGCCCTAGAAATAATATCCCAATCCCATCATCGAAATTGAAAATGCACAGTTCGAGTCCACACGTGATGTGCATCAAAGTCTAAGTACAATAAGATTCTAAATTACATAAAAAGGGAAGAAAATAGTATATTATGCAACTAGTGAATAAAAGACGGATTTAATGCGAGGGCCATAGATGACTCTCGAGCAAGTGAAGGATACTAACGACTGAATCACGACCGCAGGGAGTGATTCAGGATGATTGAATCACGAGCGTAGCGAGTGATTCAAGTGTTAGAATCCTGAGCGACGCGAGTGATACATGGCCCTCGATATAAATCCGTTTTATTCAAGAGTTGCATACTAAACTTTATACCATGACTACGAGAAAAAGAAAGATTTAAGCAAAAATAGATATTTAATGACGAAAAATGGAAGGTAAAATTAATTAAAATGCACATTAAAATTGGAACAAATGTTTTATTTATTAAGAAACACTAAATTTTATGTTCGTACAACTTTCAGTATTCAAAATGGCGCCAATTTATTTTTCCTTGTATTTTTCACAGAGAGAAAGGCAAAAGACATCGATCCATACAGCCTATGGCGCCAATTTACCTACTAATGACAGCAAATAACACAAAACTTTTTTAATGCTAAACTCTTTGTGGTTAATGACGACCAATCAAATCTCGAGGAGGAGTATCGCGTATTTTATGTTCTAAATTCAAACACCAAAATAGTGAGTAAAAGTGCTTTTTATTCACTGTTTTGAGTGAATAAAATAAGCCTTTAATAGGGGGAATGGTATAAACATAATATATACATACATACATACATAAACTCACGCCTTTATTCCCAGAGTGGGGTAGGCAGAGCTACAGAATTACCAACAACTCTAAAAACTTGTTGATAATTCTGTAACCACATTTTGCACACTTAGGCTAAGATGTTTACCAGTGTATTAGTGACAGGTTGCAAGCCCATCGCCTAACAGTACTATACGCCTTTATTCCCTTAACCGTCTCTTACGACATCCACGGGAAGATATGGAGTGGCACTATTCTAACCCGGCAACCACACGGGAACACAATATATTTACCTGCTATAAGCTGTGCTTCGTACCAAATTTCAAGATTTCATTTCATTTTTTCATTTCTGAGTTGATTTCACGAGAAGATGCAGGGTTGCAGGTTTTGATTCCCTTGCGAGTTTCGAAAATTTGCGGCATAATCGGCTGTATCTTTTGATTGCGTTGGCTAAGAAGTTTGATATTTTTACAGTTCCAAGGGACAGTAGACTTGAGTATTTGGTATAAATTTCAGCTTGATATCTCCACGAGTTCCTAAGAAAAAGGGTCTTGACAGACTGATGGATGGACGGACGGACGGACTGACAACAAACTGATCCTATAAGGGTTCCGCTTTTTCCTTTCGCGTTGCGGAACCCTAAAAATAAACTACCAAAGTCTTAACGACCATTGTTAACAACGTTATGGCAAAAGGTTCAGAGCTTAGCATTATGCTGTGAGACTGAGGTCTACACATCAGCACTTAGTTATTACGCTGCATTGGATACCTTTTTGGCGTCAAATCTTGCCTTGCTAGTATTTTCGAAGTTATTTGTTTTTATATGTTCCGCTTTTTATATGTTTACAGGAGTATTCCGTAAATGTCATAAATAATTTAAAAGCAAGCTTAAAAAATCGGTAGACTCGTTGTCAATATGAAGACCAAAAATAAAACGTATGCCATTGTTGAGGAGACGATCTAATCTGTTTATGGAATCCTGGCTGATGTTAGCAGTGCTGACTTCAGCATGATCAATGAGAGCCGTGCTTAGACAAATGACAGTATCTCAGACAAAGCTCCTGTAGCAAATGCAACCTTACTATTAAGGCGCGAGGATTGAATCTGCTTTGGCTATTGAATGTGAGATACTGCTTACTGGCTTATAAGAGCAGTTATGCTGTCTTTACCTAATGAAAAAAAGGCACGAGCTTAACTCACCCTAAACAGGCTTCTAGTTTTTTTGTTCTTCTGTGGTGTTTGTCCTATAATCATACCAAATTTGACACTTCTATTTTTATTATGATAAAAAGTAAGTAATTAAAAAGCAAATTTTATTTTATGTAATTAATGAAATGTTGTAATGATAACCAGTTAAATAGCCGTCATTCGCTTCAGTGAGCCTCGGTGAGCTGACGTCGACGCCATGGATCGCTGTTGTGAGGCTGTCACAAATTTTCTTAGAAAATACTTACCTTTAAAAAACCTTATGTTAATTCGTCTCCTATTTGGTCTTTATTTTGACGTGGGCCCTAACAAAATACTGTCTTTTCTAGCGAAAGTGTACTGTTTCGCCTTAACTTTAACTATTGCCGGAGCAAATCTTTATGATCCTTCGGGGGTGTGGAAGTTACCGTACATTATAGAATTCATTTCTATAAACATAGCCTCTATTATAATCGGAGAACGACATTTCAAAGACTTTTGCAATAATATCGCAAATTTTGATAAAGCCACGGACATAAAACCAAAAAGCATGTTAAGTGGACGTATTTACGTAATACTTTTCACTTCAGCAGTGTTAAGAATGGCTTTTGATTACATTTTCCGAAATTTTCAAGCATCGACGGCTTATGTTTTTTGCGTGGCGTTTCTATCCGAATCTGTCAACCTAGGTCGTATGCCTAGAAACATAGTATTCGATAGTCTATACCAACGGATGAAATGTCTACGACAATTGTTTGAAAATTTGTTTTCCAACAATGAGGATATGATACACCGCGACGCTGCCTATAAAGCCATCAAAGTAAAATCATATTTAAAATTGTACAAAAAACTGCTGGATTGCCTGCAACACATCGACGTTTACATCCAAGTAACGGTAAACATTCCAAATACTAAGTGTGTTTCATATCCATTACGCATTGATTCACTTTTAAATTAATCTCGCTAAAAATAACATGTTGTATTAAATAAACAAAAAACAACTGGTCAAAAATTTTAAGTGGCTTTTTAAAAATAATTATAAATAAATAAATATCAGGCTTTTGAATGACATAAAAAAATAAAAATCATTCGTATTTTTGTCGTAACAGTTTATTCGACTTTGAAGGTTTTGTATATCACTTAACTGCGTGAAAATTTTGCGAAACGCTTTTCTTCATCATCATCATACCATCATGCCTTCATTCCCAGAGTGGGGTAGACAAAGCTACATATTTACCAACCACTTTAAAAACTTGTTGTTAATTCTTTAACCACATTTTGCACAAATAGGCTAAGATGTTTACCAGCGTATAAGTCAAAGGTTGCAAGCCCATCGCCTAACCCTACTCCTTAATAATGAAAAAAACATGGATTTGCAAAATGTTTGAAAATTTTCCTTGAATTTTTCTCTTATTATTTCTTTATAGTCGATTTATTAAAATAAAATTAATTATTCTGTTCGCAGCTTTTGCTATCTCTAGCCGCCAGCATTATCAAAGCACTGGTAGCTACCTACGGTCTGATGTATTATGCTAGACAAGAGGTAAAATTATAATACTAATAGTTATTAATGTTAACCCAAGCTACCGCTTTTGTTCCCCTTCTTTTCCCGACTGCCCAAGTAGATGGATGTATTTCGGGATTTGGGGTTATGTACGTGGATGTTGTATTTTTGTGATTGTATCCTTTTGGAGAAAAACAGGTTTAAACTTGCTGTATTCTTGGATTTTGGTATGGCTGCAACGTTGGTGTTTTGTGGTGGTCTGGTGCAATTTCAAGTGACAAGACGTCATGAGAAAGACATTAAAAATTCAGAAATATCGAGCCCTAGTATGTATTGTAGGGTTGAAAATTGGCTTCCATTCTACAAGGTAAACCGTTTCGTCTTTGACGTGCTACCGTATTGACAACGTTTTGATAGTTCTTATTTACTTGACAGTGACGGCAATCGGGTTAAAAACAGTACCATGACACCTCAAAGCCAGTCCAAGTCCTATAGTGTAACGCTGTCTACAAACTCATCCGGTGCCTTTCGCCATTTTTCTTTTTTATGCGCCGTCGATCAGCCGTCTTGGAATGTTTAGAAATTATAATACAGATCGTCTTAGTTTGTAACGAAAAAAAAATTTTGTACTACGACATTTAAGTAGACTTATAAGTAAAACAAATTTTAAGTATTTAACAACAATTATTTTATTTCAGAATAATATATTTTTCACACTCTGTGCCTTGGAAATGTCCTTCAGTGTTGCACTGGTTTGCTTGCCGGCGTTGTTTTCCGAACTGATATCCAATGAAATCGAACAGATAATGATTATAATAACCAGACAGCAAACCATCTGCTCAGGTAAATAATGAATAATAATATTTTGTTTCGTGAGACCCTGTAGTGACTTTACGAGTAGACACAAGCACTTAAAGCTGACCGCAAGTGCATCGATGGCTTGGTAAGGCAGTCGACTCAAGATCGTAAGGTTCCCTGTTTGAACCCCTGCGGTCACCATGTACCAATTAGTTTTTCTGACTCATGTAAGTACATCTATCGTAGCTATTACGGTGAAGGAAATACATCGTGAGGAAACCAGCACAATTGAACAGCTGAGTGTGTAAGAGTGTCGAAGTGTATCCGAAAGGGACCATCTCTAAGATAAGATAAAAATAACCGCTGTTGACGAGAAGTGATGTAACGGCCTGGCTACGACTTTGCACGGCGGCGACTGCGAGGGCAGTACCGGGCGTCATACATCTGTTTGTTTGCTATGTACCTATTTGTTTGTTGCCACTTGCCGCTTGTCACCGCCATCGCGCTAAGTGAGCGGCTCCAACAAGCTGAACTAGCTCTTGGTTGGTTCAGGTCGACGTGTGACCCTCGTCTTGTGTTCCAGACAAGGCCCTCCTGACCGCGCTCCGGTCCGGGAGGCTGTACCTCCGCACCCGTCCGTTCCGGTTCTCTCTGGGCCGCGCCGTGCCCGTGGACAGCTCCCTGCCCGCCGCCGTCTTCAGCCTCTGCTTCACCTACACGTTCATCATCGTTCAATTTTCCAATTCATAATCCATTATAATTTATTATCGCCTTCTTGTTCACAAACGCGCAATAGCTAAAGTAGTTAAATACACTTGTGATACTGTGACACAAAACATATTCTCTCAAATTCATGTTTCATGTTATAAACATAATGCGTTGAAAATAAGGGGGTTTAATAAAAATCTTAATGTAAGAACAATTTTAAACCGTTACGTAAGTTTACCGCTTTTCTTAAGTTTTTGCCAACGTTACTTTATTAATGGAAACCTACGAACTGTATAAGCTCAGCGTGATCTTTTTAGGACCATGTGCCTTTGACTACGGCTCCTAGGTACTTTATACCATCGTGCGTGCGTTATTATAGTTAAGAGATTTATAAACAGCTTTTGTGCGTGTATTAAGAGTCAAATGATTCTGTAAGGTCCAGGCTTGAAACTTCTGCAAGGCAAGTTTTCGATGCTTTCAAATCTCAAACGGATTTGCGTTATAAAATTACTAAAGGCACCGCTTAGTCAATATTGAATGAACTCTTTTGTAATCGGCAATTTAACATTAATACATTATTTATGTAGGTAAGGTATAACGTTAGTGTTAGCACATTGCCCTGAGGAACACCTTAACTGATATTTTATTTTCCACTAAGTTGTCCATCAACATTCACTCACTCCTTTTGTACGATGTCCTGGGTATCTACTGAAGATATGCAACGCTCTGGCTTTCGCCACTGTTTGATTTTTTCAATTGTTGGGAATTGATAAAGAGTCAAAGGCTTTTTTTAGATTAGTGATACAGGGTGACACCTAAGACGTAATACAACATTTTATTTTCTAGATCTACTCATCAGGTGGGTTATTATGACATAACTATGCAGTTCATTTTACGGTGAGTGTAAGGGACAGAGCTATTGCAGTTATATAACTCTGTCCTTTTCTCTCATCGTAAACAGAATTGCTTTACTATGTCATAATAACCCCCCAGTACGATCAACTTTTACTATGGGACTAGTATCGAAATCGGTAGATTTTTTTTAATCTCCCATACTAAAAGCAATCAGCTGGTTTCACAATTTGTATGGAGACGTCGATTTTGTGTTTACGTTTTCGAAGTTGGTCCCATATTAATAGTTGATTGTAATCATGAGTAGATTCGGGAAATGACATTTTGTATTACGTCTTATGTGTCACCTAGTATTATAAATATTTAGTAAAGACGACGAGACACGTAAAAATTCTATTTATTGTTTTAAATTAATAAATTAATATTATAAATTGCATACTACGTCAAAGTACGAAGAAATACATTGAAATCGTGAAAAAATACACGAATTACAATATTTCAAACAATATAAAATAAGAAGTCAGAATAAAAATAACAATACAGAGCTAAGGAGCTATCACCGTTAAAGATCGTTTTAAACTAAACAATTTGTTTAAAATAAATGATAAAAAGTCAAAATCATGAGAAATACAAAATAGAAAACAACAATACAATATGTTTAATTATAAGATTTATTTATTTGTTTATTTTAGGTACCTAATTGATATTATTATAGCTTTGCCTGTCTCGCTTTGGGCCTAATTAAATATTAAGCTTTTTCTCGGTTGGTAATCCCTAAGTTTTCTAGCTGTAAGATGTATAGGTAAAAAACTTAAGTAAATATCCTCTTGCATGTAGTTGTAACACATCTGTATCGACCGTTCGACGTTCTATATTTGAAATTTGACGTAAGTTCCATATTAGTTTTGTACACAACTGCATGCATGAAGATCTTACTTAAGTTTTTTACCTATAAGGCACATTAATACGTTGTAAACTTATTAAGGTTTTTCATTTGTTGCAATAAATTAGTTATGTGTGAAATTGGTTTTTCAATCGTACTCTTATTTTCTTGATACTTGACACGCTTATTTAATAACGTCCTATTAGGTCATAAATCAATTCATATTCCTGTATTTGGGTCATTATTCGAGCGTTTCAACCGCCTCACTTTTTGTGGACATATTTTTGAAGAATTGGGCGGCGTATATTTTGATGCCGCTTCTACATATTTGTTAGATGTCCGGTAAACTTAGATACCTAACCAGAAACGAAATCGTAATCTGCAGCCACTTCTACAAAAAAGTTACCACGAAAGTGATTCGGAACAAACGCCCAAATAATTACTCATTTATTTATGACGGCGACTATTTTTGTCCGTCTGCACTAAAGACGTGTATCCCACCCTATGTCTTTAGCAATTGTTTATTTTATGATAGTAAAATTAAAAAAAAAATGCATATTCGTCTGTGTGTCTGTCACTCTGGACAATTTGGCCGATATTTGTCCGCCAGATGTAATTTACGTACTGTTTCATGGTTTTTAGGGGCTACACAGAGCTACAGAATTACCTTCAACTCTAAAAACTGGTTAATAATTCTGTAACAACATTTTGCACGTAGGCCTATAGGCTTAAATATTAACCAGCGTATTAGTGACAGGTTGCAAGCCCATCGCCTAACAGTGCTACGAGCCTTTATTCCCTTTAGTCGCCTCTTACAACATCTGCGGGAAGACATGGAGTGGCACTATTCTAACCCGGCAACCACACTGGTGTTATTGCGGAGCGGTGTATTATCACATCGAAAGTCATTAATCATTTGATTAAGTGACAATAAGATCATGAACTTTAATTACAGCATCTTGTCAATTAGATAATCAATTTCGACCTTACGTCGCTTTTGCAACTTGTGTTGTTTTAGAGAACTTAAGTACATTATTACATGTACATTGATCATGACTGCCAGTGGGATGTTACAAATGTTTTTCGCACAAATGTAACACATTATTTTTTCAGTTTTGATGAAGGCCTTAATATTTTTTTTTGTAGTAAAAGTGAAATATATATAATAATAAGGACCCATAAAAACAATGAATAGTTAAATCAAAGGTTAACTACCTTTGAAATTAATGGAATATTATTTTTAGGTTAAGATTATTACTTTTTTTAATTTATTATTCATAATATTTGTAAAAATTACAAAGATATTGGCTTAATACAGCGAACGGAAACCGTAATAGATAAACCAAATTCAAAGCAGCATGTCTTCAATAAACGAATAACAAACATAGTAGCTTCTTAGAAAAAGGTGTAGTGTAGGTACTTACTGACTTGACGCTCATGCATCTCGTATAAAACCTTTCAGTCAGATGCAAACAAAATAATATTTTTTATAACAGTAACTCATTTTGTTTGTTCCGTTACTGAGACAAGTCTCGTTAAATTCAAACAATATTGTAACTTTTTACCAGTTTTGATAACTCACCAGCAAATAATTTTGAAAGCTACTATAAGTAGACAATGCAGATGACATTCGTTACAATATTATAGTATAAAATTATCCACAAAACGTAGAAAGCTGAAAAAACTGGAAACGATTGCTGCAAATTAAAATTAATAAACCAGTATATAAAATAAAACAGTTCAAATGCTAAAAAATACGTTGCATGGTCAAGTATAGGTACATAAAATACCTATTAGTAAGTAATTAAGTTCTGTTACTAAGATTTATTACAATTTAAATATAAATTAGAGGAGTTTTTTATAATCCTCTATTTGCTGGTAAATGACTAGCATAGATGCATTCCATCTTAGTCCTCAGGGTAGGCAACGCATTTGCAGTCTTTTGCTCTGTAGTCTTGTGAATGCAAATGTCTATGGGTCACAGTTTTCACTTACCATCAGGTGGCCTGTGTGCTCGTTTGTCATCTCTATGCCATAAAAAAAAAAATACTTTGATTCATAAAAAAAATATGTATTTTACACTAATGCAATTATTTGATGTACTAGCTTGAAGTATGCCCATTTTGGACTAGAAAATCATAATTCAAATCACGGACGACGATGCTACTGATAACGGCCACAACTATTGTACGGGTTCTTGTAGAAGGATTACTAATGTGTGGCAAAAAAACGTTTCCCAAACTATTTTACTCAAATTATGTAACATTTTACCAAATTTCATGTAGTAAAAGGTTTTAGTTGGCATAAAATATTAACCCGTGTGGTTGCCGGGTTAGAATAGTGCCACTCCATATCTTCCCGTGGATGTCGTAAGAGACGGCTAAGGGAATAAAGGCGTATAGAATTGTTAGGCGATGGGCTTTTAACCTGTCACTAATACACTGGTAAACATCTTAGCCTAAGTGTGCAAAATGTGGTTACAGAATTATCAACAAGTTTTTAGAGTTGTTGGTAATTCTGTAGCTCTGCCTACCCCACTCTGGGAATAAAGGCGTCAGTTTATGTATGTATGTATGTAAATATTTTACGACACTTAAAATAAAGCGAAATAAATTTGTCTAGATCGTAGCAAGTGGAAAGAAGTGGTCTCTGCCTACCCGTCTGGGAAACAGGCGTGATTTAAGACGCTGTTACGCAATAATGTGTCAATCCACAACGAGTTAGCAATAACGTGTCAACCCTCAATACTTTCGTCTTGGGTTGACATTATATTGCTAAATAATTGTGGGATGACATATTTTTGCGTAACAGCGTCCTATGTATGTATGTAAAATAAGGCAAATGATTTGCCTCGTCCCTGAACTAATAATCCCAATTAACTAACTTAGTACCTATTTAATTTTACTGTTAGTAGATACGATTGAATTATTTCCGTGATGCCGACAAAGCCCCGCTACGTGGGACTTTTATTCTGAGTAGATTGGCCCTTCGGGCCTGATCAACTGTAACCTTACCTAAGCCAATTTACTTAATTTTAACCTAAGCTAATCTAACTGGACATGCTATAAATTGAGTGTGCAAAGTGTTTTTTTTTTGGATTATCTGTATGTATTAGCCAAAGAACATTTGCTTAGTGATTATTAAATTTGATCAAATGAATAAAACGCGAAATATAAATGTGCTAAACATTCGTCGAAGAAATGAAACTACTACGAGAACTTTTTTGGGAAGTGTAATTTGACGAAAATTATTTTGCCCAAAAGGTGTATTCAGTATTTTATTTGGGATAACAATATATTTATTTGTGTAATGCCTGTACTACGTATGTATCATAGAATGATTATTTGTTTTACAAAATGTACATTATTTGTACACGAGCAGCCTGTACGAGTGTGAAAGAAGATTGACGAAAGAGATATACAGATCGAAAGTGAGTGGACGGGTCGAAAGGGGCCGCCCTAGGCGTGCTTTTTCGAGTTAAATTGGAGAAATACTGGAAAAGGGCTGAATCTTAAGTACCCGAAACCGACGTGCGTGTAGGACTCGATGTATGAATGTGGTAGAAGCGAAATAAATTTGTCAAGATCGTGGCAAGTGGAAAGAAGTGGTCTCTGCCTACCCCTCTGGGAAACAGGCGTGATTTAATGTATGTATGCATGTATGAGCAGCCTGTGGGTCCGGTACACGAAACGAGCCTATAATACAACAATGGTTTTAGAATGCTATTGGGACTGCCTAGCAGATGTTTTGCGTCGGGTATGTCTGCGGAAGCTCGCACGGATGGTTTTCAGGCTATAATCCGTAAAAATATAGTCTCTTGACTAAGTCATCTGAGACGAAGTCCCAATATCAGTCTAGAAGAAATAGCTGAAAGCTATGATTGTCCAATCTTTAAACAGTGGCCCGAGCTTATTAAGGGTATAGCGCAATTTGTAATGTAGATGCTATTTTTTTTTTTTTTTTTTTTATGGCATCGAGTAGACAAACGAGCACACAGACCACCTGATGGTAAGTGGAAACTGTGACCCATAGACATTCGCAATCACAAGACTGCAATGCAATCCTAAGACTGCATATGCTACGTATGCGACTGCGTATGCTATGCTATAGAAAGCGTAGGCAAGTATTACAAGTTAGCTAAATTGTAAATGTTAAGACCGTATCTATAGAATTGTTCTATTAATTACTAACACTAGATTAAATTATCTTAAATTGTATACTAACACTCTATGGATCTTTTTGAAGCCCAAAAAAAAAATGAATTTGAATTTGAAATTTTATTTTTTATACCGATTGGAACAAAAATAAAAACATTAGTTTTATTTCACTCAATTTTAGCAACAGAACTCATGGGCGTACTAGTTATACTATATAACAAGGCTATATGGCTACAAGATCAAAAAATAATAATTGGTTTCCAATAGCAACATATTGCACAACACTATACTATGAGACTTATATTTAAGTTCTAATAATGAGTGTGATCAGAGTGCCTGTGAACTACTTACAGAAGCGCAGTGTCTCATTCCACCACGTCACGAGCGCCCCGTGGTCAACATGATCAGAGAGTTTATTTGTGCATTAAAAATGGGCACTACCAAAATAATAAACTTTATGTTTTCGATAAAATTATTGACCTTTATACAATTCTTCTTTGGGCTATACCAAGATTTTAAATGTAACAAAATATTAGTCAAACTCGCGGTCATGTATTGCGTCATAGTGAATACAATTGTCCCTGTTATTTTTCTAAAGAACTCCTCTAATTCCTTCGCAAATATAAGTACTTTAATTGAACATTATATCTTTGTTTTATATTCAATTTATGTAAAAGAAGATTACTTACATGATTATATGGCTCAAATAATGCGTACTGACATAAAGTTGGGACTCAAATCTAACAAACTGGAAACTTTATTCTTGCGCATTGTATCTTTCGTAATGTTTGCAATAATTTATTTATTCTTCTTTAGCGGTTTGTATGACCCTTCAAATCACTTTTGTTTTCTATTTGTGACCGTTTCTCAATTTATGTGCTATGTTCCCACAATAATCATGCTGGAATTATTCCGTAATAGAGTGCGTTTGCTTAAAACTTCTATTAAATTCTGTTTTGAACATGACACAAACTTTCGAGAAGAAACCGCAATTTTCAAGTTGAAAAAAATCAAGAAATTCATCTACATTTACAAACATCTCCTGGATAACATAACTAACAACTTCACTTACATCAAACTTGTGGTAAGCAACTTCAAAATTATACAAAATATGTATTGTACATTCATGTTACTAATCGAACGCTTTTTTTTTTTAGGTAATACTCAAGTTTGTGAACTCTTTTAGAATCACTATGTTGGTTGCGTATATTTCAGTGACTAATATTTCAATTGGGATTGACGTAAGTCACTGGTCGATTGTTACTGTTACTCTATTGATCGACATTATGAGAGTTTACGCTCTATATGCAACTGTGCTCGAGAAAAGATTTTTGAACTAGTCACTAATATGTTAATTTTCTGGGTTTTTTCCGTGGATAATTAGCCTCTGGGAACTTACTTGTTTAAACTAATAGATTAGATAAACAGTTTAATGGTTTGCTATTACCTATTTATAAATATAACATATTTTTTACATTTTCTTACATACGAACATTATTAAATTGATGACAACCTCGAAATGATACCAGTTCCTACGTTCACAGCTGAGAGCTCTTGGCATTTTAGAAAAAGAAATCGCGTCTAAATCGATGTATCAGTTTAGGACTTACTAATACCACAAACAGACACACATATACTTAGGCTTACATTTAAAATTTAAACTTCCCCTTTTTCCCGTGGGAACAAATATTAATTTTGCTGAATATACCGCTTGACGTTTAATGTGCACAAAAACGTTATTTTTTGTTTACACTAATTAATGAAATCATTTCAAAATAAATTTGTAACAGTGCTATTTCAAACTTAAAAATTAAATTCAAGTTATTTTTTGTTACAGTTCGATTATAAAATATTGTCAAACTTATTTATCTTCCTTACCATAATTATTTTGATGACTTGTGTGCCGCCTTTGCTGGCTGAATTAGCTGCCAATGAAGTCGATGAAATAAAAACATTATTGACGGACCAACTTCTGACGTGCAAAGGTATTATATACGTCAAAAACATTACGCTTTTCCTAGGTCACCTAAAGAAACCTTTGCATGAGACGTATACGAAAAACTTAATAATTGTAATATGATTTTTTGTAATGACATTTTTAAGATTAGCTTTTGTTGCAGACTGTCTTTTTTTAACAGTTATCATCTGCATATCAAATCAAATCAAATCAAATCAAATCATTTATTCTGTAAGTAGGCCCTGTAGGCACTTTTACAAGTCTGAGTCTACCAGCGCTTCCAAAGAGACCACTGTTGAGAAGAAGCGCCGCAAGAAACTCAACAGTAAGCCGTTTTTTAAAAATAAATCACTTATTACAATACTAAACTTAAGCTACATAATTTAAATGTCATAGGGATGTACAGGTCCCAGTAGTAATAATAATTAAATACATCAAAATGTCAGATTAAAATAAATAATACAATTTCGGAGATGTAAACAGGCTCCAGGTAATATAGGGTGAATCTACCAGCGCTTCGGACGAGACCATCATTGCGGAGAAGAAGCGCGAAACTAAGTTACATTAAGTAAAGTAAGTTACATTAGGTAATAAAGTAATAAATAATAATTTCTTAAAACTACCAAAAATACAATCATTACAAATGTAAGGTCAATAAACCATAAATAAAAACAAACAAACAATAAAACACTATGAGAACAACACGACGAGGTCTCTACGTCAAAAGCCATAACTAGAATAATTTATTTAACAAAAAGTCCTTGCAAACGTGAACAGACCGGACCCCACAAACAGCACCCGTTCACGAGTATGACGCGTATCTCAGCCATCGCCTCTCTCAACCATATGTTCGGGAAAGTGGCGACCCGATCAACGACGCCGCCGTAAGCAAAGACCTTTGAGCGAGCGTGACATGCTCATGCTGCCGGACAACATAAAAGTAATATTGTGTGAAGCAGCTGTCCGGCGAGAAACATCACAATGTGTTCTTAATTAAAAGCGTCTTGTACACACAAGAACTAGAAAAGATAAAATACAAATAGTAAACATAACATTGATTGCTTGAATACACAGTTTGCTTAAAGGCTATGCTTATCAAGGTACCTAGAAAAATTCTACGAGTAAATATACCTGACACTATTTAAAGACATCTTGGTCACCAATGAAGTCATTTACAGTGTAATATGCCCTACCCAACAAGCAGCGCTTGATGTGGGACTTAAATTTATTGAACGGCATATTGACGATATCAGAAGGTATCTTGTTGTAAAAACGTATACAGTTCCCCACAAACGAAGTGCTTACTTTACGGAGACGGTGACCTGGAAGAGCGAGCTTATCCCTATTTCTAGTATTTAAGTTATGAACGTCGCGGTTATGCCTAAAATCATGTATGTTTTTGCGTACATACATGATATTCTCAAAGATATATTGAGACGCGACTGTAAGAATGTTGATTTCTTTAAATTTATCCCTAAGTGAAACACGAGACCCCAATTGATAAATCGCACGTACAGCCCTTTTCTGTAGTACAAAGATAATTTGGATGTCAGCCGCTCTTCCCCACAGCAAAATTCCGTAGCTCATAACACTATGGAAATAACTATAGTACACCAGTCTCGCCGTCTCGACGTCAGTAAGTTGTCGAATTCGCTTTACCGCATAAGCCGCCGAACTTAGTTTACCTGCAAGTGTGGATATATGCGCACTCCATTGCAGTTTCGAGTCAAGAGTGACACCTAAAAATACTGTTCTATCTTCGAATTCCAGTGGCTCATCCTTCAGTCTTATTCTATCCACATTCATACTTTTCACGTTGGAAAGAGAAAATTTAATGCACTTGGTTTTCTTGGCATTTAAAAGTAAGTTGTTGGCTGTAAACCAGTCAACAATTGTAGACAACGCAACATTGATGTCATTATAATTATCCCGTTTCCTATCCACTTTGAATATAAGTGACGTATCGTCAGCAAACAAGACTATTTCAAGTTTATCGCGCACTACATACGGGAGATCGTTAATATAGATTAAAAATAAGAACGGGCCCAGGATAGAGCCTTGAGGCACTCCCATAGCAACAGATGACCCAGAAGATTGTGTTCTGTTAATGTCTACCCGCTGAGTTCTATGAGCAAGGTAAGATGTAAGAAGATCAAGGGCACCGTTTTTGATGCCATAGTAAACAGTAGTATCGAGAACAAACTATCGAATTCGGTCGCCACCTTCCCACTGTCTCTTCAGATTCTATCCTTTCTTAGATATAACAAGTCTACTAAGAAGTGATAGTTTTCCATATAAATAAATTCGTAATATCGCTCATTAAATACAAAACGGACACATTCCAAAATAATTTGCTGTTCCATTAAAATACGTATTCCAACCACTTCTAATTTTAAAATGCAACACTGAACTGACTGAGTGAATCTTTTCGGATTGTGTCCGTTTAGTATTCAATAAACGATAATGTGCTTTCATTAAAGACTTTCGGAAGTTGATTATTTGTAGTTTTGGCTGTTGAAGCTCGGGAAAAAAACTACGTTTGATTTACATTAATTACATAGTAGTTTTTTTTTTTTGTTTAACAACTTTGTAAGCGTACTGGAAATGTCTAACTATTTATGATTAATAGTAGGTTTGTACCCAGAGTCTCTGAATAAAGCTTTAAATAGACACACGGACAGACGGACATAATAAAACGATAAGAGTTCCTTGTTGACTGCGTAACCAAGCGTTTGAGAAGCGGTGCGCTGGTAGAATTTTTTGTATGTTATAATGCCCGTGGGACAGAGGCTTATTTCTGAAACATCTTTTTGTGTTAACAATTTTGTTTAATACATTTTTTGTACGTGTAAGTTGTACGTATGAATGTAGAGAGTAATAAAACAAGAGAAAGAACGGAGTGAACGTTGAGATGACGGCTAAAAGGGGTGTGGAATGAAAAAACATGCTGCGCTGACCCTAGACGATTGGGATAAGAGCAACGAGATGATAAGATGTGTAAGTTGTGCCTTAAATTCAATTTAATTTGTTCAGTGATTATTTAAACTATGACATATTATTGCTTTCGAATGCAATAAATGCAATTTAATTTCCTTTATTAAAAAATGTTTGTGTTATATCCGTGCGTAGAAGCAGCGCTGCGCGAGGGGCTGGAGGACGCGCTGACGTACCTGCGCGTGCGTCACTTCAAGTGCGTCGTCTGGCGCGCGATCCCCGTCGGCGTCTCCACGCTGCTCGCCTTCGTCGCGCTCTGCACTAATTACCTCATCGTCTTGTTGCAGTTTATGAGATCCTCAACCTAAGTACTAAGTCACATCTTTAGTCGCGCAGTCGAGTTTCGATTGTAATATCTAATGTATGCACTTTTGCACTACGAGTATGTACTATTGAAATAGCACAGTTTTAATGAGGATTTTTTGCAATTTTATCGTTTAGGTTTAAGCTTTAGGCTTAGTTTAGGACTAAGTAAATTTGTGTGAGATTGTTTTTTGATATTTTACTGTATTTAATTCTATGACATTTATCTATTTTTTAAATCATGTTTCACAGTACAAATTTGTAAAATTCATTGTAGTACTTGATTTTCGGAGTGCAAAATAACGTAATCAGGTCAATGGAACCCTAACCCACTACATAATGTTGTCACAGTGACATTATAAAACAATTTGTTTGACACTTTATACAACTTGAATCATAACGTCACTGACACACAGTTGTATGATGGGTCAGGGTTTCATTGGGCTGATAGTATATTTGTAGGTTAGATTAAGAGAGGTGGAACACGGGCGATGCCGGTGCGCTGTGTCGTTACCGCTGCGTTCTTTTACATATAAGTAAGAATGAGATGCCACACGATGCGTTGAAATACGTGCGTCGCTCTATGTTAAAATAACGTAGATGACAACGCAACGCAGCGGCAACGCTCGAGATGCATCACTGTTAAACTCTTAAAAATTACTTCGAAACGGAGGTCCTACTCGTACCATTAGTTATAGACTCGTTATACAAATGCTTAGAATCTATCAGAAAATAAGTAACTTTATAATATTAAGAAGAGTCCCAGAAAGTGGTATATTTAAGAGGCCGTTTCTACTTTTTTGTTGATTATTTGATGTTATATTTTCGATGTATGGATGTGGAAGAAGCGAAAGAAATTTGTCAAGAAATTAAAAAAAAATTGTTATAGAAATGAATGCATTAACCAACAAATGATTTATATACCTTCTTTACGGAAGCGGAATTCTCGGATAGCAATAGTTTTTGGGAAGTGATATTTGGCGATTTTTTACCCAAAATACCCTTATAGGTATAGAGATTTCCAATTTGCGTGACGTATTATATTGTTAAGTCTTTAGGCTTTGAATTCTGTTACAAATAAATTTCAATGAACTAAAGATCTGCTGTTTTCAATAAAACATGTTCCCCAATTAAGGACTGAAATTAAGGAACTTTAACTTCACCCTAAATCGACTTTACGATTTCACATGAATTTGCAGCAATACGAAAACACACCAAATCTCTTGCTTCATAAGCTGGAATTGAGTCTTGATGAGAAGTATAATTTTGGTCTTTAAACATACACAGACATAGGAAGTTAAATTAGTATTAAACAAAAAGGGTTCCTTGGTAAACAAAAAATAACTTCAAAGCTTTTTCAAAAAGTGAAATTTACAGAAAAGTGAATGTTAAAAGATCCTCTCGGAAATTGCGGCGACTACGAGTATATAGAATGATTATTTGTTTTACAAAATGTACATTAATTAGTTTTATTTCGCTCAATCTTAGGGCCTAAGCAAATAAGGGCTATCACTCACAACCCTGGTTGCACAAAGTACGTGAGTGGATATATCTCAAGGAAATGTGCCAGATGTTCTATTCCTTTTTCGAATTTTAACAATCAGAGATGAGTTAACTATTGATCGAACAACAGGCCCTTAGCAACAGAACTTATGGCCCGACTAGGTATAGCAAGGCTATGGCCACAAGTTCTAAAAATAATAATTGGTTTCCAATAGCAACATATTGCACAACACAATACTATATTTAAGTTCTAAGAATAGTGTGATTAGAGTGCCTCTATTTATTTGAGCCCGGAAAACTACTTACAGAAGCGCAGTGTCTCATTCCATCACGTCACGAGCTCCCCTTGGTCAACATGATCAGAGACTTTATTTGTGCATTAAAAATGGGCACTACTAATATAATAAATTCTATTTTTTCGATCAAATGATTGACCTTTATACAATTCTTCTTTGGGCTATACCAAGATTTCAAATGTAACAAAATATTAGTCAAACTTGCGGTCATGTATTGCGTCATAGTGAATACAATCGGCCCTGTTATTTTTCTATCCAATTCCTCTAACGCCATCTCAGATATAAGTTCTGTCATTGAACATTATACCTTTGTCTTACATTCGATTTATGTAAAAAAAGATTACTTACATGATTATATTGCTCAAATAATGCGTATTGATATAAAGTTGGGACTCAAATGTAACAAAGTGGAAACAATATTCTTGCGCGTTTTATCTTTCGTAATGTTAGCTATAATTTATTTATTCTTCTGTAGCGGTATCAGCAAAGCTTCAACATATAATATATGTGCAAAATTTGTGACTGTTACTCAATTAATGTCATATATTCCCACAATAATCATGCTGGAGTTATTCCGTAATAGAGTGCGTTTGCTTAAAACTTCTATTGAATTCTCTTTTGAACATGACACAAACTTTCGAGAAGAAAGCGCAGCCTTCAAGTTGAAAAAAATCAAGAAATACATCTACATTTACAAACATCTCCTGGATAACATAACTAACAACTTCACTTCCATCAAACTTGTGGTAAGCAAATTTAAAATTATACAAAATATGTTTGTACATTCATGTAACTAATCGAACGCTTTTTTTTTCAGGTAACGCTCAAGTTTGTGTATTCTTTTATATTCACTATGTTGGTTGCGCATATTTCTCTGACTAATATTTCAATTGGGATTGACGTAAGTCACTGGTCGATTGTTACTGTTACAATATTGATCGTCATTATGAGAGTTTACGCTCTATATGCCACTTTGCGCTCCAGAAAAGATTTTTGAACTCAGTAATATTTATAACCGTGTTAATTTTCTGGTTTTTTTTCCGTCGATAATTAGCCTCTGGGAACTTACTTGTTTAAACTCATATATTAGACTAACAGTTTAATGTTTTGCTATTACCTATCCATCAATATAACGTATTTTTTACATTTTCTTACAAGTAAAAACTATGAAATAGATAACAACCTCGAAATGATACCAGTTCCTACGTTCACAGCTGGTAGCTCTTGGCATTTTAGAAAAAGAAATTGCGTCTAAATCAATTTATCAGTTTAGGACCTAGCAATACCACAAACAGACACACATATACATTGGGTTTACATGTAAAATTTCAATTACCCCTTTTTCCCGTGGAAACAAATATTAAATTAGCTAAATATACCCCTTGACGTTTAATGTGCACAAAAACGTTCTTTTTTGTTTACACTAATAAATGAAATCTTTTCAAAATAAATTTGTAATAGTGCTATTTCAAACTTAATAACGAAATTCAAGTTTTTTTTTGTTACAGCTCGATCATGTGATATGGTCAAGCTTATTAATTTACCTTACCATACTTATTTTGATGACTTGTGTGCCGCCATTGCTGGCTGAATTAGCTGCCAATGAAGTCGATAAGATAAAAACAATATTGACGGACCAACTTCTGACGTGCAAAGGTAAAACATCAAAAACATTAAGTACGCTTTTCCTGGGTCACCTGAAGAAACCTTTGCATGAGACATTTTTACGAAAATCTTAATAATTTGTAATATATTTTTTTGTAATGACATTTTTAAGATTAGCTTTTGTTGCAGACTGTCTTTTTTTAACAGTTATCATCTGCATATCGAGAACAAACTATCGAATTCTGTCGCCACCTTCCCACTGTATCTTCAGATTCTATCCTTTCTTAGATATAACATTTTTGAATTGCCCTCTTCTTTACTTTTAAGCTAGTGGTCCTGGGTTCGAATCCCGGTTAGGGCAGATATTTATGTGATGAGCTATTAATATATATTTGTTCCTGAGTCATGGATGTTTTCTATGTATTTAAGTATATATTTCTCAATGTAAGTATTTATATCGATGTCTAGTACCCATAGTACAAGCCTAGAGCTTAGTTTGGGACTAGGTCAATTGGTGGAAGATTGTCCCCTTATATTTATTTACTTTTTTCTATATTTCATATAGGTAAGGATAATTTGAAAGTTGTTCATAATTGACTCGCAATATTAGATCCTGAATGACTGACATAAGTAAGAACGAAGCAAGTTAAAGCTGGTAATATAAAACTGGGCAATAGCATGTCCATGCTTAGTGTAGTAACACAAAAAAACTAACTGAAAAAACCACAAGTTTGATAAAAAAACCTATTTAAAGTTACTTGGTGCTCAGATGATTTTTAGTAGCTACCTCTATACACAATATAGTCGCCTGTATCTCAGGAACCAATCAAGTCTACTAAGAAGTGATAGTTTCCCATATAAATTCGTAATATCGTTCATTGAATACAAAACGGACACATTCCAAAATAATTTGCTGTTGCATTAAAAATCGTATTCGAACCGCTTCTAATTTTAAAATGCAACACTTAATCTTTTCGGCTTGTGTCCGTTTTGTATTCAATGAACAATATGTGCTTTCATTCGTTACTTTTCGGAAGTTTATTATTTGTAGTTTTGGCTGTTGAAGCCCGGGAAAAAAACTACGTTTGCTTTACATTAATTACATAGTAGTTTTTTTTTGTTTAATAACTTTGTAAGCGTACTGGAAATGTCTAACTATTTATGATTAATAGTAGGTTTGTACCCAGAGTCTCTGAATAAAGCTTTAAATAGACACACGGACAGACGGACATAATAAAACGATAAGAGTTCCTTGTTGACTGCGTAACCAAGCGTTTGAGAAGCGGTGCGCTGGTAGATTTTTTGTATGTAATAATGCCCGTGGGATAGAGGCTTATTTCTGAAACATCTTTTTGTGTTAACAATTTTGTCATAGTATTTTTTTTGGTACGTGTAAGTTGTACGTATGATTGTGGAGAGTAATAAAGCAAGATTAATACCTTAAAGAGACGGATGAATTGTGTAAAGATACATGAGAAAGGAGTGAACGTTGAGATGACGGCTAAAAGGGGTGTGTGGAATGACACACATGCTGCTCTGACCCTAGATGATTGGGATAAGAGCAAGGAGATGATGATATGTGTAAGTTGTGCCTTAAATTCAATTTAATTTGTTCAGTGATTATTTAAACTATGACATATTATTGCTTTCGAATGCAATAAGTAAATGCAATTAAATTCCGTTATTGAAAAATGTTTGTGTTATTTGCGTGTGTAGACGCAGCGCTGCGCGAAGGGCTGGAGGACACGCCGACGTACCTGCGCGTGCGGCACTTCAAGTGCGTCGTCTGGCGCGCGATCCCCGTCGGCGTCTCCACGCTGCTCGCCTTCGTCGCGCTCTGCACTAATTACCTCATCGTCTTGTTGCAGTTCATGAGATCCTCAACCTAGTACTAAGTCACACTTTAGTCGCGCAGTCGAGTTTCAATTGTATTTCTAACGTATGCACTTTAGCACTATGTACTATTGAAATGGCACAGTTTTAATGAGGATTTTTTGTAATTTTATCGTTTAGGTTTAAGCTTTAGGCTTAGTTTAGGACTAGGTAAATTTGTGTGAGATTGTTTTTTGATATTTTACTCTATTTAATTCTATGACATTTACAATTGTATATTACTTTGAGTTTCATTAAGTAGATACAATTCCTATTTTTTAAATCATGTTTCAGAGTACAAATTTGTAAAATTCATTGTAGTACTTGATTATCGGAGTGCAAAATAACGTAATCAGGTCAATGGAACCCTAACCCACTACATAATGTTTTCACAGTGACATTATAAAACAATTTGTTTGACACTTTATACAACTTGAATCATAACGTCACTGACACACAGTTGTATGATGGGTCAGGGTTTCATTGGGCAGATAGTATATTTGTAGGTTAGATTACGAGAGGTGGAACAAGGGCGTTGCCGGTGCGCTGTGTCGTTACCGCTGCGTTGTTTTACATATAAGTAAGAATGAAATGCCACACGATGCGTTGAAATACGTGCGTCGCTCTATGTTAAAATAACGTAGAGGACAACGCAACGCTGCGGCAACGCTCGAGATGCATCACTGTTAAGCTCTTAAAAATAACTTCGAAACAGAGGTCCTACTCGTACCATTAGTTATAGACTCGTTATACAAATGCTTAGAACCTATCAGAAAATAAGTAACTTTATAATATTAAGAAGAGTCCCAGAAAGTGGTATATTTAAGAGGCCGTTTCTACTTTTTTGTTGATTATTTTGATGTTATATTTTCACTCATTTCATTAGAATTACAAGCATGGCTTAAATAATTCTCGTGTCGGATTATAAAGGTTATTTAAGTTTAGGTACAGTTTCACAATACTTCAATGTAATTGTGTTGTGGGATATGTAGCTATTGGAAACAGATTATATTTAGCTATAGCCTCGATATGGCGATATAATTGTTCATGCAATGGAAACTAAAACATTAAGAACCTATTTCATTGAAAAAACCAAGACGACTATCGATCAAATTTCATAAAAAAACGAAAATAAGGATTTAACCACAATAACTTCAAATAATGGCAGCTTGCAAATAAAAGGGAATTATAACGCTTTAAAGTCGCGAAATGGTATCAAATATTTGTTTTCGTTAAAGTAGCCTGGAAGATGAATCAGGCAAAAAGAAAGTGGTGATTCTATTCCTCAACATAAAGTTGTGATACGTGAAACATGATAAGAATTTTTAGACCCTTTGTCTAAAGGTCCCTTCAGATAAAAGGACATTTACACAGGCGACATTAAATAAACTGAATTTCTTTGTTTCGTGTATTAAGAGTCAAATGATTCTGCAAGATCCAGGCTTGAACGGTCTGCAATTTTTGGATGCTTTCAAACCTCAAACGGATTTTCGTTATAAAATTACTAAAGACACCGCTTCGTCAATAATGAAATAACTTATTGACAAAGCGGCAATTTAACATTAAGACATTATTTGTGTACATAGGGTATAAAGTTAGTGTTAGCACATTGCCCTGAGGAACACCATAACTAATATTTTCTTTTCCACTAATCTCTCCATTTTGCTAGGTAGTTATATAAATATTAAGAGATACTACGAGACGTAACAATTCTATTTTTTTTAATTGAATCAATGAATGTATGATATTACATTGCAATAAATTGCATTTATGTCAAAGTGCAAGAAATTAAATAAATATGTAGAAACGGCGACAATACAATACAATATTATGGTGACTAAGAGCTTATACTATTTGTCGTATTTCTTCAGGGTAACCAAAACTTACTTAACTGGACATGCAATAATTTAAGTGTATAAACCAAATTAAACCGTTTGCTTACTAAACGTTTGACTTAATAAACCTTGACAAAGTAAAATGATCTTAATGATTCTTTGATCAAAAGAATAAAATGCGGAATGTGCGATAAGTTTTTTGGGAAATTATATTTGGCGATTTTTTTTACCCAAAATACCCTTATAGGTATAGAGATTTTCAATTTGCGTGACGTATTATATTGTTAAGTCATTAGGCTTTGAATTCTGTTACAAATAATAATAATAATAATAATAATAATAATAATAATAATATCAGGGGACTATGTCACACCAATTGACCTAGTCCCAAACTAAGCTCTAGGCTTGTACTATGGGTACTAGACAACGATATAAATACTTATATAGAGAAATATATACTTAAATACATAGAAAACATCCATGACTCAGGAACAAATATTCGCGCTCATCACACAAATATCTGCCCTTACCGGGATTTGAACCCAGGATATATAAATTTAATAAATTTCAATCAACTAAAGATCTGCTGTTTTCAATAAAACATGTTCCCCAATTAAGGACTGAAATTAAGGAACTTTAACTTCACCCTAAATCGACTTTACAATTTCACATGAATTTGCAGCAATACGAAAACACACCAAATGTCTTGCTTCATAAGCTGGAATTGAGTCTTGATGAGAAATATAACTTTGGTCTTTAAACATACAGACATAGGAAGTTAAATTAGTATTAAACAAAAAGGGTTCCTTGTTAAAAAAAAATAACTTTTAAGCGTTTTCAAAAAGTTTTACAGAATAGTCATGCGTAATTTCATTTGATACCGGCTGTGAATGTTAAAAGATCGTCTCAGAAATTGCGGCGTCTACGAGTATATAGAATGATTATTTATTTTACAAAATGTACATTAATTAGTTTTGATTGTCTCAATTTTAGGGCCTAAGCAAATAAGGGTTATCACTTACAACCCTGGTTGCACAAAGTACGCGAGTGGATATATCTCAAGGAAATGTGCCAGATTTTCTATTCCTTTTTCGAATTTCAACAATTAGTTGAGTTAACTACTGATCGAACAACAGGCCCTTAGCAACAGAACTTATGGCCCGACTAGGTATAGCAAGGCTATGGCCACAAGTTCTAAAAATAATAATTGGTTTCCAATAGCAACATATTGCACAACACTATACTATGAGAACTATATTTAAGTTCTAATAATGAGTGTGATTAGAGTGCCTGTGAACTACTTACAGAAGCGCAGTGTCTCATTCCATCACGTCACGAGCGCCCCGTGGTCAACATGATCAGAGAGTTTATTTGTGCATTAAAAATGGGCACTACTAATATAATAAATTTTATTTTTTCGATCAAATTATTGACCTTTATACAATTCTTCTTTGGGCTATACCAAGATTTCCAATGTAACAAAATATTTGTCAAACTTGCGGTCATGTATTGCGTCATAGTGAATACAATCGGCCCTGTTATTTTTCTATCAAATTCCCCTAACACCATCTCAGATATAAGTTCTGTCATTGAACATTATACCTTTGTCTTATATTCAATTTATGTAAAAGAAGATTACTTACATGATTATATCGCTCAAATAATGCGTACTGACATAAAGTTGGGACTCAAATGTAACAAAGTGGAAACTTTATTCTTGCGCGTTTTATCTTTCGTAATGTTAGCTATAATTTATTTATTCTTCTGTACCAGTATCAGCGAAGCATCAAAATATGATATATGTGCAAAATTTGTGACTGTTACTCAATTAATGTCATATATTCCCACAATAATCATGCTGGAATTATTCCGTAATAGAGTGCGTTTGCTTAAAACTTCTATTGAATTCTGTTTTGAACATGACACAGACTTTCGAGAAGAAACCGCAGCTTTCAAGTTGAATAAAATCAAGAAATACATCTACATTTACAAACATCTCCTGGATAACATAACTAACAACTTTAATCACATCAAACTTGTGGTAAGCAACTTCAAAATTATACAAATTATGTTTGTACATTCATGTCACTAAATAGAAAGCTTTATTTTTCAGGTAATGCTCAAGATTGTGAATTGTTTTAAAATTATTTTATTCACGTCGTATGCCGTATTTATCTTCTATTTCAATTGGAACTGAGGTAAGTCATTGGTAGATTATTGTTGTGACTAGCGATCGATATTAAGAGAGGGTCAGCTGTTTATGAAAATTAACGCTCGAGGAAAGATTTCTTAACCCACTAATATAATCGTGCTACTTTGCTGTTTTGTTTTCAGTCGCTAATAAGCTTCTTCTTACTTAGTTACTTGTTAAAACGCATGGAGTAGCTCTTTGTATTTGATGATCACAACAAAACAACCGCGTATATATTGTCACGTATCTGAATTTCTATTAGAATAAAGATGTGTTGCGATATATTTGGCACTTTGGATATTAAAGACTACTTGATGCTGACTGTAAAGATATACTTATGTACAACTTTATAAAAGTGTAACTTGAATGTTAAATGATTCATGTGGAATAATCAGTAGATTTGTCAAAATATTAATATTTATTCACATTACTGTATTATTTGTGTATTAAACCGTCTTCGTCAAATGTTTAAACACTTGACCGCGTTCAACTAAACCTTACGAAAAAAACTATTGTCAAATGAAATTCTTGTTAGAGAGCTTGTAACCAATCGCAGATTCTTGTTTTTGAAACGTTGTAAAACCTTACTAAAATTACTGTGTACTCAACGTTATATCAATGTCTGGCATAAATGTCTTCAAACCTTAATCAATTAACATTTTAGTTGATTATCGAAACCACTTGATACCTACATAAGATCTTTTTGAAATCAAAAAGTGGGTGTTTTGCAGCGGCTTTGGCAGTCATTTTGTTTGAGGTTACCCTTCCATACTTATTATTTTTTGATGGATTTTTACCCTATGGTAAAGTCACCAGTGGTCAGCCAGAGACGTCGACCTTACACGAGTGCGAAGAGTGGGAAATATGTCTTTCGTACTCTTCCCACTCATACAAAGTATAGGCCGCCTTCAGGTTTTCACCCGTGTATAACACAAAACTCTTCACCACACTACAGCGAGGAAAATAAGAAAAAGGGTTTGTACTATCAATATCAGGTTTTCCGTATTCCACAGGTGTTAATACGTCGTTGTCACTCGAATCATTAATTTTTAATAACAAAACAAACTAGAAAACCATGAATATTTAACGTTGATGGCTTGATTGAAAAGTTTTGTCTCAAGTTTTTTTTATTATTTCGGATGCGTTTTGTTCACTCATCGACTTAGTTGGAATGTCAAAACATTGTGTCCGGTTTTACAACAAGAATGAAGGTTAATTTTGAATGCTGATATTTATGAATTAAAATAAAGTTGTAAGACTGTATTTAGTGTTTTTACTCGATGTAATTCATTAATTTTGATGTTAAAAATTCAGCACTTTTTACGTTTTACGTTTTGTTAGCTGTCAAATATCACTTAAGCTGCCTTCAAAAGTCAAAACTCTTTCTTCACACGTCGATAAAAATCGATTTTCTCAATAGATATCAAACAAACAAAAAATTATGTAAATATTAAATTTCCCCATTTTCCCGTGGGGGTTAAATAAATATTCCTTTTGCTGTGACAGTGCTATTTCGAGCGTAATGGCGAAATTTATGTGAAAATTGTTTGTTTCAGGTTAATTATAAAAAAGGCAGTTTCGTCTTTCTTGCTATTATTATTTTAATGACTTGTGTGCCACCATTGCTGGCTGAATTGGCTGCCAATGAAGTCGATAAGATAAGAACATTATTGACGGACCAACTGCTGAAGTGCGAAGGTAAAACATCAAAAACATTACGCTTTTCCTGGGTCGCCTGAAGAAACCTTTGCATGAGACGTTTATACGAAAAACTTAATAATTGTAATAATTTTTTGCAGTAATGTCATTTTAAGGTTACCTATCTGAACCCCGAAAAATGTTTGTCCGAATTTTGGTTCGACAAATATTATTCGACAATTATGGTTTGGTTTTTTTTACGTTTACCCGAAAGATCAGTTCGAATAATATATTCATTTAGTCATTACTTGTTTTGATTTTTTACTGATTTGATAAATTATCTATTCCCTATTACTGGTTTCGGCGTATAAACAGTTGTCCAATGTAATGGTTTGTCAATTTATCTATTTCCCATTTCTGATTTTACCTTAGTATCCTTTGCCCAATGTAATGGATTGTTTTATTAATAGTTTACCTATTATTAAATCGACTATGTTATGTTTGATATTTTCTGGGCAGAAAAAAAAATAACCTCGAAGGCCAAGGCGGGAGCAGAGCTCCCGCCTTGGCCTTCTAACCTAACCTATCCGAACCGGTTCTGCCCTAATTCGTCTTTCTACTAAAACTAATTACAAGTAATATTTTTTGGGCGAAAATGAATATTTGACGTAACTTAGTGAAATCTATATGTAGCATTGATGAAGTGAAAATTTGGTTACGAAACAAAATACTTAACGATCCCTAAGCTATTTGTAGCATTGGTGTAATGAAAAATAGGCTATGAAATAACATACGTAACAATACATAGGGCAAGTGACTATAAGGTGAAAAGTTACTCGGACTAAAGATATGTTTACGTAATGTAAAATAGTGAAGTAAGAAATTGACGACACGTGCCATCGGAGAAACGATAAAAAAGGAAACGTTTTCGGTGAAATGAAATTCGGTCAAAAAATTTCGAGGTCGCGATAGGTAACCTCATTTTAAACATGAGCTTTTGTCTGTTTTCTGCTTTTTGCCTGTCTTTTTTAACGGGTATGATCTGCCTATCGAGAACAAACTTTTTTACTACCGCGCAGAGATCCTGTCGCCACCTTCCAACTCCATCTACAGATCCTTTTCTATAAATATATAAATATAAGGGGACAATCTCACACCAATTGACCTAGTCCCAAACTAAGCTCTAGGCTTGTACTATGGGTACTAGGCAACGATATAAATACTTATATAGAGAAACTAGCGACTCGCCCTCGCTTCGCTTCGGTTTATTTGAGTTTTCTGTAACACTCGTACATAAAACAGAGTTTATTATACATAAAAACCTTCCTCTTGGATCACTCTATCTATTAAAAAAAATCGCATCAAAATCCGTTGCGTAGTTTTTAAGATTTAAGCATACATAGGGACAGACAGCGGGAAGCGACTTTGTTTTATACTATGTAGTGATGATGATATACGAGTATACATACTTACTTTTTTTTAGAGTTGTTGGTAATTCTGTAGCTCTGCCTACCCCACTCTGGGAATAAAGGCGTGAGTTTATGTATGTATGTATGTATGTATACTTAAATATATTAGAAAACATCCATGACTCAGGAACAAATATATATTAATAGCTCATCACATAAATATCTGCCCTTACCGGGATTCGAACCCAGGACCACTAGCTTCGTAGGCAGGCTATCCTAAATAGATATCTGTACGATCCAAGTTTTAATACCATAATTGAAAGTGGTTCAAAATTGACTTGCAATATTTGAACCGGAATGTCTGACATAAGCAAGAACAAAGCAAGTGAAAGCTTGTAATATTGGGTCCTTACCTATGAAATTGGAGTTTTTTTTTTACGCATTTTATTTTGTACGTGATTTAGTACTTAATGTTAAAAAATTTAGTGTGAACTCAACTCTTTATATGTGCTGCGAGTTCAAGTGTTTAAATTACGCAGAGTTTCATGTAGCTATTTTTAAGTAATTAGGATATGTATAATTTATAGCTTAGAAGTGTCCAATATTCCTGATAGATTTTTTTATTTACTGAACAACTTCTATCTTATTACCATGCAAATACCATGCAATGTCACGGAAACTGTTTTAAAGTTAGGCTTATTTGTAATAGTAGTGTTTTTTGGTACCTGTAAGTTCTGTTGTACCATAGCACATTCATAACGGTACTCGCACCCTTGCTGTAATAAATCTTATAAAACGTTATAGAACACGATAACATCCACTAACACTTTATAACATTTTGTTACAACTTTAACATAATTGTTTAAAACATCTAACATGTTTTAAATAATCACGTTATAGTGTTCACTGGTAAAATTTAAAACATGTTTGTCACCGTATTGTAATTTTTTATGTAAAATTTAAAAAGTTTTTTTTTGTTTTTTTTGCGTGTGTAGACGCAGCGCTGCGCGAGGGGCTGGAGGACGCGCTGACGTACCTGCGCGTGCGGCACTTCAAGTGCGTCGTCTGGCGCGCGATCCCCGTCGGCGTCTCCACGCTGCTCGCCTTCGTCGCGCTCTGCACTAATTACCTCATCGACTTGATGCAGTTCATGAAATCCTAATCCAAGTTGTCATAGGCACATAGTCGACTACTGACTGATTTTTGTAATGTATGCACTTTTGCACTTTTGAAATAGCACAGGCCTAGAGCTTAGTTTTGGATTTTGTCAATTTGTGTGAGATTTTTCCCAAATGTTTTATTTAAATAAATGGTATAGTATTTTTAACTGTTTTTTTTTTCAACTTCGATGGTTGACAGAATTCCTAATTGAAAAAAAACAATATTTTTTGTACAATTTATAATTTTAGCCGAAATCCACGTTAGAGCTTTATTGTTTGAAAAACAATATGGCACCCGCTAAAAGAAAGAGGATGAAAAAAAATATATATTTTATATTATAACAATATAGGTCTCAAATAAAAGATAAGTAGTAATAATTTGACAGGAAAATAAAAAAAGTACGTAAAATTAAATGTCGAGTAATAAACTCATTTTCCTACAAAGAAAGTTACGCTTGTAATTTATCACTTGTAGCTTCATGACATTAAGAAATCAAGCGCAAAAGAGTGTGAAACAAAATGATTAAAAAAAAAACTCGTCTTTAGCAAAAAACAACATTATTAATTTAAATCGGTATTAATATCAATAAGTATAATTGGTCTTACTGTTTTTATAGATTATACAGCTGGTTTTTCGCTTTTTAATTATTTTTTACTGCGTTTTTTTTTTTAAATTTAGTTTTTAATATATGTGTTTAGTGTTTAATGTAGGCCGTACGGGCACTTTTACACGTCAAGAATCTACCAGCGCTTCCCAAGAGGAGACACTGGTGAGAAGAAACGCCGCAAGAAACTCAGCAGTCAGTCATTTTTTAAACATATTACAATGGTACTACTTAATAATAATATAAAGCAATAAATATGAAATAAAATATAATATCAAATAACATGCGTAGATCAGCAGGAAAACATGCCAAAAATCTTACGTGAGAGATAAAAGAAGAAAAAGGAGAAAAAAAAGAACTAAAACCCACCTATTTATATTAGTTTATAACTTATAACACGGTGCAAAATGACCACATTAAAGTTTCGATACATTTCCCTACATCAACGGTATCCCCTAGACAAGGTAAGGCTTTTTGCAATTGATCAAATTATTATTGACTATGTTTCGGGTTTAGACCGTGCATTTTTATCTGTTGGATAGTCCTCGACCCCAGGAGGTATAATACGCTTTAGACATTAACGACTTCTTCAAGTATTTTTTAAGTGCTGGAAAGGGTAACTTTAGAACTACGTCAGGTAATTTGTTATAGAAATGAATGCGGAATTTTCGAATAGCGATTTTATTTTTATTTCTAGTATTTAAATTATGTATATCAGAATTCTTGGTAAAATAATCTAAAATCTTTATAACATAAATAATATTTTCATAAATAAATTGAGACGCTACAGTGAAGATATTAATTTCTTAAAAAAGTTCTCTTAGGCGGACTTGCGCGGACCAGAGTTAGCCCTTAACCCAGAGTTAAGCGTCTACTTTTGTACGTGGTTTGCCGCCTAACCTCGGGTTAAGACGCTAACTCTGGTCCACGCAAGTGGGCCTTAAGGAGTCACGGGAATTTAAGTTGCAAATAGAACGAATGCCCCTTTTTTGTAAAACAAATATAGTTTGTATGTCAGCAGCCTTACCCCAAACCAGAATACCGTACGACATGACACTATGGAAATAACTAAGTATAATAAACTAAGCGAGCTGTCTCAACATTGGTTAATTGTCTAATTTTCCTAACGGCGTAAGCTGCCGAGCTTAGTTTATCTGCCAGTACAGCTATATATGGGGACTCCATTGCAAATTGTTATCTATTATTTTTACAATGTAAACAACTTAATTAGGACACAAATGCGCTATATTAGCATTAATAGAACTAGGTACGTTAAATTATGACCAACATGCTTGTACAGTGGGTATAATCGTCGTTATAACTAAAAAAAAACATGATGCTCTAGGAAATCATGTTTTTAAGTAATAACTCCTCACAAATTTGAAAATCATAGTCAGTTTCTAGCGTCGCTATGACCTAACGCACTCGCAATCTCAATTTTATTGGCTTCAAAGCGGAACAATTGCTTTCATTTTGTATGCACACAAGCCTTCGATTTTCAAAATGAAAACAATTGCGATTGCGAGTGCGTTAAGCAATAGGCCCTCTGGTCACCTAATAGTAAGTGGGATCTGAAACCGAAAAACATGAAATATTAAGATTTCAATCCTAAGACTAAAAATGCGATACTGACACTAGAAAAGAAATCCTAAGGCCATTTTCACTATAAATGCCCTCAGAAAAAAGGGCGTATGTCTCGCAGAACCGCATATGAATTAGTGTTTTTTTTTTAAATAGAGGTTAAATTTACTTGTACTTTTTTATAGCTACTTCTTTTTACAATCGGCAGATCATGAGCAAATATGAAGAGTGAGTTATTTCGTTTGCAATCGACAATCCATCAACTATCCTATTCCTGATTTACAGGAGTTTTATGCAACCACTACACTGAAACCTGCTGGGTAGTGATTCTGTAAACAACGCCGGTCATGCGGACTGTCGAGTGATATCCAAGCGGCGAGATTAAGTAGTCCCGTCAATGCGAACAAAACACATTGTAGCGCGTGCATTTTCAATTTAGCAGCACGATGATGGGTCGAACGTATAAGGCTGCTTAATTGAAAATGCACGCGCTACAATGTGTTTTGTTCGCACTGACGGGACTACTTAATCTCGCCGCTTGGATATCACTCGACAGTCCGCACGACCGGCGTTGTTTACAGAATCACTACCCTGTTCACTACAAGTTCCAAACAGATTTTAATAAAGTTGCGTTTGAGAACGAAACGGAAGTTGACTACGACGATGTATCCGATACAGCAGTGTTTTTCTTACACAGAAATCGATGATTGCCGGCTTAGAATAGTGCCACTCCATGTCTTCCTGTGGAAGTCTTAAGAGATGACTAAGGGATTAAAGGTGTGTAGTATTGTTAGGCGATGGGCTTGCAACCTGTCACTAATATACACATGGTAAACATCTTAGCCTGTTAACAACAAGTTGTTAGAGTTGTTGGTAATTCTGTAACTCTGCCTACCCCACTCTGGGATGAAGGCGTGACGGTATGTATGTATGTATGTATGTAAATTGATGATCTTTCAGATGAGCCTTGGTTTTTTGAGGAGAACGATCATAATAGATCCGAAGTACGAAGCGTCGTGTATTATGCTATTGCCACTGATTAGGCCAATCCAAAGATAAGGGGGGCTTACATCACTGCAATTTCGTATTACCTAACGGTACCCCTACCCTGTTCCGAAGAATAAACAAAACTTGGGAGTCTTAGTATCATTAATGATGTGACTAATTACGTTATATACGACCATAATAATAATAATAATATATAATTATATTTATTAATTATATTTATGTTTGACGACTGGCCTAGTTGGTAGTGACCCTGCCTATGAAGCTAGCGGTCCTGGGTTCAAATCCCGGTAGGCAGATATTTCTGTGATGAGCGCGAATATTTGTTTATGAGTCTTGGATGTTTTCTATATATTTAAGTATATATTTCTCTACATAAGTATTTATATTGTAGTCTAGTACTCATGGTACAAGTGAAGTGCTTAGTTTGGGACTAGGTCAATCGGTGTGACCTTGTCCCCGGATATTTATTTATTTATTTATTATTTACATATCATCCGGTAGTCTTATCGAACTAACTTTAGGGGGCTCCCTTACTATACGGTGAACCGAATATCAGATGGAGATTACGGAAACCCGATCGATGCGAGTAAACATGCAGTGGATTTCTACTGACTGAAAATATGATGATAAAAATCGCTTTTTTTGTCTGTGTGTACCCATTACACACGAAGACAAACGGGAGCCTACTATTAAAACTTCGTTGTGCACCTGTCCGATAGCTGGTGGAAATTTACATCCGAATCAATGAAGTTTCTAAAAATATAGTCCTCCATGGAAACATATCCCACAACAAATATTTAATGAAGTACTTAAAGTTTAATTATTATGAGGTTTTGAGCACACTCATGCTTCATTTGAGCCTAGAGCGTCGCCCGAGCTGCAGTGTCCCGTCGCGATAAACATGATCCGAGAGTTCATATCTAGCCTTAAAACGGCCTCTGCCAACATCGTTGACTTCATGTTCTCTCTAAAACTATTAATCTTCATAAAATTCTTGTTCGGGTTACACCAAGAAATTAAAACTAGCAAAATCATCGGTCAACTTGCGATCACCTATTGCATCTGCGTCAATACATTCATTCCTGTTTATCTTTTGTTAACTTCCCCGATTGAAATTGACTATTTTAACGGGTTCTGCGAACATTATGTTTTCGTTTTATTTTCAATTTACATGAAAGACGAATATCTACATGATTATATTGACCAAATACGTAAAGTTGACGTAAAGTTAGGACTCAACTCAATCAAAGTGGAAACTCTTATTTTGCGCATTTTGAGTTTATTTATTTTCTTTTCTTTGTACACGTTCTTTTTTAACGGTATTAGCAATAGTTCTCTAACTCAGTTTTGTGCGAGATATATAACCGTTACTCAGTTTTTGGTTTTTGTTCCCACAATAACTATGCTGGAATTATTTCGCAGTAGAGTTAGTTTACTGCGACACTCTATTGAATTCTCTTTTGCCCATGACCATAACTTTCAAGAAGGAACAGTCGCGTATAAGCTGAAGACGATCAAGAAACACATCTACATTTACAAGCACCTTCTAAATAATATACAGAAACGCTTTAATTTCATCAAGTTTGTGGTAAGGAACTTTATTGAACAAAGTCAAACATGTTTTAAAGCATAATTTGATTATTCATTTCAGGTATTAGTCAAGTTAGCCTTTTGGTTTGAACGCCTAATGACGATGGCGTATATTAAATTGGTTAAAATGGCAAATGGAACGGAAGTAAGTAGAACAAAACCTGTTTTTTTTTATGAACACATTGAACGTTAAATTACTTCATAAACATATGTTTATTATCATTACCATCGGCCTATATCAGTCCACTGCTGGACGTAGGCCTCCCCTAATATGCGCCATTTTAGCCTGTCCTTAGCTTGTCGCATTCAACATCTCTGTCCTTCTAAGCCAATAAGCAGTATCTTCAACAGTCACCAAAGCAGATTCAATTCTATGTCCTTAATGATAAGGTTGATATAACTTCAGGAGGTTTATCTTAGTTACTGCGTTTTTGCTTAGGACCGCAGATCTGCCAGCAGCATTTCGCAAATGATCAGTCCATCTCTCCATCTTGCCGGGCACATAGTAGACGCCCTACTATGTGTGCCGTGCCGCGGTCTCCAGTCAAGAACACGTCTACCCCAACGGTTATTGATTCTTCTACAGATATGTCCAGCCCACTGCCATTTCAGCTCGTTAATTATCTGTGTTATGTCGGTTACTTTAATTCTCTGTTGGATAACATCGTTACGGATTTTATCCTTTAGAGAGACTCCGAGCATTGCAAGCTCCATATTCATGCTGAGGCAGATGCTAGGCTGTCCAGCATTTGTTGGAGCTCCTCCAACGACTCCGCCATCAAGACTACGATTATGCTAATCGTGAGTTTGTACTGATACTCTTACCTTTCCAGTCCAACGTCTTAAACAAATCTTCCAATGACCTTGACCTGTGATCGAAGGCCTTCCACAGACGCCAAGCAAAGTGACCTATTATGCTCTTCGGACTTCTGTGTAATCAGCCTTACAGTGTGATTGTGATCCATGGTGACGTACCCCAAGCATAGTGACCTATTATACTCTTCGGACTTCTGTATAATCAGCCTTACAGTGTGATGGTGATCCATGGTGATATACCCCGTGCGAACCCCGGCTTGCTCTAGGGGCTGGAGCTAGTCAAGTCAATTCATGGGTCTGTAGTTTTTAAGAAGGGTTTTGTGTCCCTTTTTATAGAACAGTACCTACCAATATTTCCCCCTGCCACGCCTTTGGAGTGGTCCCACAGGGAATGATAAAGCTTAACAGATTCCGAAGCTCCTTGACAACAGGGGCTCCTTTTGCCTTCTGCCTTCCGAAGCTCTGAAGTAATTCCATCTTCACCAGGGGGTTTTTCTGTTTTTAGGCTACCTTAGAGCCAACACGATCTTGTCTTCGCTCATTTCTGATAGTTTGTCAGTATAGTGGCGTGTCAGGGCGGCTCTGAAATAGGCTCTAGCTGTGATGCTGTGGCTAAGGGACATGTGTGGCGTAATGGCGGCCATATAAGTCTTCGATCTCAGCCAAAATCTCCGGCCTCCGGTTTAACTACAGGTTACTGCCCTCATGTATTGTGAGCTTCGTCAGGTGGCTCCTTCCAAGCTGCTGAGTGAATACTTTGGACCCTCAGTTTTGCTCTATCGCCTACTCAGTGAGGCTTATGTTTGAGCTCCAGGGGTTACGCCGTACGAGTACCATCTTCGTGATTCGCTTGTTTAGGTCTGACCTTTCTGACGTAGTCGATTGGGTAGGTACATCATCAGTGGGTTCCACCGCAATGAATCTATCAGCAAGAAGTTTTTGAAACTTCTCACTACCCGCCATAACATGGAGCGGATTTTGTCGGAGCGTGGACTTCATCAGACGGCTTCTTTTCAGTTTCAACTTGATATTCAGAGAGCCTCAAACAAGTTCGTGATCAGATCCGGTGTTGAACCTGTTGATCACAGAGACATCTCTGAAAACGTGCCGTTTATCCGTCATGATGACTTTGACAAGTTCACTACTAAATACTATACTTTTGTATTTCTTACTTAACTTGACTTGGTTCTAGAGCCATAAAGGCATTATGTTTATTAAATATTTAACTATTTTTAGGACGGATTACTGATAGGCACTTGCATATACATTTTATCAAATCTTGTTTATGCTTGTGTGCCGCCATTGCTGGCAGAAGTAGCTGCCAATGAAGTAGATAAAATTAAAACGATACTGGCCGATCATCTCTTGACGTGCAGAGGTGTGTATAAATTCTTTCTTATTTATCACTTCATTAACCACCGTGATAGGCAAACCGGATACCCTTGCACTAGTGTACTAATGAACATGACGTCACAAGAACAAGAACAAGAACTGGAATCCCTTGTTAATTCTTGGCTCAAGGCTTATCTGATAGCTCATGAGACTTCCAAATGGAGAGCTGTATATATTTTAGCAGAAACAAGTATTTTTGATTATTATGGTCTTTACAAATCTGTCATAATAAAGTAACAACAAATCACAAAACAGTAAGTACTTAAATAAAATACAAATATCACGCTTTTTTAACAATTAAAAACTTTCGCTCCTCATGATTCCGTCAAGCTTGCAATTTCTGAAATAACCTTTGAATCTAAAGAAGTCATTAATAGTTATTTTTAAGTTAATAAGAATAGGGAATATCCGTGACTTTTTTTCACAGCTTCAATAAAAAAATCATGTAACTGCAAGGGTTATCTAAACGAGCCGAGGTTATCTAATTTAGTTCCTCTGCTTGGGCTCTGGGGTAAAAACCAGACAACTTTGTATGGACATTGGTTTATTTAAAAAAAAACACATAATTACTGAATATTGTATAAAACTATCAGAAATGCATTTGAATACGTGGATTTTTCCGTCCGTTTTTGTAGTGTGTGTTGTTTGCGTGCGTAGACGCGGCGCTGAGCGAGGGGTTGGAGGATGCGCTGACGTACCTGCGCGTGCGGCACTTCAAGTGCGTCGTCTGGCGCGCGATCCCCGTCGGCGTCTCCACGCTGCTCGCCTTTGTCGCGCTCTGCACTAATTACCTCATCGTCTTGATGCAGTTCATGAGATCCTCAACCTAGTACTAAGTCACACCTTTAGTCGCGCAGTCGAGTTTCAATTGTAATATCTAACGTATGCACTTTTGCACTATGTACTATTGAAATGGCACAGTTTTAATGAGGATTTTTTGTAATTTTATCGTTTAGGTTTTAGCTTTAGGCTTAGTTTAGGACTAGGTAAATTTGTGTGAGATTGTTTTTTGATATTTTACTCTATTTAATTCTATGACATTTATCTATTTTTTAAATCATGTTTCAGAGTACAAATTTTAGAAAAATCATTGTAGTACTTGATTTTCGGAGTGCAAAATAACGTAGTCAGGTCAATGGAACCCTAACCCACTGCATAATGTTTTCACAGTGACATTATAAAACAATTCGTTTGACACTTTATACAACTTGAATCATAACGTCACTGACACACAGCTGTATGATGGGTCAGGGTTTCATTGGGCTGATAGTATATTTGTAGGTTAGATTACGAGAGGTGGAACAAGGGCGTTGCCGGTGCGCTGTGTCGTTACCGCTGCGTTTTTTTACATATAAGTAAGAATGAGATGCCACACAATGCGTTGAAATACGTGCGTCGCTCTATGTTAAAATAACGTAGATGACAACGCAACGCTGCGGCAACGCTCGAGATGCATCACTGTTAAGCTCTTAAAAATAACTTCGAAACAGAGGTCCTACTCGTACCATTAGTTATAGACTCGTTATACAAATGCTTAGAACCTATCAGAAAATAAGTAACTTTATAATATTAAGAAGAGTCCCAGAAAGTGGTATATTTAAGAGGCCGTTTCTACTTTTTTGTTGATTATTTTGCTGTTATATTTTCACTCATTTCATTAGAATTACAAGCATGGCTTAAATAATTCTCGTGTCGGATTATAAAGGTTATTTAAGTTTAGGTACAGTTTCACAATACTTCAATGTAATTGTGTTGTGGGATATGTAGCTATTGGAAACAGATTATATTTAGCTATAGCCTCGATATGGCGATATAATTGTTCATGCAATGGAAACTAAAACATTAAGAACCTATTTCATTGAAAAAACCAAGACGACTATCGATCAAATTTCATAAAAAAACGAAAATAAGGATTTAACCACAATAACTTCAAATAATGGCAGCTTGCAAATAAAAGGGAATTATAACGCTTTAAAGTCGCGAAATGGTATCAAATATTTGTTTTCGTTAAAGTAGCCTGGAAGATGAATCAGGCAAAAAGAAAGTGGTGATTCTATTCCTCAACATAAAGTTGTGATACGTGAAACATGATAAGAATTTTAAGACCCTTTGTCTAAAGGTCCCTTCAGATAAAAGGACATTTACACAGGCGACATAAAATAAACTGAATTTATTTGTTTCGTGTATTAAGAGTCAAATGATCCTGCAAGATCCAGGCTTGAACGGTCTGCAATTTTTGGATGCTTTCAAACCTCAAACGGATTTTCGTTATAAAATTACTAAAGACACCGCTTCGTCAATAACGAAATAACTTATTGACAAAGTGGAAATTTAACATTAAGACATTACTTGTGTACATAGGGTATAAAGTTAGTGTTAGCACATTGCCCTGAGGAACACCATAACTAATATTTTCTTTTCCACTAATCTCTCCATTTTGCTAGGTAGTTATATAAATATTAAGAGATACTACGAGACATGTAACAATTCAATTTTTTTTAATTGAATCAATGAATGTATGATATTACATTGCAATAAATTGCATTTATGTCAAAGTGCAAGAAATTAAATAAATATGTAGAAACGGCGACAATACAATACAATATTATGGTGACTAAGAGCTTATACTATTTGTCGTATTTCTTCAGGGTAACCAAAACTAACCTAACTGGACATGCAATAAGTTAAGTGTATAAACCAAATTAAACCGTTTGCTTACTAAACGTTTGTCTTAATAAACCTTGACAAAGTAAAATGATCTTAATGATTCTTTGATCAAAAGAATAAAATGCGGAATGTGCTATAAGTTTTTTGGGAAATTATATTTGGCGATTTTTTTACCCAAAATACCCTTATAGGTATAGAGATTTCCAATTTGCGTGACGTATTATATTGTTAAGTCGTATTATAGTGTTGTATAGTTGTTGTGTTGTTAGTGGCTTTGAATTCTGTAACAAATAAATTTCAATCAACTAAAGATCTGCTGTTTTCAATAAAACATGTTCCCCAATTAAGGACTGAAATTAAGGAACTTTAACTTCACCCTAAATCGACTTTACGATTTCACATGAATTTGCAGCAATACGAAAACACACCAAATGTCTTGTTTCATAAGCTGGAATTGAGTCTTGATGAGAAATATAACTTTGGTCTTTAAACATACAGACATATGAAGTTAAATTAGTATTAAACAAAAAGGGTTCCTTGGTAAAAAAAAAAAACTTTTAAGCGTTTTCAAAAAGTGAAATTTACAGAATAGTCATGCGTAATTTCATTTGATACCGGCTGTGAATGTTAAAAGATCGTCTCAGAAATTGCGGCGTCTACGAGTATATAGAATGATTATTTATTTTACAAAATGTACATTAATTAGTTTTGATTGTCTCAATCTTAGGGCCTAAGCAAATAAGGGCTATCACTCACAACCCTGGTTGCACAAAGTACGCGAGTGGATATATCTCAAGGAAATGTGCCAGATTTTCTATTCCTTTTTCGAATTTCAACAATTAGTTGAGTTAACTACTGATCGGACAACAGGCCCTTAGCAACAGAACTTATGGCCCGACTAGGTATAGCAAGGCTATGGCCACAAGTTCTAAAAATAATAATTGGTTTCCAATAGCAACATATTGCACAACACTATACTATGAGAACTATATTTAAGTTCTAATAATGAGTGTGATTAGAGTGCCTGTTAACTACTTACAGAAGCGCAGTGTCTCATTCCATCACGTCACGAGCGCCCCGTGGTCAACATGATCAGAGAGTTTATTTGTGCATTAAAAATGGGCACTACCAATAAAATAAATTTTATTTTTTCGATCAAATTATTGACCTTTATACAATTCTTCTTTGGGCTATACCAAGATTTCAAATGTAACAAAATATTGGTCAAACTTGCGGTCATGTATTGCGTCATAGTGAATACAATCGGCCCTGTTATTTTTCTATCAAATTCCTCTTACATCATCTCAGATATAAGTTCTGTCATTGAACATTATACCTTTGTCTTATATTCAATTTATGTAAAAGAAGATTACTTACATGATTATATCGCTCAAATAATGCGTACTGACATAAAGTTGGGACTCAAATGTAACAAAGTGGAAACTTTATTCTTGCGCGTTTTATCTTTCGTAATGTTAGCTATAATTTATTTATTCTTCTGTACCAGTATCAGCGAAGCATCAAAATATGATATATGTGCAAAATTTGTGACTGTTACTCAATTAATGTCATATATTCCCACAATAATCATGCTGGAATTATTCCGTAATAGAGTGCGTTTGCTTAAAACTTCTATTGAATTCTGTTTTGAACATGACACAGACTTTCGAGAAGAAACCGCAGCTTTCAAGTTGAGAAAAATCAAGAAATACATCTACATTTACAAACATCTCCTGGATAACATAACTAACAACTTTAATCACATCAAACTTGTGGTAAGCAACTTCAAAATTATACAAATTATGTTTGTACATTCATGTCACTAATAGAAAGCTTTATTTTTCAGGTAATGCTCAAGATTGTGAATTGTTTTAAAATTATTTTATTCACGTCGTATGCCGTATTATCTTCTATTTCAATTGGAACTGAGGTAAGTCATTGGTAGATTGTTGTTGTGACTAGCGATCGATATTAAGAGAGAGTCAGCTGTTTATGAAAATTAACGCTCGAGGAAAGATTTCTTAACCCACTAATAAAATCGTGCTACTTTGCTGTTTTGTTTTCAGTCGCTAATAAGCTTCTTCTTACTTAGTTACTTGTTAAAACGCATGGAGTAGCTCTTTGTATTTGATGATCACAACAAAACAACCGCGTATATATTGTCACGTATCTGAATTTCTATTAGAATAAAGATGTGTTGCGATATATTTGGCACTTTGGATATTAAAGACTACTTGATGCTGACTGTAAAGATATACTTATGTACAACTTTATAAAAGTGTAACTTGAATGTTAAATGATTCATGTGGAATAATCAGTAGATTTGTCAAAATATTAATATTTATTCACATTACTGTATTATTTGTGTATTAAACCGTCTTCGTCAAATGTTTAAACACTTGACCGCGTTCAACTAAACCTTACGAAAAAAACTATTGTCAAATGAAATTCTTGTTAGAGAGCTTGTAACCAATCGCAGATTCTTGGTTTTGAAACGTTGTAAAACCTTACTGAAATTACTGTGTACTCAACGTTATATCAATGTCTGACATACTCGTAAATGTCTTAAAACCTTAACTCAATTAACATTTAGTTGATTATCGAAACCACTTGATACCTACATAAGATCTTTTTGAAATCAAAAAGTTGGTGTTTTGCAGCGGCTTTGGCAGTCATTTTGTTTGAGGTTACCCTTCCATACTTATTATTTTTTAATGTATAGGGTAAAGGCACCAGTGGTCAGCCAGAAACCAGGTAGTCGACCTTACACGAATGCGAAGAGTGGGAAATATGTCTTTCGTACTCTTACCACTTATAAAAAAAAAAAAAAAAAAGATAAAAGATGTTTATTCAGTAAGTAGGCCGCACGGGCACTTTTACACGTCAAAAATCTAACAGCGCTTCGCAAGAGACCACTGCTGAGAAGAAGCGCCGCAAGAAACTCAACAGTTAGTCGTTTTTTAAATATACAATTTTAAAACTTAACCTAGCATTATATAAAACAAAGAATCTAACATACGATAAGAAATAAATGTATTCACGCGTAGTTGAGCAGGAAAATGTGTCAAAACTCTGAGTTTTCTCCAGAACTAATTGGTAGTAAGTAATAGAAAATAATTATGAAAATTATACTTAATTATGATGGTGTAATACAACTACATAAAAAGTTTCGATACATTCTCCTACAGAAACCGTGTCAACTAGACTATATACAATGTTTACATATTTCTTACGATTAAGTTATTATTAAGTTATTTGGGTGTTTAGTTTAGGCCAAGCACTTTTATCTGATAGATAGTCCTCGACCCTATAGTAAGCTTTAGACATCAGCGACTTTTTCAAGTAAGTTTTAAGTACTGGAAATGGTAACTTTAAAACTTCTTCAGGTAATTTATTATAGAAATGGATGCATTGACCTACAAATGATTTAAAAACCTTACGAACACGAAATTTTTTAGTAGCTATTTTATTTTTATTTCTTGTATTAAAATTATGTATATCACAATTCTTAATAAAAGTATAGGCAAAGGCCGGCTTCAGGTTTCTGGCTGACCTAGTGACTTTATCCTATATTGCATAACATCGGCCACGACATTGTGGTACGGGAATAGGTATTTAAATTTGAAAAACTTTCTACGGAAACAAATAACGCTTTGTTTTGCATCTGTGTGGGTCGTGCACCAATTCACGATGCAACTTGACATTTCTGCAGCATTATTTAAATCCGGTAATCATAACGCACCTTCAGTAGAACAAGGGCACAATATACTATATGATTATAGGGGCAATTGTGCCCTTGTCCTACCGAAGGTGCGATAAAAATGGTAGTAGTTTTGTTGAAATTTTTAAACAACTGTTTGACACTACGTCAGAAAGTCGACTAATAGACGGTTCGGCACTAAGTCAAAATAGTTATTATATATATATATATTAAACGGGGAAAGTTGTAATTTACCTGCGAGTGTTCATTTGAAACATGAGCTAGCGAAAGTATTCTATGGTTCAAAAATAGAATCCTGAGCGTAGCGAGTGTTTCAACACACTTCCCGTAAAATAACTTTTCACCCGTGTATAACACAAAACTCTTCACCACACTACAGCGAGGAAAATAAGAAAAAGGGTTTGTACTATCAATATCAGGTTTCCCGTAATTCCACAGGTCAATAATACGTAATTCCATACGTCTTTGTCACTCGAATCACTAATTTTTAATAACAAAACAAACTAGTAAAACATAAATATTTAACGTTGATGGCTTGATTGAAAAGTTTTGTCTCAAGTTTTATTTTATTATTTCGGATGCGTTTTGTTCACACATCGACTTACTTGGACTGTCAGAACATTTTATCCGGTTTTACAATAAGAATGAAGGTTAATTTTGAATGCTGATATTTATGAAGTAAAATAAAGTTGTAAGACTGTATTTAGTGTTTTTACTCGATGTAATTCATTAATTGTGATGTTAAAAATTCAGCACTTTTTACGTTTTACGTTTTGTTAGCTGTCAAATATCACTTAAGCTGCCTTCAAAAGTTAAAACTCTTTCTTCACATGTGGATAAAAATCGATTTTCTCAATAGATATCAAAATAACAAAAAAAGAATGTAAATTTTAAATTTCCCCTTTTTTCCGTGGGGTTTAAAATAAATATTCCTTTTGCTGTGACAGTGCTATTTCGAGCTTAATGGCGAAATTTATGTGAAAATTGTTTGTTTCAGGTTAATTATAAAAAAGGCAGTTTCGTCTTTCTTGCTGTTATTATTTTGATAACTTGTGTGCCACCATTGCTGGCTGAATTAGCTGCCAATGAAGTCGATAAGATAAGAACAATATTGACGGACCAACTTCTGACGTGCGAAGGTAAAACATCAAAAACATTACGCTTTTCCTGGGTCGCCTGAAGAAACCTTTGCATGAGACATTTTTACGAAAATCTTAATAATTTGTAATATATTTTTTTGTAATGACATTTTTAAGATTAGCTTTTGTTGCAGACTGTCTTTTTTTAACAGTTATCATCTGCATATCGAGAACAAACTATCGAATTCTGTCGCCACCTTCCCACTGTATCTTCAGATACTATCCTTTCTTAGATATAACATTTTTGAATTGCCCTCTTCTTTACTTTTAAGCTAGTGTGGGTTCGAATCCCGGTTAGGGCAGATATTTATGTGATGAGCTATTAATATTTATTTGTTCCTGAGTCATGGAAGTTTTCTATGTATTTAAGTATATATTTATCTATGTAAGTATTTATATCGATATCTAGTACCCATAGTACAAGCCCAGAGCTTAGTTTGGGACTAGGTCAATTGGTGGAAGATTGTCCCCTTATATTTATTTACTTTTTTCTATATTCCATATAGGTAGGATAATTGAAAGTTGTTCAAAATTGACTCGCAATATTAGATCCCGAATGACTGACATAAGTAAGAACGAAGCAAGTTAAAGTTAAAGCATATAAAACTGGGCAATAGCATGTCCATGCTTAGTGTAGTAACACAAAAAAACTAACTGAACTGAAGAAACCTTTGCATGAGACGTTTATACGAAAAACTTAATAATTGTAATATTTTTTTGCAGTAATGTCATTTTAAACATGAGCTTTTTTCTGTTTTCTGCATTTTGCTTGTCTTTTTTTTAACAGTTATGATCTGCCTATCGAGAACAAACTATTTACTACAGCGCAGAGATTCTGTCGCCACCTTCCGGATCCATCTACAGATCCTATTCTATCCTAAATAGATATCTGTATTCCAAGTTTCAATACCATAATTGACAAGATTTCATATTTTCAAGACTTTAATTTTATTCGTTTTATAGATACTGTTTGGAAGGAGGAAGACACTAATAGTTTGAAATTTTTTCTAGAATGATTAATTATTTTATTATTAATTTATTAAGATGTACTTATTCTAAAAGGGCGTTACTTCATTTCTACGACACAATGGACATATTACGTTAGTCCAATCTGTATATAAAAAAGTATCATGTCAACCGATAATTCTCTAAGTAACTATCCATCTGTCAATAGTGTCAATGTCAAATTTGAAGTATGACAGCTTTTTTTCTCGTGAAAAAGGCAATGGTATTATATCTACTCAGGCATAGTATTGGTAAAACTCGATATTTTAGTAACTTACTTGTAATTTTGTAAATAAAGAAAAATAAATCTAAAGAAATATTTTGCCGTGTTCAGGAGGCAAAACCCTTTCGATTCGTATAGTAATTTGCAGGTGTCACCAAAATGAAATGTTGTCAATTGAAAGTGGTTCAAAATTTACTTGCAATATTTGAACCGGAATGTCTGACATAAGCAAGAACAAAGCAAGTGTAAGCTTGTAATATTGGGTCCTTACCTATGAAATCGGCGTTTTTTTACGTGTTTTATTTTGTACGTGATTTAGTAATATTAATTTTAACTTCTAAATTATTTTTAAATTCCGTTAATACACTATGTTACACAGGCTTTAGATACAAATAATATGCTTCAATTTCTTACTTAATGTTAAAAATTTTAGTGTGAACTCAACTCTTTTTATGTGCTGCGAGTTCAAGTGTTTAAATTACGCAGAGTTTCATGAAGCTATTTTTTAGTAATTAGGATATGTATAATATAGCTTAGTAGTGTCCAATATTCCTGATAGAATTTTGTTTGGTTTGCATTTGATATTACTTAAATAACCGCAAAATTAAATGTACGAAAACCACCGTTTTCATAAAATTCTCCATGTAAAACGCCAATTTTATAGATAAGGAACTAATATGAAATTGGGCAAAAGTTTGTCCTGGTATTTAGTGGTAGGGTTCCGAAGCCATTAACTACCAAAACAAACAACAAGTTTGAACTTAAGTCGTAGATGATTTTTAGTGTATATATATACACACTAGTCGTAGTACTATAAAGTGATAGTTTTCCTTTTAAGTTCGTAATACCTACGTGCTTTCATTTAAGACACATTTGTATGTTTACTACTTGTAGTTTCGGCTGTTGAAGCCCGGGAAAAAAATACGTTTGCTTTAAATTAATTAAATTACAGTTTTTTTTCAGATTTAGTTTCACAACTTTTTCAGCGCAATGGAAATGTCTAATTATGCTAAATTACAGTTTTGTAGGACCAAGAGTCTGTCAAAAGTAAACGACGCGGACATACGAACAAAGTAACATGGTGAAACTATGGGTTCCTTCTTGACTGCGTAGTCAATGGTCTCCTTTTGAGAAGCGCAACGGTGGTAGATTTTTGGCATGTACGGTCAGCTGCAGAAAAGTAACCCCCCCCTGCATACAAGTTTCCTAGCAAAGGGGGTTAGATTTCTTTGCAGCTGACTGTACCTAATAATGCCCGTGCGCCTTATTTACTGAACAAGCCACTTCTATCTTATTATCAAACTTCCTTTTTAGGGTTCCGTAGCCGAATGGCAAAAAACGGAACCCTTATGGATTCGTCATGTCTGTCTGTCCGTCCGTCCGTCCGTCTGTCCGTCCGTATGTCACAGCCACTTTTTTCCGTAACTACGAGTATAAGAGCTATACTGTGGAAACTTTGTAAGTAGATGTATTCAGTGAACCGCTTTAAGATTTTCATACAAAAATAGAAAAAAAGCAATAAATTTTTGGGGTTCCCCATACTTAGAACTGAAACTCAAAAATTTTTTTTTTATCTAACTTATACGTGTGGGGTATCTATGGATAGCTCTTCAAAAATGATATTGAGGTTTTGTCGGAGACAGGACAGTCATGAGTACGGACACTCAACGGTAGCGCAGCGCATGGTTGTTTACGATTGGCTGATCCCTGGGTGACGTCACCTCGAACCGGTTAACCCGACACCGTGCGCTAGGACGGAGCCAGGTGGGGCCAGGACTGGGGCATTCTATTGCTGACTGCACTAGAGACTGCACGTATTGGTCCGACCTCGGAACTGTCCACGCTTCCCTGTACCTATTGATAAGTGTTAGCGGAATACAAGTGTGATTCGAATAACTTCGTTGTCTCATTACACGATCTCCCAATCTCGCCCATTACGATGACTGATGAAGATGCCATCCCTGTACCTTCCCCGACATCAGAAGTGGGATCAGGTCGAGTAAATGAGACGCAGCGAAGTGGCACCTTAGGTGATGCACCATGGCGGCAGATCCTCGAGTCGCAAAATGACCAAATTCGCGCACTGATCGAGGCTCTGAGTCGCCCGCAAACCGCCATCCAGCGCGTGGTTTTCCCGGACTTTGACCCCGACAAGCACGATTCGGACGCACTGTCGTGGTGCACAACGGCCGACGTGTGCATGACCGATGCTCCACTAGCTGGCGGTCAGCTTATCGTCGCCATTAGCAAGGCACTCAAAGGAGCAGCGTCGACGTGGCTGTCACAAATCGCCTACCCCGGCATCACGTGGTCACAATTCAAGGAGCTGTTTATCGCAAGATTCACCTCTAATGAAACTCTGGCCGCCACCCTGATTAACCTCGGCAGCGATAAACCAGGCGAGAAAGAAACGTACGGGGCTTACGCAAGTCGCATGATGTCGTGTCTTATGAATCGTTTCAAAAACATTGTACACCGAACGTGTCATGGTGTCCATTGTGCTTGCTCACTTAGCACAAATCGACACGAGATTGCAACGCCTCGCCTTTACCACAGAGATTACTTCGCGCACCCAACTACAAAAGGAGTTACAAGCTTTCTCCTTCTTGAAACGCAAGGCGCTGACCCCTGATGAGAAGAACAAGCCTGACTTCAAACGCCCAAGACTTGCAACGCCAATCAAATGCTACATTTGCGGAAAACTCGGTCACAAACAAGCCGAGTGCCGGCAGAAAACAAAGGACGTGAAGAAACCGTTTATCCCCGACGTAACCACGAAACGCCTGAACTCTCAACCATCCACGAGCGGAGCCATGATTTGCTTCAAGTGCGGAGCGCCGGGCCACATCGCGAGCCGCTGTCCGAGCCGAGCTGCCACCACCAGCGCGGCTGCTATCGAGCGACACGTGAACGTGTGTGCAGTTGAACCTCCGACTGGATCGCTAACTCACTTTGGTAAGCAGTTTGCTTTTCATTTTGACTCAGGCGCTGAGTGTTCTTTAGTTAAAGAAACTGTTGCAAATAAACTGACAGGTAGACGCGTAAACCAAGTAGTATCTTTAGTAGGTATTGGTAACAAAAATGTTAATAGTACTGAGCAAATTGTGTGCCTTGTTGATATTTGTGACTACCCAACCGAAATCTTATTTCACGTTTTACCTGACGCGCACCTTAGTAGCGATATGTTGATAGGCCGCGAAATCTTGAGCAGAGGTTTCATCGTGAACATAGGGGCTAATGAATTCTCATTGACTAAATCTTGTCACGTAAAAACTTGCATTGCACCGAACCAAAACAAACAAGTTACTAGTTTCGCGGAGGTAGACACGGATAGTTCACCTGAGGGTAGGCGGGCACTTGGACGGTTGTTAAATGGGTACTCTGAATACTTTACTCAAGGATTTCCGACTACCCGCGTGACAACGGGTAAGTGCGAGATCCGTTTGGTTGACTCTAGTCGTACCGTGCAAAGGCGACCGTACAAGTGTTCACCCGCCGAGAGTGAAATAATGCGCGAACGTGTGAACGAACTTTTAGACGCGAACGTAATAAGACCGAGTCAATCGCCATTCGCTAGTCCCGCGCTATTAGTTGGCAAACAAGACGGAAGTAAACGTATGTGTGTTGATTACCGCGAAGTAAACAAAAACACAGTGCCGGATAGATACCCATTGCCGTTAATTTCGGATCAGATTTCCCGTTTACATGGTGCCAAGTTCTTTTCCAAATTAGATTGTGCGAGTGGATTTCACTTAATACCAGTGAGTGAGGAGTCCATCGAACGTACTGCATTTATTACACCGTTTGGGCAGTATGAATATCTAACTATGCCGTTTGGTCTCCGGAACGCAATTTCCGTCTTTCAGAGGGCGATAGTACAGGCTTTAGGTGAGTTAGCGTTCACGTATGTTATTGTGTATGTCGATGATATTTTAATAGTATCCGAAACGGAGGAGGAGGGTCTTGATAGGTTAAGGATAGTGTTAGATTCGTTGACGAAAGCCGGGTTTTCTCTGAATTTAAAGAAGTGTTCGTTCCTTAAGACACGCGTGGATTTCTTAGGTTACGAGGTTGAAGCAGGTGAGGTTAAACCTAACAAAAGAAAAATCGAAGCATTGTCTGCACTACCGCCGCCAGAGTCAGTTACCCAACTTAGGCAATTTATTGGTCTGGCCTCATATTTCCGGCAGTTCGTTCCCAACTTTTCCCGTGTTATGGCCCCTTTACATAGACTCACGTCAGGCAAGTGTCCTTTCATTTGGAAAGAAAATCACGAAAGTATACGTCAGCAGGTTATTTCCATTCTTACCGAAGAACCGGTTTTGATGATTTTCGATCCACGCTATCCCGCGGAGCTCCATGCGGACGCTAGTGCGGACGGGTATGGGGCAATGTTGCTGCAGCAGGTAGAAGGCAAGCGACGAGTAGTGGGTTATTACAGTAAACGCACCTCTCCGGCAGAATCAAGGTACCACTCATATGAGTTGGAAACTCTAGCCGTAGTAAATGGAGTCAAACATTTCAGATCTTACTTACACGGTAGGAAGTTTACAGTAGTAACCGACTGCAACTCAATTAAGTCGTCACGTGATAAAATCGATCTGACCCCCCGCGTTCACCGATGGTGGTGCTTTTTGCAGGCATTTGATTTCGATGTTGTTTATAGAGCTGGAAAACATATGGGACACGTTGATTTCCTTTCTCGTAACCCCCTGTCAGACGAGCGTAAACAAAGCGTTGTTAGGGTAGCCGACAAACGTGTTAATCTGACTGAGCTTTCCGAGAATTGGCTTTTGGCAGAGCAACAAAGAGACGAGGACATTCAAAAACTTAAGACTGCGTTTAACGAAGGTCAAATGTCTGAAGATATCGCGAAAACTTACGAAGTCCGAAAAGGTGTTCTTTACCGCAAAATTCAAAGAAACGGTCGTAACAAGTGTTTGCCTATTATACCTAGGGGCCTGAGATTTTCTGTCGTAAACAATGTGCATGATTCGATTATTCACTTGGGGTGGGAGAAAACCTTAGAGAAACTCTACAATTATTATTGGTTCGAAGGGATGGCTCGCTATGTACGTAAGCTAGTAGACAACTGTGTAACATGTAAGGTTGCTAAGAGTCATTCCGGTAAAGTACAAGCGGAGCTTCACCCAATACCCAAGGTTACCATTCCGTGGCACACGGTGCACATTGATGCGACAGGAAAGCTCAGTGGTAAGTGTGACAATAAAGAATATGTGTTCGTTCTTATTGACGCGTTTACGAAGTTTGTCCTCCTTCACCACACAAAGAATATCGATACAAAGAGTAGCATTAGGGCGGTTAGAAAAAGTGCTTCTATTTTCGGTGCTCCGGTGAGGATTATCGCTGACCAAGGTCGATGTTTCGCCAGTCGCGAGTTTAAGGAGTTCTGCAATGGTAAACAAATCGGTTTACATCTAATAGCTACCGGGTCATCGCGGGCTAACGGACAAGTCGAGCGAGTGATGAGTACGCTTAAGTCAATGCTGACGGCGGTAGAAACGTGTGATGATCGATCGTGGCAGGATTCGTTAGATGACATACAGCTCGCTTTAAACTGTACTATGAATAGGGTAACTCAGTCGAGTCCGCTTGAACTTATGATAGGGAAAGTATCGCGCCCCTTAGAGCTAATGACGAGTGAAAACGACCCCGAGGTAGATATATCGGAAGTTAGGGAGCACGCTGCACTACAAATAGAGAAGTCTGCTGTATATGACAAATCCCGGTTTGATCGTACAAAGGCGCCGTTGAAAGGGTTTCGGTTGGGGAGTATGTATTAGTAGAAAACGAAGAGCGTAATCAGACAAAATTAGATGTTAAATTTAGAGGCCCATTTAAAGTAATAGAAGTATTAGAGGGTGATAGATACACATTGGCTAGTTTGAACTCGAAGCGCACATATAAATACGCGCACGATAGGTTAAGGAGTATGCCAGAGAGTCATGTACCATTCGAAGTAGAAGAGTGCGAAGTGGAGAATGAGGATCTCGGTTCGGCTGGTCAGACCGTACCAGAGGCTTTACCGTAGCCGTAGCCCGTTAGAAGTCGGTGTCTGCTGTGAGCAGTCCGTGGGTACGCGGTACACGGGGAGCTCTGGCGGAGGTCGGGTCTCGTGGAGACCGTAGAGTCATAGGGTTGACTCGGCGATCCCGTGGGGATGTGCATAGTGTGGGAGGCTAAATAATATCCCTAGGCCACGAATGAGATACCTGTTTTGTTGATTTTAATGTGTTTGTAGTGCTAATAAGACTGCATATGGCAGTACGAAAATGGTACATGACACTCGTGCTTTTGTTGTTTAAGCTGTAAATACGTGATAAGATAAAGTGATTTAAGGTTAGTAACATATCAATGACATGTTGTGTGGTAGAAAATAAAAGTAGTGAGTCTAAGCAAGGGAGTTTTACTTAATTACGTACATGGTAGGCAGTGTCAGGTATGACCGAACGGTATACTGTGCCTTGGTTATTGTTACAGATTAAACACACGAGGGCGTGTGTCCGCGCAGGATGGCCGTGTCGGAGACAGGACAGTCATGAGTACGGACACTCAACGGTAGCGCAGCGCATGGTTGTTTACGATTGGCTGATCCCTGGGTGACGTCACCTCGAACCGGTTAACCCGACACCGTGCGCTAGGACGGAGCCAGGTGGGGCCAGGACTGGGGCATTCTATTGCTGACTGCACTAGAGACTGCACGTATTGGTCCGACCTCGGAACTGTCCACGCTTCCCTGTACCTATTGATAAGTGTTAGCGGAATACAAGTGTGATTCGAATAACTTCGTTGTCTCATTACACGATCTCCCAATCTCGCCCATTACGATGACTGATGAAGATGCCATCCCTGTACCTTCCCCGACAGGTTTCTAAAATATATTTTTTCTAATCTGAATAATTTGCGCGAGAGACGCTTCCAAAGTGGAAAAATGTGTGTCCCCCCCCCGTAACTTCTAAAATAAGGGAATGATAAATGTAAAAATAATATATGATGTACATTACCATGCAAACTTCCACCAAAAATTGGTTTGAACGAGATCTAATAATTAGTTTTTTTTTAATACGTTATAAATCGTAAACCGCATTTTACCTTTCATTCAATCCACTCCAATATAATAAAGAATAAAGAAATACATTTATTTAGATGTATAGTGGTACGGAACCCTACATGCGCGAGTCCGACTCGCAACTGGCCGCTTTTTTGAACTAGGATGGTATGTATGTTGTCACGGAAACTGTTTTAAAGTTAGGCTTATTTGTAATAGTAGTGTTTTTTAAATAAGGGTTTTGTAAGTTCTGTTGTACCATAGCACATTCATGACGGTACTCGCACACTTGCTGGTATAAATCTTATAAAACGTTATAAAACACGATAACATCCACTAACACTTTATAACATTTTGTTACAACTTTAACATAATTGTTTAAAACATCTAACATGTTTTAAATAATCACGTTATAGTGTTCACTGGTAAAATTTAAACATGTTTGTCATCGTATTGTAATTTTTTATGTAACATTTAAAAAGTTTTTTTTTTGTGTTGTTTGCGTGCGTAGACGCAGCGCTGCGCGAGGGGCTGGAGGACGCGCTGACGTACCTGCGCGTGCGTCACTTCAAGTGCGTCGTCTGGCGCGCGATCCCCGTCGGCGTCTCCACGCTGCTCGCCTTCGTCGCGCTCTGCACTAATTACCTCATCGTCATGATGCAGTTCATGAAATCCTAATCCAAGTTGTCATAGGCACATAGTCGACTACTGACATTTTTGTAATGTATGCACTTTTGCACTTTTGAAATAGCACAGGCCTAGAGCTTAGTTTTGGATTTTGTCAATTTGTGTGAGATTTTTCCCAAATGTTTTATTTAAATAAATGGTATAGTATTTTTAACTGTTTTTTTTTACAACTTCGATGGTTGATACAATTCCTAATTGAAAATAAACAATATTTTTTGTACAATTTATAATTTTAGCCGAAATCCACGTTAGAGCTTTATTGTTTGAAAAACAATATGGCGCCCGCTAAAAGAAAGTGGATGAAAAAAAAAAGGTATTTTATATTATATTATAACAATGTGGGTCTCAAATAAAAGATAGTAATAATTTGACAGGAAAATAAAAAGAGTACTTACGTAAAATTAAATGTCGAGTAATAAACTCATTTTCCTACAAAGAAAGTTACGCTTGTAATTTATCACTTGTAGCTTCATGACATTAAGAAATCAAGCGCAAAAGAGTGTGAAACAAAATAATTAAAAAAAAAACTCGTCTGTAGCAAAAAACAACATTATTAATTTAAATCGGTATTAATATCAATAAGTATAATTGGGTTTACTGTTTTTATAGATTATACAGCTCGTTTTTCGCTTTTCAATTATTTTTTAATGCGTTTTTTTTTATAATTTAGTTTTTAAACTTTGTGTTGGTCTTAACGAAGAACTTTCCGTGCTGTTTTTGCTACATGAAAGTAAATATTTCCGAGCATATCGCAGAAAAGTTAATGACACGTAAAATTATTCCAATTATTATTGTTATTAATTTCCCTTGGGTTATGTACATGGTTCAAAAGACAATTAAGATGAATCGACTAACACCTGGGGGGCTAATATGGCTGAGTTTATCGCGTGACAAAATATGGATAAAACACCTGTCACTTTTTGACACGCATATAAGTACGAGAGTGACAGCTTTATCCACATTTTGTTTCGCGATAACCGTAACCCTACTAGACCCGCTGGTATGTAAAAATCCGTCAAGTCGTTTAGGCTACAGAACGTGCCCAGAAATAGACATACACACATGCATACATACTTATATACGTACCTACGCTTGAAAAACATAACCCTCCTCCTGGCGCAGTCGGGCAAAAAAGACATTATTATGCAAAGGCAGCCGTGAAAATGTACGATTACTGTTTCGAATATAAATGGTATTAAAAGTATATATATATTTTTTTTATTCACCTATTTGGGTGTCCCACTGCTGGGCAAAGGCCTCCCCTCTTTTCCGCCATTCATCCCGATTGAGTGCATGCTCCCGCCATTCGCTTTGAAACGCGTCTAAGTCATCCCGCCATCTCCTTTTTGGTCTGCCTCTGCTCCGGTGGCCATCTTGTGGGATCCATTCGGTGGCAACCTTGGCCCATCGTTCTGGATGCATTCGGCAGACGTGTCCAGCCCAGTCCCACTTAAGCTTAGCGGTCTTGGCACCCACATCCACAATACCAGTTTTGGAGCGCAGTTCGGTGTTTTTGATCTTGTCAGTTCTGCGAACACCGAGTATGCTGCGCTCCATTGCTCGTAAAATAAATAGTAATAACATCTGTGGGTGATCGAACTGTTTGCCCGTGGATGTATGTTATAGAAGGATGTATGTAGATTGTTCTTGAATATAAAAGACGTCGGAACTGATTGCGTGATTTATTAGCATTGAAAGTTGTACCTATTCACATAATATGTATACACACAAATTCGCTATGTTAGCATTAATAGAATTAGGTAGGTACGTTAAATTATGACCAACATGTTTGTACAGTGGCTACAATCGTCATTATTACTAAAAAAAACATGATGCTCTAGGAAATCATTTTTTTTAGTAATAACTCACAAATATGAAAATCATAGTCATTTTGTAGCGTGGCTATCACCTAACGCACTCGCAATCTCAATTGGCTTCAAAGCGGAACAACTGTTTTCATTTTGTATGCAGACAAGCCTTCGATTTTCAAAATGAAAGCAATTGCGATTGCGAGTGCGTTAAGCAATAGGCCCTCTGGTCACCTAATAGTAAGTGGGATCTGAAACCGAAAAACATGAAATATTAAGATTTCAATCCTAAGACCTCCTTAAAAGCCCTCCTTAGAAAAAAGGGCGTATGTCTCGCAGAACCGCATATGACTTAGTGTTTTTTTTTAAATAGGGGTTATATTTACTGGTACTTTTTTATAGGTACTTCTTTTTGCAATCGGCAGATCATGAGCAAATATGAAGAGTGAGTTATGTCGTTTGGAATCGACAATCCATCAACCATCCTATTCCTGATTTACAAGAGTTTTATGCAACCACTACACTGAAACCTGTTCACTACAAGTTCCAAACAGATTATTAAAGTCACTTTTGAGAACGAAACGGAAGGAGACTTCGACGATGTATCCGATACAGCAGTGTTTTTTTTACACAGAAATCGATGATTGCCGGCTTAGAATAGTGCCACTCCATGTCTTCCTGTGGAAGTCTTAAGAGACGACTAAGGGATTAAAGTTGTGTAGTATTATTAGGCGATGGGCTTGCAACCTGTCACTAATATACACAACGTAAACATCTTAGCCTGTTGTGCAAAATGTAGTTATAGGATTAACAACAAGTTGTTAGAGTTGTTGGTAATTCTGTAGCTCTGCCTACCCCACTTTGGGATGAAGGCGTGACGGTATGTATGTATGTATGTATGTAAATTGATGATCTTTCAGATGAGCCTTGGTTTTTTGAGGAGAACGATCATTAGATACGAAGTACGAAGTGTTGTTTATTATTCTATTGCCACTGATTAGGCCAATCCAAAGGTTAGGGGGCTTACAGCACTGCAATGTCGTATAGTCCTAACGGTAGGTACCCCTACCCTGTTCCGAAGAATAAACAAAACTTGGAAGTCTTAGTATCATTAATGATGTGACTAATTACGTTATATACGACCATAATAATAATAATAATATATAATTATTATACATTAATTATATATGTTTGACGACTTGCCTAGTTGGTAGTGACCCTGCCTATGAAGCTAGCGGTCCTGGGTTCAAATCCTGGTAGGCAGATATTTCTGTGATGAGCGCGAATATTTGTTTATGAGTCTTGGATATTTTCTATATATTTAAGTACATATTTCTCTATATAAGTATTTATATAATTGTAGTCTAGTACTCATGGTACAAGTGAAGTGCTTAGTTTGGGACTAGGTCAATCGGTGTGACCTTGTCCCCGGATATTTATTTATTTATTTATTATTTATATATCATCCGGTAGTCTTATCGAACTAACTTTAGGGGGCTCCCATACTATACGGTGAACCGAATATCAGATGGAGATTACGGAAACCCGATCGATGCGAGTAAACATGCAGTGGATTTCTACTGACTGAAAATATGATGATAAAAATCGCTTTTTTTGTCTGTGTGTACCCATTACACACGAAGACAAACGGGAGCCTACTATTAAAACTTCGTTGTGCACCTGTCCGATAGCTGGTGGAAATTTACATCCGAATCAATGAAGTTTCTAAAAATATTTTCCTCCATGGAAACATATCCCACAACAAATATTTAATGAAGTACTTAAAGTTTAATTATTATGAGGTTTTGAGCACACTCATACTACATTTGAGCCTATAGCGTCGCCCGAGCTGCAGTGTCCCATCGCGATAAACATGATCCGAGAGTTCATATCTAGCCTTAAAACGGCCTCTGCCAACATCGTTGACTTCATGTTCTCTCTAAAACTATTAATCTTCATAAAATTCTTGTTCGGGTTACACCAAGAAATTAAAACTAGCAAAATCGTCGGTCAACTTGCGATCACCTATTGCATCTGCGTCAATACATTCATTCCTGTTTATCTTTTGTTAACTTCCCCGATTGAAATTAACTATATTAACGGGTTCTGCGAACATTATGTTTTTGTTTTATTTTCAATTTACATGAAAGACGAATATCTACATGATTATATTGACCAAATACGTAAAGTTGACGTAAAATTAGGACTCAACTCAATCAAAGTGGAAACTCTTATTTTGCGCATTTTGAGTTTATTTATTTTCTTTTCTTTGTACACGTTCTTTTTTATCGGTATTAGCAATAGTTCTCTAACTCAGTTTTGTGCGAGATATATAACCGTTACTCAGTTTTTGGTTTTTGTTCCCACAATAACTATGCTGGAATTATTTCGCAGTAGAGTTAGTTTACTGCGACACTCTATTGAATTCTCTTTTGCCCATGACCCAAACTTTCAAGAAGGAACAGTCGCGTATAAGCTGAAGACGATCAAGAAACACATCTACATTTACAAGCACCTTCTAAATAATATACAGAAACGCTTTAATTTCATCAAATTTGTGGTAAGGAACTTTATTGAACAAAGTCAAACATGTTTTAAAGCATAATTTGATTATTGATTTCAGGTATTAGTCAAGTTAGCCTTTTGGTTTGAACGCCTAATGACGATGGCGCATATTAATTTGGTTAAAATTGCAAATGGAACGGAAGTAAGTAGAAAAAAAATTTGTTTTTTTATGAACATATTGAACGTTAATTAATTTACCAAAGAAAATACAAAAAAATCTGTAATCCATCATGTTATTACCTTTTGGTGGTGTTTTTACATCTTAAACATATGTTTATCATCATTACCATCGGCCTATATCAGTCCACTGCTGGACGTAGGCCTCCCGTAATGTGCGCCATTTTAGCCTGTCCTTAGCTTGTCGCATTCAACATCTCTGTCCTCCTAAGCCAATAAGCAGTATCTTCAACAGTCACCAAAGCAGATTCAGTTCTATGTCTTTAATGATAAGGTTGATATTACTTCCGCAGTTTATTTTAGTTACTGCGTTTTTGCTTAGGACCACAGATCAGTCCATTCCTCCATCTTGCCGGGGGGCGTCTACTATGTGTGCTGTGCCGCGGTCTCCACTCAAGAACACGTCTACCCCAACGGTTATTGATTCTTCTACAGATATGTCCAGCCCACTGCCATTTCAGCTTGTTAATTATCTGTGTTATGTCGGTTACTTTAATTGTCTGTTGGATAACATCGTTACGGATTTTATCCTTTAGAGAGACCGAGCATTGCAAGCTCCAAATTCGTGCTGAGGCAGATGCTAGACTGTCCAGCATTTGTTGGAGCTCCTTCAACGACTCCGCCATCAAGACTACGAAAATGCGAATCGCGAGTTTGTACTGATACTCTTACCTTTCCAGTCCAACGTCTTAAACAAATCTACCAATGTCCTTGTGAACCGTTTCGGAGATATGATGTCTCCCTGTCTTACCCCTCTGCGCAATTAGATAGGTTCAGACTGTTGGTCCTGTACTTGGACACACACAAAGGCAGATTCGTATAAGGATGCACTGCGATATACCAACGGTCTACTTGGCAGATTTCAAAACAGCCGTGGTTTCCACGGAATCGAAGCCCTTCTCATACTCCACAAACGCCAAGCATAGTGACCTATTATACTCTTTGGACTTCTGTATAATCTGCCTTACAGTGTGATTGTGATCCATGGTGACATACCCCGTGCGAACCCCGGCTTGCTCTGGGGGCTGGAATTAGTCAAGTCAATTCATGGGTCTGTAGTTTTTAAGAAGGGTTTTGTCTCCCTTTTTATAGACCAGTACCCACCACTATTTTCCCCGCGCCACGCCTTTGGAGTGGTCCCACAGGGAATGATAAAGTTTAATAGATTCCGAAGCTCCTTGACAACAGGGGCTCCTTCTGCCTTCTGCCTTCCGAAGCTCTGAAGTAATTCAATCTTCACCAGGGGGTTTTTCCATTTTTAAGCTACCTTAGAGCCAACACGATCTTGTCCTCGCTCATTTCTGGTAGTTTGTCAGTATAGTGGCGTGTCAGGGAGGCTCTGAAATAATCTCCAGCTGTGATGCTGTGGCTAAGGGACATGTGTGGCGTAAAGGCGGCCATATAAGTCTTCGATCTCAGCCAAAATCTCCGGCCTCTGGTTTAACTACAGGGTCCTGCCCTTATGTATTGTGAGCTTCGTCAGGTGGCTCCTTCCAAGCTGCTGAGTGAATACTTTGGACCCTCAGTTTTACTCTATCGCCTACTCATTGTGGCTTATGTTTAACCTCCGGATCTTCGTGATTCGCTTGTTTAGGTCTGACCTTTCTGACGTAGTCGATTGGATAGGTACATCATCAGTGGGTTCCACCGTAACGAATCTATCAGCAAGAAGTTTTTGAAAATTCTCACTACCCGCAATAACATGGAGCGGATTTTGTCAGAGCGTGGACTTCATCAGACGGCTTTTTTTCAGTTTCAACTTGATATTCAGAGAGCCTCAAACAAGTTCGTGATCAGATCCGGTGTTGAACCTATTGATCACAGAGACATCTCTGAAAACGTGCCGTTTATCCGTCATGATGACGGCGGTCTCGGTTTTGGTCACAGTGTCGGGACTTTGCCAAGTTCACTTACTATACTTTTGTATTTCTTACTTAACTTAACTTGACTTGGTTCTAGAGCCATAAAGGCATTATGTTTAATACATATTTAACTATTTTTAGGACGGATTACTGATAGGCAATTGCGTATACGTTTTCTCAAGTATTGTTCTTGCTTGTGTGCCGCCATTGCTGGCAGAAGTAGCTGCCAATGAAGTAGATAAAATTAAAACGATACTGGCCGATCATCTCTTGACGTGCAGAGGTGTGTATAAATTCTTTCTTATTTATCACTTCATTAACCACCGTGATAGGCAAACCTGATACCCTTGCATTAGTGTACTAATGAACATGACCACTCACCGTTGCAACTGGAATCCCTTGTTAATTCTTGGCTCAAGTCTTATCTGACAGCTCATGAGACTTCCAAATGGAGAGCTGTATATCTTTTAGGAGAAACAAGTATTTTTGATTATTATGGTCTTTACAAATCTGTCATAATAAAGTAACAAGAAATCACAAAACAACAACACCAATTTAACAATTAAAAACTTTCGCTCCTCGTGACTCCGTCAAGCTTGCAATTTCTGAAATAACCTTTGAATCTAAGGAATTCATTAATAGTTATTTTTTAAATTGATAAGAATAAGGAATATCCATGACTTTTTTTCACAGCTTCAATAAAAAAATTATGTAACTGCAATGGTTATCTAAACGAGCCGAGGTTATCTAATTTAGTTCCTCTGTTTGGGCTCTGGAGTAAAAACAAGATAACTTTGGATGGACATTGGTTTATTTAAATAAAAACACATAATTACTGAATATTGTATAAAACTATTAGAAATGCATTTGAATACGTGGATTTTTCCGTCCGTTTTTGAAGTGTGTGTTGTTTGCGTGTGTAGACGCGGCGCTGAGCGAGGGGTTGGAGGACGCGCTGACGTACCTGCGCGTGCGCCACTTCAAGTGCGTCGTCTGGCGCGCGATCCCCGTCGGCGTCTCCACGCTGCTCGCCTTCGTCGCGCTCTGCACTAATTACCTCATCGTCTTGATGCAGTTCATGAGATCCTCAACCTAGTACTAAGTCACATCTTAAGTAGCATAGTCGAGTACAAATTTAATATCTTTCCCTCGCACTTTATACTTTTGAAATAGCACAGTTAAACTTAAGTAAGTTTAATGTAGGAGCTTAGTTTAGGACTAGGTAAGTTTGTCTGAGATTTTCCTATGATATTTAACTCTAATTAACTATATAGAATTTTCGATAGTTTTTTTTATATTGTTTCAGAGTACCTACAAAATAAAAAAAAATTGTAGTACTACTAGATTTGGATAATAAAATACTCTCAGCAAAATGGAACCCACGGTGTCACAGTAACATTACTAAACAATTTGTTTGACAGTTATACGATTTGAATCTAACGTCACACACGGGTCAGGGTTCCATTTTGCTAATAGTTTAGTCGTAGGTAAGATTTGGAGAGGAACAAGGCCGTTGCCGGTGCGCTGCGTCATCACCGCTGCTTCGTTGTACATATAAGTTAAAACTACATGTCACATGATGCGTCAAAAATCGTGCGTCGCTCTATGTTAAAATCAGAGCGTTGCGACGATGCAACGCTCTGATAACGCTCGTGTGGCATCGCTCTTAAGCTCTTAAAAATTAGTTTAAAACGAAGTTCCTACAATGTAAGTTTAATGAGTTGGTACCATTAGTTATAATAGGCTCGTCTAAATTTAATACACATAATGAGAAATTACCAGGAAATTAGTAACTTTATTAAAATAAAGGTCTTATATTATTGTATTATTAAGGAGCCTTTTTAAACTTAACACAAGTGAACCTAAACGTTTTTTAAATGTAATTGTGCTGTAAGTAAATTATTGCTACTTTCACTTTGAGTGTATTTTTTAATAAACTGGTATCTTTGATTCTTTCTTTCATTTGAAATGCAATCAAAAATGATTCCAAACCGGTAGAGAAATAATGATTACAAAGTAAAACCCCTCTTATATTTTTCTCTATTTTATCATTGTTATCTCTTGTTTGTACAATAAAGTGTTTACATACATACAAAACCTATAATGTAGTTTTCAGAGAGCAAATTAATTTATTACTATTGTTTGTTTGCGTTACGATTAAATGACGTCATACTGTCATGACCTAGAAAACGCATCCTCTTAACTTACAGTTTTCAAAATGTGTGTCGTTCGAATCAAATCGGAGAAATACTAGAAAAGGGCCGAATCTTAAGTACCCGAAATTGACGTGCGTGCATGACTCGATGTATGAATATGGAAGAAGCGAAAGAAATTTGTCAAGATACGAGGGCTGCCTTTTAAGTTGTGTCGTTTGGAAAAACTAAAGACAATTTAAGTGTTAAATGGTATTTATTGTTTTTCAAAGTAATCACCGTGACATGTAATACACTTTTTCATTCGATCGAACCAGTTTTCGAAACACTTATTCCAGTCCGAAGTCGGGGTCTCCAAAATGGCCGTTTTGTATGCCTCAACGGCTTCTTCAGGCGTCTGGTACCGTTGACCACGAAGTCGTTGCTTGATTTTTGGAAAAGTAAAACAATCGTTAGGGCTTAAGTCTGGACTGTACGGCGGGTGTTCCAGAATTTCGACGTTTTGCTCTTTTAAAAACGCAATTGTTTGCCGGGCGGTGTGCGAGCTCGCATTATCGTGGTGCAGTCTTATACGACGTCTTGGGTTATTTTTTCGAAACTCGCCGATGACTTCTGGTAAACAGACAGTGGTATACCAGTCAGCATTAACCGTTTTACGATCCTCGAGCACGATGGTGGCAACGTGGCCACTTTTCGCCACAAACGTGGCGACCATTTTTTTCGAAGTGCTCCGTGAGCGTATTACTTTGGTTGGTTTTGGCTCATCTTGGAACACCCAAACAGTCGACTGCTGTTTAGAATCGGGATCGTAGGCATATATCCAAGATTCGTCACCACTGATAATGTCGTAAACATGTTTCGAGTTTCCTCGGTTGAATTGCCGCAGAGTTTTGCGACACCATCGAACGCGAGCCGTTTTTCGGTCTTCACTGAGTAAATGTGGTATCCAGCGTGAGATCAACTTTTTTACGCCTAAGTGATCATGCAAAATACTGTGAACACTGGTCCCTGAAATACTTAAGGAAACTTCTATCTCACGGTGTGTCGCATGGCGATCGTCGACGATCAGTTGCCGTACAGCATCAATGTTCTCCTGGGTTACGGCTGTTTTTGGTCGACCTTCACGATGTCTATCACCAAGACTAGAGCAACCACGTTGAAATTCTAAATACCAGCGTTCCACAGTCCGGAGACATGGTGCTTTATCATTGAAAACCGTAGTCAACTCTTCGAAGCACTGAAGTCGCGTTAAGCCCCTTTTGAAGTTGTAAAAAATTATCGCACGTAAATTTTCCTTCGAAATTTCCATTTTCACAACTGACTTGTCAACTTTGAACGAACGCTGTACTAAAACAGTTGGGCCGATTTCGAGTCATTCTTTTGTTTTCGAATTCTAAATTCAAATATTTTAAGATGACACTAGTTCTTTTTTATGCAATCACGGGAGGTTTGCAAACGACAGAACTTAAAAGGCAGCCCTCGTAGTAGCAAGTGGAAAGAAGTGGTCTCTGCCTACCCCTCTGGAAAGCAGACGTGATTTAGTATGTATGTACTCGTATGTACAAAATTAAAAAAGCGTATTCTCGATACCACCACGCCACTTCATTTTGTTGTAAGTAGGTGAGGTTATTTGACAAAAAATACAAGATTAAATCATGAAATGCTAGGTTCTTGCAAAGGGATATTTTATCGAATGAAAATTTTTATTAGGTGTATCCTAATTAAGCAACGGAATAGTAAAGTAAATAATAAAATGAAAAGCTATGAAAAGTAATAGTTAAAAATAGAAATTGTAAAAAGACTAACAAGTAAAAGATTGGATCCAGAAATGAACTTAAGCCCTCTCTGAAAAACACAATCATATTTTTAACTGTGTTGAATTCAACACGATAATTATATATGTATACTATCGATTGCCAGTTTTTGATTATTATTAATTTTAAAGAACTTTTTTTGAATCTAATGCTGATAACATTTAGTAGCCCGTAAATATGAAATAAAGTTGACTCGTATTATTGTTGTAAAAGAAAGAAGGTTCACGGTCTACAGGAGGTATATTTAATGACTTTTTTTATTTAATGAACAAGATAATGTTTTACCATAGCGTGACAGCCTATGTGAAAGAGTGAAGCCTACAAATCCTTTTTTTTTTAAATTACATTCATAATTACAGAAGAATTTTACAGCAGAAACAGCTGAAAAATAAACCTCCTCTTCTGGCACTTTCCTTGTTTATTCTACACCAAGTTTAACTGGAATAGATCCTTTATAGAATGAGTTCGAATTTACATTATTTACATTATTTAAAGTGATGCAAAAATCATGAACATACATATTTACTAAGATAAACTAAGAAATAGTAAGAGAAACCCAAAAATATATTATTGGTTCCTTACCTATGAAATTGGCTCTCACAAAGGTTTGAGGTACAAATAATATAGCTAAATTTCTTACTTAATGTTTAAAATTAAAGTGTGAACTCAACTTTTTTCATGTGCTGCGAGTTCAAGTGTTTCAATTACGCAGAGTTTTATGAATCTAACTATTTTTAAGTAATTAAGATATGTATGTAATATTCCTGACAGAATTTTGTTTGGTTTGCATTTGACATGACTAGATAATCCGCAAAATTAAATGTATGAAAACCACAGTTTTCATAAAATTCTCCATGTACAACGCATATTTCATAGGTAATGGCCTAATATTTTCGATGACATTTGTTTAGACCGATTACACGTGTGTTGCATGATGAAGTATACAAATAGAACTGGTTTCCAATAGCAACATGTTACACAACACAATTTTTTAAAAATAGTATGTATGTGGCACGTTGTAAATAGTAGGTTTCCATTTTAAGCAACTTTGTTAAAACTGTACTAGTACTGCAATGTGTTTATTTTTAACTATTTATTTTTAACCGCGATACGTAGCAATAGCTGTGAAGGTAAGAATGATCATGAAAATAGCGTTTAAAAGACCTTTGGCCAAAAGCAGAAATTTGTTTATTGGTTTTTCCTGTAGGTAAATAGTAAACAAAAAAGTTTTTTTTGCTTTAAAGACAAACCTCAATAAGCTTGATTTTATCCAAATACCGTTTAGACAAAAGTTTCAAATTAGCCTCAATGCTTTCATCGAGGCGTCGCTAAAGGCATATAACTGGGTCCAATTCGAAGCTATCTCCAATCAATTGCGTGGCACCAAGATTACTAAATGTTACGGCATGTAGGGAGGCACTGCCTGATCGTGTCGGATGCACTCGTAAAAGTTTACGAACTGGCACCCTTGTCGAACTATCGCACAATCATCGGGTCGCAGAGTAATATTGCGCAGGGACATAAATTTTTTTGGGATCCCATTGAATCACTGACACTCCTATGATCGAATGTATCATTTCTTCGAATTTCATTTCATCAAAAGCTAATTTCTGCTGAAACCATATTGTTTATAATCGTATGTATGTCATTTTTTTAAATTATGGATGTCAAATACTAAAGAACGGGGAAAGAGATTGACGTTTGTTAAGCTTACTTTTAAAGAGTCAAATAATTTGAGACAGAAGGTGTAACATTATTAATCCTCCGAAAAAACTGAGCTTCTAATCTCTTTAGGTCGGTATTCAATACACATTGTATTAAAAGAATTCAACAATGTCCTCAATATTTTGTCCAGAATCTTCCACAATTTATTACTTGTTGTTCACTGCATCTCTTTTGTCGTCGTTATTAAAAAATGGCAAAAAAAAAATGGATACATTACGCAAAAGCTTTTTACTCACGTGACAACAAAGACGTAGCAAAAAAACTAACTTATCCCTCTGACTTTTCCTACTCTATATCCAAGGGCTGAGATTTCAATAAGTGGCATCGGCTCCTGATTGCGACATTTCAGAGCCGAGTTAATAGTGACAGACAGACAGAATATCACCCTTATAAACATATAGTTATGTAGATACTCGTATTGGTACCCGCATTTGGAAACAGGATTACTTATCGTAAGTGTCGTAAAATGAAGGAACGAAAGGAGCCAAGTGTAATAAGGGAAAGATAGTAGAATATAAGTAAATGTATAAGTAAAAGTAAGTAAGTATGTACTCATGTAACAAACGATTTATTTAGCTAAAATGTATTAACAGTTAATTAGTAACATATTTTGTTAACTAAGCTTGATTTCGCATTAATATAGCTATTAATATTGGCTTAGTCGTAGCATAAGTATTAAAAATTATAAGTTTCCTTGTCTTGTTCCTATGAATTGATTATTAAAATCCATGTTATAGGTCAGAGATTTTTTATTTATTTTTATTTAAACACATTTTCAACTTTAATAAGGACACTTCACCATGATCCTTCAAAAGTTTCAAAACAGACTCTTTGAAACTTCAAAGTAATCTAAGCACCAAATACATTTTATAATTCGTTCAAAAATTAAAAGGGTTGAATGATGAAGTCTTTTATGTAATACTTTATGAATATTCCAAGTTAATGAGGCGTTTCTATCAAAGGATAACGTAATATTTCAGGAGCCAACAACTCGTGAAAGGGTAAGATTAATTACTGACATTTTTGTTTCTGACACCAATTAAAAAATAATTTAGGAATGTTCATGAGGTGATGTTTAATAATGTTATGAAAGCAATAAATATCAAGTTTCAATATTTATTAGGTGTAAGTAAACAAGAGAAGACATTTTAGAAACCATAGAACGTCAAAGAGGAAAGAAGTTGGGACACCTGATACGGCAACAGTTTGATTTTGAACATTTTGGAGGCCAAAGTTGAGGGAAAAAAGAAAGAGGAAGATCTAGCCTTATTTACTTCAGCCATTTAAGACAAAAGGCCAGTGTCTTATTGTATCAGGGGGGTTATTATGACATAACTATGCAGTTCATTTTACGGTGAGTGTAAGGGACAGAGCTATGGCAGTTATATAGCTCTGTCTTTTTCTCTCAGCGTAAACAGAATTGCATAACTATGTCATAATAACCCCCCTGGAGGTAAAAAATCTGGCAGAGAACATAAGCAATTTCTCCACCGATAAGGTTAGCTCTTTAGTTAAATGCTGATGAGATAAAGTAAATGTCACTAGAAATCGGTGAAATTACTAGCATAGAGGCATTCATTTTTAAGGATCTTAGTGTGGTACAGTCAACAACATTATGATGTTGACTGTACCCCGAGGAAGGAGAAAGAGTACTTTTTCTCCCAGAAATTGGACAGTTTTTGAGGAAATAGACATTATTATACCTGCGGCTTTACAGCCACATTGGCAATGACAAAATATCGTTACTACTTTGACAAAAACTCTTAAAAAATTATTTACCTTTGCATTTATACTATTTTTGTATATTGTATTATTTTACAAAGCATTATGATCGCCTATCTAAGATGCTACCTCTTATATTATACACGGTGTTTTTTTAACCGTCTTAGAGCCGAAGCCCACTTAACGTATCCAAAACGTACTTATCATTCGCGAAAAAATAAAATGTATTAGTTAAGTTTTTCTTACATACATTAGGTTTGAAACATACTGTGTCGCGCGCGGTGCGAAGTTCATTCACCCGGGTAGTTCGTAGGTGCCTAACTTGTGCGTAACTTAACTAATACATTTTATTTTTTCGCGAATGATAAGTACGTTTTGGATACGTTAAGTGGGCTTCGGCTCTAAGACGGTTAAAAAAACACCGTGTTTTATCAAAATCCAACCAAATTTTTAGTTTTACACCAACTTATTTACTACAAAAATCCCTCCAGAAAAGGGAATAATTTTCACATTTCCGATTCATCCGACGCTAATAAACTCCCGATTTGAGATTTATATTAAAATTCAAAGGGAACAGCTCTGAATGAAGATTTTCATAGGATGCATTAAAATCTGTTTCCAGAGCTCTATGCGTCGGTGTGGGTTAAGGCACTAGAGATATACATCTTGGAAAAAATGAACGCCATAGCTTAAATAGCAGAAATAGCAAGTTCTACGTAAAGGAGACTTACTTTTATATTAACCAAAAAACCAAAAATACTGCTGTACTTATTGGAATATTGAAAAAAATGCTCTTTCTTAACCGGAAATCGAACTGATCAAATATGACAAAACAATAGCACTTTCAAATTAAATAAAGACCGTAAAAAAACCCTTATTTAATATTTTGCCATATTCGACCAGTTCTATTCCCGGTTAACGCCAGTTAATTATTATATCGGTCTCATCTTCACACAGGAACACAACGATACGGTACACCCTTGTTCTGTCGACAGTAATTTCCCATAAATTAAGATAAATATTTATCAATGTATTAAGTTAGGGTCCATATTGGCTCATATAAAATCGGTCTTTCGATTTTTTATACAAATAACGATTAAAATTTTGGCCTATACTCATCATTACTCCGAAAAATGTTGCTCATACTTTTTTGTCCATGGACTTTTTTAATTCATAATTATCGCAACTCATAATGCATTTTTTCAAAAAACTGTTTCTTTTTTTACATTTTTATAAATCTAACCTAACCTAACCTAGATAAAATTAGGTTAGGTTAGGTTAGATTTATAAAAATGTAAAAAAAGAAACCGTTTTTTGAAAAAATGCATTATGAGTTGCGATAATTATGAATTAAAAAAAAAAGTAAAAAAGTATGAGCAAGCTTATTTCTATTAAGAAATATTTTAAATTGAAGTAATTTATGTTAATAAACTTATAGTTAACGTTGTTTTAGCCGTTAGTAAGTTTATAATTATTGACAAGTCCATAAAAGTAGAAGAAAACTTAAAACAGGTCGCTCGCAGCAGCGCCTGTCAACCGTCAACGGACTTTTTCAAATTTATCAAGAAAACCTGGGGAGTATTTTTTTCTATTCTTTTTTACATTGTTTTTTAACACTGTGTTTACATTCATACTTTTCACTGCTCATTGCTGAAGCCGTGAGCGACGTCTAATACAAACATTGGCACCGTGCGATCTCTCTTTACTTGACAAACAGTGGAAGTGGAGTTGAGACAAGTCACATTTGCCACAGACATTGCCCTACACGATACACTGTTCACCAACATCTATTCACACACATCCTTGCATAAAATAACCTGCTTATCAATCTCCCCCAACACTTACTCACTAGTTTAATATCTTTCAGTGTGATTGTGGAGTAACTGTGAGACCATGCCCGCATCTAACATCAAATCGCGCAAGGCCACTACACGCCAGCTTGAGGTACAACTTAAGGCTACCTTGAAAGAGTTGCAAGCTGCCAATGCCTTAAATGACCAGCTACTAAGGGAAAGGGAAGATTGCGAGGAAGAGCAAAAGAAAATGTTGGCCAAAAACGCAGTGTTAAGGAACGACCTGGTTGAGTATGACTATAAATTGTTAGATTCACAAGACAAGGTGGAGCAGCTGCAGACCCTGGTAGATAACTTCAACCAGTGTGCTTCTACCCATGAAGTGGCACTAAACCGTATAATTAACCTTGAAGAAGAACTGGGTGCTGCTAATGAAGAGTTAAATTACCTTCGGAAAGAACGTGAGTGTTATGACAGTTCAATTACACAAAATTTGTATCAGGAGATGATCGGTAATAAGGATAATAAGGACAGTAACATTAAGAACTTGATATTTTTTAATAGTAGCAATAAGTTAAAAAAGTATGTGAGAATAAACAAATACATAAGGCGTACTCAAAAGCTTATAAAAAGTCAAAAATGTATTAAAAACTATTCTAAAATTAAATTAGAGTTATCAGTTATGAAAAATAGGGTGCAAAAATGTAATCAACAGTTAGATTTAAATATGACTAACCATGAATTAAGTGTTAAGAAATTAGATGCTGAGATAATTAGATTAAGACATAAACTAGAGGATATTTCATTAAAATACTCAACGGCTCAAGGCGAGATCAAGGAGCACATGCTGGCATTCACACAATTGCTGGAGAGCAGTAGATATAATGAGGACCGTTTTAATTCTCTAATTAATAATGGAATTGATAATTGTACATGTTTAGGAACTTCACCAGCTGCTGTGGTTCAGCCAGATGTGGCTCTTGATACTTCTGTGCTATGTTCTCCAAAAGTAGTCTTAGATAAGTCCCCTAGACAAATTAGTAATACTAAAACTATTATTTATTCAGATCAGATAGGGTCTGGAATGGGCTCCATGCTAAGAAATAAATTGACACAAAATGTAACAAATTACTGTTATCATAATGCAAGTCTTATGCAATTATGTGACTTAATATCAAAGGGAAGTTATGACAGTTCTACTACTCTAGTGATTTTATTAGGAAACAGTATAGGCATAGATAAGGCTAGTGTAGATAGATTAATGTCAATATTAAACGTTATTGAAGAGGCCGGGATTGGTAAAATTATACTTTGTGCATTACCATATTCACAAAATATGCCATATAATTATAATAATAAAATCGCAAATTTAAATTCTTTAATGTATAATGCTATTTGCTGTAATGGTAAATATCATTTCTTCGACTTAAATAAATTCATAAAGCGCCTCACGCTAACATCTGAAAAAATTCATTTGCCAAAGAAATATATTTTGACTTTGGTAGAACTATTAGCCTTTAATATAGAACCAAATAAGTACAATAGTGGCACAATTGCCACTCCTAATCATTTAAACTAAAGTATAGGACAGCGGAAACACCTTTGAGTATAAATATAATTCACCAAAATATTTAAGGGTTTTCCAGCAAAGAATTAGAAGTAGGATTATTTTTAGATACTGAAAATGTTCAAATTATGTGTATTACAGAACATTGGCTTAGACCGGATCAATTAATTTTTGATTTTATAAATTTCAAATTAGTTAGTTTTTTTGCTAGAAAATCCGCCATTCATGGTGGTTCTTTAATAATTGCTAAAAGTACCGTTAAGTCCAAAGAAAGGAAAGATATTGTTAGGCTATCCATAGAGAGGCTTATAGAAATCTCTTGCATAGAACTAGAAAATTACATAATTATTTGTGTTTATAGACCACCATCAGCTGATTTCAGCACATTTGAATCTACTATGGAAAATGTGTTAAAATTAGCATGTAAAACTCAAAAGCATGTTGTTGTCTGTGGAGACTTTAATGTTAACTTACTAGAAACGTCAAATAATACTATTAAGATCTTAAGTTTATTTAAATCTTTTAATTTAGGTAATTTGTTCTTTGAACCTACACGGATAGGTGTTTCAAGTGCTACCTGCTTAGACAATATTTTTTGTAATTGTGAATGTTTGGATAAGGAAATATTTAACTGCTTTAATTCAGATCATAGTGGTCAAAAGGCTTCCTTTCTAAATGATTTTAATCAGGAACCACAGACAATAACATACAGACACATAACTTGCAATCGTTTAGAACTATTTAAAAATAAAGTTCAGAGTAATCTCTGTGGGTTATCCTTTTCACATAATGATTCTAATAGTATTTATAAAGATTTGTTTGGTGTAATTCTTCATCAATTTAATAATCATTTTAAGATGAAAATTATTTCTAGGTCAAAAACTAAGTTTAGTGAATGGGCTACTGTAGGCATTCATAAAAGTAGAAACAGGCTTTATGAACTTTACAGAGAGAGGGAGGAGAACAAGAACGCCGACTTCTTAGTTTACGTTAAGAATTATTCAAAAACCTTCAAGCAAGTTTGCTTGACTGCTAAGTCAAACTTTCTAAGTCTTAAACTCAAAGCTTCTGACAATAAGGTAAAAACTGTGTGGAAGATAATAAATAGAGAAACAGGTAAATCAAAAACTCGTGATAATAAAATCGCTCTAAACAATGGTGACAAACGAATCACCTCAAACAAAGACGTGGCCTTAGCGTTCGAAGATTATTTCTCCACCATAGCCATTAATACCACGAAATGTCTTCAATCATCTGCGATTGAAGCTCAACAATCACTTTGTGCTAATGTTACTAAATGTAATGTTAGCTTTGATTTTAGCTATGTAGATTCAGCTACTATTGTTAAGGTATTTAAATCGCTCAGTTTAAAAAAAACTGAGGATTTATGGGGAACTTCAGTTAAAGTCATCCATCATGTCATAGATATAATTGCTCCTCACTTAGCTTTAATCTACAATAATTGCATTTCAGAGGGGGTCTTTCCAAATCTTATGAAATATAGTAAAGTCATACCACTTTTTAAATCAGGTGAGATGAGTGATTTAACGAATTTCCGTCCCATTTCTATTCTACCTGTTTTAAGTAAAGTTTTTGAGAAGTTAATGTTAAATGATATGTTAGGTCACTTCAATAGAAATAAACTGCTTAACAGTAATCAGTTCGGCTTCACCAGAGGACGATCCACAACTGATGCAGCATCTGTACTCATTAAATATATATACAATATTTGGGAGAAATCTTGTGATGCAATAGGAATTTTTTGTGACCTTTCCAAAGCTTTCGATTGCGTAGATCATGCGACTCTCATATTAAAATTAGAACATTATGGTCTGACTAATAATTCTCTAAATCTCATGTCCTCATATCTTAGTGATAGGACACAAACGGTTGTTGTAAACAGAACACAGTCCATTGGAGCAGCTGTTAAATTAGGTGTGCCTCAGGGCTCCATATTAGGTCCTTTCTTATTTTTGGTTTACATTAATGACTTACCACCCATGATAGAGAATATTTGTGATATTGTGCTATTTGCTGATGATACATCATTGATTTTCAAGGTAGACCGAAAATCCGTCAATTACACTAGGATAAACGCCACGCTAGGTAAAGTACATAATTGGTTTACTAGTAACAATTTGCTACTCAATGCTAGGAAAACTAAATGTGTTAGGTTCGCTTTGCCTAATGTTAGACCGGTAGAATCTAGTATATTTCTAAATGGCGAGTGTTTGGAAATGGTAGATAAGGCGCTTTTCTTAGGGATAACTATAGACAAAAACTTGCAATGGAGTCCCCACATAGCAGTACTAGCAGGTAAATTAAGTTCTGCAGCTTATGCTGTTAGGAAAATCAGGCAACTTACGAATGTTGAGACAGCTCGCTTAGTTTATTATAGTTATTTTCATAGTGTTATGTCATACGGTATTCTGGTTTGGGGAAAAGCTGCTGACATACAGACTATATTCGTGTTACAAAAAAGAGCCATCCGTTCTATATATAACCTAAACTCCCGTGATTCTTTAAGATTACTATTTAAAGAAATTAGTATTTTGACAGTAGCGTCACAATTTATTTATGAGAATATTATTTATGTCATTAAAAATCAGGACTCTTTTATTAAGAATTGTGATATACATAATTTTAATACAAGAAATAAAAATAAAATAGCTACTAAAAAATTTCGTGTTCGTAAGGTTTTTAAATCATTTGTAGGTCAATGCATCCATTTCTATAATAAATTACCTGACGAAGTTTTAAAGTTACCATTTCCAGTACTTAAAACTTACTTGAAAAAGTCGCTGATGTCTAAAGCTTACTATAGGGTCGAGGACTATCTATCAGATAAAAGTGCTTGGCCTAAACTAAACACCCAAATAACTTAATAATAACTTCATCGTAAGAAATATGTAAACATTGTATATTGTCTAGGGGACACGGTTTCTGTAGGAGAATGTATCGAAACTTTTTATGTAGTTGTATTACACCATCATAATTAAGTATAATTTTTCATAATTATTTTCTATTACTTACTACCAATTAGTTCTGGAGAAAACTCAGAGTTTTGACACATTTTCCTGCTCAACTACGCGTGAATACATTTATTTCTTATCGTATGTTAGATTCATTGTTTTATATAATGCTAGGTTAAGTTTTAAAATTGTACCTATATTTAAAAAACGACTAACTGTTGAGTTTCTTGCGGCGCTTCTTCTCAGCAGTGGTCTCTTGCGAAGCGCTGGTAGATTTTTGACGTGTAAAAGTGCCCGTGCGGCCTACTTACTGAATAAACATCTTTTATCTTTTTTTATCTTTTTATCTTTTAACATTTTTCGGAGTAATGATGAGTATAGGCCAAAATTTTAATCGTTATTTGTAATCACGTAATCACGTAAGATATTTAAGAAATTGTGAAAAGTGTACGGTTCCATGAATATTGACGGTATAAGTTCAGATGATTATAAGTTCCGATCATTAGTATTAAAACAAATTATGAAGAGTATGAAGAGTGATCATTAGGTTGTAAAATTATATGAGATACATTTTCGGAGTTCCAATAATCTAATTTGCAATTTTATATGAATTTTGGCGCACCCATTAAGTTACTTATAACTTGAACCGCACCTTTTGTCCGTCCGTACGGCAATAACAAGTCCATAAACCGTTTTTACTGCCTTTGTTCAAGTAAATGTATGTAGGTTGACTTTTTAAACAATGGTCGTATATTTTCAAAGAAAATCTGATAATTCTTAAGGCTTCAAAAGATTTAATACAAAGTTGACGTCTTAAATTATTTTAATACATTATAATAATTTCCAAGGACGTTGAGCAAAAAAATGTCCCCACCCACCAACAGAGATGAAACATGGGCCAGTTTATAGATCTTGGCAACATAAAGTATTTTACTATGGCGACGATCGCCATATGTATGGGGTTTTCTTGGTAAACCATAATCATATCGTCTGGACTTTGTTTAAAAGTGAACACATTCTTGCCTTAATTGGTTCATGAAAAGTTATTTTTTCATTAAAAAAATCCAATTGATTTTGCTTCTAGGCAGGTATTTTGTCTTTTTTGGGTCCAATTGAACATATACACCGTGGGAACGAGGAATCCGACAAACTTTAACCATCGATTCTAGAGCCAATTTGTAGTTTATAATGTGATATAACATGTAGCCCAATAACGCATAATTTTAGTTTTTAAATATTTAAAAAAAAAACATAATTAAAAGAATTTAAACTCTGTCACCTTAACGTAAAGCAATATTTTCTGGGAAAGATTCATCTTGTAAATAGCAATGTCATCAACGTACAACGTAAATTAATTTAATCAATTTCTTAGTAAATAATGCTTTAGTTATAGGTGACAAAGTTCAAATTAAATTAACTATGGAATATTTTTTTTAATAATAAATATCTTGGAAATTATGCGTTATTGGGCTACATGTTATATCACATTATATACTGCAAATTGGCTCTAGAATCGATGGTTAAAGTTTGTCAGATTCCTCGTTCCCACGGTGTATAGACATGCATCCCGTGACTGTTGGAGAGGGGGACGGGACCCATACAAAATTCCGATATTTAAGATGAACAATTGGACCATAGACGTAGGACTTCTTTTCTACCACTAAAAATGTATGGGATGACTTTCTCGTGCGTTGCGATAAACCACGTGGTCAACTGTCACCCCATTTTGAGTGATAGGAAAGAAAAACGTAAGGAGCGTTTTCATATTGGCTACGGCCCCGGGTTCTCTTATTTTAAATACCTAATTGCAAACCTAATTTCTGGGGTCCTAGTAAAAAATGGTGCAAGTCTTCTTAACTCTTACTAAAAAAGGGTATGTACACGAACGGAGTAGCTAGACTTGAACCGTTTTTCACTTGATATATAGAAGACGTACCGTTTTTCACTAAAACCCCAGAATTTGACTTGACTCTTTAATCGAACAATTCTTCTTGCTTGTGACATCCATGGACTTGTTTCTGTAATAATAATAAGTGATGGGTTAGAACTCGACTTTACCAAAACAAGGATTGAAAACCATTAATTAAGAAAAAACCTAAAATTATAATAACCAATGATATTGCACAGCAAACAAACGATCGAAGTTAATCAAAAATGACCTTAAATTACGTCAGGTCTCTTATGCATCTCTTTCATCAGGAAAAAAAACAAACAATAACGTCTTACATCTCCTCTCTTGATTCTTCAGAAAAGAGATACAAAATATACGAGACGTAAATCAAGGTTATATTTTGATGCTTCACTTCAAAGTTTTTTCTGCATTCTCTATCGTATGTAAGCTCCTTGTTCTACATAGTCCTGCCATAAGTTCTGTCCCTAAGGTTTAGTGAAATAAAACTATTTATGGATACTTTTTTACGATAAAGTATTTATATTAATTAAAAGCCTTTTAAATATATATTTTTAAGAAATATCTTTCAGTTCAAAAAGTTGCCTCAATATTTGAAACGATTTCTTTTAATTTACGTATTTTCTGCTAATTTCAGTTTTTGATAATAGTTAAAAGTAAATCTTTTATTAAAAAAGGTAATTTGGTTCTTTCATATTTTAAAACCTCTTTTCTTAGGCCATATTGAAGACTAGCATTAGACTTGAAATGGTTCTCAATCTCAATTTATGAAGAAAGAGAATATAGAAAAATTTCGAATTTCTCAAAATTCATGCAAAATCGTTAAGTCGATTTAGGGAAACATGAAGATTGGCGATTGTATAAGGAGATCTTCAGTTTATTTGCAATATAATATTTATATCCGTATTTAATGTAGTAAGTGTGATTAATAAGTCATATAAATTTTGACAAGCTGTGACTACTTTTACAAAAGCTATAATCGAGAGGAGCACCATCGTCGTCGCGTGTTTTTTACCATGCTCAACCAACCCAAAACAGAAATACTAAAAGCTTGTACATCAACCTAATGCAATAATTTAACATAAATTATATTTAAGCTAGTAGTATTATAAAAAGTAAAGTTTTGTATTTTTGTATGTTTATAACGAATAAACTCAAAAACTAACAGAGCGATTTCAAAAATTCTTTTACCATTAGAATGCTACGTTATCGTTGAGTGACATAGGCTGTCTTATCTTTCTGCGCAGACGGAGTCGTGGGCAATAGCTAGTAAATAATAACTGTAGTTCAAACAAGTCTAATAATATGCGATAATTCAGTGCGTAATGGCGATGACTAAGCTCCTGTCAAGTATAAAACATTGTTTTGTCGGTCATTCCACCAGTACCCTTACCATGAGTTACAATTACCGTACTCGGTAGCGAGACAAATGCTCTGTCCCTCGCACTCTATAAGAACACTGCGAGGTCTGCCAGGGATAGAGCATTCAACTCGCTAGCGAGTACGTTAATTGTAACTCATGGTAGGGGTACTGTTCCCGCCGATTGGGTTATCCTGTGAACTGTGCCACGCCGCCACATTATCCTGTTATTCCAATTACTACCTACGCTGATTACTTGATGACTTGCAATCAGCATCAACCATAATATCGTACAGACATGGCACGGATAATTGTGGAACAAAAAGTAGTCAAGGTTTTTTATGTCTCTATATAGGGTTTATTTTTGACCTTGGGGCTTAAAATTCAACGATCGATTCTATTCCTCGAATGCTGCTTCTTTTGTTCTACAACTCAAAAAAAATGGTAATTTCTCATTTTTTATAGTTTCATACAAAAAAAAGTATCAATGCACGACGTCCGTTGTCGTTAAAGTCGTGCCATCAAAACAAAAGACAGGTACCTGCCCCGTCTCTGTACCCTTACCATGAGTTACCTTTGGTACTTTGTATACCTCTGTAAAATTAAAGAGTGTCTTTTCATATTCAATGACGAAATTTTTGTGAAAATTGATATTCATACGATGCTTTAATCATATTTTTACTGTCTCTCTGTCTGACTGAAATTTGTCTCGACTAGGCTCTGCAAAATTTCAGTTTCAGGGGTTAAATCTCAAGATTTAATTAATTATGTAAAGTCTAGGAATTTGATTGTTTAGCAGATACGGCAATTTTCCAGGTTATACATTTTCCACGTGCCACGTTGGGATATGTATTAAACTGCGAAACAATGAATTTCCTTGACTCTACATCCTTATTGAGACAGAATAATTGTAATAATATAATTGTCAGGTCATTCTATCTTCAGCAGAACTATAAAAGATTTATCATTGAAACTAGTTGTATATCGAATTCGAACATTAAAAAAAGATACGTCAATCCAGTTTTGCGCTCAAATAAAATCGTAACTACTATTTCTGGCGTCGGCAACGATTTTTCTAGCTCATCCTAATACTACACTTGAATCTACGACTTATGTTCTACGAAAATTACATCATTTAGTTCTCACATGGCGAAGATGTATCGTGTGCTAGCCCTGTGCCTTATCGCCTTAAGCAACGTGGAAGCTACTGGAAATGGTACCAAATGTAATGGATTTAATGCCAATTTTGATCTGGAAAAAATTATAGGTACATGGTATGTGGTAGCCATAGTGCCTGAAGCCATATTTCCTGATAAGCAGAAAGTTCCGTGCTATGAAGTGGAGTTCAGTGAGACTGTAGAGGTAAGACCAACTTGTTTTTAACCTCAACTTTAAAAAGAGGTTATAAGTTAACAGTCTCTCTGTGTATCTGTTCATACGTATTATTATTATGAATAAGAACCATCAGCTTTAAAACCAGAAATCGTCATAATATGGGGGTTCTAATGGATACCACATCTGACGTGTCCAAACACGAGAGAGACTTTCAAGATTTGTATTATTTTGTCGAATTTCAAGATTTGTAATGTTTGTGAAAGATTATGCAATAGGCAATCTCATCTCATCATTCATTTTTTTAAATGCTCGTTACATCAGACAAGAAAGTATACTAAAAGGTAGAAGTAGAAATATTTTTCGAAAGAAGGCGCAAAGGCTTACAAAGCAATCGTTTTCGAATTAGTTGTTTTGTTTCTCTCAGTCTAGTCTCCGGTGGCTTATGAACCAGAGCCACATAGCACCTCATCCTAAAGACATCTTCGACGACCCCGGCATCACCATCCGCCAGCGATACAAGTCGGAACATGCTTTCGACGTGTGGTCCAAATCCTTGGTGGGAGCCACTGGATGCTTCCAGCAAGTTCTATCGTTGAATACCGACATGAGCGACATAAGTAAGTGTTAGGTTTATCTTGAGCAAGATAGACGGTAGGATCGACTGTTTATGTGAACCATTGTTCTAATAGCTCACTTGAACAGAAAATCTGTGTATTTATTTTAAGGTTATTTATTGTCTGATTTAGTTTAATTTGAGTCAATACACAATTTTGATTTTAATATTTATTTTAACTGTAAATTAATTTAGTGTTTAATGTAATTACCTACCTGACATTTATGTTATGTATGGACTTGAAGTGTCTGAAATAAAAAGCTGTTATTATTTATTATTATTATTACAAATTTTCATGTGACAGGATTCACGATGAACATAGAATTTATTAACTAGAGCTGCGATAGCTTTTATTAACTTGACAGCAATGGCGGTTAAATTAAAAACGAAACGAGAAAAGTAGGTGTAAAACAATTCGTAGGCCCTAATTAACCATGGACATGCAATATCAAATAAAGTCGCCCTCAATAGAACTTGAAAAAGATGTAAACAAAACCAAAAGAACCAATTCACCATGATTACTCGATAATCACGTACTTTTAAAGATCAAGTGAGGTCTTTGCAATGGTGATATAATTATTCATTATACCTACGTTATTTTTAATAAATTTATCATACAGTATTAATTTGTTTACATCGTTTACAAGTTCTATTGACGGCGAATTTACAGAGTGCATTAAAGGAAATTAATATCTAACTAAGATTTGGTTGATATTACTTATGTTTTGGAGATATATCGCTCATTGAATACAAAACAGACACATTACAAAATAATTTGCTCTTGCATTGAAAATGTTATAGGAACAGCTTCTAATTTTAAAATGCTACAATAACTCATTTTGGAATGTGTCCGTTTTGTATTCAATGAACGATATGTGATTTTTAGTATTATTAACTTGACACAAAATTTAACCAGTTTTTTTATCATGGATAGGGATCATGTTGATTATATTTATTGAAGCATTTTTATATTAAGGTAGCTAGTTGTCAACAAAAACAACAAATCTAGTTAGAAAATAGCATTAATATCGTATGTTTTTAGACCTGACAAATACGTTCGCTAATCATCGGGCTTTGAATGGGCATTACAATATTTTATAGTGATCTAGTAGACCCTATTGCATTCTTTGTTTCACGAGCAAACACCATCCATAAATTCTTGAAGTGAAAAACACCAACATTTAAAAAACGCTTATTGTCATTGAGATCTAATGGGCATTAAGACCTTATCATTCAATCATTAATACAATGCATTGCAAATATTATAAAGGTAGTCTTGAATTATAGAAATAGGTGTTTGCTCGTGATTTGTGTGCTTTCGTTGCTTCAGCTGACCGACCCTCCGAATTTGCGGTACCTGCAAGGCATCGCCCTGGCGATTGGCCTCCGAAAAGACTAAACGTACCCGTTTCTGTTAGCGTCAGTAAGTAGATTTGTAATAAGTAAACACAAAATTAGATCAAGGGTCCTAGACTACATGTTAAGCACTTTAGTGCATTGTCATAGTAAACTTCAAAAAGAACATCTAATGACACACATGACAATGACAATGAAATTCACAAATGACAAGGTTCTAAGTATGCTCAACATTTTTATTGGGTGACTGTACAACGTTAATGTTAGCGATTTTCGAAAACGGATTACATGTATAGGGTTTGCGCAAACTGATGATCTATCTATAGCGTCGGCCGCTTATGTCAATTCTGATGAAGATGATGATGACGTGTTACTTTAAATTGATATTGCTGTTGAAGCCAGTAATGAAGTAACCAATCAAATAGGTTTTAAGCTAAATGATGTATGACCAGAGATATATGTTGCAGAACGAGCTCTATCTCATGAAGCAAGGATGCAACTACACATGATAGAGACGGGCAAAGAGACGGGGCCGTTTCTTTTACAGATGCTCTGGGGCAACCTCATCTCTGGAGTCATCTATCAAAAGAACCAGGTAGGAACAATTCAATTCCAAAACTACTACTGGCCAATAACTGAGGGCCCAGACAAGATGCATTACGCTAACTATCGTTTCCATTCGTTTAGTTTTTAAACCAATCGCGTCACTGGCGTGACTTTTCGTACACGTCATCTACCAGTGACGCAATTGGCTTACAGACTAAACGAAGAGAAACGCTAGCTGGCGTAGTGCATCTTGTCTGGGCCGTCTGGGCATCCCTAGCCTTGTACGGACTTATTATCGGTGCAAAATATATTTGGTCTGATGTATAATTTCCCCATTTTTTTTGAATCACTATTTACGTTCGTAAGTTAAGGTTAGAGTTGTTGTTTATTTTGACTATTATAAAATGTAAATGACGGTGTCCCCTTGTTTTACAGACTGAAAAATTACAGAATTTTGTTTCACAGAAAATGTTTCATATACTATTTGGTCCTTGTATTTTTGCTTCGTATATTTTTTTTTTTTAACTATTTATTTACTTGAAAGAAACAAATTCGACAGAAAATCAATTCAATGAATTTTGTAATTTTATTTTTTCATTACACATACTTATCAAACTATATAATTATTTTTCAACGAATATTGTTTGGTCAGTGCATTTTTTAGAAGGTTGGGTTATAAGATAAATACTATATTATGATATAAATATGAGTGAGCGAGCGAGCGAAGCGAGCGAGCAAGACCTCTCTGGGCAGAACCGACTTGAATAGGTTAGGTTAGAAGGCTATGGCGGGAGCGAAGCGAAGCAAGCTCCCGCCTTAGCCTTCGAGGTTATTTTTTTATATCCCTTGAATAAGCTATGCGATACCATTTGACTGCAAATTAAAATCGTATGCTTTTTTTCAAACGTTTCATTTCACACACCTTCACAAACTGCACCCTACTCTATAAGTTGATTTTATTGTTATTAAGTTATATTTTAAATAAATAATATGAGAACAAAGAATATTTAATTTGCTATTCTATGATATGAAAAAAGAAACATTGAATTTTATTTAAAATAAAAAACGATGATTTAAAAGTCTTCAAAGTAATTATTCTACATATTGATTATTCTATGAAATGATAATACGAGAAAAAAATTCTATGAAATGAAATTCTAAACAACTTCAGTCTGTAAAATAACGTACAACCGTAAATGACTGCCACGAGAAACTTTTAATGTGAAAATTTTGAAAATTTTCATCCAAATGGCAGAAAACTGATTAATTTTTATGTATGATTGAGAGTTTCATAACAATGACGAGTATATACAACTGTGTCGGTTAAAAAAAAAGATAAAAGCGATAATAATGCGAAGCAATTTATTTCAGACAATAACTCTAGAAAAGTTGAAACCAGTTTCTGAAGCCATGGTGAAGTTGCGAGGGCCCCAAAGAGCGCCTAAACTTTGCGACAAGAGACTGAAGGATTAAAATACTATGCATTATCTTATACATTGTCTTTCAGTCAAAATAAATTTATTAAAATGTTTGTATAACAATATTACAGAATTTGTTTCATTATCTTTTAAATATGAATGATTAAAGCTTGCACACAATGTGGTTACAGAATTATCAACAAATTTTTAGAGTTGTTGGTAATTCTGTAGCTCTGCCTACCCCACTCTGGGAATAAAGGCGTGAGTTTATGTATGTATGTATGTAAAGCTTGCTATGATTTCCTTTCAAACAAAACTTTTCCTTTCCAGTCATCCTATACAAGATGCATTCTATTAACGTTATTGTTATTGACAATTTATAGGATTAACGTAAGCTGCCGTGGAGTCAATTCTGCTTTTGATTGAACCTATAGGTACAGTCAAAAGCATTAATCCATACAGTTATAGATCTTATTGTTAGTGACATAGAGGCGTGAAGATATTTTTGGCGTCTTGGGAACGTATTCTATTTATGATTTTGATTGTACATATGAGTTTTCGAAAATCGATTACGTTAGCGTAATGCATCTTATATACATACATACATAAACTCACGCCTTTATTCCCAGAGTGGGGTAGGCAGAGCTACAGAATTTCCAACAACTATAAAAACTTTTTATAATTCTGTAACCACATTTTGCACACTTAGGCGAAGATGTTTACCAGTGTATTAGTGACAGGTTGCAAGCCCATCGCCTAATAGTACTACACGCCTTTATTACCTTAGTCGGTTTTTACGAAATCCACGGAAAGATACGGAGAGGCACTATTCTAATCCGGCTACCACACGGGGATAAATAATCTTATATAGGACTAAAGAAATACAAATCTAATAGAGACCCTTAAAAATACAAAGTGGAAATAAGTTCTCAATGACAAATCGATAATTTAGTGTTGATAGGACCTTGTGCAGGGTCCGTACGGATCGCTTCTATCGTTTTTCACTCTAACGTTTCACCAAACAATAGAGTGCATATTGTTGTGTTGGCGCAAGAAATAAAACATTTGGTGAAATTACTAGCAGAAATGGTTACCACTTTCCATTTAAACCTAGGAGGTTGAAATTAGCTTGTTGATGTTGAGGCTAAAGTCCAGCATACATACATACATACACTCACGCTTTTATTCCCAAAGGAGGGTAGGCAAAGCTACAGAATTTCCAACAACTTTAAAAAGTTGATAATTCTGTAACCACATTTTGCACACTTAGACTAAGATGTTTACCAGTGTATTAGTGACAGGTTGCAAGCCCATCGCCTAACAGTACTACACGCTAGTAGATGTATTATGACTCAAAAATACCTACACATTTAACGACGCAGTCAGACTCTGGTCAATTTTGGAACATTGCTAAAATAGTAAGACCAAAGCCAGTAATATTAAACCTCCCGGAAATGAATTTTCCTTATACAGGTTGGTTTAAAAAGTAATGAATCTTCATTCCGAAGCTTATTTGCGATAGCTCAGCGGCGTCCAGTTGGTAACAAACTGGATGTTCTCACGCTACCATACAGGATGCATTATTGGGTGGAAATACCGATAAAGCAAAAAGTAACTGGTCGGGTGGCAAAGAGTAACAATAAATAGATACAAACCCACGATGTAGTGGTGACCTCTTCTTTTAGAGTTAATTATTCATGCATTTTCTAACCAATTTTCATTAAAACTAGCTTTAATACATAAAAGCACTGCCTGAATCGGCTCATTCGTTTGGAAATTAATATATCACAGACAGACACACAAAAACACATGTTAAACTTAAAATAGTACTTTTTTTGTCTATTTTGTATATGAATAAAGGAATAAAATACTGAATTACAGTACACTTTTTTTAACAAATGGTTTTAATATTAAATGCTAATAATGTAAGCACATTCTATTCTCATATTTATAGATATATATACACAATCGAAAAGCAATGTCGTATCTTTGTTAAAATTCTTAGGACGAATTGGTATCGTGATATTGCCTTATTAACTGCTTTTATTATGGCTTAGTTCTAAAACGTATTGCTGTCCATCGAGGTCACGCCAACTTTTATTGACTTTAAGTGTATCGGTTGAGGCTAGGACAATTTGAAAGAAAGTTATTATTAACTTGTAAGTATTTTTAATTCTGAAGCAGGATATTTTTTTGCTATTTTATTGATTGTTGTTGTTGAAAACAAAGTCAAAAAACCAATAAAACAATTTTATTTACCGTCATTAAAATAGATTTTACTGTTTTGTTAAGAGGTCTGTAAGCCTAAGACACGCAAAATTATTTAATAATTCAAAAATCTAGATTTTCTCTATCAATATCAGCATTTTACTGATCGAGTTTTTTTTACAGCTTTGTTCCGCTTTAAATATTTTTACTTATTTCCGATTGCACTAGTTACTTTATATCCAAGGATAAAAATCCTACAAAAAAAATGGAAAATTACTGACCAACATTTTTTTTTATAAAAAAATAATGTTACTAACTCTAACAATAACAGGACGTTATTTTTTTTCAAAACATAATACTCGTAATAATTTTCTACTAAACCATGAATTGGTAGTTTCATATAAAAACACATCGGTACAATAAAACAGGTTTTATTTCGTTTTGGATGGCCAGAGATGAATGGTATCAGGTGCCGGAAAGAGATGTCAGTGATTGATTTCACATTGGAGAACATACGATCAGTGTAAAAGGACCAAACGTTTTGTACAGCGTGTTCAAAAAGGGGAAATTTATGAAGAATTTTAAGTCTTAAGTTACTCTTAGTTTTAAAATTCTTGGATTTTTATGAAACTTAAAAAAACAAGTACATTAATAATACTAAACTGTCAAATCAATTAAGGCACCCCATTATTTAAAAAGCGGAAGAAATTAACAACTATTATTATTATAATATGCATAATACTGCTAATCAAAATAAAAAGCATGTTCATGTTCGTATACTGCCTTTTTGTTTTGAATGGCCAGTAAACAGATCTAGTCTAATAATAATGACAAGCTTGATTATGTACAAGTCAACGTGGCAAGTTTTACTCGAATTAGTATAATAAAGTACAAGGTTGCATCATTAACAGCCAATTACCAGTAGTGGAGCGGCACTCTAAGAAAAGGAAGAATAGAAATTACATTCATTGGTTAAAGAATGTCAGCTACGGCCAATTGTTATTTGCAAGTTAAACGGGTAGGTGTAATAAAAATTTGATTTAAATTCAACTGTTTTGGTTACAAAGGTTATTAAAAGTTCGCGACATTTGTATATATTTTTTAGTTTCACTAAACAAAACAAAACGTGATTTAAATTATTATTTGTAGCCAAAATTCAAATCGAAATAACAACCAGAGCCCTCAGGGAGCAAAAGTCAAAACAATATTTCAGGTGAACAATTTAAAATCGCATCCCAAATGCAAATCCCCTGTATCGATGACAGTGCTGAGTCCGCATAGGGGGTGTTCCGCTCTGCTCGCTTTATATCTATTGTTTATGGATAGGGTTGATGGATCCTCACGTGAGCCGAACGTTATATTTGATTTGAATTTTATGCCGTTGAAGGAACATGGCGGAAATGTAATCGTCAAACATTATATTGCTTTTAAGGTTAATGTCTTGAGTATTAGGAGTGTTACTTATACAGGTTACTGAAAACTATGTCGAAAATATCTTGAAATTCATCTATTAGTACTTGCAATACGCAGTGACAATGTTCAAGGTTTAAATAAGTATTTTTTATTCTCCCTGGTAATTTCTTAGAATATAAAAGTATTCCTTAGATCTATACTAGTGTCACGGTCATAAATCAATTTATAGAGTAAAACAAGTTAAGTTAGCAAATGATAGTTTTAAATGCATTTTTTATTATTATTTTGGATTGGAAATATATGGCCATGGTGACTAGTGCAACTTTGTACACGTAGTAGTCACATAACGCTATTCTTTTGGGAAATGCCTCATGGAAACTATCAGCTTTGTAGCTTTAACCAAGGACATGGATCAAACGAATAAACACACGTTTGCATTTGCAAAATCAGTAGCGTAGATGAAGATTTCTATCGACATCGAATCAAAAGCATCTTGTTGAGTCGAAAGTATCTTAGTTGATCAAAATCAAAATAGGAACAAATTGCATTTCAAACAAACAATTCGTACCTATATCGTAAAAAGGCTTACGAAATATGTATGTATATTTTCTCAAGAGATTTTACGACACGTAGATTCTATAAGAAATGAAAATTATTCCCACCGCGTCTAAGCCAAGACGAATCAAGACTCGAGAACCTCGAGGTCAACCGCACCTCAGTAGCTGACCGAAATATCTCAATCCACTTAAATCTTTTAATGGCACCTTAACTCTTGAAATCTCATCTCTGCCCTCACTCCATGACGAAATTACGTAAAGTCTTTTAGCAATAAAATTGCTCATAAAGACCATTTTATAATAGGATCGTAAAGGCTGACTTCACTGGGATAAGGGAGGACCTCCCTAGGGAGGAATTTTGTAATTTTATGTATTTCTTTCTTGTTTTACTATTCAAACACTGTGAATCTTAATTTAAAACACCTGGTTTCTTTTAATTATTATTGTTTTAATTTTATTCGCTAATAAACACTAAAATAATGAAAAAAAAATCGTTATTCATTGCGTAAAAAACTAATTGAAACTAGTATATTGATTATTTTAACACATATTTAAATTGTGGATTCAATAAAAAAAATACAGGATAATATGTGAAAGCCCCATGTTGGGCGCCCGATATACACAAAGGATCGTTTAAACAAACTGAATGCAATCATGATGACAACGTGGCAAGCGTAGTTGGTAGTTTATTTATTTAACGTATGGTTTTATTCTCTACTTAAATTTTGAATGGCTTAGATTTAAGGTATGCGATTCCATCCGTCGAAAGAGTTTTAAATTCCGCCGCTTGCCCGGTAAATTTAGTCAGAAGGATACTCGGAGATGAAACGGTAGACTGTCTGGTCTGGGTAGCTACACTGGCAGCCTGCCGACTCGCTCCACTCCCATTTATGCTACAGTGACGCATAGTTGCCAACCCCTGTCCTGATTCGATTGAACTGGCACCAAATTCGTCGGTCATCCTGAAAAGATCCTGCCTAAGAAGTTTTTGGTCCCAGTTTCGATTCCCGGTATGTGAATGTGTTGTAAAAAGCCCCACGTATGGACGCCAATTAAAAGAATTGATAAAAAAACAATAATGTTATTATAAAACCAATTCTTATCCATCCTTTATCTTGAACATGTAAAATGAGTACAGTATTTTCGTACCTTACTCGGATTAATCAAAACAAATTTCTTACTATTCACCCCTACTGACCCGTAGCGTTCAATTACCACGGTAAACCGGGTGGTTCAATTTCTGTCTTCCCTACCTAATTAATTTTTCAGTCAATTATATTATTATAGCATACAATATGTTTTTCCATATTAATAATCATTACATCAAATTGAGAAGTAATACAAGAAGTAGTAGTTGTGTTTGTATGTCTGAATTGAAACCTCACTTTATTTTGATGTGACTTGTTACTAGTGACCCGCCCTCGCTTCACTTCGGTTTATGTGAGTATGAGCCTTTCTCGATAAATGGGCTATCTAAAACTGAAAGAATTTTTCAAATCGGACCAGTAGTTTTTGAGATTAGCGCGTTCAAGCAAACAAACAAACGAACTTTTCAGCTTTATAATATTAGTATAGATCAAACTCAATGTTATGAATGCTTTATTGCTAAGCTTTAATGTTTTGTAGATAGCCCCACGTTTGGGCGCCAGTAATGACAACTGATGGAAAAAAAATACAGTTATTAAGCCGGGTTCACTCCATCAGTTCTTTTCAATGTGTAAAATGAGAAAGCTTGATTATTTACTACTTGAAAATATATTTATTACATTTTCGTACCTGTCCACCATTAGACAAAACAAATTCCTCTCTATTCATCCCAACTCACCCGTAGCGTCCAATTAACACGGTCAACCGGGTGCTTTGGTCCGGTTCTTCCCGGCTTCCTGTCGATTTTTCATTCACCCAACCGCACGCACGATTATTGAAAATCGCTCGTGCGACTAATTAGTCGCCGAGAGCGCGAGGGTGGTCTTGATTACACTGATAATTGTTTTTGGTATTTGGCATATGTAGGGTCTACTGTCTATGGCCCCGGGCGGGGATTCTTTTAAATCTGTAATTGACTATGCATGTAATTAGTACAGTATCGTTAAATAGAGTTTCTATTTGCGTATTGTGTTGAGGATTAAGATGTGTTTATGGTTGAAGTGACGAGTTGGGAAAAGTCAATAAAGGTTTGGTTTCAGTGACAAGGGCAAAATTGATTTAGCATTTGTTTCGATGAATGTTATATAGTTACCTACAGGAGTAGTAACGAAGAAAGCGAAAAAAAAAACAATAACTGTTATAATGAAGATGTTAATTGATTAACAAAACAAATACAACACCATAACTAATTATTATTAATTTCTCCATATTTATTATTGATTTTGCGACAGTAATCACTTTGTTTTTATCTCTTGTTTGTGTTCTTTGTGGTTTGTCACGATTGAATTTGCTTTCTTTTATTGTTTCAAATCTTGACCAATCTTAACCAAGTTTATAAATAAAGAGTAGACATTTTGAGAGTTTGTATATATGTAATTTATTCATCATTTTGAAAGAGACATAATTTTCGGATAGACAGGATATTTATATAAAGTTTCTTGTACAACCTGGGTGAAGTCGGGTCGGGCGACTTGTGTTTAATAAAGAATTACAGTTATTTGTGAGTTAATCCAAACAATATCGTTACATGTAACGTTACATGACTATGATATCGTTATTTTATTACAATAGCAATTGAGTAAAACCCAATGAAATTTAACTGCAAAAAACTCTCGCAATTATTTTATACCTTTGTTTTTCTCTATTTTAGATTGTTATTTTTATAGCATCGACCGTTGGCACAAATAAAATAAATAGTTAAAATAGTACTTAAATATCTTTGTCCGTAGCAATTTAGAGCAATGGACCAATGAAGGCAACCGTTAACTTTAATGCATACTAACCTGGCGCTATAAAACCCAGTTAATCTCAATACACCGATAGCGCTTATTATCCTTAGTGATGTGCGTTTAATTCATCGATAAAGAAAAAAAAATTGTACAGGTCGTCCAATTTAAAACAGAACGCCCTTCGCTAATCCACCTATGAAAATTGAATCCATATTCAGCGTAATCACACATTAGACGAGTGTTTAATTGAAGATAAGGTGATCTCTAACAATTATGAATAAATTAAAATTAAATTTTGGTTGAAGGTAACATTAAAATGAAAGTTGATGTTATAATAACTTTGATTTTTTTTAATTAATTTTTGTCTACACAATGATTTACATGTACAGTAATATAAGGTTTAAACATTAGTAAAATTACAACAAGTTTTTTTTCTTATAAGCCTATTTTCAAGAGTTGTAATGACATCATCGACATATTAAGCGATCTATACGAATTACAAACTTATTCACATCACTACACTCCACAGCAAAGCTATGAACAGAAATGAAACTGTTAATAAAAAACCCTGTGTTGACTTTATTTTTCTTAATACACTTCAACGCAAGAACTATTAAAAAAAACAAAAAAAAAACCGTATTGATAATCTGAAGTAATTGATTACTATACATCCTAAGACCCTAGACAAGATGTATAACACGAAGGCAGGTCAGCATACACAACAACACAGCGTTCTTAACATTTTCGATAACAATATCGTTCGCAGAAAGTTACTTGTCAACCCGTACTGAAGTTGATACACAAGAAAAACAAAAAAGCAAGTAGGTCATTTAAGGCTTTCGCAACTTTCTCTACTGCGGCCAACGTCTTTACGGAACCCGGAAATAAAAATCGTAAATGAAGCCATTTGGGAGGAGGCGGTACCAAAATACGATTAACTGCATTTCCCGACTACCCACGTTTACTGTCCTTTTATTTCAGGTATTTATTTATTAACTAGGGTCTCTTGAGGTCAACGACTTGCGCGATAGGTTTTATTAGACGTTCACTGCCACCAATTGGCAAACATATATTATTAGGACTCGCAGGCGTGTCGTTGGCATTGAAGATGATAAGTCAACGAGATGTGGGTAGTTGCGTTTTTATGGGATTCCATTTTTGAAATTTGTGAGCGTTTGTGTTGCTTTAAACGGTTATGGTTTTGCATAACGGTATTTGAATTTGTGTGATGGTTTCAGAACTATTGTTTGTTTTTACGGGTAAATGTTTAGATGGTAGTCTGTGAGTGCCGCGCTGTGTAACTAATTATAAGTTTTTATTACACTTAAAAGTAAAGGGGTTTGGGTAAAGGGGTTTGGGTGAGCGGCCATTAGTAAAAGTGGTTAGTTATGATAGAATAATTCAAAATAAACATGTTTTGTTATGTAATGTAATACTCTTAAGTGCATCGGAGCCAAGGCATTTAATATTCTTACCTGGGCGTACTTTTAGTAGCAAAAACTGAACACTTAAATCTTAAATATCTCGGATCCGATATTATTAAGCGCTACAAATTATATAATTATCTATGTGTATTTCGAGGTCCTCTAAATAACAATGTAAAAATCATGCGTGGCCGCTGAAAAAAAATATGTCAATATTCTTTAAACAAATTTATCCAATGCCCTTTAGTCTTTATGGCATACAGAAGGTAAAGAGCGCACTGGCCACCTAAAGAATACAAAATGTGTTGTGAACTAAAGACCAAGATGGAATGCCACTATGTTAGTTGTTTCATCGGTTGTCTGTTGTACTGGTTTTAAAAGTGTCAGTTTGTATAGCCAGTTCTACAAGTATTTATTTATCATTTTACGTGCCGTTATTTATTTAGCTTTTTTGTTAAAATAAACGTCTCTTTAATAATTTGTCTTCAAAAAGACCACTTCCTTTTTGAATATGACCAAAATTTATTTGGAAAACTGAATCAGTCCGCGTTTCCCCAACTGACCCTAAGTTACGGGTTCAAATTGAATAAGACGAGGCGCTGAGAGGAAATTGGGGCAATATGGTGCACACAAGGGTTGATGGACGGAAAATTGGGTTTTCGACCGAGTAAGTATAACTAAATGATTCAGGTAGAAATATTTATTTGAAAGACTTTACCTTCTGTTTTTCAGTAGTCTGAGGATCTTACCGAAAAACTAATTTTCTTTAGGGGTTATAGTATCAAAATGAGAGATTTCAGAGATGACAATTTTTTAATTAAGTAGGTACTTTTAATAATTTTTGTTGTGTTTGTAATATCTGTTGTTGTTGTAAGGGGAAATATCACTCAAAAATTGTGTTTTAATACGGCACTGAGAATATTTTAACCAAATATAAATTAACAAAATCTTTACCATAAATACCACTAATATGATTATACTGCTATTCAATTTGTCTAAAAATAAATAATTTTTGGTTATTTATTTATTTATAATTAACATGTTAACACAACAATATGTTTTTAACAGTATGATCACAATATCTTCAAAATCCAACCAGCCTAAAAACAATAGAAAAACTTCCATGCAAAAAATACTTCAATGGCTTGCTCATCAAAGTTTACCTCAAAGAAATTGAAATCCATCTCGTTAATTTGTATTTTACTTTCATTTGTGTTTTACTTTCAAACCTGGTTTGGTCCTTTGGGGGTCGACTGATCTTTTCGCGACAAAGCCGTTCTTTCCTCGGGGATGACGTTCTCGGCGTGCGATTGTCGTATTGTGCGTCAAAGGTGTAGGGAGTCGATGTGTCAGCTGTTTTTGAGGATAAGTCTTGGTTAATTAAAAAAAAGACATCACCGCCCTTAAAGATTATTAAAAGTATTTTTTATTTTTATTTGTGTGATTGTTACTCTTTAACGCTAAAAATTCTGCACATATTTGAATAAAAATTGGAACAGAGATATCTTATAACCTCACTTACCTAATACACATACACTTTTTAACTCGAAAATAAGACGCGGTATGGTTTACTTGGATGAAGTCATGAGCAGAAAAATTAACTGCTGTAAATAGAAAACTACACTTAATTCATAATTATGCACAACACTAATATTTAAGATTATATATAATTAGTTCCATGTTTGGAAAGCGCTAACAATCAAAGTGATTGTATAACGATTATCTAATATGGAAAGGAACATGATTCGAAGATATTTGTAATTTTAATGCTTGTTATACTTTAAGACTAAGTCTTTCGGAACCAATTTGACATTTCAAGTACACCGTCATGAAAATAAAGGACGTTTCCACTCCAGTTCTAATTTATTGGCAGCCTACAGCCCACTGATCTCGCCGCCAAAGAGATCCGGCGGCGACTGCTTCCGCGCGCGCGCACCTTTAATGAACTACGAAAACATGGCGGCTAGTGCAAACGATGAGCGGTCGAAGATTTGAATTTCGAATCATACAGTGTTTTAATTTGTCTTATTCATGGTTATAGCGTATATTACTAAGTGTGAAAATTTGTGTTTTTTTGTGATCGGAAGCATGAATTCATATTTTGTAAATATATACACATACATGAATTTATATTTTGTTATTTTGTTAGGGCTGATAATTATTGTGAAGGAAATAATAAAAATGACAGTGAAAAAGAGAAACAAAAAAACAAGAAACGCCATTTTTCATTTGTTATTTAATCAATATAATTAACGTAACTTGTAAGATTTTTAGCAAACAAAGAAAATATTTTTAGTAGGTAGTTAAGCTGTAGCGTAGGTAGAAGATAATTTAAACGGTTAACTTAAGTTTAACCAAGCTTTGCTATTTGTTATCATGTAAACGTAAATTAAAAAAAAACGATATACCTATTTTCTATATTTATTTTTGTATAAATATTAAAAATCTGAAGAGTTTGTTTGTCAGTTTGCTTAAACGCGCTAATCTCAGGAACTGCTGGTCCGATTTGAAAAATTATTTCAGTGTTAGATAGCCCATTTATCGAGGAAGGCTATAGACTATAATATCATACTCGGTGTACCCTTGTTTTGCCGACAACCGTTTCATCGAATATTATTTCATCGACAACGATTCATCGAAACATTAGTACTAGTAATATTGTTTGGCGTTATTTTATTTCAACTACTATTTATTTAAATGTATCTTACTACGTGGAAATACTAATCAACGAATACTACTTAATCGCTGATTTGTTTCAAATTATCTTAATTGGTACAACTACAAAACATTGCAATTCATTTCTTCGACGTATTACTTTAATACAATTTTTATATGCCCTATTGCAAATTTATACATTTTTCAAATTATGTAGTGTGACAAACAAATACCTATGTATAATAAAAGTAACATTTATTGATAATATTAAATTAATAATATTATTGCATAACTAGTTATATCAAGAAATAGAAGTACGAGGCTTTTAAAGTAAGTTAGGTTAGAACTGCGACCACCAAGAAAACGAACTGTTGACAGAAGTGGGTTAGGTTAGGTTAGAACTGCGACCCCCAAGAAAACGAACTGTTGACAGAAGTGGGTTAGGTTAGGTTAGAACTGCGACCCCCAAGAAAACGAACTGTTGACAGAAGCGGGTTAGGTTAGGTTAGAACTGCGACCCCCAAGAAAATGAACTGTTGACAGAAAAGCATGACACATTACTGTTTAGTTTTGATAGCAAAATATTACCAATTGAAATAATGTTATGCGGAATAAATATTATTACAAGTAAAAAAAAAACAATTAAAAAAACCCGAAATGATTAGTCATGACATGAATTCTATTGAAATAAGTAAACTACCAATTAAAAGACCACGTTTCAAATTACCTAGTATCGAGTCCTCGACGCAATGACTTGTCGATGAAATGAAAATACTTGAAACGTTGTCTTTGAAATAATATTCGATTAAAAGTTTGTCGGCAATTCAATGGTAAACCATCATACTCACATAAACCGAAGCGAAGCGAGTGCATTATTATCATATTGTTAAAATAGTACGATTGATCAAATGGAATACCTTTATCGCTGTAAGTCTATAACACAATACTCAAATACTGAAGTTAAGGAAAAAATCATTTGCCTTTATTACTCGGAAATAGGGGCGAGAATGACGCGGTGAATACAGAATCGTTTTGTTTTGTACAAGACAAATGGATGTGAATATGAAATTTTGATGAGGCGTATTGATGTGTTTTTGTTTTTTGCAAAAGATGGATGAAACATCTCTTGCTTCGTAGGTATAATTTTACCGTTACAATTTTCAGTCATTTGTTGATAAGTAAGTGGATACGATAAGGAACGTACGTACATCTAAGGGAGTTTTAAAGTTGCAGCAGTAATAGAAAAAAAACATGATCAATTAAAAATGAATTGTGTAAAGAATAAAATGAGTAGGGTATTAAGAAAATGGTGCATAGAAAATTGAGTGCATAATTTCTAAGATAAGCTGCTGCAACTTTTAATTCATTATTAATAAGGTAACATCAGATGGGTTGTGGTCAAAAGCTATTTTATATAATGAAGTAGATGTAAAAAAAGAGCCTATCATAATCGATACACTTTTAAAAAAAATCTTAATCTTGAAATAAACAGAATTCCCATTGACACTAAAGATAGTATTTGTACTTCTTACATTTCGAGTCTAAATATTTTCAAGTATTCTATAAAAGAGGTTAAACAACTAAGTCTTATTAAACCACTTGCTTCTGCCCGCGACTTCGTCCGCGGAGATTTCGATTATCGTTATTCCCCCAAATCCGTCCAGCCGTTGCAGAGTGAAGGAGTAACAAACACACACACACACACACACACAAACTTTCGCATTTATAATATTAGTAGGATAATATCATTAGATCTAAAACATAATTAGTAATTTGCTGCCTGGTAGATAGGGTATCTACGACCCTTTCATTTTAAAAAGGGGTACACGTTTTGCATTTCATACTAGTCTTCAAAACGTTGAATGCACAACAACAACAACAAACTATATAAAAAGAGAATATTACATAGGAATTAACAAACCGAATAACCAAAAAACCAGTAAATCGGTTACCAGCTTAACCAACTCTTAACCGGAATTTTCAACGAGAGGTTTTCGCGTGAACGCATCAGTACCCCTCTGACAAGACCGCAGAAAATTGTATTAAGGACTTCAGAATTTGCTAAATGTTGATACTGTATTGTAACGGAAGAAGAAGTAAATTTGAATGCCAAGTAAGGGTTGAAGGTAGGGTAAGAATTTGCAAACTTAAAAGTAACGTTTGAAAGAGTTCAAAGGTAAAAAGATGCGGTTTACAAATTGTTTGTTGGTGTTTTTTTTTTTCAATATTTGTATTTTTTCACGTTAACTAGAAATCGTTGACTATATCACAAAAAACTATACATTTTATTAATTTGATTCCATACAAGAATATTAAAAAAAAACTTAAACACACGTAATTAAAAATGCCAATAAAATTATTATTATTTGAGAAAACTGGTAAAAATACTATCACAGATGTATTCCACCTTCTTCCTCAGTGTAAGCAACGCCTCTGTCTTAGGATTGTTATTTAGACGTAGTGTTGGGATTGAAATGTCTATGGCTCTCAGATCCTCCATTCTATAATATATGGACATGTTTTTTTTACAATGATGAATATCAATTGACAATGTACAGTCATCGGCAAAGTTTAGGGTATATAACCACTGAACCATTTGCGCTATAAGAATAACCTGCAACTTCCACGTTCCCGTCTTAAATTAACTTCTGATTACAATAAATTACATGACATTATAAAAGAAGAAAAAAAGAAAACATTTTTTATTAGTAAACTGAAACAATTTCTCGTAAACAAAGCATATTATACAATAAAAGAATATAAAGAAGACGCATTACGATAATTAATAATGGTTATAATACATATACTATTAATTAATTTATGCCTCCTCTCTCCTAGTGTTGATGTGCCCTCCAGGGTTCATTTTGTTAATACTAGGTATTTGAATAAGCTGGTACCATTATGAACAAGCAATTAATAATTAAAAATTGAAATTGAAATTGAAATTTGCTACTCAAAATGTCAGTGAAGAATATAAACGTCTAAGTGTTATTTATCCACAAATATATTTCTATTGTAATTATCACATTATACTATCTTTAATATTCTGTAAATAAAATGAATTCCTTTCATTATATATTTTCATCAAATTACAGAAGAACTTTTGCACCAAGCTTCCTTTGATCACCGCCGGTCTCAGGTGTGTTTCACAAACTGCCATCCGCAACGGAATTGCCTTCACAAACGTTCTCAAATATAATGTAATGAGACAATTTGGTCTCATCTGGTCTTAAATTTTAGAGCCCTGTTACCTTAGCGATTATTTCATTTTAATTGGTCATCATTTGGTTTCAGCTTTGAAAAGGGACGTTAAATTGTTTTGAGGAGTAATGTTAGTCACGTTTTTTAAAACTGCCTAAAATTCCAGCTTTGAAAATACGTTTTCAATTTGCCAATAACTAAATGAAAAGAAAAGTTTTAAATATTAGACTGATTTTTTTCATATTGTCGTCGATATGTTAAAAGTATTAAACCGTATGAAATACACTTTTTAGATTTTTTAAGAATGGAATGTACCCAGTGACATTCGCTTCATCAAGACGAATCTAATCGTGGTATCATTTTGGGTATCGCCGCAGTAGGATAAGATCACAATAAACAGTGATAAGAAATGATTTGAAAAATATCATCCGCAACATAATAATAGCAGATAAGGAAACCTATGCCACACCATCAAATAAATCATTCATATATGTCCAAAAATAAATCATAATCCAAAAGGCAACCAGTCACATTTTCACCACGCTTTATTCTGGTTTTAAGGTTTACTCCATCATATTTTTTCATTCGATCTGCTAAAGATTAACACATCATTAGCTGCGATGCCCTTAGGGTGAAAATCGAACCTTTTTCACCATGTTAATTAAACAAGATTAAAGCCCATGTCCGCATGACCTATTTTTACCCCTTTTTTACCCTACACGCATGTTATTTCACCCCGTACGAGGGATTAGAGGCATCGTATGAATGATTTAAAAGAATAAAATGTTAATTAATTAGGAAAATATTGCGATCGCAACGCGGTATTGCACTGTTATGACTTCAATTATGGATAATTGGGTATTTTTCCTAACCCTTCAATTTAATGGTCAACCGAAAGCTTTGGATTACGTGATGGCATTATTTTTTTGGACTTGGATTGTTTTTTTTTTTAATGCAGAACGAAGGCAAACAAACTTCAGGCCACCCGATGGTAAGTGGAATCTAAAACCAATGGACTTTTGCGTTCTCAGGCCTAAAATGTAAAGCCAAAAACAAAGACTGCTAATACATTGCCAACCCTGTGGCCTACGATGAAATGCCTATAGGCTAGTAATTCATTTGCTTTCTTTTTTCAAACTTTCTAACTATTCATATCAAATTCAAATTCAAAATTCAAATCATTTATTCTGTAAGTAGGCCCTGTAGGCACTTTTACAAGTCTGAGTCTACCAGCGCTTCCAAAGAGACCACTGTTGAGAAGAAGCGCCGCAAGAAACTCAACAGTAAGCCATTTTTTAAAAATAAATCTCTTATTACAATACTAAACTTAAGCTACATAATTTAAATGTCACAGAATATCGTTCATTGAATACAAAACGGACACAATCCAAAATGAGTCAGTGTTGCATTTTAAATTTAGAAGCGGTTGGAATACAATTTTTAATGGAAAGCCAATTATTTTGGAATGTGTCCGTTTTGTATTCAATGAGCGATATCTGTTTTCACTTTACTACCATTCACATACGTTAATTTGAAATTTGTGCGTCTTTATACCGCTCTTCTCATTCGTTTCTTCCTTGACATTCTAGTATTATTCCATAAAGTTTAACCCTCTTTATAAGCTAGTAATCCTTATACCTTAACCTACACAATCGCGAACCCGCGAAGGCGTAACAATAACAAATTTCCAAATCCCCGTAAGGGAATCTCGGAACCGTCTTCCGTCACGCTTGGCCGGTCACATGACAAATTGTCTTCAACCCTTACTCTCGTAATCTTGCCAGGTAATATATGATTTATGGCTTGCAAATAGAATTCTATTTTATTTTCATGTAATAGTAAAGATATGAATGGATATTATGGTAGCTTAAGAGGGTTCAGATCAAAATTCAAATGACGGTTGAAATGAGAAATTTAAAATTTGGTAGGTTTAATAACTATAATAAAATATGGAGTAGAAATAGTATTGTAGCTTCAGAAGAAAAATATAGGAAAAAATATTGATAATACTATTTACAAGGCAGTGACTTTAATCATGTCACTTGCGCACAGAACGAGAAAAAGTGTCCTTACTTTCCTATTACCTGTATCAAAAAGTGTTTTATTATTATGTAAGCGTTTAAAGATATTGTTATTGGGGTCTGTTTTATATCAGCAAAAAATACTATAACAGAATAAAACATGAAATGTATCTTCATTATTTACCGTTAAACCCATCACCGCGAAAAAAAGTGGATAACATTCGATTATCCCTCTATCCGTATTCAGTGATTTGATTAAAGCTCCCTTTACTTCAATTTAGCAGAAATAGTTGCTTGCAACCGCGTTTTGGGGCGAAACTACGGATTAGTAAATTTTGGGGTGAGTATTTTTCTCTTACAAATTTCATTATCATAATATCGTTTGGTGTTATTACACATCTCGTTTTGATCGGGGTTTAAGATGCAAGCAATACATCTGTTAATACAATGTGCTGAGGGAAATTATTCCTTAAGTATCTCTTGATCCTGTATACATTGTTCAACTCTATTGCAATTAATTTATTGCAAGACGGCAAATTTTTTGCGGACTTTAATGCGTGTATATACTAGCCATCTCAGCGGCTGTATTTTTTTAATTCCATGAAGAAGGAAAACGAGAAACGAGCACACAGGCCACCTGGTGGTAAGTGGCATCTGTGAATCATAGATATTTGCATTCTGAAGACTATTGTACAATCCTAAGACCTTAAATGCGTTGCCAACCCTTAGGGCTAAGATGGAATTCCTCTATACTAGTTATTTCACGGGTTGTCTTGTAACACTAAAAAAACACAATTTAAACACTGTTCTGTGCATAAAATAAAAAGTTTTACTTTAAAAAATAATGTATTTTTCTTTGATTTCCTTTCGCCTAGAATTTGTTTTGGGTCAAAAGTTATTCTCTGGACTTGGAATGTGCCCCTAATTCCAACCATATCCACAACAGATTTCAAGTGACGAAGCTACTAGCATCCACTATCGAATACTTCACGGCCTTTAAAATCATTCATATACTTACACTTTAATTAAGACATAAATAACACAAAACCTATCCAATAAGACAGAATAAAATACCCACGTGGTTGCCGGGTTAGAATAGTGCCACTCCATGTCCTCCCGTGGAGGTCGTAAGAGACGACTAAGGGAATAAAGGCTGTGTAGTACTAATACGCTGGTAAACATCTTATTGTTAGCCTAATTGTGCAAAATGTGGTAACAGAATTATTAAAAAGTTTTTAAAGTTGTTAGTAATTCTGTAGCTCTGCCTACCCCACTCTGGGAATAAAGGCATGAGCTTATGTATGTGTATGTATGTGTACATATTAAATATTGTAGTGATGCGAAAATACCGTAAGAATAAAATAGGTAGAAGCATTATTGTCTTCTTACAAAATAAAATGTCATCCATATACATGTACCAACAATCATCCACGGGGCTCTGGCCACACATGGGCCGCACTTCCTCAATAGCGGCGCCAGCTGTCCCCCCATAATTCTTGTTAGGCTCAATAGAAACAAAGATAATTCCTTGGCAGAGGTATTTGTTGGAATGTACTTGCGGTTCCCTTTGTATACAGGTTGATGAATCAATGAAATTTATTTTGGATTAATATTAAAATTGTCACGCTGTTTGAATAGGAAGTATGGTTAATCAAACTAGAAGGGGTTGAATTAACAAATGAAAATTTTCTTAATTCATTTAGTTAAGATACTTATTGATCCTTATTAATCTGTAACAGGCAAGTTTGGCTTGGTTTATAACCAATCAGCTTAACCTACTTCTTATGCATGCAACTAACGCTGATTACCCAAGTGCAGGGTCAGTAGGCTGTTGCATCGTAGAGTCTAACATATCCAACAACAAAATATACATATACTATACACATCGTCTTGAAAAAATCTTTGCATTCACCAAATCAAGCACCCTATATACCCAATAACACCCATGAATGTTGCATGACGTTTTCTCGCGCTGATATTATTTACCGCACCCCCACCATAAACCTGTCGGCAATGAAGACAAACTGCGCCGGACATCTTGGACCGCAGTTTTTTGCTTGACCCTCCAGGCCTTGGTAATTTGTTCCGTCATATCGGTCGCGTTTGGTTTAATGAAAATGGTGGAATGATCCTCAGTATTCTTTATTTGATTTGGAGTAAAGTTGTTTTGCTCTGCTTTACTAAGATAATATTATGTTGCGTTTTACTTTAACTCTGTTCTCATTCCAATCCCACAGAGAGTCATCACATTCATAATTACAGACTATGAATTCGTGTTTTTGTGGACCACGCTTTGAACAACATGAAACAATTGACTTACGGATAGGCTACACCCTGTAACTATCAAAACTCTTTAAGCAATTACTTCAGAAGTATAATAATTTCTATGCTCAATAAAAGGCATTGAATCTTTAAATTATTAACTCAGTCAAACTAAATAAAATAAGATGCTTTACATTCGGTTTGATAAACTGTCTTCTTAACTCTTTATTTTTAAATGGGCCTTTTTGATGATTTGAAGTATGTTTGTTCACAAAAAAATAAGAAAAGCGATTTTCAAACTTTGTCAGAATTCAAATTTGGAAATGTACTTTAAAGCCAACGTTTCACTTTCGACATGCTTTGCATTAAAGGGTTAAGACAATGGTCTGCGGATGTTTCTGTAACATATCTATAACCGAAACCAAGTGCAACCTTTGGAAAATAGAACCCAATCAGCGGACCGTAATTACAGCATCTGTAGTCCCAGGAACAATTTCATCAAAGATATTGCATTGCTTTGATACTTTCCTTTGAAAGCGGGAATCTTGGGTGTTCATTGGTGCATGATTAAATTTACCGAGAATATTTGGAGTGTTTTGAAAATTGTTAATTGAAAACAATTAGTTTAAATTAATTATAAATGCATTTTTCTTTCAAGAACTAATAAGCATTCATTATATTTTCAGTCTACTTTGTAAAAAAACGGAATGTTTGTACGGAATTGAAACATGAAGCAATTTTATGCTTTGTCTGCATTTTGAGAAGATACCTGTTCTTTACGTGACGAAGAATAGCTGCAGCATGTTTTAAAAATAGTATACACAACTTCTTTTTTTTATTTAGTTATAGAATGCGATTTCATAAATCGCAAATATTTAGATTGACCACAAACTAGAATATAAATATCTTTTTCACGATAAAAAAATACCTACAATACGTCTGAGTGGAAAAGGGTTATGTATTTAAAACATTTTAATATCCCTAAGTTATCAAATTGTATCTCGTTTTCATAACAATTGCCGGAAAAACAGACCACATTTATAGAAAAAATATGAATACATTTCTATACTAAATTCAACCTCTATTCAAATATGAAAAACATTTAAATAAGCCTGACTTTAATCAACATGGAAGATTGAAAATAAATGTAATCCCCGTAACGCGTGGAAAGACACGTGCGGAAATGTGTCCTCACATGCAATATGTAAATTAAGACGTCAGATAAATCTGCATTCATAATGCTCACTGACTTTTAAGCTATAAATCGAAATGTTTGTTTTGGGTGGATGGTTTTTAGTTTTATTTTAAAAATATGCGTTGTTTCATAAAATTCCAGTAAATAATGAGTTCGTAGAAGTGTTATGCTGCTAGTATATATGGTGGTTCTGAAGTGGGATCATAATTATTAGAAATAATTACAATAATTAGAAACTTGCACTTTTCATTGCTTGTATATTATAAGTAAGTATCTAGTTCCCGTTAATAGAATGGCCTAAAATTTGGACGACATAAATATGTAAACCTGATCATAATGCAACATTAAGGTATCTCACAACTGATTTGTTAATGGAGTCGGAAGATGGTGACAGGATTTCCGCTATATTTACTTAACGTAGACCCACCATGTTGGAACCCATTAAATTAGTCTTGATAAGCAGATAATGACGTTGCATTTTTTTAGTACGTCTATGATAATTATTTGGCATAGAGATAGGTTATAACTGTAAACAAACATAAGGCACTTCTTAAATCCTGACAAAAATCGAGGTATTTTTTCTGTGTATCTGTGCATGTGAGTGTCTGTAGATTTGTCTATGTGTGTGTTTATATTTGGCGTCGTAGCTCGGAAGTCAATAAACTGATTTGGACGCGGGTTTTTTCTTAGAAAGATAATTTAATTAAGATATTTTTTAGCTAGTTTTCATGATAAATAATCGGTATAGCGGTTTAAGAGATATCTAACAGAGACAGCTTTGATATAAAGGCTTGCCATTAAATCGGGTTTTCATCTATAGTTTTAATCTCGAAATATAACTTCCACCTGAAGATAAGTGAGATCTGAGACCTATACACAATTCCATTCTCAAAACGCAAAATCGAAATCATTAAATGTTTTTTGCCAAGAAGAAACCAGAAGCAAAATATCGACAACAGCGACAAAATAAGTAGAAATTATAACCAAGATAGATCTTCCCCCACTATTCAAGGGCCTCTTGATAAACGCCATCTGTCTTAATTCGGAGACAACTTCGAGTACCATGCACGACACTTGAGTGGACCGATCGCCCTGCTGAATATGTATAAGATGCTACATTGTGGGGTGATATTGTAATAATGGGATTTGGGGAATCGTTGCAAATTTTTGGGATTTTCCTAATCTCTATTGTAGTAATATGATTGATTACAGTTCGAACTGTCCCGCGATATAATTGGCTAACACCACTAGCATCAACAAATGTATTGACCAATTTAACCAATGGTTTTGAGAACAAAAAGGTAGGTAGTTAAATTATACAGGGTGTCCCAGAATCTGACATCAACCCGCCTAGGGCTGATAGAGCAGCTAAAAAGCTACTGCAAAACTTATGAAAAAAAACATGAAATTAATGATTTTTCGTGATATAAGGGAAAATTACAAAAATTCAGATTAAGATGATCAATACCTCCGAGACTAGGAAAAAATCGCTGAACATACATAGGGATTAATTCAGTTGTAGGACGTTTCAGATTTCATCCTAAATTACTATAACCGTCTTATTCTTTAACCTATCGTCGATCAAGCAGCATTGTTCGCATTATTGTGTTCTGGTGTGAGGATTAGATGACTGGTGACTCAGCTATGGTTACGCATATGAAGTCATAAGATTGTATACATGTCGTTTGCCTTCTACAAGTAAATCCCTTGAGAAAATTAAAAGCATTCTTAAAAGATTCTAAGTAAAAACCTAATTAAAATGATAAAATCTACATACGCTCCATTTCCCTGTTTATCAGATATCAGATTGCACAAAATAAAACGAAATCTTCTCCGCCTTTAAAACAAGGCACTCGGCTGAATTTTTCATGGCATAATTGCTAATTTGCCTCAGCTCTCCCTGTCCCATTTGTGTATAAAATTCTCTTGTTTCCTATTGTTAAAATTTCTGGATTATCTTCCTTTACCTGATGAATTATTATTGCTTTTTTTTCTCCTTCCGCCTCCTCATTTGAATCCACTCTAATTATTTCCCCTTCAGTAAACAAAGGGACTCGTGATATTATTTTGACAGTACTGTACTGTTTTTATTTAACTTTTCGCTATTCATTTAATTGGCACATGTATTTTACTTTTGCATGTTAGTTAAAAGCTTTTACAAACAAAATATTGCATTGATTTTATAAAGTGGGAATGCGTTCAAATGTTTATTATAGCATGAAATCAGAGATCGTATTAATAAAGTTTCTGAGAAGGAGAGTTATTGTTTTGTCGAACTTCTCTATCAACATTTTCTTGTCTCGATTTTTTACAGGCCACAGATATCAAATGTAAATAGCTAAAATATTTTTTCCATCTTACCATTTTTTATTAATCTTTCTTAGAGCTGGTCGACGCTACTCGTGATCAGAATGCTGTAAGTGAACACTTGGCACAATGATTAAGCATTGCCATGCAACGTGGCATTGCTGCCAGCATTTTGGGAACCATGCCCACTGGTAGTGGTTTGTTAATTTAGTGTACTTGCAAGAGTAAGTGTTTGAGTAAACGCGCAGAGTTACTTTCTCCATACTAAGAGAACCCCGCGATTGTTTTTCACCATGTATGGAAAAACCAATTTCTAGCATTAGCAAGCTTTAACAAGTATGTATGTATGCATGTAAACACTTTATTGTACACAAAAAAAAAAAAACAGAAAATCTAATACAATACAGAGTTATAATGTACAAAGGCGAACTTATACACAATGTACAAGTACTTATGTACAAGTATTGCAGTAGACACCTAAATTCCTTACTTTTCATGATTGCAACGAAAATTTTTGTACTTACATTTTTTTCTTTCTTCATGGTCATCATTTTATAACACAACACCTCACTTCCCAATAACCTCAACTGACGACACTGATGTATCACTTGTCCCTCAAACGGCGCCCTCAAGGGTCTCCGTAATCCGAAGCCAACATCTTCACAATTACTTGCCCTTACATTCACACTCAATATTGCTTTGAACACAATAGAAAGTTAGCAGAATTAGTTTCACTGGAACAGATTTTATTTTTGCAAGTTTCTCGAAATAGCAAATAAGGTAAAATTGTAAGTAATTAAATATTACATCAATAATGTGAACACAGATTAAATGATTATGATTAAATATAGAAATTAGGACAATTTCAAAAATACAAGATGACTGATTGACGTTGGAAATTAATCAGAGAAAACAGATAAGTAATGTTTAAGATACACAGACGAATGAGAACCTCAGAAATAAGTTAAATTCAAGAGTTAATAAGTACTTACTTTAGAGTTAGTTATTGTTTGTCCGTCCATCATCTTCTTTTTAAAAATGTCTGGACGATTCGATTCGATTTGGGAAAATGTATCTTCTTTTTAAAAATGTCTGGAGGATTCGAAGATTTTTTTTGTTACGTACTAGTAAAAGTCAAGTTAAATAAAAAAAGATCTCTTCCTTTTTATACAGTTCTTTGTACCAAATATAATAGGGGGCCCTTTAGCACCCCGATTTATCGCGTGGTGATTCAATCATAGATTCCTTTTTAAAGTTTGATGTTTGGAAACCAATTCTGGATTATGATGACAGCTTCAATTTATTCCTAGTTTATTGATGGGATAACCTTTTGTGTAAAGTAAATGCTTTTGTGATGAGTGATATTGGATTTGTTAAAATTAAAGAAAAAAAAAAGATTTTGTTTTTGACAAAAAAGAGAGACGGTAATTTAGGATACCACCATAATTTATCATGTTTTAATGTCTTGTCTTAATCCATTAATTAATTAATCGCCTTTTCACCTGGAAAATATATTTTTTAATCAGTTAAGAAATCAGTACCTAACCAGCCAACAATAACGCTTTTCTTAATATGAAATTTGATTTGTAACCAATTGTTTCAAAAACCGTTATTTCGCCACATAAATTCACAAGAACATTCTATATTTAAATGTATGGACGGCTACATGTAAACATGCGTAATTTACCTAATCCTGATTTGTTTATTGGTAGGTATCTGACTGGTCGAGACGAAACAATTGTGGTAAATCATCCGACCGTACCGTAATTTAGTAGGAAGCTATCAAAGGAAGCTGAAACTCGTGAGCGCGGTTTTGCCGTTGACTCCAACTTAATGTATTCCGGAGTATTGTTCGCGACAGACAGACAGATTACGATAGCTCTGAATATCAAATTGCTGAGGAAATAGAGGTTGCTAATGGCATTTTTGTCGATGTTGAAATAAAATGTGTAAAAGAACACGATATTTTCCCAAGAGTACAAAATGGTAATCACATTGATTTATATAGATGCAAAACTATGTCAGTTAGTGTGTGTTTGGTACCTAATCATTCATGGAAATACGGCTGAACGGATTTGGATGAGATTTATCGTAGGGAATTAACCACTTTGCTTTCGAAAAAAAAACACTTATAGTGAAATGGTAATAATACATATCTTCGATGTAGATTCAATACTTACATAAAATCAATATTGTTAAATTTTGATCACGCGTGTGTTACTAACGCACAGATGTTAAACTTGACAACAATGTCCAACTTTGACGTTAAATCAACCTGTGAAATCATACTCCATTACAATTCCACTTTACAATTAATAGCGCAAATTCCATCGACAACTTGGCTCTTACTCCGATTGCAAACCCTACTTAGCAATATGGTCAAAAGACAAATTTCTCCGGATTGAGAGATGGTAAATAATTAAGTTGACTAATGGATCAGTTTGTTCGTAACGTTTTGATATTTGTCACAATGCCTCGGCTAGAATTGATAGGCCACTTTGAATAGTGCTCGCTAAAAGGTTGTAGATTGGATCGATCAGTTTCCTTATTGAGGTACCTACCTAAGTAGGTAATTTGTAAGAAGAATTTTAGTGTATTGCAAATTTTTAATGTGCTTTGACTGGTTTTTATTTTTATTTTCAATTGACAAAAAAAGAGGTTCTGCGTTTAACTGTATGTATTTATGTTTATGGGTTACAAATTTCATATAACATTTAGCATCCTCTTGATGGCGGAACGTTTAAGATTTGTTCGAAAGAAAATAGCCAAAATATAGCACTAATAGAAAACAAAGAAAAATAAAAACAAATACCCTTGTTCAACAGTGGGATGTACAAAAAAAGTACCAGTTAGCACAATCCTAAGGCGGTATTTATACTCAAAATTGTGAATAACACTAAATTTAAAATGATTTTGACTATAATAAGTGAGATTGCCGTGTGGTTGCCGGGTTAGAATAGTGCCACTCCATATCTTCCCGTGGATGTCGTAAGAGACGGCTAAGGGAATAAAGGCGTATAGTATTGTTAGGCGATGGGCTTGCAACCTGTCACTAATACGCTGGTAAACATCTTAGCCTAAGTGTGCAAAATGTGGTTACAGAATTATCAACAAGTTTTTAGAGTTGTTAGTAATTCTGTAGCTCTGCCTACCCCACTCTGGGAATAAAGGCGTGAGTTTATGTATGTATGTGTGTAGTAAGTGAGATTCCACGATTACCTTACAGATATTTATAAAAAAAATAAAGACTGCTTCAATAACGCGTCATTTTACGACAGTACTAAGAAAACCCTCACATTTTGTATTAATAGCGATTACGATTTTAACATCTCATTGAATTGTGCTATAAATGTGAAAATCACTCTCAAATCACTTCAATAAAAGTGAAATTCACTCTAAATCAATTCAATAAATCCCGAGGCTCGTTGACGTACAAACGGCCCGTTTTGAATTTCACAAACATTTGGATCGAGCTCAGAAGCTCTTAGATACGGTTCGCTTCTTGCGGACATACAGTAAACTTGGTCGGCCAACTCCTTGAATCTTATTTGGCATTAAATATACAATTTTGATTATTACTAATTACATATTTAGATCTAATCAAATGAACAAGTATTTGTATGTTGATGAATATTTTTTACCAATTAGATAATTTTTAAGTCTAATAGAAGGCGTAGACGAGACTATCCTTCGTCTCATTTGCAAGCAACGCCTCTAGGATTAGTCTTTTGGCGTTGCAAGCATTCATAAGCGGCAGTAATTAAGTACTTTATATCAGGTGACCTGCTCGCTCGTTTACCCCTTAAAAAAGGAACGAGTTACATGCGGCTGAGTAATAATAATAATGACTACTACTTATATTTGTACTTCTCGCAAGAGTGATTGATTACCTTAGCAAGATTTCAAAGAAAAAGGCCTGTAGTCCTGTTAGGCGATGGGGTCGCAACCTGTCACTAATACGCAGGTAACATATTAGCCTAATTGTGTGAAATGTGGTTACAGATTTATCAACAAATTATTTAGAATTGTTGGTAATTCTGAAACTCTGCCTTCTCGACTCGGGGAATGAAGGCATGAGCTTAAGTAAAATAGTGCACTATATTTTAGTTTCAAAATTTACATAGGCTACGAAGTGTATTACTTACCTAGATTTGCTCTTCTATCTTCCCACCCGTCTGTTCCCAAACGTCTTGTACTATCAAGAAACATTTTAGGGCACGATACCATAACAATAAACTGAACAGTCCCTTGCGAACATTAACATACGTATTGCCAGCTCCCAACTTGTTCACTATTTGACAGCAGGCATTGTTTATACTTGATGAATAGCGATGTTAATCTCGTGGAGAACGTCGGGCATCGGCTTGATAGATTTATGGAGAGATATTAAGTGGGTATCTGCTAAGTAACCCTTTCGATTATTGATGTGGTTTTACGTTGTGGTTTATATCAGAGCTCTTACAGGGAGTATGACGGATTGTTTACGTAGTTTTAATCTAAAGTCATTGTGAAATTACTTCTTGAACATTCAGAGATTAATTTATCTATGACCTATTTGCTTAAGCATGATTCTATCTCACCGGATAATATTTGCGTGATAAGTAATTAGAATTCGTTGTAAATAGATGTTAAGAAGAATGTCATGCAGAAATCATAATCATAATATTTGTACAGCGATGCGCATTTGTTTCAATAAATTTATTTTACACCATTTCAAACATCAATTTTCGCCAAATATTTTGTATGCTCCTTTTTTCAATGTAAATAAATGTTTCGAGGAATAATCCGTCACAGTGCATTAAAACCAAAAATCATCCCAAAATTGGAGAACGCGCGCCACGTGTCCCGTCCGCTCAAACATTCAGTTTTCATTCGAATACATCATCGAATTATCTTATTTGATTCGTTGCGTCATCGGAAGCGATCGCTTGTGACGCGTGCGCGTGATCCATCAAACTTTCAGCTACGGAAAGTTCGAGATGAATTATATTTTATTGAATTTGTACTGTTTTTTTGAACTTCTGGATGACCTCTTTAATTTTACCTACATTCATTAAACATGTTGAGCATGGTGTTACCTTGTCATTATCATTGTCATTTACTGAGGCATTCGTATCATTCTATGTTATTTCATTATGACAAGGTAATAAAGCGTTCTACATCAAGGCGATTCTTTTTTACGCATGTAAATCACATACAGCGATCAATCCAATCAATCAAATTATTTTGTACAATCCTCAACTAAATGAGAATCTTCTCCTTCTAGGACCACTAAATCTTAAGTGAAACTATTCAAGTCTTTCAAATCCAGTAAAAATCGGTTAAACCGAAGCTTGGGGCTGCCCCATTTCAAAACCTAGCGCTTCAAAAACTAAATTTTGCGATTTTTGCATAAAAAGCTGTTTCTAACAAGTATCTACCCCATGCAAAATCATTTAGAGGTCTACCTCACTCATGTTCATTTACGATTAACTTTTTCAAAAACCTTGTATGTGACATGCACTTACTACGTTTGAAAAAACAGAGAGGCTTAAGAATCATCAGCTCACTAATTCTTTATTTGCATTTTATTTCAAAAAGTATGGCACGCAAAACATATAACAAGTTAAAATTAAAGATAAATGTAATTAAATAAGATATATCTACCTACGTATTTGATCTAATCCAATTAACCAAGAAAGTATTACTTCTTGAACAAATATTGGTTTATGTGCTATTATTGCACTGCGTATTGTTTCACTATTGCAGCATAAATATTACTGACGCTTATTAAACTAAATCTAATTTTGATGAATGCTCTAAAGCACTGAATTTGAATACTACAAAGGTTATTGCTCGCTGGAATAGGCTAACTATAAAAAAATAGCAAATTTAATATCTGCACATAAGAATAGTGTTAAAAGTTTGGAGTCAAAAAGTATGTAATATCGAATAAGTTTAATCTAATTAAAAACCAGCCAAGTGCAAGTCGGACTTGCATTCGAAGGGTTCCGTACCATTATTGTATGAGAACCCATTCTTGTCAAGTAGCGGCAGTAGAAATGCTCACTATAAAAAATCAACTGTCTACCTATGTAGAGGTTTTGTAATAGGGTCGCGTTGGAACCCTCTGGGTACGGAACCCTAAAAACAATACCAAAAAACGATTCCACTTTTCCAATTAATGTTAAAATTAATAAAATATTGCAAATAAAGTCGCTTACAAATAAAGCAGGTCACACAGAACAAAACTTTGTAAGTTAAACTTTGTAGTTATAAAGTTAGTGTGATTTATCCTTGAATCAAAATAATCTTTAAAAGTCAAGTTCAAAATAATCAGCAAACCGATATTCCGAATGCTTATGGTATTTTTCTTATTTTACAAGGTAAAAAATCTGTTCACAAAATTCTAGAGAGTTGTCATAAATGTTATAATTAAAAGGTTTGCAACAATACAAAACAATTGAAAGATAATCAATAGTTATAAGATTTCAATGTTGACTAAAATGTAAATATATAGTTGGTAATAATAATAATAATAAGTATAAGTTAGATTACGCGACCAGTTATTTGTACGCTTGCTTTGCATGCTGAATACAAGAACAATAATGACAATATTTATAAGACCATTTATTTTACTGTATTCTGACAAATAAATGAATTTGAATTGAATTGAATAATATTTAGAGGGGGGGTATTCTTTTTGTAGTGGTGATTTTTATTTTAATCTTTAATTTTTCAGTAGCTTGGTTTTATTTTAATTAAAATAAGTTTAGTTTTTAACTTTGAATTGTAGATACGATTGTATTGTAGTAGGAAATAAATTTTAGTGTTTTAAGATAATATTTTATAGATTTCATACTAAGCGGGTTTAAAGCGGTAACATTTCCAGCCATCACAAACTTTATCCATCGCATTGTTCAGTTGTGTTCCAGGCGCCACAATACATCCCGTCACACCGGATTTGCAAGTCGCGAAGCTGGATGAGGCTCAACGGCTTAAAGTGTTTACACTAATTGCGATGCGATGCCGTCGATGTAGGATTTGCATCGCGAGATAACTGCGAAGGGGACGCGATTGAGGAATTGGAATAATTGCTAGTTGTTTTTGGAGCTAATGAGGAAGACACGGGTTTGAAGTGAAACGAAATTAAAATGATGTGTAAACTAACTATCTCTGAGTCGAAACGCACAAGTACATAGTAAGTAAATGCAACTGATGCAGTGTGATGAAGATTACGTTGGACCAGTCGTTATTGGAATCTGTTGGTTAAGATGAAAAATGTAGTGATAAATATGATGATGATATAAATAGTTACGTAATTTATTAAGATGGGTGAGAAGATGAAGACGGCAATTCGATCAGACTTAATTACAAAGATGTCGATGTAGAATTTGCATCGTAAGATAACTGCGCAGGGGACGCGATTGTAGAGGAATTGTAGAAACCAGTAATAAGAAATAATAATACAGTAGAAAATGATTAAATGTCTAGTTAAAAAAAAACAAAATATGGTTGACTAATTATTACTTTTTTCTCGTATTTCAGCGTATAATTATGTTTAATTAATACTTTCCCCAACAATAATACTTAAACCTAACCCTATCTTACAAATCTACTCCAAAAGCTCCCTTTCACTTATCATCCCGAGACACATTCCCAACTATTTGTCCACTCCTAAATAATTCCCGAGGGTAGAAAAACATCCAATTCCACCATCACGTAGCGAACGTTTAACTTTCCTATCGGGCGGAATTAGTTGAGACATTGATGGATGGCCGACTGACCCGCGACGACTAATAGACCGTGTTCAGGGGTAAAGGCTGATTTTGGACCCGCTTCTGTATTGTTTTTGGTTTATACCTAGATAGTATTAAGTACTTATTAAAATTGACAATGATCAGGTGAAGCTTTGACATGTGATATCTATATTTTTTGATTCTTCAGTAAGATAATACGTGTGAAATATGAGCACATTGAGATCAGAATGCAAGACATTGATAACAAAATTTCTGTGCCAGAAAACAAAGTTCAAATCACTCAACTGAGAAACACCTCAAATTATCAAATGGATGAATAAAGAAAATAGAATAAGAAAAAAACCTTTATTTACATGATAATCATTCAACAAAGGACAGAATACAAATTAACAAACAAAACTCAAAATAAAAAAAGCTTACCTGACCTAGAACCATGATAAAAGATGAAGGATATCATTAATAATAATTAAGAAATCTAACCAACCTACTATCGGTAGTAGTATCAGTATTTACAAAACATACTAAATATTTATTTTCTTTCCATTATAATGAACAAGGAAATGGTTTAAATCTCAGCAAATATGAACAGACCTTTACCAGACGTGTTATATCGCCTTCGATGAAATTGTACCAAATAGTTTTAGTGGGTTTTGTTGGATTAGGACGATTGTTTTCGGCCACCAAATAGTTTTAGACATATACTAATAGACTGGTTTTATCATTTAATATGTAATAGGACAAAAAAACTCGTTTCCACTTTGAAGAATCCGAGAGTTAATGTATTTTACCCTTTTTTTAGATACTCGTGGTTATTTTTTCCACTAATAAAAATAAAAAGTGTTATTACCCTGGTTTGAACTGTTTTATTAGTTCTACACTTTGTTAATTTTAAACATAAGTTTAATTATGTAGATATTGTTTTCAAAAAATTATATTGCTCAAGTCGATTAAATATTGTAAATTCCTATTTAACCGTGTATTTATTTATCTTGTTTCTAAAAGCATAATTATTTTTAAGCTATACGGGCCGTTTTGCCAACTGAAAAAGAGCTATAATTATGTACCTATAACGTTAAGACCAACCGTATTTAATATTTTGGTACTCGATATTGTGTATGGATAATAAATTATCGTATTTTAGCTAACCATCATAGTATTCTCAAGCAAGATTCATAGTCAAAATGCAATTATTTATGATTTAAAAATATGTCTCCATATCAAACAATTCTTCCCAAACAACAAATTAAAAAGCACTGTATCATATAAATCACATTTTAATTCTCACAATCTTGCCGGCTTCACTTTCCCATGTCCCTAAATGATATTTATTTCCATATTATAGTTGTGATTCAATCCATGATCAATTGGGTGTTACAGAAACCATTAAACAACTCTAAACAGAAGCGTTGACATCACGCCCTAGAGTTTACACTTCAATTCGATTTAAATTGTCTACCGTGTAGGAAATAATAGCACCAACTGTAGTTATATTAGGGGTTAAAATCCTTTTACTATTAATTTGTTTTTTTTCTTTCTCAAAAATTACTAGACACGCGCCTTCACACATGAGTGGATTACAGTCGTTTGTCATGTTTAAAAGTATTTGGATGTAATTATTTGCTAATGTTTGCAGCGTGAGAATGTTTCCGATTTGATTTAACTTACACTGTATTCGTTGCTAGATAATCGAAACTTCTGCAATTTTATTGTTTCACTTTGATGAGAAAAACTTTTTTTCAACAATAGGATGGGATCAGTCCTTAACAAAGAAAAGTAATGACCATGTCATCACTGTCTGAGGGCGATGAAAAAAGGTAACTATTATTTTATCGAAACACCTTTCAACAAACTTATTATTACGCAGAATTTTTATTTCATCGAAAGGTATATAGGTCATAAGTGTTTTCTAATAATATTTATTAATAATGCCCGAAGGTTAACTGGTAGAGAATGCCTTACGGCATTATGTTCGCCTTTGTATGTTAAGTGTATTCTTTTATGCAATAAAGACATTACAGTTTCAGCGGAAAATAGAGTTCGATGAAATAATACAATCGATGAAGTGATAAAATGAAAATAATTAATCAAAAAATTTTCAACTCTTTCATTGTATAATTAAAATACTACTCTATTTCAATATAAATTTTAATTAGCACAGTAAATTTGAATTCAGAAATTCAATTCATATCAACAATATTTAGAATACAAAAGCATTGCAACACGGTACAACCAGACGGCGGACATTCGTCGTCTAGCACATCAAAGGCATATTCATACCTAACCGCATACCTTTATAATTGGATTAGGTGCAGCAATATTAGCTCAATATCCAGTGGACAGTGTCCGTGACGAAGGGGAAGATGGTACAGTCAGCGTCAGACACTCATTACTGATATCCAGGGATGTGACATCGCTGTACAGTTAAGGATATAATGGATCTAAAGGTTTTGAATATAGAAGAGAAAAAAGTTATAATAATTGTTATTATTAATTCTTAGGAGAATTTGTAACATATGTCAGTTAAAAATGATTAGTAGTATAGTCGGCGTCAATTGAAACGGCAAAAGCTGTAAACAAATTAGTACTGTTTGACATATTAGGTACCTCAAATTTTCAGTAAAAGAGTTTTATTTGAAAGAACCTAAAATGAAAAATTAAACAGAATATAAAAGTAATCATCAAGCGTAGGTATATCATTCTCAAAAGTGCGTGATTATGAAGTAATAATGTTAAATTAGTAATAGTTTTGTTTACATCATTTGCTATTTCATTGACATCGATGTTAAGAATCTCTCTACATTCGGAAGTGAGATTTAATTTAAAAATGACAGTTCCATTACCTTTTGACACGAGTAAGCTTATTAACATTAAAACTAAATTCTTGTTTTTGCTACAAATGATGATTTTAGATTTTGTTTTTTGTTCTTGGTCTATGTACTAACTTGCTGGTGCTCTGATCTGAGTAAAATTATTATATCTATAAAGTTAACATTTTACAGAATTAAAAACCGTGATCATGTCAAATTAGTCACATTTTTATTTTCATTTGATTTTCCTCAAAATAACTCAACTATAACATAAATATCTACACGAATCATCTTGTTACAGAATTGATCATCGTGTCAAAGGACACTGACCCTGGCGTCACAATCAATGGGGAGCTTGGGGCGTATTGTATCTGTTTCGAGGGTGAAGCGTTTAGGGCGGCTACCGGTTGACATTGCCGTCATTATGGGGCTTGATTTGAAGGGCTGTGGAGGTGATTTTAGTTGGTGAACAAAGGAATATTCACATGCATTTTGAAATTAGTATTTAGTAAGACCTAAACAATATCAATGACGTTGCATATGTAACGAAGAAGTTGATAGAGATAAACATTGTCAAAATAAAAATAATAAAAATAAAATTATCTTGCGTTATCACACTTAAGAACTCTCAAGGATTGGTAAACTTATAATAATCAGACCCTAAAGGCACATGTACAGTCAACCAATTTGATTCCTAGGCCACTATGGACTACGGTCAACGTGACGTTGTAAACCAAATCATAGGAAGTCTCTTACATTTTGGATGAAATCAAATTGGTTGACTATACAGTCACCCAATAAAAATGTTGAGAATACTTAGAATCTTGTTACTGTGAATGTCATTGTCATGTAAGTCATCAGTCCCCAATTTCACCATCGAGACAATGACAGGGTGACTGGTGACAATTTGTAATACATTGCAAAGTTAGCAAGCTTCCGCATCAATGGGATTCATATCAGCTGCGACATGTACACTGAAATATCACCTGTCACCTGTCATTGTCAGGATCATGTAATAAGGGGCTGATGTTCTGTTTGAAGTTTATTATGACTGTGCACTAAGTTAACTGTAAATTGTGAGATCTGTATTGTTTCTCGAAATTTCTACTTTTACAAAATGTTCGGGATTAACAATGTAAATTGAACGTAAATAAACCGGTTTCAAAACAAATCGCGATACACCTAACCTCAGTGAAACTTAATCCATTATCGCACATGTATACAGAATCACAGACAAGAGACCATTAATCTTCTAGATGTATGTAAATTTGGTCCTGATAAATCGTCGGTCAAGCGAGTTTTGTGAGGACACCATCAGTTATTTTAGGGGATCATTCATGATAGGGTTTCTGGTTTATTTAATGGAAAAAACATATCTACGAAAGATAAATTGACACGAGTTCTCAACTCATTGTGTGTGCTTCCAGAGGTCAAGTTAGTCTGGTTGTATCAATAGCTTGTGCTGTTAAATAACTTAACAAGACTCAAACAAAAAATCTATTTTAACCATGAGGAAATAAAAATTTAACTCCGCAAGACCACGTTCAAGCTGCTGTGACAGAAAAAGTCATTTGTCTCGCCCCAAGATTGCTTTCAAGCTATTATTTTCACGTAAATCGTTCCGATTTAAAACTCTACGACCGACGTCCGATTCCCAATTCTACAAAACGCTTGTCCGTCCTGATAGATGTCCATGAAAGTCGTTGAAAATGCTCAAGAAAATCTCAATCCGGCTATCGAAATTAGAGCTGGACTTTAAAGTTGAAGACGTGAGGTTCGAAACGGATTGCGGTTTGGGATGGTCAGATTGCAACTCAAACGGTGACGTGGAAGGAAAATCAGATAACGCTAAAAAACGGGAGCAATTACGCTCGGTTTATTTATAGCTGTTTAAGTCTTCTGACGTAGTGTTAAAAACCCCGCTTAGGATGTTGAAAAAGTGTCAAATGTCGAAGTTAATCTGCCAATTAAAAAGGAAGACGAGACTGATTGAACCCACGCAAATTAGGGAAGAGGATGAACATTTTTTAGATAAACAATTCGAAGCAGAATATAAAGAAGATTAACAACAATGTAACAATAAAATTGAAACAATTAGAGATGAAGCAGATAAAATTAAAATAGTAGATGGAGAAAAAGTACACTAAGCGGTTGATAAACTGCAAATGCTTTCCCGAATTTAAACTAACAATTTACTTAGTCGGCCAACAAGTGAATCTCATTTACATCTAGAGGCAGTTAGCACGGCCGTTATTGAAATTTTATGTGCGTTTGATTATTATTCAGTAGACCGCCATTAGAGGAGTGGACAAGGGATTACTGAGGTTAGGATAGTGTTGAAACAGATTCTGATTAGATTATTTCTTTGTATAAAATCAATCAGGGAACACATAGCCGTCCTAAAAAGAAAGTATGTGAAACGTTTCTTGTACTTTGTTTACTTATCATCCTTATTATCAAATTTTAATCAAATTCAAAGATATCAATAAAGCAAGCAACTAAAAATTTGACAAAACTACCCTAGGTATATCTTTTTCAGTTACTTCATGTCATTCAGTGGCATATAATGTAAATTATTTCTTGTTAGAATAACCTGTCACTCTCTAAATCGCCAAAATTACAAAGTTACAGCACGCCATGTGACATTAAATTGAATTAACGCTTCTAAAACTTTGGTATCGGCGTCACATTAACAATTAGTAAGAAATAGTATTGAATTATTAGGAATCCCTGGTACATAGGAGGGTGGGCTAATTGGCCTAATGACCAATAAGGACAACCGCTATGTCCCCGAATAGCAAATTCTAAGTTGTAAAATTATTACTATGGCAGGTGGTTCGAAATCTTTGTGTGGAAAAAGTTATCACCATGCAAAGACAGCGGTTTTTCAAAGTAATTATGCTAAAAAGTCGTTTATGTAGGCGTCTCGATGTTCCAGATTTTTTAATATAACACACAGTGATTTAAGATTTCCCGCCATACAAAAAGTTGTGGAATATGAAAAAACCTTTTTAAATGGCATAACATGGCTTGTCATTATTGGTTTTTAGGCCAGTGTCCATACAAAACTGCCCATCATCCTTTAAATGAAGATTCCTTTCCATTTCGTACCTTGAATCCATACTTGCCTACCCTTACCTTGAGTGAGCGAACATCGCTGAGTTATGTAATGGAAACCAGATAATTGCTTTCAAAGTGTTAACATACATAATTTATGCAGTTACGGATAACTTATGTAGCTTGGATGACATATACGAACGTACTTAGCATATCTTACGCATCGATGAAATTGGTAGTGAATGTGTTAGGGATATACAGTGTTAATTTGGTTTAAAATACTGTTATTGGTTTGACGAATTTAAATATGAGGATTAAAAAAACTTTTCATGTTAGAAGAGGTCTTAGTTATCTATGACGAACGGGTCCGGGTTTGATATAGACTATTTGGAAATATTTATTTGTTACCGACCGCACCATCTAGTACACGTAAATCACTTAATGCAAGCTTAGAGGTTAGTTTGATACTAGGCCAATTTTGTGTTAATTGTCCCCTGATATTATTAAATACATAAGTCAATTAAATATCTTACAAACAAATAAAACCCTTACAATTCAAATAAGGCTAATCTTAAATTCCAAATTATTCATTGTATAGGTATTACACGTTTTATTAAACTTCATAATTCAACTTCCATGCACAAAAACCACAATGCGAAAAATTCCAAACACCCTTTAGAAACCCGATCCTCATTTTATAAAATGACATTAAAATCCAAGCGTTTTAATTAAGCCTTGTTTACCAACAATAGCCGCTCCAACGGATATCCTCTTAAATCCGCAGTATGTCCATAAACCTTGATCCGCGCCGTCTGCAAAACAAAGACACCTTAACAGCCTTTCAGATTTCCACAGACCATTGTCCATTTCGCCAAAGGCTTAATACACCCTAACCAAATTAGGGTGACCTGTCACGTCGCTAATAACACCTCTTTGGTGAAGCAAAAGCCTTTGCGGTTTAAGCGGCGGAGCAGACCAATTTAATCTGGTTATACTAGTTAGACCCAGATGTAAAGGGGATATGCAGGAATATTATGCTCGGAATAGGAACAGAATGCGGTTTCCGTATATGAGATGGTGACATCTGATAGGTGAAGTGTATAGGCGTGTATTATCGTTTGATAGTGAGGTGCTTCGTATCGATATCGATAAATTTGGATCAAGTGGTGGCTACAGTTGGTATCAGAGATGTAAATTTTAATGAGGGCACATATTGCACAACCTTTATGTATTCTATGATATTTAAATTATTGAATGACGATAAGGTACAATAATTTTGAAAGGAATCTTTAGTAACATAATTATAGATTTGGATTTCTTCATGGCCAAAGATTGGAAAAACGCCCGTCATTAAACTCATGACCTATATAAATATCAATAATCAATGTCATCAATACCAGAGGAGAATCTCACATAAATAAAAAATTAACTAATCTCAAACCAAGCTCTAGGCTTGTATTAAGGGTACAAAATGACTGTTTACATAAATACTCTTATAGTCATAAATATTTAAATATATAGGAAAACATTTGAGATGCGGCGACCAAAAGACCAAGTCGTCATAATTAACGTATTATATTTTTTTCATCTTGTAATTAAATTTTATCGATGTATTTGAGCACAGCACTAGTCTCAGTGTCCATTTACTCGTTTATGAAGCTCTGAACGTTTTCATACGGCGTATTAGACGGCTGTGCTAGTTATACCGAAGCACCATAATTGGGTATATTGGGATCTGCTATAACGTTTCCTATTGTGATCTATGCTGTAATACAAATAGAGATTTGAATATTACGTTGATAGATTGGCTAAGGGTCTGTTGTTTGATCGTTAAAAACCGTAACTAATGGTTGGCTGGTTGGTTTCGACTCCTTTTTCGAAATGTAACAATTAGTTGAGTTAATTACTGATCAAACAACAGGTCCTTAGTCAGTAATCATAAATCTGTACTTCTCAATTTTTCTGGTTTTGAGGATAGGATGGTGAGTTCTAAGGTAAAAATAATGTGGATGTTTTTTCAAATTCGTAGCGAATCATTATTAAAAGAAACTCCGTAGTACAAATGTAACAAAACTGCATCGTAATTAGGTTTATTTTTTATATTGTCGAACACTGTGTGGACACATAATATTTGGTCGCCGACTTAAAGATCTTTTAATCACTATATTCCGTGAAAGAGTATAGTGATAACTAGGTTTAATTGATTTGTTGTTTTTTGTTTTATTTATTATTATTTACCTCTTGACATGATCGTTTTAATTTTAATTGTTTTGTTTTTTTTTTTTTTTTATTTATTCATTATACCTATTTACTTGACATTTGTGACTGTAGCTAATTAGCTATATTTTTATTTTGTTTAATTTAATTCTTTTTTTTACTTTTTGACTGAGTTTGTTTATTTTATTTCATTATTATTTTTATTTAATTTTTTACACTTTGACGATCTTATTGTGAATTCATTATGATTATGTGACATAAAATAATGTAATTTTCAATATGAAATAAATGCCTACCTACCTACCACAGTGTAATGGCGTAGAGTGTAGAGTGTGGTAAAGAAAGTAAAACTAGTTTAAAAATTTTCAAAGAAAAGTAATCCTCATATTCCAATTAGAAAACTATTGCCACGACTAAAAAGTAAAAATAACTTCTCAAACGAACACCAAGAAACTTTTTAAATCACTAATCGTACTAATCAGTAACGTAATTCCTCTAATGACGATCTGCAGTATACATATAATCTCATATCCTTTGATCTAATTCTAAAACTATATCTAACGTTACATAGACTAGGCACATCACCCGACACATGGACGATCTAGCTCGAGGCGACAGTTGTAATTAAATGCCTGAAGTCCACCTCGATATTGTCACGCCGGGCCGGACTATTTGTCCGTCTGTTTTGATGTACATTTTGCTGTATATCTATAGTATTCTAATTAATAGACGCGGAATTGTATTTGAAGCAATAGCTAGCTGACGAAACTAGCTAAAGTATTATATTATTCAACGTAACTTTTAGCCGAAAAGTTACGTTGTACCTTTCCTACTGCTCTTCCAAAGACGTAAAGTCTAGATAAAAGTGTATTTTTTTCGGCGAAACTATGCAGTCCCAGTTCAGATTCTAGGTTAGAGCAAGTATGTTTGTGATGATCACATTTCATCCGATCACATTGGACCCTAAAGCGTTTTAAATTGATTGAACATTTGTGCATAAAATGGTTTCTTGGACGCAGATAAAGTTTTCGAATCTTTTTAATTTTATTTGGAATCAGGTTGATATTTTGATTTGTCATCAACTCGAAAGGTAGCTCTCATTGAATAGAATAACTTATAAATACGCTTCCAATAAATCTTGGTAACCTTTATTCTTCTGTAACACATTTATTCGTCCCATAATGAAGCTGCCCATAATCCCGCGCCTAAATCACCTCGGACTCCCGCACTTTGTCTTGCGATGACAGTTTTACTGCCCGCTCCAAGTGCGAAACATAAAATATTAATACACAATTTGTCCGAGTGGCCGTCTGTTAATCTACTTTTATAGGATGGAAGAATTAATAAGGTGTTAAGGATTTTGTCAGGATTTTTGGTGCCGTGACCAGGATTAAGTGTTGTTTAATAATGTCACTGTGTGTTAATGAAATAGGACTAATGGGCGCTGTTATATTATAAATGGATACTATTATGTTCCTGTTCATTAATAGCTTCATAATCCAAGATCGCATTAATAGTCTATTGGTAGGTTGAGTTGCCTATTTTGCTATGAGTAGTGGGTTCATACTGTTAAAGACAAACATTGCTTAATGAGTTCAAAAGTTTGTACCCAAATCCTGAATACTGTACTGTATATCCTGAATGTATATTATTTGCAATTATTTCCAAGAATATTATTTGCTATCATTATCGCCTGGGCTGCCTCACTGACCACTGTGACCTATGTGAACGTACATATGTACGGTTCTTTGTTCCCTTGTAAAAGCTGAACGTATGACCTGATTTCCACAAGTGAGGTTTCTTTAGATTTGTCATAGCGTGGTGGGTGTCACTAGGTACTTTTTTTAAATGTTAAATTGAGGTCATACCCAGATTTAGGTTACCGTCTTTCCTGTGGACATACCCGAATTAAACGTTTGTAAGGGATAATTTTCTGACTGAACCCATTTTCGCATAAACGGCGTCAGGTCTACTTTAGTCCTATTAGATAAAAACACAATTTACATGCACAAAAGCCTTTAACTATTGACCACAGGAAAAACAATGTTCGTTTCTTCGAGTGTGCAAAATCCATTGACGAAATAAAAAATAAAAATGATACCTTACATTATATTGACGACATCATCCAAACAGCAGTTGGGTTTTTAAAGATTGCTTGTTTATCTTATATTTCGTTCATTGAATACAAAACGGACACAATCCGAAATGAGTCAGTGTTGCATTTTAAATTTAGAAGCGGTTGGGATACGATTTTTAATGGAAAAGGAAATTATTTTGGAATGTGTCCGTTTTGCATTCAATGAGCGATTTAATGTTTTTATCTCGTTTGTCCAATAAATAATTCACAGCGCAACACTTCAAATTAATCCAACCATTTTAAACCGCGTACACATCGTGCCAAAATAAATCTCATTAAACTTCCAACTACCGACATATCGACAGTGTACTAATTAAATACGATTAGCAATTTGATCGGAATGGCGCGTCACTCGCATGAGGTGTAATTAGACGACGCATCTGCGACCGGCTTGCGTCACTGACGCGGAAACCGTTCATACCCGTCATACCTATAGATCTGTGTTCAGGTCATACCGATATTACTATTTAACGGACAAAAATTATAGGGTTAAATCAGATACCCAAACAGTTAACACTATATCTACTTAGAATCATCTCATTCATTCTATCTGTATATACAGAAAAAAGTGAATTTTCAAGGATTATTTTTGTAAGTCCGCTTAGCTAGTATGACATGTTTGTCACTTCCCTTAGAGGACATTATAAGCAGATTCTACTGTAGTGTTAGAGCTAAGAAAAAAACTTTAAGTTGAATTTTATGTTGTGTGACAAAAAAAAAACATACAATTGTAAGAATAGTTTCCTTCGTACGTGTGTTATAAAAAACTCAAAAACTAAAAAACCAATGGTGGGTCTAGTCGAGATTAATAATCTACAAAACTAGCGATCCAACCGATAGAGCTCTAAAAATAATATGAAAATAATAAATGAGTCTTAAACTTAGCATTTTTTTTACGTACATACATACATACATACATACCTTCACGCCTGTCTACCAATGGGTTTGGCAGAGATTATGGAATGCCAGATGCACCGATCTAAACACACAATTTTCGCTTCCTCTACATTCATCAATCTCTTCATGCACGTACGTCGGTTTCGGGTGCTTTTCATTTGGCCCTTATTCAGTACATCGCGAATCTGATCACCGTAGGACTGTCTAGGACAATCTAAAATTTTTAAGGTAAAAAAAAATCATAAAACACATGCTAACCCAACTCCAAATAAAATTGAACTGAAAAAGATTTTAACGTTCAACAAACTATTAAGTACTAGTACTATTTGCATACAACGTGCAATGTGCATCAAAATTTGAAATTATAATCACGTGCGATGTTTTAACATAATTTTCACTGCGAATATCCGCGCATCACTAACTAATTTTGCAGTATCGCATTCAATGTAATCTAATATTACTTACGGGAAAACAACATCGCTGGTAAAGCTGGAATACACTGGGTGAATTAGCAACTTTCGAATATTAAATTAAGTACCTATGTAAATAATATCGCCTAAAACTAACAAAACTTATTTGATCGGGAATTCCAACAGTAATTTTCCAAATGGGGAAAAAATTGATATGCACAATAATAATAAATAACAATAAATAATAATAAATAATAATAATAATAACGCAGGGCAGCTAGTGGCGAGCTGTTGGTGAGTGGCGACACCACGTACCTGATTGCTCCCGAGGGTGAGTCCTGTTCCTCACCTCACGCTTGCCTTCACCGGCCGGCTGCGGTGTACAATGACGAGGAACAGACCCTCACCTCTGGCTTGCCTTTATTGGCCGGTCAGAGTGGAGTCGCAAGAGCTATATGCTCGAAGGGTGGATGTGTTGCATAAGTGGCGAGTGGGCACCTTATGGTCGTTTAAAGTCCAGAAGCACCTCTCCACCCTTAGCCCCTCTGGAACTGTTGCCTCCCTGCTGCTATATATATGCGGCTATTTCGGGAGGCCCATTCCATTGAGTTGGCGAGTCACCGCCTGCCATTTCAACCAAAGTAATTAGCATTGGCCAGGCAGGCGCCGTAGTTTCATCAATAGCCTAGGTCACCAATCCATATCAGTTCATTCATAGAACTTATTATAATGTTCCCATCCTTCTTAAATAGTCTCTTATACTAACCGGTGGTTGTCCGTGGGAGCATACCTCTATAGTTTGAACTCAGGGACAATCGCCGGTTGGTATCCCATCACTTTACTAAATTAAACTTGTCTAAAGGGCCTCTGCGTGTTGGCTTCGGCTCCATGTACGCCTTCCAAAGGTCCGGGACTCCCATAGTTCCGTGATTGGTAAAGACATATAATAATAATAATAATAATAATTGTAATTGTATTGCATTGTTGTATATAATAATTGTGATAATTGATATTGATTGATATTAGCTGGACAGATTTGAATGAAATTTTAAGTAGAGATTGCTCATACGTTGGACTAACGCATAAGCTACTTTTTATCCAGAAAAAAAATAATATGTACGCGGAAGAAATCGCGGGTAGAATCTAGTTCAAAATTCACTTGTTACAATTAGCTATATTTAGCTACTAGCTTCTGCCCGCGACTTCGTCCGTGTACATTTCGATTATCGTTATTCCCTCAGGGCATTTTTCTGGAATAAAAGTAGCCTATGTGTTAATCCAGGGTATAAGCTATCTCCATTCCAAATATCATCCCAATCCGTCCAGCCGTTGCAACGTGAAGAAGTAACAAACTAACACAAAAACTTTCGCATTTATAATATTAGTAGGATATGATTACTTTCGAACATAAATATGTCATAATCACACAGTAAGTAAAAAAAAACACTACGAAGTAATGAGTATGCCTACAAAGCTAGCGGTCCTGGATTAGTTCCCTGGTAAGGGGAATTAAAAGTAATATTTTTGTAATGAGCGCGGTTATTATCCTCAGTCTTGGACGTTTCTACCTATTTAATAGAAAAAACTAAGGTTAGACGGGGTTATTGCATCCGAGGGGCTTTAATAGTTTTAATTAGCTTTATATTAGCATGCCTCAGTATGTCTCCTCCTTTACTAAATTACCGCGGTTATTCCCCGCCCACGATTCGATTTGGGCGGCAAGGTGATAAATACGCACCACTTTGGCTGATTAAAATCCACGCCACAAATGGACCGGTTCAGGCTGGATTTATTTTACGAGTCCTAGGCTTCATGTTTATGACACCAGTGAGAAATTTGCTTAGGATGTGGAGGATGTCGCGATTTAGAATATTGCTGGAATTGATGACATATAACTAGGTCATGCAATTTAATCGGTTAATTGCATTTGCTACATATAACTGGGGTGTATGCAGGACACCACAAATTACAATAATGGATTTAACTTTGGGACTCGGAGACATTGTTTGAATTCCATGAAAACTTTGCCTTTTTATTCTACTTTGATGAAGCCCATCTTGTTTTGATGTCTTAATCCTACGGTTGATATTTCGACCAGTGAGCATGTTGGAATTGTGGTACCTAACAAAAAATATATTTGTCTTTCGTTTTTTTTTAACTAACTTTGGATTACACAATACCTAAGTAGGTAATTGAGAATCCCTTATGTGAGTCTCTGAGTAATTGTAACATAATTTTACACAAGGCCTTGATTTATATACATTTTGTTTATGTGATGAATGCAAGTATTACCAGGCCGGTGACACTCCGCGCTATCGCCTTTAAAATGTGCTGCCCCTTGCAAGGGGCGAATCAGTTGAGTGTCACGCGACGCGAGCGCTCGTCTCGACGCGCGCCGCCTGCGCTGCCAAAGTTTTTGTTTGAATACGCACTTATACGAATATGACTAATCGAAAAGGCAAAAAGTACTGCATCGCATACGGGTGCTTAAATAATAATGCTCCAATGTCGAATTATCTTTTTTTAACCTGCCTCAGGATGACGAAAGGTAAGGTTATTATTAATATTATTAATAACTTCGATCTAGATAGGTAGTTACGAGTAGCTGGACTTAATTACTGACACAATCAATACCTACAGTTTTGAATCCTCGACGCAAAAAGAGCGGTATAATATTATTTATTTTATTAACGACCCGTCCGCAGTTTCACAGTTTTCAACTTATTCGGACCAAAAACCAGTTATCTACTTGCCTTAAACAGCGTTCAGTGTAAGTAAGTAGATCTCCCAGTACTAGTAACTGCCTGCTAAAGCAAGGTCAGCATGTGCTGGATATTAGGTAAACACAACACACAAACAAATGGCAGCTTTTCTAAGTAACGGAGTAGGTAACGATAGTACTTGAGTTTATAACAAACAAAAAGTTTTAAGGTCTATATTGATTTGTTTATTTTATTTATTTATTCAATTAGACACACCAATAGTTGTACAAACAAATACAAATACAAAAGGTATGTATAAAGAAAATACCTAGTTAAATAGTTAGTACCAATTACAGGTGTGCAACAGTATTAGCACAGTCGGGATTCAATAAAACTAAAAATTTGGCATTTATCACATTAAGTACAGCAAAATGACAAAAAATAAATAATTATATTAACATATATTTTGAAGGTTAATACTAGTAAACTACGTCTTATTACTTAGATGGAAAGGGAGTTCGGAGCAAACACAAACAAGTCGCGGACAATTTTTGCCAGTCCTCCAGGCCTGAACTATTTTTTCTCGTCATTTAAGTAAGAACTACATAAAAAAACTACAAATTATCATAAATTTAATTTGTTTTCTTACAACAGCCACGTAAAGAAATAGTACAAGTACTTAAGTGCCAGCCCTGGGAGGTGGGCGGAGTCAGTAAAGCTCATGACGGGCGAAATAATACAGACTCTCGCCGCGCAGATTTAAGGTGCATTTTGCCTCGTTAGGGGCGCCCCCACTATCGATCGCAAAAACGTAACCAAGGTCACATCCGTGCGTGCACTTGTATTATTATCGTTCCCGCGTTCTGAATAGGTTTAAATTCGCATGTTTGCTGTCACAGAGAGTCGCTTCTGTACTTGTACTATTACTTATTCTGTGGTATTACCTATCATAAGTCTTGGAGGTTTTCTATGTATTTAATAGCCACAACTGGGCTATTCGGTAAATCAATATTGCCCTCGTCATGTTATCGTATTGGCAACATTTTGATAGCTCTTGTTTAACTTACTTATTAGAGAACATGCGAACTAGTAATAACTTGAAAATAGTAACAAACGTAACATAATTAAATTTCCCAAAGTTGGCAACGCCTCAAATTAAAAAATACCAAACAGCTTAAGTATTTCTAGTCATTTGAACATTGAAACAAATTACAGACGAAGCGTAATATAGAAGTTCGTAGTAAAATCGAATGTGTCTCGCATCTTTATGATCACAATTCTTGCAGGGGTGTTATTCTCTCAAAAACAACGGGCGGTCGGACGGACGAGCGAAATCGCAGCGGCGACTTTAAGTAGTCCCGTCAGAGCGAACAAAATACATCTTAGCGCGTGCATTTTCAATTAAGAAGTCTTATACGTTCGATCCATCAGCAGAAACCATGCTCGTAAATTGAAAATGCTCGCGCTAAAATATGTTTTGTTCGCACTGACAGGACTACTTAAACTCACCGTTTGGACATTCACTTGCCCGATCGACCGTCATTGTTGAGAGAATCACTACCCTGTTCCGTACTTAACTTTTAATTTGTTCCTTTAAAATTCTTGGCACAAGCTTCTACGGAATGAAAATTTTACAGCCAATCCTCATAATCAGCTACGAATAAACAGTACACGTTAACAGGAAGATAAAAACTAAAAAGCAGTTATAAACTGTTTTATAGTTCAACCCACTCTAGTTAAGACAAAGCTATCAAAAGTTAATGCTAATGGTATTTATGCTTGAGGCGAAATGGTTTGAAACGATGTTGAGTCATTTTGAGACGGAATGACTGTCATGAGTCATCATACTTTATTGATGATGGTTAATGAAGCAGGGTGTCGGGAAGATGGGTATGAATTTAATTAAACAAAAGGTTGTTGAACTCATAGTAGTAAGATTTCATAATTTAATATCATATCTCAAACGGCATATCGTTAAATCTGAGATCGTATGTAATTACATCAAATACATTATTATGGTCTTGTTTTGATGAATCTTTAAATATCTGTAGGTCGGAAACAGCTTAAAATTCCGAATAACTTTTTTCCAAATATTTATCTTTCCGAAAACTTTGTTACGCTGGAGCTTTTTTAGATTAAATGCATGATTTAATTGTTATACGTAGGTAAGGTTAGGTTTTATTTATAAGAAGTAACAAAACGTAAACTCTTCTATCAAAAAAATGCGTTCGGAATTATGAAAAATCGGAATTTTGATCATTTCGGCAAAATGACTCTTTGGAATTATGTAGTGTACCCATCGTACAGTCACGAGATTAAATTTGGGACCCACCTTAGGTCCAAAGTCAATCTGACATTCTAAAACAATAAGATTCAATTTCCTAAAAGGTAGAAATGACTTGACATCTCTAATGACATTGACGACTTCAAGCATATTTTTATTGAAATGGGTCCCAAATGAATGGTGCTCTATATAGACACAAATGTTTTTACGAAAAGACAGCTTGAAAGATTAACCATTCCTTTTGTTTAATTCTGTTGATTTCTAAACATACAAACTCACTTTCACTTAATTTGTCAAGGGGAATTAAATTCCGATGCCCCCAGACGAAATTTCTGGAACAAATTGCAAATAAAACGTTTGTCGCGATATCAAAAAGCTTTGCGCCATAAATTAAAGGCAATATACATGTTAATGGTGTAAGGAAAATCTACATCTTCCCCTTTTCTCGCGACTTACATCCTTACAAGCATTAGAGTGTTAACATCTTCAAATGGATGAGGCATATTTTAACCTGTAACACTGCACTGCTGTGCATTGGTTTTGATATTAGAAATTTCCAAGTGTCTTTAGTTTTTTTTTCATTTAGATATTTACCTTTACTGTGATTATGTCAGCAACCGTAATTGTAGTAATAATAAAATCCAGTTTTAAAGTCTCACATCTTTAATAATTGTGAATGTCATAAGGGTAAGGACTAACTCACTGCCGTGATATATCTAAATGCCGTTATCTGACGTCTGGTATTTTATTTACTTATAATTCTATATTAATGAGAAAAAAATCACTATCAATCTGTATTTGCGATTTGTAAAACATAAATTTGGTAGATAACGGCATTATAGAAATATCACGGCAGCTCAATCAATTAAACTTTCTATACTTTTCGGTTGTGACACGCAAATTAGCCATACGTAGGTATACTTTTCGTCGCACAGCAGAACTTTTTTCGTCTTCGTTGTTTGTTTGGTTAACTGCGTTTAACGGTGGTTCAACTTTTTAACGTTTATAACATGAAGGTGCGTTATGCGAATTACGAGTAAATTCTAGGTACTGTTAATTGTGTTATATTGAGAAAAATCACATTTACAAATCATAATTATTATTTTTTGATTGCTCATTGAATTCAGGTAGGTAGGTATGCAGTTTTGCTGTCAAAGCTTCATCAAACACTGTATTTTCAGACGTAGACACCATAGATGCAACATAGGTACTAATACAACTAATAATAATTGAATAAAATTAGGAACATAAATTCATAATCAAAAGTAACACAGTATTTCCACAGATTATTACAAAATATTATGTCAACTGATAAAATAATATTTTTTAACATACTAACTAAGTACTTACTAACTGCACAAAGCCTATTTAATATCAAAAACTCCTAAACTTCTTTTCATTCATGAAAAATTTACATGTTTTCTTCACTCACATATCCAAACAGACAAATTAGCCATACATTCCTAGATTCTACACCAAATTTTCCATGTCTTTGTTTTCATACTGTTATTGTATTGTTTTGTTTCATATTTTCCCCATATTTTTCACTTTCCATACCACATCTTGCCTCTTCATACATCCTAGACCCTCGTCCATTCACGAGCATCGTCGAAACAGATCGCCCGCTAACGCGCGGCCAGCGACGTGTGACTAAGAGCATTGTAAATTTCGCACAAATGCACTCACTGCAGAACCTACAAGATGGAGGACTCCCTAGAGTTTGGTTTGGATTTAGTGAATATGTTGCGAGTTTTGGGAATTGTGTTAAAATATTTTAAAATCATCACCTTAAAAGTTACGAAATTATACTCAGCCAAGAAAACAAACTGGAGGATAAAATAAGAAGTATAGTTGAGTGGGTGAGTGCAGCAAAGTCCTCCTTAAAGGATATGGCAGTTCAGTTTATAGGATTTTCAATTTGTTTGGTTTTGAGAAAACCAGTGATGATGTAGGTCATACCAAAATATTTTCAACCGTCTTTTTTTTCATGGCATAGAGAAGACAAACGAGCACACAGGCCACCCTGATAGTAAGTGGAAACTGTGACTCATAGACATTCGCATTCACAAGACTGCAATGCAACCCTAAGACTGCAAATGCCTTGCCAACCCTGAGGACTAAAATGGAATGCCTCTATGCTAGTCATTTCACCGACTGTCTTATCCCCAAACCGGTACACAACAATGCGAACACTGCTGTTTGGCGGTAGGTTAATGGATAAGATAGTGGTAGCAATCCGGATACTGCACAAGGTCCTACTACCCGCAAAACATAAACTTATGATACCGATACAACACCATAATAACAAACACATTGCTGGGTTTACAAACCTTAATATCTACTAATCACATATAACGTGAATGTAGAAAACGAATTAGCAATAGAAAATATAAACGCTCGACTTGCATCTTTGCGTGACGTGAAATATTAGTAGCTATTATTTCACGTCACAATGATCATAAAATAACCGATATATAAACAAAACTTCCTAACATTAACCAACTCCTTACTTACGAAGCAATATGCAAATGAAGGATTATCTTCATTTCAAACTTTCAGCAATCAGTTTTAATTTAGCACCATATTACCTTCAATTTGAAAATGGCGCCGACTCGGAGCAATCAACGAAAATACGAAATAAACCTTTGTGAAACTGCCAGTCACTCGTCTACTCTAACTTGACCTGTTACCTCAGTAAATCTTAAAGATTTCCACAAAGATCTAGCAGAACCAATAAAGTTGTGCGTCTCTTGATAAATTGGACAGGTTTTACATAAAATAGGGAACCATTCGCAGCATATTTGGAAGGAAATCTCGAATATCACTTAGCGAAAGAGAAGTTATAACAATAAATTCAGGAGAGCATTTGCATACGGGCTTTTGAGTCTCGAGGGTGATTTTGTACCGGGTCGCTTAACATGATGTGGGCGAATTTTGGAAGGTTTTCCTGTTTTGTCCGGTGAAATTTTAGCCTTTGATAAATAAGTCGAGCGTGCGGTTATTGAACACTGTTTTGTGGTAATGGGGTCTTGTTGACTATTTTATTTTTACGATTTGTAATAAATATAACAAGAGCTGGTGTCGATTATTAAAGAAAAAGAAACACAAAACACACCACCATCTTATCCATTAACCTACCGCCAAACAGCAGTGCTCGCATTGTTGTGTTCCGGTTTGAGGATAAGACAGCCGGTGAAATGACTAGCATAGAGGCATTCCATCTTAGTCCTCAGGGTTGGCACCGCATTTGCAGTCTAAGGATTGCATTGCAGTCTTGTGAATGCGAATGGGTCACAGTTTCCACTTACCATCAGGTGGCCTGTGTGTTCGTTTGTCTTCTCTATGCCACAAAAAAAAACACTCGTAACAGTGTTTATTATTAATGTCAGATATGGATCGTGCTGTAATTGGGTAAGTAAAGTTTTTGGAAGATATGTATATTATATTTATTTTCGATAGTCGTCATCCTAAAGATCAAGAAATTGCGGCTCTTTTATTTTTATTTCCTTTAATATTTTAGAAATATTTTTTTTAGTTATGAAGTTGACATTTGTACACTTTAATGACCGACTAGCTTGTTGCCTTCGTACTTAATGAAAAAGAAAAAAAAACACTTCTATATCTGTCATTGTCAAATCAAATCAAAGTAAACAAACGATTCAATACAACGGCTCTTTTCTGTTTGCTTGTGTTTCATGTGATCAGTGTTTTTAGAAATATTTTTAACGATCTCAGAACGAACTCCGGACTTTCGTTTTGCCGCTTTGCTCTAAGACCTTTGCACGATATTTGGTCTACGATTTATTTTCGAACTCTTTGGCACTTCTTCTTGGACACCGATTTCTTCCTTTCTCGACGACTCTTGCCCTGCTTTTTGATAGCCACGAGAGCACTTTTGAATTGTACAATCCACGCAATGAATTCAGGCAATCCCACACGGACTGTGGAAATGGAGTATTACAAAGATTTACTTATTTGAATTGAACTGTTTGTTTACTTTGATTTGATTTGACGTTGACAGATATAGAAGTGACAGTTTTTTTTTCTATTTCATTAAATACGAAGGCAACAAGCTTGTCGGTCATTAAAGTTTACAAATGTCAACTTCATAACTAAAAAAAAGATTTCTAAAATATTAGAGGAAATAAAAGTAAAAGAGCCGCAGTTCCATGATCTTCAGGATGACGACTATCGAAAAAAAATATAATTTACATCTCTTCCAAAAACTTTACTTACCCAATTGTAACATAATTATAAAAAATAAATTGAAACTCATAGGCTTCAAACTAACAATGTTTAGAACAGATGTTCTACTTCGGTTTAGCTGACCTTGCTTCGATATTGTTATCATATATTTTTTTTTAATTTTAATTAATGGCTTTCACTCCTGGTAAGGTATATTTCGCCAATGTCAAGTTATTTATAGACACTCCCATGGACTTATTAGAGCTATAAGTCCGTGGATATCACACGCGAAGACAATTGTTCGATAAAAGAGATTTTCCTCCAATGTACTAAACAGAAGCACATGGGGCTAGCTCCACGCGCTTCTGTCAAGACTGTTATCAATATTGTTGACGACATTAAAGTTATGACAGCTCTAACTTTTTTTGGTAAAAATAACTGTCATCACTCTCTTATTCATTCGATCAAAATAACTGTGGGGTTATTATGACGTCTCTGCGCAATTAATTTTACGCTGAGAAAAAAGGACAGACTCTTATGTAACTGCTATAGCTCCGTCCTTTATGCTCACCGTAAAGTAAACTGCATAGCCATGTCATAATAACCCCCCTGATATTAAATTATGTTTACAATGTAATCGAGCCAAAGTTAAAATAGCAGCTTGATGTTAATCTGTGGAAACCAGCTCGCTTTAACAACCTTCTTTCGCAAATATTCGAAACCCCACAAAATCACAGAGACAAACCCGATTAATCTATCACAGAATTAGTATGCACTCTGGGGACCACGTTTCCGTCCAACGGCGGACAAAATCGAGAAGAAAAACTGATAAACATCGACAATGCATTCCGTGTCCGGACTAATGAAACGGAATGGTCACCGCGCGGGGATTTCTAATTTTTGGAAACGACAGGCAAACAGAAAGAGTTCGTTAGAGGATTCGATAGGTTTTTGTTTAAAAGAATGAACAAAACATCTAAAAAAACATTTTAATTTGTTGGTGGACGTTTTACGTTCCATTTTGCAGTATTTTATAGCGGACAACATGTTTTTAAATGGTATACAGAAGGCACGGTGGTGAGTGAGATCTGAGAACCATAGATACTTGCATTCTATAAATCATCTACTAACTAACGACTATAAATCATCGGTGATATTGCAATAATGTATAACTATCAAATTAAATAAGATGCAAAATACACTTTCGCAAATAAATATTTTGCAACTTATTGAATTTGTTAGTTTCGTGGTATTGCCTTAATGCTAGTTATTACATTCAATGTATGAATGTGGAAAAAGCGAAAGAGATTTGTCAAGATCGTAGCATGCGAAAAGAGGTGGTCTCTGCCTACCCCTCTGGGAAACAGGCGTGATTTAATGTACGGTAAATCATTTTGGACTATGTCATAGTGACGTAATCAATCAAAACAAGAGACTACTTATGATTTTATTTACACTTTCACTTTGACATAGTCCATAATTTCCGTGACTTTATGTATGTATCTTACACTGATTGTCTTATCGAAGCACTGTTCACATTTTAGTCGTCCAGTGTATGGACCGGCAAAAGATTTGTACAAACTGAACTTTTACCTAATTTACAATGTGTATACTTACTATGTCTGTGTCATCTGGGAAGAATAATGTCAGTTTCCGGTCTATAAACTATTCCTCTTATTCTTAAACATACTATAGACCAATTTTATTTTAGTCATAAAGTTTTCTTACCAAGTATATTTAAAAACGCTTTTGCCATCGCACGTTTATTAATAAGAGGGGGAGGGGGGGAATACAAAATGTTACCTAAAAAAACGAACTGATACACATTCGCATTTTTGATATAAGTTAGTACAAGGCTATAGATACACACAATCAACAAATAATTGTAATAGCCACGTATTTATAAAGATAGAAACACAATACACATTTCAAGATTAATCCCCTCTGCCTAACTCAATCACCCCCCCTTTTTAATTCACACCCTTCATCATCAACAATCTTTTCGCTGACTCTCGAATGAATACAAATGATATGAACATCCGCCGCAAACCGGAAATGACCGGGGATTTGTCAATGTCAAATTTGAATACGAGAAAACGGATGCGAGAAAAACGAGTGTCATCTGTTTCTCTTGATTGTTGCGGACTACGGTGAATTGTGGGATTCATTTCCTGAGATACAGTTAGATTTTAGGAGTAGACTAAGTGTGTACAATGAGAAGCGATTGCTCGGTGTACAGAATAATTTTCAAAATCGTTTTTTTTTTAATATTTTCATTGCAATTAACAAACCTAAACATTAAACATTTTTTGCGATGTTTACCTATTGTGTCTAGAAAGTTTTAAGTTAGAAATTTTTGATTAATAATTATGTTAAAACAAAATGCCTAGGTGAATTATTTTATTTATTATATAATGATTATTTTTGAGCAATTAGAGCGCTGGTAGATAAGTAATTTTAAGAGTCTAAGGCCCGTATTAATAAACTCATCTTGGCTGAGAGGCCTGTCACAAGATACGTCAAAGTACCCGTCAAACCATAGAACACTGTCATTCTTGACACATCGAGACGAACATAAGAGTTGAGATTAGATTATTAATACGTTATTTATTATGTTGATGTAAATATGTCAACGTTCTGAAGACACTTGCAGTATAAACCGAATCTGTCCACATTTACAAAACACAAATTACCAACACCTATTAAAACAATGCAAAAATTATAAATTCCCCAGTTAAATATCCCTTTCCGTAACACCGTTGATCGCACCCACTATTTCAAACTCGGTTTGAGTAATGGCGTTCTCGTAATTCTCGTGTTTTTTGCAAAACTCATCTGTTATTTAGAAGCCTGGCTTTAGCTAGATTTACAGATTTCCGTGCCGTAATATATCGGTTTTGTCATAATTTTCCGGTGGCGGTAGTTTTTTTGCACCTGCTGTGTTGGGATGTTTTATTGTGGAATCTGTTTGTCTGCGTTGTTTTAGGCCTTCTTTTTAATGTCTGATTCAACATACCGCAATCCGTAAGTAGACTAAAAACTTCATCAATTCAAAAAACATGATTCTAGATTTGCTTCAAAAAGATGCAATGTTTGTAAAATATTTGTTATTTATTTTTAAACCCCGACGCAAAAACGACGGGGTGTTATAAGTTTGACGTGTCGGTGTGTCTGTGTGTGTGTCTGTCTGTGGCATCCGAACGGATGAACCGATTTAGATTTGTTTTTTTTTTGTTTTAAAGGTGAATTAGTCGGGAGTGTTCCTAGACATGCTCTATCAAAATCGGTATAGCCGTTTTTGAGATATTGAGCTTTTAAGTTTAAAAAGAGTGAAATATAAAATTAATTTAAATTTTAAAAAACCCCTGACTCTAAACAGTCAGTAAAAAAACGTCTAAAAAGTACAAAATAATAAGTATTGGCCCTATAAGTTTCATTATATTCGGTATTAATATTTTGATTCAAGCGTCGAAACGTTGGGGAACCGCTAAGTAAATGAAATAATATAAAATACCCAAACTACTTAGCGGTCCCTGACGTGGCGACGCTTGAATCAAAGTATTAATACCTACTATAATTAAAATTATAGGGCCAATACTTATTATTTTTTTACTTTTTAGACGTTTTTTTACAGACTGCTTAGAGTGGGAGGTTTTTTAAAATAAAAAAAATTTAATATTAAATTGGAATTTGTGCGTTCCTATACCTACTCAAAACCATGGATAGAGTAATGATATCTTGTTAAAATGTTACATTTGCTATTTACAAAAGGTTTCAAATTTTAACGAATCGTCACAACTCTATCCACGGTTTCGAATATAGCAACGCACCTTAAGACAGTTGTACAGTAAAGGAAATTGATTCATAGACCATTTTGTACTATGTCATAGTGACGTAATCAATCAATAACGTAAGTGACTTCTTATGATTTTATTTACAGTGTCACTTTGACATGGTCCAAAATGGTCTAGGAATCAATTTCCTTGACTGTACGTTTTGCTATGTACATAAACTAGGGTCTTAGTAAAAAAGGTTATAAGTCGACTTAACTCGTAATAAAAAAAGGGTATGTACATGAACGGAGTATACTAGACTTAAACCCTTTTGAAATAGGACCCCAGCATGGTCCTGCATGTTATTATACCGGTTCATCTTCGCACTGACCGACCAGCCTTCACGCATGCGCATTAATCACCAGCTTTTATGTAAATTCGGTTAAGTGCTGCTGATAAATGGATGCGAGCTTAAAGCTGCCGAGACTGTGAACTTGGCACATATGTAAGGAAAGCTTTAAATTCGCGTCATGCTGAAACTTTTTCCACTCGGTACTACTCGTACGTTACGATAAGTCTCTTACTTCTTGCTCTGTACTGTAACGGTCCAGAAATGCCCGTTCAATTCGCAAATATAATTCATTTCAGTTTAGGCTCTAACGAGAGTAAAAATCCTCATAAATTAAAGTTTAGTATTAAAATTCTAATTCGTTATTAAATAACATCATATCTGCAATTAACTAATTAATTACAATCAAACATAATGTCAAAAACTTTGAATCTCGAAATACAACCTTACTTCAAATATAATGAGGAATGCTATTATTGTTTTATACAAATTGAGAACAGAGACCTCTCTGGAGGAAATCGAAAACTATTTAACAGCTCGTCTTAGAATTGACAGATTTATTCCCGGGCATCTAGTGAGGAAAGCGGTTTCCTTCCGATTTGTACAGATGGCGTTGTTTTATGTCCAAATACAACACAAAATAAAATTGTTAATGTTTTATTAATATTCAGATAATAAACAAACTTAATTATTTGTGTTTATTAAATAAATTAAATGAGGAAGAATTATAAAATCTAACAAGGACTGTCTAGTTAGCAGAAGTTAAACCAAACTAGAATTTTAAAAAAAGAAAAAAAAGAGATAAAAGGGCCGGGAAGGGGACGCTAACTCGCTTTTTTTCTGGGGTCCAGTCCGTCGAGGTGGTGAGTTATAATAATTATAGTAGCAGTGCGGGTACTCGTATCGTCCATTTTGTCTGTCCTATGATTGTTTGTGCTTAATTTATAATTGGTGTTTTGTGTTTTGTGTGACGCTTTAGGTACCTAATGGATGGGTAACGCTACGAGCTAGCGAAAACAGCTAATATAGCACGGGCTACGGGAATGGTTTAATAATTTGTGTTCCTTTTGTTGCTTTGATTTCATTACGTAGTGTTTGGGTGGCTCCGCTATATCGCTATGACTAAAACTATTGAAATTAGACCTGGGAAAACCTGGGAAATAAACTACTTACTCAAACATACCTAATTTTATTCTAAGGAGATATCAACTTATTTTGACTCTATTTAACTTTATTTCTAACCAATAATGCTCAAGTAAGCTTATTAGAAAGTAAATATTTCTAGTCTGAAGCAGAGTAACTGCGTTCATAAGTAAAGTTCAAAGTCATATTTATAAATTGGACTGTCTTCCTACCAACTCTTCATCGGCTGGTATTCTCTGTTCAAACTGAGTTACGACTCGGCTGTACTGCCTACGGGCACCAGTCAGTCCCTGTTCAGCAGAATTATCATGCTTTTCCCAAGGGAACCTATGCATAAAGAAGTGCATCTTGTTGGCCGACGACACTCCTTCTTGTGAATGTACTTTAGTATATCAAATAGTATCAAGACTGGAAAGCTTTACTGTACCACATACCAACATTTGAAATGAATAATTGAGCCTGAGTGATCTGGATTCTCCTATGAATAATAATAATTATATCTACTGCAAATATTGCAACTGACCAGTTATAATATCATCAAACATAGCTACCTGATAGTAAGTTCGCAACGGACGCCTCAATATAATGCTAGGACAAAGATCCTTAGCTAATGATATGTGATTATTTCTAGTCAATGGCAGATAGCCAATTATACTTCAACATTGAATGATCCTATGAGATTGACTGATTTCTCTCAACCTACATTGAATATTATACGACGAGTGATTTCTCTGTTTAACACTACTACTGGGATACGTCCCCTGCTTGGTATTACTCAAGGGTATACCAGCCTTATAGTCTGTTAGCAGTTGGAATCACTATCCAATTCCTACGGGAACATACTACAACAAATATCTACAAATTATGATTGAAATCATCAGATCCAGCATTCATCAGATCCAGCTTTCATCATGACTAGAAAGAGTCACAATCATCTTAAGGAATTATTATTGTTATAATTATAACTAGGCTCTTCATAGAAACTGCAGAAAATTGATACAATATCAAACTACATAACCTTGGTCTTAAATGACTACTAACCTATCTACATCTTAACAGTTCGACTTTGACACATTAATAATACAGCTTCTAGTATATTATATTTCACTCCTGCAATGGAGTAAGGAGCTTTCGCGAATATTCCCTCTTGTCCATTGAAAACTGATGACATGACTAAATTATTATTAACAGCTGACAAAGACTGTAAAATCAATGTCCCACCTGGAAAGAAAAGATTTAGCAGCGCTGGAGAGATGTCCCGTCAGGAGTCGAGTCTCACAGTCATGAGCGGGGAGTCGCGGGCTCTGACCGTAGGCGCAAAATAAAATGCCTTATGCATACTTTCCAGTTTTCATCCTAACAATCACTAAATAGACCCAAAGACTTTGACTGAACTTTATTAGTTATAAGACCAATATTCTTTCACTTTAATTACTTCACTTCAATTCTCACTTAATCTTGTAGGCTAAAGAGATAGGTTTTATTTAAATAACTATACCATTCTTATATGCATGAAAAGTTCTTAGGTTACTAACTAAACGGTTTCACAATGTAGGTTCTTAGACACTAGATGATCATATGGCCAATTCGACAATATTTACTCATTCTTACTCTGTATATTTTTAGGTAGAAAGTTAATACATAGTTTAAGTATATTTAGAGAGCTCTAGTTTTTAAAATAGGTAGAGGTTTAATTTTTAGGGAAGGTTACAGTACTAGGAGTACCTATTTATTTATTGAAACACCTTTTAACGAACGTATAGACCGTAAAACGGGGTGAGTAGAGATACAGCCTAAAATAAGTCATAGTTTACAACAAATAAGAACAAGTATTGAACGGGCAATAACGTTACGTCTATTCGATATAATTTCAGTCTAACTAATAAATAGTAACATAATAATATGCTTCATTTAAGGCTGTGTCCCTACTCACCCCCTAATCCCTACTCACTCCGTTTTATTGTACGCAAAATTTTCATTTAATCAAAAAGTATTTTTTGTACTCGTCGATTAAAATGTGTGTATTACGATTTCATAGAGAATACTGTAACGTCACTCTTTTCATCGTTGAATAGTCTAGATGTTACTTCCGAAACAACCGAAATAACTATTTCGATACGCTCTAGACAACCGAAATAACTATTTCGATACGCTCTAGACAACCGAAATAACCATTTCGATACGCTCTAGACAACCGAAAAAAATTTGAAAATAGAACTTCGGATTTCCATATATGTGTCCTTGTTTAAGGAGCCTCGATCCGATACAAAATTGCCAATCTGTGTCGTTTCGGAACGTAGCAGCGTCGCATCATCTGTCAAAAAATCTACTTTTAGTTTTATTATTATACTCGTATTAATGACTTACATTATTAATTTTAATGAACTCGTACAAAAAGTATTGTTCACAATAGTGTCATAATTAAGCTTTTTAATCTCGTACCTTACTTAGGCCACTCAGCAAGCTTCGTGGCCTAAACACGGTACTCGACTAAAAAGCTCTCTATTATAACACGATTACGAAAAATACTATTTTGCCGCTTGTTTCGTCGCTTATTTTTTTTTTGGTAGTTACAAGTCTTACCCAACTTAACGTTATTTTCGTTAAGATATCCTGAAAACATCATGTTTTCACCGGAAAATAGCGTACGATGAAATGATACAATCGACGAAGTGAAACTCTTCTAAAATTCAACTGTAATACTTGTAGTCTCTTGTCATAGATTTCCTCAAAAAATATTACTGCTCTAAATAATGGCTGGTTTACATTGGTCCAGCAAAAGCATGCCAGCAGAAATACATTGACGAGTTAGTTTTGACGTTTCAGGCGAGAACTATTGTAACGACGCGATGTACTACTACTGAGGGCCCAGACAAAATGCACTACGCTACTCCTCGTGCGTAGATGACGTGTTACGAAAAGTCATGTGATGTGCCAGTGACGCGATTGGTTTAAAAACTAAACGAATAGTTAGAGTAATGCATCTTGTCTGGGCCCTCTGGCATGCTTTTGCTGGACCAATGTAAATCAGCCATAATGTACCATCTCCCTAGTTTATCATCACCCCTCCCAACGCACTGTCCACTTGATTTCATTTTTCATTCTTAAACCGTTTTGTCCTCGGACAAGGGACGCGGAAGAGTTGTTTTCGCTACCCTCCTCAGAGGTTTGATGGAGTCTGATCATTAACTCGTATAAAGGTTACAAAAGGGGTTTCTGTCAGGTTTTCTGGTTGATTATTTTCGGGATTTTGAAATAGTTTTAGTTGGTTAGCTATTAGCAGGTATTTATAATGGTAAGCCTAATGAAATAATTGTATAACGAGCTAATTCAAAAGTATTTTAGCTATGTGATTCAATATAAGAAGTATATAATAATTATCGTACCTTTAAAAAACAATATCTAACAATATAATCACAATAAGATGACTTATTAAAGAAAGTCAGCGTATAAATTGTAGTATCTGTCTCATTCGTTGAACCTTGTTAATTTATTGGAAACTTGTTGTATTCTTGGATATTAGTTTTTTTTGGGCATAAGAGAAGAAAGACATTATCATATTTTTTTCCATAATTATTGAGAGTCACAATTTTTATAACGATGAAGTCGTATACTTTTTAGAGTTTCTTAAATATCTAACGTGTTAAAAAGCTTTAGGTTAGGTTTGATTTACAAAAACTTGAAAAAGTAACAGTTTCTAAATAAAATACGTTGTGACTTGCTATAAATTATTATGACCCAAACAATTATAACCTTGAATTGATTGGCTAAAGTTAAATTTAAGCACTGATAAAGTATTACATTACTACTGTCCAAGTAGAAAAAAATTACGCAAAAGGTCATGTCCAAGATCTTTTCTGACAGCCAATTGCTCTATGTTCTGTATAAACGACAAAGTGGAATAACAACTAACCGAATTACTCAAACCTCTTCCACCTTCTTCCATGTCTAGGCCTCCATCAAACTAATGTCCCATTAAATCACTGACCAATACAAACGAGTTGCACTATACGACAACGACTCGAATTTGTCTGACGTCATAACTCAATCATAACTAGGCGGGATGACTATAATATATCAAAACTATCCCAACGAAATATAAACCTTGTGTGGTATTCATCAAGGTTGTTTTTTTATAGATTGTGATTTGTATTATTTTAATTCAAAGGGGTACATTATAAGGTCAGCTAGGGTTGGCTGAAGTCATACAATTTATGTAAATTAAATGTCATTTATTTGGGATACAATGATTTGTCATCGATACACGGTAGTTTATTATATCAAGTGTGGTTCCATAATTTTGATCGGTTTATGATGCCATTTTTTGTCAACCCCTGACATAAAAGAAGGGGTTATTTGAATCCTTTGTTTGTCGGTTTAAGTTTGAGCATAATTATTTAATTTAATTTTTTTTTACCTCCAATGCATGTCCTAGCAGTGACATGCATTGGTTACACCTGAATTATTATCAAACAGAGGTTTAGTTTACCTATTTATATTAAAGATACTTGGCCTAGTTGGTAGTGACCCTGCCTATGAAGTTAGCGGTCCTGGGTCCAAATCCCGGTAAAGGCAGATAATAATATAGTGTGTGTGATGAGCACGAATATTTGTTCCTGAGTCATGGATGTTTTTAAATATTTTTCTATATAAGTATTTATATCGTTGTCTAGTACCGTAGTAGTATCGTAGTAGTAGTACAAGCCTAGAGCTTAGTTTGGGACTAGGTTGGTGTGACAATGTCCCCTGTTTTTTTTATTAATATTAAAAAAAAAAATTACCAACTATACATAAAATTCATATTTAGGGCCGCCTAAAGATTATAACTTTAATCCAAAAGACAAATCACCCAATGGCTTCAGTAATTATTTATTTAAATTAAACTTTGTTAATACCCGACCCCAATAATTAAGGCGCTAAGACTCTATGCTACTGATAATTTGGCTATAATCCCTTAAATCAAAACAAATTTCCATATTCAACTCTATTTCGTTCATAACAAAATTCATATTCAATTTCTGCATGTAGGCAGTGGGCAGCCATTTTGGTTTTATACTGTGCAATTGATTTTAAACTCTATATTCTAGTGCGTAAGGTTTAATTGTTTGTGGTGGGATTGGTTAGACCTGATGTACAGTCGGTGACAAATGGTGTTAATAAGAAATCTGTCGCGGTGGGATTAACGTTTGTTAATTTAAGTTATTATTGTCTCGGGGATGTCTCTTTGACTATTTGCTGCTAGTGTTGTGGCTATATAAACGTAATATTTTTTGTTTTTAGGGTTCCTTAAAATAAAAAAAACGGATCCTTTATAGGATCACTCGTGCGTCTGTCGATCCGTATGTCTGTCACAGCCAATTGGCTCTGAAACTACTGGACTGATTGAGTTGAAATTTGCTACACTTATGTAAATTGATGACCCAAATACAAATGTGTTAAGTTTCTTTATTTAATAAGTGTCATACTCGGGGGTCAAATTAGAAAATAAAAAAAAGTTTTGCAAACCTTACTGTGTCATATATGTAATGAAAGCGCTCGTTATGAGGATCGCAATATATATTTTTGGACTTTGTAAAAAATAAATAGAAATATATTTTATTCATGAAAGAAGACAGCCGGTTTTTTTTTAAACTTCAGTTGGATTGATGATTAGTAGATAACCACTAAATAATTGTAAAACAAAGTCTGCCGCCGCCTCTATCTGTCTGTAAGCTCGAAATATTCTCAAAACTACTAAACCCATTATCTTTTGGTGTTCACCGAGAGTTATGTATAATTTTTCGCGGAAGGGAACGGGTATTACAGAAAATTCACATAAACCTAAGCAAAGCGAGGGCGGGTCGGGATGGGCAGTTTCAGCTGACAGGCACCGATAATGGACACTTCACTCTTAATTCAAATTTCATACGGTCCTAAATTGATGCAAAACCAATAAAATTAAATAACCCTTATCTTCTGTAAAATAAGAATCAAGTGTCAATTATTGGTGCCTTGTCTATCACTGGTTCCATCACCCAATCTGAGCAAACTTTTATTAATGTCATATTTTAAATAGGTGTTTTTTGTTTTTGTCATGGAAAATTGTATTTATTAACTTATTGCAATATTCACAACACCACCAGAACCCGCATTTTTTTTGTTGTTGTTTTGCTCATTGTTACTTGTTTACCTTTACATCACTACCGCAAAAGATTATAAAGTGCAGTGACGCTCAGTAAGCGGATTATTTTTAAAATCAAAATGGCGGCTCGCTAATTAAAATGTGTCATCTAATCAGAGGGTAAGAAAATGACGTTTGCGTTCTAGGTGATTAGTGCAAATAGGATTGTGTGCAAAAAAAACATTGAAATAAATAATGAAAGATATGAAAAGTTATAATTAAGTTAGGTATACTAAAAAAACTGATGACAATCGGATAACATTAGGGTACTATGGGTACAACACATAAACGTATTTAAAAATAATAATAAATTGACAACCAAATATTAAAGCTCATCCTAGAAATGTAATGTTGCCTTTAGCAGGAATCAAACCTGTGTTTTATTTTTTTATTGTACCTCTTTGTCCTATTTTAAAACTGCAAAAGTAAGTTATTTTTCACTACACAAGTAGCATTAACAAAATCTAAACTATTTCTTATTAAAAATATACTTTATTTTACAAGGACTATAAACTTTGATATAATCAAAGGCACTAAAAAAACAAAGGTTTCACGTCATAACCTTGGATCTTCTATTTCAAAACTTAAATCAAAGTATTAAGACATAGTTTTACCTCATATCAAGTTTAACTCTTACCACCATTTGACTGAGTTCGTAATCCTTTGAATGTGAGCGAGTAGGGTGCGGGTTCGAGCCCCGTTAAGCCACAGTATTTAGCGGGATTGAAAATGCTACCCCGCGCTGCAATTATGGGATTAGAATTTTAATTGTGATATTGAAACATATGCGCGCTTTGGTTTACTACCATAGGTACAGTTAGCATCATAATTATGTTTACATTAATAAGGTTTCAAAAATATATACAACATTATACACTCGCAGTAGTCATGTTTAAATATTTGTAAAATTTTAACTGTGTGCATATCTCTACTATGCTACTCATTGAGACGATATTGTAGTGACTACAGCGGCGAACCATTTTAGGCCATATTGCTCGAAATCATATTTTCAGAAAATAACTACTTATATGAATAGAAATGTTTCATTTTTCATGGACTCTTTTTTAAAGAAAACAATATGATCTAAAGTATACTGTAACAATAATGCCTTTAAAAAAAACATCGTAGGTCAAGTCGCCTATTACTGGCCACCCTCCGATAACTGGCCACTTTGCAATAAAATGTGTAAAGCAAGAGATTTGCTCAATTTCTTTCGATTAAACTAGAAAACCTAGATCTTGAGTTATTGCCCGGAGTACTGTTCAAGTATCTTTACTAACAGCTCAGTAAGAAATTTTATGGGTAGTAACTAAATTACACTTTCTAAAGTGGCCATGGCCAGTTATTGACGATTTACCCTAATCGGTTTACTATTTAAAAGTTATGCGTAAACATAGTTAAGTATATAGAACGTAGTTACACACACACACACATACACAACTGAATTGATAACCACCTTTTTTTACGGCGGTTAATATTTGACAAGAAATATAAAATAAACACAAACTTAACTAACAAAGCGTAACTAAAGAAGCCTGTTATTACCCTCTGACAGATAAAACATTAATATTCACAAAAACGCATTAAAACTAGTTACCAACTCTATTTAACAACCGGACAGTATCTTAAAGTCGCATTATATCATCGCACTATAACATCGCATTCACACCGAAAACGTTGACATGCCTAATATTGCAACACAATGTGATATAAATGACACCCATTTATAAAGACTAAGTACAGCGATAAGTGCTTTTATTGTTGTTGGAACCTTGTCGCTGTATGGGTGTTTTGGTTTTGTACGCGTCGGTATGTTATCGTGTTTTGCGACATGGTACTATGATTTTGGTATTTGATAAAACATAATAACGTGCTGATTCATGCAAAGATTGAACAGACACATTCTTTATTTAATGCGTTGAAATAATACACTGAATAATATTTTAATGTCATGTTTATTTTTATTTATGGAAAGGAGAAGACGTACGAGCATGCCTTATGTAAAGAGGCCTAGACATTTTCAATCTTACGATGACAATCTCAAGACTACAAATATTTTGCCAATGTGTTAGTAATCCAGATCGATCTAAAAGCAAAATAAAGCTTTGTAGTAAAAAGTAATGATTTTGCACTTACATGAGTTACATGCAAATAAACAGATTACACTAAAAGTTATCTAGTACAAATATGTGTAACATTATAAAACCATTGATTATTTCTAATTACAATCAATCTTATTTAACGAGTAAATTTTAATGGTCATAAAGCGTGAAAGTGGGTTTACCATTGAATTGCCGACAAACTTTTAATCGAATATTATTTCAAAGACAACGTTTCAAGTATTTTCATTTCATCGACAAGTCATTGCGTCGAGGACTCGATACTAGGTAATTTGAAACGTGGTCTTTTAATTGGTAGTTTACTTATTTCAATAGAATTCATATCATGACTAATCATTTCGGGTTTTTTTTATTGTTTTTTTTTTACTTGTAATAATATTTATTCCGCATAACATTATTTCAATTGGTAATATTTTGCTATCAAAACTAAACAGTAATGTGTCATGCTTTTCTGTCAACAGTTCATTTTCTTGGGGGTCGCAGTTCTAACCTAACCTAACCCACTTCTGTCAACAGTTCGTTTTCTTGGGGGTCGCAGTTCTAACCTAACCTAACCCACTTCTGTCAACAGTTCGTTTTCTTGGGGGTCGCAGTTCTAACCTAACCTAACCCACTTCTGTCAACAGTTCGTTTTCTTGGGGGTCGCAGTTCTAACCTAACCTAACCCACTTCTGTCAACAGTTCGTTTTCTTGGTGGTCGCAGTTCTAACCTAACTTACTTTAAAAGCCTCGTACTTCTATTTCTTGAACTAGTTATGCAATAATATTATTAATTTAATATTATCAATAAATCTTACTTTTATTATACATAGGTGTTTGTTTTCACACTACATAATTTGAAAAATGTATAAATTTGCAATAGGGCATATAAAAATTGTATTAAAGTAATACGTCGAAGAAATGAATTGCAATGTTTTGTAGTTGTACCAATTAAGATAATTTGAAACAAATCAGCGATAAAGTAGTATTCGTTGATTAGTATTTCCACGTAGTAAGATAGGTACATTTAAATAAATAGTAGTTGAAATAAAATAACGCCAAACAATATTACTAGTACTAATGTTTCGATGAATCGTTGTCGATGAAATAATATTCGATGAAACGGTTGTCGGCAAAACAAGGGTACACCGTGAAAATGTCTTGGACAAAATTATCAAGTGCCTACAAAAATAAAATAGCAACAAGTTGCGTTAACGATCTAGGTCGCGTTAAATGCGCAGGAGAAATAAATAATCGATAATCAATAACTAAATCGAAATCGAGGTTATGACCAACTGTAACACCGTATTTATATTTTAATTCAAAACAAACCTAAAATTCTTAATTATGATTCTGTAATTTCCTCATAACTCGTCCCGAAACGTCCCCATTCAGTAACATGGATTTGATATGTTAAACGTTATATAGCTGACCCTTTGACACCCTCTTTGAAATACTACAATAATCCTGCTGGCAATCACCACTCGTCATTCCACGGACCGACGTGTTGCAGGCAAACGGAGAATTTAGGGAATCAACGTAAATAGATATTAGGGATTGTGGAGTAACTATAGAACCTTTAGTTGTGGTAGGATATTGCGCAGGGTAATAACCGGTTATATACAGTTAAAACCGGTTATAGGTGGTTATTTGCATTCCCTAAACCACAGCCTTACGATCAAGCTGCAGTGTTCACATTGTTGTGTTTCAGTGTGGGTTCTACTGGAAAGATGTCCTAACAGATGCAGGTAATTAAAATGATACTATAGTTTCCAGTTATGGTCAGGGTAGTGATTCTCTCAACAACGACGGTCGGACGGATGGACGAGTGAATGTCCAAGCGGCGAGTTTAAGTAGTCCATTTAACAGCATGGTTTCTGCCGATGGATCGAACGTATAAGGCTGCTTAATTTAAAATGCACGCGCTAAAATGTGTTTTGTTCACTCTGACGGGACTACCTAAACTCGCCGCTGCGATTTCGCTCGTCCGTCCGCCCGTCCGTTGTTTTTGAGAGAATAACACCCCTGTTCAATCTTTGGAAAATAAAAAGTACTAAATTCAACTTTGTTGCGTACTTACACAACTTTACTAAAAAAAATAATCATACATACATACATAAACTCACGCCTTTATTCCCATAGTGGGGTAGGCAGAGCTATACAGAATTACCAACAACTCTAAAAACTTGTTAATCATTCTGTAACCACATTTTGCACTTTTAGGCTAAGATGTTTACCAGTGTATTAGTGACAGGTTGCAAGCCCATCGCCTAACAGTACTATACGCCTTTATTCCCTTAGCCATCTCTTACGACATCCACGGGAAGATATGGAGTGGCACTATTCTAAACCGGCAACCACACGGCAAAAAAATATCATTGTACTCTAAATTTTAATTAAGCTTTAACTACAATAAGATAGTATTAATTAATGTACGTCAGCGATTATATCAACCAATATAGACATTTCACTAAACGTCAAATATCCACATTCACCCCAACATCAGACCCTAGTTAAAGCAAGATATTAAGATACGGCTAATCCTCACATAACTTAGGCTCAAGACCGTTAACCGTGGTTTAGCCACTGACCATTGTCCTGCATTTAATTTAAACGGGAAACTTGAGTTAAACTGTAATGATTTTACTGGGCCCTTTGGACCATCTTCACTTTACCACCAACAAAACACACCTAAACCTTAATAATATGAAAATAAGAATGAATTTAGAATACTTTTCGTTACGCAAGCAGCAATGTTAAGTTTGCATATAACTGACGTTACCAAAATAACAATACAGCCAAATGAAATCATTTAACCTTTATCTTAATGGCACAAAGTTCAATTTCAAAATCATAGACAGGAATTATAATCTTTGTATTTAAGTCGTAAGATTTTATGCATGGAGTCTTTATGCAAACAGGTCCTAAGGGTGTGTTCACGGTTGCGGGGTGTATTGAAAATGGACCCATATATTGTGGATGTGCCCTTAGTTATTAGATGTATAACTGCGTAATTAAGTTTAATGTGTAATGGCAATCAGTATTGTTGGGTTGATTGTTGGATCCGAGGATACTTCGTAGATAGGATGACATAAACATTAGATGGCAGATAACATAATTTACTTCTGCGTGCTAAATTTAACTGCAAATTTAAGGCTGCGCCGAGCAAACGTCGAGCGTCCAGTGGCGGCTTCATTACTATTATTATGTTTTCTAATTAACTAAAGAATTTCCTTGAAATCAGACGACGTTTTTGTAGCGCAAGTAAAAACACAATTTATGGGATACGTAATAAACTTTAGTAACAATTACCCTTTGATTAGTCAGCTTAACGGGAAAAGGTGGCCACGTTTTTTCCGTTAAGTTGATAACTCGAAGGTGAATTGTTATTAAACTATGTGATATACCTTATAAGTTGTGTTTTCATTTGTAGTACAAAAACCTGCCAAATCTATTTCAAGAAAATTCTTTACTTTATTAGAAAACACAATAATAATAAGGAGGGCGCCACTGTACATCCGGCGTACGCTCAGCGCAGTCTTAAGAGCGTCTGTGGCCTAGTGGCTTAAGGAGTCGACGTGATCGTAGGGTATATACCGAGTTCGAATCCCCGCAGTCACCAGGTAGGTACCAATGAGTACATTTACTCAATCCTCTAACGGTGAAGGAAAAACATCGTGATTAAACCTACACATTCGACCCGCTGAATGCTGAATTGTATAAAAAATCCTAATATGTACCCGAATTGTGCTTATCTGTGAGATAAGATAAGAAGGGTCAATTCGTTAACCTACCGCCAAACAGCAGTGTTCGCATTGTTGTGTTCCGGTTTGGGGATAAGACAGCCGGTGAAATGACTAGCATAGAGGCATTCCATCTTAGTCCTCAGGGTTGGCAACGCATTTGCAGTCTTAGGATTGCATTGCAGTCTTGTGAATGCGAATGTCTATGGGTCACAGTTTCCACTTACCATCAGGTGGCCTGTGTGCTCGTTTGTCTTCTCTATGCTATAAAAAAAAAAAAAAAAAAATACTGTATCTATTCTAGCTTACAGAAGCTTTAGATACTAGCTGTTGCCCGCGACTCTGTACGTATAGTAAAAAAAAAATCATAGCCTCTGTTACTCAGTGATATGATAATGTAGCATTCTAATTTTTGAAATCGGCTCTAATTTCTTGAGTTTATTCGTTACAAACATACAAAAATACAAATATTTCCTCCTAATAATATTAGTGTAGACTAGTAGGAAGTATTGTTCATATTATATCAAAATTGTAGTACTTAGTACACTTTTATTAACCAAATGACTTCAATCAAAGCCCCTCGGTTTACAAATTTCACTTTGCTCCCGCGTTTCCGCTCGGCTGCACACGTCTTTTATCGTTAATAGCCTTAATTAAAAGGATTTTTCCTACGAGGGCTCTAATGATTCATTATTTCAAGTTTGGATCGTGATGATTATTAATGATAGTAGAAGAAATACAGCGAGTTGTCATTTGATACATTAATACTACTAGTAGTTAAACTAATTGTTAAAATTTGAAAAACAATCTAATAAATTCAGATGAAAAAAATCTCAAGGAAATGCGTCAAATTTTCGATCCCTCTTTCGAATTTTAACAATTACTTAAGTAGTTTAACTACTGATCAAACAACAGGCCCTAAGGGCCACTTGCCACTTGAAACTACGTCAACAGTTTTAAAATTTAACCAAAATCATACGTGTACGTCGAAAATGCAAAAAGCCAACGACACCGTGGTGTTCCCAGGCGGTCACCCATCCAAGTACTGACCGCGCCCGACGTTGCTTAACTTCGGTGATCGGACGAGAACCGGTGTGTTCAACGTGGTATGGACGTTGGCAAAAGCGTTGTTCAATTTAGCCTACTATAACCAAAAATACCTACCAACCTTCTGCCAATTTTTTATTACTAGTCTAGAACTTGCTTGGGCTTCATTTCCACCTGCAAGAAAACTTCTGCGAGATATATCCGACAGTAACTTGCGTGAAACTTGTTAGTGTTAACTAATTCTAGCCATATTGTCATCGGGTTTCCATAGTAAGTAAGTACATTCCTTTTAGCACATTCCAAAACATACTGATTTATTTCTTTCTCAATAAACTTTTTGACTTACGTAATTGTTTTTGGTACAAAAACAGAGTAAAACATTAATTCTACATCTAAAAAATTAAAGGCATTCATGTGCAGAAAGTTTGTCATTTTACGCGACGTTGTTAATACATTTGCGAAAATATATCAATAAAACAAAAGTAAAACAGTTATTAAATGAGGTATTTTACTTATTTTTTGGTGTGATAAAAATTCATAGTGTAATTTGAACAATTAGGTTAGGGTAAAAAATTAAAAAGTAAAAATCACATAATTCCATTTTTTTTTAAATGCTAAACTTAAACAACGAAACAAAACAAAAAACATTTAAAAAAACTAAAAAAGATAGCTCCGCCGTAACAGTGTTCATTGCACTGCCGTGACCAGGATTCGAACCTGGGTTACTACGGCCACAACGTAGGGTCCTAACCACTAGACGATCACGGCTACCGGAGCGGTGAGAGAGGCGGCGAAAATATCAACCGGTAGCTGTGGCGCGGAGCGCGTGACGTCACAGCACGGCGTTAAAGTTTCTTTAACCAATGTGATCTTGCGTGCGAAAACCAACCGTAAAGCTTTGTATTAAGACTATGTGCAAGTTTATTTTCATGTTAGATAGAAGATAACTGAAATTATTTTAAATTGCTTTTCGTGGCATGAGCGTCACTTACTTATAGGATAATATAAAAATAACTACCTAGTAAATAATGGGTACAATTTTTTTAAATCTTTAACAACACGGTTAATTATTTTGTACTACAAAGTAATATACTTACTGTTTTTTTAAGTCTTTAAAGACTTAAGTAATACATTATTTAACTAGGTAGTCATCGTATAAGGAAGAGGTAACAAAAATATATGATGAGATAATGATGATGACATTGATGACATTGACATGACGGTATCCTCTTATACTATCTATTTTATTTAATTAGTTAATTCAGGTAATAGTAACTACTACAAACTTATCCTGTAAGACAAGAAAATATTATCCAAATAGTAGATCATTCACTAGTCATTTTCCTAGTTTCTTATTACAATATCGAAATAAACCTTCATAAAAAGTAGCTGTTTCGGGTGTTACGGTGGGATGCTTTTAACCTACTACCAACAATTAACTGAATCTCTTCTTTACATTAATTTAATTTTTTGCTATTATATGATTCACCACTTTGTAAACAACATGAAACGCAATAAATTATTGATTGATTGATTGATGACGAGTATTACCTTCGCTACCGCAATCAAAAACATAGATAACAAAACACATCGAATAAAACAAAAACAAATCCAAAGACATTATCCAAATTAAATAAACAAGACGCGATCAACTCGGCCCATTCCCATTACTTTAACTATTTATTGTTAATTGTTTATTTTGTGCCCAAACCAGGGAAATTGGTACAAATTGGTCCAACAATTTGTGTTATTTTGGACACGTGGCGATTCAAAAGAATGTTTTCGGAGGGGACATTATGTATTATGTGCCTATTACGATTTCGTTGGTAAGTATTTTTTTTTGTATGAGCGACTGTTGTCACAGAAAATTGAATGTTTTATTATCTAATAAGTATTGTTAAAAATAAAATGGTGAAATGACTAACATATAGGCATTCCATCTTAGTCCTCAGGGTTGGCAACGCATTTGCAGTCTTAGGATTGCTCTGTAGTCTTATGAATGCAAATGTCTATCTATGGGTCACAGTTTCCACTTACCATCAGGTGGCCTGTGTGCTCGTTTGTCATCTCTATGCCATAAAAAAAATATAATAATATTATTATTATTAAGAGCCAGATGTGTCTCACTGCTGGGCAAAGGCCTCCCCCCACTTTTCCCACGTGTCTCTATTCTTTGCCGTCTCTGGCCAGTCCTTCAAAAAGGAATCAAGTCATCCCGCCATCGCCGACGAGGTCTGCCGCGTTTCCGTCTTGAGTTGTTGGGCTTCCACTCTGTGGTGACTTTGGCCCACAGCTCGTTCGGCATGCGGCAGACATGGCCAGCCCAGTCCCACTTCAGCTTAAGCAGCCTTATACGTTCGACTCATCGATCGTGCTGCTAAATTGAAAATGCACGCGCTACAATGTGTTTTGTTCGCACCGACGGGACTACTTAATCTCGCCGCTTGGTTTCACTCGACAGTCCGTACGATCGGCGTTGTTTACAGAATCACTACCCAGGACTTAGAAAACACTTGTTAGCGCGTGCATTTTCAATTTGGCAGCATGGCTTCTGTCGATGAGATCGAACGTATAAGGCTGCCTAATTGAGAATGCAATGTGTTTTGTTCGCTCTGACGGGACTACTAAAACTCGCCCATGCGACCCTTGTTCGACCGAACGCGTTGTTAAGAGAATCACACCCCAGTTAACTGTGTAACGATGTTTAAAATCCTGGCTACTTGTAGTTTTGATTTATTCTATTTACTGATTTACTCTATTCACTTGAAATTGGTGAAATCTCTGCAGAATACCGTGGTGGACCGCCATTACTAAAAAAAGATGAAAATGGTAGGATATTTTTTTCGTGGGTGGCACTTGAACTTATTTTTTGTTTTTATAAAATGAGCGTAACCGACAATGGATGTCGTGCATTGAAAATAAAATTTATTTTGTATGAACTTTAAAAATTGAGTATCAAGCTAGTTTTTTAAAGTTACAGAATAAAAGAAGTTCTACCTACTTGGAAAGAAGTTCTACCTAGTACGAAAATTTAAAGCCAAGAAATTTAAAGTGTGTATATTTTCCTCTATACATAATAATATACAATTATTGTACCTAGACTTCTAAAATAATTAGGTAAGTACCTTTATTTGCTCTGCCCTTGTATATTTATTAGGAAAGTTAAACATGATTGTCATGAACATGAATTTTACCAAAATTACCAAACCTGTGTGACCACTTACCTTGACCACAAAAGCCCAAAATAACAGTTATTTCATAGTATGACAACTGACTGCTTTAGAATTATAAGAATCTAAGTTCCGTTGTATTTCATTCAATATTAAATCTTGAATAAGACTGACACGGTTGATTTTGAACTAGAAAATAAAGTAACTTAAACCCTTCCACAAGTAAACAAAAAAAGAACTGAATATTTGAAAACGTATCATTAACCCTCCACGTGTTTAGGGGTAAAATATTACTGTACCTTTTTAAAATGACGTAAGTGTAGATACATAATAGGCGTTTACGTATTTTAAGTACTTTATTTAACAATGTTTTCAAACGTCACTCATTAATGTTGTCATTACCTAAAAGCGTTTTCTTGTTATAAAGCATAATTTTGGAACAAGGTTAGTGAGTGGGATTTTCTTTTTAGTTAGGTACTTTGACAACGTGTTGGCAATGACTAAAGTAATTATTTATAGCGTTGTCTAGTACCTATAACACCCATCCGTAGTACAAACCTAGAGCTTAGTTTGGGACTAGGTCATACAAGTGTAGGTGTAAGATTGTCCCTTGTTTATTTTTAATTTATTCATTTCATTCATCACATCCAGATTCGAGTTTTGTTTTATTTCAAGTCTCCTTAATAGTTCATAATTATTTATATCGGAAAGTTTAAATTGCGAGATTTGTGCTAAACAGACATAAGTTGTAATAAAAACATAATAGGTAGGTAAATTAAAAAGTGGAACCAAAAACTGAACGAACGAGCTAATTAATGTACGTACTTTAAATTAATTCACATAACATATTCTTAATCTTATTAAGAAATTCAGAACGCATGTCGCCAACGTCCATACCACGTTGAACACACCGGTTCTCGTCCGATCACCGAAGTTAAGCAACGTCGGGCGCGGTCAGTACTTGGATGGGTGACCGCCTGGGAACACCACGTGTCGTTGGCTTTTTGCTTCTTTTTTAGCCTTTTATTTGCCATAACATATTACGTAACATTACTTTTATATCTCACGGCAGATACAAATACACAGCCGTCAACGTAATCATCTGAAACGACGCCACCCGCAAACTACGCAAATAAATAAAGCGACAAAATTTATCGACAACCATTGCTTCTCTTTACTTCACAGCGGGATGGTTATGGGCCAAAGTTGAGAAGCCCTGACGTACAACGTGCCAATGTAAATTAACATCACATTCCAACTCGCTACAACCCTAACGGTTAAAAAATAGAGCTTATAATTGCGGCAAAACAGGCAGAAGACATGTCAGATGAAATTGGTTTTGATATAATGTGAACCATTTATAACGTATTGTGTTTTGATTGCGCATGTCAGTTTGCAGACTAGTTTCAGTCGACGGATGATCCTTGTATGAGAATAGGAAATGGTTATGTCTTGGATGCCGAAGCCAAGTTTGAATGGTCCAAATGGCTGGGCGTTATAGACGCTCCGTTTGCTAAGTTTATTGTCTTCGAGGACGCTTTCAAGCGAGAAATCTATTGGTTATGGAGACAAAAGTGAAGGAAAACTGGAGGAAGATGGCTTTATGGGTATGCTTTATATTATTTTTATATTTTCGCGAATAACGTGATTCCTATTTGTGAAATTGACAAAGGGAAATAGTAAAATTCTTTACTGCAAATGCAGTAATACAGGCTAGCACTTTTAGATCGGTCTGTATGGGCAAGTCTTTAACTATAAGCCATTTAAAGATCTGTTCTTAGGAACCATGTAATCGATTTTAGCGCATACATAGATTAATAAAAAACGAATCGAACCCGGTATTGATAAATAACATGCCATATGAAAAAAATGGGTATCATTTCGAAGACCCACCTATTTAATTAAACTAAATTTTAGGTATCATGTTTCTATAAAACTTACATGATTTTGACAAATAAAAATAATGTAAGTTTTATTTTCCTATATGACACGGTTTGATTCCCGAACTAAGTACCTACAAGGTTTTTTAAAATAAATGTATGCAGTTTTTCTTGTAACTAGAATAGATCTTTGTATATCTTATACTCGTAGTTACAGACTGACCAATACTTACCAATCTAAATGTGCCATCCTGTATACAAAACGAGAAGGAAATATTGCAGTCAATACGTGGCAAATCTTGTAAAGAGCCATTGTTAAATTGAGCTCCTTGACTTTAAGTTTGACATTTAAAATCAACATACTCGCTAAACGTAAAATTGTATTGAAAATGAAACCGATCGGAATTTCGACAGGCAATTCAACGCGAATACCAATCCATAAAATTTCACAACAATGAACGCCGTTATTTTTTGTCGCGTCAAAGCTCGATCATTCCCGGCAAGTGATAGTTCTATTAGAAATTCAAGTAGGCCTATGAAAAGAAAGATAAATAAGACCTGTCACGTCTTACGCCTCAAAAGTTTCCCCTTCAATTTTGAAAAGACTTTTATCAATAGCCACCACACTGATGGACACGGCATTATAAAACCACCAACACAAAAGAACCTGCTTTGGGATAAGCGTCCTTATTTATTTGTCGGAGCTCAATTCTTAATGCTAGTATCGGTTAAATTTTGGCAGCTAACAAACTCTATAGAAAAGACACCCCTCAACAAAGTGCATGCCGAACGAAGTATCATTTTAGATCAAACACGTGATAATGGCCATAAGAGCGCCCCTATTATTTGATACAATAAAAGTGAAGTGCCGACATATTCCGCATTCTACTGCGAAATGAGAGTCAAGCGTAAACTGACCAAAGTGATGATAATCTCAAAATTCCAAATAATCCTAAAACTAGGCTAGCCAAGGTTGCTTTTCGCGTGCGAAATGACGATGTTGATGAAAGATTTTGTAGTGGCAGAAACAAAATGCACAGTGCTATCGTTCGCAGTGAAACGGTCGGTAGGCTCGCAGATACGGACTAATGGTGATTGAGGAAAATATTGCTCCAGTACCAGTCGAACAATAATTCGTGGTTATGTCTTCATGAATATTGAAGATCTACTGATACCTATTTTTATTTTGATTATACTTTCAGTCACAATACTGTCGTAATGGGTGTCATAAATATATTGATACGCGGATGTCTGTTTTTACATTCAGGAGCGAAATATGATAATGTGAATAATGCGGTTTCCTGTAGGGTGATGATAAAATAGGGGGTTTATAATTATACACATTACCTATCTATAAAAATAGATAAATTATCACAAAACTCATGAACTTCTTCGCTTAGATTGTAGTTTACGCTGTTCTAATTGTTGATGGGTGTGCCAAATTTACCATTAAGTATGATGATACAGCTACACAATAAGTTGAATGTACGGTCAATCAAGAGCATAAGTACGTATAACACCCCAAATTCTTAAAAAAAAAGTACATATTTTTGCACCTTTGTGCGGATATTTACTTTTACACTTGACTGTACAGGCATTTATTTTCAATCTCCAGAGGGGTTATTATGACGTATCTCTGCAATTCATTTTACGCTGAGAGAAAAGGACAGAGTTATGTAACTGCTATAGCTCCGTCCTTTATGCTCACCGTAAAATAAACTGCATAGCGATGTCATAATAACCCCCCAGTACTGGATTTACTTAGCACATTCCTTCAAAGATTTCTTAACTTGCATTAGTAAACTATAGTGCATTAATCTTAACAATGGAAATAACGTCCTCTATATTCAAATCAATCATCTCATCTCCTTTCTTAACATCGAAAACGTGTCCCACCAACGCCTTAAAAGTGCTAATTACCAAAGACTTAAGGTTGCTTAAGTCAGGTCAAACATTGTCAATAAGCCTCCTTAGACCCCTTCGTGGAATATTTGCCAAATGTAATTCAGGATATTAATTACCGGATTGTGAACGCGTTGCTGGTTTCGACGCGACACTTTGTCGTCATATTAAATATTCACCCCTTTCACAGGCTAGTTGACTGTATATTAATAATTTCTGCTGGAAGGGTAATCTTTGAGGATTAATATTTTCAAATTTTAGAATATGCTGCGTTGCTTTTGGAGTAGATATCAAAATAAATTTGAAATTGGATTGGACGTTTTCTATGTTAGACTTTAGACTCCCTGGTTTCAATGTAGAAAGATCCGATTTCGATTTCTTAGAACTAAAGAGTTTCAGAATTTACATCACCTGACTAGTTTTCATTGTTACCATCAGCAATATTAAAATTTTCATCAAATATTTTATGCAAAAAGTTTACTTCATTCAAAATATTAATAAAATCAAGCGTATTCACTGTTAAAATTATTTCCGTATCATCAAGTCCAATTAGAAACGCAATACCAGACCACTTTGACTTAATTTTCATTTCAAATATATCGTCCCCAAATTGGTATCTTTTTTCTAATCCCCATTTTGAAATTCGAGGTATCAGTTTTATCTAAAATCTGTCGTGGGCAAACATGCCATATGTACAGACATACGAGCTGACAGAATGAAGTAATAGGTGGGGTGGTATTCTGATAAATTTATTTATAAAAGGCTGAAAAATAATGATTTATCGACGTAACTATCTTTAGAAGATTTTGTTGGAATAAGGACTTGTGAAAAGTTGGAATCTTAATTCGTTTAAGGATCTCCTTGTTGTTGTTAATATATTAGTGAACACACTCCTTGTTCTTTTTAGTTGCTCCATTAAATCGATTCTCTGTTTATTATACTATTATAGCTGTACGCGCCCGGCACTGACCGGGTGAAGTTTTGTTTTTCATACAAACCTTATGAAATATACATTGCGTCCTGTTTTTACACCTACTGAATATACAAACAAAATTTCATAAAAATCAGTTGAGCCCTTTCGGAGGAGTTTTCTTACAAACACTGTGATACGAGAATTATACAAGCTGTTACCCGCGATTCCGTCCGCGCAGAATAATAAAACATAGCCTATGTTCATCAGCGATAATTTCAAATTTTAATGGTGAATTCTTAACACGATCAAATCAGTCCAGTGGTTTCGGAGTCAATTCAATTCAAACAAACAATAAAATATTTCCTCTTTATAATATTAGTGTAAATGCTATTGTAGATAAAATTAAAACTGTTTCTTCTCACCAAGCTCAGCTCACTACTAAAATATTATTAAGCGGACTATCCTCATACTTCGCTTCCAACCTTCGTTTCACTTGACACCCTGACTAAGGGGTGAATAAATTTCGGATTCCAATTCGAAAATTGTCAACCCCAATATCGGTTGAGTTCTCGACAATCGAATTTGTCCATAATGGCATTACTCTGTGATTATTTCCTATTAGTCATATGATAAACAATTTGACGTGGTTGGAATTCTGTTAGTTTAATTGTTTGGTTTAACATTAGAATTGCATTAGCATAGAAAATGATTGAAATTTTAGATGTTACTTTAGTGTCAGTACGGTTGATTACTCCGTGTTCACTTTTTTAACTGTAAAAAAAATGTGGTTCGTAAGTTGTAGTTTATTTATTCGTGAGTATAGTTTACCTTAAAAATATGTCAAATACTACAGCTCAATTTTAATCCTGAATTAGTTCTTCAATGTTATTGTCTTAACAACCTAATAACATGTACTTTTAGTAGGAAGGTATCTTTCTTATTTAATTCGACTTTTCATTTTAAAACGCAGTATTCTTACTTATTTTTATTACTAACTAAATTCCTTGTTGTACCCTTTAATTTAACCATGCGTTTGCTAATTGCATTATCTTCTTCAATTAGGTAGGTAAAGTCAAGGAATTTGATTCACCACTTTGGAGTATGTCAAAGTGACGTAATCAATCAAAACGTAAGAGACTTCTTATGACTATATTTACAGTGTCACTTTGACACAGTCCAAAATGGTCTAGGAATCATTTCTTGTCTGTATTACCATATTTAATCTATATTTTAAAATTCCTTGGACATAGTGCTAGTTACTTTTTTTGTTAATTTTATACATCCTATGGACATAATTTATTCAAACTACCCACATTTTATTCAAACACCACGATTACATTCTGTCTAATTATTTTGATGTCCCATCCCATCCATTAAAACGATAATGTTCACAAATTACTGTTAAACAGCGCATCCATCTTTTTATTAATTATTTTGACAGGATTTAATGATAATAGTAAGATAACGGACATGCAATCTAATAGTTATTTATAAAGTATGCAGGATTACGTATATCCATGTTAAAATTTTAACCTTACGAGTACATTCATGAATTAAAAAAAAAATACTAACGTTGTTATCATTTTTTTATCTCAATGTGTTAGTTTTAGATTAAGTACTTACCTACCTATTCTAAGTTTGTATTTTTTTTTTATGATGTTTTTGCTGTTTTTATTTCATTTTATTTTAACACCGAATAAACGATTTCTATTCTATTCTATTCTATTCTATTCTATTCTATTCTTTTGATGAATTTTTAGATAAGATGACATTAGTTCACGGTATTATATAACGGATCACTTCGTTTACCCGAATTTCGTTTGCCATAATTGTGTCACTTGCCATAATGTTAATTTGCCATAAGGCATTTTTTCTGAAACTGTAAACCTTTCAGGTAATTTTTACATGCCATCGTATAGAGCCCAATAGGTTAGGTTAAGTTTGTTTTATAACAATTCTGAATAGTTCACCATTTCAGAAAAAATGCCTTTATGGCGAATGAATATTATGGCAAGTGATAGAATTATGGCAAATGACTTTCGGGCAAACGACAGAGAACCATTATATAAAGGTAAGAATTTCTTAGCAATTCTTGTTTATTTTGCAAAAAAACCATACCACAGATTTGACCTAACATAACTACTACAATACGTTTGTTGATAGTGTTGATACATAGCTTTGTATGCAACCTAATCCGTCTGTTTCCCCTTTCACTGCATTGTCGAACGGCTCAGCTTACAAGCCGTTGTAGATAACCAAATCTTTGGCTAATTAGTCGTATCAGCGTAGTAACTGTTAATTGCTGTAATTATCTACGATCTAATCTGGTCATTACTACATTGTGTTGTGATGCCTGCGGTGGTGCGCTCGGAGCAGTTTTAGTACCTACTGTCAAATTGAATACTAGTTTCTTCAAGTATATGTAGCAGTATAATAATAATTTATTATATTATTATTTCGGATGACGTATCGTATGCCATTGTTTGTTTGTTTAAACTGGAGTGAAGCGAGCGCGGAACGCTATTTTTACATTGAATGAAGAAGATTTTGTATAATGTATTAACAAAAAAAAATTACAGTCTGTCATACATCATGATTACGAGTATGATTATATAAGTAGTCTCACATTATGCTAACTATCCAGACTTTTCTTACCTTTTATCATTCAAATTTGACTATCTACTTCATTAATTTAAATGGTAAATAAAAATAAAAAATAAAAATAAATTTGTAAGAAAAGGTACTAAGTACTAACAGGAAAATAATATTTTAGGTTATGAAAGTTTTCAATCAATCCCGAATCGAGGACACTTCTTTGCAAAACGAGAAGCATTTTAAACCACATCAACGGTAATGAATATCTGATTTTGAATAAATTGCAATAAATCATGCTTCAATCAATAAAAAATCAATGACATACCAACCGTGAATGATGGATGATTTCTTTTGCCAATAATAGCAATTTTAATCGTATACAAATGATACAAATTCGATATGGATGCTTTAGATTCTGCATTGTTAGATTTCAATTTATAAAACTTTAATTTGCATGCTAAAGGGGTAAAGTTACATTTTATACAAATTAGCTAAGGTAGTCAAAAAAACAATTTAAGTTTCGTTCATTCATGATCGTCAGCTGATTGATGTAATATTTAATAGATGTGCAGACATTTATAAATAATTGCACATAAAACAGTTACTCAGATAATAAAATTATGTTCAGTCTTCAACCTCCTATCTCAGTCTCAGATATAAAATGAATAAAGAATTTTACAAAAAATCTTCAAAACATTCAAAGATAATTTTGATTTCATAAATTTATCTCTATTTATATGTTTCTTTTTATGCTATTTTTTTACTATAAAATCTCCTGTCTACATAATATACAGGTTGATCATCTTTGAAAAATATATTCACAATGAAGTTTACGTAAAATGCGGGCCTCACCTATTTTTTGTCACCAATAATAGCGTCACCTTCGCAGTTATCCTTGATCTAAAACTATCACAGCTTCGCCCATAGCGTCTTTCTCAAATACTTTAAAGTGGACATCTAATACTAATGCGGGTACATTGAGTTTGATCGATCAGCTAATTCAGCTCATCTGCATATTAATTCTGAGCTCCCTTAATAAGCAAGGGGCTTACTGTGTTAGTGTACAGGCTGATTGTGATTGTTACTTGGCCACTAGTCATTAATTTGAGAAAATAATAACTAACCGCCTTACTTATAAACGTGTAATAACCGTGGGTGAGCTAAATCATGCTTTGTCCTGATCTGTCATTGTGACATTTGAATCTGACAGGTAAGGAAAAAGCATGGTTTAGCTACCCCACGTTTAATAAGTAAGGCGGCTAGGGTGACGGTATCAATAAAATAGACACTTAAATCTACTGTTAGTTGATTATTACTTAAATAAAAACCAACAAAAAAAAACTGTGATTATGCCAAATGAATGTTCATGTCATGTAAAACCAATTATTAACATTAGTTGCGTAAAAGGAACAAAGTAATTAGTATTTGTTACAAGATTAAAATATCCTCTTATCACTCTTGTCGGTGAGAAACAAACCAATAAAGTGCTGCACATGTTAAAACTTTCACACTTTTTAGAAGCACCCTGTAGTTAGTAACCCAACCGGTCATATTTAGCTATGCGGGCATTCGCACTGTGAATTAGTTTCTCATAATCGCGTGCGAAATTATTTTTAGGTACGTGTAAATATTATTTAACCCTTTTAGTGTCAGGTTAGAAATAATTAAAAAAGCGCGATATCGCGTGAATTAAAGTATGTTTGATGTTTGCAAAAGAAACTAAATCAGTATTGACTTTGGCGGCGTCTCAACAGACAGTGGTTACCTCCCTTGCCTCTTGGGAAGCACTGGTAGTTATAATTATGTTAAACTTGTGAAAGTGGTGCCTAAAGGGCCTACTCACAGAAAAAGCTCTTTATTTTAATTTCCATTCGAAGTATTACAAATGAAGTTATAAATTCTTTTTTTTTCAATACTTTTACACAATACCAATAAATCTGAGCTTTTTACACAATACATTGATTTGCTATGATAACTAATGTAGGCGTCGGTTATTCGGCGGTTCGAACCTTCGCATGTTCTTTTTACTCTCTTTACTAGCTTTTGTTTCGTTTTACACGTTAATTTTTTTTTTTTTTTTAATCCTCTAGTGACTGATCATAGTGGCCAGAAAAATGTTGTGAAGAAAAATTTGCTGTTTTTTTTTTCATGCACAGTGCATGCATATACAGGAGGTACCTAATTATTTTTAAATATAAGTTTCCTCTTCAATAGAAATAAAAAGCGTGCCGAGAGAATTGTAATTAGATAACCCTCTAATGACTAGCCAACATCAGTATAATCCTCAGAACTGTAAGCGAAAATCACGCTCATCAGTCAAGAAGACCGAACGTTACATTCAAAATTAAATATGCATAGAAAAGGGTTAAAACATTTCTACTACAACAATCATACAAAATTGAACTTTATTATCACAGCTTACCATTTCATTTTAATTGAAACATTTTTTTTAACCTATCACTCGATTCTCAACCTTAACCCGATAACAATAAGGTCGAGTTCTGCTTGGCTTACACTTAACAGTGCAAATGCCTATAGTTGGTCAGATTCGCCACGCTTTTGGTATTAATATCTTGATCCATCAACAGTTGACGGGTTAAGATGAATCAGCCGAAGGGTTAAAGGGGTGACGCGCTGTTTTATCGGGTAGTTAGTCGTGTGTGTGATTGCACGGTTAGATACCGATCTTAGGATTTGAATGGGAATATTTTTTATTTTAATTGAAGAAGAAATGGCAATTGATTGCTTTTAAAATGAGAATTAATTTAAAATTAATTTAGTAACATTGGAACGTAAGTTTCATAACTAATACTAAGGGATAAGTTCGCCTTTGTTCATATTTTTACATGAACTGTATTGTTCAGGTTTTTCTTTTGTACAATAAAGTGTTCACATACATACATACATAAAGGTATTGTTTATTATTTTATTTATTTGCGGCATCAACAGCAATACATTTTATGAAAACAAAACAAGATACAAAACAGTAAGCCAACAAAAGATGTCCACAAAAATAACAAATTTAACAACTTGCATAACTCATATTATAGAAAAAATACAACAATAACAAAACTTAGCATAAGGATATGTTGTATACAAATAGCTACTCATATCTAGTACGCAATAAAAAAAATAACAAGCACTTATTTCTACAATATCACATTCCAAATCCAGTGCGACCCACCCACATAGATTAATGATGCTCCCGACAATGGCTCCGTTTTTTGATCCGATCCCTTTTCGATTTAACAGCAATTAAAAAGTTTCACAAAGCGGCGAAAGGGTTAACTTCATTTGCGTATAATTGGTTAGATTTTCTGGTGGGAATGGAGTGGTAGGATTTTTGTGGGTGCGAGACGATTGCGATACGGATACGATTGTAATGGCGGAATTATCATCACTACATAGTATACTAGCGACCCGCCCTCGCTTCGCTTCGGTTTATTTGAGTTTTCTATAACACACGTACATAAAACAAAATTTATTATACATAAAAACCTTCCTCTTGAATCACTCTATCTACTAAAAAAAACCGCATCAAAATCCGTTGCGTAGTTTTAAAGATCTAAGCATACATAGGGACAGACAACGGGACGCGACTTTGTTTTATACTATGTAGTGAAAACAAAGTCGCTTCCCGCTGTCTGTCCCTACGTATGCTTAGATCTTTAAAACTACCCAACGGATTTTGATGCGGTTTTTTTAATAGATAGAGGGGTTTAAGAGGAAGGTTTATATGTATATTTTTTTTTTATTTTATGTACTGGTGTTACAGAAAACTCTTATAAACCGAAGCGAAGCGAGGGCGGGTCGCTAGTGTGGAATAAAATGGACAGTTTCACCGTGGTTAAAACGAAATTAAAGTACTTTTTATGGGATATAAATGTACCACTGTTCGATTTTAAACCCAACATAATTACAATCTAGGGTTAGCTGGAAGAGATCCCTTAAAGGGATAAGTTCGTCTTTGTACATTCTAATTCTGTAAATATTGTATTTGATTTTGTGTTTTTTGTACAATAAAGTGTTTACATACCTACATACATACAATCAAACAAAATATTAATACTGAGTATAGGTTGTAATTTAGACAGAACTATATGAATGGAGTCAGCCAAGTCAGACCGCATTAAATATCTCAGTTTGTACAAGGAAACAAAACGTGGGCTCTATTATAATCGTATTCTTACGATATGATAGCTCTTGTTTACATAACAGTAAAGGCGACCGAGTAACAATACATCGTGTAGAGCCAAATTAGAATAAGCCCCAGGTAATACAATAGACATACGTTCACAGCTGTAATCCCAGAGTGGGGTAGGCAGAGCTACAGAATTACGTACAACTTTAAAAACTTGTTGATAATTCTGTAACATTTTGCACAATTAGGCTAAGTTGATTTTCAGCGTAATAGTGATAGAAAAAAGACATGGAGTCGCACTATTCTAAATAAAATAAAACATATTCGGCTAATCTAAAATCGTAAATACGAAAAGCACCTATAAAAAACGTATTTTTTTCCAAACTTAAATTAATTTGTAAAGAAGAAGACATCAGACTGCCGTAATTGATTCTTACGCTCCACTCATTGCGGTGCGGGCTCTGTTCCCGGTCTGTTGTACTCAACAATTTGATTTGTACTAATTTGATTAGATTCTTTAGGAATTTCTGTTATTTTCGAAGAGGTCGGATTTTTAAATGGATCTGATTTGGGGACTTGAACGAGTTGCTTACAATTTTTTTCCAACTCCTGTACTTTTATCTGTCATTTACTTAGTTAATATCATTAATATAAGAACATACATAATATGTCTGCATAAAAATCCAGGTAAAGGTCTATCTAGTCTAGGCCTCAAAACAGCACTTGTGCTTTTTTGAGCCATAACGACACGCCTAGCTGCCAAAGCTTACTAAACCTAAGTTAGGTTAGGTGGTAGGCGGCATGTTTTTTTTTTAAATTTATTTATCACAAAAAACTTAAATGGTATATACATATTTACATTCCGTCAAACTGAGGACAGTTTGTTGGCGGATAAAGCGCTCATTATCCTCTTGTGTTCTACCCACTTAATAGCTAATTTACATGCTCATACACTCATTCATAAGTTCATAACATATACACTACTTAACTAGAGCGAAACAACTACTTTGACACAGATATAAAATATAGACACCGCGAATAAACGCCACAAGTGTTTTTTTTTTAAGTGTTTGTCTGTCAGTCTGTTATATCTGTTATATCTGGTTCTTAGCTCAGTTTTAAAAAAAATCGGTGTGAAAAAGGCATCGCCATTTTTTTTTTTTTTATTGATGTCAACTTGGTCACTATCATATCGTACGTTAAATCCAACAGTGACACTATGTTAAAAAGGATTTCAAACAAAAGTAAATTCTATTTAACCGCAATCATGTCACTATTATTAATTTTATTCGTAATTTAGTGTCACTATTGCATTAAACCTGCGATATATTTTTTAAATTTGTTAAATAGGTTCAAGTTTCGAACAAAAACATCAATCATTATCGATACCAAGTGTCAACAGTGAAATTGTGATAAAGATTTGTTATCAACTCTCGACAAACATAACTTTTAAGAACATAAAAAAAATACAAAAAGAAACACCATTCCTTCGAGCCGGATTTGAACCAGCGACCTATGGATAACAATTTTATAACATCTACAGTCCACCGCTCTACCAACTGAGCTATCGAAGGTGTACCGTTATGGGCGAAATTTCGGATTGCATACCTTTACGTCCTTTTAAAATATGTTTTGCCATTGAAAGAGAAAGGTTGAGGCGGGTATTTGTGTTCGCTTAATTATAGAGTGTATTGCGGTTGTAATAGGGATTGTTATATGTCGATTTGTGTTTAAAATTCTTTTGCAATGCAAGGCGATGCAACGCGACGATGCAAACTTCTGTACTTACCTTTTATAGAGTACCTAAGTAATACTTACGTAACCCGTAACATTGAGTTTACTTATGTTTTGTCATCGATCATTAAGTTGAGCTAATTAAACGTCAAAGTGATAAGACGAGTTTGTAAATGCGTCCCTTGTTACCTGTTACCTACTTTTACCTAGCCTTGGAGTAGAGGCAGACCAAACAGAAAATGGCGGACTGATTTGGATAAATTCAAAACGAGATTCAGTTTTTAGGGATTCGCGCTATGGATAAATACCATAAAAGTGTAGTCCACGTTATGTAGGTGATGTGACGTGTGATTTAATTATTTATGTTAGAGATAATTTACAAAGAAATCTGTAATAAGGTGTTTATGTCACAAAAACTACATAAAAACGCAAGAAAGAAAACGATTGCAACGAAGAAATAGCAGATCGAATAAACGATGGTTATAAGGGCAATTGGCGTATAGGACAATTTTACAGTACAATTTACTTGTCCTTTACGTTAATGTTCATTAAAAAAAAATTACAGTACAATTTAGTTGTTCTTTACGCCAATTATCATTAAGATAATTTTACGCCATAAATAATCCTTTACGCCAATTGGGTAAGTAAAGTTTTTGGAAGAGATGTAAATTATATTTTTTTTCGATAGTCGTCATCCTTAAGATCATAGAACTGCGGCTCTTTTACTTTTATTTCCTCTAATATTTTAGAAATCTTTTTTTTAGTTATGAAGTTGACATTTGTACACTTCAATGACCGACAAGCTTGTTGCCTTCGTATTTAATGAAATAGAAAAAAAAACTGTCACTTCTATATCTGTCAACGTCAAATCAAATCAAAGTAAACAAACGGTTTAATTCAAATAAGTAAATTCAAGTAAATCTTTGTAATACTCCATTTCCACAGTCCGTGTGGGATTGCCTGAATTCATTGCGTGGATTGTACAATTCAAAAGTGCTCTCGTGGCTATCAAAAAGCAGAGCAAGAGTCGTCGAAAAAGGAAGAAATCGGTGTCCAAGAAGAAGTGCCAAAGGGTTCGAAAATAAATCTTAGACCAAATATCGTGCAAAGCTCTTAAAGCAAAGCGGCAAAACGAAAGTCCAGAGTTCGTTCTGAGATCGTTAAAAATATTTCTAAAAACACTGATCACATGAAACACAAGCAAACAGAAAATAGCCGTTGTATTGAATTGTTTGTTTACTTTGATTTGATTTGACAATGACAGATATAGAAGTGTTTTTTTTCTTTTTCATTAAGTACGAAGGCAACAAGCTAGTCAGTCATTGAAGTGTACAAATGTCAACTTCATAAGTAAAAAAAATATTTCTAAAATATTAGAGGAAATAAAAATAAAAGAGCCGCAATTTCTTGATCTTTAGGATGACGACTATCGATAAAAAATATAATATACATATCTTCCAAAAACTTTACTTAGCCAATTGTCATCTTAACTATCGACATACGATTTTTTTTTAATGTCTTCGTGATAAATTGTCACCATTGCCCATTCTCTTATAAATACGAACATCCCTGAAGTACGTACCCGAAGCGTCCCGAAGTAAACAAGATAGGATAGACCTCGCTAATAACATCAACGGCGATCAGCGGAATGCCTCGAATATTTCATCGCAGGCGCACCAGTAAATTATCTAAATAGAGATCACTCCCCAATCAGAGGCTGAGGGTGGCAGAGATAGAGAGTCTGGAAGTGGCGAGATACAAAGAGAAAAGTTGTGTATAATCAATTTAATGTATTGAGTTGTAAATCGTTTTAAAAAGAAGCAAAAGGGATCCATTCTACAATCAATAGTAAATTCAAAAACGTCTCAATCGTTCGATGTGACATATGATTATTATTTTGTATTCCCTAATATACGGAGATTTGTTATGTATTTACGCTAAAAAAGTCGGTAGTTTCCGACGGAATAGCGATGGACCACTTCTGTGCGAACGGAGTCGCCGGCAAAATATAGTTGTTTATAATTATTCTTCTAGTAGAATTTTCCTAAGGAAACAACTCCATGATTTTTAATTGAAAGTGAATACACAATCTAAAAGCAGATACTCGTAATTTACCTAAAAATAAATTTTACTTCAGACTAACATTCACAATTATTACAATTCAGTATAGTTAGTTATTCGATAGTATTGGCTGTTAGAAAAATTTTGACGAAAGAATTTATATCATCTGTACCCACTTCCAGTAAAATTAACATACTTTCAGACCTCCGGCCGGATGCGCAATGTTCAGCCAAAGATGGCGGGCGGAAACGCGTCGCGCCTACCGCCACGGCCGCCGGAAGTTCTGCCATTTGATAAATAGTTGTTCTTCAACAGTTTTTATCATGCAAATGAGGGGACGAATGACGGATTGCGATTGTCACAATTTTCTGGGATGGATTTAATTTGGGATGCAGGGGTGACGAATCTTTGGCCGCTTGATGGGGATCGCGACCGACGGTTGAGAATTGCTGATTGCATGGAAACGCTCAGGTTTTACATTTTGCATTTGTCGAGTGTCTGGTCTGGAGGGTTTAGATTACCTTAGATTGAGATCGGGCTTGTAATTTGTGTTTTAAAATGTTTGGCGTGGTGTAATTTAAACGATTCTTTTTTATAAATGTTTTAAAATTAAGCCTACTTTTTTGAAAATTGTGTTGAGTTTATAATGAAAATTGAAGTGAAATGAAATGACACTCTAATAGTTTTTAAGGGCGTCGCTTGCAATATAAAAACGTGCGCGAACGCCACGAGACAAGATATCCAAGACACACAAATAATTTATCATAAATATCATACTAATCATTCCCGTGTTTTATTTCTGCTAACTTCAATTTGAAGTTTAAATAATCATCCTATACATATTATTAGATCGGGTGACCACGCTATGTCATAAATTCAGGATAATTTAAAACATTCCGCGTGCATTTCGCGTTGTAAATCGCAAGTCACTGACGTTAGCATCTGTTGTTTGTGCCTGGCCAATTAACTAGTGGCAATCAACTGATAGTAAGCAGTAGGTACACGCTTCAACTAGATAATAATAAAACTAGTGACTGACTCAAGTGCTCTCTTATTTATAAATCTGTTTAACTCGTCAAAGTTTGATTCAAGTATAAGATGATGGCCTTACAACCATTGCTGATTGGATAAACCATTTCATGTCTCTTGCCACAATGTCAGTTACTGCGTTTTATAATGATAAATACACAGTGACATTATTCCTTTCTAGTATAATTTACTCATTGACTATTTTGATACGCCCTGTACGTGATTGTTAACAATTTGTTATTATGCCCCTTAACAAACAATGGCGTAAACACGTTCAGTGCCAGAAATATTTTACTGTATACAATTTTAACATGGAAGGCGTGTCACTGGCACTCTATAATTAGGTATGTAATTACATATTATAAGGTGCGGTCTTCGCAAATTGCCACGTGTTTCTTTTTTTATTAGGTAAAGGTTAAGTGACAGATGTTTGCAATACGGTAATGTTACTAAAGACATATCATTCTTTTAGGTGTGTTAAATGGCGCTGATCGTATGATTTTTAATTGGATCAACAGTCTGTGAAGTTTTTTTTATTACTTGGCTCAGTTTAATACTTTATACAAATTGGATAACTTTGTCGTTATTTTTTTATTACCTACGTCTTGTTAAGTATAGCGGCAATAATATTACTCATTTAAAAAAAAACATAATATGTCTGCCTGGATCTAGTTCAAGAGATACAGCGGGTAAGGTTAAGCGAAAAACGCTAAATAAACACGTTTTTGGTATTTATGTAAGTACCCCTAATTTTTTTACTTCATTTAATTTTTGTTATTTATTGTTATAGTATCAATAAAGATACACACTTTATGACAATTTCAACTATCTGTCTATAACGGTTCACGACATACAGATACTTCCTTTACGAACAATTTAACTGATGTCGACCTAAGATAAGACAATACTGCTTATTAAAATGATTATTTAGAATCATTCCCGATACTATAGACTTATAGTAAAATGATTAGACAACACCTAAATAACGGTCTTTTTTTTTCAATAAACATCTATAGTGAGCACATATCCATAACGTTCAATTGAATTATTTCTTGCAAAAAAATGTGCAGCTTGCATCTACTCGCGTGTTACCAATTAGAAATGCAAAAAGTGACCACGTGTCCGGTTGACCTTAAGGATGAGTCATAAACGAATGCACCCCCATGTGCCTTACTGAGCGTGAAGACACCTGGTCACCCTACACTTTCTTGAGAGTAGTCCCGTTTAAAAATGTACTTTATTCATGTATACTTAGAGGATGATTTATTTTGTAATTTTTATTCTTTAACGAAAATTAAGTGGACTAAGAACATGAGCCGTTTAGTATGAAGTTTACGGTTGAAAGTAGTTTGTATAGTTTTTTTTTATGATGGGCAGGTGAACGGTGAATGAATGAACGTTATGATTGTGACATTCCGTTTTTAATCCGTTAGAGTCGATTAAGTGCGTTTGCAAATTGTTTTTTTTTTTTATTAAATTATTTTTGTGCTTGAAATATCTCCTGATATTAATATACTAGATTAAGTAAGTACAAATTTAATTTCCAACTTAAGAAAAATCAATCACACCGAAACATAAAAATATTCCCCCGCAGATTAGAAACTACAATTCCCACGAATCTCGGTAGTAATACTACCACTTCACCACTGAGTGGGGCAAACAAATAAATATTAATAATACCTTAAAGGGCAAACTGGACTGGCCAATACCAAAACAATCCACCCACATGAAGCGTCCGGTCCATTAAAACGTTAAAAACTCTAAAACGCAAACCAATTCAAAAGCGTATCACACCCTTTTAGCAAAACGGAAGTCATCAATATATAACCCGAAAACAATAAGTCTAGGCAAAAATACATATTCCTTTTCAAACCTTTTAACGTCTATGCAATACGTTTTAAAATTCAACTGGCTTGAAATCGTGAAAAAATTGTGAAGTGTCCGGCTCGTAGGACCAAATTTCGCCAAACAGACCATTTCAATATCAACTCTGTCCTGTTGGAGGTAAAGTCGCTTTGTGAATATTGAAAATATTGTAATGTTGGTAGTTCTGCATTAAGGCACGGTAAGAGTCAATACGTTAATCTGCATTATAAAGGGAATATTTAAGTTATGCGGCGAACGTGTCCCCTTAATTGCTGGATGCTGGCGATCAATTGCAAAATAGGAAAAAACATGGCTTCAATGGCTCGCTGGACCATTGAGTTTTAGGAATTTTACAAGAAAGGGGTGGAGTAGAGATTTGATACTGGATTTAAAAATTTGGTGTAGGTATATACTTTTTGTAAATTATTATTTATATCGTGGAAGATTGCTGAAAAAGACAGCGTACGAAGAAATAAACTGAATTGTGCAGTTAAGACGGATGTCAGAGATGGCTTCTAAATTTAGATGTAAGGTTTTGAAGATAAAGTTAAAGATTGTTTACATGAAGGTGATCAAGTATATATGTTGTAAACACATTTTATTGGGAAAACTTTAAAAAAGAGTTTCTGTTTTTGAATATTTTACTAAAACACATTTTGAACTTTTATTTCGAATTAACTACTATCCAACTTTTTTTACCAGGGAATATTGGAATATTGGAAATATTGCAGTTTAAATATTTTCAGCAAATAATTCTTATTTATCTATCAACGATATCAAGAGCACATGACAATTAATAAAATCAGATTCAAACATTATTTTTATTTGCGAAAATTAACGATGACACTTTAAATTACTTACACAAAATTATGAAATACCTGTATAATCGTTGTCTCAATTTTACTGCTTTATCAACGAAATGCTTTATTCAAAATTTTCAATAAAGTAGTCTACATTCGCCCAAATTCACTATAGTTTTTTTTTTACAATTCGGCTCTACGCCACCCGATTCCATCAATAAAGGGGTGCCCAGTCCATCCTTTGTCCGACACAAATGACCCTAAATAATAATCATCTCCATTCACTAGCCGCTCCAGTTTCCCATAGAACGAAGATACGGGCACTTTGATTTGCGACTAAATTTGAATATGCACGGAAATTATACTTAATTAAGCCAGCGATTTGATGTTTGTCCTCTCATTACCCTGTGGGGGAAATGGGTGGTTATCAATATGTGGATAGGTAACTAAGGTCGCTGTAGGTGTCCTTTAATTAAATTTTAGATGGATGTTTTGGTTTGTGGATAAATAAGAGGTATTGGGAGATTTGATTAGAAGGAAACTGATAGGTTGATTGACCCTCATACATAGTATTATTTTGTTGTCCGTCTGCCTGTCTGCCAAGACCCTTTTTCTCAGGAATACGTGGAGGTATCCAGTTTGATATTTGGGTCATTATTCGTGCGTTTCAACCGCCTCACTTTTGTGGACATACTTTTGAAGAATTGGGCGTATATTTTGTCACCGTTTTTGGATATTTGTTAGATGTCCGGTAAACTTAGATACCTAACCAGAAACGAAATCGGAATCTGCAACCACTTCTACAAAAACGTGACCACGTAAGTGATTCGGAACAAACGCTCAAATAATGACCCATTTATTAAAATAAATATACTCACGTTTGCAATCCCTTAAAACTATGAAAAATTCAAACTTCTAAGTCAACGCAATCAAACACTACGGCCGTTTATGCCGCATGTTTTGACACTTGTAAGGGATTCAAAACCTATAGGGGAACTCACGCAGACTTTTGAAATTTTGCAAGAAGCAACCTCTTATAGCACAAGTTGCTTAACTAACCGCCATTTTCAGCGGCAAAGTTAAGTTTATCCCTTTTCCAGCCCTAGTGCAATATTAGGCGCTTCCATAGTTTCGATGTACAAAATGAAGTTTGAACGTGGTCCTCATTTGACCCGGCTTTTTGCTCTCTTTAATGCTTGGTACCTTCAACTAACCAGCATTAATAAGCACCCATTTGTACACATTAAAGCAACATTAACAACTCTCCCGTAAGTTACGATTATCGGTAAAACCGTAAAACCCGGACAGCCGGAACCCGGACGTTCCGTCCGTCAATAAACGTCAGCTCGGATAATGACGTCACGCGGACCGTATCCGAAATATTTTTACGAATGCACAGTGCACCGATCGTAAAAGGTTTACGATCTAGGTTTATTAATGATATATATGTGTTTATGTTTTATTGTGTTCAGTTGATTTGGGAAGATACAGGGATTACGACGTGACGATAAAATGTAGTTTTGTCGCGTATTCTCCAGGATATTAATGGACGCCATTAGCAAGCGTTGTCATTATGCTTTATTATTATTAAAAGTAATTCAAGAAGGTTTCACGTGAAAAAATATTATTTATGGATAAGTTTTTTCTTCGAAACTGACTCAGATAAAGAAAAAAAATATGCACTTAGTACACCTTCGCATTTATTATAGATAAATACGTGATTATTTACAAATTAACGATCATCAAAATAGACACATAATTATGGAGCTTAAGGTAGGTACATACATGTCATACATATTAGGTCCTTACCTATGAAATTGGCGTTTATGTGGAGAATTTCATGAAAACGGTGGTTAACGTCAAATACAAACCAAACAACATTCTGTCAGGAATATTGGACACATCTAAGCTATATTATACATATCTTAATTACTTCAAAATAGTTGCACATGAAAATTAAACTTTAATTTAATTTAAACATCAAGTAAGAAATTTACCTAAGCATATTATTTGTAGGTATCTAAAACCTTTGTAACATAGCGTATTAATGAAATTTAAAAATAATTTGGAAGTTAAAATTGAAATGAATAAATTTCGTACGAAATAAAACATTATTTATTGATAGTTGCTTAATTATGCTCCATTTCTTTACTTACCATGAAGTTCATATGTTTAAAACGTTTTACATCAGTAAACATTATTCACGACTATAACAACAACGAATACTTTGTATTCTAATAACAAGCAAATACAAAATGTCTACTATTAAAATTCAATATTAAAATTACAATTTCATCAACCGTCCGTCTCCCATAACACCAAACTCCACCGCAATTCACAATATTCATATCAAAAAAACCAATTCCGCGTCAATTACGATCTCCCTACGATTTGCGTCATAACATCCCTTCATATCCCGGGCAATAAATGTCCGGGAGTCCCGGACAGGGTTTACGACTACGCGTGGACACTTTATGATTATGTCCCGATGTTGATTGAATGGTCATGGTCACCCTACTCATTTAATTGTGGAGATGGGAAAGTGTTTGATAATAAATATGTCTGAGGTGAAGAGTGTGTGGTAAATAATGTAAAATGAACACCCGCTACATGGTGCACACAATACAATGCAAAACACTTTATTGCACACCAAACCAAAACACCAGGGGGCCGAATATGGCTGTGTGTATCACGTGACAATATTTAGATAAGGCATCCGTCACCTTCTGACACGTAAATAAGTACGAGAGTGACGGATGCTTTATCCAAATTTGTCACGCGATATAGACGCAGCCATACTAGGCCCGCTGGTAAGGTAAAAGCACCTATTATGGACAAGGCTCCAGTGATGAACATTATAATTTTTTTAAATGAAAACATATCAATACTAAACATTTTATTCTAATAGTAGTAATCCCGAATAATTTAATATAATTTAATTGAAGCACTAAAAGCATTATCAATCTCAGAGACTTATATTTATGGAATTGTTCATAACTTGAGCACTGTCCATAATAGGAGCTTTTACCTTAGGTACTTTAATACTAACAGACATTAAATTTAATTCCCAGTGTGAACCTATGTATGTAAACTCTTAATTGCGCAAAAAATCAATAACAAAGAAGTTCGTACATTAAGATTTATACAGTACCCCAACGAAAATGTTAAGCACTTTAGTGCACTGTCATAATAAACTTCAAACCGAACATCAAATGACAAGTATGACAATAACAAAGGCAGTCACAATGACAAGGTTCTAAGTATGCTCAACATTTTTATTAGGTGACTGTAAAATGGCGTAGATACTTATTACTTTAAGGGATCTCCAGTTAACCTGACCAATGATTCGTTTTTCTCAATTACAATCTGTATTTTTGCCAGAACTGTATTGTTATAAAGACCACTTGACCTTCCGATAGTACCGTCCGTATTTGGTGCAAAAAAACAACACAACAATAATAATTAAATGAAATACAACAGGGCCTTTAGTCAACGCGGTAAAAACCATATCGTTTTTGAGCTGGGTAGTGATTCTGTAAACAACGCCGGTCGTGCGGACTGTCGAGTGAAACCAAGCGGCGAGATTAAGTAGACCCGTCAGTGCGAACAAAACACATTGTAGCGCGTGCATTTTCAATTAAGCAGCCTTATACGTTCGACCCATCGTGCTGCTAAATTGAAAATGCACGCGCTACAATGTGTTTTGTTCGCACTGACGGGTCTACTTAATCTCGCCGCTTGGTTTCACTCGACAGTCCGCACTACCCTGTTATCATATTGCTAACGTTTTGATAGCTCTTATTCACTTGACAGTAAAAGCGGCCGAATTAAAAAAATACCATAACAGCGGGCCTAGTATGAGCGCGTCTTTATTGCGTGTCAAATGTTAATAAAGCATCCGTCACTCTCATACTTACTAACGTGTCAGAAGGTGACGGATGCCTTATCCAAACTTTGTCACGCGATAAACTGAGCCATATTAGGCCCCAGAGGGACCAGACAAGATGCACTATGGCTAGCGTTTCTCTTCGTTTAGTTTTTAAACCAATCGCGTCACTGGTAGATGACGTGATAGGAAAAGTCACGTGATCTGACAGTGACGCGATTGGTTTAAAAACTAAACGAATAGAAACGATAGTTAGTGTAATGCATCTTGTCAGGGCCCTCTGGTCAGATATTTAGATTTAACCACCTAGAACACCCTGAGACGCTGTATAATTTACGCGGGTCTCTATTGACTGGCTTAATTATTTTTAGTCATAATGTGTGTTAAATCATAATTTTCGCAAGTCATAATGCATTTTTCTCAGAACACGGTTATTTTTTCAGGATTTTTATAAAACTAACCTAACCTAACCTAACTAATCTACACGATAACCGTTTATTAAAAACTGTAACTTCAGCCTGAAAGAAGTTATGACAAAAAAAAGTATGACTAACAATACATTATGACCAACGATAAGTATGGCAGTCAAAGGGATCCGAATTTACGCATTACAAAAATGTCTGAAGCGCACTATATTTCAAACATTTCTCTAAATTAAAGTATTCCATACAATCTTGATAAAACACCTTTTGTGTTGCGGAACAGCGGGACCAATCCTTTTAAATTTTTCTCCAGCAGGAAGCGAGTACCAGTTTGCACAAATGCGCTAAAATGACAAACGCTCTGTTGCTCCGGGACGTATGATAATAGCCTTGCATTTGCATCTCCTACCATTGTCATCACCAAGCGTGTGATTCTCTTAAAAACGAGGTCGGTCGAACGAATGAGTGAATGTCACAGCGGCGAGTTTAAGTAGTGCCTTCAGAATGAACAAAACACAAATGCAGCCTTATACGTTCGAACTCCCAAATTGAAAATGCATGCGCTAAAAAGTGTTTTGTTCGCTCTGACGCGACTACTTAACCTCGCCGCTGTGACATTCACTCGTTCGTCCGTCCAACCGCGTGTTTGAGAGAATCACACTCATAACTATAATATGCTTCAGGGCGGATTCGACCACACGAGAGTTAATACTATTCTTAGAATAAATCGCCACTTAATCTAGAGTTAATCAGTTCCACGTTTTACCAATGGTAATTTTAAGAATAGTGAATCTATTTGGGAATAGTAACCATACCATTTCGCATGCAACAACAGAGTTAATCCAAGAATAATTTAATGGCGTCCACATCTTTTTTTGTACTTTCAATGCTTTCAAATCAACTTTACACTCATTTTCTAATGACAATTATTTTCCAGTCCTATAAAATACTACAAAAAGAAGTAGATATTACTGAGTCTTTCGTTTCGTCCACCATTCACTTTACCAATGGTTGCATTCGCAAACTGGAATAAGATAGATTAAACGCCGAATTTGTAGACTAATCTCGGAGTAAGTCTTATTCCAAGTGTGATGAAATGCTTGCTAACTTGAGATTAATAATTCTAAGGGCCTGTTTCACAATCGACAAGTAAATTTATCTGTCACATAAAGTTGTCTCTCTCCTTGTCTATTTTCAAGTGTTCGACAAAGAAAGGGCTAAACTTATCCGTCAAATATTATTTACTTGTCGATTGTGAAACAGGCGGTAAGTATACTGCCTGGCTAACAAAATAACTCCATGAAAAACCGATAGCGTGACTTCATGAAAACAAATGTTAGGGGCCGTCTATATTTTCTCCAGCAAGTCTTGTCCCTGGAGAATATTTGCAGAACAAACTTTGTTTCTTGCCCCGTTAATGTACACTGAGACCAAATGTATTTCAGACGCTTCTAACTTTGTCAAGGAAGCCTTGGAAGTAACATCAGATGAGCATAATTTTGCATATGGTGATACTCATTTGTGAGTATTATCACAATTAGAGTGTTGGAGGATTGTTGAGGAGTGACACAACAAAGGCTTTGTTAAGAAACTTTGTCTTTCGACGTAAGTACATTCAACAGCGATGAAAGTAAATCGCTTACTAGTAAAGGGCATTGGGTAAATTGGTTTGAAGAATTATTGTCTTTTTTTTTCAGCGGCCACTGATGATTCTTACATAGTTATTTAGAGAACCTTGAAATACACATTTAATAATTTTGAAGCTATCTCAGCTGCAACTGCAATGAAAATTAGTTGCTGATAGAATAGGTGATCTGTTTCCGCCCGTATGTCCCAAGTAGCACAAAAGTGCCGTATAACAGCATTTTTACAGTGCACCGTGGAAACATAAGCTGAATAAGCTTGCTGTACTTATATTATATCATATTACACCGCGCACCCACTGCTGATAGCTGTGAATGAATCGTAATAGATAGACGGTTAAAAGTTTCAGTGTGTATTTTTAATACCGCTCTATAATACAATTCATAAAAAAAGGCATATACGAGAATGGACTCGCGCTCGGTTTTATTTATTGAAATGGCTGAGATGCTCGTTTGAAGATATCTCAGAAATGTCTGTTTTCTATAACGACATTTATTTTAACGTATCTTGAGACAGACGTCAAAGCCAAGATCAGTTTGTTAATACAGTCTAAAGATAATAACACTACTGACTATTGAAGCTTCAACGAAATATCAACCGATGCGCATAAGTTGTCCGGTCAGACCATATTAACTTTATTTTAGTGCGTGCATTTTCACTTTAGTCGCAGGTTTGCAGTTCGACCAAAGTGAAAGTTCTAACTCTGCCTTAAAAGCCTACTAGCAGGAGGGCATTTCCAGCTCGTCGGTTATTTCGTATACGAATTAAGAAGCGAGTTGTACAGGAAATATTACCCTTCCACGGGAGAATAATTATTTTGATAGGGATTTGGTCCCTGAGGAGAAGGATTTGACTTAGTATTGGGACATGCGTGTTTTAATTAGTTTCGGCTTACGCTGGCTGATGATTAATGAAGTGAACTTTGGACAGTTGGATTAAAGAGGTCTGTACCGAGATTGGGTTCGAAATGGGTATATTTGAATGTATGTATGCCGGTTGTAAAGTTATTTATTTTGGAACTATTTGCTGTATGAGTTAGAAATAGTTCCTTTATAAATGAGAGGAGACGAGATATTTTAGCAATTTTTAAATTTAGCATGAAATGTAATGGGTTTGCCACAGAGTAAGTCTAAGAATCTCAAAAAAAAATTAAGAGATAAAAAACGGTAGCGATATTGTATGAGATTCGAATGTTTCTATTATTCTAATATAAGGTCAGGTGGGGTAAGGGGAACTACTGGGAAAGGGAAACACTAGTTGATATATCAATAACTGTACACCGCAGCGTTGTGATTACTCGATCGATAAAGCAGTAACTGAGAATTAGTTCCAAAAAAAAAACACAGATTGAGTTATGATGATTGAACGTGTGAGTGTGACAAAAATAATACTTTAGTTGGCAAACAACGAAACCACGAGTTCGACGTGTTCGATTTGGATACCGATTTATGTGTTAAAAAGTCTGGTAACAAGTCTGCAAATGTCAGTAAGTATTGTTTTATAGATATATTTTGTTTGTATGCATATACATTTTTGCTGAATAGGCTGTAAATGTTAAATTTTAATGTGATTTGTAACATAACCTACAAATGCATAAGTGGGGTAAGGGAAACTATCATGGCCGGGTTAAGGGGGACATATGTTTCTCTTTCCCGATGTCAGAAGTAACAAACATTTTGAAGGCAAGGCAAAATTTTATAAAAAGTAGAAATACAGTGCTACAGTCTCTTGAATCGGTAACTAACCATAAATGTTATGATATTTTACACATTGCTTGGGCACCGTAACAGCTGTCCTCTCCATACAAATTATACTCTAACCTAAATGGCAAAATAGGTTATTAATTTGGTAAGGTACCTACCAAGTTATGGGAAAAAAATTGTTAGGTATTGAACTATTCTATTATAATGATTGGTTATCTATTGACTATTATTATATGTACATACTTTTATTATGTTATTTTGTATGATGTCAAATGACGGTTGGCGATATGAACATCTTGTTTTTATCCGTTTAGAAAAAAATATTTACAGACTACAATATTGTTTACAGAAAAATGCCGAGAAACTATTTGAGAACAACCAATAATGCGTCATACCAAAAGGAGGAGGTTTCTTAATTCGACCGTATATATTTTTATGTTTTTTTTAAGTTTAAGTTGTCTTAATTGAGTATGTAAAACTTTGTAATGCCAAATAAAAGTAATTCCTATTAATATTATTCTTAGTAATTATTGATAAGCGTGAGGCTACTTTATTTTAACGATTAATAAACATTACAATAAAAACATTGCACTTCCTTTTTACTTCCTTTGTTTTTAGTTGACTACCTCTGTTCGAAACTCGTATGTTTCCCTTACCCCAAATACCGATTGTGATAAATATCTTCTATTTGCAACAGTATTTCGTTACGCATCAAGTACGCATTTCAATAAAGGTGTTTTTAAAATGTTTTGCGTAGTTATAATCCAAACTAGTATTATTACTTTTAGATTTATTGAGACTGTTTCCCTTACCCCAGAAATAGGGAAAGGGAAACGATAGAACTAGTCTAACGAATAATCATTTTCTGGCGATATGCATTAGAACTAGCATAAAAAGTATTTTGTCCTGGATAGCTAACGAAAATAAGTATGTTTTGTCTTAAGCGAAACAATTAAGAACCTTATACTTTGTAGTATAGAACTCAAAATAAGATAAGAAGAATAAAGTATGTTCCCCTTACCCCACCTGACCTTAGGTAATTTAAAAAAAGAAAACACCGCAAGTAAAGTTTAGCTTAGCTCATTTTATCTTATGTACGGAACCCTCATTGCGCAAGTACGACTTGCATTGAAACGGAGTTTTTAATCGTTACAAAACACGTATGTAATATTTAGTGACACTTTCATCTACAAGTTGTAGATAAGTCAATTCTGACACATTGCAAATTTCACAACCATGAAGTTTGTGAAAATCGATAATGTTGACAATGGAAAAAAAATGCTGTTGTTACTATAATAATAATATAATAATAATGATCCACCTTAGGTCGAAAATCAATCTGACATTATATAACAATAAGGTTGATTTTCCTAAAAGTTACAAAAGACTTGACATTTCTAATGCCATTGACGATATACCTACGCATTATTTTTCTTGAAATGAGTCTCCAATTAACGCTCGTAACCGTACCAATACACGTTTGTACAACTATTATTCTGGTTTTATATTCAAGTAAATTTCATCACACCAACAACCTCACCTTCATGTCCAATATTTCCGGTCATTCGAAGTGGTCACTTCAAAGGGCCACTAGGGCTTAAAGGGCCCAAAGGGCCACAAGTGTAGATTGGTCGCGACGGCCCTGATGCTGCTGATTCGAAGGGTGTGAACCTTTTTATCGGTAGATTGAGGGTTGAAGTTTGATCCCGGTTTGGGTGGGTTTCGATTGGTCAGCGTTAGTATCAACTGAAAAGAGAGACAGTTTGCGGGTTTGTGGTAGGTTTTTAAAATCACGCGGATTAAAAAAACACTGAAAGGTTTGAATGAATGAATGAATGAATGAATGAATGATATTTATTTTCCAAAGTAAGTCACAGTGTACATTGCATGTTATGTCAAAAGTACAAGAAATTACATTGGAATCGTCAACAATATACATAAATTTTAATATAATCAAAATAGAAATAAGAAGTCAGGATAACAATAACAATACAGAACTAAGAAGTTATCACCGTTAAGGATCGTCTCAAACGTCAAAGTCGTAGCAACTTGGCTATGCCCCTGGCTTTGCTGACTTTTATGGGCGAAGGTGACTTCTTACTTATGATGTTCGTTTGCCTTTTATAACAGTAAAAAAAAAAACAAGGTATTTGTTTCAGTTTTATGAGAACGGGTTAAATTAGGTGGTTTTGTCGGTTGCGTCTCTAAGAGATATTTATTTTATCTGTCTGTCTAAATGTTTTTTTACGTTTTTTTCTTATCTTGCTTCGATTAGGCCTGGCGTGGCTAATATAATATTGGTTCTTTTACTCTTCTTATTTGCTATGCATAGCAAGAGTAAGCTACCTATGTGCTGATTTAGAAAACTATTACGGCCAAAATCTTGAACCAATTTATTAAACAATTAATTATATTTTCAGTTACGAAATGGCCATCCTGCCGAACGGGACGGTGACCGCCAGGCTGAATGTGAACGGTGGTGACACGGCGCGGCTTTGTGAATCAGTAATGTATGCATAAGTGGGCCGGGACTGTTGTCCGTGTGTTTAGACTATTGTAAAGCCGAATACGTAGTTAAAGTGCATGATGTAGGTATAGACTGGATGGGGAATTGTGGAGAAGCCTGAGGGAGGTTTTGTGTGTAGTAAGACAGAGCTAGGTTAGATAAGAAACGATGTATAGAAATCGAAATTAAAATACGGTTTGTTTTGATCACTTCTTCCATCTTACTAACCAATCCTGCCAAATGTGTTTATTTTATGGCAGTTATAAGGCAAACGGGCACAAAGGACAGAGCTATAACAGTTATATAACTGTGTCATTTTCTCTCATCGTAAACAGAACTGCATAGCTATGTCATAATAACCTCCTGAAGGTTAGTGGGTTCTAATACCCATAGACACTGTAGTTTCAGAGTGGCTGTGATATGCCCACACCGAAACAGAAGTGCAGCTTGGCAAAAGAATAAAATAATGTTGGCAATATGGATGCACCATTCACAAGGTTCTTTATGATCATCATCATCATCATCATCATCATCATCATCATCATCATCATCATCACCATCATCATTATTATCACCATCATCATCAGCCTATATTACTCCACTGCTGGACATAGGCCTCGCCCATTGCACGCCAACGAGCACGATTAGTGGCCACTCTCATTGCTCTTGCCAGCCACCTAAAGCTGCCTTTACATACACTGCTGCTTTGTTAAAAGTGCCTTTACACTAATTCAATATTGCGTTACATTCCTGTCAACTGTCAATCCTATGCCACCAATGCAAGTCACGTATCTAAACAAAGGAGCAAACCGTTCAATGAAGCAATCGTTTTTTTCCTGTGGTCCATTTTGATTGGTTAGTTTGGTTAGATTAGGTTACATCAGTTGATTGATTCAACTTTAGTTTGCCTTTACAAGTTTACTTTGACTAATTTTAATATAGTAGAGAGTTCTGTATAGAAAATATTTTTTAATAAATTTGATATCAGTAGTACTAACAATTGATTTTTCATAACATGAACAAAACGATTCTAGAGCTGGTGCTTACCTCTCCCAGAGGATTGGGCTAGCTATCCTGAGAGGTAATGCAGTCACTGTCTTACCTGACACAACCGCGGATCTGGTAGAGAGGCTGTTCTATTTACCGCCTGTTTCACGATCGACAAGCATATTTGACAGATAAATTTAGCCCTTGGTCCTTTTCACTCTTGAAAAAAAACGAGAGAGACCAAGTTTAAATGGCAGATACATTTACTGGTCGATTGTGAAACAGGCCCTTAAAGTGGTATTTTAATGGTTGAATAGGTTAGTTTTATTTTTATTTAAATACGTTTAGTTTTAATTGTTAACGGTATAAATGTCAAATTCTGTTAACAGTAATTGTATTTCTTTAAAATTTAGCATCCAAATATGCGCTTATGATCAAAATATATGAGTTTATCTCTACTGCCTAAACCATATTTTTATAGCAGTTATGACGTCATAAAACGATCAACCATACCTTAAAGTAAATAAAAATCAATTCAATAACCAGTAACCCACTACACCGTTTAACTCCAATACACACTCCATACAAACTCCATTGTCGTCAAATGAACCACGATGCTACACTTGAACTATTCGGCCCCCATACATCTTGTCTTGAATGGTGAAATTGTATGCAAATTCTATGTCAGTCCCAGTTGAAGTGGCGGGTTGATTTAGGACGGGTTTGGGTTCGAATAACACGAAATATCTAAGTATAATAAACCTTCTCGATGTTCACACATACTCTTTTCAATTTATAACGGGACTTAATCGCGTAAAACATTATATATACTCCATACCAATTGATTTGTCCAATTTTGTAAACAATTTTATAACCTCAAAATGCATCATTTTTACCTGAATCAGGCCACTAGAAACCACATTTTGCAGATAATTTTCCTGATTTTATATCATGCTTGGTTTTTTTGAAAAAAAAAATATTTAAGGCGGAAAAGGATCAGTTTTAGGTTATAAAAGTTTTTACTAAATAAGACAAGTCTATTGGTATGGACTTTATACTACCTCGACGTCTCCATCGTGTTGCAACGGTCGTGGTCACGAACGGACATAATAGACAAATTATATTGTGGTATGTAATTATAATGTTTTAAAACGATTAGCCCCGTTTTATATTTATAGCAGTACTAGCTGTTGCCCGCGTGGTTTTGTTGTCTGGAATAAAAAGTAGTCTATTTTCTATTCTAGGATGTAATAATACAATTATGTGTCAAGTTTCATTCCATCCTTTCAGTGGTTGAAGCGTGACTGAGAAATAATCATCCAAACATCCACACTTTCTCATTATAAGATAAGAAATGATAAGATAACAGGTCTAAGTATCTGCTAAGTCGCTCGTTTGCGTTCTTTTTGACAGTAAAAGAAGAATACACCCATTAACTTTTTTTTCCAGAATTCGATATTTATGGTTTTCCTTACTCAGTATCGTTGATACTATCGATCCTCATATAAGAACAAAAGTGTCCCAGATTTTACTATGTAAGTTTTTTCTTCCAGTGCGTCACCTCCATATAAATAAAAAAAACTGCATACCATAATGTGACGATCTGGAATAGAATATTTGGGACACTTTTTTTTCTGTTATGAGGATCGATAGTCTTAACGATTCTGAGTAAGAAAAACAAAACGAAAACGAACGCTGAAAAAAAAAATTAAGCCATGGTTATCCTCTAATAATTAATTTACTTATTCTCCTAAGGCCCAACGAAAAATTCAGCTTGTAGTCACTACGACCCGTAGTCCTACCAGTAGAACTATTGTTTTATACTCATTCAGACCCAAGTACTTAAAAGACTTACTTACAGGACACGCCAAATTCGTGTAGCGCAAAATTTGAAAACAAAATGGCGGGTTTTCTATTAAGTCCTACTGGTAGGACCGTGGTACGCTATGACTACACAACTGTCGAAGGAGCTGGGTCTGAATGACAAAGTTAATTAGTACTATGGGTAGGACCTTGGCCCTTAGGAGGTTAAAGAGCAAAATCACCTGAAAAGTCTTTCGGGTTCAGGTAAAGCCTTGTATTTAATTATTAACTTTAAATCTTTAGCAACTAAATTCCAAATTTTCACCCTTAAGCCGACTTAGAGAATATATCAATAATCAGGAATTAATTACAGTTATTAGGGCGCGGATTAACTGACAGATCCGATTCCAGTTAATTGACGGTTCGAACCAGCACTTAATTAGTGATTAATCCATTGTAATGAGAATGTTGCAATTGTAATTTAATTAGGAATGTTAATTGGAATTATAATTAGATGTTACATAAAAAAAAGATTTTTACCATTATAAGTATCTGCACACGTAAGTGCTTTGTCAGTTTAACGTCATGTTAGAACTGCTGCAATATTCTGCCAAAGTCATTACAGTGACAAGGTACAAAAGTATGCAGGTACTTATAAGGACTACTGTACCTAGTAAAGGTGAAAATGTACCTAAAATAATATATGGAAACGACTCTATTTTAGGGACATGCTACAAATAAAAAAAAAACGCAAAACAGGCATGGGATAAACAATACACACACACATTTGACAGGTAAATTTAGCCCTTTCTCTTTCTTACACTAGAAAATAGATAAGGAGAGAGCAAACTTTAAATGACAGACAAATTTACTTTTGTTTGTAAAACAGTTCATAAGATTATGAATAAATAAACGTTTCCGAATTGTACAAGTGATTCGAAAACGCGAAGTATGATCGAAATTAATTCGAGCAAGAGCTATAGAGGCTTTATTCTACTAGGTAAAACCTAACTGTTTTTGACAATTGTTATCGTATTATCAACGCTATGATAGCTCTTATTTACTTGGCAGTAATGGCGATACAATAACATGTCAAAAGCAATAAGGCTTAGCTTAATTAAAATAGAGCCTCAGCCAGTACTCAAACAAAGTAGGATAGAGACCTATAGAACTCAAAAAAAAAACATAAAACTTATTCAGCAGCTTATTAATAATCGATTGATCCCACATAATCGTAAGAAACCACTTACATTTGACTCCCAAGCTCCAATCAAGGTGTCCCCATTCCACCTATCCCCAAGGAAGTCGAAGAACCCTCGAGAACAGATCTCCCGCATACTCAAGCCGAAGCCTCTTCAGTAGTAAAGAGTATAATGCATGAGACTATGCAAATTTGTGAGGGACACTTACGACTTTTGTTAAAGTTAAGGCGGGAGCATACTGAAGATTTAGACACTGTTTTGCGATTGTGAATTGATTGTTTTGAGTATCTATTATTTCATCGAAACACGTTTCTACAAACGTATCATTTCGCAGAATTTTCACTTCAACGTAAGGCACAAGGTCTAACCTAATTAATTAATGTTTAAGATGTCCTGAAAACATCATAGTATTAGCAGAAAACTTTCGATGGAAATATACAATGGACGATGTAGTACAATATGTTTTTTACTTGTACATTTTTCGTGAACTAAGAATGAGAAAATTCAAATATTCAAAATTCAAAATATTTATTCAGTAAATAGGCCACATGAGGGCTCTTTTACACGTCGGTAATATAGGGTGAGTCTACCAGCGCTTCGGACGAGACCATCATTGCGGAGAAGAAGCGCCGCAAGAAACTCCAGCAGAAGGTCATTTTTACATACATACATACATAAACTCACGCCTTTATTCCCAGAGTGGGGTAGGCAGAGCTACAGAATTTCCAACAACTATAAAAACTTTTTGATAATTCTGTAACCACATTTTGCACACTTAGGCGAAGATGTTTACCAGTGTATTAGTGACAGGTTGCAAGCCCATCGCCTAACATCAATCATAAAAACATAATAGTACTTAAAACTAAGTTACATTAAGTAAAGTAAGTTACATTAGGTAATAACTTGATAACTCATTACAGGGCGTTTATTCAGATTGGTAAAACAATATTGTCCTTTGACATGTTATCGTACCGTCAATGCAATTATAGCTCTTATTTACTTACTTAACAGTAATGGCGGCCGAGCTAAAGACAACATTATTTTACCGTTTAGAATAATACAGGTCCTAATTTTATTGAACCGGGTCAGGAGTTTCATATTTAACCAAGAAACAACAAATACCTTTAAATCTATGATATGAATATAACAATAGACTGTGTATCATTAGTTTTAGTTTCCAATAATAAAACATTCCAGGGGTGTTACTCTCTCGAAAACATCGGACGGGCGGACGAACGAGCGAAATCGAAGCGGCGAGTTTAGGTGATCCCGTCAGAGCGAACAAAACACATTTTAGCGCGTGCATTTTCATTTAAGCAGCCTTATACGTTCGATCCATTGGCAGAAACCATGCTGCTAAATTGAAAAATGCACGTGCTAAAATATTTTTGTTTGCACTGACTACTTAAACTTGCCGCTTAGACATTCACTCGTCCGTCCGTCCGACCGTCGTTGTTGAGAGATTCACTACCATTAATTTGGCTTTCACTTCCAAAAATACATTACCCTGTAGAATCTGCAAGTTGCAGAACATTCTCAAAATTTTGGAAATCTTCTCAAGAAAGTATTGAAAACATTGGAGAGAATTGTGAATTCTGTATTTAGATACAAAAATCAATCAACGGCTTTTTTCAATTTCAAGCTCAATATTACATGACTGTATTGCCTATGTAAAAGATCACTCTGGCCAGTGAGAACGTGAAACACAACCGGGTTCTACGGGGATGAAAACGCAGGGCGAAATCTAGTTAAGAATCTATAATTCTAATGTATTGCTATAATTTAAGCAGATACACATTAAAAAACCGCTTTTTTTTATCCAACAAAAGTTTCAACTGTATCTACTCTACTTATTCATCTTATTGGACTGTATTACACCTTTACCATTAAAGCAATGAACGTATCTAAAATCGTCATGTTTATTGTTTCATACTACATCGTTGCGTGAGTATTTTTCTTCCATTTTCCTCTCGAAGATTGTTTGTTTCCAATAACCGAGATGTGAGTGCAGTCGTGTTTTTCTAAGAAATTGGTTTTGTATCGGATAAGTTACGATATGAAGTATATTTGAGGAGTACTAATCAAATTATAGACAACAATATTGAGCGTTTCAAGCTGCATTTACGAAGTCTGGAGTCAAGCAAGCATCTGTGATGAAATACTACAAAACAATACACGTCAAATAAATTTTAAAATTAACACACACTACATAGATTCAAAAATAAATAACAAAAAGACAAATAAAATCGACGCATTGTGCTGATTCGATTTGTAATATAAAGCCGTAGCATGAAATTTTAAAAGGGGTACGTTGGCACAACATCGTGTATTTCCTTTTTGCCAACCCTATCGACATATTGACAATATGGCACAAAAGATCGACATTAATTTGACATACCATTAAAAATATTGCTTTTAAAAATCACCGAAGAAACTCATGCGGAAGATATTGTTGCAAATGTCGGGTGGCAACCCTAAATCAGTGACGTAATAAAATAACAATTTATGATCGAACTGTGTTTAAGTTTTAAAATTCAAACGCATTCGATTTTTGAAAATTTGCATAAACAGAAACAGAGCTGATTGATTGGTGTCGTAAAAATAAATCCGTTGAAAGGTATTCCTTTTTCAAAATTTTATGACGCAGTAATGCTGGCCGTTTTTTGCGTCATTATCGGTGAGGATGACACGCGTTTTTTTCTAAATAATATGCTAATGACGGTAAATATTAATTTGTAACGGTTGATTTGTTAATATGAAAGTTATTTGCATAATCACGGTGCACTATAAAAAGATGAAAAGCTTGTGCCGTTAATGACGAAAGGGATGACTTTTACTAGTCGAATGATGTATCGATCGTAAACTTAATACGGACGCATTAAAAATAACAATGTCTCTATTTAACCAGCTAAAATGCTTACATCTGCGGTGTACATTTAAATAATAAGTAATAAAACTAAGTAATTTAAATTAATTGCAAAATTTTAAAAACGGTTTCCCACGTCAGATTACTCATCAAAGGGTTGACAAAAGTTTTTGAATCGTCATTCGTCGCGGTGGAAGAAGAAAGGAGTACTTTCAAATTGCGTCAACGCTGATTGACGTTTTGAAGTGTGTGCATAATCGGAACTCGTGCGAAAGTTTTAAGTATGAAGTAGGAATGGTGTGGCGAATGGTGTCATTGCGCTGGTTCTTTCGAATAATTTAATTGTTATACGAAAACAACATCCACGTACAGTCAAGGATTTTAATTGTTAAGCCACTATGGAACCCTGTCATAATGACAGCGTCAAACCATATGAAAGAAATTACGCTAAAATTTATGATCAACGTTATGCGACCGGGTTCCATAGTGGCTTAACAATTAAAGTCCTTGACTGTACATAACACTAATAAAAACAGAATTATTAGGGCCTGTTTCACAAAACGTAACGAGTGGACGGGTCATAAAGGGGCCGCCCTAAGCGTACTTTTTCGAGTCAAATCGGAGAAATACTGGAAAAGGGCCGAATCTTAAGTACCCGAAACCGACGTGTGTGCATGACTCGATGTATGAATGTGGAAGAAGCGAAAGAAATTTGTCAAGTGGAAAGAAGTGGTCTCTGCCTACCCCTCTGAGAAACAGGCGTGATTTAATGTAGCTATGTATGTAGGTATGTTTCACAATCGACGAATAAATTTATCTGCTGTTTAAAGTTGTCTCTCTCCTTGTTTATATTTAAATGTAAGAAAGTGGAGGGCTAAATTTATCTGTCAAATAATGCTTTACTTGACGATTGTGAAACAGACGGTTAAAGTTATATTTTGATATACGTTAGTGCTTTTTCTTTATTTGTTGAAGACTCGTTAAATTAGTGTTTATTTTCCATTTCCAATGTAACCGTGAAATTACCATTACAATAAACTAACTAATAAGTAAATATAAGAATTGGCAAAACTTATGTGACATTTTTGTTATTATTTTTATATAATACTCGTAACATATTGGATTTGTACCATGTACCTATATTTTTCAACGTGTAAATTAGCTTTACTCATAAATCACTTATGACTTATGACTTATATTTTTATTACAATAATCACTATTTAGACGAAATATAAAACAAAAACCACTTAATTTTTTTCATAAATAACATTTCAAAATAAAATACTGTCTAAAACGGTCAAGAACCTAACCAAAATTTGTCGAAAATTTTGATTACAAAATACACTAAACCAATTCAATTATAATTAACCATGCAACTACTAAATTCATAATGTTTTATTGTCTTAGCACTTAAGTTTAGTCGTAAAAGGGTTATAAAGTCCTTTGTAAAGGACGTATAGCACAGAAAGGGTTTACAACGGCCTTATGACTAAAGATGGAAGCATAATTAGATAAGAGGTTGTTAATTTGATTATCTGGTAGTAACTGAGTTTGTTTTGATGCTTATTGTAATCTGTGGTTTTTTATGATTATTTGTTTACATGTTTATGGTTATGATGTAAGTGACTGTTATGATTTTTATATTTTCATGTTTTATCAGGCATCAACTCTAGTCGTGTAATAAAGAATTTTGTTTCTTAATCTTTTTTAACTTCCAATCCAAAAAGTGGTAATATGATATGTTTGAAGCCTTGATTTGTCTGTCTGTCTGTCCAAACGTGTGTGTCTAATGAAGAGTTTCGAGGTTATGATTAGGAAGTTTTGAAACGTTAAACTTGTTCTATACGATAGTATCCTGATGTTAAACGTTCTATTTTACAATCTTTACCCAATGAAACAAAAACACGTTGTCAAATAAAACCCCAGTTCCCTGCGGTTCTAGGTACACAACAATTAAGCCGTCCAGATGTTGTCGCACGCGGGTCGTAACTCCTTTTTATTCGCTTTAGGCGAGTAAGTGAACGTTTTACGTCCGTCCGTCTCTGTGGGATTTGCGGTAGTTAAATTTTACAGTCGGATATAGTGTTAAATTAAATCTTATTAATATAACAAATGGTAAACTTTGCGAGGGTGTACTCGCAAAAAAAACAAAGCAAGATTTTTCTTCTTTTTGTTTTTGAAACCTTTAAGTTCCTCTGTTATTTAATTAACAAGTCTTTAACGTTTACTTTATATGGTATAAAGATGCCTATCTATAACAATCACGATCTTATTAAAAGCAAGAAAAAAAATTGTACCGTGAAAAATATAATATGCACCGATTCATTTGAACGCTTTATATTCTTACAGGTTTTATAACCCCTTCTGAAATAGAAAATATAAAGCTGTCCAATAGATAACATTTATCGGTGCAAATAATATTTCTTCAACTATACCAGAGTATTTTGAGGCTTTCGGGCATTTTCGACATGATTTCAAACAAGTTGTCAACCGCGAGGATTGAAGACATCTCTATCCTCCTGAGGTTCCTTGTACTAATAGTAGTACATAATACCACCATTAAAATAAAGTGGACTAACTTTGGTTTTTATGACTAATGATCAAATTATAAAATTGACTTTATTTCATTCATAATAGTTGCATATTCCACTGACCAATTTCGTTGTAAGTTAGGCCTTAGAAGGTTTTGTTAGTCATTTTACTGTCCATCTACATCTTATTTTGTGTTTTTTTCAATACAACTAATTACATTTTCTACGAATGCCGAAGCAGCAATAAAAGAAGGAATGACGATCACAAATCCACCCGCGACGTGGGTATTTAGCGAGGACAGTATCAGGGTTGACTGTTGATGGCCGTGACGAAGGGGAGGAAATTAGGAGACATTCGACACATTTGGTGCCGAAAAGATACTATGTATATCCATGTGCACTGTTTTGCAAAGAACAAGGGTATTTATGATTTAATTCAGTATTTTAAATTTATTGTAAGGAAATTTGATTGAAAAATCATAAATACATAATAAATAATATTAATCTAATTTGTAGTATTGCAAATAATTTTATTACTCGAAATAAGTATAAGTGCCAGTTTTTTTTGCAAATGGGTTTTGTTCGACCTTAAATACATTATTATGCTTGTTTTTTCAAGTGTTTTTGTTAGTAGTGTCCTTTTTAAAGGCTAGTACGCATAAGGATAGTTGGGCAGTTGTAGAGTAACTAAATTAAGAAGTACTTCATATAAAATGTTTATACAAGCTATCATTTTGACATTTCCACAAAAGTTGCTGATATTTTGACCCAATCAACATCCTATGCAGTATTTAAACGTAGTTGCATTTAATGCAATGCCTAAAATTCAGTAAATAATAAGTACTTTTACTAATTAAAAAAAAGACTTGAAAATTTACAAATTAAAATTTAAACATGCAGTTGTAAAAATAAATTGATCTATTTTAATAACTGCCCAATTTTCTACAATAGCCACAAAACATCAAAAATGTAAAAAGATAACACCATAATCTAATCAATTACGTTTTGTCACACTGTGACACATTGACACTTTTTGATTGGCCCGATAACTTTACCCCAGAATTTCGTGTTATCCCCAGAATCAAGGGAAATTATAATTATAGCAATTTGTCGCCCCACGTTATTTGAAGGGCTTGGATTTTATATTCACGATTCTTTTGAATTAAATAGAAAAAAGCTTTTTTAACGGATTTGAATTTTATGTTTACGGTTTTTTCAATCACATTTTACAAATTAATAAACTCCTAGTTTGTATAATGCTTCTTTGCTTTACGTCTTAGATGTAGGACATGGTACACAATCTAATTTAAGTCAATAATAAAATTGTACTTTAAGACTGCACCAAGCAAACGTCTAGCGTCCAGTGGCGCTCTCGCTATCGACCAATTTCAAGAAAATACTTTAGTTTATTAAAAAACACAAATAGTAATGAGGGCACCACTGTACCGGCATATCCGGCGTACGCTCGGCTCAGTCCTAAGAATTTAGAATTGTTTAGAACTGCTTACTTTAGTATTATTTCTCTTCTTGTATTTTATTTTAAGGTATTTAACGAAGCTTTCGTATTTCCTTAATAAATGTAACAGGGGGGTTATTATGACGTAGCTATGCAGTTCATTTTACATTGAGTGTAAAGGAAAGAGCTATAGCAGTTATATAGCCCTGTCCTTTTCTCTCAGCGTAAATAGTATTGCATTGCTTTGTCATAATGAAATGAACCCAGAACGTGAAAAGACATGTCATCCTTTTACTTTTCACTTATGTACTTAACTGTAATTATATACCTGTGTAATATATTTTAAAATAGATTTGTAAAGTTCTCCTTTTAATAAATACGTACATTTTATTGTTTTTTGGAAATAGTCACCCATAACCATCATAAATATTCTTTTCGAATCTAGAAACTGAACATGTTGAAATTTAGAGTTGTATGTGATGCCGCTAATATACTGTTACTTTTCTAGCATTTGACATATGTTAAAATAATAGTTTTTAGTCAAATAAATAATTCACTTTTGAAATCAATCATTGTAAATGACTCCATTTATGAAACATTTGTTCCAAAGCGACATATGTCGCTAATGTTATCAGACAGGTACGGTCTGACACGCCATTATCGCCTAATTAGGGGGTTCAATCGGTGAGGTAAGAGTCATCAGGGTACATTGCATAATTCCAAAGAGTTATATTTTAGAATGGTTAAAAATTCCGAACGCAATTAATTGATAGAAGACTTAACTTTTTGTTATCGCTTATAAATCAAACCTAACTTAACCTACGTAGGTCCATTAAATTATGTATTTAATCTAAAATAGCATACAGCGTAACATAACTTACGGAGAAATGAAAATTCAGAAAAAAGTTTTTCGAAAATTTTGAAGTGTTCCCGAGTTATCATTCTAAAAAAATTGTTGGTAAAAAGTTGGTAATGTTAATAAAAATCAATAATAAGAAGAATGATGAATGATAAGATGATTGAAAAATATAATTTTCGTTTCAAATTTGGGACTCTTTCTACACTTCGTCAAAAACTGAAAAAATCTTCTTTTAGTAGCTTACCCGAAAATCGAACTTAGATAAAGTATAATACATGTCAAAGCAAATTTCTAAAAAACAACAACACTCACTCTCACAACCTCTGTGAGAATTAGGAACAAATAAATAGCACTTATGCAGCTACATACCTAACTGAACACTGTTTATTAAAATAAGTTGAATTATCGGATTTCATGCATTTTTTTCGATACAAAGCAAAAATGGCCAACTTTCTGAAAGCCATTCTCCTTCAATTTCCCTTATAAATATGTAACAAAGCCCATCAGTGGGCCATTACGGGTCGTGTGCGGCGCGCAGCCGTTTCACGGTGGAATTATCACGTAATCAAATTATAGCTCTGTTCGAACAGTACTGGCTGGGCCACAGTTTCATAGATAAAAAAAAAAACACCCTATTTATGTATTTTTATTGATTTTAACACTTTTTTTAGGAGGCCGTGTTGGTATAGGAGGTTTAAAAAATTGTTAATAAAGGATTTTTAGTGCTTATGTTTATTTATATTAAATTATTTACCAGTTTAAAACTGTTAGGTATTCCGGTATAAAAATTAACGTATCCATTTACCGTAACAGTTAGCTATCGTCTTCGAATTCTTAAACTACTTTCCACCCAAAACTTTATTTTGCTTTCTGCATATTGTTACGTCGTAAAAACGTTGTTTCCGCATATTTTCCATTAATGTATTAATATGTGACTATCTGCAAATTGTTCTGCCCACGGTACTTACAAGCTTAACCCATTAGAAGATGGTACATCGAGGTTTCAATTTGTGACACGGGGACGGCCAATTGGATTACCGGACTAGTCTTTGACTATTATGGGTTGCTAGAGGTTATGGGCCCGAGCGGCGGAAACAGAAATAATAAATAGCTGGTAACATTTGGCCAGTCCGAAATGGGGAAATTACGTCAATGTGGTTTGGGAAAATGTGTGGCGAGTATGTATTTAAGATCGCATTTGGGATGCACTGTATATTTACTATGTTTGGTCGTTCCAAACAATTTCGACTTAGGGCGTTTGGAGATCAAATTATAGCGAGAAAACGTATCGTATGTCACTTTGCGTTATTGCTTAGCTTTGGTTTAATTTGAAAAAAAAACATATTTTAATAAAAAATACAGTCATTAGGAATAGGTACGTCATTTTTTTACTAGTCAAAAGTACATCTTTATCTTTTTTCTTAGTATGATGTAGATGAAAACACGCTTTACATTATTTTGTTCTGTAGTCTGTAGTTTATTGCCTTATATCAAGCAGACAGATTAGCGGACAAAATACAGTTTAAATGAATTACCAGTCATGATGCAATACATTAATATACATTGTATGTTTGAGGCATATACCAATACATTTAATTTATATTAATTGTTACCAGCGAGTTAAAGTTGTACCGTCAGAAAGTACAAACGAGCATTTCTGTGACCCTAGTGGAAAAAAAACATCTCACGAGGTTTAGATGAAAAACGGTATAAGTATACTCTGTACATGACGTTTACCCTCTCTTATTATGAGCTAAATCGACTTGTATCCGTGTTCACTAGAGCTACAAATGAATGGCGTGCTTTTCAATTAAGTAGTATTAAAATTACTCGCTTGCATGACATCGCTCGACCAAGCGACCGTTCTTCTATTTCAAACTTCACTTATTTATTATTATTATTTATTTATTTATTTATTATAACAAACATAAAGTTTACATGGTTATGCATTGTTCCACAAAACTGTTTGCACAGTTTGACTGCGGAATCTTCGGTCCAGCTTGTTGATCATTAGTATCATTACACATATTATAAAAGCGGTACTTAATTAGATATACACTAATGTATAATATGATTTTACTCATGCTCACCCATAATTATATAATTAAAGGTGAGCATCGCATTCACAATGAATCCAGGAGATGCCTATGTAACCTAGCCTTAAATCTACGTTTGTTGGTTTCCAGAACAATATCGGCTGGTAATCTGTCCAGGAGATAAGGTTGACATTTTTTAAGTGTCACCATCTTATCCATTAACCTACCGCCAAACAGCAGTGTTCGCATTGTTGTGTTCCGGTTCGGGGATAAGACAGCCGGTGAAATGACTAGCATAGAGGCATTCCATCTTAGTCCTCAGGGTTGGCAACGCATTTGCAGTCTTAGGATTGCATTGCAGTCTTGTGAATGCGAATGTCTATGGGTCACAGTTTCCACTTACCATCAGGTGGCCTGTGTGCTCGTTTGTCTTCTCTGCGCCATAAAAAAAAATGTGTCCTGTCTCCGTAGAAATTGGACACTCTAGCAACTGCAAACTTACCATCAGATATTGCTCTCGTATTATGACAATGAGTGACTAGACTTGTAAAGTTACATTTCCGTAATAAATATGAAGAGATACCGTCCACAAAAACATGTCATAAATATGATCCGCCATCACTGTCCACCCGTGACGTCACACGCATTGACGACGTTATCGTAAAATTTTACGAGTTGCTGCGGCCTTCCGTTGTGGGAGATTTGAATTGTTACAATAGTGTCTCGTTAATGTAAATTGAGCTGTAAGTGTATTGTGGTTGGATTGGGAATTTAATGGGATATGCTAATGGGTTTAGGTAATTTTGAGAATTAGTTCCCATGGGATGTTTATGAATTGTAATTATTTGCGAAATTGTTATCATCGCACGTAATGGAATACTGGACTTAGTTCGATATATAAATGTCATAAATAAGACATATTTGAAACCAACTATTTTGGCGACAATTTTTTTTTTATAATAATAATAATAATAATATAGGTTCCTCTCTCTGCAGCCCTAACCACCGGTAGCTTGAGCCCTGCCCCGCTGCCGGCGGCATTCGTAGGTTAGGTTTTTTATAATGTTTATTTTTTATATTTGTATTGTTATTTTACTTTTATAATTGAATATTTATTGTAAAAAACCTAATTTACAGAAAATTAAATAAATACTTAAAATAATAATAAAATATTAATAAAAATATTTATTCACAACAACACACTTAAAAAGAAAAAAAGAAAAGACATATAATAATTTAAAAAAAAAAGTTGTTGTGAAACGGTCCCAACTCAGCATGTGCCAGCTGTTAAGCCAGCGCTGGTCTTCCGTTGAGACCGCTCGGTGGCAGCACGAGTTTTAAACGCGTTAACGACAGTGGAGTTTATCACCTGGGTTTATCACCAAATCAGAGGCCTACTTTGAAAATCGAAGTTCGAAGTTACATTAGCTCCATCCTTTTCTCTCAATTTAGTCTCGAATGATGAGTGATATGATAGGGATAGAGCCAACGTAACTTCTAACTTCCATTTTCAAAGTTAGGGCTCAGTTCTCAAATGTCCAGGACCCTTGTAAGCCAACGTAGGCAATACTCGAAATGTATGGAGTTGACATTAGTAGTCGACGCGATCTGTCATCGGCTTATTTTTCGCTAACTTAGCGTTTTGCATCTAGGCTAGCCCCCAGTGACAAACTTTCCGTCTCTTTTTGACACGTACATAAGTACGAGAGTGATAGATGCTACATAAACAGAAGTGAAGCCAGGGCGGGTCGCTAGTTAATAAATGGTTACAAGTCAATAATTGTTACAAGTTATACCTCAGTTCACCCAATATTCACTTCATTTCCGACAATTTTTTCCTCAATCCACCTTTCACAATCGTGGCCATTCTGAAATCCGGAGTCCTAGTGAAAAATGGTGGAAATTTACTTAACTCGTAATAAGAAGGGTGTAAAGATAAACGGAGTGCACTAGACTTACGCCCTTTTTCACTTGATCTTCAGAAGACTTGTTCCCTTTTTAACTAAGACCCCAGAAATATTCTCTTTGTAACGATATCTTCACAATAACGGTCGGTCTCCGATAAAAGCTCTGAAACGATGTGAAAACATCGAGTCGGTGTTCGGATAAAAGAATATAGTGGACAAGCCTTCTTTTATTTCATTTTGATTCAGTAGACCTGCCTTTACTTTGTTTCGGTTAAAACAGAATAAAAAATAGCGTATTTTAGTCAGTAAAATTTAGTTTTTTTTGTAGCAAAACAATTTGAAGAAAATTTTAGCATTTCCAAAAATCACTTTAGTGTATATAATATCATTTTCACTTAAAAAATAATGAGACTGTTTAAACAGATTGCTACACCTAAACTATTTGCCGGCGATATTTTTAAAATCAGATAGTAAGTAAATAAATTTATTTATCACGGTTTTGCCACTAAAGTAAACATTGAAATTATACAAAATTTAACCTAGAGAAATATATTTATAATGATCAATTTTATTTGGCGTCTAAAATACAGACAAGCTTTTTTTATGTATCTGAACTTGTGTTAACGAAAGTGTGTTTGGGTATTTTAACTGTTGATACCATACTTACTACTGGTAAGAAATCCACAAATAGTAATATCCACAATATTCTTTCATCGCCCACGTAAAAGGAAAATCCACATCGCACCGCTAAGAAAATATTGAACAGAGATTAGGCCACGGCCATCCACTTTTATTCTTCCCCTATATTTATGTAATGTTTTTCCCTGATTGTAGGAACTGTAAAGAACTTATCTGCCACTTGGTATAGGTAAATCACTTGAAGCTTGCGTTGTTAGCGAGTAGTAGTAAGGACAACACAGCAATCATTTCGAAGAAAATTTACACACGCACGTTGGTGCTTGTGTGTCAGTTGCTCTGGTCATAGATTTGTACGTTACGCACACGTATGCAATTGTGAGGTTGAAGTGAGTTGTGTAAATCTATGTTTGTTAATACAGTTTTATGTAGGTTCTTTATTGTACAAATAACTGTGGAGTATTTTCCGTGATAACGTCCGCGGTGAGCTTAATTTATTGTTGTCTTTGTCGTTGTATTGATATGGGTTTTTGGCAGGTTTATTTTTTTAGGGCGTGTTTGGATAAAATATACGGGATTTTGGGGTGAAATAAGTTCATAAACAGGTATAATGTATAATGATATACGTATACAAAGATATGTGTTGGTAAAATTGTTTTTTATAACGTTCATTCCACATTACGACCTATTTTTTCTTTAACCTAACGATGTGACAAAATAAAAGGCATTATAACGAATAATGCAAAACCAATATAATAAATAAACACATAAACGGTCAGTGAAATCTATTTCTTTGAACGTTAGGATAAATTGTCAAATGATGCGACACTTCAAAACAAATCTATTTATCCCAAAACGTTCCCACGCACACCCAATTCCCCAGTGGTCACGTAAACACCGGATTTCGGAAACAACCCTTTTGTCCGCAAACCCTAAAACTGACCACTGTGCAGTAATCGGATTGAGCGCGGTTCATATTTGTCCAGGGAATTTATGATTGCCGCAGTGGGACGGTTAAGTTACGAGTGGTGTTATTCTTTGATGTTAACGCTGAAGGTTGGTCAAAGAGCTCTACGACTGACATATTATTATGGATTTGTCATAGCATGGCTTGTGGTGCTAGTACGGTCGGCCAAGAAATTGGATAACCAGTTTTGACACAAAGGGACTAGGTGAACTGGTGTGAAATTATCCCCATGTTTTTTTATACATTTATGATATAAACCACATAGGACCTCTAATCGGAAAAACCATATTGCTTTTGACATACAATCGCATTGTTAACGTTACGATAGCTCTTATTTTCTAACCATTTAAGGTGGCTGAGTTAAAAAACAGTAACGGTTATGTGTTTATCAGTCTATAAATGTAGTATGTTTGTTAAGATGGACAGTGGTCAATCCTGGTATAATGTTGAGAAGCGTGTCATTTAAATTTGTATCATTTACGGTAAGGAATAGGATAGCCAATGAGTAGTGGATGCAAACAATACGACAAATTGGACAATTCCTGTGACATTTTGGCATTTGCCAATCCAATATTGGAGTACCTGTGCCGTCAAATTTGAATAAACAATAGAACTGATGAGTTTTGATCGAAATTGAAACTAAACAATAGGATACCTATTACTGCAAATTAGATTTAGTTATTTCTTTAAAATTTCAGAATAAGTAACCTTTATTTTGCAGAGGTTTTTGCCTTTGAAGAAGTAAAATTAAAAAAATATTTGCAGAAATATTTTTAGGTAAACTTCATCTATGGAACTAACTAAATAATTTTCATTTAACACTTTCAACGTTATCTGGTAGAGATCGCTACGAGTACTTTAGTTTAGTTCCGTGTTTTGTTTTTTTGGTGTTCAATAAAGAGTGTATGCTGTATTGTAGTGTAGTTATCACTTATTGAAATATGCGATTTGGGCAGTGGTTCAAATGTCTGACTTCAAAGACAAAGAAGAGATATTTCATAACATAAAAAAAAAAACTTAGGCAATTACGAAAGATGAATCCTTTGTAAATAAAATTATCATGTAAGGAAAAAAAAACATTTATTCCTTTTAAAAGTACTTTCGTCATTGAAATGACACGGTTCTCAACTTATTACTGATTTACAATTTAGCACGAACCTTGTTACCGGGATTGACCACTGTCCATCCTAATCCGATTTCACACTGGTCACCGGCGACCGAACGGGTAACAAGGTTAAGTTGGTGAGAACCCGGCGATAGTCAAGTTCTCTAGAGATATTAGGGATTTTCGAAACGGGAGACTTTAATGTTATTTTTTCCTCGTGAATTGAACCCAGGACCGCTAGCCTCATATATAATACATCCTACTACTAACTAGGCCAACCGTTTCGTCATTCAGCTTGACGATATTAGTCATAACATAATCATAAAAATAACAAGTTTTATCAAGTTCTACCCCATTTTAGGATTATAGGCGTGAAAAAAATATGTTTCAAAAAAAAAAAAACTTCAACGACTTTAAAACGAAAAGTGATTGCTTTGTTTGTAGAACTGTATCACAATATTACCTTTACAGTTTTAAATACGGAATCGGAATGAATGTAATACTTTTGTGTGTATAAAATGTACGTATGACAACCTTACATTAGGTACATAATCTTAGGCGCTATACGAAATCACCGTGTAGCAACACGCTCAAAGTCATTGAAATGATTGTAGAAACGAAAATATCGGACCTTAAATAACTTTTAAGACATCAAACACTACTAAACAGGTGTTTTTCCAGTAAACAACACCGATAAACAGATCCAGATTAATTAAAGTGAAAAGGAAAATATTTTACAGCCGAATAAAATCGAGCTATTGACGCGGAAAACTGTCACATAAAAATTTAAGTAGTTTGGACTTACTCAAAAATATGAAGGATACAGCTCGTAAAAGTGGGTAAATAATACAAAATACAATAAGTGGCAATATTGGAGGCGGGAAATGTCCGCGGATGGGGGAAAGGCGAGGTCACACTGGGATGTATTTTTCTTACTAAAATTGTTTGCAGAATTTGTATTAATGAAATAAATTCTGCTTTTCATTAAAAAATGAATAAAACTGTTGCTTACCTTTAAACCTTAATAAATACCCAATTATCTTTAAAAAAAATTATTTTTAAATACTTATTCAATGATATCCCACTAGTCATAGTTCATCGACTTAATGGTTCTTTTTTACAAAATGGCATCTGGATGCCGTCTTATTGAATTTTGATTATTGCCATAACTTTAGTGACACTATTAAGATTAAGACAAATTGATTGACATAAGAATCAACAAAATCTCCCATGCGTTTAGTTTCTAGAGTGCCACAAAGGAACAAACATACATACATATATAGGCTGATAAACACATAACCCTCCTCTTATTTTTGGCTCGGTCGCCTTAACTGGTGAGTAAAAAAGAGCTATCGTAACGTTGACAATACGATTGCATGTCAAAAGCAATTTGGGTTTACCGAGTAGAATTACAGTACTAAGCAGATCAGAAGAAAATCCTGACACATTGCAACCATGAAGTTTCTGACTATTGACATTGATGACCGCAGGAAAACAATCATAAACTCATTTGTTGCATGTGAAAGGATAGTAGGGTTCTGGTAACCTTCGGGGAGGGAAGATGGCCGGTTGGATCTCCGGCTTTGTACTATTGATTTATTCTAGTTACTGATTTACTCTACACGCTTGTCACAGACTGGCGAAATCACTGCGAAATACCGCGGTGGGCTTCCATTATTACCGCCAAAAAAATCATCCATGATGTAAAATTAGGAAAATGGTGTGCAAAAACGGCCGTTTAAGCCAAAATTGATGCATTTTGAGGTTATAAAATCTTTAATTAAATAACACGGAGTATGGAGGCGTAGAGTGCTGCAGTCAGGTCGCTCGGGAGAAAATGTCGAGTAGATTTAGTTGTAGGTACCTTGTAATAAGTATTTTTAGTGTGTTTAAATGTCAAGTTTTTAAAAGTCTGGTAAATTTTTAAAATTGTATTTCATCTAAAACTTTACTTTTTTAGGTAATTTATTAGTTTACCTATTAAAAAAGTAATTACTGATTTTTGGTGAACGCTGTTGCACACCTGTAATTGGTATACAGGCTAGTCAAAAATCTTCTGTTACTTATTTCTAAAATGTAAGCCATGTACATAGTTGGACAAGTCTAGAGAGCCTGTGTTATTTCGTACGTTGTTGTGACCTCGCCCTTAAGACGCATCTCGACCGGCGCCGGCGACGCGCGACGCGGAGACTCACCGCGAGTCGTAAACTTTTACAGCCCTCGGGGATTAACGCCGGTGTCGACGGTTTTATTAAAAAACTACCTCCGCGATCATCGCAGCGAGATTTGTTGTGTTATGTTATCGGCTAGTGGAATAAAGGTATAGATAACGCCACTTTAATGAAATTTTCAGTGATAATTATTTTTAACTAGAGGAAAGCTGAAAAAGTTTAAAAACTAGAATACTTTGTTAAATTTTTCTTCCCTGAATAGCATTTTACAATTAATTGACCAATATTAAAAATAATATTAAATAAATTTTTACTGTCTTCAATTGATGCATTTACCAATGAGCAGCCATTTATATTTATTCATCATGGTAAATAGGATACAATTATATTTATAAAAGTAGAGGTCAAAAAGTCAATTTATATCAACGACTATTTTGGTCAGTTTATTATGTAAGAAAAAAAGGTGTTATAATTGAATGAAGCCATTTCTTTTAATACCCAATTGTACACTGCTGTAAGGCTAAAAGTATTTTTAACACGCTAATATAATGAAATTTTCAATAGGTACCTACATTAAATGCAAAATTAATTTATATTTTCTTGGTTAACAAGTTTAAGTTGATTGATAATTTTATTATTCAATATTTCTTCATATACAGAGTGTTTTATAAAACTCCAAAAACTGTAAAACAGAGAACCATTTTAAATTAAATTAAATTAATTAAATGTTAAATGTTTGTAGTACCTACCTATTGTTAATGAATTGATGGGTTAATACCTAAATAAAGAATCATTTTATTTATTTATTTATTTAAATCGCCTACTACTTCATTGTAGTTTAATACAGTTTAATAACAATACACAAAACACGAAAAACCAAATAAAAGGGGGAATTCAAAATCATTAAACTACAATAAAACCCTGAGAAACTCCAAAAGTACTCATCACATAATTTATCAAGTACAAGCGTCAATAAACGAGATTATATGTTTTGACAGACCATTAAGCTTCGACTTCATAAAGGAATGACAGTTTACAATCGATCGATTGACTGTCATTGACAGTTGCATTTTACAGTTGATGTCATTTTTATAATGTCTAATGGTGTCAAATGAAGTCTTTCTACCATTAATGGTTTTAGAATTTTGAATCTTACTAATCGTCGGCTTAGTGCAAGAAGTCATTAACCCACAAAAAGTCAAGTCCGAGAAAAACGGGCCCAAAGTTTTGACTTAGTCAAATGAACATTATTGTTGTAGGTTCGGGTCTAGATTTAAAAATTAAACACAAGTGGTTAGCTAAATATATTTAGTATCAAAACCAATTAAAAACTTTGTACAATAATTACAAATAACTTTTTTAATAGCCTAAATATGTAGTTAGTGACTTTTTGTCTTTCTCGCTTTAAGGGAACTTACACTTAGTTATTTTTTATTTTAATCACAATTAAATCGAGAAACACAGTTTTAAACGAGAAATTTGGTTTCATCAGTCTTAATTATTACCTTAGAAACTTTATGAACATTATTTACTAATTAACAACGCATAAACAGTTTTAAAAACTCTACTTAACAGATATAAACTCAACAAAACCACAACAATAACATAAAATTCTCAAAATGGCGTTATTTGTAACTCCAAACTAAAATAACTACAAAAATGTTTTTTTTTTGAGGAACTTAATATTATATTATAATCCCAGACACTCACAGCAAGCACTACTTACTTACTGTTATAAAACATAAAAACTTCTAAAAGTATTAAAATAAAAAGATCAGCCTTTGATTTTGAACTAATACTGTAAGTACGAAAAAGAGTTAAAAAAACCTAGTCATCCATCTTTTTTACCCTTCGTCTTCTGAGTTTGCAGACATTTCGTCAGGTACATAATCACGACTTTCTTTGGCTGGCAAGTTCTGGTACCAGTGGTGAAGTTCCGCAGGTATAATTTTTTCATTGCACATTTTTAGTAAGTCCTTTTTTTAGCTAGAGTGATTGGCAGTTTTTAGTTGTAAGCTTTTCTCAAAATGTAAGTGTTATAATTTGAAACCCTGTATGGGTTTTTCAAGCTTACGTTTTCGCAGTTGTTTTATTGGGGCCATAGATTGGGATGTATTATTTTTTAATACGTGAAATTCTTTATACTCAGATTATGAAATCGTATCTGTATAAAACAACATTCGGCCTTTTTTTCTCTACTCGAAAAGATTTCACTTTAAGCCATCGCAGTTTTTCTCCATTGACGTCAATCGATCGATTTTGCATCAAGTTATCTCTCAAGTCGTTTAGGTTCAAAATATCTGTGTGATTCATAACTATCGGTTCGTACGGTTTTTTCAGGGTTTTATTTATCTTATTTTTTCTGTTTGATCTTGCTAATCGAATAACATTACAGAAGTCTATCATTCAGTACACTGGCATTAAACGCAATTGGTTCTCAATCGCACTGTGCATGCTATCTACCTCCATATGTGTATGACCAGACTCTAAATATTTATGTTCTATTACCTCGAGATGAGTTGTCTGAACTAAATACAACTGCAGGCTTAAAAGGAATTGATTACGATTTTGGCCTCCACAGGTGTCAGTGAATATGGAAATCTCTTTTACAGTAGATGGGAGACGTTTTATCCATAGATACAAAGCCATAATACCCACCTCATCGCTTCCTTTTTTGCCATCCAGCTCAGACCAGAGGTAACAAAAGCCGTCTTTGGGAGTGCGACCTTCATAAATGGTAGCATTGTACACAATCAATTTGCGTAGGTAATAAAGAATAGAAACAGTTCCATTTGGGATATGAAGTACCTTTTGTAAATCTAAGGTTATTGAATTAAAACTTTCATCTTCATTAGCACGAATTTTGTCCAATTCTTTGGCTTCTCGACTTTATTCTTTTAGTGAAATGTGTAAGTCATATTTTTGTTTCCAAGATTCAAGATCGGGTCCGTTTGTATTTTTGATACTGTTATACTTATGACATGTCGGACATTGGTCTTTTTTTGGTTTGTGATAATCCAAATTATATTCAGTTCCAAATACATTTCTGTACACGTTTATAGTAACAGAAGTCCGAGACGCTTTTTGCATTCCTCTGTATAAAGTTCGTACATTCTTGAAATAGATAGCGTGCCATCTAAATAGCGTTTTGACGATGTTTTTCGGCAATAGTGCGATTCCATTGTAGTGAATGATTCGATGTGTTGTTTTATAAAATCTATATCGTCTTGTTTGGTTTTATTGTGAGCAACATGCTTACCACGTTGGTCTTCTCCTTCAAAAAGACCAGAACTGCCAACCTTGGAAAATGCATTGTTTATAGGGCCGTTTGAAATACAGAGGGTACTTTTAAAAACTTTTCACATACCTTGATTTTACCTTCATCATTAGAAAAGAAATGCAAACGTGACAAATGGTTCATTTTCTAACTGCTTTTACGTAACACCTTTGTGGAGGATTTACTGATATGTTCGCGAGTATAAAATCCTTCTGACGACAGTAGTCTTTTAAGCCCCAATATGTTTGACAATTTTTTTTACGGTCTTCTGCGCTGAAATTTTGTGGGCAGTTCAGCTTGCATTGACAACCTCCCGGCTTGGGAGCTTTTCCTGGCAATAACTTTTTTTTATAATTTTTGTACGGTAAATCAGTGTAAGCACTGTGATTTACAATTTTTTTGCTCGTTTCGGTCGTAAGACTTTTAATTTTTTTTGTGCCATCTTGTTGTTTTATTTTTTTTGAGTGCTTTTGTTTCCAACTCATTATCGTCAATATCACTGGTCTTATCAGTCAAAAAGTCAAAAACAAAACCTAGGTACCTATACAAAATCTCGCCCTAAGGACAAAATTGGTATTTCGCAAATGAAATAGGTACTTACTTACCTACAACTTAACAGCTTAAAGTAATTTGTACGTATCTTATTACAAATAAATGACAAAGGTACTTACGCTGTGATCTTCATTCTCCTTATTTAGAATCTTTTCTAACATCAAAGATCCTCGTCCTGCCTTAAATTTAATACAATTTCGCTTCATTTTGTAAGAAATCACGGTATGACTTCGATCGCGGTGGCCGAACCCCCGTTACCGCGAGAGCAAGACGTACTCGTAGGTATAAATGAGTTGAAATGTTGTGCAAGAATATTTCACTAAAGGTGTTCAAATTCATACAAGTTATTTGCCAAAAGTCACTAACCATAACTTAACCACGTGAATTACATGTCTTTGGACATAACAAAAATCGATAAATAACATTAATTACTTTAAAAAATCATTCTGATTGCCATTAATGCTGTCTCCTAGTTTTCTTAAACTTTATAAAGTGCTTTAGTTATTTTATACTAAAGTAAAAGTGGTAATGTGCATCCAATGCTCATTTTGATAAAAATCATTAAAGCATGATAATACCATTTATTTTCGTTTTACGGTTTGCTAAAAGTAACTATATGCATATAATGAATTCTAGCTCAAATACTTTCATAGCTTTATTCATATTGTTTTATTTTTTAAAGTTGATAAGTAACAAAAGTGAATATTTAAACAAAATAAAAAGATAAAAAATAGCAAATATGTTTTGTTTAAAGTTAGTAATGGTCTAAAACCAATTTACATCAAATCAATAAGGTAAAAAGTTAAGTTAATGACTTAATGTCATGGCTGTAACGTCGAAATTATTCGATGTAAAAAAAAATGGATTTGTGCGTTAGAAAGAGTAAGTCGCGGCGAATCCGCCTGTGCTTGTACCTGTACTTAGTGATTTTATGCCTTTAGTGACTTCTTGCACTAAGCCGACGTAATATTATAAACGCGAAAATTTGTGTGTGTGTGTCGACGGATTAAGATGAAATTTGAAATAGAGATGGCTTATACGCTGGATTAACCCGTAGACTACTTTTTATGTCGGAAAATTAAAAAGTTCTTGAGGGAATAATAATCAAAATCTACGCGGACGAAGTCCCGGGCAGTATAAATGTGAAAATTGGTGTGTGTTAGTTTGTTACTCCTTCACGCTGCAACGGCTGGACGGATTTGGATGAAATTTGGAATGGAGATAGCTTATAGTTACACTGGATTAGCACAGGCTTCTTTTTGTCCCCGAGTGCATAGTGAAAATTGAAAATTACATAGACAAAGTCGCGGGCGGAAGCTAGTTTAAAATATATTTCGCGTAGAATTTCTTGATTATACACGAACTAGTTAATAAGATGGTACTTTTTAAGTTTAACCCTTAGACAGTCGTCGGCGATTTTAATGTGTAAAAAGGTAGTACAGATGAATAAAACTATTTCCGTTCAACATTATTTAATTACGTTCATTTACGATATTTTATTATTCTTATCATTTAACCTACCGCCAAGCAGCAGTGTTCGCATTGTTCTGTTCCGCTGTGGCGATAACACAATCGGTGAAATTACTAGCATAGAGACACATTTTGTCTTGGTCTTTAAAGTTGGTAACTCATTTGCGGTCTTAGGATTGTTGTCTTCAGAATGCAAATGTCTATGGGACACAGATCCCACTTACAATCGTGACCTGTGTGCTCGTTTTCCTTATAAACAAAATAATAATAAAAAATGCAGTATCTTGTTATCTAGGTACTTACGTTGTAATAAGGTTAAGTCAACAACAGTTTCATAAAACTATTTCCGTTCAACATTATTTAATTACGTTCATTTACGATATTTTATTATTCTTATCATTTAACCTACCGCCAAGCAGCAGTGTTCGCATTGTTCTGTTCCGCTGTGGCGATAACACAATCGGTGAAATTACTAGCATAGAGACACATTTTGTCTTGGTCTTTAAAGTTGGTAACTCATTTGCGGTCTTAGGATTGTTGTCTTCAGAATGCAAATGTCTATGGGACACAGATCCCACTTACAATCGTGACCTGTGTGCTCGTTTTCCTTATAAACAAAATAATAATAAAAAATGCAGTATCTTGTTATCTAGGTACTTACGTTGTAATAAGGTTAAGTCAACAACAGTTTCAAAACATCAATTAATAAAATGATGCTCTGATTAATATTCAAGTTATAACCCACATCACGTCAAAATGTCATGTAACTGTCACTTAAGTAGAGATGATATCGCGTTTGAGCGCAAATTAATTAATTAATTAGTCTTAATTCCTTTTAATTACTTTTAACCCTTTTGGTTTGCACTATTAGGGTACCGTAAAATAATAGTTAATAGTAAAATATAACTAAAACAATGAGGTTTCTATAAAGGAACATCTACAAAATGTGGTTTCCTTAAAACTGTTTTTTATTTTTAAGTATAAATATATGTTCCACTTCATTTGCACATTCTCTTAAATAAAACGGACACATGAATCAAGAATTTAAAAAGTCAAAAAGTTTTTTTTTGGATGTTACAGAAATGAAAAAAAACTTCAACCCTAAACCAAGCAAAAAACCCCTTTAGCAAAAAACCTATATTACAAAAACAAACCTACAGCAATATTACAGTGACGAATAAAATATACCTAAAATGTGAACTATACTCTCAAACAAACGGAACCTCTGTTATGACGTTTACACCAGTCCTTAACACTTCAACTGCCGCGGTAGCAGCGACCACACGCACAGCAGTAAATTACTATAATAGCTCGGATTGTTCAGGGAGATAGATAGCCCTAGTCATTTAATTAGTCTATCAAATTAACGTGTTTTATTGGATAAGAGGCTTGGACATTGTTGCAGATAATATTATGCAGTCACATTACGTAATTCTGCAATAGTGCGTAAATAACAAATGATGCTTACTGATTTCCTTGCTAAGGTGTATTTTTTTCTATCTTGCTACTATTAGTTTCCTAAAAAAAATTGGTAATATTTTTTTTTGTTTTCTATTTACAACTCTAAAAAAACAAACCAGTGTGCCTACATTAGTGACAAGTTGCAAGCCCATCGCCTATTTTATTTATTTTTATTTTCTATTTATTTGTTTTATATTCAATACCTATTATTTTTTTTATGCAATAGATGCCTTATGATGATTGTTTTAAGCGTAACTGCGAACTTTTTATTTATTAAAAAATGTTATTTTGAGGTATTTAAATACTTTACATGTCTTAAAAATACAAAGGCTACGGACACGGTACTTTAACTACCTAATTTATTAATATTAAAAGTGTGGCGGTCGTCAATAAATTTCATAACGCTGACAGCGATTTACCAAAATTCCAAATTGACATTTCAATTTTGAACAGCTAACCCTCCCACTGCCTCGGTGTAATTGCGAAATGACCCGTGACCGCCAAAATGGTCGCACGTGGTACAGTTTACAGAGTTAGCTGTGACGTCTTAATACAACGTGACGACATTGTGGTAACGGTCAAGTTGGTCAGTGTAACTAAATAATAGGTAATTTAAATTAATTATCGAAGTGGTATGCTTCGTTAAATCAGTTATTACAAATTATATTTTATATTGTTACGAGTATTTAAGTTTTTATTGAGTGATTGATGGTCATTTTTGTTTCATGTTTTTTTTGTATTTTTTTATTAAAATTCGTTCTTCGCCTTTAAAGTGATTATGTTCTGAATGTTACACTTAAAGCAAACAGATAAAATAGGTTTGTTGTTTTTTACATAATTTTAAAATTCTTTAGTACAGTTTCTATTCGTACTACCTACTTTTACTCTATTGGTGTATTAAATCTATGAAGTAATAAATTGTAACGTTTGAAGTTAACACTAAAATGAGGTGTGACTGGACGAAATGACCCTTAAGTTTACGGACAATGTATTTTTAAGGACAATACAAATGTAACTGCGATAAAATTAGTTCCGGAATGTATTGCTAGGGGTCAAATTTATAAAATAGCCAAAATTTAGCTTTGGCTACTCAAGTTTGACATATTTATGTGTTTTGAGACAAGTGTTGCCATGTGGGTGCACAGATTTGATAATATTTTTTATTTAATTTAGCGGTATTGTGTTGCAAAGGCAATGTAAAAAAAAATGACGACGGCAGACATTTTGATACGATTGATAATAGTAATTAATAGCAGTTGTATTAAACAAAAAATATTAATAATATTTATTTATTGTGGCTTACAGTAAACGAAAGGGTGTGGCAATTTAAAATATAAAATGTCATTTAACAAAAGGCAACCCAAGCACCATCTTCTTACCACAAACAATCGATTAAGAAAATAATACAATCGATTTATCAAAAAAGAAACATAAATTAACAATTGGCAAAAAGATAAATGTGTTTTTTTTCGTCAAGGGGTTATGCCAGTGGCAATGACGCTAATGCTTTCCACGCTTCACCGATTACGGAAAGGGGAAAAAACTATTTTTTCACCTAAATCGAATTTTGACGCAAGGATATTACAAAAATTGGAGTGACCGAAGGGAAATAAGAAAATTATTGGGTGCGGAGCCGTTAAGAGTGTTAAGGGATTATGGGGAGTGTTTTGTAAGTGAATAAATAATGTTTATATATTGATTTATTGTATTTACGGTAGTTATAGGGTTAACAAAATCTGTACTCTTTCTAATAAAGATACAGGGTGTGTTTTTTATTCTACCACGCTGACAATACTTTAAGAACCTGAACACACTGTACGTAACATACAAATCTAAAAGTAACCAAAATAAAGTCCAACAAATTGTTTTCCACTTTTTAAAACCAATAGCACAAAAAAAAGAATGGAAAGCAGTTAGCGTCAAATCTGATAGGTAACAATTCACCGAATTCAAACCTCGTAATGTTAAATGGAGTGTTCCCTACACCCGACATGTGTATGCTTACAACTCCTAATGGATTTAAAATTTATTGTGCCGACGCCCACTTTACAATTTTACTACTTTAATTTTGCGTATATAAATCTTTATAATAGGTCTAATGTTAAACGTATAATGTTAAATTTTGAATAAAAGTAAGTTTTGCAAATCATGTTGCTCGTTTGTTAATTTTGACTCGACGCTGGTATGCAATATCGTATGCCCAACCATTTTCATAAGATTTATAATTATGATGGTGTCAATGAATTTGGGACCTAATTTTGGGATTGTGGTATAATTGTTAAAAAGGGGTACATTTTTACAAGTGACACAGTAAACCGTATTTTTTTCGTATGTTAAAACTCGAGTAAATTCCAAGAGTTATAATGAATCTTATTCGTCAACATACAATTTCACGCACGTGTTGCTTTCGCACCGTTATTATTTAATTCTTACCTAGAAAGTCTCAAAATAATCATTGCTAAATAAAAATCAGATAAATATCAAGATAAATTTATTTGTTAAACATATTTTATAAACATCGTTAAATTAATTCCGACTCATACAACGATCGTCACGTTTTGCCTTTCAGCGTACAAAATTAAAGTGAGTAAGTATAAATTAATATGCTTATTAGTTATCTTACAGGTACTACTCGTACTTACATATCTACAGAAATATGTCATTTCCTAATTCGCTAAAACTATTGTAACATTTTGTTAATAACAATTTCATTAGTAATCTTTTAAAAATGTTCTTATCGCTAGACCTTATTTCATGAGGCATTTTACCTAAGTATTATATATTAAAGGTTCCTTTCAAAAAAAAAATTGTCTCAATAGTGCCGTTTTTGTTCCTTGAATATTTACTTTATCGGTATCATAGAATCTTAGACAACCAATATTATCATTTCGTTTAAACAGATATCTGTTAAAAGTATACATTTGAAAATGTTGAACGTACTACCTGATATAGGAAACTTTTATAATATGCCGTAGCTCATGAGTTTTTTTACCTACTCCCTTAACATCATAACCCTAGACATAATACTAAGGTTACAATATAACCCTCAGCAAGATGAAAGAAGTAAATTACAATATGTCCGCGTAGCTCTTGACGTTAATTTGCGGAAGGCCATCGTAAAGTTTTACGATAAGGCCGATTGACTTCCGGAAAGCGTTACTGAAAGGGTTCCGCTCGCTGTTACTCGAAAGAAATAACTTATTCTTTGTAATAATAGTAACTCTAGTATACACATAAAGAAAAGAAGAATAGAGAAGGAGAAAAAGAAGAAATTTGTGGTGTTTTACGTCACTCTCAGTGACAATGAGAAGAAAAACGTTTTGCAGAGGGCAAACGAGCACACAGGCCATTTATTGGTCAGAAGACCTTGGAGAAATCTCAAGAGTGCAAATAGTGTAATCTTACCATGAAAATCTCAAGACAACAAGGAGATATAGATTTCTAATGTCCTTTTTACTTACAACTTTCGATGTTAAAGTGGAGTTTTTCATTTATCAATTTATATTTGCGGGTGGTAGGACCTTGTGCAGGGTCCGTCCGGATCGCTACCACCATCTTATCCATTAACCTACCGCCAAACAGCAGTGTTCGCATTGTTGTGTTCCGGTTCGGGGATAAGACAGCCGGTGAAATGACTAGCATAGAGGCATTCCATCTTAGTCCTCAGGGTTGGCAACGCATTTGCAGTCTTAGGATTGCATTGCAGTCTTGTGAATGCGAATGTCTATGGGTCACAGTTTCCACTTACCATCAGGTGGCCTGTGTGCTCGTTTGTCTTCTCTATGCCATAAAAAAAAAACAGACACTTAAATCACTTTAACTAGAGCTAACTTAAGTGCCGTCGTTTCATGTCATGACTAGAGGACGCCTCCGACTTTGTACGCATAGAATTAGTTCCTCGCTTCTCCCCCTATTTCTTCCCGTTGAGGGACGACTTTCGGAAAATCCTTTCTTAGTGCTCACTTACATCGTAAAATGAACCCCTGTACAAAACTTCAAGCTTCTAGGTACAGCAGTTTCGGCTGTGCGTTGATATATAAGTTAGTTGAGTCAGGTTTGCCTTTTATTATAGACTAGCTGTTCCCGTGTTCACTTCGTTGGGCAAAAAATTTTTTTTGAGTTAATAATTTAATTCACGTTCCCGTGGGAATTTCGGGAATTCCTTTCTTAGTGCACCTCTACGGTACCTAAGCTACGTTTCTTCCAAATTTCAAGTGCCTACGTTTAGTCGTTTAGGCTGTGCGTTGATATGTCAGTCAGTCAGTCAGTTTCTCCTTTTATATATTTAGATTAAACTACTACACAACTATTTAAAAGCATTATATGATACAGACTTTACAACCCCAGAATTTAATAGTTGTGCCACTAACCCACCATAATACGTTGGCGTAATGTTGTATCGACGTATCAAATGACTGATATTGCATACTTCCAATCGACATTCTGTGACAAGCTTTATTAGTATAAAATGCTCAAAACAGTAGCTTTTTTTCCTTTTTGATATTGCCCACGCATTACAAATGTATAAAATCATTATTTATGTTGTTTGCGAGCTCCATTTAAACTGCATTACTATCAGCTTAGTCGTTAGCGTGAGTTTAACTGTTTTAGCGATGAGTCAGACGATTTTCGTTACGCTTATCGTCCTTGATCCTGCAGTATACCGCGTAACTAACAAATGAAATAAGTTGCAAAGTACACCTTAGCACATAAGTCGGTAAGGTTAATTTTGCAACTTATTGCATGTTTTACTTATGCGGTATTGCAAGGTCACCGACGTTATAAAGGTGAAGCGATTTGAATTTCGTTTATTTTGCAAGTAATAAAAGTCTTTGCAGTGAGATGACTAACTAAAATCGAAAAATAGTCAACTTAAAAATACGCAGAAATTAATGTATTTACTAGCTTCTGCCCGCGACGTGTAAAATTTATTCGGCCATCCCGTTTTACTTTAAAAAAAAAACCGTAGTGAAAAACTAAGACTGTGTTAATTCAGGGTATAAGCTATCTCCATTCCAAATCCGTTCAGCCGTTGCAGCGTGATGTAGTAACAAACTTACAATCAAAACTTTCGCATTTATTAAATATATTAGAGAGACATGCATTGCCCGTTACTTCGTCCCCGTAGAAGATTAGTAAAAAAAATATTAAGGCGGAATGGCAATTAACGTCAATCAAATCTCATAACTATTTAGCTATTTTAAGTTACATTTTATAAAAAACTAACCTATTATCTATGACCAATTCAAATATCTCTGCAAACAAAATGGCGTGTTATCCCCGTGTGGTAGCCGAATTAGAATATTGCCGCTCCGTATCTTTCCGTGGATGTCGTAAAAGCCGACTAAGGCAATAAAGGCGTGTAGTACTGTTAGGCGATGGGCTTGCAACCTGTCACTAATACACTGGTAAACATCTTCGCCTAAGTGTGCAAAATGTGGTTACAGAATTATCAAAAAGTTTTTATAGTTATTGAAAATTCTGTAGCTCTGCCTACCCCACTCTGGGAATAAAGGCGTGAGTTTATGTATGTACAAAATGGCGTCAATCTGTACTTGTCATTTAGCGCAAAATTTCTGAAGCAGCAAGCTAAACCATTATTTATAACGATCGCGCCAGGAAATCTGTCAGAATTTAACAGCGTGCATCAGCATGACAATACGCTTGCTTCGGAAGCGAAGTTGTAAATTTTTACAACTCTCGCAATCATGGGCAGGGGAAGGGTTGAAGAGTGGCGCGGAGACAAAACGTCTTATGTGGATACAGTAATGGGTAAAGTTACAACGTTTTGAGTTGGGTGCGTTTTGCTCTTGAGAATGCATAGGTTATTTTCAATGTGTTCGGTTTTTTAAATGATGCGGAATGTTTTTCTATAGGTTTGTTGCATTGAAATTTCGATGGGTTGGTATTTTATGTGGATATTCTTCGCGTTCTGTGCACACATACATAATAAATAAGATTTCTACATTTAGATGGATCAAATATCGGTGGCAATTCCAACATGGCCACACAAATAAAATGCTTAGTAGATTGTGATTGTGGTTTATATAAGAATTTTAATTACCTACGAGCTTAACAAGACTTTAGATACATAACATTTTAAAGTATATAAGTAAGTATATTTTACCCTTTAACCATATCGCTATTATTATTGTACAATCGGCCTTATAAGTAGCTGAACACTTTTGTACCTTGTCGTTTTAACTCCTTTATCAGATCAGTGCGAGGTCAACCATGACGTTGAAGTGACAAAGCATTAAAGTATGCAGGTATTTATAAGGCCAACTGTAATAAAGAATATTCAAGACTTTTGAGCTGTTTCAACAAAAGCTGATTAATATAACAAACAGTTGAGAAACATTTTTTGAATATCTGTAAAAATAACCAAGATTTGTTCTTATCTATTTCTACCAAAACAGAACTTAACATGGAGTTAATATGGCCGACCTGTTAATGACGTCATAGTGCATATCGGATCTTTCTGTCTAATCGATGTCTAATTAGCATTTTAAAATGCCTTGTATCATTCGTATTTCTTGGGCCATTACAATTTTAATTTCACTTTTGGTCATCTCTTTTAAGGCATTTTTATTTTTTGTAGTTTTTCAACTTAAATTTAAATTCAAATTCAAAACACATCATCATCATCATCAGCCCGGGGGCGTCCACTGCTGGACAAAGGCCTCCCCCAAAGAGCGCCACAAATCACGGTCTTGAGCCGCTCGCATCCAGCGGCTCCCCGCGATCCTAACCAGGTCGTCAGACCACCGGGTGGGAGGCCGTCCAACACTCCGTCCACCGGTGCGGGGCCGCCACTCGAGAACTTTTCTTCCCCAACGGTTATCAGTTCTCCGAGCTATGTGGCCTGCCCATTGCCACTTCAGCATGCTAACTCTCTGAGCTATGTCGGTGACCTTGGTTCTCTGGCGTATTACCGTATTACGGATCATATCGCGCAAAGAAACTCCGAGCATAGCTCTTTCCATTGCACGCTGAGTGACCCTGAGTTTATTTATGAGGCCCACATTTAGCGGCCAAGTCTCTGATCCATAAGTCATCACTGGCAACACACACTGGTCGAAGACTTTCGACTTAAGGCTCTGCGGTATTTTGGACGAGAAGATCCGCTTTAGCTTTCTGAACGCTGCCCATCCGAGTTGGATTCGGTGATCGACCTCTTTCTTGAAGTTGGATTTACCAAGTTGGACAGTTTGTCCCAGGTATACGTACTGATCAACAACTTCAAGTTGAGAATTCCCCACGTGAACCGGTATTGGCAAAACGCGAACATTGGACATGACTTTCGTCTTGTCCAAGTTCATTTTCAGGCCCACCCGTTGGGAAACTCTATCGAGGTCTCCGAGCATCTTACTCAAGTCTTCTAGCGATTCTGCCATGACTACGATGTCGTCCGCGAATCGAAGGTGAGTGATGTACTCGCCGTTGATGTTGATGCCAAGTCCTTCCCAGTCCAGAAGCTTGAAGACATCTTCCAGTGCAGCGGTGAACAGTTTCGGAGATATGACATCTCCCTGTCTCACACCTTTCTGCAACTGAATCGGTTTCGAGCTCTGGTTCTGGAGCCGGACTGACATAGTGGCATTTTTGTACAAACACTTCAGCACTTCGATATATCGATAGTCGATGTGGCACCGCTGTAGTGACTCGAGCACCGCCCATGTCTCGACCGAATCAAAGGCCTTCTCATAGTCCACGAACGCTAGACATAAGGGCCGATTATACTCTTCGGGCTTCTGTATAATTCAAAACACACTACAACACAACAGACAGTAAAAAAGTAGAAATAAGATTAGAGCAGAGATAGAATCGTTGCACTGTAGTGTGAAGTCAAATAGGACTCAGTTTAGCAAATGTCTCTTAATAAGTTCTGTTTTAAGACTGCGCCGAGCAAACGCCGAGCGTCCAGTGGCGCCCTCATTACTATAATTGTGTTTTCTAATTAAATAAAGAATTTCATTAGAATCTGACGATGTGTTTTTGTAGTGCAAGTAAAAACACAATTTATGGGATACGTAACAAACTTTAATAACAATTACCCTTTGAGTAGTCAGCTTAACGGGAAAAGATGGCCACATTTTTCCGTTAAGTTGATAACTCGATAGGTGAATTGTTATTACACTATGTGATATACCCTATAAGTTGTATTTTTATTTGTAGTACAAAAACATACCGTGAAATTTTAAGCAAGTGCTTTAGTTTATTAGAAAACTCAATAAAAGTAATAAGGGCGCCACTGTACAGTAGGCTGCAAAAGTGCATGGACAATTGAGAATTAAAATGCTATGCAGGTGAATGTCGACGCCATCTGTCTGCTTGTGGGGCGTTAGCAGCTATTAGTAAATCTTACTGGTTCAGTCAGATCTCACTAGATGGCGCTGCATTACCTTATAATATGAAAAATATTTTTTTCCACAAGAACCAAGCAGTTGCATAGTTGTCAACTTTATTATTCTTAGTCCACACTTCCAAACTCGGATTATTGATTAGATTATTAAAAAACACATTCAAAATCCATTTTACCCGAGCGGAATCGAACTATGAACCTCTTGTATCATAGGCAATGCCAAATGCCGTTCGACCATCGAACGTTTTGATAACCTGTCAAAATATATTATCAGTTTATGTTTATAGTCGGCTCTGCTTACTTTCTAAGAAATACGTTAGTATCAGAAGAGGGTAGAATGAAAATTTATAAATACCGGTTTCGTTTTTACATTTAACTTATGCACAATCCTTTGTTCACTGTTCCTCGTACGGTTACTGAGTTTTTAATTGCGTTATTATTTCATCAAAATGAGTTCACGTTGTAATATTGATTCAGTTACAAGATCGCAAATAATTGCCTTGCATAACGAAGGCAAGAATTTATCAGATATAGCCAGAGAGACAGGAGTAAACGTAAGTATTTTTGATGTGTTTTGTTCAAACAAAACTTAATATTCATAGGTTAACTATTCTTTTTTTTGTTATAGCGGAAAACCGTGGTTCTTTGGGTACGCCGATTTGAAGAAGAAGGATCTTTGCTACACCGTCAAAGAACAGGCAGACCACGGCTTATAGACGCGCCGCAGCGTCTAGCCATGGTGGTGGATTACGAGGAGAATGGTTTTATACCGACTAACCACTACGCCAGTTTATTTGACACAAGCGTGGACACCGTCCGTCGAGCTCTTCACAGTGAGGGTCTGCATTATCGTAGACACGCAGTCAAACCATCGCTGACAGATAATCACAAAAGAGCAAGGTTAGAGTTTGCTTTGGAGCTTTTGGATTTAGATTGGTCTAATGTCATCTTTACTGATGAAAAAACGTTTAAATCGAGTCAACATGGACGTCTAAGTCTGTGGCGTCGCAATAATACGCGGTGGAATAGCGGCCACGTAGTGCCCAACATGGAGTCTGGTCGCATCAGCGTGAACATGTGGGGGTGGATGAGTGGAGCTGACCCGGGAGAACTAGTGAGGCTACCCAGTCGAGCCAATAGTGCGAACTATGTGGAAGTGCTGGAGGAGACCATGTTGCCCACTGTTCGGAATGTGTATCCTGAAGAGCAGTTGCCAATTATATCTTTCGTGCAAGATAATTGTCCGATACACCGTTCGCGTATTGTGCGGGAGTGGTTTAGCCAGCACGAAAATAACATTAAAGTTATTCCTTGGCCTGCTAGATCGCCGGATTTAAATCCCATTGAAAATTTGTGGGGCGTTATCGTCCAACGATGGGATAAACAGAATGAGCGAACACCAGAAACTTTAGAGGCTCATTGTTTAAAAATATGGGACAGTATTCGCGGGTCAGATCTGTGTAGAAATCTCGTCGGCTCAATACGCTCCCGTTTGCAAGCTGTGATCGAACAAGGTGGGGGCTACTAAGGCTAAGTTTAAGCAAATAATTACACTTATATATATATTTTGTGTGATATATTTAGTGGAGACCGGGTTTTGATTAACGTATCACGTCATCATCATCATCATCCATCACTGCGTAAAACATTAATAATAATAAACGAAATGAATGTTTATTTTGCCGTTTTTAAGTTTCTGAGCTATGTTATGATATTTAATCATATATTTTAACGAAATACTTTATTGCCCCCTTTGTCACACGCCCGAGTTAATTTGTTTTTATTTTAAATTGTCAACTTTATTTCTATGTTAACTTTTTTGGTGTGTGTTTGGTTTAATAAATGTGTTGGTTTATTTCATGGAGCTAGCAGAACTTTTAATTTATTGATGACTGATCATGATCAAAACTGTAAAAGACAGCTATTACAATGCGTTTAACCTTTAGGCACGCGGTTGTTTTATGCGCAGCGCAGGTGCAGGTGTTTAACGCATTTGCGTTGACGTTCCCTATTTTAATTCAATACATCGAAGCAATTACTACGCTTTGTTTTTGGGTCATACGCACGCAGCTCCAATCGCAGAGTTCAATTCATTAAAAAAAAATGTTTACAGTATAAAACAACCGCGCACTTTACGTTAACCCGGTCCCTATTTTTTTGAATTATATTTGTTATTACTAGTTATTGTGGGAAAGCTTCAATCATCTTTCCGATGTCGGAAATGAATACTTAAGCTAAGACCTCAATAGTTAGATGGAAAATTGTTATAATGTTGTAAATAATTAGTCAAATTGAGATAAACTGATTATACTCAAATATTTTATAAGAAGTAAATGATTTTAAACCACAAAAGTAGTATCATTTTTAAGAATGACGAATTTTTCCTGCTTTAAATAATGCATTTATTATGTTCCATCATTGTAAACGTAAGCAAATAATATTAAAAAAAAAAAACAAAAATATGCTTGCCACTAACGAGATTCGAACTCCCATCCATTGAGCACACCTACGCATGAAGCTTATAAACTGTGCCACCATCTCATATGGTTGACAAGACGAAATATCGATTCTAGTGCTGTGTAGTTAAGAAATTGCAGTAATAAGCAATTGAACTAGATCAGTAAACTGCGCCATCTAGTTTATTTGTTGCGAACTTGAAATCGAGTGCTCATAGGATTATCGACGTTAAGGTGTCCATGCAATTTTGCAGCTGACTGTACATCCGGCGTACGCTCGGCGCAGGCTTAATACCGGCCGACGGCAGGCGTTTCCCTGGGCATTAAAAAAAACTGTTGACGCTATAGGATCACATTCAAGAGCAATTACATCCATACAACCTCTTAACACCGCCACAATACAGAACCGTACAATGCCAGCCCCTCTAACATCAATAAAAACTTGACCCTATTCGGAGTTCTGGGCATTGAAACTATATATACACTCAAAAGCAATGAAAACGGGTCACTATCTATCGAAATTCTATACAAAGTGACCCGTTTTCATTGCTATTGACTATTGAAACCCTATACTTAAGGGCTCTAACGACTGGACATCAAAACAAACACTAGCACACGCGTCGCTGCCAAATCGTACGAAATATGTCAATTATAATTAATAGGGAGTGTATTGTGTGTGAGATTTTCGTTGTAATGATGGTATTATTGATTGGTAATGATTTAGGGGCTTCTGTTGATTGAGATGAAGCTTCAAGTGATATGTTGATGTCAATTAAATCGCTTTCGTCACTTTAATTGACGTAAATTCTAATGTTTTTCGTACTTGTTTCCCGCAACTTGTGCAGAATTTTTTGGATATCATCTTCTTCTGTATCTTTATTTTCTTCTCTATCGGCTTCTTTATCTTTCTCTTTATCTTCTCTTTTATATTTCTCTTTTTCTTCTTTATCTTCTTCTTTACATAGTATAAAACAAAGTCGCTTTCGGTGTCAGTCTGTCTTTCTGTGTTTCTGTCTGTCTGTATATACGTGAACTCATCCTAAACCACTCGAATGATTTTGATGCGGTTTTCACCATTTGTTAGATAATGTACCAGTCTTTCAAAAATCTCGCATAAAACAAAGTGAGGTGAGGCCAGGTCATTTTAGTATATACTTTTGGAGAGTTTATTAGTTACGTTACAATAACTTTTTCACAAACAAACTTACACTTCATATTTGTTAGTAATATAAGATAATTACGAGTATTATATTAATCAGTCGAGATACACCAAAAAAATAATATTTTAAGTAGGACGTTTTAAGAACTCGCTATTGTTACCGCCAAGCAGTAGTGTGTACACTATTGTGTTTCGGTAAAATTCTATCTCGTTCGCAAGTTTGTCTCAGACCCGAAACACCATTAATTGGTCTGTCACATGTTTGACATTAAAACCTAGTTTGTCATGGTACATCAATGATGAGTTAAATTTCCATATAAATGCAAATTTAATAGTTTAACAGTTTCCATCAAGCATTGTCAACGTCAAGTCAATCAAGGGTGTCCTCAAAGACAATATTTGTCGAGACCCTCTCAAGGACCATCGAGAGTAACACGTGTCTAATAACGTGGGAAAGTGTCCGGAACACGATAATTCATGGACACTTAAGTGTGTGAATTGTAAATTTGTTGAATGGTAGTTTAATGGGTTTTGGTTCGGGTCTATGGTTTAAGATAAATGGTTTGAATCAAATTAGTTATTGCGCCTTCGTCTGCGTAGAGGTCGTTGATGATTATGTTGGTAATAAGTAAAAAAAAAACATATTTTTGTAGCTGTACCGTTATCTCACTTATCAGTTGCTTAACAAGACCACTGCCGAAAAATTAATAAGTCTAATGCAAGGCACATAAATGCCCATAACTAACAGGGACTTTTCGAGGCAGATAGTGATTCTAGAATCCATAGAGGCTATTTTCTAATTATACTAACACAAGCGACCCGCCCTATAGCCTTTCTCGATAAATGAGCTATCTAACACTGAAATAATTTTTCAAATCGGACTGGTAGTTCCTGAGATTAGCGCGTTCAAGCAAACAAACAAATAATATAGATAATTATACCTACCAATTTGATTTAGCCGTCAGTATTGTAACATTTAAAAATAAGCTATAATAATATTTATCGATACCACTAATATTTGTTTGTTTGTTTGTAACGCTTACACAACGAAGATATCCTAAAATAAATTTCAACTGCTTTAGCGATTAAACAAATGAATGCATTTTGAAATATTTTATGACCATATTTAGAGTCAAAATCTAGGTGGTATATTTATAATATTTATAAAATAGCGACTTAATGGATTCTACAACCACAACATGCTACCAAAAACTGTAACTTAATTCTTTAATTTGGTTTAACTCCGCCTCTACAATGTTTACCTACATCGCCCTAACATCTCAATACACACGGTTCTCCACCATACCCACAGACCTCAAAGATGTTTACACACAAGCAAATACTAAACAGGAACTAATATACATGCGCACGATCGGAGGCTAGATCTAATCCCGTCTGACGTGGCTGTGCAAATGCCTACAAGGATATAGAGACTTAATTGGAACACAGAATATAAAGCAGTTCAAGTACAGTACCTCTATAATTACTGACCCCATATTGCACGAGGGAGTTATTCCCACCTGTTACCACCAATTTGGTACCACTGGTAACAGCTGGGATTTTTTTCCCCAATAGTTACCAAAAAAATTTTTACTGGTAAGAGTAGTTACCACCAAATATTTTAGTGGTAACAAATGGGAAAAATATTCCCACTTATTACCAAGGAGTACTTTAGTGATAACAGGTGGGAAAAAAAATCCCAGCTGTTACCAGTGGTACCAAATTGGTGGTAACAGGTGGGAAAAACCCGCCCGAGGGAAGGACGTTGAACTACGTCTAAGCGGACAGAGTCGCGGGCATTAGGTATAGGTCGACAAAAGAACGCGACATGGACGGCAACTACCTTTAATATTGGAGCAAATTCTATGCAAAGGAGTTTTTTTTTAAACCTACAGTTATAAATATTTTTTTTTTTGCCATGATTAAGCTTGTTTAGCCTAACCTAGTGAAACTGCCTATGAAGTTAGCGGTTCTCGTTTCGATTCCTGGTATGAGCAAACATTTATTGTGTGATGAGCTCGAGTATTTGTTCCTGAGTGTTCGATGTATTCACTGTATTTAAGTATTTATTTCTTTATATAAGTATTTGTGTGAGATTAAAGGGAAGGGTAAAGTCACCAGTGATCACCCAGACACCAGTAGTTGACCATATCGTGCGAAGAGTAGGAAATTTATATCTTTTGTACTCTTCCCACTCTTACAAAGTATAGACAGAGGATGTTTTTTTTGTTATTTGTTTTATCGTATTTAGCGAATCTACATCGGTGCAAGTCAAAACAGGTCGGGTCAATTTCAGTTGGAAGTTATCTGTCTGAGGATTAACGCTCCCTTCACGCACGGGTTCAGATCGAATGGTGATATTTGCCATGGAGATATTGGAATTTGCAGCTGTTTATGTTTGAGGTTACCTCTCAGTTAGTATAATAGTGGCCTATTAATAGTTGTGACATTTTATATTTAACTAGCAACCCGCCCTAGCTTATATTTCCCACTCTTGGCACTCATATAAGGTCGACTACTAGTCTCTGGCTGACCACTGGCGACTTTACCCTACGTTTCATATATTAAATGAGAGTTATCATACCGTCTTCAAAACGATAACACGTCAAATCAATGCAATTTATAAATTTTGAGATCATAAATACAAAATTTGTTTTTAAATAATTTTAAACTCCCCCACTAAAACAATGACAAACGATTTTAATTCCTTTTACATATAGCCTTTTAAAACCTCAAAACTGCACCCCTTCTAACCCTGACAATTCCCACGTACTATTAACAGCAATAAATAAATAAATTATTAACTCCTCAGTGAACTAATTTCCAAACATTGACTTTGATATTTTGTAAACCCGCCACGCGAGCGCTCCGGGCGTTTTTAACAAAAAAAAATAACAAAACATGTTCAACAATAACCTTATGGAAGTGGGCTATGAATAAAACATTAACATTTATCGAGGGCTAAATGATAAACAAATTGTATAATGCGATATACATTGTTTCTTTGTAAAAGTTTACAAAAACAAGCAGTTTTAGAAGAAAAAAAAAACCCAAATTACCAAATTTTTTGTACCTATTAACGTCGAGCGTCCAGTGGCGCCCTCATTACTATTATTGTGTTTTCTAATTAACTAAATAAGTTCCTTACAATCAGACGATGTGTTTTTGTAGCGCAAGTAAAAACACAATTTATGGGATACCTAACAAACTTTAATAACAATTACCCTTTGAGTAGTCAGCTTAACGGGAAACGGTGGCCACTTTTTTCCGTTAAGTTGATAACTCGAAGGTGAATTGTTATTAAACTATGTGATATACCCTATAAGTTGTGTTTTCATTTGAAGTACAAAAACCAATCGACCAATTTTAAGAAAATACTTTAGTTTATTAGAAAAGACAATAAAAGTAATGAGGCCGCCACTGTACATCCGGCGTACACTCGGCGCAGTCTTAAAAAATGATGATAAAAAAATATCATATTATTTTACTACCATCCAAAGCAAAACAGAAGTATTGCTGGATTTATCATTATTTGGATAACGCCACTAAGCTAAAAATATAATCTTTTAACATTTCATTCACTATTCTGCAAAGCCACCCAATTCCACAAGGGCCGACCATTGTATCTCACAATATCGCACTGCTAGATCCAAAAAAGTATCAACTCAAATCCTAGCTAGTTTTGTTTTAAGTTCATAGAAGTTGTAATAAAGTTGTTTTTAGAATACAGTTATATTATGAGATACTACTGTTTTGATGTAGCAGTGCAATATTTCCGATTCACCTTTGTTACCGCTCACAATAAAAACCCCTATATTGTCAATTGTTGTCTTATTACTCATGGGAGAGCTGATGTAACCTGAGGCGAGGAATGTATGTTGTGCCAATGTTAGTTTGTTAACATTCACTTTTGCGGAATCGAGTAGGGGAAGGGTTAAGGTTAAAAGGTGTCTTATTTATAAAGTTCCCATTATAAAACCAAAAACAATTTTATTGAAGTCGTTTTATTTTATTATTAAACTTTGAAGTAAAAATAAAAGACACTGTTGAAATGTTTTATACAGTTTTAATATCTACATAATTAAAAACCCTGCTTTTATGCTCTTAAAACAGTCAAGGCAATTAATACCTACACCGCTCTGGACTATGTCAAAGTGACGTAATCAATCAAAACGTAAGAGATTCCGTATGATTTTGTTTACAGTGTCAATTTGACATAGTCCATAATAAATTTCCGTGACTGTACTCGCACTTTGTGGGATATTTTTTCTCATATTTACTATGTATTTTGACCTAAGGGCGTGTTCACAGCAATTAGCAACAGCTTGATCTCATACAATACGGTTCCCCGCAGAACGGCGTGCTGCCTTAGGCTTAGTTCATTGTTGTATTTATTTATTGTTACCGAATAAAGAATTATTCAATTTAGTTCCGATAATTAGTTCAATATTTTGTTACAATTGACAGTGTCATAAAAATGGCGGGGCTCCACAGTGACAATTATACAGGGTGAATTTTAATTCGTGATCAAGATGATCACCTCTGTGTTCTACCCACGAATATGAACAACTTTCACTATGGGACGAACTCTGAAATCACGAAAAGTATCAGCTGTTTCATAGAAAAGTTCAATATTATGTACACGACCAAAATGTATGAAGCAGCTGATTTATTTTTCGTGATTTCAGAGTTGGTCCCATAGTGAAAGTTGTTCATATGCATTCATGGGTGGAACAATTATTATTCACCCTCTATAATGAGTTACGAAAAAATGAGATACAAATTATGACTCGATATAGTGTCAATGTTGTATAAAAAAAAGTGCGATGGGCACTGAATTTGTGGTCGTAGTATTAGGCTGATAGTGATGGCTACAAGATTAGAATCTACATTTACCTACGAACGCTACGTTGGCGTAGCAAGTGCTACGTTAAGATGTTTAGAGCTACGAAGTTAGTTTTGATTTGTTAGTGTTGTACTTTTGGTTGCAAGCCCATCGATAACAGTACTACAAACCTATATTCCCTTAGTCGCCTCTGACGACGTCCACGGGAAGACATGGAGTGGCACTATTCTAACCCGGCAACCACACGGGACAAATTACTGTTATTAATTAAAACGGGTGGTAGGACCTTGTGCAGGGTCCGTCCGGATCGCTACCACCGTCTTATCCTACCTACCGCCAAACAGCAGTGTTCGCATTGTTGTGTTCCGGTTTGGGGATAAGACAGCCGGTGAAATGACTAGCATAGAGGCATTCCATCTTAGCCTCAGGGTTGGCAACGCATTTGCAGTCTTAGGATTGCATTGCAGTCTTGTGATTGCGAATGTCTATGGGTCACAGTTTCCACTTACCATCAGGTGGCCTGTGTGCTCGTTTGTCTACTCGAAGCCATAAAAAAAAAAAAAAAAAACTAGGACTAATTACAAGAACGGGTTAAAAAAGGAATCCATACAAATGCAATAGGCATATAGCAAAATAATAAATACAACATTCAAAAGTTTAGATCAAAACCGACCGCGGACGCCGTACGACAGAACAAAAGGGAGGGGAGACAGGGGACGGACACGACACGTGACCGACACGTGATCGCGACGGGCACCGGAAAATTGATGTGGATGAGCGGGAGGGGTGGAGACGACGTTTGATATTTCTTTTAAAAATTACTATATGTATATATTACTGGGAATTAATATGCAAAATACGCTTTTCACACGATACAAATGAAGTTTTTTAAGCGTTATCTTAAAAGTTTTTCACAAAAACTGACATCTGACGCAAAAAAAAAGGAAATAAAACATTTTTTGCGGAAAAGCTAATACAATATTTCATATTTATCTTCTTTTATTGTATTGATTCCCGAAAAAAAGTAATTTTCCTTTTTATTCAACTCGTCTTCCTAAGTTAGTACGTCAACTTTGGGACACAAATCTGACCGCGCGTTAAAATCACAGACTTTTCAAGTGGTTTACTTAAATAAATGTTACTAAAAATACCTATAGAATAGAAGTAAATCAAAACACAAACTACATAACATAATAAACACCATCGTAAAAAAATATACTGGTTTTTTTTTGCGACTCCATGCCTTCTCTAACCAACACTTCTAAATCTTCCATTCACGTACGTTTGATTCGATCAGATTTTGTCAAAGCAGTAAAACACCGACCCCGTGCAATTGTTTTTGTACAATTTACTCACACACTTCCATTCGGTCTTCCATTCGATCATTCACTCGTTCACTTAGACATGGCCTTTATTTAGTTTGATTTGCGAGTGACAACCTTTTTGGTTGTTTTTTTGTTTGTTATCTATTCCTATGTTTTTGTTGGTGTCGGAGCGTGTCCGCGTTTTGACTGGGTGTCAAATTTACATTATAATGATGTGATGGGATTCTGACGTCGTGAGAATTGGTTTTTTGTATTTTTTTTAATTGTTATTGTCACGTTTTTGATCTGGTGTTGGGTGGTTCTTCATTTGGCTTTGGCTAAAGAGGGAAGATTACGTCCCTTTTTATAATCGTTGAGAATTGTAGAGGTTTTTAAAGTCGGATTGTTTTTTTGTATTTGCATTTTTTTTTGTTATTACTTTTCATCCCCGAAGGTAGACTTGGTGTGCGATAGGGTTGAAACAATATTAAAAAATTCAAAACTTTTACTTTAAAAATTGAATACTGGCTTGTTACCTTTTTTTTCCGCCTAAAACGACTTACTTTAAAATTGGTAAAATCCATCAATGTAAAATGAATAACTGTAGAAAACTAAAATTTCATAATAATTTTTAATAACTTCTAAAATCCTGATAATAAAATACTTTTGCACTTAAATAATTAGAAATCTATCATGCATGGTTTATTTCGATCACCCTCCGTTAATTGCATACGTTTCCTCCGATATACATTTGAATATGGTTGCATTTCGATTGACTTAACACGAAAAGGGTCCTTTACTGCACTAACCCTAAACATGCACTATTCTAATTTGAACCTTATTACATGAACGTTAAGGTTGAGTTTGACTTGGGGAAATGTGCAAATGTATAGGGTGATTTTTAAATTTGTACAAATTAATAAATGTATTTGGTTCTTTAAAGCGTAACTATATTTGTTGAATTGTCACCGCCACTTAAAAGGCCACATGTCGCCTTGAGGGCTTTTAACTTTTTTGTTCCACTTTGATTGTTACAATTTTGTTTTGTTTTTTGTTTTTGACATTGACTTTGGCACGTGATTTTTGTATGGTGTTTCAATTGTCAATTAAATGGTTAAAAAAAAAAATGCGTTCTATTTTCAAAATAAAAGAATTATCGCGTCAATTGCATTAGTTTTATGACGATGTTTAAATTTGTGTAAGTTTATGTAAGTATCATTTGCAAAAATGACAAAAATACTGAGTTGGTTGATGTTTTGTACTTCTAAGCTTCAAAGGTAAACATAGTGACGTTGCCATGTTTTTTTAATAAAAAAAATACCATCGATATTTAAATTACCAGAAACAATTAAGGTGCAATTCGCCAAGCACGAAATCCTCGGAACTCGTGCAATGGCTCAACTTTAAAATTTAAAACCAATCTAAATCCAACTTTATTTAAATTTGCGCCGACCGCGGACGTACACGGAACAAAACTTAAAATAATTGGTGCTGCCCTTCTCTACGACAGGGGAAGGAATAATCTTGATCCATTTTAATAGTTACATTGGTTGTTGTAAAAAAAAAATGCGTACAGTAAAGGAAATTGATTCGTAGTCCTTTTGGACTAATAGTGACGTAAATAATCAAAACGTAAGAGACTTTTTATCTTTTTTTAATATTGACATATTCCAAAATGGTTTAGGAAATTCCTTAACTGTATGTGTACATGTAACTGATTTGAAAATATTTGTGATCATTATTTTATGTTAAATTTGTAGTTCATTGGTATCTCGGGTTATAGACCAATTGTTTAAGTCAGTTCAGTGGTATTCCTTTACTTAAACTACAAAAATACTCGTTCAAATGAATGAAAGTATGACAATATGGTCAATTAGGTGTAAAAAAAAGGTGTAAGGGACGCCTTTAGAATTACAAAGAAAGCGTAATATGTCGAAGAATAAAGCATTAGCTTTGATTATTTTAAAATAAATTGAATAGTACCGTAAAATGGGGTGACTTTAGAAACACGGGGCAACTTTGATAAATTTTTTAATCGTCGATTTTGTTAAATTGCTAAGTTATTATTTAGCTCTTTCGCGAAATTATTTTCATATGTCTCATATGAGAGCCCAAAATGTTGAAAGTTGAAGTATTTTCAGATAATATGGATGTAAAAACTTCGAAACAAAAAACCCCTAATTTTTGGCATGCCTCAGGGGTGACTTTGATATTGTGATATAAACACAAGGATAATCAAAGTAGCCCCCATTTTAAGAAACAAGATTTGAGGCTATTTTTTTCTAATAAGCCGTCTACCGTAGTCTGCCTCAAGCTGCTTTAAGTTACTCCAAATAAGATAAAAAAAAGATAAAAGATATTTATTCAGTAAGTAGGCCGCACGGGCACTTTTACACGTCAAGAATCTACCAGCGCTTCCCAAGAGGAGACACTGCTGAGAAGAAACGCCGCAAGAAACTCAGCAGTCAGTCATTTTTTAAACATATTACAATGGTACTACTTAATCTAGCATTATATAAAGCAATAAATATTAAATTCAATATAATATTAAATAACATTAAATAACATGCGTAGATCAGCAGGAAAACATGCCAAAAATGTTATGTGAGAGATAAAGGAAGAAATAGGAGAAAAAAAAAAAAAAACTCACTTACATTTGTTTATAACTTATAACACGGTGCAAGATGACCACATAAAAGTTTCGATACGGTTTCCTACATCAATGTAAGTAGTCGCTAATATGATATTTTTAATAATTTATTTAACGATTAAATGCGGGAGCTACAGAAGGTTTATTTTTAAAATTAATCAATCTAACCCCATTTTACGGACCTAATTAAATAAATTATTAAACAGCAATTGTCAATATAAAAACTAAGCACTCGAAATCTGAATGTATCAAGACTACTAAACCCGGTGATATTTTCCAGGCTAAAGAGTTATACGGTCGTCCGGTAGAAGCGTACAAGTCATTAACTAATACAAATAAATTGGATTTACGGCAAAAAATGGCGGATTCGCCGATGGACGGTAATACCCGCGGGGGACAGTGATGTAGAGTTACAGGGTGTTTTGATATTTATTAAGATTTATTTAGTTCAGTAGTTGGGCCATTCTACTTTTCAGTGTACATTTTTGTTTTCGTCCGATAAAAAGTATACCAAATTATGAATCCGCGAATAAATAAATAACATGAACTTAGAATGTTAAAGCTTAACGGTTTTCAAAAAAAAAAATCTTAAATTACTCAATTATCGCTGAAGAATCTTGGTAACTCAGTGGTAAATTGCACTTTTTCCATAGAAAAGGCGGGGACATCGACGTCCACTGCGTTACTAACTTTATAGTTATTACAAATAACTTTTTATGAATTAGATTAATTCTAAATATAAGCTTATTTACGTCCCTTTTCGAATTTCAAGTTAAAAAACGCACCACTTCACCGTTTTTTAAATAAAAATAGTTTAGTGAGAACGTGGCTAAAAGTTATGTACAACGAAAGGTAGAATGGCCCAGTTACCTACTTAATAATTGAATAATTATTTTAATAGTTTATGTATTCACTTTTACGAAAAAAAAAAGATATTACAATACACTTCAATGTAATTCTAGACAAGATTTTAACGAGTTATATTAATTAAAGATTTTTAAGTTAAAAATAAATAAACCTTGAAGATGGTCTAAAAGATTAAAAAAGGCTGCATTTCCAACTATGATTATCAGCATTCGTTAACATGTTGTTTGATTTTTTAATTATAAAACGTAATTACGTATTCGGAATTTCTACTTTAAATAAAAACTTGTAAAAGAACATATTCACATTCTAGTAATTTAACTAAAAACTCGATTCCAACTAGAACGCACGTACAAATAAAGCTAGTTACACACGAAAAACCCACAGCTCTGTTTCCAAACAATATTCAATTATTTAATTCGAGAAACGTACGTGGGCGAAATAAAGGGAAGCCGGCACTGGCATTTAATTAAGCAGTTATACTGACAGACAATTCTAACCACTGAAAATATTATACACAAGCAACTACGATGCCAATCCATATACAACTCTATGAGGTTACATTTAAGTATGCAAAAGCAATAAGAGTTTAATGTCGTATGTGCCCTTTTATCCAAGAAAGGTAGTATACTGACAGACAATTTTCAGCAGCATTTTCTGGTAAAATAAATCTAAATTCATGTTTAACTTGTTTTTGGAACTCGTGAACAGGATGGAACTAGTCTTATTAGATAGTAATTAGTTTTTAATTTTGTTTGGATTCTGTTGTGTATATTGTTTGAATATGCTTTGTATGACTGCAGTAAATATAATAGTATTAAAATCTGTGACCAACCATAATTTAACAAAGAAGACCTGAGTACAGGTGAAGTTGTTTTGTATCACCTTTTTTTTTAAATGAATACCTTCTTTGTAACCGTATTAAATCCGGTATAATTGATTACTTATTGACTCATTCATTTTCTTACTTGTTTTAATTTATTTTAATAAAATTAATCACCAAACATCACTTTGACACTTCAATACTTAGTGACCAATACCCAGCCAAACAAAAACACTTACAAAGAACAGTTCCCAATAATTATCGAAAAGCATCACCCTGTATCGGAAGGTTCCCAGTGCCAAACTCCAGGCATTTTCCGCAATCTAATTACTCTAAGTGCTTTTCTCTCTTCGCTTATGCTATAAACATTAACGCGATGGCCCAAGTTATAAGCGGATTGTCACAATTATGGAGTCCTCTGCTTGAGCGGTCTTTCATTAGTGTGTAAGTAGTTGTGTGTAGTTTTTTTTTAATAACTAAAATACATTGAAAACTTAGGTTGTTTGTTTAAATTTTCGAATCAATAACACGAAATTTACCATATCTCAAATAACTTTGTCCAGGGAACTTTGTTCCACAGTCATTTTCTACTATGTCCTGGGAAAAATAAAAGTTAATCAAAAAGCGAGACCTAGTCTGGTTTTCTTAACTACTTTTTTGATCAAAACTGGCTTTAAGTGATGACGTAACCAAGTCCAGGGTGGTACACGCTAACCCAGAAAAAAGCCTTTTCACTCTTGCCCTGAAAATACCAGAACTTGGAAGACCTTCCATGTTCTTACAACTTGCACCACAACTCAGCGCGGGTTAAGCACAGTTGGCGCGTTATATAATTCGCACCAGTTCCGAGTGGACAGGGGTCGGTAACATTAGGTGACCGGTTAATTAATTATAATTTGTCTTCGTCAGCTTCAGGGGAGTGTAACCTTTTGTTTCGATGCCAATAGTTCTAATGCTGGAGATGGATTGCACTTACTTTTCGAATAATGGTAGTCTGTCAGTAGGTAACAAAACTAACAAATAAGTGTATTTTAACTAACTTTTGCACACGATTCCTTTCACATCGATTGATTAAGAACAAACAAACAAATACTCTTGTGCATTTTAAATATTAACAAGGAAATTAAAAAGGTAAATTAAGAAAATTTTAGATTTTCACATGACAAGGAAAAATCTTAACTCAGCAGTGGGTGTTATGCCAATGAGTTTTTGTATTGTCAATAGAACAATTTGAAACAAGCAATTCGTTGTAAATCTACACTTCAATGATCTTGTACAAAAACTTACGATAATACAATACACCCCTTATTCGGGCTGTCGTGTAAAAAAAATATGTTTTCTACCATTACGAAACATTTAATAATGAAACTTCTACTATCATTTCCATGTTCAAACAACCTTTTACACAACAATTGTAAACAACACTGCCAAATAACGTTAAAATATCCCTCCCTTGAAACTATTACCAATTGTTATACCATTTGTACTTTGCGAGAGTATTTATTTTCATACAGTCACGCGACGGTCTTCATTTAATTAAGTAACAGATACCGGTGGTTTATTGCGATGCACCTTGTTATTACTGCGTTACATTGATGCATGGTTATGTAATGTGCAGTTGCAATTGGCTTTTAGTGAGCCAGCTACATGTATAATCTTATCGCCATTAATTAATACATTGTTAGAGTAAAGAACATTAAAATGAGCTGGAGTTGGTTTTTTTATAGTATTAAAAAGGCAAACACCCTGTTGATAAGTGTAGGTTTAATGATTTAAAATAACAAAAAGAATGTAGATGGAATAGGAAATCAAAGAAATTGATTTCCAGACCATTTTAAACTATGTCAAAGTATGTATGTATGTATGTAAACACTTTATTGTACAAAAGAAAAACCAGAACAATACAATTAATATAAAAAAAAGTATAAAGATGAAAGGTTGTGCAACGAATAAACAATAAAACTTATGTACTAAAATAAAATAAAAATAAAACAACATTAAAATACCTACATAAGTAGATACAGAAATATGTATAAAAATGAAATATACATACATAAACTACATTTTATGTACCTAATAAACGTAAAGTTATAAGACGTCTCATACGTTTTAATTGATTACGTCACTATGACTTAGTCTAAAATGGTCTAGGAATGAATTTCCTTTACTGTAAATCAATGTTCGACGTTTCAATCTGTCCAGGGAAGTTACCTAATAACAACGAATAAAGATGTACGTTATAATAATAAGTGGAGAGTAAATTAAAACTAAATAATTACAAATTAACTTTCAATTTACTATAGGTACTAATTCTCACTAAAGTTAATAACAGCAATAAAGTTAAGTATAATATTATTTTGAATTGAATAAAATAGAATATTTATGCAGTTGACTGTACTCATGAAGCTTCTGATATCATGGACTAAATAAAATAAATGTTTGGCGTAAGCACCAAAATTGAAATACATATAATATTAATAAAAACAATTGAATAAAACTGCAGCCGACATCATTAATCAAAATATCAAAGATCTCCTCCCCATTTATGTAATAACAGCCTAAACATGGCGTCCTATATAATTATAACAAGAAGCTAATTTTAAAACAATCAGCTAATACATTAATGACACATTCATCTGACCCTAGTACACGACAAACGCTGTATATTATTGCAGCCGTTGAAAAAAATACGTACAAATATATAATTTAATACAACGCAATAGAGGCTACTTTTTATTTCATCATACGCAAACCATTTTTGGTATTATCATAATTCTAACTTGGTGGCCCAGCATCTGTCATTTTGACATATTTGTCACGTGATCATATTTAATTTGAAGCTATTACGTAAATTTGAATGAAGAACTGTAATTATTGAATTAAAAATGTATTTGTCCGAAAAGGTTTGTGATGGCTTTTAGATTAGAACATTTGACGCTTGTGTTTTGTTTAAGTTGAAACGATTGATAAATTATTTTTGTTTGACACGAAACTTTAGTGTCATCGGTAGTGTCAGCTAATAGGATAGTCGGCTTATTTACATACATTTGGTATTACGAATACGTAAAAATCGCGTATGGGCCTACCACAAGAGGTGAACCGACGATCTGGTTAAGAATGTGGAAAACAGATGGATGTTAGTAGCGAGAAATATCGAAGATCCATGATAATGATGAAATTTTCTTCTGGCATAAGTAATTAAAAACCAAACAAAACAAATATCAAGATGTGTTTGTCCAGTTTGTGAAGAAAAATAGCAAGTAATAAGTATGTTTTTTTATTAGTTATGTATATCGACAACGGACAAACAGGCAGACGGCCCACCTAATGGGAAGTGGTCACCGCCGAGTATACACATTTTCAAACGCTGGTGGCGGCGTCACCAATGGCATTGCCAGTCTTGAAGAATTGAATGACACATTTTATTAAACCCCATATTGTAGCGCATTAGGAAAGTCTCGTATGTTGATGATAGAGCTGCAGCATGGTTTCTGCCGATGGATCGAACGTACGAGTATAAGGCTGGTTAATTGAAAATGCACGCGCTAAATGTGTTTTGTTCGCTCTGACGGGACTACTTAAACTCGCCGCTGCGATTTCGCTCGTTCGTCCGCCCGTCCGTTGTTTTTGAAAGAATAACACCCATGATTAAAAAATCTGACAACGTTTTTATTTTTCTATTAGTCCATCAATTTTGGATTGCGTAACAATATTTTCTTTCAAACTGAAACCCGCCAACACCTTTCATTTTCAGTGTTCACCCTGTACAAACACAATTAAGCTCTTGTTCCGATCATCCTGTATTTGTTGGACAAACACCCGTGATCTTTGTCGGGAACGGGAAAATATTATTCCAGGAACTTATTGGACTGTGGAAGTGTTTGGGAGAGTGTTATTAGGGTTTTGTACGGGTTCAAGTGGGCTGATTGGTTTTATTTGAAGATTCAGGATACTAAATGGCTAGTACAGTCTACAGCATAAAAAAGTACCTTGTCACTTTAACGTCGTGTTTGAAATGTCATACAAAACTGTGAAACGATTGAAAGTGACAAGGTACATAAATTATCACCTGAGCGGGTAGATTGGAACTTCTGATTCTTATATCATGGACTTTTACTTATAAATTCTTTATAAGTTACGCGGGATTATTATGACATAGCAATGCAGTTCAATTTACGCTGAGAGAAAAGGATAGAGCTATTATAACTGCTGTAGCTCTGTCCTTTACGCTCGCCGTAAAATGAACTGCAAAGCTATGTCATAATAACCAAGCAGGACAGTATAAGGACTAAACTATAGCAACCAGATAATATAAGTCCAGTTCATAGCTTAGCTTGTTGATTAACGTCTTCAAAACATATGTTTTTCAAATGTTTAGAAATTTTTCTTCGTATTGTAGTCGCGTTTCAAATCCTAATGTCAAATACATTTATTAATTTGAAAAAGAACAAGACTTTAACATTTAAATCGTTCTATTTAAACACCTCCAGCATAATAACACCCTATATTATATCAACTGAAAAACATACTAAACATCTTCATGTCAAAGTTACATTCTATGCATATTCAACTCTTTACTTCGAACTTTTACTAGATATTATTAATAATAAAATATCTATTTCAATTTAACTATTCACTATTACCTAATAACTACCCTAATTGAACAGATGTCCTGACGTGACGAGAATCCTCAGTCGACCAAAGAGCACTAATCCCCCTGTATAGCGATCACTTGTCACCAGGATCCACTCATGCGCAACCAAACTTTGTAAGCGCTTTTTGCTGACCGCTGACATTAATTTTTTTTATAATAAGCTTAACTTTGTGGGACAATAAAATAAAATAAAATAAAAATGCAATTTTTTGAACAATATACAAATAAGTAAAAAATATATAACAGTTGATCTTACAAAGTACCTTTGATATGAAACTCATATACAGTATGTACTAAACTTGCGTCAGTTATATTTTGAGATTGTTTCAACTTTTTTGAGTTTTATTTTTACGTTATTAACCTGTTTTACTTTGAGCCACATTTTTTTTCTTGTTACTAAGCGCTTGAAGCTAAAAAAAAACGTCCGCTTTAAGCGCTTCGTCCACTTCAGTGCAATCGAATAGGAGTGCAGTAAATGATATTCTCGCTCCAGAACACTTCGACAATGCAGTCAGATTGACACTCCAGCAAGTGTAAAGTTGGTGGTGGATTAAAAAAAAGATTAACACTGACGTGTAATTTGTAACAAGTGATTGACAATGACACGTTTGAATAGGGTGAGCGAAATATGTAAGTACGAGTAAGTAATGAAAAAAATTTTTTAGTAACTGTTTTGGTTCTTTAACAAATTGTTCTTTTAAAATTTTTGGTTCAGTAAAATTGGATAATGTCGGGTACCCGTCATTTTTGGACATGTTTTGGATATGCCACAGGCTCTAATTATTTCCATAAAATGACCATTTTTTTGACGTTGTTTCAGTTTTTATAGATTTTTCCTGAAATAATATCTGAGCTTTTGCAAGTTAATTCCTACAGATTTACTGAATTTTTTGGCAAATGTTGATTTCTTTAGGTCTTGTACTTACTTGTAGAATACACCTGTATTCTACAAGTAAGTTATCCCTACTAGTAAACTTTTCACTATAGGGCTTCATGTATAGGTACAAAGCATTTCTTTAAGAACTTCCGAAGCGATTTAATCTTCTAAAAATAAATGTTCAATCTCCATAACACATACACACATAAACACGGTTTCATTCCCAGAGGTAGGCAGAGCTACAGAATTACCAAAAACTCAAAAAAAAAAATGATATTTCTGTGACCACATTTTGCACAATCAGGCGAAGATGTTTACCAGTGTATTAGTGACAGGTTGCAAGCCCATCGCCTAACAATACTACAAGCCTTTAATTCAATTCAATTCAAGACATGGAGTGGCACTATTCTAACCCAGCAACCACACAGGTAATCATATCTCCATAGTCCGTTTTGTTCGAAGAACTAAATTCTTATACACTATAAATAACAATTCAATACCGCACCCAAGTTGATCGCATCAGTCGTTAATGCCAAAGCAAGACATTATTCGCTAACGACCGTTTTCTCGAATCAATCGACGGATTCATGTCTCATGAACGATTAATTTGGAGATTTATGAGTGGTCCAAGGCATGAGCGATCTTACCTTATTCATATATTAGAGATACACCCGTTCGGATAAATATTTACACCCATTTTAGAATATTTTGTGCAACAACCGTTCCACTTACAATCTACTCTAGCTATTCGAATATGAAGGTTTAGTCAAGAGAATTCGGGTAATGCACTTAAGTTATGAAACATGGTGACACGTCGTGACGTTACGATTACAAGTCAACTCACCAAAGCCGCTCTTAAACACAAGCGATAATAAACAATTTGTCACTTAAAGATTCTACTCTTATCAAAGCATCAATTTATGTAGCTCTGTTCTGTTCTTTACCCGTATCTCAGAAACATGACTAGTTTAAGCCAGGGCACTAATTTGTTGTCAGGCGCGCGTTATTAACAGCTCGCCTCTGAATTCATCGACGAATAATAAATAATAGTAGGCACGCTAGTCAAAATAAAGCAGGTACAAGTTTAGCGTAGAAGTACGAACTGCTACTTCGAAGAATTCTGGGATCTTGTTAAATGTTAGGAATGGAATGAAACTAAATTCATAAGTAATTTTTATACAACAATAACAGCATTGAACTTTGATTATAAAGAAATTTCACTAAAAAAAAACATTTGATCATAAAAAAGTAATTTCCTGCGATTTAAATATATGACACAATAAAAGCCATTCCTTGACATTATTAAATTAATTCATGTAACGTTTACAATTTGCTTATGACTTGGCCCCTCTACCTTTGGCATTTAAGTCAAGACGACGCAAACTTAACTGGAAGCGATCTCGGACTCAGGTTATGAGTCAACTGGGCGATGCATGCCGTTAAGATCAGCATAGAATAGGTGTAGTAGAAGCGACATAATAATATGACCGTGACCGTTTTGTGCCAGCTCGGTGTTCGCACTGTTGTGTTCCGGTTTGGAGATAAGACAGCCGGTGAAATTACTAGCATAGAGGCATTCCATCTTAGTCCTTAGGGTTGGCAACGCATTTGCAGTCTTAGGATTGCATTGCAGTCTTGTGAATGCGAATGTCTATGGGTCACATCCACTTTAGTGGGAGATCTTAGGTCCCGCACCTTGCATTTTTGAGACAAAGCAAATCCCTTGAACCAGGTGTTCCTGGGGGTGATCTGAGCTGATTTAGGCCGGGTGCCCAGTGGTACCCCCCCGCAGGTGGGCAGGGGAGGGGGGGGAAAAGTGCATCCGGCGCACCTCACTCTAAATTTAATATCTCCATACATCTAGCAAGTATATCAAGTTTGGTGTCTTTTTCTTATAATTCGAAGACGAGGAATTCATTTCTGGAACAAAAATTTTACCCACCCATACAAAAAAAAAGAGAAATTCAAAAATGAAAAAAAAACTTTATATATTTTTTTCCGACAATTTTATTTTTTCTTAAAAGTATGGTGATTTGCGTCACAAAAAAAATACTAGTAAATAGCCCAGTTATTGTACTATATAAAAAAAATTACTTGTCATACATTATTTGTCTGAAAACTGTGTTTAAAAAAAATATTTTGTGCCGCGCGGCGCACCACGCCCAAATAGGTACACGCTGTTAGATTTAGTATAAGGGACGCATTCAATTTTAAACTTTATTTATTCTACATACACAAGTAGGTAATAAAATAAATACGTCCTGTAATTATAAAAGAAAGGGTAAATAAATTAAAAATTACAATATAACTGAATATGGGATTATTTTATTAGAGATCTTAGGTCCCGATTTCTAAGGGAACCTTGCATTTTTGAGACAAAGCAAATCCCTTGGACCATGTGTTCCTGGGGGTGATCTGAGCTGATTTAGACCGAGTGCCCAGTGGTACCCCCCCGCAGGTGGTCAGGGGAGGGGGGGGAGTGCATCCGGCGCACCTCACCTCACCTCACTCTAAGCTTCATATCTGCATACACCTAGCACCTATGTCAAGTTGGGTGTCTTTTTCTTATAATTCGAGGACGAGGAATTCTTTTCTGAAACTAAACTTTTACTATCCCACACAAAAAAAAAACTTCACTTTTTTTTCAAAAATCCTCTCCTTGCTTAAAATTATGGTGATTCTCCTAAGAAAAAAAATATCCTACTATATAAAAAAATAAACTTGACGTAGGTACATTTTTTTTAATAATTGTGTTTAAAAAAAATTGTATCGCGAGGCGGCCCACGGTACGGTCAGCCATACCATGTTGAGACAACTTTTCGTAGGCAGCCCCCTCTCGGCCATATTGCATAAGTATACAGGGTGATAAATTGAAATGTCACAGTACGGGGAGTTCGGAAACTAAAAGTAAGATAATGTTTTAAGGAACCAAAGCCTTGATTTTGGATAGGACGTAATACTTACTGCAATTAAATATTTCGCCTTGGTATTGGAAAGGGAATCGAACCAAGTACTTTTCCGGAATAAGTATACCTACATCGTTTTATTGCCGTATTTGATGCGTAAAGTGGTAAGCAATGAGTAACATTGGAGCAGCTGTTTCCAAACTGAACAAAATTAAGAGAAATTATGCAAAAAAGGTCAACCGCTGGGTTTGTTTCCCGGTTAGTTACTAACGTACGAGGGCCGGTCCAAAAAAAGTTAGTCAACGGCGTATTATTAATCCTATTGATTTCATTTTATTACAGCTTAAAGGCAAATTTCATTACAAAGTCTTTTGTGTAATGTCACTGACCAGTAACATACAGTTATTTTTTTACAAATTAGAAGAAAAATATGTCTGTTACTTTTTATTCGCAACGATAGAGGTATCGCGGGAAGAATTTCGTGCTATGATATATTACGATTATAAACGAGGGCTAACTTACAAGGATTCTCATGAAAAGTTAACCAGTGCTTTTAGGGCATTATCTCCATCTCTTGCCACTGTCAGTTACTGGTTCCGTGAATTTAAGCATGGGCGGAGCGACGTCAAAGATTATCCTAGACCGGGGCGACCGCCAACGGCAGTCACTCTAGAAAACGTCATCAGGATGGAGTGGCTAATCAAGAAGTCTCGAAATATTACCAAGCGAGAGATTCAGATCGAACTGAAGGTTGGATCCCAGGCAGTTTCAACCATTTTGCATGATCACCTTAAAGTTCGGAAGGTTTCGTCTCGACCACATTCACACCGGAGCAAAAAGATAGACGTGTCGATTGGTGCAAATTTATGCTAAATAAATTCGAAGGAGGCATATCACAACAAGTGACCTACATTGTGACATCTGACGAATCTTGGATATACAGCTAAGACCCATTTACAAAACAACAATCGACAGTATGGGTCTTTGAAGAAGATGATTTACCCACTAAAGTAGTTCGCGGACGAAGCGTCAACAAAAAAATGGTTGCTGTTTTTTTTCGAAGAAGTGGGCCTGTAGCCGTAATTCCACTAGAAGATCGGAAAACGGTTACCATTGGCTTGGCCGTGTCGATTGCCAGTACCATGAATTTTTTGAACAAATCGGGAGTGCAACTGCTACCACCGCTCATTCCCGAAATACCAGAATTTTAAAATACCAGATTCTCAATATACATGATTCTCAAAAAATAACATTTAAATTTCGGTATCGTTGATTATGCTTACCTAATATTTCGAAGCTGGTGATTTGGGAATCTGGTAAAGAGAGTAGTCTGGTATTTTAAAATTCTGGTATTTCGGGAATGAGCGGCTACCACCGACCCTCCCTATAGCCCTGACCTGGCTCCATGTTATTTTTTTTATTCCCCACGGTAAAAAAATCATTACGTGGACGAAAATTTTCGACTGCGGATGAAGCAGTGGACGAATTCAGGGGACTTTTTTGACCTTCCGCAAGAACGGTTTTTTTCCTGTTTTGAAAGTTGGTCTACTCGAATGCATAAGTGCATAGATGTAGCAGGGCAATACTTTGAAAAGTTGTAAATAAAGTTTAATTATATTTCTTTAATTTTTGTTTAACTAAAAAATTTCGGACCGGACCTCGTAGGTATGTTTTATTATTTAAATCCCTAAATGAAGATTTTGCCTTTTAAGGATTACTTTTCCGAATGGAGACCAACGGGACCATAATATCTACTATGTATGTATTAAGGAAGATTTAGAACAAAAAAAAAATGAGTAAAATAATAAAGAGGTACCCACTCATACACGACACGTTCCATTTCAAGGTTTTTAAATTTTTTACTGTTTCGTAAGAACAGTAAAACATATACAAGCACCAAATTGGGTATGATTATATGACAAACCCTGAAGAAAAACCACCAATACTAAAATATACTCAATTGTGAGTTGGGTCGCGTGGATTCGATTCGAAATTGGAATATAATAATATGTAATGTGCGGCGGTACGGAACCCTCGGTGCGCGAGTCCGACTAGCACGCGACCGGTTTTTTTTACAATAAAGGCCTTGGTTTCAACAACATAATAATACCCAGTAACTTATCGTTTCCAATTTGTCCATTGACTGACCCATTCTGATTGCTTGTAAAGTAAAAGTTTTACCTATAGCATAGGATAATCCCATATTCAGTTATAATGTAATCTTTAATTTATTTACCCTTTCTTTTATAATTACAGGACGTATTTATTTTATTACCTATTTGTGTATGTAGAACAAAGTTTAAAATTGAATGCGTCCCTTATACTAAATCTGACAGCGTGTACCTAATTGGGCGTGGTCCGCCGCGCGGCACAAAATATTTTTTTAACACAGTTTTCAGACAAATAATGTATGACAAATATTTTTTTTTATATAGTACGATAACTGGGCTATTTACTAGTATTTTTTTTGTGACGCAAATCACCATACTTTTAAGAAAAAATAAAATTGTCGGAAAAAAATATATAAAGTTTTTTTTTTTTTTGAATTTCTCTTTTTTTTTGTATGGGTGGGTAAAATTTTTGTTCCAGAAATGAATTCCTCGTCCTCGAATTATAAGAAAAAGACACCAAACTTGATATACTTGCTAGATGTATGGAGATATTAAATTTAGAGTGAGGTGCGCCGGATGCACTTTTCCCCCCCCCTCCCCTGCCCACCTGCGGGGGGGTACCACTGGGCACCCGGCCTAAATCAGCTCAGATCACCCCCAGGAACACCTGGTCCAAGGGATTTGCTTTGTCTCAAAAATGCAAGGTTCCCTTAGAAATCGGGACCTAAGATCTCCCACTACTTACCATCAGGTGGCCTTTGTGCTCGTTTGTCTTCTCTATGCCATAAAAAAAAAACTCAATATGTGCATCATGTGCTAGTCTTTGTTCTAGCTCATATTGTTTCTTTATACATAGGTACATAAGCTCACGCCTTTATTCCCAGAGTGGGGTAGGCAGAGCTACAGAATTACTAACAACTCTAAAATTTGTTAATAATTCTGTAACCACATTTTGCACAATTAGGCTAAGATGTTTACCAGTGTATTAGTGACAGGTTGCAAGCCCATCGCCTAATAGTACTACACAGCCTTTATTCCCTTATTTGTCTCTTACGACATCCACGGGACATGGAGTGGCACTGTGCTTTATTGTAACTCATATTCACTTGACTTTGATTTCCATGTAGAAACACGATACGCTGAAAGAAATTGGAATTGAACTCTTCAGGTATAAAAAAAACTTAAAGATTGTCTCTTCTGTCATTCGATTTAAAATACGAGTATGTTACAGTTAAAGTAGTTATGTATGTATGTATGCTTATTTCAATTAGTTAATGGGTTCATTGATTTCTCTCCAGGGCGGCATGCGGTAAGTAAGAGTTGTTTGCAACTTGTTTATCATTTGAATATCATTTTCTTACTAGTTTGAAATGAAAAAGACGGACGCAGCGACAAAACTTATTAAAAGACCAGATAAAAGATAAAAAACATTCATTCAGTGGTTACTAAGAGAAATTAGCATAAGTAAATCATTTTTTTGTATCTTCAAAGAAGACTGATAAGTGCAATTTAAAAAGTCCAACTCGTAACCTAGGTTATCAATTCCAACAAGAATGTCGCGTCTGTTCTTACATATCACATCTTTGTCTTATAAGGAATAAACTTATAATTGAATTTCTGTTAACAGCTCCCCGCTGACTGTTAACTTGGCCGTAACTCGCGTCTTTGTCCAATACAATGTGTGCAGTAATAGTGCAACCAACAAATAATGCGATGCATCTTATGTGGGTTTAGGAGCTGTTCTCTTGCAAACTTTACTTTAGTGAATAGATGAGCCGATTATTGTTAGATGCCTTAATCCACTGGTGTAAAAATGAAAGAAGTTACACTTAAGTTTTGATTGAGATGAATTTATTCTTATAAGATAAGCGTGAATAGAGATGCAAAAGTTTTCATGAGCCCCGTGTGGTTGCCGGGTTTGAATAGTACCACTCCATATCTTCCCGTGGATGTCGTAAGAGACGGCTAAGGGAATAAAGGCGTATAATACTGTTAGGCGATGGGCTTGCAACCTGTCACTAATACACTGGTAAACATCTTAGCCTAAGTGTGCAAATTGTGGGTACAGAATTATCAACAAGTTTTTAGAGTTGTTGGTAATTCTGTAGCTCTGCCTACCCCACTCTGGGAATAAAGGCGTGAGTTTATGTATGTATGTATGTAAGTTTTCATGAGTAATAAACACGGTTATACAACGGTCGCTACGAAAAAAATAATTTTCTTTAGCCTTTTTTTTTTAAACAAAGCATTTTATTCTCAATTTTAATGTTTGTGTAAGCTGTTAACATGCATTTATAGGTTACTTGCTATAAGCTTTTTGGAGTATTCTTTGATGATGTAAGTACCTACCTTCAAAATCATGTGCTACCTAAGTCCATGTCGACCAAACCATGAGAACCGTATGTTTAATTCAGGTTAAAAAATAGCCTAGCCTATTAATTAAGTTATTGTTATTAATCTCGATTTTAATTTATTAATTTCCACAGCAATCTTATCATAAAAAAGTAGAAAACATAACTAAATCACACACACTTACACGTTTAATATTAATTACATTAACATTAATAATTAACAAAAAAAAAACATTAATACTACAAATAACACACAACACATAATAAAACATTAAATTGTACTTCCACTATTCATGCTAAGTCGATTGTAGAAACAGTCGATGAGCTTCAGAAATCCCGTATAAATCAAGCGATGCTTCAAATCTCAAGCTACGGCAGATTTAGGCTGAGGCCCTATGATTAATGAACCTCCTGGATGGTGTGATAGCGGGTAAGACCTGGATATTGATGTGTTATGGGGTTTAGTTACAGTTTGATTTGGTAGTCAGAGAGTTTCAATAGTTTTAAACGAAATTTACTGCAATATGTAATGGACAAAATCTAAGTCCGGCCCTGGCACTGTCTGCATAGGAACAAAGGAATGTCTTATCGGGCCTACGATCATCTATTTTATTTTCGCTTTCTGTAAGCGGGTATGTATGCGTACCCGCAATAAAATGCATAATTCTACAACAGAGTACTTACTATATGCCCTTTTGTTAACGTAGCTAGTAAATATTAATCAGGAACTACAAATGTTATTTACTAATTGCATGCCCACTTTTTTAAATATTCTGTTATAAGCTCATCTCACCTTTTATTTAACTTGTTGTTTGTTGCTTACATTGTTATTATTAATCTTTGTTCACTTAAAACCATAACTTTAAGCTGTCTATGTTTTCTCTGTATAAGTGAAATGTATTATATTTCTTTAGAGAAAAATAAAGTTCTTTAAACATGTAGTGACTAAGATTGAAAAGGGCATGCTTCGATGGTTCGGTCATTTGGAAAGGATGGATGGAAGAAGATTGACGAAAGAGATATACAGATCGAAAGTGAGTGAACGGGGCCGCCCTAGGTGTACTTTTTCGAGTCAAATTGGAGAAATACTCGAAAAGGGCCGAATTTTAAGTACCCGATACCGACGTGCGTGCATGACTCGATGTATGAATATGGAAGAAGCGAAAGAAATTTGTCAAGATCGTAGCAAGTGGAAGGAAGTGGTCTCTGCCTACCCCTTTGAGAAACAGGCGTGAGTTAATGTATGTATGTATGTGGTAACAGTATCAGGCATGAAATTCATTACGATTAATAGTAAATAATTTTAGTACTGTTTGTAGCTCTACGATGGGCTTTTGAAGGTAAAGGTAAAAAAAAATAGGGGCAAATAAAAAAAGATATACTTAGATAAAGATAAAGAGCCATTTATTTGCAACAATACAAAACCACATTGGGTACATAGATATAAAAAATAAGATACAGAGAAACAGTTGCGGAACGGTCCCAACTCAGCATTCGCTAGCCGTAAAGCCAGCACTGGTCTTCCGTTGGAACCGCTTGGTGAAGAGACAGAAAGTGACACACTTAACACAATATAACATTAAATGAAAAACATCAAGGATCAAATTGCAATCATTTGCTCGAGATTATCTCGAACGATCATAAAAATAGGCTTATATTTAGGCCACTCTTTGATGACAAAACCAACAAGGAAAGGTACCCAACTGTCCGGCTCCGATTTGATTTATTTTTATACATGTTAGAGAGTTTAGACTACTCTCTAACATTAATATATAACGGAGACGTATTTTTTTAAGCTGCCCTAACTCAACCTATTTGGAGAAATTGTCCTCCAAAGTACTGAAAAGTGACTAAACCCTCTCTAATAACTTTTTCCTACAGGTTTGATAACACGTTTAAGAACATGAAAAAATAATGAGCACGTGTTTTGTTATATTGAATAAAAATCATATTTTTAAAAAATACCTTTCAAAGTTATATATTTCTCATCGAAGATTACATTACACTTCCTTTATTATTAATTTTAAATATTACTTTGAACGGATGTAAGAAAACACGTGCCGACAGTTGGGTACCTTTTTTTGTAAGTGCTATTTAGTTATAACTGTTACATATAGATGGCGCTATGATGTAGTTTACTGCAATTCATTTTTATATTACCATAAAAGTCAGTCAAAAGTAAAAGTAAAACTAAGTATACTTTTTTATAGTTTATCATATGGATGTGCGTGTTTATACATTAATATCCAATAACAATACCAATAATACCCAATTCCAATAAAATCTTTTTGCGGAAAACACAAAAAACTGAAACCGACTCAGATAAGGAATATTTATATACTTCTTATTCCTGAGACGTTAGTGCGTTATTTTTATTGCGATAATCCTTAAGATTTATTGTGAAATCGTTTGTGATTTATTTGCAAAGTTTGTGGTTAGAATGTGGTCCAATCGGTTTAGAGTAAGTAGATAAGTAAGTAGGAATTGGGGGCAGTAGGAATATGGTTAAGTATGAAAATAAATCATCAAGGTAAAGATAGGATAAAAACGTTTCGCGTACCAACTTAACTATTAATTTTAATAGGAAGTCATGTTTTACTATGGATATTTACGAAATCGTTGCTTTAGACCCTTTTCTGATTGGAAGAATTTGATAATACGTTCACCGTGCCGTTAAAAAAATTGATAATACGCAATGGGCTTTGTCGATTTTATCTAGATATACATTAATTCAAATAGTAAGCTTTTTTTACAAATAAATTGATACATTACATGTTTAAAATGATCTCCTTTTTTTTCTGTAGTCGAATATAAATAATAAAATCTAGTTACACGTTTATAAAAAAAAATTAAAAAAATTAAAATTGTTTATTTCGTGTAACCAAATGACACATTTATGATATAGATGGCGCCGTAATGCACTTTAATGAATTTTGACATCTTCGTTGCGTAATTGTGTAAGTATATATTTGTGAATGAATGGTTTATTATTGGGTGCCAATATATCACATAGTTTTGTTTGTTTACATTTAGTTTACGTAAACAATCAGACTATAGGCACTACCTTGGTATACTCCTACGTTATTTTATTACCTACCCATTATCGTACAATTAGTTCCTATACGTAAACATATCGAAACGCACGTAAGAGCGCCACCACACCGTTGAGACTGCGACAGCGGTATTTCAATTAGACAAGAATGGACGCTGGCTTTAATTGAAATCGTAAATATCGTGTGGAAACGGCTTTGGATGTTTTCGTGGCTTTTGTTTTTCATTTTCGTTGGTAGGGATAAATCGTTTAAGGAACTCCTTCCCCTTTATACGCGGCAATGTACTGCACGTTTTTTGACACAAATTCTACCGTATTCTGTTGATGTCTGATAATGTTTGTATGGATTTTTTTGCAGTACAATGCCGCGTTGAATACGTTAGTAATTTAGTCGAGTAGCGAGTATTTATGTAGTACTCGTAATTAAGTCAAGTAGATGAGTACTCGACAAAACTTTCGTTGTTCAGACACATTTTATTTTTTGTTTGTTTTCCTCAATCACCCAAAGCCAAAGGTTAGCTGGAAGAGATCCCTTTAAGGGATAAGTTCGCCTTTGTACATTCTAATTCTGTAAATATTGAATTTGATTTGAAGTGTTTAAATACATACTTAAATACATTTGGTAACTGAAATACTCGCTTCTTCACTAATTTACTAGTAGTCTGCCTTTAGTGTGGTGAACATCATAATTGGGTTATTAATGTTATTATTCGAGCATTACAACAGCCTCACATTTGTGGACATATTTTTGAAAAATTAGGCGTATTTATTGATGCTGTTTTTGGATATTTGTTAGATGCCTGTTAATCTGCAGCCTCTTCTAAAAAAATGTGACCCAAACGCCCGAATAATGACCCATTTATAACGTATTATTCGCATTCATTTTCGGAGTAAAATGTACGTAATGAAAGTATCGAAATTTAGTTGCAGTAAGGTTCGTTACTTTTGGATTGTAACAACATGGGACACTCATACAAATGGACCTAGTTTCAAACTTACCTCTATACATAATTATGTACTACATACGAGTACAAGTATATTAGAAATACACACTTTAATATAGAAAGAATTCAGTACCGCGATTATAATATTGTTTCAATTATTTTGCAGCGGTTTGAATGTTGTTTTATTTTTTAACCAAGTCGCTACCGCAAAGTATGACTCACCAACGGTGTAGTTTCATAATTCAAGTCGCAGTTCCCGGTAGCTACAAACTCCTTATATGTATGTCGTCGTAATTACGGGCATGGGTAGTGAAGAGAAATTTCATACTTAGATAGTGGTTCCGTGTACCTATAGTATATCTTTTAAAGAAAATCTTAATTTGACAAATTTGGACCAATTTACCCAAGCTTTTAAATACTTTACCCCTTACTTATAAACCTGGAATAAGCTTGGAATAGTTTATGCCAAGCTTTGTCACTTTCTGTCTGATGCAAATGTCACAATTATAGATAAGGACAAAGCATGGCATAAACTTTTCCAAGTTTATTTCTCGTTTATAAGTAAGGGGGTATGTTTTTAGTTCGAACCCCCGCGGTCACCATGTACCAAAGAGTTTTTCTAACTTAAGTGCATTATCCGATGTTCTTACGGTGAAGGATAAACATCGTGAGGAAACCTGCACATTCGACCAGCTGAGTGTGTAAGAGTGTAATTGCACAAAAGATCCTAAGGGTCTAAATGTTTTGGACGACGCGCTGGCCTAGTGGGTAGTGACCCTGCTTACGAAGCTAGCGGTCCTGGGTTCGAATCCCGGTAAGGGCAGATATTTGTGTGATGAGCGCGAATATTTGTTCCTGTGTCATGGATGTTTTCTATGTATTTAAGTATAATATTTCTCTATATAAGTATTTATATCGTTGTCTAGTACCCATAGTACAAGCCTAGAGCTTAGTTTGGGACTAGGTCAGTTGGTGTGAGATTATCCTCTTATATTTACTTATTTATTTATTTATTTTATCCGAAAGGGCCTACCTGTAAGATAAGATAAGATAAGATGTTTAATTTGTACGCTTGCGCAGCTAAGCCGCTGAACTAACTTTAATTTAATTTGATATGGGAATAGCTTTAACCCTGGGGAAGGAAATAGGATACTTTATATTCTGGAATATTAGACAGTTTCCGGGGAACGTAGACTGTATTCCAAGTGAATGAATTCGTAACAATAATTAAACAATGTATATTAGCGGGCCAAGTATGGCTGCGTCCGCATCCGTCACTCTCGTACTCATTTACGTGTCAGAAGGTGACGGATGTCTTATCCAAACTTTATCACGAGATAAATGCAGCCCAATTAAAGCCCCACGAAACATCTCACACAAATTAAGCTAACTCTAAACTAAACTCTAAGGTATGGCAACTATACCTACTAGGTAATTATGTATTCTAAAATTATAAAGAGATTGAGTGCGAATTTTGTGAGTTTCTTTCCAGCGGGTAATTTTCAGAACCGTAAAAATATTACACTATATTATTGGTTCAGTAATTGGCTGACGCAGTTGTCATAGTATAAAACGTACAAACGTGATTGAAAAAGGTTTTTTCATTAAGCCTAACGAACTCTAAAATATACTCAATCAATAAGCTAAATTAACAGAAATTAAACAAGGCATCACATAAATCAGACACCGAATTAATTTGGTATAGTATCACAATTTTTATTAAACAAAGGATTTACAAGCAAGTAAAGGTTGAAAGTTTCATTCACAATTTAAAAACAAATAAATTATGGTGACTAATTTGAACTTTACCGTGGATATACGAATCGATATTTGTTTGACTTATTTATTTTTCTGAATCTGAAAGACATTGTTTATGTGGTTGGTTAGATGACTATCGCAATTACGAAGAAATAATTATAAAAGGTTTTTAGCCTGAATTTACCTAATGTACATATATGTATACATACATACATTAAATCACGCCTGTTTCCCAGAGGGGTAGGCAGAGACCACTTCTTTCCATTTGCTACGATCTTGAAAAATTTATTTCGCTTCTTCCACATTCATACATCGAGTCATGCACGCACGTCGGTTTCGGGTACCTACTTAAGATTCGGCCCTTTTCCAGTATTTCACCGATTTGACTAATGTGTAATTTAATTGCACAAAAATATAAATACAAGAACATAATGTAAACATAACGCTTTAAGACAATAATACCTATATCTACTTACCAGTTACCATGGTCAAATCGTTCTTAACCTGTTATCGCATTGTCAACGTTATAATAGCCCTTATTGACTTGAAAATAATGGCGGCTGACTTCAAAACAATACCGTAACAGTACCCTTACCATGAGTTACGGTTACCGTACTCGAATGCTCTGTCCCTCGCACTCTATAAGCATACTTCACGGTCTGCGAGGGACAGAGGATTCGACTCGCTAGCTTTTCGAATGTGCCGGTTTCATCACGATATTTTTTTAACCGTACCGAAAGTAAAGAACGATGTAATTTTGTACGTTATCTTCGAACGCAGGTTGTTAAAAATGATTAAGATTTATATATCTGTAACTGATAAGTAATAGTTCACTGCAAACTCTAAATTTAAAGATAAAAATACCATTCTGCCGTGATATATCTATAATGCGGTTATCTACCAAATTCTTGTTTTAAAAATCGCAAACATGGATTGATAGAGATTTATTTCTCATTTATATAGCTTTATAAGTAAAAAAGAAAACAAATGTCAGATAACGGCATTATAGATATATCACGGCAGCATTTAAACAGTGACGACATTTTCTTTCCATGTTCACATCAATAGACTAACTGCGTTATCATCAGGGGTGTTATTCTCTCAAAAACTATGGACGGTCGAAACAAGCGAAATCAGCCAGCACAGGCAGCCTTATAGTTCGATCTTATCGACAGAAACCATGCTGCCAAATTGAAAATGCAGGGGCTAAAATGTGTTTTGTTCGCTCTGACGGGACTACGTAAACTGGCCGCTGCGATTTCGCTTGTACGTCCGACCGTCCGTTGTTTTTGAGAGAATAAACCTGTAAAAAATAACAAACAAAACTTAAACATTGACAACCAATAATTATTCCAAACACTTCGTTTGTCTTATTAGTGATGCTAAACGCATATAATTATGTTATATCGAGTCGTTACGTGTTTTCAACGTATTACAGTCAATACACCGTTATAGACGTGTAAATGATAGGGTTAAAGAAATGTTTTTTCATTTCGTAAAAAAGGGTTAAGCATGTTGGAGTGCATTTTTTATGTGTTAATTTTTAGTTATCGTAAGGGTGGTAAAAGAAAAACAAAAGGATGGAATTCTAAGTAAGAAAAAGTTTTAAATTTGTTTTCACAAACTAGATATCAACGTATACATTATTTAAGTAGGTATGTATTTCTCTATACAATAAGTCAATTTATGGTTGTCTAGTGCCCATAGTACAAGCCTAGAGCTTAGTTTGGGACTAGGTCAATTGGTGTGACATAGTTCCCTGGCATATATTATATACCTATTTGTCATAAACATTTGCATTCTCAACACTACAATCACAAAACTATAATCTACACATACATACATAAACTCACGCCTTTATTCCCAGAGTGGGGTAGGCAGAGCTACAGAATTACCAACAACTCTAAAAACTTGTTCATAATTCTGTAACCACATTTTGCACACTTAGGCTAAGATGTTCACCATTGCAGTGTATTAGTGACAGGTTGCAAGCCCATCGCCTAACAGTACTATACGCCTTTATTCCCTTAGCCAACTAACCTATAACCTTAATTATAATCTATACTAATATTATAAAGCTATTGAGTTTGTTTGTTCGCTTGAACGCGCTAATCTCAGGAACTACTGGTCAGATACAAAAAAATTATCGAGGAAGGCTATAAACTATGTAGGTACCAAACTCACATAAGCCGAAGCGAAGCGAGGGCAGGTCGCTAGTCTTAGAATAAAACAGGGCAGGGCTTCTAGAAGGTAAAACTAAATTTTGTTTATGACGTTATTTTATTGTCATTATTTTGTTAGCTCTTATTTACTTCACAGTAATGGCGGCAAAGTTAAAAATAATACCATAACATGTCAAAGGCTAAAGCAAGTATGGTTTTACCTAGTTGAATAGGAGGCCCTAAAGGTACGTTTAAAAGATTACAACTATCAAATTTTCTATTTTAAAATAACCAATAGCCAATACCTAAATACCAGGCTTTGTGTTCGTCACTGGCAACTCGACACGTAGTGATGTGCCATAATATCGACATGTTGAGGCGAGCAAAGGGTGACCGCCGGCGTGTCGTCGCGACAGGGGTGACAGTAGGGTTGCCAACTCATCGTACATTTGTAAGCTTAAATTTTAAAGTGTCTTTATTTACTATTAGGACTTGGAATTATCCTGCTAAGATTTTGCTTTACTACGATGTAAGGTTAATTAAAAAGGCTGTCTTAAAATGTATCTACGGTTGGCAACGCTTGAGAAGTTTTCAAGGTGCTTCATATCTATTAGGCGATATCTTATTGCCACCGGTGGTATTTGGCAAAAAAAAACTGTAGTTGCTGGTGGTTTTGCCAGATAATTATCGTTTCATGGTTGTTTATACTTAGTTGTTGGTAATTAAAAACATTGAGAAATACTTGCTGTGACTTGACTGTTATGGAGATCTTACCATTAAAACCAGTCATAACATTCGCGAGGTTGTAAAACAATTTCTTTTTTAAATCGTGGTCCTCAATTGTAATGTTGAGCTTGCAAAATGTCTATGAGCTATCTTCGTTTGTCTTCTCCACTCCACAAAAAAACAAAAATACAAATTTTATCCAAGTGCGTGACAACCCTAGTCTCCACGTCGGGGAGTAGAAATATTCGCTTCGGTCAACCCTATTGTTCTATAGTCGATATATCACCGTCATATATATCTATCTAATGCCTGCTTATTAGACTGCATTTACCTATTGTGTGTGTTTGTTATTGTGAATATCAGTTGAATGTCAGTTTGTCGTCTTTGAATTTTATGAAGAAGATTATTCATTGAGTGTTTCGCCAGAAGGCAATTTAGTGTAGCATCAATTTACTTATACAGGGTGGAAAGGGACGACGGCCCTTCCGGTAAATTCGAGATTATGCATCTTTAGTACTATATTTTTCTCCAAGAAACTATGCTAATATTTTTAGCCGTTTTCAAGTTACAGCTCGTTAAAGTTTAATACAAAAAACGTGTTTTTTCAACCCTAACAGCTGATAAGGTCAATGATCCTACCCTTGACCTAACTAGTAAACAATAACTTTGAGATGTAATTGATGGATGACATTTAGCAGGTGCATTGACAATATTTTTGTTTTGCAACCTATTTGTTTCATAGACAATTATTACAATGACAATAAGCACGTCACAATTATGTCACACTCTTAAACTAATGCTGCTTCCTTAATAATGCCATTATTTGAGGCTAGAGATTATCTCAATTTGTTACTGTTATAAGCAGAGTGCAACTACAATTATCTCTGAGACTTTGCGTCAATACAGACAGCGATAAAGCGATATCTTCCACCGTATCCATCAGACAGTTGCTAGCAATCGTCCCATAGTCCCCCGAACATCTCAAGACGACCAACGCGGAGGAGGTGTCGTACGACTTGCTGCGGGGCTCGAAGAAAGAGTACTGCGTTATTTTGACCGCAATCCAAAAGCAAGTTCCAGGCACTTGGTACCAACAAGACGGAGCACCAGCTCATTCCGTGATAGAAGTGCGTGAGAAATTAAACACTGAGTTTGGGGACAGATGGATAGGGCGATTTGGGCCACACTGTTGGCCCCCAAGGAGCCCGGACCTCACGGCACTGGACTTTTTTCTGTGGGGCACGATTAAAGACAAAGTGTACAGGACTGAAGGTGAAACTGCCGAGGAAATGAAAGAAAGACTAATTGCTGCCTTCGAACAACTGCGTCGAAAAAATCGTGAAGAAAATACATTATCGAAGGTGCATCGCCATACTCGGGCACGAGCAGCTGCCTGTATTATTAGACGTGGTGGAATATTGGAACATCGGTTGTAGATCCCTAAGATAACAGGTATCCTTTTCTCGTTAGCCTTACAAATGTTGGCATATTTAGGTAGTTAGGTAAATAGGGTTGTCACCAATATTAAACATGACTCATTTTAACTTTTTTGTTTTCTTTATAATAGTTGTTTCTAACCATTGCACATCGAATGTACATCACTTATGTGATACTATATTTTCGGGAACGGCCCTCGTCTCTTTCCACCCTGTATAATAAAGCTAATAGAACAACAAAAATATACAACAAAACATATGGGGAGTGTAAAAAACAAATCACAACGTGGTTAAAAAGCAAAAACTACGAGGAAACAGAACTACTCTTGCAATGACCGTAGCCACATTTGACATACCTATTTAAAACATACCTTAGTAGCAGATTTTTTTTACCCACAACTTTCGCTCACATATACGTTCATGCACATACATTAATACGTAGGTAATGAATTAAGATATAATTTTAAGGAAAAAAAAAGAGGTTAAACACTAAAATGTATGTACAACCTCATCCCAATAAGGGATTTACTTACTCCTGTTCTCACCAATTTTCTTTAGATTAAGTTACATTGTATTATTAACATTATAGTCACCTTGAATGAAAGAGCGAATACCTCCTAACACAAGTGTAAAACTTAAAAGGAGGATTCGACAACTTTTGTAAAAACTTTGTTAATAATAAATGATTTTGATTTTTTGATTTTTTTTACGTGATAGATTAGACGTATTCACAAGAGTTATTTTTTATTTGTTAGTTATGTCATATATTTCTGATTTGAGATGATGTTGTACTTACTAGTAAAGTATTGATTAAGTGGGGAATTTAGACGGCAGTTTATCACCTGACCTATGTTATTATTTATATAAATAAATTTTCTAGCTTTAACACGTAAAAATAATCAAAACCAACAGTTTAGCTATTATATAGTCAAGCCATCGATTAATTAACAAAACATGACACTGCGCCGTTGACAGGGCGCGCGAAAAGATTTAGGCACGAAAGAGCACCTTTTTTATAATGATATAATTTATTTACTTATTTTATTGATAAAGCCGCCAAAAAAAATGCCATTTAAATACTGGTCCGAAATACCCGGTTAAAAAAGTCGGTTACAAAACAAATCATGTACCTATCATAAACAACATTAGTACTGTAATTTTGTTAAATCTGCACCTGTGTTTGACATTCTCAAATAAATTCAAACTAATTTGACGTAAATTACAGCAGTACGTCTAACTGTTTGGTTACACTTCCATCGCAAGATGTCAAAGTTCAGAATGGGGAATACAATGGGGGAATCTGGACATGCACACGAATATTTAAAAACGAAAGGAGTTGAAAATATTTAATTCCAGTCCACTTAGGAATTCTAGGATCTACTCAATGTATAGAAGATACAATTTTTTTTTGATAAAAACACGAAATAATTAAACATTTCGTTCGTTATTATAATTTTTTCCCTTTTTTCTTTAAATTCTGACACCTGTCCAATTTCATTATAACTCCCTCCATTTTTAGAAATTTTAGACAATGTGATACGCAGAAATTGGAAGGAAAAGGTATAAACGAATATAAAATAACTAGAATTTTAGTCATAAACATAATTAAAGTGAAGTATTAATTACTTCCTGTCTTTAATAATGAGTAATCATTTATTAATAATAACTAGTCGCTGATGTAATATTTGATTAGGTTCCCCGAAAAGATGTCAAAGTTCAAATGAGGGAGCTAACCTAGGGTTTACTCCATCACGCGATTTCAAGCTATTGTTTAAACTGATAATTTAAAAGTATTATTCACTGTAATTGCACGGTTTGGTGCACTTTACTTTTTGATTATCTGATGACACCTTAAAAAGGTTATCAATATTAATTAAATATGCAGGAAATGTCATTAGCAATTGTAAAACTCATATCTTCTATCAAAGGAAATTCAAAACAAAAGAAGATTTTACTCACCGTGTCATTGCGAAACTTACCCTATTTACAGATCTTAATGTAATATAATTATATCCTCAAGAAGGTTAGGTATAAAATACTTTCAGTAAATTGAAGAATATCTACATACAATTATGTATGTATGTACAGTAAAGGACAATGATTCCATAATTATTTTGGACTATGTCATAGTTAAAAATCAAACAAAACGTAAGAGACTTCTTTTGATTTTATTTACCTAGTGTCACTTTGACATAGGCCAAAATGGTCTAAGAATCAATTTCCTAAACTGTACCTATATAAACTCTTTATTGTATAAAAACACAGAAATTTAAATACAATAGTAATAAGTTTTTGAAGAAATAGCGATAAACTATGAGGACGAAGTCGCGGCATGTAATGCAAATAATGCAAATGAAGTTGCAAAGCTTTTTACACATCACCAGGTAGTAAAAGCAACTGTTGCTAATAATTTAACAATTACCAATGTCACAAGCATTGCTAATAATGAAACAGACAATGTATTATTTACTGGACATTGTGCCTATTAAACTATTGTCCATCCTAAAACTACAAATGACAAGCACAGGGATGTGCGTATTCTTTTGGAAGAAGGGTTACGATTGGGGTCTCTTACATGTGTATTCTTTATTTATGATCAATTATGTCTTACAAACGGATTTTGTGAATAAAATTATGGATGGTTATTAGTGTTAGTTCTATTATTTACGGACGGACATTAAGATTTAGTTGTCTTGCCTTGTTATTTGAGACTTCTGTTTTGGTCACAATGGAGTCGAATGTTTGTAAAAATATTTAATGAAATAGAGTCCTTGATAATGCATTTTAAATTAAATAGTTACAATATGTCTTTGCCAATTAAGTTCTAACCCCACGCGGAGCAAGATGACATGGTTTAAAAAAAATCAGACAATACAAATAAAAAGTAATTTTGGCATAACAATTAAAGTCATGGTAATATTAAAGTACTTACGTAACAATACGACAAATTATAACAGAAAGAAAATTATCAGTTAACCTAAAAATACAACAAAAAACTAACCCTACTCTGCCGCACTTATAACCCTTCTCCTACTTTGTCCTCGTATCTCAACAACATTGTCAAAAGACACACGTAACGTCTGAAAGAAACCATGTCGCATTTTATAGGACTAGCTTCCCCATAAATTTGCTAGTTTATGGTCTTGAATTAATGCTTTCAGCTCATTACTGGGTATTCTTGGTGAATTTGTTTATGGGTCAACTAAGAATTACGGTGTGAAAGGAAAAGGGTTGACGAGAGGGACCTTTTTGTTCCTTCTGTAATTGATATCCTAAAAACTTCACGTATGAAACAAACTTTCACAGAAACAGAAGACGACATTGGAACAGATGAAGTTCAGTAGAAGAAAATTTTAAAACGTAATTCCAAAGTTATACCGATAAAGCATAACGAAGACCTTTTAAATGCTACTTCCTTTGCATACAACTCTTTATGACATTGTGAACAACACTTAAATTTAATGACCATTCCAACTGAATAGGCAGATAAAAATCAAGAACATTGTCGACATCTCGAACTGGTTCAGCAAAGACAAATTTTCTATTCAAAGCACGCTTATTACCTTGTTTAATAAACATTGCAACATTGTTGATTATCGCTAAACCAGTTTCTAAAACGATTAAACTATAACGTTACAGAGGGTCAGAAGCCCTTAAGGGTACACAGGTGACGATTGCGCAAAAAATCATAACTAACAATACGCAACCAGAAGTACATTTTAATACCCTTGTCTCTATAATAGAAGTAAAAGCAGAAGCAGTTACATTTTTAATGGTCTATAAAGAGTTTAATATTAAAAGTTTCGATGAGAACGTAGGTCATTAATTTGGCGAAATTTTATTTGGTACGGATTCTTAAAGAAATTGGGTTGACGGACAAGTTGTAGTTTTATGACGATGAGAAAATTGCAATCAATGCAAACTTGTATTTTACACCTTGTTGTAGACCATGAAAGATAACGACAGGAATTAAGTGAGAGCCAAAAATCCACGTTCCATTTGACAGAAGTTTTAAACTATCGTGCGTAATTATGTAGCTAATGATTCTGACTAAAAATTGCGTTGTTTATTTTAAAGCATGAAGAAAGCAAACGAGCATTTGCAATCTTACGATGATAAGCTCACAACTGCAAGACACTGTTTGGCGGGAGGTTGAAGGACTGAACTTTTGTAGGACCGAACTCTGCGTGAGGTCCTTCTACTAAGGAACGTCGCCACTACGTTAAAAAAAAAGTATTGCATTCACGCAAATCTCACATCTTAATAATGATGTTGACTCTCAGTCAATTACATTTTAAATTATCAAATGAAGTGACATGCTTTATTCCCTTAATGTGAGGATATTCCATTCATCTATTTTTTTTTCTTAAAATAGCTTAGGGCCAACTTCAAAAGGCATCCGTTACATCATTTGATATCCTATTTCACACCTCTCCAAACATTTATGGTCGCGCATTAACACAGAAGAACAATGGTAGCACATCATTAGTTTTAAAATGGTCAAATAATGACCATGAATAAATAATATACTTAGATAAGGGAAGAATGGGGGTAGCTTTATAACAAAAGATCAGGGGTCGCGCAAGGAGATGCTTTGCCCCTTATTAATTAAACGTGACAAAATCGTCACAAAGCATTTTGATGTGTGAGACAGATAATGTTCTGAAGTGTATTATTGAACCTTTTGTGTGAAATAACACTTTAGTTGAATTGATGATGCATAATTACATGGAAGCTTAAAGATAAATGAGTATAATATTTCTAGTCCAAAAATCGGGTTCACTTTGAGCGACCCGCTTTTATGGCTTACAAAGTACTTAATTCTACCAAAATTATTATATTCTTAATTTAATATTAAACTAGATAGATATGTAAAAATATTGCAACCTGCTACAGTTATTATTCGTACTCATAGAAAAAGTTCATTCCTCGGACTTATTTTTATAACTTAATAATAAACACTTTTTGTAGTATGAAGTAAACATGAACTAAAATGACTGTCACCTACACTTAAACATCTACAATAGCATTTAGTGAAAAATAACTTAATAAAGTCTCCCCATTTGCATATGAGAAATATTAACAACAAAATAATTTTGTACCTGCTAAACGTTCAACAACGACAGCGCAAATAGATAAAAAATCACTTGCAGGAGAAGTGAGGCAGACGTCACATCAATATATTGACTACCAGACCTCATGCAAATGCAAAGAAAAAAAAACGTAAGTTAATCCATTGCCTAGCATTCTACATTCTTTAGGATGACTCACGTCACAATTCATCTTAATCCGTACCCATTTGATCTCCCAAGTTCACGACCTTTCAAATATAAGTAGAAGTAACTCGTATTTTCTAAACATGACAAAAGGACCAAAGCAGACCAAACGCCAGCTTTTTTTTAATGTATTCAAAATATGCATTGTGTGTGGTACCTTTTTATTGGGCTGGGGTTAAACAATGACTTTAGGTGATCCTGATCTCTTTACACACTTTAGATTTAATTCGGTAAAAAATAGACAAAGAGTTAATGACAATAGTAGATGACTGACGGACAATAATTTATTTACGCATCATTAAATTGGTGATAAGATCGTAGTTTGATGAAGTTTTGTTATTAAGATTCTCATGGTTGTAAAGTATGAACAGTTGACGGTTTCAAATAACAAGGGACAGAGTAGTTTTTTGATGGTGGCTGTCGTAGAGATGAATGTGAATACAAATATAACTTTAGTAGTTAGAAGTTTTGTATCAAATATAAGTGTTTTCTTTGAATTCTTTGTTGGACAAGAGCAATTTTCTGAAGGAAGCTCGCCGGACAATGAACGAGAAAACGACAAATTCTAGTTGTTTATTGCTGAGCTTTCTTACATACAGCGTGTTTGTTTCTTCCCCAAATGTACGGGAAGCTCGCAATAAGCTCGCTGAAAAGAATATTATTTACGAGCGAGACAAGCTCGGAGGTAATATTTAGATGAAACAGTCTATTTCTTTGTCGGGCTTGTGGTGCATTTTCTGTGTAGGTATTGGTGTGGGTGGCCAAATAATACTAATGTGTCTATTGATTCAGAAGTGTATGTCACATTTTAACTTTGATGTACTTACTTGTTTTACTTTTGCATGACGAATATATTGCGATAATTTCTTCAATGTTTAACGCAAAAAGTGTCATAGAAATCTTAAATTTAAATAATGAAGAAACGTTTGTTACTAACCTATTCTTGTTAAGTTATATTTAGTGTTAATAATGTACTTACCATTTAATGCAAACAATGCAATCTATTCTTGAATATCTTCGGGCAAATATTATAATCAATAACAAACAGTCCTACTGCAACAAAGATACATTTAAATGATCAAAACTATACGATTCCTACTGCAACATCGTATACTGTGGCTAAAGCAAAATTTTGTACGTGCCCTGGTGAAGACGTCCCCATAAATTTCCCGTGTAAAAGGTCGCTAATGGTATTTGCGATTGTATGTTTACTTCGATATTAAAGTACGGAGAAAAATATTAAATGGATGAGGAAAACGAAGATATTGCAGTTTTAGATGATTTGTAGATAAATTCACAAAGCTTTAGTATCTAATGGCAAATATTAAAAGACGCGATGTGGCACTGTTTGTCAGTAAAAAATGACATAAAACTTGCGGCAGTATATTGTTACTTTTAAATAACTCCATTCTTAGATCATCTTATTACAAATAAAAAACCTTTATGTATAGAAGGTACAGTCAATACTAATTACATAATAATATACTTAATGAAAAACCATGTAATGTTTTTTCCTGGTTTTTATTAATGTTTCCTAGACAGCAAGAAATTGTTGAATTACTGGTCGTCGTATTAGTTAACGTCAATTGTACAAAGTTTTTCGTATCAAAATTTTATTTTTTATTATTAAAACGAGCTGTAAAATCGGTAAATATTTAAATATTGTTTCCTCAAATAACTCGCTGCTGATCGTCGACGAGGAAACATTGGTTGACACGTCATCAGTGTCATCAGTGTCATCACATACAAATTACAAAGTAACCAACCGATTGAATGTCTAACACTATTTATATAGCAACTAATTGACCAATCAGATCGCGGAAAGCAATCATCATCGGCAATTATGGACCGTAATTAATTTGTCTTGATACGCTTACGATAATTAGTTCTGGGACAATGCGCTTGTTAGGGTTTCTAGGTATAATTGTAATTAGGAATATCCTGTGTCAGACTCATCTGTCTGTCAAATGTCTGCAAATAAACATTTCAATAGGTAGCTACCATAATTTAATCAAACAATATGCTTATGGGATTAACTAATAAAAAGAACACATTGTAATTATTATAATTAGAACCAATTCGAGACAGAGGCTAACAGAAGAATACAGCTGGGTTGGGCAGTGTGAAGTGGCATGGTCCGGTTATTTGTGCCGCAGAACCGATAATCGCTGGAGTTATCGTATTCTTGAGTGGAGACCGCGAATCGGCAAACGTAGTGTAGGACGCCCTCAGACTAGGTGGAGCGACAATCTTCGCAAGATGGCTGGCAAGAGCTGGATGAGAGTGCCCACGAACCGTGCTACTAATTGGCGAGCAATGCGAGAGGCCTATGTCCAGCAGGGGACTAATAATAGGCTGATGATGATGACGATGATCAATTATTATAAATTTGAAAATTTAAAAGTTACTTCTTCACGCTAAAACGGCTAAGTAGATTTAGAGGAATTTTTGAAATGATTGCTTTTATTACCTTTACATAACACATCGGCTACGTTTATTTCCTGCGGGCCTGGTATGGCTGCGTCTATATCGCGTGTCAAATGTGAATAAAGCAACCGTCACTCTCGTACTTATTTACGTGTCAGAAGGTGACGGATGCCTTATCCAAACATTGTCACGCAATAAAGGCAGCCATATTAGGGCTCTTGATGTATAATTGCAAATCAACTGATAGTTCAAAATGTTTCTAGTTACTTTACTGCCAAGAAAACTGCAGTTGAAGACAAAAGAAAATAAAGGTTATAAAAGGTCGTAATTAAAAGTCTTTGCCTGAAAAGTAATAAGATATACAAATGGCTCATATTTGTAGTAAATAATATTTAGAAATCTTGTTCAAAATATCAGGCTTCATAATAGTTGCGAGTAATATAATAAACTATCGACTCGCCCTCGCTTCGTTTCTGTTTATGTGAGTATTATATAGCTTTCCTCAATAAATAGGCTATCTAATACTGAAAAAATCTTTCAAATCGGACCAGTAGTTCCTGAGATTAGCGCGTTCAAGCAAACAAACAAACTCTTCAGCTTTATAATATTAGTATAGGTAAAACCAAAATATTTTTCAAGTTTCATTCTAGGAAGATTAGTGCTTTAATATAAGTATACAATCGAAAATTTCGAATGGGATAGCACGACCGCAGTAAAACCAGAAGCGGTTTCATATCAACTTACGTCACACACATTTTTAATAATTATATATTTACGCAGTGCTACGTATTACGGTTAGAAACCCGTGTGGTTGCCGGGTTAGAATACTGCCACTCCGTGTCTTCCTGTGGATGTCGTAAGAGACGGCTAAGGGAATAAAGGCTTGTAGTGCTATTAGGCGATGGGCTTGCTACCTGTCACTAATACACTGGTAAACATCTTAGCCTAAGTGTGCAAAATGTGTTTACAGAATTTATCAACAAGTTTTTAGAGTTGTTGGTAATTCTGTAGCTCTGCCTACCCCACTCTGGGAATAAAGGCGTGAGTTTATGTATGTATGTATGTACGCAGTGCTACGTAAATGGACAATAATTCTACATTAAACCGACACGCCACATCGTCGGTCAAAGTAGAAGGCAATAAGCCAACCGTATCCAACCGCAACACTGTGGCGGTGCATTGCTCCCAAAAATTGAATTAACGGTGACATTGCTTAGCACAGATATAGAGGAAAGTGCTTTGTCATAACTGTTTAAAAGTAAAATAAAGTCGCTAAACACTTATAGAACATTATTTGCAGCAATTGTATAAACAAGCTACATGGTGATGTAATAATAGCTGAACGTAAAATCATCCACCCCAGGCCTTTAGTCATCAGCCTGTATGTTTGATGATCATTTTGTCAAGCACCTATTTGGCTTAAACTTGGACGATGTCAAACAGCATGATCCAACTTGCAATTGATATTTTTAGTGCAGTGTTTTTAGAAAAAAACAGTCGATCAATTACAAAAGATGTTGATAAGTCCAAAAATCTATTTGACACTCATGAGCTTCTCAATTAAAAAGTACATCTACAGCATGATTTTTTACTTATTAAAACTGTTTTTATAAGATTTAATTACCTACCTATAAATGTTGTTTCCAGCAACTTTATACGCACAATGCCCTGCGCAATAAAGTGCATGCTCTGACCATAAAGTCAGTTTAACAGGTTCGACGCCCGGCGTTGACAAATAGTATTCATTTACGACGGATTTTATAACGTATGACTTGGTAATGAAGGAGATTTCTGTTTTTCTTGTAAATTAATAAAAATATCGTTGTCATGAGAGAAATCCAGCGTCTTAACCTTTTTAAAAGCGTTGTATTGGTTCTGATCTTTATCTTCATAGGTAATGCCTACTCACATGAGTCATCATATCAAAGTGTCAGCCATAAAAAAAAATTACTCTCTAAAATACTACTAACACACATAAACATACCTACACCGTTTACTTTTAATTCTTGCTCAAAATACAGTGGGGTTATTATGACGTACTTGTGCAATTCATTTTACGCTGAGAGAAAAGGACAGACTTATGTCACTGCTATTGCTCCGTCCTTTACGCTCACCGTAAAATGAACTGCATAGCCATGTCATAATAACCCCCCAGTTCCTAGTTAACAACGGCCGGGGGCACGTAAATACCTGTAGGCACGTAAATCATAGAGATGGCCGGTTACTGATCTACAGCTGGCTACTAAATAATCGCAAGTTACTTAATAATTTTATAACGCAAAGTGTCACTTGAGTCTTTTAGATTTAAGATGACAGAACTATGTGTACCTACTTTGTGTGTCATGTATACTTTGCGAAAAGATAAAAGGGAAATTTAAAAAAGAACATAACGTCGCCTTAGACATTTTTGCGTCAATTCAGTTAAAAGGTAATTTTTCCCGTACTCAAAATCTGTATAAGTTTCGTCTGATATCGCATAAAAAAAAAAAAATATATATATATCCAATACATACAATGTAAAAATAGCCATTCCAATTTGGTAACATATTCCTAACTTTTAAACGGACAATCTGAAAGTTGGAATCTGCTCAATATCGGTAACATTTCATAAACAACGTCGTAAAACGAGTTTCGTTGCTGACCTGCCGCACGTTACTCCTCTTGGGGTAGTCTTTCGGGCTAGCACTCGGTAGATATAACTTAAAGTCAAGATTTAGGGGGTATAATTCAATATTTTTCCTACTATCCAAAAGGTAGGGTGGTGTTTTTTGGGTGTATGAATAATTATGTGTATTCACGTTTTTTTTGGACCTCCTGTAGGTTAAACGCCTTGACGGATTTTTTAATGCAAAGTTATTATTGGATTAGTATCTTCCTCAGTTCTGATGCTGCTGGGTAGTCAGCTTTATAAAACTTGCCTTTTGTTAAGCTTGTTCTAGTTTCTTGTAAGATTTTGAATCAGACATCTTGCATAATGCGGTATCATATCGTTTTGTTTGACATAGATCAAGACGCTTTCAATTTGAATTATAGCGTCTCATAAAAGTTATCCATCAATATTATCATACTAGCCTCACCAATAATGGTTCAGTGCTTCTAGTGGTTTCCCTTGACCCTTAATTATACTTATTACCTACTTAAAAATACCTATACAATAAGGAAAAGAGGCGTATGCAATTTACGTATTTTTTTCACTAAACAAGGCGTGCTAGTCCTATATCAAACTGAATCACGCTGTATCAGCTTTACTGGCGTAATAAAATATAACAAGTTGACTTGTCGTTAATCCATTGTGTCAGTTTAGGAGGTTCACACACATTGTAGCTACGAAAATATGCTTCGATGCAAAAACTAAATTTTAGGACATTTACTTTGAAAAAAGTGCTTTTAATAAAGGTATTTTTCAAAATTAAATTGTTGCGGTTGAAATCCAGGCTGAGCTACTCGCAAAAAATAAAATGAAAGCCCCATCAATACACTAAATGGTATTTAGTACTTTTGAGTGGCTGCTTCTTTTACAATATCGAAACATTATAGGTACCTACATATTTATCATGTCGTTTGTTAAACCTAGATTTAATATCGTACGTAATAAAACGCTGAATATTTTCATTACGTCCGCCATGACAGCTACTGTTTGAATAAGCAATTTCGCGAACACTGTAAAAGTTTTTAATACTTATTGGACAGAGTGACGGCAACATTGTTGCGAATTTTAGGGATTTTAAAATATTTAGTGCGCACCCTGTATGTTTGTTGTGCTTTTAGTATAATTTAGGACACACTGTATTTTATATCTTTGTTACATTATAGTATAGTTTTTATGTTGATGTGAAATTCTTGCTATTTTGTACGTAGGTAGCGCAATACATTAATTAAAATTAAAAAATATACTTAATTTTGTGCATTTCGCATTTAAATATTTATAGGTAAACATGTAGGGGTTGTTATTAAAGCGAAAATAGTACGAGAGATTTCTGTATCGTAATGGCGGCGGTAATGACTTTCCAATTAAGTGATTAAGTGAATTAAGTGACTTGGTTGCCTTCTCTATATAAAATGTGCACAGACACACAATCATACCACGGAGATTACTATCAGAGGCCATAATAATTATAATGAACTAACTGTACAGTCACTAGCAATAAATACAATAAATATTATGGGGCAACATGACCTAAATTGACCTAGTCCCAAAGCTCTACGCTTGTATAGTCACAGTAAGAAAAGTTTTTTTGACTCTATTTTAACGCTGTTATGGTACAAAAGTGACGAACCTTTTCTTACCATGACTATACTATGGGTACTAGGGAAAAATATATACTTAAATGCATTGAAAACATCAAAAACTCAGAAAAAAATACTCCCGCTTATTACACAAATATCTGCCCTTACTGGGATTTGAACCCGGGACCGCTAGCTTGGACCTAGGACCAAGAATTTATAATTCTACTAGCAACCCGCCCTCGCTTCGCTTCGGTTTATGTGAGTATGATATAGCCTATAACCTTCCTCGATAAATGGGCTATCTAACATTGAAAGAATTTTTCAAATCGAATTAGTAGTTCCTGAGATTAGCACGGTCAAGCAAACAAACAAACTCTTCAGCTTTATAACATTAGTATAGATTATTGATGTTTGCTAGTGACTGTCCCTAGGCAAATACAATAGAAGAAGGACTTTTTACACGTACACGTGTTTTAAAACCTAAAAAGATCGTGATTAGGATAAGATAGAAATAGCAAATGAAGCGAAGATTTTTTACAATAATAACGTTAAAAATAGCTTAGCTTTTTTATTTTCCAGGACACCATTAGTTATCTATTTCCAAGATAATGCATTCTGCTTTTAATCAAAACATTATACTAATACGCGAATAGCGTGGCAACGTTTATAGCGGTAATAAAATAAAAAAGAAGCATATCAGCCTGTTTATTGTCATTACAAAACCGACCATAAAACCCTTATTTTAAGGTAAACATTGTAAGCATTAAAATAAGGTACTTATGAGGTTTATAAAAGTAGTGTACGAAATAATACCACGCCCATGATTTAACCGTGTAAACGTACCAATAAAATGTTTGGACCAATGTTTGATAACAAATCAGTGCCAGGCTTATAAAATTACATACAAAAAGGACACGATATCGAGTTTGTAGTAGTGAATGGATTAAACTGGCTATTGGATAAAATGTTTGTTGTAATATTTGTGATTGTAAAATATTGGAAAGCGCATTAGGCTAAGTGACGTTCAAAACAATTGATTTACTTTTATTATGGACGATTTGCTTAACTTTTGATATTAGCTATTGGCAGAGTGCAAAGCGGGTGGAGGGGGTAGCCTAAACGATCACAGCGCTCGCTACGGCTAAAATTGTCATTTTTGTCGCCGACTTGAGCTGTCAAATCCATATTGCAGTAAACATTTTCTAATCGTTTTTGAGATAAAAATATGGTCCTGGTAAGATGTGTTGTTGTGAATTGTAATAACACCGAGAAGAATAGCGACTGTAAATTTTACCAATATCCAAGACCATGGTGGAAACGAGACCAAAGAAATAAGTGGATATTTGCCGTAAACGAAACCCCGTTTTAGTCACGAGTAGGCTCATTTCTCACTGAAAACAACAATTTTAATATTATTGGCAATAATGTTACCGACTACCATTGTCCAAAATTGTGTAATATAGTAAAATAACACAAGTTATTATTATTATTATTATTATTTTTAATATTTTTCACAATATTTACTTACTTCTTGTTTGACAGCGGTGAAAATATTGTCCATAATGGCCGCCTAACACGTGGCGCTGTCGTCGCGCTCGGTCCCAATAAAAATATTGGATGGGAATAACCTCGTCCAATTGAAAACTAACCTAAATCACTGATCCCTTAGGACAATGAAAGTAAAGAAAGCTTTTGACGTAGAGACCTCGTCATGTTGTTCTGACCGTCATTATTTTTAGTTTAGGGTTTATCGACCTTATATTTGCAATAAATTGACTTTATTTTAAGAATTTATAATTTATTACTTTATTACCATATTATTACTTGATGTAAGTTATACTTTTAAGTATTATTATGTTTTTATGATTGAAAATGGTCCGGTCCGAAGCGTTGGTAGATTCACTCTTAACTACAGTGTGTTACCAGCACCCAGGCTTTTTTTAAAGTAGGTTAAATAAATCTGTAACGTAACTATGACATTAATTTAATTAATAAACAACTTTCAGGCTTTGGTAACTTTCTAACAAAATTTTAATTGCCAGCAATGTAAAGCACAGCAATTTGACAAGTGTAAATGACAGTCGACGGATACTTTGATTATTATGATCTGCCCCCGTACCACGACGTGCCTTGTACCAAGCAACAGCGATACCTACTGATAACGATGAACACGCAGCACATGCACTACCTACATTGAAAATGGACAGTATCTAAGAAAATTAATTGTGAAGTTATTTTAATTATTTTTTAATTGATAATACTTGCAAACAATTGTTAAAGCAACGTATTATCGGCAGTTTTAATAAATGCCCGCATGCCGGTAACACACTGTATACCTATATTACCGACATGTAAAAAAGCCCTCTTGTAGCTTACTCTTATTTACTGAATAAATATTTCAAATTTAGAATTATCGAAAATAGGTAAAAAAGGGTACGGTGTGGAGGACTCGACGCTAACATAACCTCTGATTATTCAAATTTATTTAAATTCCTGAACGGTGTCGCTAGGTAAACCGATGTAGTATTTATGTAAAGTGAAAGAAATAAGTGTAATAAGGTTGTTATATGAGATGTCACAGGCATCATAGAATAATCAAAGTTTAAGTTAAAGTTAAGTTAAGTTAAAGGGCCGTATTAATAAACTCATCTTGGCTGAGAGGCAACAATTTACGTCCAAGTTAACGTCAAACCATAGAACACTATAATTTTGACCCATTTCGAGACAAGCATTAAAGTTGAGATTAGTTTATTAATACGGCCCGAAGAGTGATTTCTTTAGTCATACAAAAAGGAAGTATTTTTCCATTTACGAATGTTTACACTTATATTTTGCTAAGCGTCAGTGAAAATACAAACTTTTTATTCGCATTAATAATAATCTACAGTATAGTGGATGACTTTATCAAATGAAAAGTTTACTAATTTTGTACCTATTATTTTCATGGCACGAACAAAGTAATAAACCCTAACTGCTTACTCATCTAATTAGTAATTACATTAAATTAAAAGGGAAATATAAACTTGATTTAAACTCCTGTAACAATGGACCATAAATGTAAGCGATTATTTTATTTCGCTCGCAAGTGGACGTGCTTTGACCTATATTATGTCACGAACTGCAACTTTAACGATCCGTTTCTCACTTATTTTTACTAGAGAATGGAGTGGAGTCGAATATATGTCACTGTATAAATAAAGTGGAAAATTTCTTGGTAGGTTGATAGCACCAGTGATGGACGTCTTAACTTTTAATTCAAAGGTTATAAGGTCATAAATTTATCTATAGGTACTAAAATTGCATTACAACAATAATATAGCGTACATAAAGAAAAAATATAAATAGCTCATAATATAGTAAAACTGGATGATAACAGTATTAAAATTAAAATTGGGTTAATATAAAATTAATGTGTGTAATTGTATGTTATTTGTAATTTAATAATTAATTTTCTTATCTGATAATGTTAATTCAGGCGACGCATGCCATATCCACTTATCGCATTACCTTTACCCTTGGTATAATATCGATGCATAGCAACCTACCGTACTGAATGAAACATGAAAGTACCCACATGGTTAATTTAGGTGGGTTGTTATTCATCTTATAGAATGTAAGCACGTACGTTTAATCGTAACTCAAAAAAATGTATATTGTGTTCTCATGTTAGTGATTTATGTAAATTCTTATGAGAATAAAGATTCTTTAACCATAACCATAAATTCTTTGTAGCTAAACAAATGAATAACTCTTATCGTCTGTAATATAAGAATCAAGTGTCCATCATTGATGCTTGTCCATTACTGATTCCATCATCCTAGACAATTTTTAAAACAGAGGTCCTAGTCAAGCTAAGTCAGCGATTTAAGAAAATCGACAAAATGTATAGGACTTGCATAGTAAGCTGATGACAGATTGCGTCAACTGTTTATGTCAACTCCATGGATTTCCCTAGGAATCGCTAATAACGTTTGTCCTAACGCATCGTTTGTCCGAATTATCATTTGTCCTAAACGAATTTTCAGGTGAGCGAGACGACTTTTCCATACACATCTCGTACCAAATTATCATTTTATCAACACTACTAATCCATTGACGGGGTGCAGACTCGTGGTCACCCCAGTTTGTCACCCCAGTGCCTTTCGACGGAGCCATGCATAGGGCTCCTATTTCTGAGCGATTTGCCCTTCGGGCATCTTAAGATACCTAACGAACCTAACCTACCTACTTTTGCGGAATAAAAATTATTTCTGACGAATAACCGACTAAAGCGAATAGCACTGGGCTGCCGTCATACCAAAGAAGGCGGCAAAGTGACTTTAACGGCTTTTTAGTTTTTTGATACAGGCATACTCAGCAAAAAAAACTGCGTCGAACGGTATTGATTTTTTTTTTCTAGCACAGTTAGTTCTCGGGATGCACAGTAGTTAAACGACACGTATTTTGCTTTTTGTTAGTATTTTATAATCTAAAAAGCCATTAATGGTATTTAATACGCTAAAAAGACGTTATATATCATTAGCTGCTTTATAACATGCTTAAAATATAACACTTTTCTAAGCTAAAAAGCGCTTATCGACTATTTATACGCTAAAACGCGGTTAAGGTCTTGTAACGAAGTTTTAACGAATGATCATAGCCGAAAATAAAAACTTATTTATAGTCTAAAAGGCGGAACTCTTTAAATTATACTCTATAATTTCGTTATGGGAGCTTAGCCGCCTTCTTCCCTATAACACTAAATTATATTACTTCATACATACTAGTCAATAAAGCGGTGACTGCCTTTTTACTTCAGTATCAAAGGATTATTTTTTTGTTCAATATTATTTTTAAGGCAGCTAAGTAGCAATGCTAAGTTAAAAAGCGGCTAGGTTTTCGCACTGCGCGTAACCCCCCACCACCGCCCCACCGCCCGCAAGTCACCGGACGACGCCCGGAGTGTTTAGTGCGCGCGGCGCTTTGCCCTTGGGTTGACGGGAGCGTGAGCTGCGCGGGAGCACGCGCACTGATTGTCGACGCCCGTAAAACACCAAGGTGAGTGTAGACACAAAAGTATGATAGTATTTTATAAAACAGACATTCTTTCATCAATATAAACTGAAATTAGTATGAACTTAAGTAATAAAAGTGTTGGTTTATAATACTTCGATGCAGTAGGTACCTATTTCTATCAATCGCGCAAAATTTTGAATATGTAGCCGTCTGTTTGGGAAACGTTTAAACATTTTTTAATGTGACGAGTAGCTTTGAGGTATTTTATGCTATTTTTCAATATTTTGTGCAGTATTTTTCGTGTGAACCCGGGTCCCGGGTCCAGATAACGGTATGGGCATATTATTTGAGTCATGATTACAAATACCTACTTAATCCTGAGTCGTAGATATTTTCTGTGTATTTGAGTATGTATTTCTCTATTATAGTTACGTATGTTTATAGTTATCTAGTAGTGTGTGTCGTGTTGTGTCGTGTTGGTGTCGTGTGACGTGTAGTACCCAGACTTAGTACCTACAAGCCTAGAGCTTGGTTTGGGAATAGGTCATTTTGTGTAAGATTGTTCGTAATATTTATTTATTTATTTCAGCTAAACAAAATGCAGCAACACCGTAGTAAAAAAATATTACAGATGTGTTGTAATAATGAGCCAGAACCTTCTACTTCGAATATAAGACCTACACCTCTACCGAAAAATAACGTCACATCTTCAAATGCGTCGCGTAATCTGGTACCATTTTCTGTGCGTGACCCGGATATATGGAAACAACCATATTCATTAAATTTGGCTGTATTTGACAACTTCAATGAACACCGAAATACATTGGATACTTTCGACGAAGCCAATTTAGACGAAGTAATTAATCAATTGACTTTACCCTCAAAAGACACAACTAAAAAACTGGTCACGCGACCATCTTTCGTTTACTACAAAAACGCATTGTCGTCATCCGAGTCCGATTGTGACTTCTCTCCCGATGATGAGGTTAATGACAAAGATTATAGCCCACCTAAGAAGAAGGTGTCACGCCGTCTATCTCTTTTAGAAGAAATCCTATCATACTCGATTGATATACATATCGAACCGGAAGTAAATTCGTCAGAAGTTGCTGTGCCTGTATGTGATCTGGATATTACTCCAAATGAAAAAGAAACAACATCTCCGCTTTTAGAACAGGCTTGCAGTTCCAGTCAAATACCACAAGTACCGCAACACAATTCAACCCCTGCGACGCCAACTGCCACAGAGTCGAATGATACAAACCCGGTACGAAAAAGAAAGAAGTACACCAGTAAGCTGTCAGAAAGAATACAAAATAAAAAAAACGAGATGAGACTTAAATATTTGGTAAAGGATCCTTGCGACATTACCTGTACTAAAAAGTGCACGACATTAATATCGCAAGCAAAAAGAGAAGAAATAAATGATCTATATTGGCAACTAGAGTGGCGTGAAAGACGTATTTTCATTCAAAAAAGCACGCACGTTATAACACCTAAGCGCAGAGTGACTACAGCTCCAGTAAGAAATGCGAGAAGAGGCTTCCATTTCAAAACAGATGACGGTAAGCCTATACAGGTATGCAAAATATTTTTTCTTACCACTCTCGGGTTTAAAAAGTCAAATGACAAGGTTCTATATAACAGTTTTAATGAAGAAGACTGGGACAACGAAGATAAACGAGGGAAGCATAGAAAGACAAAAAAGTTTGACAGAGCGATTTTGACCACCCATATTGAATCGTATCACCCTAAAATCTCTCACTATCGCAGGGAACACGCTCCAAATAGGCGTTACTTACCTAGTGACATCCCAACTAACAATTTAACGTCGTTCAAAAGTTTAGCAAACGTTATCTTAATACCTTTGATCGTAATAGCTAAGTCATACTAATGTTTTAATAACGTTTACTAAACGCGAAAATGGCCCCAGTTATACGACCTACTTTGTCGTATAGTGGTCATACAGAAGTCACAAGCCGTCTTCGTTAACGTCATTCAAAAGTCATATAAACGTTATGGAATTACCACTTTTGTTGTATTGTGGTCGTACAGGTGTTTTTGAATGACTAAAACGTTTTATTTGAGTCAAGGAACACAACACCTGTAAGACTTCTTATTCATTTTTCTTGTCAGTGGCACTTTGTGATTGTGTTTCGAGATTTGAGTGCAAAATAAATAGTTACAAGGAAATAAAAGGGGAATGTTATTTAACTTTCATATTTTACTAACTTTATCTGTCTCTTATGCCGTTTAGTTCGACTGGGAATTGAAGTTTTGTGATAATATACCTATGTAAATACTATTCAGATTTTCATGCCCCCTCGTAATTTTGTGTTTAAATCATTATATTTTTATCAATAAAAATATGTTTGTATCTAAAAATGTAGGAAATTGTTGCTTTTGTCGTACACTTATCTCTTTACGACGTTGTAAAAACATAAAGTCATATTAAGGTTATTTTAAAACCATGCAATACGCCATGACAGCTAGCTATTAGGGTAGGTAGGGTTTTTTGATAACAGGAAATCCCTATTAACTAACTTCCTTTTGAAAGTTCCACTACGTTTTAGTTTTCTCCACGTATTTTTTGCTTCCATTTTTCGTAGTTTCTATACAGCGTTCCGTAAAATAATGGCGGCCTAGACGTTTTAAAGTCAAAACCTGACTAAAATGCGACTACAGGTTAGATTAAAGTCAGGAAATGACATTAAACGGCCATCATGCAAATAAACGTTATATTTAAGTTTTAAATAAACAACTAAGTCATTTAAGAGTCGCTTATTAACCGCAGAAAAACAAGATAGTGGTTGTTTTATAAACGTCACTGTAAAAACGTCTATACAATGCTACGTTATATAAATGTCATATAAAGGTTTTTCAAACACCTAATTTGGTCAGTTCAAATCGTTTAATGGACTATAACGTTAGTATGACAATTGCGTTGTCGTGCAAACGTTTAAGCTAAGACTGTAATAAAACGTCGTATAGTTTAGTCTTACCGACGTTGCTAAGACCAGTGTATTATGACATATTCGTCGCACGACTAATAGGTTAAATTAAAGACGTCTATAGGACCTAGTAGTCATCTCATTACCAGTATAAGACTGCTATCCAACTTTATGTCGTACAAGTCAAGACTTATGCGACGTTTTTGTTTGTTGGGATCATAATAAAAGATATGCACCAAGATTTTTTGAATAAACACCCTGACATTGAACTGTCCTATGACCTGTACTGCAAACATCTTAAATCGTTAAACATTTCTTTTGCAAGGTTGGGTAATGAGGAATGCGAGGTATGTGAGGCTTTTGATATACACTGCAATGAATTTAAACATAGCAAAGATAACATCACGGAGGACTGTTTGGTTTGCAATAACTGGGTTAAACATAATACAAAGTACAGACAGGCTAGAGATTTATATGAACAACACAAACAAGAAAAACAGAACGATGATCATATTTACTTCAGCGCTGACTTACAAAAAGTCGTAATGCTCCCGCGCATGGATTCTTTCAAAGAAATTGTATTTGCCCAAAGATTGGTTGCATATAACCAAACATTTGCCCCGCTCGGGAAAAAAACACCAGTAAAAACTTTTTCAGCTCTGTGGCATGACGCGATAGCAGGTCGGAAGCAAGAGGAGATAATGAGTGCGTTTTACGCATTTTTATTGTTTTACCGAGATGTTAAAAATATCACTATCTGGTTGGATAATTGCACGGGGCAAAATAAGAATTGGCTACTTTTTTCGATGCTAGTATACTTAGTCAATAGTGACGAGATAAATGCTCAAACCATAACTTTATATTATTTCGAAAGGGGCCATACGTTCATGAGTAGCGATAGTTTTCATCATCAGGTCGAATTAGGTATGAAAAAAAAAGGCAAAGTATATGATTTCCCCGATTTCGTCAATATAGTAGCAGCGGCAAATTCTGGTAAAGTTAATGTAAAAGAAATGACTATTTCAAATTTTATAAACATGGTGAATCATACTTCAACCAGAAGGATTCAATCTGCAACTCCTCGTGTCTATATAAATCCTATCACCATGGTTTCTTTCAAGAGAAACAGCTCCGATTTATTCTATAAAAATAACTTTGACGAGGAGGAGCACCAATTTTGTTTCATGAAAGATGCTTTCCTAAAAAATCGTGGGAGTTTAATGCCAATCATTTCATTCCGTAACATTCCAAGGGGGATATTAAAAGAGAAAAAAGACAACTTGTTAAAAAAGTTATCTCACCTATTGCCACCTCATAAGCTTGCGTTTTGGAGACATTTAGCGATAGCGAATGAATAAAGTAGTAAAGCAGTAAGACAGACGTTAATTTATAAGCTAATAATAAATGATTAAGACTGATTGAAAACTGCGGACTGAATTAATTAGGTATTTATGGTGCCATTTTAAACGTAAGAATATTTTATAACTTGACTTAATGTTCCTATGCTTGATCTCATATCATAATACATTACAACGTTAAGCAAAATTAAAACTTTGATTTTATTAATAATAAGTGTATGACAAAGTCCTTCAGTAAGGTAGCGACAGTAATAATGTTTTAGGTAGCTTCGTACTTAAAATTAAGGATTTATATTTTTTGTTTTTTTATTTAAAAGACTGAACCCAGTTCAATTAGAATAATTTTGTTTGAAAATGCCAATTGTTCTGTTTTATTATGTTTCAAAGATTAAAATTTTGTTCTTTTTATAAAATACGCCTTTTGATTTCTAGTCATTACTTCTTCTGAAACCGCATCCCTCTCCATAATTGTATTCCTATAATAACCTAAAATGCCGTTATTTACAGGTCGAAGCACACATTACGGCTTTTTTATGTATTGAAAGTAAATTTTTACCTTGCTTTATTAATTTGGTGTAAAAAGTTAAAAAATAACTAAGCTTTAAAACGGTTATGGTACTTTAACTTTATTTCATTTACAACTTAACGTCCATTTCCTATAAGCTATAATAGACATTACAGCGGCTATCCGTAATAACGATTTTCTAGTGTATTACCCGCACCTAACTTTTATTTAAAATAATTATACTACGAAAGTTATGTAGAATACTAAGCTTAAAAGTCGCTGGTGTTCAGCCAACGGCCTTTTAACTTATTATTACTAGTACGATAATATTTCCAAATTCTAAGCTATAACATAAAACCCTCTAAAATTAACACTATTTATAATTATTGTACTATAAACATATATAAATATAAAAACGTGTTTTTTTATCTAAATTTTAATGTAAACAGAATTTTGGTAAGTCAACTTATGCCTAAGATAAAGGCATTTGAAATATTTAAAAGTTTTTGCCGTTTTTCTTGAAAGTTACTTTTGTCACTTTGCCGCCTTCTTTGGTATGACGGCAGTGGGGTGACAAACTGGTGTGACCACGAGTCATCCGCTCATTGACGGTGTCCTTTTGTGTACAGCGGCAGTTATGGCCTTTATTATTTTTTGGCAATATGGGTGCAGACCCACCGTACCACTAAACCGTAGCACTGACCAAAATTAGTATCATAAATATGAGGTAGGTTTAGGTTTTGTTAGTTCTTCAGCAGGCCCGGAGGGCCAAACTACCCAGAAATAGGAGCTCTGCGATAGCAGAGCTCCGTCGACTCTATTAAATTCTATTTTAATAGAAATAATTGGTCATAGTACCACCGGTGGTACGGTTTAGGGGTACGGTGGGTCTGGAAGGCTTCAATTCATATGCAATTGAACTTACTACGTAACAAAAATCATCAGCGTCAACTCTATCCCACTTATGTTGACCAACTCATTGCAATGAGGTCCCCCATGATGATACTGAGGTCATTGACCGCAGTTTCATCAGGTAGCTGGTGAGTCAGCGACGACGGTGAGTCAGCTACACTAATAGGATGGAGTGGACGTTGATCAATACTAAAAACTATTTTTGGACCGATAATAATATTCAAAAATAAATAAAATATTTAATTACACAGGAAACATCCACACATGGGTTAAAAACAAAATATTCGTCCTCACAGAAATGTTAGGATTCGAACCCGGAACTGCTTTCTTCGTAGACAAGATTTTACCCATACATAAAGTGTGTTATTATTATTACTTCAACCAAATGAGACAGAAGGTCAATGTCGTGTCGTATCAAGAGGTGAAAAAGCTAGCACAGAGTAGAGAAATGTGGCAATTACTTCACCGACAAGAGCCTAGCTCGTAAATTTAATGATGATGAAAGTGTGTTCCTACAGCCAGCAGCAGAAGTACCTAGGTACGCAACCAAATAGGTCAAAATGATCTGCACTCGACTTTATTGTCAAGAGAATACATCGTGTCTAGATCATTTTGAGCATGTTATTCTGACTGACTGTAACTCATGTGACAATACAAAGCCAATTTAAAAAATATTAAAACTTTATTACTTTTATTAAATTACCATTTTTACAATACATAATGCCATACACATGGCGTATGGCAGGCGTATGGCGTACGGCCGTCGCAGGTAGACGTCTTCTTCATGGAACCTTTCTGTAAAAAAAAACAAAAATATGGCATGAGGAAATCGAACGAACACACGTGTCACCTGATGGTTAGTATCTATGACCCAAAGACATTTGCATTCTCAAGACTTCAATTCCAAGACTGTAAATTCATTGGCAACCAATTATCCCCACACGGAACACAACAATGGGAACACTGCTGCTGGACGGTAGGTTAAAGAACAACGTGGTGGTAGCGGTACCTTATGCAGGGTCCGTTTGGAACGCTACCACCTTCCTTCTCAATAACCCTCACTCATTCATAAACTACATACATACATAGTATACATTAAATCACGCCTGTTTCCCAGAGGGGTAGGCAGAGACCACTTCTTTCCATTTGCTATCTCATGCTCATCTTGACAAATTTCTTTCGCTTCTTCCACATTCATACATCGAGTCATGCACGCACGTCAGTTTAAACTAAAAACAACTAATAGAATAACTAAACATACACACAATATAAACTCACGCCTTCATTCTTTGAGTGGGGTAGGCAGAGCTACGGAATCACTAACCACTCTTTTTTTTTGATAAATTATGCAACCATATTTTGCATAATAATGTTTACCAGTTGAGTGTAGTAGTGACAGGCTGCAAGGCCTTTGCTTAACCGTACTACAAGCCTGTAATTGCATCGTTTGCCATCTCATAACAAAGAGACTAACTGATTCAATTTTACAAAATGATACTGTTCTTTTTTTTCGCAAATGGATGTCATCAACACAACAAACCGTTTTTTCAACGCAAATCTAGCCAATATCAAACGCTTTGTTATAAAACAATCATCGGAAAGAAACCTTTGAAACGCAAAACCAATTGTACCCGCCGGCCATTGTTTGGACATCGAAAACATACATTTTTAAAACAACAAAAGCACCGGCCGATGACAATTTCAAAACCAATGTAATTGACACCCCTACTTTTATTTTTTAAACCATAGAACTTCAAAGTCGGCTAGCGGCTGTATGACTCACACAAGATTGAAACGTTTTAAAACATGTAAGTGACGATCCGACAAACACATTTAAAGAAACACTTGGAAAAAATATTCAACTCTAAATTTAAAAGAATAAAAAAAAAATCGAGCGCAAATTCAATTTTGTAAGACACTGTGGGTGGCAGAACTTTCTGAAACTACAGAGGCGGTACGTTTGCAAACTAAACGATTTGAAATAATAAAGAATAGGGCGTCCGTTTACACAAATAAAGCGACAAAAACTGCGCGTGATTGTATAGAAGCGACAGTAGGTGACCTTTTAGACGCGGCTAAATGGCAAGGAAGTCTCCTGTGGCGAGGGAAAATAACGTCTTTACTGTTTGACCGTGGCAACAGATTCAGACGGAATAGGGTTGGCTACTTATTTTAAACTGGAAGTAATATTTTTATTTTGTCTCACATTTAGGTGTTGGATGATGAATGACAGATTGCAGAATTTGAAGTGCAACTTGAAGAAGAAAAAGTATTGATTATGTTTAAAACGTAGAGTAGATATGAATAAGATCATTAAGTATAACTAAAATAGAATGTTAAAATACAAAACAGAAATAATTGAGAAAACTTGTCTTGATGGCTTAGGAAATAGTTAAATAATTTTTAAATTATAGTAGCTAGATGAGTTTTAGAAATTATTTTGCAAAAAACTGTAATAAACACATCTATCACAAGTGAAAAGTATTCTGTTTAACAGCTGTTTTAATAAAAAAGACAAGAAAACAACAAAATACAAAACGTTCATTGAACACAAAACGGACTCAATCCGATATGAGTCAGCGTTGCATTTTAAAATTAGAAGCGGTTGGAATACGATTTTTAATGGAAGAGCAAATTATTTTGGAATGTGTCCGTTTTGTATTCAATGAACGAAATACTTAGTAAGTATGTACCAACCCTATCTTTATAACAATAACCGACGTATAATTCAATCCCATTTGCACTCAACAATCCCCACATCGCTATACGTTATTTACAACTTTTACAATATGGCTACTATGTTTTTACTGAATCCTTAGCTTTTAGCGTTTTATGGTATAATTAGTTCCGTCTTTGTCTGGTCCGAAAGGATCGATGGTCGCCAGACTGTCGCTAATTTCTTTCAATAGTATTCTACCATCGAAAGGAAGAAGGTAATAAACATCTTGGACTTTACACTCTTTTACTGCATTTCGTCATTGCTTTGAAAAAAACCTCGTATCTCAAATTTCATGAGGTACGATTTTCAACTTGAACGTCAAGAGAATCAAATTCAAACTTATACATCTCGAAAAGATACAAGTTTTTTTCCAAATTAGTAACGATTTTTCTCTTGGAGGGTATTTCTTTCTGGTAGATACGTGATAAGTCAGTACAGATGTAGTGAATAATTCTTTCCCATCGTTTTTGGTCGGATAACTTCGTATTTACCTTGCTTTCTCAGTTGGCATATTGATGGGTACTGAAGCTAATTGAGAAAGCTAGATAAATACGAACATATCCGATAAAAAACGATGGGAAAGCATTATTCACTACATAATGTCCAACTTTTTGTTTGACGTCACACGTTTGCATATAAATGAAAGAAAAGTTTCAAAATACTATGTCCAAGGATCAAACGTATTCCTACATTATTATAATTATTATAAAAAATATACCTACAAGGGATTAACGGCTTGTAGTATTGCTAGGTGATCGGCTTGCAGCCTGTCACTAAATACTTAAATACACATGGTAAACATATGGCCTCTTTGTGCAAAACGTGGTTATAGAGTTAACCACAAGTTGTTGATAGGTAATTCTGTAGCTCGGCCTTCCCCACTCTGAGATGAAGGCTTGACGGTATGTGTTTGTGTTATACCGACAGGGATATATGATCCAAACACATGTTAGTGCCTCTATTCTACGTTGTAAAATCCAAATCGTATTTGACCTGTTATGGTATTGTTTTTAAATCCCCCGCCATTACAGTGAAAACGTTGACAATACGATATACATATGCAGTGTGTTACCAGCACCCTGGCTTTTTTTAAAGTACGTTAAAATAACGTATATCTGTAATGTAACTATGACATTAATTTAATTAATAAACAAATTTTCAGGCTTTGTTAACTTTCTAACAAAAATTTAATTGCCAGCAATGTAAAGCACAGCAATTTGACAAGTGTAATTTGACAGTCGTCGGTTACTTTGATTATTATGATCTGCCCCCGTACCACGACATGCCTTGTACCAAGCAACAGCGATACTGATAACGATGAACACGCAGCACATGCACTACCTACATTGAAAATGGACAGTATCTAAGAAAATTAATTGTAAAGTTATTTTAATTATTTTTTAATTGATACACTTGCAAAGAATTGCTAAAGCAACATATTATCGGTAGTTTTAATAAATGCCCGCATGCCGGTAACACACTGTATACATACATTAAATCACGCCTGTTTCCCAGAGGGGTAGGCAGAGACCACTTCTTTCCACTTGCTACGATCTTGACAAATTTCTTTCGCTTCTTCCACATTCATACATCGAGTCATGCACGCACGTCGGTTTCGGGTACTTAAGTTTCGGCCCTTTTCCAGTATTTCTCCGATTTGACTCGAAAAAGCACGCCTAGGGCGGCCCCTTCCTTCAATACGATATACCGTGTTGAATAGAGGTTCTGATGTGTGTGTATAGTATAGATAAATCGTGCAGTACAATGCTGTTTGAAGGGAGGTAAGAGGTATAGTCAGCATCAAAAGTAGCTAAGCAGAATTAACATGCTAAAAAAGATCTAGTCACGACGTATTCTCTTGACAATAGAGTCAAGTGCAGATCATTTTGACCTTGTTGCGTAGCTACTTCTGTTGCTGACTGTACCATATTTTCATGTGAAAGACGCGGCACCGAACACTAAGAACTTACAATACGTACACAGCAACGTGATTCTCTAGGACACCGCGCCGTGGTAATGTGGACAGGCCTTTACTGTTTAGTATGGTTGTCAACAATGCTTGTTATCAGACCTAGGAATATACGGGGCAAAACTAAATGACAGCTAGGGATTGCCTATATCAATAAACTTAATTATCGATGCTTTTCCCAAATACTAGTGATCGCTCCAAGTTTTGATTGTAAAAATAGTTTATTTATTAAATTATGCAAATTAAACAAAATAGCAACATAATTCTGGTCATTTATTTTAAAAGGATTTATAATCTTCACTCATCATCGTCATCTTGTTTTTACTTCTAACAAATTCTAGTCGTTTATTTTAACAATAGTAAATGGGACAGTCATTCTGAAATTCACAATACGGAACAAATATATATGATGATGATGAGTGAAGGTTAAAAAATCCCTTTAAAATAAAAAATAACCAGAATTATTTTGCTATTTTGTTTCATTGCATACTTTCAATCAAATTTTATTTTTACAAACAAAACTTGGAGCGATCACTAATATATGGGAAAAGCATCGATAATCGAGTTTATCGATATAGGCAATCCCTAGCTGTCATTTAATTTTGCCCCGAATATTCCTAGGTCTGCTTGTTATTCACTTCAACTCACTTGATTTTACAAACTTTAGGGTCCATCGCTAGCAGGTAGCTGTTCAGGCTGTTCTCGCAATTGGTGTACGCCATACCAAACCCTGCGCCACCGCCGATAAACATAGGCCATCGTCTCGCACTCCGGAGGAAGAAACTGCCTAACATGCTGCCGATAAGAAGACCTGACACTGGAAAAGAAGATATTATTGAAAGCACGCTTTGTACTTTTAACTCAGATTGTGATATGCGAGTATACGAGTAAAACAGTCCCAAATCACTATGCGTTTTACCCGTGTGCTTGCTGGGTTAGAATAGTGCCACTCCATGTCTTCCCATGGATGTCGTAAGAGGCGACTAACCCCCTTACTTATAAACGTGAAATAAGCTACATACATACATACAATAAGCTCACGCCTTTATTCCCAGAGTGGGGTAGGCAGAGCTACAGAATTACTAACAACTCTAAAAACTTGTTAATAATAAAATTCTGTAACCACATTTTGCACAATTAGGCTAAGATGTTTACCAGTGTATATTAGTGACAGGTTGCAAGCCCATCGCCTAAATAATCAGTGAAATAAGCTTTGAATGCTTTATGCCATGTTTTATCACTTTCTGTCAGATGCAAATGTCATAATTACAGATAAGGACAAAGCATGGCATAAACTATACCAAGCTTATTCCACGTTTACAAGTAAGGGGGTAAGGGAATAAAGGCTTGTAGTAAGTTAGGCGATGGGTTTGCAACCTGTCACTAATATGCTGTTTACTTATAAACCACGAAATTTATTGAAAAAATGGTTTGCCAGGATTACGAAGTCATACTTAACAGTGTAATTGAAAATCATCGTTATAGGGTTTCGTAGATTCATTCAAAAACATGCAAAAATAGGTGTCATGTGGTTTTTGAAAAATAAAACTATTGAGGATTTTATTTCTAATAGTGTTTTCACGTTTGCCAGTCTCAAGTAAATATGATCAAGTTTAATATATCCAAAGAACAGATACAAAAGCGTTATGGTTATTGAGATCCAGATCTTGGAACAATACAGACTTTATCATATGTTGCCTCTTCATCAAAGGAAACACATTTGCTGCTGCACGGTCATGTCAGGCGCTTAGTGTCTATTCCATACGTTATGTTATAACTTATAATTTCTGTTACCTATCATAGAAATGCATCATGACTAAACCGTACTTATCATAAGTTACAATTACCATACTCGCTAGCGAGTCGAATGCTCTGTCCCTCGTACTCTATAAGAATACTGCGAGTTCTGCGAGGGACGGCTTCGACTCGCTAGCGAATACGTTAATTGTAACTCATGGTAATGGTACTGTGGGGTTATTATGACCTATCTGTGCCATTCATTTTACGCTAAGAGAAAAGAACAGAGTTATGTAACTGTTATAGCTCCGTCCTTTACGCTCACCGTAAAATGAACTGCATAGCTATGTCATAATAACCCCCCTGGTCTCATTATGGTCAGCCTAGCTTTGCCCCTATCTAAGAAAAACCACAACTCACCTGTTTTCACGCCGAAATCCAAAAAACAGGAGTCGTACCTCTCCTCGAAGTCCCTAGTGTCTTTATTAGTCATTTCTTCCCTAATCTACCCAAAAAAAAACCCTTCACGTTAAAATGCATTTCGTAACATTATATTTGCTAAAAATCTTAACAATGCAATTGATTTTTTTTCCGCTTCTTTCTAATTAACTTGCAAAACTGAAAATAAAATTTGAACATTCAAGTTGACATTGACAAGTTGAATTGTTTTTTCGTGAACAGTTCAATGTCAGAATGGGACTTGAATAAGTTTGTATTAGAACCTTCGGTAAGGGAAGATGGGTGGTTGTAAGATGTCTGGCTTTTACTTTTGATTTATTCTGTTTACTAATTTACTCTACTTACTTGACATTGGCGAAATCACTGCGGAATATCGCGGTGGACCGCCATTAATAAAAAAAAAAGAAGTCGGTATTAATTTAGCCTATCATGTCCTCCATACCGTGTCCGGTAACGGCGAATCCTGCAGTTTGTCTAGTCTGGGTGATGTGCTCTAATGTGGCTGGCAATACCGAATTTCGCTTTAAAAGCGCGGTTACAAGGTAGGCAGAAGAGTTGGCCAGCCGAGTTATATGTGTAGTTATATGAGGGCTTAGGTTGAGTCTTCCGTACATGGCGCTTTGCATCAAGGTCTTCAAGACGCTTTTGTTCGAATGTGTTCACCTTTGTGTGAATGTTCCGACGCCATTCCGGTCTGTGACTTGCAAGCTCCTCCCATCTATCACTAGCGAGATCTACAGCTGCAAGGTTGCGTTTTAAGACGTCCTTGTACCGCAGGTACTGTCCGCCTTGCCTACGTCTCCCGCACGAGAGTTCGGAGTAAAACACCGCCTTTGGCAGCCTACTGTCGTCCATACGCAAAACATGACCACACCATCTCAGTTGGTGCTTTATTATAAGCGCTTCCACTCCGGTGATCTCAGCGCGGCGGAGGACTTCAGTGTTTGGGATGCGATCTTGCCACTTAATACGCAAAATGGATCTCAGGCATTTCAGGTGGAAGGATTCCAGTCGTTTGACGTCTGCTCTGTAGTAGCACCATGTCTCTGCTGCGTATAGTAACGTTGGCAGCACTATCGCTTTGTACACTAGAAGTTTGGTTTGCAGTTTAAGGTCGTGAGAATCCCAAACACGTGATTTCAGTTTGCCAAAGGCCGCTGCAGCTCCCGCTATTCGAGCTGGAATCTCTGATGCCAAGGTGTTATCGTTCCTCAATCGAGTGCCCAAGTACCGGAAATGTGACACTTCCTTTAGTTGGCTGCCAGCCAAGCAAACGGTCGCGTTGTTCGCTTGACACCCTCTGGGAGGTTGTTTCAGGACTTGGGTCTTGCTGGAGCTTATAACTAGACCAAGTTTACGACATGAGACATGCAGGCAGTCTACGTATTGTTGTAGTGATTCAGCTGAATCAGCCATCAAACAGACATCATCAGCGTAGAGCATGTCAGAGATGGGGATTCGGTTTACTCTAGATTTAGCTCTTAAGCGAGAAAGATCAAAAATGCTTTTATCTGTTCTAGAGTTAACCTCAATCAGATCATTACAGGCCTTCATTGCCTCTCGCATCACAACGGCAAAGTATAGCGAAAACAAAGTTGGGGCCAAAACGCAGCCCTGTTTCACACCACTGGTAACTTGGATTTGGTCTGAGAAATCATTTTCATGTCGAACCCTAACCATCATATTATCGTGAAATTGTCGTAATAGGTTTAATAATTTCTCAGGACAGCCAGCTTTCTTTAACACGATCCACAGGGCGTCACGCGGAACTCTGTCGAAGGCTTTCTCCAGATCTACGAAACACATGTATAGAGGTTGTTCCAGGCTCTTTTCTTGGATTTGCTTGACTACAAATATGGCATCAGCCGTACCTCTACCAGGTCGGAAACCACATTGACTTTCAGGGAGAATTTTTTCCGCGTAGCGAGATAGACAGGTGTTAATGATGTGAGCTAAGACCTTTCCAGCAGCGGAGAGAAGAGAGATACCTCTGTAAGAACTACAATCTGATATATCACCTTTACCTTTATAAAGTTTACAGATGGTAGCATCTCTCCAGTCCTGTGGTACAGTTTCACACTCCCATATTTTCAGAATAAGGTCAAAAAGCCTGCTTCCGACGTTTGGTCTACAGTATTTGTAGATTTCAGACGGCAAGCTGTCTATCCCGGGTACCTTGGCATTTTTCATTTTCGTTAGCGCTGCGCGAAAAGCATTGAAAGTGGGAGGGTCTGCTAGGTCTTCAGCAATCGGTAAAATTTCAAGTGAGTTGACATATGGCAAATCAGTAGTCTGGCTACTCGGATTTAGAACGTCATTAAAGTGCTCCGCCCAACGTGCTAATACTTCAGTTCGTTCAGTCAGGCGTTGAGTTTTGTCTCTGTTAAAGATTGGAGCTATCTTCTTAGTTTTTGGGCCAAAAATAGTATGCAAGCACTCGAAAAATCTACCAGACTGGTTACTGTCAGCATATTGTTGAATCTCCTTGGCCTTGTTCTCCCACCACTTATCCTTCAATGCACGCACTTGGATCTTAAGGTTATGATGCGCCTTTCTCCGCTCGGAAACATCCAGAGAACGAAGAGCGCGTCTGTGAACCTCAACAAGTTTCTTGATTTCCACGTCAGAGTCGTCGAACCAATCTTGGTTTTTCTTTTGTGGTTTGCCAATTAACTGTGAGGCGCAGCTGTGAAGACTATCAGAGTACAGACGCCACCCTTCCTCCACAGACACATCCTGCGAAAGTTCTGGCATAGTGACACAAAAGGCGTCATCCAGCTCCTTTGCTAAGACCCTGTTATTGATTAGTTTGCTATAGTGCAGCTTTGCTGGGATCTTGTGTGCAGCACGTCGTGGGATCTTCAGTTGCAACCGTACTTTCGATCGAACGAGTCGATGGTCTGTCCAGCCCTGGGCACCTCTCATTGCTCGAGTGATAATAACTTCACTGAGATTGCGCTTGCGTACAATTACGTAGTCTAAGAGGTGCCAGTGCTTGGATCTTGGGTGCATCCACGAGGTCTTGAATTTTTCGGGCATTCGGAAATAGGTATTTGTGATGCATAATCCAAATTCAGCGCAAAGAGTTAGTAGATCCAAGCCATTGGAGTTGCATTTTCCCACTCCATGACGCCCAAGGACTTGATCCCAAGCATCGTAGTCATTACCGACTCGGGCGTTAAAATCACCTAGTAACAGTATCCTGTCAGAAGTAGGAATTCCTAAGAGGACTTGACGGAGCTCATAATAAAATTTAGCTTTTACCTCGTCTGAAGAAGGTAAAGTGGGGGCATATACACTGATTAGATGGATGTACTTCCTAGTTGATAGGGGAAGCTTCAGTGTAATAATTCTGTCACTGAAACCCTTCGGTAATTTTTGCAGTGACCTTGCGAGCTCATTCTTCACAGCAAAACCAACACCACTAGCCGCCTTTTCAGAAATCGGTTTCCCGCTCCAATAATATGTGTAGCCTCCAAGCTGTTCACAGAGTTGACCAGTATCGGAAAGGTGGGTTTCGCTGATTGCAGCAATATCTATATTGTACAAGCCCAACTCACGGGCAATTAGGGCTGTTTTCCTCTCTGGACATACGTTAGATTCGTTATCTAAAAGAGTGTGAACATTCCATGTTCCTATAACTAAGTTTTTAGTGGTTTGTTTATATTTGTTATATCGACTGCTATGATGGTGAACAGAATGACCGCGGTTAGCCACCTGTGTTCAGTCGAGACAGACTATGTTTAGGCCACCTTTTCTAGGCCCCCCCCCGGATTGGGGAAAGCAGAGCGCTCCCTAAATACGGCTGCTTTGTCGTAATCTGAGCTGCCGCCCTGGCCCCCTGTCTCAATCAGGACCTCGAGCGACCATCACCAGAGAACCGCCTACGTGCAGATACCAACTAAGGTTTGGGTACACCCGACCCTCCCCCCACCACCGGCTCTCCATCGCCGTAGGACTTTCACTCGTAGACCAGTGAACATGCAGGATTCATCTGCGCGTGAATGTATTATAGTGGGCTAACACTTGCGCAGGTGCAAGCCCACTCTCTCGTCCCAGGCATCCTGGAGCCAGTGGACCGGTTAGCCGGTACGACTGGCGGGATGCAAGGGATGCAGGAGATTCTTTGAGGCACATCTCCATGCACCTTGTATGGAATTTGAGGAGATCTTTCCAATTGAATGATACCTTAATCGCCTTCTACGATACCCACGGTAGGATATGGGGTGGTGCTATTCTACTCTACCGGCACCACGCAGCAAAAAGCCTAGCCTATACACGCTATGGAATATTACAAAGTTGGCCACACACTTGAATTTGTTTGACAGTACGTTCTAAAGGAGTGACCACATCGACTGATAAATCAGCATCTGTTTCTAGAAAAGCATTTTTACCGATCACGTGTAAATTCCAACCTTGACACTGGCAGAATTGTCCCACTGGACAGTAGCCATTCAACAATAGTACATTACTACAGAGGCCGGGACAAAAGGGGTTGCCGGCCGAGAACATATAGACGGCCGAGCGCCAAGCGAGGCCGGATAGGTCTGAGGCGGGCAACCCCATATTTCCCGCCGAGGTATGTATAGTGCTTTTCTCAAACATATGCAATTAAATAAAAAATACATCACTCAAAAAAGTAAATTAATAAATGTCCACAGAAAAGTAATTGGGTGTTAAAATAAAGTACCAGGAGCGCAGCGGTAATTAGGAGGTATATCAGGCATAGCGCAACTTAGATCTCAGGCGGTGCGGGCAGCCGGCGGGCGGGCGGCGGGCGCACACGACACAGCGCGGATGTCTCCCAAACGTTTATGCACTCCTAGTACTTGACGTTATAACATTTTCTCAAATTTTTTAAAAATATAATTTAGATATTCAGCCTGTTCATAAAACCAGCTGTCATGGCCATATTAAAATTAAAAAAAAATTACTTCCCGGCCTAGGCCTTCAATTTTGTATGAAATTCCTTTACAGTTCTCTCGAGTTGTTCCGTCGGGAACGTGGCACTTTGAAGCCTAAAATAACTAACATAACGCCGACATTACATAGCATGTTTGAGAAAAGAATTGAACTTGACCACATCAACGCTTGAAATGAGCTAAAAACAGCCTAATTTACGCAGCTTCAACGTATTTAAAGATTTAGTATGATCGATCCTTTTAAGTATAGTGCAAGAGATTTATTCATTAAAGTCTTTGATGGTAATAGTGTTGGTTACGCCATGCAAGTTCTATGCAATAATTTATAGTTAAAAACAGAGTATGACATAAAAGCATACGAAAGCAAGAGAGAGAAGTACAAACCTCTTCTCCTTTTCCTTTAAACGATAGCCAGTGTGAATATGATAAAAAAAAGATATAAGATGTTTATTCAAAGTAGGCCGCACGGACACTTTTACACGTCAACAATCTACCAGCGCATCGCAAGAGACCAAAAAGAAACGCCGTAAGAAACACAACAGTCAGTCGTTCATTGGGAAGAAAAGGAATAAATGATACATATGAAACCTTATGAGGCTTACTTACTTCAACCAAATAAGACAGAAGGCCAATGTCGTGTCGTAACAGGAGGTGAAAAAGCAAGCACAGAGTAGAGAAAAGTGGCAATTACTTCACCGACAAGAGCCTAGCTCTTAAATTTAATGATGATGATGAAACCTTATACTAATTAAAATAACGATCAAAAACAATATTATAAGTAATGTTATTATAACTTGGCAATACATAGTATTTTTTACCAAAGTTTTTTTTTTTTTGGTTTTTTAATTTACTTTTAATACATTTAAATACAAAAACAAGTTGAATAATAATAAAATATAACACAACTAACCTATAATATAATTCACGTAAAATAAAACCGTCTTAAAAATGGCTGGTTTTCTCGGAATTACTAACCTATCTCATACCTCAAAACCCTCGAGTTGGTTTAAAATAAAATCATACGGTGTAAAAAACGGAAAAAAAATGGGCTCTATTGGGAGCAAAATTGGTAACATAATCCAATTTTAACTCTTAATGTTGTCATTCGAGAATATTAAAATTCCATCTGTCACCACGTCAAATTTCTCACAAAACTATAATGTCATAATATGTAGGTTGAATATCAAACATGTAATATACAGTAGTACCTGTGGCAGTACATTGGCGGTTGCTTGTCCAAGGCTATTATACCTAAGCAAATGACTAAATTAGTGCAAACACATTATAGTAACACAATTCAGCTAATGTACTTGACGTAACGCGGTGGACGTGTTACTAAATTAGGTAAATCAACTATTACAATCGGAATTAGGGCTCTTGCTAACGATGCCGTCGGTGTGTAGGGATGTATAGTTAAGAGCCAAAGTAAAATCTGTAAGAGTAAAAAGCGGAAAAATTAGGAAGCTTTTTTGAGAAAAAAATTGGGGTCCTAGTGAAAATGAGTATAAGTCTTCTAAAAATCAAGTAAAGAAGAGTATAGCTATAAGTCTATTATACTCTGTATAATGATTTAAACAGTTTTGATTACGAGTGGATAAAAACTTCATGGTTTCCATTTAATAAAAAAAAAATTGAACCTGTCACTATGTGAGAGTCTATGGCCCGTATTAATAAACTCATCTTGGCTGAGATGCGCGTCACAAGATACGTCAAAGTAAACGTCAAACCATAGAACACTGTCATTTTTGACGCATCTCGAGACGAGCATTAGAGTTGAGATTAGTTTATTAATACGGCCCTATATTAGAGTTCGAGTTTCTTTTTTGTGAGACTTCTGTATGTCACTGTAGTTTTTCTCAAAAACTAGAAAAATTACCAACTTGCAATTTGGCATAGTCGGCAGAGATTATAGGCGGTAAAAGCCATATCGTCTTTGATTTTTGTTTTTTTTTTATGGCATAGAGATGACAAACGAGCACACAGGCCACCTGATGGTAAGTGGAAACTGTGACCCATAGACATTCGCATTCACAAGACTGCAGAGCAATCTTAAGACTGCAAATGCGTTGCCAACCCTGAGGACTAAGATGGAATGCCTCTATGCTAGTCATTTCACCGGCTGTCTTATCCCCAAACCGGAACACAACAATGCGAACACTGCTGTTTGGCGGTAGGTTAATGGATAAGACGGTGGTAGCGATCCGGACGGACCCTGCACAAGGTCCTACCACCCGCAAATATGATATGATATGTTATCGTATTGTCGAAGTTTTTATAGTTCTTATTTCCTGGGCAGTAATGGCGGCTGAGTTAAAAACAATAGGTTACATAAACCAAAGGTACTAATAACTTACATCGGTCTTGCTAACGAAACTGTTAGTAAAGCTAAAAGAAGCTTTAATTTTAGTTTAATTAATAATTAAATTCATTTTGTGCAGGGTCCGTCCGGATCGCTACCACCATCTTATCCATTAACCTACCGCCAAACAGCAGTGTTCGCATTATTGTGTTCCGGTTTGGGGATAAGACAGCCGGTGAAATGACTAGCATAGAGGCATTCCATCTTAGTCCTCAGGGTTGGCAACGCATTTGCAGTCTTAGGATTGCATCGCAGTCTTGTGAATGCGAATGTCTATGGGTCACAGTTTCCACTTACCATCAGGTGGCCTGTGTGCTCGTTTGTCTTCTCTACGCCATAAAAAAAAAATATATATATAGTTTTATTAACTAAATTATTTTTTAATACTTTGTGTAACCCGAAAGGTCCGAATCTTAAGTACCCGAAACCGACGTGCGCGCATGCCTCGATGTATGAATGTGGAAGAAGCGAAAGAAATTTGTCAAGATCGTAGCAAGTGGAAAGAAGTGGTCTCTGCCTACTGGGAAACAGGCGTGATTTAATGTATGTATGTATGTACGAGTATGTGTAACCCTATTTGATATATGCCAAAAAAAACTGCTGTTCTAAAGTGTTAATGATCTATAAAGGCGCGCTTAGTCCCAACAAATAACGTTAAATAATTTTACCTATCAATTTACATTAAATTAAATAGTAGGGATTCGTGAAACACGTGTTTGTCGTCCAGTTCGCCGTTTCATGTAGAGGCAACCTTAAATTACTTAATTCAGATTATAATTGGGTGTGTTAAGTGTATCTGGGGATTAATTTCTATCCGAGTTCCCTCGGGCAAGATTATTCTAGTCATTAGACACTAATTAGTTGATTAAATACATAATTATAATACAGGTATGTATTATCTTTTTTACTAGCTGTTGCTGATATAGTATATACTGACTAACTCTTAATAGACTCAACGGATACCTACCGAAGACAGATGGTCCCCCAAATCTTAAAATTTATAATGACATGTACTCGTATGTACCGTCAGGGTAAAAAAAGGTTCGTAACTTTTAGACTCTATTTCAAAGCTGTTAAGGTCCAAAAGTAATAAATAAATAAATAAATAAATATCAGGGGACAATCTCACACCAATTGACCTAGTCCCAAACTAAGCTCTAGGCTTGTACTATGGGTACTAGACAACGATATAAATACTTATATAGAGAAATATATACTTAAACACATAGAAAACATCCATGACTCGGGAACAAATATTTGCGCTCATCACACAAACATCTGCCCTTACCGGGATTTGAACCCAGGACCTCTAGCTTCGTAGGCAGGGTCACTACCAACTAGGCTATCGCGTCGTCAAAGTGACGAACCTGTTTTTTAAGAGCTAGCCAGTGATACTTCACTTTATGTCCTAAAGTGAAAAAATCTTTTCCTGGGTACAGTCACGAGATTTAATTTGGTACCCACCTTAGTTCCAAAGTCAATCTGACATTCTACAACAATAACGTTGAGTTTCCTAAAAGTTACAAATGACTTGACATCTCTAATGACATTGATGACTTCAAGCATATTTTTCTTAAAATGGGTCCCAAATTAACGCTCGTGACCGTACGTATCATAATGTATTAAGTTCAAAATACATAATACATAATTGTTCCATTTATATAACGGTTTCATTTCGGTATAACGGTTTCTGAAGCTGTAAACTTTTCAGCATTGTTTAAAAGGTCATTGTATAGAAAGAAACTACTCAACCCACCCCATTAGGTTAGGTTAAGTGTATTTTATAACAACCCCGTAAAGTTTACGGTTTCAGAAAAAAACACTGTTGTATAAAAATTTACAGCGTAATTGAAATGTTTAATGTTTAAATTTGCTGAATTAAACCGCCGACGGACGGACAGACGGACGACATGGCGAAACTATAAGGGTACCTTGTTTGACTTTGGAACCCTAAAACTAGTATTTGAGTATAAATAAATCAGCGCCTATTTAATAAAACTCAGCCGAGAGAGTTATAATACTCTTGCTTCGAAACTTACAGAAGGCGCAGCTAGGCAACCTCTTGAACAACTTGCGTTTCGTTTCGTCGACGAAATAGTAACCAACCAACCTTAGTTGTCTTTTCAAAGCATTATTAACATAATAATGCTTGCGTACCTAGCTTAAGTTTTATTTATTTTTTGTCCCAGATTCCATACTAATATTTAATGTGAAATCTACTCTATCTACTTGTGCGTTACGCTTTCACGTCTAAACTGATATCGATGAATTTTGTGGAGTAAAGATAGCTAGTATCCCAGAAAAGGGAATTATAATACGTTTTAATATTACTGCTTGCAATAACGGCCAATATTTGTAATCTAAATCAATTTCTATAGGTAATTTACAAAAGCATTTTATTGTTTATTATATTATTATCTAAAACCTAGCTGTACCCGACGGCATACGTTGCAATGCCACCTTCATTCAAAAAAGTGGATACAGTTTTTTTTGGGCTAAAATTCTTCGCGTTCTCAGAACACCCTACCAAAGTTTCATCACAATATTATGATCATTGTAGGAACAGATAGAGAAAAATAACACTTACAATCATTTCTATTCATACATATCAAAATATAGATATGATCTCTGAGTAGATACCTTAAGCACTCACCACACTAACGTTCATAATCAAATGCGTCTTTACTTATTCAGATTGCAACGTCATCACTTATGCAACCCCGCTTGTCTTCTGTCTGTCATCGTCTAATCCTTCCAAGGTTGTCAATTTTGGCTCGTTACAGAGGGACCGCTTTGATAAGACATGCAGATAGGATTGCGTGTCAGCAGCCCTGGTTATAAAGGCTTTACCACATAGTCGGCGGTCAAAGGCGTTCAATTAAAAGCTATGGCCGACATAACATCATCACATCTGCGGGCTTACAACCGAAAAATGTAGGTATTTTTGTAAATAGGTTAAAGGAATGCATCTCACTAAGGTTTTTTTCTGGATTCAGAAGCGGATGCAAGTCCCGCAATATGTACAATTAATTTTCGAAGAATCTTTAACTCATTATGAGTTCGACGGTTATAATATGAGTATTGCTGCTCAGATCTTCATAACATTTCGTAGATAAGTACATATATACATACATTAAATCACGCCTGTATCCCAGAGGGGTAGCCAGAGATCTTGACAAATTTCTTTCGCTTCTTCCACATTCATACATCGAGTCATGCACGCACGTCGGTTTCGGGTAATTAAGATTCGGCCCTTTTCCAGTATTCTATCTCCGATTTGACTCGAAAAAGTACGTCAAGTAAGTAGTGGAGCCAAATTTATTTTATAAATTTGAACGTGAGCAAGTCGGTCTCGGAGTTCTTTACAACAATAGGGGGGGAAAATCGTTAGGCCTTTATTTGGAACGAACTACTAAATCTTATTGATAAGTAATAAAATCATGTCATTTTCAAGGTATTCAAGATATTATTGATGAATTTAAAATGAGTTTAATCTTAACAAAAATACATATAATCATAATACAATACCTTAGTTCACAACTCTGTACTCATTACATTTGAAAAGTTATTGCTAGTTAAGTATCTTTGTGCACAAATAATAAGTTCGTTACTTTACTGGCCAAAAACAAATCATTTAGTACGATTGGTTAAGTCTCGTAACATGCAAGTTTTTTTTAACTTCATAAAACATTTACTGGTCGTGACTGGCCAAAAACGCGGCCCTTAGCGAAAAATCGCTTCGCATCGCATCCGCTTCTGCGATTTCAAATTCAATCGTACGGAATTCAGTGACTATGTGGAGAAGCCATAAGATGCAAGTTAGGACTGTTGCTATGATACCTGAATGAGCAGGATGCAGCTTGTTTAGGGGTAATCCCTTTGTCTATTACCGGCTTAGACTGCATCGATTAAGTGCGATTTGGTCCTAATTGGACGAGCATTGGTTTGTCTAATGGACTTAGGCGTCGGAACTGGGAAGATGGAATGTGTAATGACGGAAGTTCAATTTAGGCTTGGTTTCCGGCAGTGGTTAAAAAAAAAGAGCGTGGTTAATTGGCTATGCTTTTACTTAAGGTTTTGTATGTAGCATGCATATACATAAAAATCGCCCAAGTACGAGTCGGACTCCTGCACGAAGGGTTCCGCGCCATTATCTATACAAATTTTACGACATCCACACGGAAAGACATGGAGTGGCACTATTCTAACTCAGCGACGGTAAAAAATGTCTTTATGTAAATTAATGAGGTAAAATGATCGTTTAAAATAATGACCGTCGGTAATAAACAAAAAGAATAATTAAAATTCTGCCCACGATGTGATGTCACCCTTTTTTGGGCACCGATGGTATTTTTAATCTGTCACCAAATTAATTTCACACATTGCCTTGCATTTTGACACGTACGTATTTTCCATTAATCGTATGTGGAGTCGTTAATTCATAGTTATTTGTGAAATTATTAGTAATTCATATAATTTAAATGCGGAAAAGTATTAAATGTATTAAGCATATTTGTCTACAAAATACTGTTTGAGTTGCATTTTAATCTAAACCATACAAATACCAAATTACAGTTCTGCCCTTCTAATCCAATACGTAGTAACTAAGATAAACCTCCTGTAGTAATAACAGCCTTATTGGTAACAAAATAGAATTGAATCTGCTTTGGTAATTGAATTGAAGGTATTGCTTATTGACTGACTTAGGGCAGAGTTACTAATAATTAGTTTTTGTATCATGTTGTAGGAATATAATTTCATAAACAAAATGCAGAAGGCAATTAAGCAGACAGGCCATTTGCTGGTTAATTGTATTTATTTATTTATTTATTGTATTCAGGATAACAACAGCCAATAATAAGTAAAATATACAGTTGTTTGGATATTTTGGATAGGCCAATAAAAGTTATCCACAAGTAGAAATCTATAAAATAAAACAATTACATCATAAATCGAACTATGTAGTAACAACTAATTATACTAAAAGAAATTATGAAGCAAAATGCCAGGTAGTTACAGATGGATATAAATATGTGTGTACACACACGTATCTTTGTATACACATTTTCAATTCATTTGTTGGTATTGTTATTTTTAGCAAAACATATGTGTACACAACATTTACAAAAAGTGCTTACTGAATACCTACTCCATCTTCACAAAATTCATGTAATTAATTAATCAATTACAGAAATACTAATTTTGTTTGAGGATGTATACAGAATAGGAATTCTGTTTGGTTCGTTTAACTCGCCCTAACCTACATAAATAATCAAAAAACATGCTTTAAAAAAAAAAGTCACAACCAACGTGCCTACTGACTGCTACTATACTCATACACCCACTATGTCGTGTTAGATAAATAATAATAATAATATATAATATGGAAATATATGGAATTATATGGAGACATATGGAAATATTTGGAATTTAATTCTTGATTTCGCTATTTGCTGAAAGATTTATAAATTTGGTTTTTGAATTTATGTTTACATGTAGCAAAAGGGTCAATTTCTTTAAAGTAGGTATTATACAAATAGGGAATTCGCGTGAGGACCGAATATTTCCCGTAGTTAGTCTGATGGAATGGTACGTGCAGCATATTTGTGTGTCGAGTGCGACGTCTTGGAGTGCGAAAAGAAATGCCAGCTAATAGCTCGGGGCAATCAATATTGCCACGGACTAGGTCAAATAACAAACCCATGTCCATCAATTTACGCCTTTCTTCAAGTGTAAGGAGGTTTAGTCTGCGGCAATTGTCCAGGTACGTGGTAGATTTTGCTCCAAATCTATACTTTAAATGTGATAAGATTTTTTTTTGTATTCTTTCTATACGATTGATATGAGCCGCATAGCAGGGCGACCAAATGGAACTGGCATATTCAAGTATGCATCTAACGTAGGAGTAATATACAATTTTGAGGCTTACTACGAGTATGCTCTCAAATGCTTTACACGTTCTCATCACAAAGCCTAAATTCCTAAATGATCTACTCACTATGTAATCAATGTGGTTCCTCATTGTCATCTTATCATCAAACATCACGCCCAAGTCCCGAACAACCGTAACTCTATCCACAGCAACACCACGTAAATTATACATAAAACGAAATGGTTCAGGCTTGCGCGTGAAACTAATGCATTGACATTTAGTAATACTGATTGTAATCTTATTTTGTGAGTAGTAGTAAGTAAGGTTGTCTAAATCTTTTTGCAATAGCTCACAATCAGTTAGCGAGCGGACTCGCAAGTAGACCTTTTTGTCATCTGCATATAGTAGATGGTGGGCGTTATTGAAACAGGAATAGATATCATAGATATATGCGTTATAAAAGAGAGGGCCTAAATGCGATCCTTGGGGCACGCCAGATGGAACATGAATGAAATCAGACCTGAAACCACCAACTACTACTGCTTGCGATCGGTTTGATAGATAAGAGTGAACCCATCTCAATAAATCGCCGTGAATTCCGAGCGATTCAAGTTTTCCAAGAAGGATGTCGTGGTCCACACGGTCAAAAATGTATGTAAACACTTTATTGTACAAAAAACAGAAAATTAAATACAATATTTACAGAATTAGAATGTACAAAGGCGAACTTATCCCTTTAAGGGATCTCTTCCAGCTAACCTTTGGGCGATTGAGGAAAACAAACAAAATATAAATAGAATGTGGTAGTACCTTATAAATAACAGAAACATATATGTATAAAGGTAATCAAAATAAATATCAAAATAATTAAATACACAACATCTCACACACAACAATAATTGTATCTGGGACCTAAAGATATTTGCTTTCTTAACACTCATACCATCTCAAGACTGCAATCGTAACACTGCAAATGCATTGTCAACCCTGAAGACTGAGATAGAAACTTATATATGCTAATAATTTCTCCCATTGTCTTAATATGTCCACACTGGAACACCAAAATCCAAACACTGCTAGGTTTAAAGGTAAGATGGTGCCAGCAATTCGAACGAACCCTGCGTAAGGTCCTACCAACAATAAACTATCTCTTTATTATTTTTCATCACACTTGCTCGTAAATAGTGTTCTAACATGCTAGATAAATCGACCGTAAATTTGAAAATACCTTTTTTTACCATTACGCCCTATCGTGCGTAATAGTTTTTTTTTATATTATACGTGGACTCAAACTATCACAATACGTCAGGACCCCAATTCTTGTGCCATTCGATATAAAATGTCAGTTGCATACAATTTCCTATAAATCTTGCATATAAACAATTGACTGTCACAAGAATCGGACTCCGAACACGTTTAACACTATCTGTGGTAAGTCACAGACAATGATGTAGTCTGCCGCTAATTTATAAATACTTATTATAAACTGACTATATTACTTATTAATACTTATTACTGTTAGGCGATGGGCTTGCAACCTGTCACTAATACACTGGTAAACATACATACATACATACATAAACTCACGCCTTTATTCCCAGAGTGGGGTAGGCAGAGCTACAGAATTACCAACAACTCTAAAAACTTGTTGATAATTCTGTAACCACATTTTGCACACATAGGCTAAGATGTTTACCAGTGTATTATCTTAGCCTAAAAGTGCAAAATGTGGTTACAGAATTATTAACAAGTTTTTAGAGTTGTTTGTAATTCTGTAGCTCTGCCTACCCCACTCTGGGAATAAAGGCGTGAGTTTATGTATGTATGTTATTATAAACTGTGTGATTCCAACATATGATCTTTCGTCTGATTTAATTTCATTTCCTCGATGATGAAAAACATTGTATGTTACACGGGTGGTAAAGGAAATACAAAGCTCGAGTCATTAAAGCCCTCAGCCTTCGGCTTCGGGCTTCTAACAGACTCTCGTTTGTAATTCTTTCTTTACCATCCGTAACACACAATGTACTATTACAACGTCAAATTAAACGTCATTTTCAACTGATTTGATGACAAATGACACAACCTCGTGACAAATGTCCCAAATAAACAGATAAACAGAGATCAACGATCCGCCATTTTTGTTTTGAAACATAATAAAGCACGCAAGGGGTGTGATTCCCCCAACGGATAATATTGTCATTTAGCATTATGCTAATATAATATTAATTCTCTTTGAAAGTATAATTTTACTAATTGTTAATTTTGCCTATAGCTATTTACAATACTTTAGAAACCATTTACCAGTCAAAATGCCGCTCAATTAAATGCTATAGACATTAAAATCAAAAGGCATATGGATTCGTTTCGCATAACAACTTATTATTTAACAGAATATTAGGTTTGTTTTCTGATTACTTACGGATAGCTTGATGTCATTATGGCTTTTAGTTATATGTTTAAAAGATTACCCTTAAGGCTAATTTGTCATCAAAGGGTCTTAAAAGATCATTTGAAGCATTTTAATGACTGCCTCAAGCTAAGTTTGATTTGCATTTGTTTTAGTTCTAAGAAGCGTTGGAAGTTTTTTTTCTAATCGTCAAAATATAAAGGTGACAGATGCCGCTTTCTCTTTGTATTATGAATGAAAAGGAAGGATATGTTTTATGGTAGCCAACATAATAATGATTCAGTTCAAATAGATGATTTAACTTCGAGAATTCTTTTTTTTATCATAAAGAGAAGACACACGAGCTCACAGGCCACTCAGGTGGAATTTGAGACCTATAGACATTTGAATTCTCAAGACGACAATCTTAAGATTGCGATTCTTTTAGAATATATGCATTACCGATCCTGAAGACTACGGTGGAATGCCTCTATGCTAGTAATTTCACCGGTTGGCTTATCCCCACAGCGGAACACAACATTGCGAACACTGCTGCTAGGCGCTAGGTTAAAGGGTAAGATGGTGGTAGTGATCCGGACGGACCCTACACAAGACCCTATACTACTAAAATCTGAGTATTTTTTGAATACTATTAATTTGAATTAAATTTAACAAAATGCAAGGAACGGCGGTCCAAATTTCGAATTGAGTTAACCGTGCCATGTCGGGTATTAGATGAAAATCTTAAAGAAGGAACCCTCAGTGCGCGTGTCTGACTTGCACTTGACCGCCTTTTAGTACATTTCGGAAATTTTGACTAGATCTTGCAAGATTTGAACTAAATATAACTTTGTGAAGTTAAATAATTGCTGCAGTCACCACACAACTCACTTCACACATGTTCCTAATCATACGGTTCATTTAGTACCACGGTTTTGAACATCGACTAACCCTAACTAACAATTTACTTAAAGTTGAACTTTAAATAACAAACTTCATATTATCAACATTAGGTTCAAATTCGGGGTTAATGTTAAAGAAGGATACAGACAAAGTTATCTTCATTTCAGAAATTTTGGAGACAAATGGGTGAGAATGCTTTGTGAATTCTTTTCCGGTAGATGTCTGCGTGTTTGTGGTGAAAATAAATATGTTACTTAAAGATTTATCGAGTATCGACTTTCACTTTTAAATAAACGGAGTGTAAATAATTAAGGTTTTATATTATCACTGTGCCATTGTTTTAAGAGCGTATGTCGCTCTTGTACATCCCTTACCGTGATTTTGAACTTGAACTTATAAAGCTGCCTAATTGAGAACACACGCGCTAAAATATGTTTTGTTCGCTCTGACGGGACTACTTCAACTCGCCGGTTGGACATTCACTCGTTCGTTCCGTCAGTCGTTGTTAAGAGAACCACACCCCTTTTTGAGATAAGCATTTCTTCTTTGGGATTCGGTACAGAAAGGTATCAAACGGAACCCTATTTATTAAGAGTACGTTTTTAATCTGTCCTTACTATAAATCACTTTTTGGAACGCACAAGATGGCGTACTGTTTTTTTCAATGTGTATTTTTACGGTGGATTTCCTAATCAATAAAAATACATATGCGATTCCTTTCTTAAATACATATACCTACATATAACGTCAGTTGATTTTTAAGTTACATAATAAAATATATTAATGGCTAGTCGACACCATAACCCATGAAAAAATTTTGTCAGATATAAGGTAACCAGGGCTAATTTCACAGCAATTAAATCACTAGTAATAAGTAATATACCTACGTGAAGTGAGGAATTAGTCGTAAATGATGTCTCACTTATTACGGTTTCGACTTTACAAGAAACCATTACTAGTGTCGTATGTCCCCGCCCTAACAATTTGACGTATCCCCGCCCTAATTTATTTAACGTAATTTTGACACAAGATTCCATGTAAATTTTCGGGATCCATCTCATCTACGATCGGCTTACGAATGTCCTCATCTCGTTTACGATCTCGAGAGCCAGCTTTATAGTTGTACTAATTTTACGGGGTGCGATTAGTTCCTGGCTTATTCCGAAGGTTTAAGGCTTGGTTTTATGGATGAAGGGGCTGAATACGCTGGTTCATTGGAACAGCAAAAAAAAAAAGTGACTATCCTAGTTCGAGTAGGAACCGTTTATTCCTTAAAAACCTGTGCAGTTTCTTGGAATAAATGGAGCCTACGTCACGCCTTCCAGGGTTGTTGGTGTAAACTGCGTTGCAAATAAAAAGGGTGGTTCGTCCAATGTCGAGGAGGAGAGGAGACGAAAACCCACATAAACTGAAGCGAAGCGAGGGCGGGTTGCTGGTATATTATACATATATGCAAATGTTTGTTTGTAGGTTTGTACTCAACAAATCGACGCGATGTTTTGTACGAAGTTACTTGGGGTGTTATTCTCTCAAAAACAATAGACGGTCGGCCTACGAGCGAAATCGCAGCGGCGAGTTTAAGTAGTCCGGTCAGAGCGAACAAAACACATTTTAGCGCTGCATTTTAAATTTGGCAGCATGGCTTCTGTCTATAAGATCGAACGTCTGCCTAATTGTAAATGCACGCGCTAAAATGTGTTTTGTTCACTCTGACGTGACTACTTAACTCGCCGCTGCGATTTCGCTTGTACGTCTGACTGTCCGTTGTTTTTGAGAGAATAACACCCCAGGCATTTTCGTACAAAACATCGCGTCGATTTGTTGAGTAAAAACCTACAAGCAAACATTTGCATTTACAACATACCAGCAACCCGCCCTCGCTTCGCTTCGGCTAATGTGAGTTTTCGTCTCCTCACCTCCTCGACATTGGACGAACCACCCTTTTTATTTGCAACGTAGTTTACACCTATACTTATGTAACATAATTGATGTAAACAAGACATAAATACAAATATTTAACCTGAACTACAAGATCTTCATCAAATTGGCAATTTTATACGAAGCAAAATTAAATGAACATCTAATGAACGCAACAAACATTGCAATTTGATCCTTATATCAATCGAATTAAAAGGTGAATTATTTTTTGGAACAGCAAAGTAATTTTGGTTAAAGTATACGACGTCACGTCAAACGCACAGTGGGCCAATACGGCAGGATTAGTGGGCAAAATGCATCGGTAGTAAATTTTACGAGTATGCAAATGAAACGGTAAATTGGACAGTAAAAACTAAGCCGTGATATGTAGGCATGAACAGATTGCCGCTGAAAATTACGCTGCGAGGAAAGTCGTAAAATATCGTTGGATTTGATTTTCGTAGAAGTTGGAAGAATTTATGAAAAAAGAAATGCGTTGTCTGTAGGGTTAATATGGAGTTCGCGAATTGCAACGTGCAATTTGAAAAGGGAGAGGTTATCGTGAAAAATTAAAAACAATAAAAAAGTAATTTTATTCTACTGAAATTTTCTTAAATTATTAAAAAAAAATAGTTAGAAAAACATATTGCTTATTATGCGTTAAAAATCTATACAGCGTTATAAATATTTATCTATATATTACACGGGTAAGATGATATAAACGTTAAATATCGCTAAAATTAAATAAAAAATATTAAATTTACCTATCTATTTACTAATTATGTATACAATAAATCATTCGTAGGTACTTGAAAATAATTTAGTTCGTATTTAAAATAATCCATTCAAAACCAAACAGTCGACGATTAGTAAATGACCAATTAGGCAACAAATTACACGTTACATATTTGTATTTCCGCAACACTTGCCGATCATAAAGTTAAATTCCGAAAATCAAAACCGTTGTTTACACGAATCAAAGTAACTAAACATATCATTATGAATTTCACAAACAAACTCATTGAATACACTGTCAACATTTAATTAATATGAATTAAAAACTGACTGATTGTATCCGCAACCCGTTTTGAATAACCTCGAAATTACCCTTAGCACTTAAACACGTGTTTATAAGGTTCATATTTTTTAAGCAACCTCCTTACCATACGAAACCGTATCAAAATTTTCGACGAAATGTTTTTGACCGTACAACCGAATTCCAATTTTAAAATTTACTCAAAACTCCTTGTTAGTAATGGAACAAGGTGCACAATGGTTCCGAAAATAGTTTGGAAATTTCGTTTTGGAGGGGTGATTGATACAATACCAGAAAAGGCTCAGGTGCGTAACGAACTAATTAATTTCAATGCCCGCATTTGATTACACAAATCAAATGGTGTTGCGAGGGTGAAATGAGAAATCGCTAAGAAATTTCGTTCGTCACGTTTCGAGCTTGTTTCCGGTGCTTTTTATGTGTGACGCCTCATTATTGGTCACAATGGGTGAGTAAATGTGTAGAACTGTTTTTTGTTAAAAGGTCCACGTTTCAATTTAGTGTCCGTTTCGGGTATTTTCACTTCATTGTTAAAATTAAATAGTGTTGTTAAGGTTTTCTGTAGGTAAATTGAAAAAAAAAGACAACAATGAACTTTAAGAATGAAGAAGATTTATTTTACAATGAACAGACTTTTATTAAATCAATACTTAAAATTATGAATTATAAGTATAAGTTAATACATTTTTAAACAAAATTTATGAGGCCATGTGTTTTGACAAATAAGTTAATAAATTTTTAAACAAAATTTATGAGGCATGTGTTTTGACAACACAAATTTACAACCGTTTTTCTATCCAAAATACGAACAATATTGGCTCTATTGGTTACTAACTCTACACGAACGGTCACCACCGCCCCCCGGCACAGGTGTCGTCGCTTCACACGGACAAAACGCAAGCTTTACGACGCGTCCCATTATTTCACTGTAATGGTGGTCTGGGATCGCTTTGTTTGTGTTATAAGTATTTTTTGTCCGTGTCACTGCACCACAGTGGGTGACGGATATGTTTGCTTTAATTTTAGCTTTGGCCTGCATATTTTCAACACTACTTAATAGAGTTTATATTTAAAGCTGTCTGTATAAATACAAAAGATAATAAGATAAAAGTTTAAAATATAACTCTACTAAAACTGAAAAAACGTCTTTTAATATAGCTACTTACTTCTGACATTTAAATATGACGTGTTTCGTTCTTTGTACGGTTTTGATGTTATTTGCTTGAACCATACTTTTATTCATGAAAAAAAACAATAAACTACAGCTTTCCAACTTTGCATGGTTTATGTTACATTTGCTCTAATTTTTTGTAACTTTTTATATCAAATAAATAAATAATGTAATAATAATAAGTAAAAAGAGTTTTAAATGTAAATTTCTTTCTTTTTTGTCATTATAGTAACGTTTCAAAACGTATTTTTTGCATTGCAATCATTTAATTAAATTAGAAGCAATGATAGTTATCATTTTACCCTTCAAATATGTGAATCATCAATTTTATGCTGAATAAAAAATAATATTCCGTGGGAATGCACGCGATCTAAGAGCGAAAAACGTTTTGCGGTTGCTTTGCTTTATTATGTGTATTAAATAGGGCGTAAGTTCAAAAAAAATACGAGGGCGTAAAACCGCATTTAATCTCCAATTATTAGGGTCAAAAAGGTTAAAGGTCAAGAAATATATTGGAAAATAGAGTAAAATTACTTAATTATAATTTGATTCGTCTATGAGTAAGTACCTGATAGCTATGAGAGAAGAAGTTTAAATATGTTTTTAATTTAGATCAATTTAGATGTAAGATTACATGTAACATAACTTGCATAATACTTATACCTACTATTTATTTTAGCTTGTTACAATTATTTTAAAGGAAACTGGTAGTAAATATCGTAGTTTAGAACATTTTGTAATTACATTAAAGACTTATTATTAAAACCTGAGAAAATTCTTACGATCTAACTTATTGCATCCTTTATATTTTTCCATATAAACCCAGAACCAAATTTCGTTGACTGATATGAATTATAAAATTGGTACATTTAATTTAAAAAAAGCATAACACCATCGAAAATTCCCCATTTATGTGTAATAAAATCTCAACGCACATTTTTCCCTAAAATTCCCCCGTTTCGTCACATTAAGCACCAAACAAAGCGGTCCTGCTAAATGATTGCATCAAACACCGAAACGATACAACTTTAATTAAATTAATTGTTAGCCGTAGCGATATAAATGACGAGAAATGGAATGGACGAAAAAAAATGAGATTCTCAAAGATAAAAGCAATAATAAAACACTTCCCCTGCCGCGTGTGGGCTGGTTGCGACGATTTTCTACTTATATAAGAGTTACGATCGATTTTTCCAAACCCAAAAAAGAAGTACCTAGGTACTTATTGACAGTAAAAATTAAAATTGTCTTTTTTTTTACTTAATTGAGATGAACATAGTTTCAATTTATCTGACAGACTGTTAACCGGAGATTGAAAAATTTACTCTTAAAGTTTAAGTTGCATAATGTAAAAAACTCATTCGGAAAAAAAAAATGAATATATTTTTCAGATAAGTTTCAATATAAATACTCAAAATTATTAAGATATCATTTATAAAAACCTTTTTAATGATGGTTACATTTAAACAATTATGCTAAAATAATAGCACTTGTTACACGTGTTTGTTTTTTTAATTATGTACTGAATTAACCAAGATTCGTCGCAGTGAAACTGCACTCAACCCGCATAACGCGATGATTCAGATATTATTATTTACCGCTAATGCATCCACATACCTAGGCGATATTAATCACAGTTGTTAAACATTGCCGTCGTTAGTCGAGGGGTTAGGTTACTGGACTATTTCTTTGTTTATTTTGACTAGTTAATTATTTAAAAAAAAAACCTCCAAAAATACTGTTCTACAACCCAAATGAAAACTGAACTAAAACTACTCAAGTTCTTCATAAATACCAGCAGTTACGTAAAATTTTGTACAAAACTTTCCACAAAATGGACCATTGTGTCAAATTAACAATTTGAAACAGATGAAACAGAACACTACAAAGCAATGCAAACTTTAGAGACAGGATTTGCCAACGTCCATACCACGTTGAACACACCGGTTCTCGTCCGATCACCGAAGTTAAGCAACGTCGGGCGCGGTCAGTACTTGGATGGGTGACCGCCTGGGAACACCACGTGTCGTTGGCTTTTTGCATCTCGTCTCACCGTCGGTTACATTTTTTTAAACCAAGCAGACAAAACAAAACACTGTCACCGCCAGAATAAACGATGGCACGAACAAACAGAATATTATAAAGCGATTACACGTTGTCTGATACAGGGTGTTCAATATTTGAACAAGCCGAATTACGTCTAAACGCGGACGAAATTCACTTAATTGCCACCCTTGTCAAAAAAAACGTGGCGTAAGAGGGTTCCAGGGGGGTTTAACGTACTCAAACATGTGTTCTGATTCAATGGTTTGAGGTATGACAATTATCTTACAGTAGGTAATACAAAAAAAAGTTGTTGGATAATTCTAGCGAATTATTATTTTCTTTACTATAGAAAATAACTAAGTACTATCATTAATTTGGCGTGGATGTCGCATGTAAAAGTTTAGCGAGAACTGAAGCAACGAGGATTTTTTTTTGACTTGCTGTGGGAGTCACTCTTTGTTTTAACATATATATTATGATGGAATATGTTTAGACTCATTACATCCCATTTGGACACTGATCGGTTACCATTATTAACTTTCCGAATAATTACATCACAACTTCACATCCCATCTATTTTAAAAACGTCAAGAATTCCTTAATTCGACGTAGATTGATGCAAATGACACCTCCTTACACACGACATGGCACCGCCAAATTAAATTTACACTCAAACCAGTCAAAAAACAACCTTATTCAGTAGACAAATAGAAAATTATTAGTTTAAAATATGATATTTCTTATTTTGTAAATTGGAACACTGTAACAATTGTATTGACTCAGGACTTGTTATTTATACAGGGGGTTATTTCTTTGTTAGAATAACGTGGTGTGATTATTTAATGCGTCTGTGTAAGAATCGGAGAGCAGGGATTGTTAAGAAATATTTTGTGTTGAAATCAAGTGTCCTGTCATTTGTATTCAAGTATAAATAATCATTATGTACAAAAAGAAAAAAAACATAAAAGACATTTATTCAGTAAGTACACCGCACGGGCACTTTTACACGTCAAGTATCTACCAGCGTTACCCAAGAGGAGACCACTGCTTAGAAGAAACGCCGCAAGAAACTCAGCAGTCAGTCATTTTTTAACCATATACTACAATGATACTACTTAAGTAGTCTAGTATTATATTATAAAGCTATAAATAAAGAAATAATATCAAACATGTCAATAATATAACGAGAGAGATAGAGGAAGAAGAAGAAATGAAAAAAAGAAACAAGACAACCACATAAAAGTTTTGATATGTTTTGTAAGATACAACTTTGCATTTGCATAAAATTATTAATGACTAAGTTTCGGGTTTAGACCAAACATTTCCGTCTGTTAGATAGTCCAATGACCCTATAGTAGGTACGCTTTAGACATAAACGCATTACATTTAAGTATTAACAAGATTTTTTTAACGATTTGTCTTATATCAATGTGAATGTAACGTATATTTTGTATGAGTATGAAGTGGAAATAAATATTAAACAAGTCGACGGCTCAATGGTGGTGCCGGTGGCACTATTGCCCACTATGCCAGAGGTCGTGGGTTAGAATCCCGTTAAGGCCAAACGTGATAAGCATGGGATGTTCAGTATAAATATGTTTTAAAATGTAGGTATAATATCTATTTTTTGTGTGGAAACATGTCATCGGAAATTAGGATTTCACTTTATAAATATTTGTAACGATTTTCCAATCATCTTTTGAAAAAACACTTTTGCAAAATACTATTTCTAGTAATTAATAAGAAAGCATTTGTTATCTTTGATCGAATTCTTAGTAACACATCGAAAATGATTTAACTGACGCAACAATAACTAAACGTATTTCCAAGAAGGACTTTTTACTAAGAAATTAACTTTTAAAAACCAGATTTCTACGTCACATTGACAATACAAAAATGGTCACCATGTATAATTTCACTTTCAAATGTCCTGGTACCACAACAATAACAAAACCGACCTTATTGCCTCAAAATAAGAACTAATTACAAGTGCTAAAGGATAATGCGTGATTCGTTTATTATTGTAACCAAAATAGTTTGATCTGTCGGTTATGTTTAGATCGATTGAATTGAAGTATCAAAGTATTTTGGTCGTTTCGTTTCGCACCAAAGGCTTAAAAGGCCAGTGGATCAGTGATACAGGATGACACATTATTTTGTTTAATTGTGACTAATTTATGTTCCATTATTTGATGAGAAGCGAAAGTGATTGTTCCTTGTTTGGGTTTGTTGGTAACCTTGAATACACGGATTTGCACGCATTAGTCAAGTTAATGAGAAAGTTTAATTTATCATCTTGAAATAAATCAAATTGATAGATGTTATGTGACAGAGTTATTACAGTTACAAGAATAATAAGAAAAATAAGGGAGATAAATAATAAAGAAGATAGTGCACGATAAGATGCCCATATTATGGCTCATGCTTTGCCCAAAACGAGATAACATGAACCAAAAAGTAAACATTCTTAAATATAATAATAGACAGACAGATAATAAATATTGGCTACCATTTACTGTCATTAATACTGTTTACACCTTTGACTAATCACAAAATGTAAGTCCCGCCATAAATAGACAGGAATGTGTTAACTAGTAAACAAATGACAGTTGTCAACGTAATAGATACAGTATGCTCTAATAAGCAGGGTTAACGTTCAGTTCAGTTTTGATATATTTAACACATTAACAAAGCGCTGTGGACCTATTTGTGGTAAAGCTACGTGTACATTTACAAAAATATATAAATAAACAATGCGGTGGTTTTCTTATTTAAAATAGATAAATGACGATTCAGTACAAAAAATAAAGGTTAAAACAATGGGCTTGCAACCTGTCACTAATACACTGCTAAACATCTTAGCCTGATTATGCAAAATATGGTTACATAATTGTAAAAAAAAAATGAGTTGTTAGTTATCCTGTAGCTCTGCCTACCCCACTCTTTGACCATTTTAATTTTTTAAACACAATTAATTGTATTAACGACAAAGTTCTAAGATTTATAAAATAATGTGTTAACTTATCTACTTTGTAACATTCAGTTAAAGAAAAAATAATACTTATTTTTGTAATTCTGCTTCGCTTATAAACATTAGTGAGAACAAAAATACACCATACGGTTTCTTTACACCGGAACCTATAACTCGATCCATATTTTATAACAACGAAACGGAAACGCCCAAAAATAAAATATCACACTAATTTAATTCCCTAATTAAACTGGTGTAAACTTTAACACCTGATTTTACGACTGTAATAAAGAAACAAATTGACCGTAAAAAACATTTAAGTGATGTGTAATTTTTCAAAAAAACTGGCACATTTGTTTGAAAACAGGGACAAGTGTGCATGCGATCGTTTTGGTGATAGTGGGTGAGGTGAATAAAATTACAATACATTATGATTTTGAAGAGGTTGATTCATGTACTGATTAGTATACCAGCCATATTACTCGACAATGTTTACTCTGATATCTTTATTAGGATTACATATAATTATTTCCTTAAAATTAAACACCTTTTATCATGAAGTTGAATAACTTTTTACGAACGCCAGAACGACCTTGATAATCTCAAGGAAAAAGTTAATTTTTCTGTAATAGTAAATACTTTAAGTATTTACAAAATTCATGTAAAAACTCAAATGAAGCCGTCTTATCTTTCTACACTAAAAAAGAAAAAAAAAGTAGAGAAAATAGGCTACAGGATGTTTGTAAATCAGCAAGTTTACAATGCCGGAAAAACAGTGTTATTTATGATGAGAAATAATAAAAAATAAAAAAAATTATGAACCCATAAAGTACCACAATACGAACAGTCTAAATTATTCAAATTCAAATTCAATTGCCGTGCGAGTGGACATGTGTTTCGGAGATAAAACAGGAACACACCCGACGATACCTATTTATGCTAATATAGTTCTAATCATGCACAAGTGTTCATTTTCCGCTATCCTGCCTTTGATTAGTCATTTTATAAACGATATTAGTTATGTTTGTTTTCCATATCGCTGCGCCTTTTACCTGAAATATTTTAAATAAAAAATCAGTCGATTGGCCACATGAGAGCTCTTTTACACGTCGGAACTATGGAGTGAATCTACTACACAAGACAGTCTTTGCGGATAAAAAGCGCGTTTCACTCATAAAATACAATGATACGTAAATGTTACATTGATCATCATCAGCCTATATTAGTCCACTGCTGGACGTAGGCCTCTCCCATTGCATGCCACCGAGCACGATCTGCGGCCAGTCTCATCCAGCTTCTGCCAGCCACCATGCGAAGATCGTGGCTCCACCTAGTCTGAGGGCGTCCTACACTGCGTTTGTCGATCCGCGGTCTCCACTCAACAACACGATAACTCCAGGGTAGTGATTCTGTAAACAACGCCGGTCGTGCGGACTGTCGAGTGATACCAAGCGGCGAGATTAAGTAGTCCCGTCAGTGCGAACAAAACACATTGTAGCGCGTGCATTTTCAATTAAGCAGCCTTATACGTTCGACCTATCGTGCTGCCAAATTGAAAATGCACGCGCTACAACGTGTTTTGTTCGCACTGACGGGACTACTTAAACTCGCCGCTTGGTATCAATCGACAGTCCGCACGACCGGCGTTGTTTACAGAATCACTACCGTAACATTATCCGTTCCGCGGCACAGGTGGCCGGCCCACTGCCATTTCAAACTGCTAAAAAGTTACATTACAAGATAATAAAGTAATCAAATATTTATTACAACTAGCACAAATAAAATCATTACAAATGTAAGGTCAATAACATAAAATTTAAAAGAATAACTAGGAGACCAACACGAAGAGGTTTATACATTAGGAACGATAACCAAAATAACTATCTGGAAAACAGAATTTAAGTATCGTACATAATGTTACATCGTTCCACGATAGTAAACAAGTGTACATTTTTTTTACATTTTAATATTCAAATGATAATCCAATTAGAACTTAAAAGTGAAACTGCAAACTTAATATTTTTAATAACTTACACAATACATAAAAAAACGTACGTGTCTCGAAGAAAGTCGTCGCTAAACAAAAAGTCATAAATACAGTGATACATTTAACGACTTAATACAAATGAACTTGTCAATATAAAAACTATGCTTACCTGTTATCCATAAGGCATAACAGTAAAAGTCCGACGGAGCATACGAGTTTAATTTATAACGCTGTAAATTAAGGCTTTAATTTTATGCCCCTTATTTAAGGCGGCTCGGCAAACATTGTCCACACGTGGACATTATTAAGACCACTCTACAAAGGCTTCACCATATTTTTTAAACTTTCCTATAACCCTAACTAACTTGTATAAATACAGTCCTTTATATAGGTAAAATCTGTATTCAACACACATATGAACACATTTGAACTATTTAATAGTTTTATCCAGGAATATGCAAACAAGGTTAAAAAAAAAATATATATAGCCAAAAATATATATAAATGTGTCTAACACAAATCGGTATTTTCAGAAAAAATACAGTGTTAATATTTACTTAATATGTTATTTAATTTACTTGTTAAATCCCGCAACCATTTAAGAACAGCCTGTGCAACAATGTAACACCGCCAATGCCCAAGTACGTCAATAATTAAATTTACAACCTGGCATTGTGACGTTTATAACTCTGGCCAGTGACAAATACTGATTTTGCTCTTCAAATTAACATACCAAGTCTAACTACTGCACTATTTTATGTAATGGGTACAAAATATATAAAAAGGCAGTACAACAAAGTATTTTTGAAATAAATTAAGATGTCAAAAGTTATGTTAACTATAAATAGTAAATCGGACTTGACAGAAGCGCGTGGAGCTAACCCCATGTGCTTCTGTTTAGTCCATTGGAGAAAATTCGTATGCGTTTAGTTTTTATTCAACGCAAAATTACTTACGTCTTATTGATTCCTGCCGCCCGCTTGTAATATACAAATAATATTATAATATTTGTTTCTCAGAATACCCTTTATTGTGGACCAAAGTATGTTTCATCGAATCCATCACTTCTCCGAATTTAAATATCCGGTAACTGCCTTTCGGTTTAACGAAACTTCGGTCAAGTGATACATTATGTAATTGTTTTTGGGTTTCATTTAAAAAAAACACCCCTTATAGCAAAGTTTTTATTTATGTGTTACAACAACAACAACAATCACAAAAATAATATTCATAATATTAATAATATAATATTATAATGTTATTATTATTATTTATAATATTATATTGTACAGTTAAAGGCGTTAAAGCATAAAAATCAAAACGTAAATAAGTCATAATAATAAGTATTTCCACTTCTCAAAGCGGCAATTTTTGCCTTTGCGCTCTGTGTGGTCGCAAAGCGCAGCGAATTGCGTTAGCGCACAAAATAAAGCGTTTTTGTATACATGTTCATTGTTACGACAGGTTGTCGGCCATTTTGGGACATTTACGTTCGTTTCTAATTAAGTCATGCTCCGCCCAAACGATAATATTGGCAAGAAAGTTGTAAAAAAATGGGTAGTCAATTTCTTTATTTGTGTACCTTTGACAATTACTGGCATTGTTTTTTGTTCCAAACTTGCCACATACACTAGCAAAAAGGTTTCTTTTTTAAGCACTTACTGCTTTTATTTATCTCCCCGGGGTTTCTTCAGCGATGAACTCGTCAGTGAATTATATAAAGTGCGTTCCCCTGTATAAGACAAACACAATAACACAATAATGGCTGCTGGTAGTGCTGTTGTTAGAGTTGCCTAAGGGCCATGCAATTTTGAGGATTATCATGAAACGTTATTTCATCGGTTGAACCAATAAAAATACAAATTTAGGCTTACATTTTGCAGAAAAATAATTACCTGTTTAAAAGTCGAAAATAATCTTTATCTACGTTTTCTATTGCTCAGATAAAGAATAACTGTTGCAAAATTAACTAACAATTATTTTCTCGAATCTATCTACAAACTTTTAAATTGTATGTACCTAGGTATAATCACGCCACCGCAACATCAAGTTTAGTGGCACTACAGAATACAAATCTTTCGTGTACCTAATCCATTAATTACAATTTTAAATTTTAAAATAAAAGATTCACAAATAAGTCAAGTAATTGTTAAAAGGTAGTTATATCATCAGTGCCACCTCTACAATAATGTTAGTTTGTTGGGTTTTGGGGAGTTTGTTCTGACTAAACGCCAGCATAATAATAATCACCCTGTATTTACTTCATTTGCAAAATAAAAATAATCACTATTACACAATGCATTCTACATAGCCCTATTTTAAAGCTATTAACAGACAATTAACAGCACCATCTATTTACCATCCTAAAATGTTTACAATAAGAATAAAAAGATCCTTCTTAACATCAGGAACCACCATGTGCACCACTTAAGGATAAATAACTTAAATACAATAAGTCAATATCGAGCTTTAAATCCGCGATCCCCTTCATATTTCACCCTTCAGCGGTGATCTGTTAAAAAATATTAAGTTTACAAAGTAAATGGACGTTTTTGGTACAAGGGTGTAGGGTTAGTGGTTTACTTGCATTAAAAAAAAACTAGTTTATTTTTTGAAACTAGTTCTACGATTGACAGTTTTCTAATCTAATATGTGTAACTTATCTAATTTTAAGAATTAAGCTAGATGCAACATTTTCATCCAATTCGCTCTAAGCTATTTTTTTTTTCAACAGTCGTATTTATCTGTAAGACCTGTCTCTCGTTCCTTACAAAACTAATTTATCTTTAAAAAAAAACCATAGGAACTCATGGCAATCCAAAGAAAATCTTTTGCCCTGCGGGACACCCTTAAAGACGGTAAATATATGTAACACGCATATATTGTTAGTAGTTCCTAATTACACTAATTGTAAGGGGCATGTATTGTATAACCCACAACAATGACGCATGTAAGCGCAGTCTACCCTAGAATAGAATATAATATAATACTTAACTTTATTTCAGGCAACAAGGCCCATATTTACAAATACCTTACAGACTAACATACATAACCTCATCGTTATTTAGAGCTAAAGTTATACGTATCCATTAATTTTAAATGTTAAAATCTGCTTAATCCCTAATTAAATCTTAAAGACAAAACCAGTGAATCAACGTAACTTATCTCCTCAAATCATTTAATACCAATGGATAGGTACCGAATGTTCTTCGCGTCATGCTGACTCGACATCAGGGCTGGATGCTGTATTACGAACTTGGCTATACCACTTTATGACGTATTATGTATGCCATTTTGAAGATTATCATGAAACGGTATTTCATCGGTTGAGCCACTATTTGTAAATACAAATTTAGGCTTTCATTTCGCAAAAAAATAATTACATTTTTGAAAGTCAAAAATAATCTTTATCTACGTTTTCTATTGCTCAGATAAAGGATAACTGTTGCAAAATTAACTAACAATTTTATTATTTTCTCGAACGACGAAGCTGAACAAACTTTTAAATTGTATGTAGGTATAACCATGCCACTGCAACATCAAGTTTATTAGTGGCAGAATACAGAATACAAAATGTATTAGTAAAAACATAGTAACTTTTTACCTTTTCAAGTAATATATTCACAGCTAAGTCAAGTAATTGATAAAAGGTTGTTATTTCATCAGTGCCACCTCTACAATAATGTTAGTTTGTCTTAAGTCTTATACCCATCCATTAATTTTAAATGTTAAAATCTGCTTAAACCCTAATAAAATCTTAAAGACAAAACCAGTGAATCAACGTAACTCATCTCCTCAAATCACTTAATACCGTCGGATAGCTACCGAATGTTGCATCGCGTCATGCTGACTCGACAAGTCAAGACTAGAGGGCTTGATGCTGTACTACGAACTTGGCTATACCACTTTATGACGTATTTTGACGCGGATTACATAATAATGGATGCGGTTAGTTCAATTTTATTAATAAAATGGTGTTTTTTTTTTCAACGGAATAAAATTCTGAAAGTTACTAGAAGATTTAGGTGCAAGATGGCATGTTGCGCATTTAGTTAGTTTCAGTGTCTTAGTTAATAATCTGATCTTGTCTGAGGTGGACGTCATGGCTCATGACACGTCATAAAGAAGTTTTTTTTTTTTGATAAATCTGAGTCTTGATACGTTTTCCTGTGTAACTACACATCATATTTTTATGTTACATTCATTGTCCATAATATAATGCTAGACTAAGTATTATTGAAGCCATGTTTAAAAAATATATTGACTGTTGAGTTTCTTGCGGCGTTTCTTTTCAGCAGTGGTCTCCTCTGGGGAAGCGCTGGTAGGTTGTTAACGTGTTAAAGTGCTCGTTTGGTTATCATTTCTAATATATCTTAAGACGGAAATCTTTACCAAGGCCAGTTTAAAGACACAACCCTTAATATTGAGGCCAATCGTTTAATTTTCACTTCAAGCGCGAGATATTCAAAATGAATGCTTATTAAATAAAAAATAAAAAAAACTAATTTTTTATTAAAACATGCGTTGGTTTAATCAATGAATAACAATATAATAGAAATTCATCCAATTCATAACCATTAACTTACATAAATTAAATCTTAAATAATTTTAAAATAATAAAATGCAATGATTTTTATTAGCAACGTATTACTCCTAATTCAGCGAGAGATTTAGGGGTCCGTTGGAACGCGGAAGAAAAATGGTCCACGCCCTGACTTGCTGATATTGGCTAATGGTTTAATGCCTTAATCGAATGATCAGAAAATATTCTTACAGTTTGATTAATCAGTTGAATGATTTGACGGATTAGTACAGATGTTCATGAAATAGTGATACCTACTTTTGTCTTTATTTTTGGGGGGATTTTTTTCCCGATTTCGTGAAAATACGATCCGAGAAAATTTTAAGACGCAGTTCACTCGTATAACAGATGTCGCGTATTCGAGAATCACAAATCTCCATGAGACATTTCATGTTTTAGTTTGTTTTTAATTTGTAAACGTCACATTTCTAACCCGAAGTAATTGTATACCTAGTAAACACTTCTTATGCAAATTCAAAAAATGACCAGATTATGGTTGTAAAAGTTCAGTGATTGACTAATTGACATATCGATTGATCAATGTTCAAAAATTTCCTTCATTGACATTTTGTTTGCGGCAAGCATGACACTAGACTACCTACCATTTTGTAAAGTGTTCCGCAGTTTGGTGAAATTTTGTAAATTTAGTAAATAATATTTTTTTTAAAAACACTTATATTCGTAAACGATGTCACACAAAAAAACAGTTCAGGGTATGCACCTACACACTAAAAAATTATAGCTTATGATTTACGTATTTAAACTTCTTTGTACCAAACAAATAAATTTCAATGCATGAATACCGGATTTAATGCCTGAAAGCATTCTCTACCAGTCAACTAAACTAATTTTATCATCATGCTGTATCACTTTTCACTAACAACCCCCTTATTAGCAAGTCAGAGGTTGGTCAGAATTCAAACCTTGTTCTATCACTCATTGTCATATTGCACAACAGGTGAACTCATTACAGATTATGTTCGGTAATTGGCGCCATCTGTTGTTCATTGCCGTCGATTACGATCTATCAAACTTATTCACTCTGTGAATCATCGAAGTGTCAAATGGGGTTATATTTAATTCGTTATTTTTAATCCTAATTTATATTAATTTGTCTAAAGGGTTATAGTGGTTTAATTTTTTAGCAGTGGTATGTTTGTTTGACATTAAGCAAGTTATAGGTCAACCAATTAATTGATCAAGGTAAAACATTAACAGTAATAAAATAACTCATATGTGAACATTTTAAAAAATCGTTATTAATCGCGTTTTAAAAATTGTATTAAACAATTTTGATTAAAGTTACGTCATAGGAGTTTTTTGCAGGGATTGCATAACCGAAAAATAAAGATACAGTTGTAAAACGGTATGACGTCATACGGTTTCATTTTGGTTGGTTTCGGCTGCGTAAAAGATTTTATCGGTACCGGAATATGACAGTGCGCTCGGTGTTCTAAGAACTAAGAACTCTTAAATGACTCACGGGTGGACTCTAATTCTACCATCGTCACTGCTCTACCGCCACGCAGCATTGCTAGGAGGCCAAAGCATAAGCCAAAAGGCGTTATCTCAAATTCAATAGACAAAGCATATTCATTTTTTTTCCGTTAGTAATGAGGTTCCTTTTGATTTTAGGCCTTACGTCACAGCAATTTTACGTCAACCTACGTCGCTGCGACGTCATCCTATTTACGTCACGCCGACGTATTCATATTTGACGCCATATAGCGTTGATACTTCAATACCGCGTAAGTAACAAATTAATAAGTAGCAAAATGTACCTTACTGACTTATTTACTAAGGTATATTTTATTTTTTTATTTATTGCAGTATCAGTGACAATATCGAATTATCGTTAGATACTTGGAATCGATAGCGAAATCAGAATGTTACGCAAAAAAAAAACAATAAAAATCAGGAGGCTCGCTTGTTCGTTTGCCTCACTTTTCAGAAAAAAAAGTTACTTTTTTGCCTTGGTCATCTAAATCACGTCCATTACGTCACGTCTATTATGTAAAAACTTGTTGAACTTCTCCGCTGCTGCCATTTCAGTAGTTGAAATATATAAGTACTATGTTTCTTCGTAAATAAATACTTTCTTCATTTGGTAGTATAAAATCTCTATTCATCCTATATCAATTTCAATAACTTGATAAAATGAAAAGTACCTACCCGTTTTCTTTGCACGAGGGTATAATTCCCCATATTATTTCGTATACTAATACAAAAAACCCAACTATTATTGAGTTACACTTAATAATTAATAGCAAATTGATGGTATTACTAATTCTTTAATGAACTAACTGAAAGGAAATTGATCTCTGGAAAATGGGTGCAAATTGTCATAATGACAAGGAAATACAGCATGATGACAGTTATTTGATCACCCTTTGGTCTTTCACTCCGATTTTAAACACATATAGTTAGCGTTCGTAGGTCAATTTAATTAAATAATACAAATATTAAATTGTGGGGAAGTTCTACCCACATGCAATAATTGCTATGCAAAATTTTCTTTTGATATTGATGACACGCAATATTTAATTGCAATACTTATGTCAGGTCATATTAAATCTATCCACACTCGAGGGGTCGAAGGGCTTGAATATTTAAACGACTTTTTTTTCATGATTTTTAATATTAACGTCTTTTGCTTTCGGTTTCCAAGTACCTATCTTTAAAATTCTTGTATTTTAAACTCTTGCCGGCAACCAAGGAGAATATGACAGATACACGTTGATTAAGTTCCAAATTATTCTGTAGGATTCGCTTGGTTCAAAGTATTACTATACTTACAAGATAAAAAACTAAAAATTGTATTTGTTTTAATTAAGTACTTATCTAACTACATTGACGACGTAGTATGTACAATTGTTACTAAAAAAATTGCATATGCATATAGTCCGTGCCAATTTAATTTGCCAAAAATGTAAACACAACCAAACGAATCAGTTTACCATTATTACTCGATAATCACGTGGTTTAAAGATCAAGTGAGATCTTAGCAATTATTTATATACTTGATCTTTACTTTTACATTAAGTTTAAGATTAAATAACTATTAATTGAACGATATTTGAATTAAAAACACGCTTCTTGAATATTTGAGGTTATGTGTCAAACAGTAATTGAAATTGCCAAAGACTACGAATTATGTTCCGCACGGTGACGTCATGACACGTCACGGTCACGCCCCAAACTCAACAGTCAGTCATACTTTAAACAGAATAATATTATTTATTACAATACAAATTCATTAATTTACTAGCATTATATAATAAATTAATACACAATTAATTATCATGTGTAGTGTAAATTCGGATTTCAACATTATAATTGGTCACTTTCAAAGCTTACTAAATATTGGCTTTTGAGACATTTCACTTTGCGTGTTAGAATAAATCCGTGGCTGGCGTGAAGACGTTGATATCTCGACATGTACGTTTTTTTTTTTATTTCTTTAAACGCTTCGTTATTTTTTTTTCTATATTGGTAATTTTTTTCATATTTTTATCTTAATTACTTTTTGACTTATGGCCATTGTTCATACATTGATAACTATACTTTTGGCAAGTTATTGTGGATAAAAAGACATATTACACATCACATTGTGTGCATAGATTTATAAATAATTTTATCAATTTACTCTCGATTACAGTAATAACGTACTTTTTTTAACATAAAGACATATCAATCAAACAAATCAAATATATCGAGTTATCAACTAACGCACAGTAACTAAAACGAAGTGCGTAATGTGACATCTCAACTTGTACAACTTTCCATCGAGTTATCAAATTTCGTACAGTAACCAAAACTAAGCGCATAATGTGATATCTCAACTTATATTACTGCCCATCGATTTGTCTCGTCTCACATCTCAATGTGTACGACTATCCACCGAGTTATCAATTTAGGTACAGGTAATATATCTAAGTGCGTTATATGACATCTCAATTTGTACTACTGGCCACCAAGTTATCAACTTACGTAGAGTAAATCAAACAAGTGCATCATGTGATATCTCAACATGGAAACTTACGTCAAAGAATTATGAACCAACACAATAATACGATATCTCAACTTATGTTTTAAAAATATTCGAATTCTCCAGAATATCTTAAGATATTAACAGACAAATAATTAAAATCAGTACCTGAAACCTTGACGTGTATAGTTATCAATGTTTTTAATCAAGGGAACAAACCAGTATACTTGTATATTTTCAGATAATAATGTAATATCTGGGAAACAAAGAAAGAATATGTACAGTTGTCAATATTACTAATTCCAATAAAAGTGTTGTCTCTGTTTATTATCATAATATTAAAATAATTTCACTAATTTATTAACAATTTAATCACTAATTTATCTTAACATTTAAAGGTGCGCTCAGCATTGTGTTGCGACACTAAACTTGTTAGTGCTGCAACGCTGGTATTCTGTGAAAACCAGATTATGTGCGACAGCAACCGATATGTAACGCCTGTTGTTTTCAAGAACCCCCGCACTAAATGACATCATCCACCGGTCTCCTGCCTCAATAAACGTGCCGGCCCTTTTAGACCCGACCGGCATTTGTAGATATGATGGCAAAATACCTGACAAAATGTCCTTGGTCCCGTGCAGAATATGGGACGGGTGCTAGTGTGAGATGCAACCTGAGTAGACATGCTAGCCCAGTCACACATCTCCACCGGACCTCTAATAGGGCTGGTGCGGCAGCTGAACTAGCTGAAAACTTAAAGGTTGGCCAATGTATTGGTCTTGGCCAGTTGGTGGACTAGTAGAGAACGCCTTAAATATAAATAAGATATGTTCATTTCATTCGGCGTTGAGAAGGTGGCAGTTTCCTCGTTCAACGCATTAGTTTAACCATCCAGCGAGTAAATGCTGCCAGTATCTTTGAGGCCTTTCCTAGATATAAAACATTTAAAATAGAATGAAGTTGTTAAAATGTAAGTTATAAATTGTATCTAAATACTTTTTTATATTGTCATTAAAATAGATCGGCTTTTTATTAAATTTAATAGTGTTGAAGCTGGACTAAGCTTTCCCATAGGTCCTGTAGGAATTATCGAGCATATGCAAAACAAGCACGAAGTGGTCTTGAAACTTACATAAATCTAACTTCTCGGTTTTATAGGAGTTCCCCTGATTAGTGCTTCTGATTTAAATAGGTGATTTAACTTCTACTTTAAAGCGATCGTAGCTCGCTTCTAGGATTTTAGAAAGTTTTGGGGTTTAATTAAATGTATATTGATGATGTTGAAACGTACTTGTATTACAAATTACGTATTTGTTACAAATTAACAGAAGGACTAAGAATTTGGGTTACGAGACACTCTTTACGACTTTATTTGTTTTTTGTTTCTTGGTGTATTTATTATTATTTTTAATAAGTTAACCGTAAGTGTAACACGCATATTGATAGTGGTTTTCCTATCGCTCGTTTTCTAATACTAAATTATAAAATGTACTGTCCCACCTCAGCAGTTACCTTTGTTTAGTGCAAAGCTAGATCTAAAGTTCGATTCGAATGTTGTATTTCGCTTTGGGTCGTCTGTATATGTGTGTCTATCCCTACATCCAAGTTTAATAAGAGTAATACCAGGCACTGGATATTATACATAAATGGTCGTGTAGTAGGCGGGCACTTAATATTATTTTCATCACACTTGCTCGTAAATAGTGTCCTAACATGCTAGAAAAATCGACCGTAAATCCAAAATAATACCCGGGGCCTTTTTTTACCATTACCTACGCCCTATCGTGCGTAATAGCATTTTTTTTTTAATATTATACGTGGACTAAAACTATCACAATACGTCAGGACCCCAATTCTTGCAATATTTGCAAATAAAAACAGTAAACTGTGCCTCAGCTGACCCGGATATTGACGAGATAAACCCAGATTTGGAGGATGTAGAAGAGTAAAATTCCTGGAATGACTCCATAAATTAAATTATATGATGATTTCAGTTTCTTTAATTAAAAAATTATTAAAAAAACAGCTGTTTTATTTCTAATTTTTTTCTTACTAATACTGTGAATTTGTTGATAACTCGTCGCTCTCGTCGGTGAACCAGTTGATATGTCTATTATTATTAAAACTAGACATAATTCTTTAAATCACTCATTTTCACTTGAAAGATAATAAAAAGTTGTATTTAACAAAACTTTTGTGAAGTATAATAACATGAAATGGATTTTTCACGATTTTTTTTCTTTCTCGAAACGTCAATTTTCCCCTCTTTGTATGGTGAATACGTTGATAACTCGATGAGACGTAAGTTGATAAGTCTAATATTAATCAAACTAAGAGGAATCTCACAAAAATCTTCTAATCATTCAAAAGTATGCAGAAAATGATGGATAAATCAAGTTTTACATCAAAGTTACAATCAAACAGCGATTTACCAGAAAATGTCAAACCTTAAAATTGGCGCCCTGTAAAATTGCCGTTTTAGACATATCAACGTATTCACGCCAGGCACGGAAATATCACTTACTACTACCTTAATAATACATCGGTTTGATTCTAGAAAAACCACTTATGTATTTAAGTGTAAGAATTCTTTGACAGTAATTACGGATAATACCACACCTAACCCCTCAAAGAATAGACAGACTGTCATTGCATGCTTCTGTAATAAGCACATTAAAAAAAGAACAGACAGAAAATTACAAACCATTTGACATCTGACACCGCGAATATTCAAATTAATGCATTATCGATATGAACAAAGGTGCACTTGACTGAAATAGGGAGGTTTTTATGACACCTACATATTTTTACCACCCCTTAATCACACAGCGTATAAAAATACCTAGTAAAATTTTGCTACAGTCACCAGACTATTAAAACATTGGTCTGTTCGTTATTAGTCTGTGGTATCACAAGAGGGAGTGCGGGTAAAATGTACACGTAGGGTTATGACACGTAATTTAAGCGTAAATCAAATTTGACCGGTGGGTGTGTTTCTCTGTCTGCCACATATGGCGATATTCTAAACGCGAGGATTGTGTGCCTAGTGACGCTTCACGTTCGTGATTTGGTGGAATAAAGGAAACGTTTTTTGGTTGAATAGTTATTGGATGTAATGGTGATTGATTTGAGCGGGCATATGTTGATAGTAGAGGTAATTGGAGCAGTTGAAGTCACGGTAATGTGTCTAATGCTCGAAAACTAACTCCACATACTTTAGGATACTTCAATTTTGAATAACTTCCGTGTTAATTGAAAATTTGGATGTGTGTTTGTTTTACTTTATTCCGTGCAGCATTAGTTGCAACGGGTTCTCGCACAAAGTTAGCCAGGCTGGAGAATGAAAAAAGCTACTTCTCCCGCGGGAACGGTTTCTACATAGATTCTGTCACTAGTCAATGCTAGTTACAAATAATAATAAAAAACGTAATTTGGTATCCACAGTAGAAAATGTTTAAGAAAAAAAAAACATAGTTTATTTGACACATTTAGAACAATTTAAAGGGTTTAATCTTATAAAATTCATAAACATTGTCTTAAAATGTGCGTGCTTTAATCTAATACTGTTGCATTGCCTCATTGGAGCAGTATGAATTGTTAAATGTTTGTTAACAAATTGTTTATAGTTCTGTTGTGACGCAACACAAATTATCGAAACAAGTAAAATTACCTAGATTTTTATCAAGATTACCGCTCAAGTGGGGTCCGATAACACCTGCATTTAATTTGCATGCCCTTATTAACTTGATAATATTATTCAAAAACCTTATGTCAGGTTTTGTCACGAGATTTTGTAGTACATTACATATTCACAAAAAAGATAAACAGCACATCTGGTTACCTTTTAAAACTACTAACTTAGCAATTCCTATTGCATTTATTCTGTATCTGTTCTGTCTCTCTCTCTCTGTGTGTGTGTGTGTGTGTGTGTGTGTGTGTGTGTGTGTGTGTGTGTGTGTATGATTATTCGACGTAAAAACAACAATTTTTGACTGAAAAACTTACTTTAAATTTTATTTGAAGTTCTTAGATACTTTAGTACCCAGCTGACACATGTATTCACCGTAGTTGCATAAGTATGTCAAATTTCAAGTTAATCCAACAACTAGAAGAAGCTTAAAATCGACTTTGTAACATTTTATTACACTGTTAGTTACAAGTGAAGCTAAGCACCTGTGTTATAAAGGTAACATACCTACTGCGTATAAAATACGTGAATTGCAAGGGATTTCTTTCCAATTTGTGCACAATACTCCTGTCATAACGAATAACCTTCAAAATATACCGACAGCTTGAACTAATACCTTATTAGACTAATATTTTAATACAAAGAATATCAACATCTGCATAATCTGCTTACAATCTCAGACCGACATATTTATCCTTATTAATCGGCACGGCAGTGTACGCTAAATAACCACTTATTAAGTCGGCTCGCATTTTACGCTTACACTGGCGGCCACAAAAAGTGGCCACCCCACTGTTTAGTCACTGAACACCTGCACTTTCCCAACTAGCGCGATATGCGATGGGTGCCACTTGTTTAATGATTGGTTCGATGAAAATTATGTGCAGCGAAACGCAGTTTTGGATGACTTATTTAGATACATATTATGATGACCGTGTGGTATTGTACCTGAAAAGATATAAATCTACGTTGCAGATTATTAGAAGAAATAACTATTTTATAATTAACATAAATTCAAGCATTAATTTATTTCAATATTCATACTTAAATCGTTTGAACTCACGTAGCTACAGAAGAAAATTTTACATAAAATACTGTCAGAGTTTTGCCGCCTATAATTGACTACTTTATTTTGTCCTTTAAAAAACAGAAACGGATGTTTAAACGTTCACAGTGCATAGTCGAACGTATTATGCTCCCCTAAATCAAACGTAATGAAGAATTATGGTCGTCGCTCTCTAGTGTTTTGTGTGAGGATTTCCCTCTATAAGTCTCTGCAGTATAAACTCGTGTAGGTACTTATTACAAACGTAGGTATTATTTCACTCTTGTTTATGTAGTAATGTTTATATAGAAGCTTCGCGTTGCATTGTTGATGTAATAATTTGTAGTAAAATAATTATTTTCATAGTAAAAGTAAACAAATGAATACTGTTATGTATATAATTTTTTTATAGCAAGAACATAAACATTCAAGTTTTTTTAAGTTTGGGTAAATTTTTGTAACTATCTTTAGGCTCATGTTCATTTAATATTTTTTTAGTGTTATATTGAAGTAGGTAAGCTTAGTTGGTAAAGTATGTATGTATGTATGTAAACTCTTTATTGCACATAAACATAGGCGAACTTATCCCATATGGGATCTCTTCCAGTATAGGATATTATTGTTATGAGAAAATAAACTTAAAATTAAGTTCAAAATTATCTAAATGAAGAATATCTAAGAGAAGCGTATGTCAAGAACTGTTGTTGTGATTATTTTTTCCATTAAACAATTGTTTTTTAAATTATCGAAAATTCTTAATATCTAAAATATCATTGGTTGAACGATTTTTTTTACATGTTTTAAATTTCCAAAGACGCTCATTTTATCCTTCTATCCAAGCCTATAAACGATATTAATACTTTTATTTACCAAAACACTATATTACGGCCGTGACACAGCAAACTGTCAAAAAAGAAAGATGTAGCAAAAGCCGATGTCCGAGCATTATCTTCGGTGACTAGTGACTACTTGCCCCTCGTAAAGTGGACGCGCGAATAAATCATTGCTAATACGATTTTCGTTTCAACATATTTTTAGCACCATATTTCCCCAACTTCCTCATAGGTTGTGGCAGGTTTCGCTTAGAGTTGGTTATATAGGATGATATTTATAAAAACCTCGCGAGTAAGTTCTTTACGATGTCAATTAATGACCGAATATGTACTTTATTTAGGTGCTGCTGTTGATAGGTACTGATGCAAAAAGCTTTTAAAACGCAACTGCCTAGGTAACATGTAAATTTGTTACCAATTTGTTGAACTGTTTAATTGAATAGGCACCCATTCCAAAATAAATTTTGAAAAAAAAACAATAACTTATTATAAATAGCAGTACGGTATTTTTGACAAAAGCCAAATCAGCCTCTTTTTATGAAACATCAAAAACGCTCCGACGTCACAATGAAACAGCGTCTTTATTGTTGGATTTTTTGAATTTAAAAATCTTAATATAGCAAACATAAATAAAAGATTGATATTATTTTCCTAGTATTAATAATGTTTATCTGTTGTTAATGAAAAAACAATTTAATTTACTCTTGTCAAATACCCTATTAACAGTCGCCATGTTTTTTGAACAATATTACTAAAATATTTAAATCTCACAAACACAAGGATATAGAAGTTATATTACAAACTAGCTTCTGCCCGCGGCTCCGTCCGCGTGAAACTCGTTTATATCGTAGCTCCATACAAATTTTCACCCTCTATTTCACCTCCTTAGTGGATGATTTTCGGGATAAAAACTATTGGTTGTCCTTTTTCGGGATTCAAACTGTCTTTATACCTACCCTATTCATATAAATCGGTCCAGCGGTTTAAGCGTAAAGAGGTAACAGACACACACACACTTTCGCATTTTTAATATTAGTATGGAAGTATGGATTAACATACAATACACAGGTACGCGCAAAAAAAAACAGCTTAATTACATGGACGAAAAAAAAAAGGATAGTTTTATGTTTATAAACTGACCAACTTTACATGTGTTAAAATCATTATAATGGGTGTTTTAATGTAACTGAAGTATAGGTTGATTCACAAGAGTTGGCACGAATGGATGGAACGAAAGTAATGTCACCTATCATCGTGTGAGTGCCGTCCTTTGAACCGATGATGTTCGAATTTCAAACCGAAAACCTGTTACTATTTTACACACTAGTATACTTTCATTCACTCATTCAATCCATTCGTGCCAACTCTTGTTAATTTTATTGATCTGTAAAAGAAATGTCATGTCAAAAATTCGATTTTATTTACAAGAAATTTCCCTCGCAATTGTCACTTTGCTATACTTTTAATCTTGCTTTTTCAAGCATTCTTTAGATTTTACTGATAATGAAGCAAACTTCTCTTAAAAACAAGCCTTTAATAAAAAACCCAATCTCCGATAATCTGAACAAAGCAATAGATCGCTGTTTACCAAGCCCACGGCTAGATGGCGTGCATTAGCTAAGTCAACATCGACGGACTTAATCCGAGCGCCCTCTGTCAATAGAATATAACAACCTATACAATCCTTAATTATCTGTGAGTAGGGTTGAAAATTGCTAAATTTTAGACGTTGGTAAATTAATCTACCACAGAACCTTAGAATGAAGTCAATAAGGTTTGAATTTGGTTGTAGGCTTTGTATAGGATAAGACTTAAGTCTAGATATTGAGAGCCTGCGGCTTTAATTGATTGAAATGCGAGCGTTAGGGTGTTATTCTGTTCAATTATAATTCGTCGGCGAACACAACGACTAGCCAAACTTGAACTGTCAATGTGTATAAACTATGTGTTAGGTACTCGGTGATTTTTTTTTTGGTGATCAGTAACCAATTTTTCTAATTCAGTTATTAATGGCGATCACGTTTAAGTCGCAGTTACATTAAACAAAACTTATTTTTTTATATAAAAAATATATTTTGAAACTAACTTTTAATTGAAATTAAATTGTCACCCTACTAATTGTTTAGTCTATGAGTGAACAACACTTAACTGATAAGTTCATTGACGTAATATCTGTCAAATTTCCCGCCAAAGCGATGGCACTTGACGTATCTACTTCACTTCAATAATTAATGTAGGATGTCCATGTATCCAGTGGTGATTGGTTTTAACAATATCAAATGTTAACTTAAATAAATTAAACAGTGAGTTAATTGTTTTAGACATCAACCATTAAATTCCATTTTTGTTGCTTATTAATAATTTTCAACTCCTGATCACCGATAAAAAATCACCGTGTATACTCGACATTAGTAAAATTACGTTATTATGACATGTAGACTCCATTAAATAAATAAATTATAAAAATATTGCAAAGAGCGTCGATGACAGGTTTGTATATTCAGGTGTTGACTCATGTGTGCAGGGTACCGATTTCAATCTCTAGTGGCCACCTTTAAGTCAGTAAGGTATCAATATTTTCGTAATAGTCATCGGTCTTATATCGCTCTCGCTATCGCTATCAACTTAACAGTATGTTTTTGTCACTCTGTTTATGTCTGACTCAAAGAAACACAATAGCAATTAAGAAAATCGTTGAACTGCACTAAAAAAAATCTAACTTAAGTTCACTATCCAAAAGCTTTCTAAGGTAACCGAACTTGAGAAAAACAAGACAGTGTGAAAGTGCATTTTAAGATGCATATCTCGAAGTGTTATCTATCTAAGGTAAGGTAATCTGTACAAGGTAAGATAAGATAAGAAGTGTTTGTATGAGTCTTCTGCGTTCGTCTATCGTCACGTTTTTGACGGAGCTGTACTCAAAATATTCAAAAATCAATATTTTTTGGAGGTAGATAGACGACGAGTACGTTTCATATTTTATCTTTTTTAGGAAGCAATGACATGGGTAAACAATTTTGCTAAAGTAGAATACAGACAGGTTGCAATATGCATAATCTAAATCAATAAATCCTGTTTTTAAACGAATTCCTATAAAAATTACCATTTAAATTGCATGGTCCTTCGAACCGGATATTCTAGTTCAAGTTGCTTTAAAATTTAAAATGTGTTCTAATTCTGTAAAGTAAAAACTAACTTTCATGCTATGCTTAAATTTGAGAAAATGGACTATGACCATTTTTTTTTTGCCAGAAGCTTACATTTTGCCAATGACTAGATTTTTTACAGATTTAAACCGTCCATATTTCTGTTCTTTGTTCGTCTATGGCCACAGTTCGTCAGTGACAAACAGACAGAGCGCCGAACTGTTGCTAAAGCAAACATGTAGATCCGGCAGGCTTCAATCGAGCGTTCTGCATGCTACCTGCCTCGAGAGGGTACTGTCGGGGAATCAAACTGGTTGTGGATTAGTTAGTATTTCGCTCATTAAATACAAAACAGACACATTCCAAAATAATTTGCTCTTGCATTAAAAATCTTATACGAATAGCTTCTAATTTTAAAATGCAACACTGCCTCATTTTGGAATGTGTCCGTTTTGTATTCAATGAACGATTTATTGCATTGTAGAAATAGATTTATTTGATGTTGTGACAATTTTTTTTATGGGTATGAGAAAATGAGTACACAGGCCGCTTGTATTAAACAATGCATGATTACGTCAATTTTATAGGTACTAAAATTTTGTTATTGCCAGTGGATGACCAAATTATTAGGGATAGTTTTTTTGGACTATTTCTAGTAATGAAAACCTTTTTTGCCTTAAAGCTTTAAAATCAGACGAATATTTTTTGTAAAAGGCCGTTGCGAAGTATTTGTAGTAAAGCTCGAAATTCTATTTCTTTTTGGATAAATATGGGTAATATGGCTAACAGCTGTTGTTTTGGTTTAGAATTACGGAAACAAATTTACAAAGCATTCTGCTATTTTCCTCTAATTTTCATTTTCATTTTTCTTCTTTTTCTCAGCATTATACTCGTCTACTGCTGAAAATATGCCTCTCCCATGGGTTTCCATTAAGTCCTTGATGCGGTGATTCTGGTCCAGGTCGGCCTTGCTGTTTTATGGATATCTTCCGACCATCTGGCTGGTGGTCTTTATTTGCATTTAAATCTTACTAAATTCCTAAAATTTCCTTAACCTTAATTTGTATCACCCTGTTTAAATTTCAAAACTGAACTAGATTTCAAGTCCTTTTCTCCCCGTCAGTACATTAAGCCTGCTTAATATCCGTGTGTGTACTTTGATATTTGTGCGCGGGCTTAGCATGCCCCGTGCTATTTGCCTTTTAGTAATAGGTACGGCTTGTTGGGTAGCAAAGGGCTTCCGGCCCGTGCTAGTCTTAACTCGATGATTGCTGCATGCTATACATAAATGAATGTTAGTTATATGCCTCTATTGAACTATGTAGCGATGAATCTGTTGTTTACAAAGTGTTCATATTTTAGAGTTCGAGTTTGTTGAAAACCGGGTGTAAAAATTTGGCTACATTATTAGGCATTTTAACGATACACACAGAGGCAGATGAACATTGTTTATTTGTAAAAACGGTGCAATTTTGACCTTATTTGCTTTGCATCTTTCAAGCTTTTCAAACTTTTCATTATTTTTGAGATTTTTTTATTATATTAATATATAATGGATATTTCTAGTATAGCCTAAGCAATTATGTTCCCCGTCCGAGATACAACCTTGCGATGACGAAAATGCGAACAGAAAAAAAAATTCAAGACTCTTTTTTTATGTATTTTTTTAATTTGGCCTCGCTAATCCATAGGTACACCATTTAATGTATTGAAAGCTCGAACTTCACTAAAATGCACTGAAACAACGTTTTATTTTTTTTATTTTGGTTTCTAATTTGTAACTATTCAAAGAGGTACAGGGGGTTTAAAATATAATTTTCAAAGTTTCAATAAATTTCCCTTGGAATATGCACATTCCTATTAAAATAATTAAATCTAAAGATGCTTTACAAAACAAAAATGATCTGCTTTATGCAATCTTTTAACCTCGGATATTGACCCCGCTGATAATTGTTTGTCGTAATGCTCGTCCATAATCGATGCAGTTGCTATTATGCAGTGCGTGGCGCGTAATCTGTAGACCGGTCGCGAAGTCACGCCTCGCATGTACAGGGTGCTGCAGTTTGACTATCCGAGGCTTTTCAACAAAAGCTATCTGAAATAGAAACAAGGTAAGAGTTGTTAATCTCATTACAATTACAAATTGACAAGTGTGAAGTAAAACTCAATGAATGCAAGAATAAATTTAAGAGCTAACTGACAATATTATAAGTTAAACTTCTAGTACTATAAAAGTTCGTTTATTATTAAGTCTCATTAGAAATTTCTATTTAATTTTATATATTCTAGTAGATTGTTCTACAATACAGATACTTAGTTCTGGCTGTCACTTCATGAAATGATAGCAATAATCCCTGTACGTATTATCTATTCTTTTTACTTATTTTATTAACTAGCGAAGAAATATTGTTAAACGATCAACAAATATGAAACTACGTACTTCTGCCTTCAAAACCGTACAGTCGGCTTTTAAAAATGTTCAGAATAATGAACCTTGTCATATTAACCCGTTAAATATATTGTACATGTCATTCTAAGTTCACGACAAAGCTTAACAATTCAACAGATTTTTTGAAGTATTGTAAAAACGACGCCTCCGCATCTTTGTTAGTAAGTGATCTCGCATCAGCCTGTATGTTACACTCGAATCAAGAAAATGGGGACCGTCATTTATCATCCAACAGATTAACTGTGCACTTGTTCTATTTAAAACAACTTCCTTGTTTTGTTAAGCTCTTAACGTGTTGTAAAAAGTGCTTTTGGGTTTTAGATAGGGTTTGGGAAACACCTGTTTTGGTTTAGAGGGTGATGTAAAAACACTTTAAGTTAATAGTTATTTCAACCAAAAAAAACTGCCTGTTTACTACGTGCAGCAAGTTGCATCGGTTTGGTAATTAGCACTCATGAGATATAAACCATGGCAATCAGATTTAGAAATTCTATGACAATGAAAACATTAAAACCCACAGTGACATTTCAGGTTTTGCGTTTACGTATATTAGTAAGTACTATGACATGCGTGCTCCTTTGCTTTTTTTTTCGTAAGAAAAGAGTTTGGGTAACAATACGTAGTGTAAATTTTACTATGTATGAAATTAAATATCTACTAAGGAAACGTAACTCAAAACAACATTATAACAATCATAAATTAGAATCGGTTGGACGCGCCCAAAATGATGCGGTTTTAGGGTCAAATGAAGGATAACGAAATAACAGAAAACAGTTTTTTTTTCTAATAATGCCCTAAGAGAGGGTGAACGGTTTGCACTGTGATCTTTACAAAATATCCGTGGTTTACATGGACTGCATATTAAAAAATAGATGTCTATCTTTATTTTCTTAGCTTTATGTTGTCTTTGCATTATTGTCAAAATGTTTGATCAAAAGTTTGAGTAGTTAATGACTCTAGTTATGAATTGAAAATCAATCGTGATGACATAATTGAAAACTGTGAAAACTTAGAAATGGCCTAGGTTTAGGTATACATAAAAAAAAATTGACAGGAAGGTTGTTAATTTTCCGAATAAAAAAAAACATTTCTTTGTCCATGTAAATAATCTCCTGTAAATTAAAAATTAAATTTATTTTTTGCCAGTCTTTTTTTCTATGCCAACACTAAGTAAATTTCTATTTTTTATGTAAATTTCTAGGGTATCTATGCTATTTGACGAACACTTAGTAACAGTTATAATAAGTAATGGTATTTCTAGAAAAACCAAGCAATGAATATTAAGTCCATGACTCACTTTTAATTCTTTAAAAGCCGACATGTAAACCGAGCCAATGTTTGCGGGAATAAAAAAGGAACTGCATTATATTTTCGTGGTTACGATTTTTACTCATTTCCCCTAAATTTTTTGCTGGTTCTTTATATCTTCCCCTTCCTGGGGCAAGTTCGTCATTACGTGTCAAAGTATTTTATGTTTTTTATTGATTGAATGATTATTGTGGCAAATCGTGGGAATTATCTTTATTCCTTTATTTGAGGTGTAATGATGACATTTGACTTTTTATTGGGCTGTGAAATTGGTATTTTATGGATAAAATTCACAAGACTAAGTATTGCACACTTTTTAAATTTATTTCTTAGTTTTTTTGTCCCTAGAGATTATAACGCGGTAGTGAGAGAAAATATAATGCTGTTTCTAGTCTAACGTTTTTCACATTGTATTCTTGGATCGTGCTTTGACGGAAATAAAAAAAGAATCTTCGAGCGTCATGAACTTAAGTTTTACGACTAAGATCTGCGAAAATAGTCACTTTGTATACAATATTGTACGAACAGTGACCCGTTTTAAACATTTGAGAGCCTTTCCTACGCGTATTCAATTTACACACATACAAATAGATCGAATGCAAACAATGTCTTAATTCTCCATTGTTTATTCCAAAAATTGAATCATACCCGCAAACCACCGATCCACTTATCCCTTTATTCTAGCCCTAACACAAACACAATAAGGTATCTAATCCCAAAGCAAAATAGACCTAAATTCCCATCTAGAATCTCACACAATGCAAGCTAATAGCTGAGGCAACTACGCAACTCATTCAGCAAACTACATTTGCAAAAATAACGACGTATCTCGATTTGAAATTCTGTACAATTTTCAGTCTTACTTGGAGATTATTTTAGTTTAAAATGGCATAGCGTTAAATGTCGAGTTGTGACAACTTTACTAGAATTGGGCAAACAATTACGGCATAATAGAATAAATAGGGTAATCAGAGCACTCAGGATAGGGCGTGGGTGGGAGTCGCTTCAGATGAATGTAGTACGATTATTAGACGTACGACAACGTTTTGCAAATATCTAGCAAATACATGAAATGGCTGGTGGAATAAGCGTTTTTGTATTTTACGACACAAGTACGGCGCCGGATTCTGGTAGCGTTTTTTCTATGATCATGACCGGGCCATGACACGTCACATCTTAATATTTTACAGTTTTTCACATCTTTACTGTCGCCGCGCCGTGTTTTAAAAGAATAGAGTTGTTAAGGACCTATCTGAACCTTTATAACATTCAGAAACTAGAAAAAAGGGTACGTACATTTTTGTATTATACACATTTTATTGAAAAGTACGGCTACATTTCTTTCTCTAAATACAAAAATGTGTTGACGTCTTGTTGCGAAAAAGTCCAAATATCCTAAAAACACCTGTCATATTTGGTGCAACCTTTCTTTAAAACAAGTCTCCCATTCTCAGCCGAACACATTCTACCCCTTCCCCTATACGTTAACGTGCCAGCTTCCACCTTTTGTCCGTCATTTGGATGCTAATTGCATCGAAATCAGCGCATCCCTGAATGAAACGTTATGAATATTGTAATTCCTGTTTAATGGGAATTGATTAAACAGTGCGAATGATTTTGTGATGCCTGTAAATTGGTGGTTAATATGGTAATAATGTGATGACAAGTGTGATTCCATTACGGGGCGAGAGTGCTTGTTTGTTTATTTGTTCGGTAATTGGTATTCCCCTGCATCATTCAATGAAGCATTTTGTATTTACAAACTCCCTCTAACTTTGTAAACTCTATTTAAATTTGTGTTTATTAGCCTATGTAGCTTTTACATCTTATTTATATTTTTAATATTATCTGATAGCTTTTATCCTTATATTTTTAGGCCCTATTTAGGCCTTATATTTTTGATATGGTCTTTTATGTACGATACAGAAGAAATTTAGTGTATAGAAACAAATAATTCTTCATAAGCTTTATGAAGACAGAATAGTTAAAAGTTCTCCTAAAAATCGAATACCCAAAGGAATTGAACCAAGTTTTTAACAATTATACAGCGTTTATAGCAAACCCCTTAAACACCTGGCCTAACGGGGCTTCTCACGCGCAGCGTTACGACCACTAAACGTCACCCAGCGAAAATCGATCGTAAAAATCGCAAATCATCTCAAAAATTCATCGATCGACAACAAAAGAACATTACTTTTTTATTACCACTAATGAATATCTTTTTTTAAAAGCACCCTTTCAAAAAAAGAACGATCGAAGTTTATTAAATAATAAAGTTTTAAATTTGGAACATAAAAATTTGTAAACGGCGTTTTGTTTTTTTGGCACGGTTTTATCTATAGGGTGCTAAATAAAAGTTTGTCACTTTGTATTTGAACTTGCCCCTTTTTTTTGCGTTTGCCCCTTGACAGTTGACACAGTTAAACGGTGAAAGACACCTTTACAAAACCAAACTCGGCCAATTTTAAACCTTATACAAATGAGTTGAGGCTTCATTTGGAGGTAATTGTAAGCGCTGTCTCAAATGACAAAGTAGGATAAAATTACAAAGTGTAGGAAACCGTGACGAATAATTTTACGTATTTAGGGTCACAGTCCCGATTCATTTACAAAGTCGACATAAAATCGAGTCGACATTGGATAACTTTCCAGAAAGGATTATTTTTGGTCAAAGCGACATTTATTGTTGTTTATTCGTTAAGTTAGTTGAAAAAAAAGGTTTTAATTTGTCTCTTTTTGATACAAATAACCGATTCAGTTGAACTATTTTAAATGTACTTCTTATTAGTATTTATGGATCTTCAAGTTATGTTTGTCATTATTTTTATTTTAATAAACAAAAGCCGATTACAAATCGGAAATTTGTTTCATTTTATTACAAGAATTTATACATTAGGTGCAGATATAAAAGTAGTAGAAAGGCCAACTTATCCCTTTAAGGCATCTCTTCCATTTAAACTCCAGTTACAGTTTTAGCCCCCAACAATTTTGTGGTGGACTAAATCTACAAAGTGATGAGGTAACAGACAGACCGACAGACACTTTCGCATTTACAATATTAGTATGGATTGTACGTAAAAAAGTCACATTACTTGAGAGCTCAAAAGACGAAATTAAATGTAACTTCACTATTTATATACATATTATGTACATTTTGTACATACCTTCACACCTGTAATACCAGAGTGGGGTAGGCAGAGCTACAAAATTACCAACTACTTTAAAACCTTGTTGATAATTCTGTAACCACATTTCGCACAAACAGGCTACGATGTTTACCAGAGTATTAGTGTCAGATTGTAAGCCAATCGCCTTACTACTACAAGCCTTATTCCCTTAGTCACCTCTTACGACATCCACGGGAAGACATGGAGTGGCACTATTCTAACCCGGCAACTACTCGGGATACCACTCAACCATTTTGTTTCCATTTACTATACTTTAAATCCCAACCCGCAGCTCTTAAAAAACAATTCCCTGATCACCATAATGTGCATCTCAACCATAACTGCACACGCTCTATCTTGTCTATTCAATACTCCGATTTGTTTTTAACTAATTTATTGTCTTTGAGCACGAACTGTTACGCCCATGTTATATTAGTGTAGTGGACTCCCTTTCGAGTTTGTAGGATTATTTTTTACTAGAAGAGACTTGTACCTTTGAATCGTTTCTTGACTTTCTTGCGGTGTTTCTCAGCAGTGGTCTTCTCTTGGGAAGCACTGGTATCTTTTTTAATGTTTTTTTTAAATAATTAAAAATACTAATTTCATAACAAAAACATTATCATTTTGACCTGAAAGACGTTTGATTTAGTAAAGCACTTATTAGACAACTCGCTTATCAATACGTCGTCGAATTATACTCCGGCAAATTTAAGTTGTACCTTTAGAGCTTTATCAACATTTTGATCACGTGTTTTTGTTATTTTGTCGTATGTTTCATTGCTGAGGCAGCTCGGCCGACTAAGTATTTTCCGGCTAAATAAAGGGGGACACTTTTAAATACACACTACATACACTTTTTGGGGGACATTTTTATTTTTAATTAAAAATCTACCAATAACATGTCAGCCCATGGTCAATGGTAGAGCACACAACTAAAAAAAAAAACATAACAAAAACAAAATTTTTTTTTTTATTGTATTTATTTTCCCCCCATAAGACCTAACGGCCTTAATTTAGGACATTTGGAAAAGTGACAATTTCAGTTTACTGACTATTTTTCGATTAATCGGAAATTGACGTGAGCGTTACGAGGGTTAAAGTTTAAATTTTCCGTTATTGTTGTAAATTAAATACCATGATATTTGTTTTTAATATAAAAATAAAACTTTTTATTCGTCAGATGGCTCTTCCATTATTTTAACCCAGTTTTAATATATGCGGGTCAGTCACCTACAAGAAATGAGATTTTAACCATGGGTTTTATGTATAAATTAATTAATAACCGCTATTTATGGCGGCATAAGTGTGTTCAACAACACGTTATTTGTAGCTAAGTGTTAGGAGCCATTAGTTTTATAATGTTCTTGGTTAATTTATAAAAAGTGGCGTTGGCGAGTTTGTAGTGTTATAGATTACTAGCTACTGCCCGTATCCATTCGCATAGAAGTCGATTACTGCTATTTCCTGGGGAGCTATTTTATTTTACGGGAACATAAGTATTCTACATTGTAACATTTCCCGATCTATCTCAAGCTATCTTCATACCAAAATTCATCAAAATCAGTTTCGCGGTTTAGCCGTGAAACCGTAACAAACACACAGACCTGCTGCTTATTTTTCAAAGAGGAGAACACTGCTGAGAAGAAACGCCGCAAGAAACTCAGCAGTCAGTCATTTTTTATTAGGGTTCCGTAGCCAAATGGCAAAAACCGGAACCCTTATGGATTCGTCATGTCTGTCTGTCTGTCTTTTTGTATGTCCGTCCGTATGTCACAGGCACTTTTTTCCGAAACTATAACAACTATACTGTTGAAACTTGGTAAGTCGATGTATTCTGTGAACCGCATTAAGATTCTCTCACAAAAATAAAATAAAAAATTAGGGGGTCCCCATACTTAGGACTGAAACTCAAGTATATTTTTCCTTCAAACCCATACCTGTGGGGTATCTATGGACAGGTCTTTAAAAAATGATATTGAAGTTTCTAATATAATTTTTTTCCAAACTGAATAGTTTGCGCGAGGGACACTTCCAAAGTGGTAAAATGTGTGTTAAATTCTCCATATAAAACGCCAATTTCATAGGTAAGGACCTAATAATAAAAATACTATAGTTATAACAACAATTCATTCAACTGTTGGTCGTGCAAAGGAATAAAATAAAGCATAATGCTAGCTCGTACAGAAGCCTAGGATATAAAAATGAAAGAAAATAAGCCTTGATCGTGATGTTTGTGTGTTTTCTCATCAGAATCATTAAAACACTTAAAATAACTTTGAATCAGGTCTCAAAATATTTAATACAAATCCTCCACATAAAAGCAATCTCTAGTCGTTTACACATTTTTACCGCGTTCTTTTTTGTCAAATAAAATAAAATTAAGCGGAGACGGGTGTAATTGTGGTCTTTACTCGTACTAGAGGGTAATTGCTGTGCTTTATTAAGGACAAGTGCGTTTTGAAGATTAATAGTTTTGAATTATCAAGTACGTCATGATTAATATTATGTTATAGTTTTGACGTGTAATAAAATAATTGTAAATTATAGCCGTGTAATAAATAATTCTAAATTAATAGCCGTTGCAGTTTAAGAAAGAAACTTATTTTTTAATTTATTTTATCCTTAAAATCATATTACACTATCATGCAATATTCCAAAAACCAATCTCTTAATCTTTTATAAATGTCAGTTTTCTCCCAGCTCCTGAAATGCCAACGGCCTAAAATTATTAGAATATACAATAAAAGTTATATGCCCGCTTTGACCACGAGAATTTTGAAACAAAAAAAAATTAAAAATGTAATTCATTTGTTTAATTTTAGTGATAAAAGTGAATTTTTTACTCGCACCAAGCTCTAGTTTTTATTACCAACACTGCTCCTTAACAAAATATGCAATGTTTCAATGTTTTCCATTGCAGCCATCTTTTGTGCCCGAAGTATAATGACAGAAAATTGTTCTCTTTGTGAGACGAACTATTCCAATCGTCCTTCCTCTGGGAATTAAAAAACGTTCTTAGAACCATTTTATCCCGGTTAGTAGATGTTTTATGAGGAAATTGCAGTTTGTATTACGAATGGTAAAAATAATATATTTTTACTGCAACGATTATTTTTTTTAATAATAGGGAATAAAGCGTCGAATAAAACTTAAGAAATTTTAATTTTAAGTTAGGAGTATTAGTGAGGCTTATCATTTCAAAAGTAAGTAGTCAAAAATGAGCGTGTTTATCGATGTAGATAAACGTGGATAAAAGCATCTGTTACCTTTTGACTAATAGTATGAAGGTGCGAGAGTACTTAAACACGTTAACTACCTTTATAATGTTTATGTTACGTAAAATTTTGAACAAAAATAATAATGTACCTACTTATGATTTTTGCCTAAAAAAAATATCTTTAATTATTTCTATGATACAAGTTTTGTTATTATAAACAAATACAAGACGCATGAACTAACAAATAGGTACTAAATACATTTGTTGGTTCATTAAAGGAAAGAGAATTATCGACATGATAAATCTGAAGGTTTATCCTTATCTTTGTAGGTTTTACCTGCCGTTTATACATATTATGTATCTATGTACCCATGTATTTTGAAAAAGCGGATTTTTTTCATGTTACTCCGATTTATGTACTATTTGTTATTTTCTGTTATTTTGTTAATTTGTCTATACTCATGCATTATCCTTGCTTATTCTACTCTAACATCTAAACTCAAACTTGAAAAAATCCGGATGGGATATTCACCTATCTACATTATCTAATATTGATACAAACGGGTCATTTAAAATTGCTCTTTCAATTTTTTATACAAATATCGATTTGTGACTCACTAACACATCATACTCATCAACACTCATTTAAAAAAAAAAACTGTTACTTTTTTTTTTTTATAAATCTAACCTAACCTAATTTTATCTACACGTAAGATATTTAAGAAATTCTGAAAAGTGTACGGTTCCATGAATATTGGCGTTATAAGTTCAGATGATTATAAGTTCCGATCATTACTATTAAAAAAAATACGAAGAGTGTGAAGAGTGATCATTAGGTTGTAAAATGATATGAGATACATTTTCGGAGTTCCAATAATCTAATTTGCAATTTTATATGTACTTTGGCGCACTCGATGCAAACATGTCTTGTAGGTAATTTGGATTGTTCATATTTTTACAATTACTCCAATTCGAAAACCATTTCGAGGAATAGGGTTTTAAAGCCGTTCTGCATTATTAAGTTTGTGAAATATTTATCTATTTTGGATATTTCGACAAAAGTATATTTAACCTCTCTTTGACTTTCGTTTTCGGCTTGAAGCCCTCCTTGGTGTATCTTACAGTTTAGGCGAAAACAGCTTAAAATAGTATGTTTTAATACACTATTGCAATCACTTTTTTTCATTGGATATAATTAAATTGTTGTAATTTATTAGAAAATGCCATCCCAAATTTAAAATAATCATGTCATCCATAAAATGTCTGCTATATAAATAAATATATTTAATAAAAACAATTGGGTCAAATACAAAATTAATGAAATTGGTGGCTTAAAATTTCCTATTCTTTCGAATGAGAAAGTAAAAACCGTGAGTTTTTTTTTTTTGGTCAATCCCAATTGTTTATGTGCAATAAAGAGTTGACATACAGACATAAAAACAGTCTGATTTAATATCCGCAACATCTTAATACTACAATTTAATCAAAACTTTATTCAAAGTATTTTCATAACGCATCATAAAGAGTTGACAGCACGTTCATATGCCAGCGTTGAGCAAATTAAACGAGCGCTTCCAGGAAATTAAACCATAAAGCCAAGGCAATAATGATGATAGTTCAGCAAATGTGTTTCCTGTTACATGTCGCTCGTGTTCTTTGTTTCGTGTTTACGTGTTTAGTATACATTTGAATAAAATTACATACATACATTAAATGACGCCTGTTTCCCAGAGGGGTAGGCAGAGACCACACAAATTTCTTTCGCTTCTTCTACATTCATAGATTGAATAAAATTATAAATAAAATATTAAGAATACAATCTATCTTTGCAAAGATGGACAAAGTTAAAGTTGACTTAAATGTTTGTACCTTTTGAAAATCATCAAACAATATTAGTGTGTGATTTTTGGACATAGTTTTTGTGTTGGTAACAGGACAAAACCCTAATACGGCCCGACATGCTCGTGTCAAATTTTTTCTCTATATTTGTTTAACTTTCACGTACTTATTTAACTTTCACCCACCGTTTATCTGGAAGAGATCTTACAAAAGGGATAAGTCACCGGTGTACATTTTAAGCGATTGTCATTTTACTGCACCTAACCTACCTACTTTTTAATGTTTGCTCCTTTAAGTTGACTGGTAAAAAATGTTTCTGGCATCAAGTCCGCTTTTTGTACACTATTAAATTTTATGCGATAAAGTATTTAAATAATGCTTAAGTCTAATAATTAATACCAAATAATAATAACCTTCTATTTATCAGTTAAAACGGTAAGCCCTCAACAGCACCTAAATAATAACTTCCTCACATTATAATAATTTCCACAGTAAATCCTCCTTTACTCAGAATGTGGACATTTGATGGGAATGGCCACGAATCCTCTTATCTTAATCCCAGCACCGACAGGATTGTGGCCACGAAACCAGCGATTTCTCTTTAAACCTCACCTTTTCATTCATTGGACGAATTATTAACCAGCGAGTTTAAGTTGTATATTTTCAATTGGGTAGTTTTACTGTCGCGCGTATAAGCTAACCCGATCAATCAATCGACGAAAAGTTCAAGACCATTTTTAAGAGGATAACACCGTAGTAAGTTCAGAAAGAGCATTGGAAGAGCTAATAAAATAAACGAATAAGACTTAGGTTTTTTTGCATTGCCTGTTGTTTTCTTCTAGGTTTATAATCAAGCGTCTACCTACAGCCTACAATTTAGTTCCCACCAGAAGACTTAGAAGCTTTTTTTTCGGTGCTATAAAAAGGACTCTTACATAATTTGTGTTGAATCAATAATTGAAATAAAAATGAATTCTTTTGACTTGTCTGTTTTTACAAATGCCCGACATACACACCTACATCTATATTAATAGTATTATAAATGTTAAAGTAACATACAGGGTGTCCCATAAATAGCACGTCACAGTGACACCGGAGATTCCTTAGCCTCAGACGAACCGAACCAACCTAACATGACCTCAGTAAAAGTTGCACCGTTTTCGAGTTATACCAATTTAAAGTTTTTTCCAATTTCTCACCTCTTTTAACATTGCAAGTGCCCGCATTTACTGGGATAGCTTTACAATTTAGTTTTTTTTATTTGTACGCTTTCATGAATAGTTGCTTAAGATGATAGAAGCATTATTATGTCAATAACTAATGTAAAAGTTGGAAAAATACTGTAATGAACTTGACTTAAATTATCATCAACATATTAATTTCAACTTTGAACACCTGCCATGACTTTTTTTTACTAGAAATGAAATGAGCAAATAACTTTAAAAACATGCGTACGTTATGCCAATTCTAAAATGGTATGACACATGATATCATAATGCAAAAACGTAGGAATTCGACTCACTTTTCCTAATAAGGATCCCGAAACCAAACTAACAAATGAAAGGCTATTAGCCGCTTTGCAAGTTTATTATGTAAAGAATTGTTTGATAGTTATTAATTTATTGCAGTGGGTGCCCTGTGACCCAAAGTAGTTCGTTACCTTGCGTTTCGTGCTATACCCTTTAATATTAAACCTCGTTTTAATAGCAGACTTTTTAGTTACTTTTTATTTTTATTGATTTGACTTATGTCATTACTTATCACCATGTTCACTGCATCCCTGTTTTCCTGTGGTGTTCCTGAACTAAATCGACTTGGCATTCCTCTGGACTCTGATTAATTTTGTGGAACTGAAACGACTACTCGGCACTCTTAACGGACATTTGATTTCACTTTGAAAAACTTTATTACGATGGCAAATCGTAATACTTCTCAGTACTCCAATAGTGAGTACGCTGATATGCATTTAATTTATGGTGAAACTAGGAGAGTTTCCACTCGAGGTAATGTTTCTTACAACGCAAGGTTGGCTGCAAGACTGTACTCGGAACGATATCCAAATCGTAGGCCGACGACTTATGAGGTGATTTTAAGAGTCGTGAATGGTTATCGTGACGACAGACCACCAAGACGTGGCTCAGAAGGAAGACCCCAAACCATTGATGATGACGTTGTTTTAAGTCAAGTACAAGCAGAGCCAGGAACTTCAGTGCGAATAATCGAACGCCGTACTGGCGTTACTAAATCGTCGGCACAACGAATTTTGAAGCGGCACAAATACCACCCTTACCACATTCATCGTGTTCAAACGCTTCTTCCGTCAGATTACACGCAGAATACCATTTTAAAACTAATTTGTGGACCGGAATTTTTAACGGCCAAATAATAGGACCGGTCGATTTGCCGCCGATTCTGAATGGCCAGAATTATCTGCAGTTTTTGGAAAACGATCTGCCTATTTTATTAGAGGACACGCCGTTGGCATTGAGGCAAAGGATGTGGTTCCAGCAAGATGGCTGCCCGGCACACTACGCTCGCTCAGTCCGTGAGCACCTAAACAACTAGTATCCTGACAGATGGATTGGGCGAATGGGATCAATTTTATGGCCACCGCGTTCCCCGGATCTAAACCCACTGGTTTTTTTTTATTGGGGATGTTTGGAAGATAAAATTTATTCAAAACCAATAAGTAACGAAGAGGAACTACGGCGACGTGTCTTCGATGCAGCCCGAGACATATCCGAAACCAGTTTACGAAAATTAAACCGAAATTTTATCCGAAGATGCCATTTGTGCCTTAGAGTCGCAGGTAAACAATTCGAACATTTATTGTAAAAACTAATGAAAGTTAAACCTTTATCTTTGAACCTTGGTCAATCAAATGTGATTCGATTTCCTACTTTTTGCATTATGATATCATGTGTCATACCATTTTAGAATTGGTATAACATACGCATGTTTTTAAAGTTATTTGCTCATTTCGTTTCTAGTAAAAAAAAGTCATGGCAGGTGTTCAAAGTTGAAATTAATATGTTGATGATAATTGAAGTCAAGTTCATTACAGTATTTTTCCAACTTTTACATTAGTTATTGACATAATAATGCTTCTATCATCTTAAGCAACTATTCATGAAAGCGTACAAATAAAAAAAACTAAATTGTAAAGCTATCCCAGTAAATGCGGGCACTTGCAATGTTAAAAGAGGTGAGAAATTGGAAAAATCTTTAAATTGGTATAACTCGAAAACTGTGCAACTTTTACTGAGGTCATGTTAGGTTGGTTCGGTTCGTCTGAGGCTGGGGAATCTCCGGTGTCACTGTGACGTGCTATTTATGGGACACCCTGTATAGGTTTTTTTGACCGTTTTATACGCGGGAGGAGATACGGACAAGTGCTAGTATTTTATGGTCTTGTCAACTATTCAGGAACTTGTAGCGGTTTTCTACCGCTTTTTTAATGGCTGTTCACGTGCACTTGCATTATTAAACTTGCGCTTTTAACGTATAAGGAAATTAATGAGCTTGGAAAAGTTATTTCATACAAAGTAGAGTGACTGCAGCACAATATTACGAAAATGGCTGCAGCCATGACAGTCGCAGTGACATATCATATGCATTTTGTTTATTTGTTGGTAGCACGCAGTTTCACTTCATTGGATTTTAAAGTACTTTTTAAAGGACATAAAGTTTACACGCGTAATGATATGATTTTCGTGTTTTTGATTTGCAGTTTTTACTGCATATAGTTTTGCATCAAATGTAAGTTAAATACAGAATATACTCGTATTTAAATATTTATGAATATTGGAATAAAACTAATATTTTGTATTATAAGAATTGAGTGTAAGAGATGTTAGTTATGTTTTTCGTTTCTGAGGGGAAAAAAACACTGAAATTTCCCTTAAGGCATATTTGATTTTTAAACGAAAACAGTCTTTTATTGTTCTAAAATAAACGAATTTCATTTGTTTTCCGAAAATTTATAGCCAGTAACGTAGTAATAAAATATGACAATATTTCATAACCAAATTTTGAAAATGGAACTTAATTATAAAATCAAATAAAAGTTTTAATACCGAATAGCCAATTTAATAACTTTAAAAGGTCTTAGGGTGTTTGAAAATTTTATAGCCGTGCAAATTTGTTAATGCGCTCTTTAAAAATCTATTGAGTTCTTAACCTTACGAAATAAAAGCGGTTTTCGTTTGTTTTAATTGAATGAAAGTGCCTAATATGGTTGTCTTTAACTTCCTATCCGTTGAAGGTCCAATTTCAAAGTCGTAAAATGATACCAACTGGACTCTTCAAAATTATCTAGAGAATAGGGTAAGAAATGAAACCTTCTATATCTCTCTTTAGAAGGGATAAATAATACCTTAAGGGATTTAATTTCGCACACAATTTAATATACATTTTGGATGGAAAAGTTGTTTTAGTGTAAAAAAGAAAAAAAAGTGTAGGTATTAGAGAAACCCTTTACAATAACTATTATACAGTAAATCGTTACATTAACTTCTTATTTATTTGTGTCTTGCTGAAGTATTTAAGTTTTCTAATAAAATTTTAATGAAAAGGATGGGTTCCCATATAATTACGGCGTTTGACACTACCTATTTATAGTCTTCAAGTGATGTTTTAAATGTCTTATAATTGCTGTAGATAATGAATAGGTAACAAACAATAAACTCAAACTGGAAACAATTATATTCAAATAACGTTTAAAAAATAGTCAATAGCTTTATTAATGTTCATTCTTAGTCATAAGTCACATTTTATTAAAACACTTATTCCCAACGTTCTAAAAAAAGCACGTCTAGAACGACGTCTGAAGCGCGAACGTCTGCAATAACACTGAGCGTCTCATTTGTTATTGGAGCGAAGGAAAATATCCCTGAAGTGTTGAAATGTGTAATTATCTGCATTAGGGGGGTTAGGTAGCGTCTTAAATGGATAGTAAAGGATAGATGGTGTTCAGTTTAAATTTATATTCGTTACGTTGACTTTATTTTTATGTTAAGAATAGGATAAGAAGAATTGAAAGTTTTTATTTTGATGTTTGCTTACTGACATGTCAAGGCTAATTAAATTATTTAACTTCGCTCAAATGTTTTAAAGTCTTAGTAGGCAGAGCCACAGAGTCACTTTTTTTTTAAATTTCGTTCCCAACTAAAAATATTGACAAATCTGTCACATAAAAAATTTAGTGGTCTACTACCGATGCGATGTCGAAATTGTCGAATAACTCTGGCGAGTGACTCATTCTAATGCCAAAGTAAAACAAAATATAGACGAAGCGAGACGACGGATCATTTATTTACGAGAGACAAAAGGTGTTAATTCCGACGGCGAACTGTAAACTTCAATTAGAGCGACCATCTTGGATTGATTCCACGCGGGGCCGAGAATTTTAACCCTTAAGTAATAATTATGTACTATACAAAGGACAGGGCTCATTTTTAATATGCTGAAACGAACTGCAGTACCTATAATATGTTCTAATTATAACAAGCTTATGAGCGTAACTCCTTCCGCGTAAAAGTAGTTTTTCGGTATTCCCTCGAGACTTCTCCAATTTTTCGAGATACAAAGTAGCCTATGTGCTATTTCTGACTGTGATCTATCTCTGTTCCAAATTTTATCCAAATCATTTTAGCCGTTCTGGCTGATTGAGTTACAATTTTTTTTTTGCATTTATAACATACTCGTAAGTAAAGTAATAAGATTAGTATAAAGATAAGTTCAGCTGAAGTCTATTTATTTTTTTAATTACTCTTTGTCTGCGGCTCCGTTGGCATTTTTTTTACATACATACATACATACATAAACTCACGCCTTTATTCCCAGAGTGGGGTAGGCAGAGCTACAGAATTACCAACAACTCTAAAAACTTGTTGATAATTCTGTAACCACATTTTGCCACTTAGGCTAAGATGTTTACCAGTGTATTAGTGACAGGTTGCAAGCCCATCGCCTAACAATACTATACGCCTTTATTCCCTTAGCCGTCTCTTACGACATCGATTTTTTTTAATAATATTAATTTTTTCGCTGGGAGCTAAACCATTCCAGCAATATGGTTCTTGAATTCAAATGTGAGGCTATTACAACTAAAATGGTCTTTCATAAATATTTGTATATTGTTTAATAAAAGCGTATGAGAGCGAGTCAGAAAGAAGTACAAACCCGAAGCACCTTCTAAGAGCTATCGCACTGTACTTTCATTCACTCATTCAATCCATTCACTCTTGGGAATGACGACGCGCTGGCCTAGTTGGTAGTGACCCTGCCTATGAAGCTAGCGGTCCTGGGTTCAAATCCCGGTAAGGGCAGATATTAGTGTGATGAGCGCGTATATTTGTTCCTGAGTCATGGATATTTTCTATATATTTAAGTATATATTTCTCTATATAAGTATTTATATCGTTGTCTAGTACCCATAACACAAGCCTTGAGCTTAGTTTGGGACTAGGTCAATTGGTGTGACATTGTCCCCTGATATTTATTATTATTATTATTTATTATTTATTTATATTATGCTACTAATTTCGTAACATGGGCTAAAAATTGGAACAGAGGCCCAGAGCTAAGAGGAACATGACACCACGAACACTTAGCGAGTCGCAGACGCCGGCAATTGTTTACGTTTATCGGCCGTTATCGTCCGACTTTCGGTAAACAAGTAAACAAGCTCTAGATGAGCTAATTTGCCGTTTAGTTAACTATTCTGTTATTACATGTAAAGGTGTACAAATTGTACACCATTTAGGTCTTTATTAATAAAAAATACTGGTAATTTTTTTTTTTCAATTCCGATACTGGAAATCGTCCGATACTGCATGCCCTATGTACAATGAAATGAAATTAAATCTTTATTTGCTATAGAGTACGTTACAACAAGGTCTTAAGATTAATGATAGAAACAGTATTCTGTTGACTCACAATCGAGATGCAAAATGTTATACTTATATTATAATCTAAAAATTCGAATCACTCCCAATAATTTAAAAATACATACATGCGATATTTCGATACCTACTTTATATTTAATTAGTGGCTTGCAGGCTTGAGGTAGCAATAATAATAATTGTTATGTACCATTAAAATTAAAAAAATCCTTAACACTATAAAAACAATGATGATGGAGCCATTAAGTCAAATTCGTATTAAACACTTTACCATGCAGCAACTTCAACTTATTAGGAAGGTTTATTGTTATGTGTAAGAGTGTAAAACGAGCAATTATAAGTCATTTGATGGTACACGAGTTTAAAATGTAGAAGTTACAGCCGAGTCAAAATCAATAGGCTAACATGTATCAGCATTTACCCAGTAGAATAAAATCATATTTTCTTCGACTTCGACGAATTAAAAACCGCTTAGAAATCCAAACTAACGCTCTCCTTTATATTTAAGTCTAGACTACAATTGTAATGGGAAATCGATACCATCAAACGGTTTAACGTTACCCCATTAACTATTCCAACTATAGTAGGTATCTGATTGATGACAATGACTCACCAGTTCTTAGCAACGTTCAGTGGTATCTACATTCTATTACATTATATTTTATCATCTTATTAGATTACAGAATTTTGCGCAACGGTACCTACATCATGGGTTCTTAGAATGAGGGCGCAAGCATTTGCAGACGAAGAAGGTACAGTCAACCAATTTGATTCCTAGGCCACTATGGATTTTATCAACGTGACGTTGTAAACCAAATCATAGGGAGTCTCTTACGTTTTGGTTGACAACGTCACTTTAACATAGTCCAAAGTGGCCTAGAAATCAAATTGGTTGACTGTACAGTCAGCCAATAATGTGGTCTACCACCCTACGGTTCCAGTTCATTTGTACGTCATGATACAAAACGGAAACCGACCAAATTCTTGAAATAATTCCGCTTAAGAGAAGTGGATACACAAACGAAATTCCGCGAATGCCTGCGCCCACGCAGATTTTTTAATAGTGGATATTGAATTTAAAACTTATCTGGAATCAGCATTTTAACAAGCTTTTATTTAACTGACGTGACGACGCGCTGGCCTAATGGGTAGTGACCCTGCCTACGAAGCTAATGGTCCTGGGTTCGAATCCCAGTAAGGGCAGATATTTGTGTGATGAGCGCGAATATTTGTCCCTGAGTCATGGATGTTTTCTATATATTTCCCTATATAAGTATTTATATCGTTGTCTAGTACCCATAGTACAAGCCTAGAGCTTAGTTTGGGATTAGGTCAATTGGTGTGAGATTGTCCCCTTATATTCTTATATTCTTATTCTATAACTTGCATTGTTTGTATGTAGGTATGTTAGTTGTTGAAAACCAATTTTAAACAGTTCCAGTAATGGAATGGGCTGAAATTTGGACCACATAATATTATGTTAACCCGATGAACCAAACATAGAAAACCAGGGGGCAAAATTTTATGACAGGTAGGGAGTCCTATATCGATAAACTCACTTATTGATGCTTGTTCTATATATTAGTGATCACTCCAAGTTTTGTTTGTAAAAATATTTGTTTATTAAAAGTTATCAAAATAATAACGTAGGTAACTCTCTTCTTTTTTATCAAACGATTACTTTACTCATCATATTTTTCGGCCCCTTCCGACCCGTCCACTCACTTTCGATTTGTATAAATTATCTCTTTCGTCAATGTTCTTTCATCCATCCTTTCCAAATGACCGAATTATCGAAGCATGCCCTTTTCAATCATAGTCACTACATATTCTTGTATTATGCTATACTTTTAGTTTTAAATCAAACGATATCTGTTTTTGTTTACTTTGATACATACGTGCAATAATTCTAATGACAACTCTCTCTTAAGTGACCTAACTAAAATAACAGTCTACTTATGACTAACCCTTTAATATTTTTAATTCAAAATCCACCGCTTTTAACGCGTCAGTATTTTTTACAAATCGTAGCCGGGATCGAACCTAAACCCCTTTGTTTTCAGGACACCTGCTCCATTGAGATCAGGGTGCTCTTTATAAACAAACAGACTCCAAAACATCCTTAATCCATCTAAAAGTTCAAGCGAATTGTAATTTTATTGCTGTGAAACAATGTCTTATTTGGAAGATACGTGTTATTTCTATGGTTCCACGAATTTGTAAAGGAAAGTTAAATGAAGTGTGTTTTCAAGAAACGCTTATTAAAAAGCAAAACAAGCCAACTTTTTTGTATAGGCTATTGTTTTGAAGATTACAAGTTTAAGGTAAATCTTCCATACACTCAACATGCATTAACGTGACATTACAAAGATTATTTAGTAGTTCCTTATATTATAACTCCATGACGTCCGTATAAAATCCGTGCAACTTTGCATAATAGTATTAATAGTAAATAGTAACAAAAAATTTCAGAATGCCAAACCCGTCTGACAAATACCCTGTATTTAACAAATTTTATATACGTTTTAATCTTTTGCGTATTATTCTCAATACCTATACGGGTCATGGGCAAATTGGGTGTGCCACCAATTGAATTTAAACCTATATCATTAAAATGTAATTAGTTGAAACGTAGTTTCTTAATATGGCCGCAAATACCTAGCTCACCGGAGAACAAAAATATGGGCACTCGAAAACACCAACCAACAAGCAAAGAAAAAGAAAAAAAGCAGCAAAAGAAAGCAGAGGAAAGCAGGGTAACTACCAACTAGGCCAACGGGTCTTCTAAAATGCCTCTATTATAGTTATTTCATCATAATTATAAATCTCGACTAATATAACTCGTTTTAATTTTTTTTATTTAGATTCTTTATAGTAATATATTTTCGTATCACAGCTAGCTAACCATCAACTTCTATTTTCATTTTAAAATCATCAAGCCACCCCGATTCTTCAATATCAAAATAAATTTAAATAAAATCAATGATTTCTTTATTCTTTTGTGTATTTCTTTGCGGTGACTTATCTAAACGACCATGTAAATATTCAAATCAGGATGCATTGTTACCGATGCACATGCATTGTATGAAACTTCGGCGCAAATAATGTGTAGGTACTTCGAATAACTAATATCTTAATAGTTGAAAATAAAAACAATAATTGAAATGCGCTCTTTGCGTACTAGTATGTGTGGTGTGAAACTGATTGATAGAGTAAGGAATGAAAAAGTCAGAGAGAAATGTGGAATAAAAGAAGATGTATTGACTAAGATTGAAAAGGGCATGCTTCGATGGTTCGGTCATTTGGAAAGGATGGATGAAAGAAGATTGACGAAAGAGATATACAGATCGATAGTGAGTGGACGGGTCGGAAGGGGCCGCCCTAGGCGTACTTTTTCGAGTCAAATCGGTGAAATACTGGAAAAGGGCCGAATCTTAAGTACCCGAAACCGACGTGCGTGCATGACTCGATGTATGAATGTGGAAGAAGCGAAAGAAATTTAACAAGATCGTAGCAAGTGGAAAGAAGTAGTGGTCTCTGCCTACCCCTCTGGAAAACAGGCGTGATTTAATGTATGTATGTATGTAAAAACAATAATTAAAAAATACGTACCTACGTCAATTTAACGAAGATAGTTAATCAGATAGACAAGACGAATGCTTAATCAGATCAACGAAGTGCAATGTTTTAAAAATATTTCCATGTGGTTTTAGGTTTCTTTTTCTTTGCGTATCGACGGTGATGGAAAAAAGATAAAACCACCCCGCTGCTCAAAATACGGTGACGATACGGAATCGCAGTGGCAGCCTTGAACGTCACGGCTTTACCGCATGCTCACCTCACTTCACCGTGACGTCACCTTATTTTGAGCAGCGGTGTTAACCTTTGCTTCAAGTTTTGCATCATTAGCAGGGAGTTTTATAATTGTTAGTGGCTTTCCTTTAGACTGTTTGGTATTATTCAAATAGACACTATAATTAATTGGGGAATATAGGCTTGTCGTACTGTTAGGGTCTCCCCAGACCTATCGACGCGGAATCGGCTCGGGCCGTTAAGAAATAAAATTATGTCCGTGCAGTAAGAGTGAAAATTGTATCGCTCGGCTCGGCTCGGCCCGGCTCGGCATTGCGAACGGAACGACTTCGTTTTCGATCTTATTGCGTGGACATAAAACTTATTTTTGCCGGCTCAAGCCGATTCCGCGTCGATAGGTCTGGGGAGACCCTTAGGCGATGGGCTTGCTACCTGTCACTTATATACACTGGTAAACATCTTAGCCTAATTATGCAAATGTGGTTACAGAATTATTAAGTTTTTAGAGTTGTTGGTTGTTCTGTAGCTCTGCCTATCCCACTCTGGGAATGAAGGCGTGAGTTTTTGCATGTTTTTGCATGTTTTTGCATGTTTCATTTAGTTTGGTAAACTTCTTTTTCTTTCTATTATACCTACACCATTTGGATGAACGAATCTTAAATCATACCCATCTGGCTAAAAACTAAATGGAGTCCCACGAAAATCCCACTGCATCCTCATGCATTGCATAAAACTCTCATTTAGACTTGGATCAAGAAATGCCATTTGCATAGCCCTACGCTCGCCAAAATCGTGCAATTTAAATAATTTGCCCATGACAAATGTTTACATTAGAATATTATGATTCTTTCACTCGAACAGAACTCTAATTGACCGTGTGAATTTTGCACATGCTGTATATGCATTTTTTTATGCAGATTTTAGAATATTGACGTATTTAAATTTTTCTTCGAGACAAGTGTGTGAATTGACGTGGTGTTGTGTTCTCAAAGGATATTGCAGGTTTGTATTAATATTAGATTTTTCATTTAAATTAGTATGTTTGTAGACAAGCTGGATTTGTCAGTGACACGTCGTTTATTTGAAGTTATTGACGGGGTTGAAAAGAGTCATAATTATTTTGTACTTGGACAAAATGAACATGGATACATTGATGTGCGTTAAATAAGTACCTACTTTATATTTTTGAATAAATAAACTGAATATTTATATTTTATACTAGCTGTTGCGCGCGACTCCGTTCACGCAGTTTTTTTTTTAAATCGGCTTATTTTTTTTTAGTTTATTCATTACAAACATACACACACACAAAAATACAAAAATACCAATCTTTCCTCTTGATAATATTAGTGTAGATTGATTTTTTAGTGTCCTCTCCGTCCGTCTTTAATTAAAAGAACTACATATATCTTTTAAACAGCTAAATAGCTGTTTGTTTTAATACAAAATAATGAAAACTACCCTAAAGAAGAACAACCAATATCAAAAACCGGTTAAGTATGACCTACCCGGTTAAGTATGACTTAACCGGTTAAGTATGTACTATACATTCGGTCCATCTCGCACTTGGTCGGTATTTGTTATGTACTGTTATGTTATGAGTTAAAATAATTTTATAACTATCACTACTGACCTTTTGTGGTGTGTTCCGTAATTTAACCAAAACGAATTTTGTTTTTGTTTTAGTTTCCTAACAAGATGTAAGTTTTTAATGAATTGGAAACTACTCGTATATTTTATAGGTACCAAATGAGAAACCAGAAATCCAAATCTATTACTAAAATGACAATCAGCGTAAAGGACAACTAAATTGTACTGTGAAAATGTCCTAATGACAATTGGCGTAAAGGACAGTTAAATTGTACTGTAAAATTGTCCTATACGCCAATCGCCATTTTAAACATCGAAATAATTTAAGCAATTCTTTACATTTTTAAATAGTTTTTGTGGTTTACTCTCGTCACGAATAAAAACAACCAAAAGGCGGGTTGTTGTTCTGACGTTTTAATTTAATGAAAGTTTGTTGTTTCGGTAGTTTTTCGCGATAAAACCTCGCTGGAACAGCCTTCATAGACGTAATTAATCATTGGCTGAGCAGGGTTGAACAAAAGGCAATGATGCTGGCTGTAGGGTTGGCAATTTTTGAAAAGGTTCTTTTTAGTTTTGCTCTTTGCTTTAGCATCAGTACGGAAAATTTAATTTTAATATTAAACCCATGTTTTATAATAAAATATAATTCAAGATCGTGATAGTTTTTGTAATGTGAAACGTTATACATAAATATTTTGCATGGATGTTTTCTATGTATTTAAGTATATATTTTTCTGTAGAGTTTACTTTGGGACTACGTGAATGGGTGTGACATTGTCCCCGGTTATTTTTTATTTCATATATCTTTTATCCTTTTTTATGCTGGTTCGAGCTCACAATTCATATATGTCAGTTTAACCATGACATTAAATAGACAAAGTACTAAAGCGTTTACATATTTATGAACTCAAATGCACCAGTGCGATAGCTCTTAAAAGGTGCTTTGGGTTTGTAATTTTCTCTCACTCGCTCTCATACGCTCTTATTAAGAGCTAGTGAAAGAGAAGTACAAACCCAAAACATAAAACAAAGTGCCTACATGTAATACGGTAACAAACAACCTCCCCTTCATGCTAAAGATGACCTAGGCCTTGTCGATCACAGTAACGACCATACATAAATTCATACATTCAGAAATAAAACCATAAACGTCACGTGTATGGACTGTATTCATATTGATCGTGGTCAGTATGTTGAGGTCAATATTACATACATACATAAACTCACGCCTTCATACCCAGAGTGGGGTAGGCAGAGCTACAGAATTACCAACTACTCTAAAAACTTATTGGTAACTAGCGACCCGCCCTCGCTTCGCTTCGGTTTATTTGAGTTTTCTATAACACACGTACATAAAACAAAATTTATTATACATAAAAACCTTCCTCTTGAATCACTCTATCTACTAAAAAAAACCGCAGTAAAATCCGTTGCGTAGTTTTAAAGATCTAAGCATACATAGGGACAGACAGCGGGAAGCGACTTTGTTTTATACTATGTAGTGATTCTGTAGCCACGTTTTGCACGATAAGGCTAAGATGTTTACCAGTGTATTAGTGACAGGTTGCTGTTGCTGGTTAAATTTATTATCACTTGTCATTACTTCCTTTAGGTAAATTTATCAAATTAATATTGTAACGTGTGATTGCCAGGTTAGAATAGTGCTACTCCATGTCTTCCCGTGGATGTCGTAAGAGGCGACTAAGGGAATAGACGTTTGTAGAACTTTTAGGCGATGGGCTTGCAACCTGTCAATAATACGCTGGTAAACATCTTAGCCTAATTGTGCAAAATTTTTAGAGTTGTTGATAATTTCTGTAGCTCTGCCTACCCCACTCTGGGATAACAGGCGTGAAGGTATGTATGTAAATAGGTTGAAAGGATTCTGGGTCGGTACTCTTACCACAAAGGATGACTCCTGAAAACCTTCATCCAACAACAAATCCATCCAGAGCTTCCCTAAAAGCAAATATGACCCCGAGCAACATGACAGCCCTGCACCACCAGAACATAATGCAACTCACTGCAACTTTAGTACAATGGCGTGCACCGGTGTTGGCGCGAATTAATAGCGCCGCTGTAAGCCGTGTTTAATGAATATTGTAGCCAAATGCGAGGTGACTGATGCGCTGGCTTTGTTGCTACAATTATATTGACTGCCAGTGTACTGGGAAATCTTGTTGTTTGGAAATTGTGTAGAATACACGGTGTTTGGGTTGAGAATGAGTCAGAGCTGTTAGTAAACCTACTAGATAAACTCATGCCTTCATCCCCAGAGTGGGGTCAACTCTAAAAAAAAAATATGTTTACCAACGTATTAGTGACACGGTGCAAACCCATCGCCTAACAGTACTTCAAGAATCCGAATTATCACCTGTCACATGTCATTGTCAAGATGGTTAAATAGGGGGTAGTGATGTCAAGTGACATCATCATGACTTTACTACCCAAAAAAAATGGACACGTGAAATTAAACCCACCACTGAGGCCTAGTATGGTTGGCGTTTATTCCGTGTCAAAATGTGGATAAAGCATCCGTCACTCTCGTACTTAATATGTGTCAAAATTGACAAAAAGGGACGGATGTTTTATCTACAGGTTTGTCACGCGATACACGCTACCATATTAGACCCCCTGATGTCATAAGATCGCAAATGCAAAACGATCGTACCCTTTCCATTCATAAGCCTCATTTAATATTCTTCCTTGGATTCTAATTCATTGATGGCTTCCAACGAAGAACAATTAACCCCGTTTTACAGTATTATTATTGTTTAATATTCTAAACACTATTTAGGTACATCCTCGAAATCATCCATGCTTAAAACTACAGTTAATAAATAATAATTATAAATATCAGGGGACAATGTCACACCATTTGACCTCGTCCCAAACTAAGCTCAAAGCTTGTATGATGGGTACTAGACAACGATATAAATACTTATATAGAGAAATATACACTTAAATAAATAGAAAACATCCATGACTCAGGAACAAATATCCGCGCTCATCACACTAATATCTGACCTTACCGGGATTTGAACCCAGGACCGCTAGCTTCGTAGGCAGGGTCACTACCAACTAGGCCAGCGCATCGTTTTTATTTTTATTGTCAAAGTTGTTAATGTATTATAAATTCTGGTTTCTGAACGGGTGTTACAAAAAACTCACATAAATCGAAGCAAATCGACGGCGATCACTACACTCAAAGAAAGCTAAAATTCTCGGTAGTTTGTGTGTACACAAATTCGCGAAGTCGTTTGATAATTTATATATCTTCCATTAAGCCCGCCGTCTGAACTAAGCCACTATTGTCTGCGCTAGACGTTATGGTAAGGTAGCGTTAATGTCTCCCGACTTCTAGACAATAGAGATAAAGATACATTATAACAGCAATGTAAAGACTCTCCGAACAATCCTCAGTGACACCAAATTGCCACATTAGTGTGGCTATGGGTAAATTTATTTATCCGTAGTCACCAACATACCCTTGACCCAATTTGCGTTTTTTACTTAGTGACTTCCCCATGGTATAAAATACAACTTCGCGGCACAGTCCTTTGCCCGTTGTTCTACTGCGTATTTCTACTGACCAATGATTTCTTTTTCAAGGTCAAAACCAGAGAAGACCGAGCTCCGCTCTCGCGGAGCCCTGTTTCTGATTGTTTTGACCCTTCGGGTCAGCTGAAGAATTAACATAACCTAAACCTACCACAGATTTAAAATGTGTTGATTTGACTACCGATCAGATAAAAATATACGCAGTTACACTTGTTTGATCAGTAGTTAAACGAATTAATCGTTACAAATCATAACTAATCGTTAAATCTCAAGTAAATGTGTCAAATGTTTAGATTTAGATTTATTTATTTCATAATATAAGATACCTACATCCTTGATTCCTTGATTCCTTTTTTAAATTTTAACAATTAGTTGAGTTACCTACTGATCAAACACCCTTAGGTGACTTAAAAAAACCATGTCTAATAGCATCAAAACAAATTTAATCGCAGCTAGACTTAACCCCTTTGCTTCTTTACGACTCGTCCCATTATTTCCCAAAGTAAAGGGGTAAAAAATTCAAATCACTTGCCCACCTGCGATAGATTTCTATGCATGCGTATTGGGGATTAGTTGCTTTTTGTCATCGATTCCTCATCGATTATAGCTCGATGACGTAGGGTTTCACACCCCAACAAAGTTTTAGACGGTTGTTATTACTTATTAATCGAATGTGTGATAGAAACGTATCTTCAATGTTTTTATTTTAAGATTGTTTCAAATTTAACACAATAAAATTAACTATTACTTACCTAAATGGATAAAATTTCATGATATAGACGTAAGTTGCTCCCACCCCTCGGCCCCTCCAGCTACAGCCAAAACTACAAATACTAAAAAGCAGAAAAAAATCTTAAATTAATGTCGTAAAACCAATTTTTCAGAAAATCTATCCGGACTTATTAGACTTGATTGGTTCCTGAGATAGAAGCTGCGGAACCCTACACTAAACATTGTCAAACATACTCTTGCCCGGTTTTTTATATATTTAGATTAGACTAGACTTATTTAGGTTTCAAAATAACCATCTTTTGAAGTAGACCATCGTTTAGGGATACGTATCTGATATTTTGGGATGTATGACTTTGAACTTAATTCTCTTCTCGTTTAAGTTAAAAATCGTACGTCACGAAATATGAGATACGAGGTTTTTTCAAAGTAATGACGTAATGGATCAAGTAATGAATGCATGAATGCGCTACATTTTCTACATTTCCACACGCTGACGCACTCACGCGCAACAAAGGCGACCTTCGGGAACGTTATGAATTATATATCGTTGCTATTGTTATCATGCAACCTTGCCATTGCATGCTAAAATATCCTCCGTATCATCTTTATCGGACTATCGTCACTTTGAAAAAAACTCGTATCTCATATTTTGTGACGTACGATTTTAAACTTGAACGTGTAGAGAATTAAGTTCAAACCCATGCATCTCGAAATATCAGATACGAGTTTTTTCTAAAGTAGTAACGCTTTGCTTCTCGGAAATTTAGTAGAATTCTCGCCTCTAGTAGAAGTTGAAAACTTTTATTCCAGGAAACGAGTTCCGTTTACGTGCAGCATCGTGTATAAAAGTGGATACCCATTACACCATAATCATGCTATGACCGGGCTATGAACGTGTCAGACAAAAAAATATTCTTTGTATTGAAAAGTATGAGACTATGCCCACTAGACCGTTCTGTCACCGACTAACATTTTAATACTAAGGAATAATACGTTCATAGCACGGTGATAGCATGATATGGTGTAATGGGTTTCCACCTTAAGCGGCGCCGGCGCCGACAGCGGGTCCACCACCATGCATCTTGTGCGCGCGCAACGTGCGGCCACTTACAATGATGTTGTTGAATTTTGAATTGTTGAAGAACTTCTTCAATGCCTCCGCGCTAAGTAGGGTAAATTGCCTACTACTGGCCACCCTCCGGTAACTGGCCACTTTGCAATAAAATGTGTAAAGCAAGAGATTTGCTCACATTTTAGCAATTAAACTAGTTTACCTAGACCCTGAGTTATTACCCGGCGTACTGTCCAAGTATCTTTACTAACAGCGTCAGTAAAAAACTTGATGGCTAGTAACTAAATAACACTTTCTTAAGTCGCCAGTTATTGACAATTTAGCCTATCTATAACCGAAAAATAAACGATTTTTAGTATGATGCTGGGACTGTGGGATAAGACGACTCGAGTCGACTCCATTTCAATGCTGTTAAGACTGCGCCGAGCGTACGCCGGATGTACAAGTGACGCCCTCATTACTATTATTGTGTTTTCTAATAAACTAAAGGATTTTCTTGAAATTGGTCAGTTGGTTTTTGTACTACAAATGAAAACACAACTTATAATGTATATCACATAGTTTAATAACAATTCACCTTTGAGTTATCAACTTAACGGAAAAAAGTGGCCACCTTTTCCCGTTAAGCTGACTACTCAAAGGCTAATTGTTATTAAAGTTTGTTACGAATCCCATAAATTGTGTTTTTACTTGCGCTACAAAAACGGATTTTGTGATTCCAAGGAAATTCTTTAAGTAATTAGAAAACACAATAATAGTAATGATGGCGCCACTGGACGCTCGGCGTTTGCTCGGCGCAGTCTTAAGGTTCAAAAGTGACAAACCTTTTCTTATCATGATTACGCCTTATTAACATTTTTACAATACAACGCCATCGTTTATATAGCATATTTATTGGCCAGCGGGCCTGGTGTGGTTTCGTCTATATCGCGCGTCAAATGTTTATAAAGCATCCGTCACTCTCGTACTTGTTTACGTGTCAGAATGTGACGGATGCCTTATCCAAACTTTGTCACGCGATAAACGCAGCCATATTAGGGCTCATGGAATTAGAATTTGGCTACAATGCTTTGGCATTTTGTAGGTAAATTCTAATACCTGCCGAATTTCCTGTATAAAGACATTTTTTTTTTTTTTTTATGGCATCGAGTAGACAAACGAGCACACAGGCCACCTGATGGTAAGTGGAAACTGTGACCCATAGACATTTACAATCACAAGACTGCAATGCAATCCTAAGACTGCAAATGCGTTGCCAACCCTGAGGCTAAGATGGAATGCCTCTATGCTAGTCATTTCACCGGCTGTCTTATCCCCAAACCGGAACACAACAATGCGAACACTGCTGTTTGGCGGTAGGTTAATGGATAAGATGGTGGTAGCGATCCGGACGGACCCTGCACAAGGTCCTACCACCCGCATTTTGTATGAATCATTCAAATTACCGGACAGAACGTACTAAAGCTATTTTTTCATACAAAATAACTTAAGCAGGACGAGGATATTGATTTATGTCTCTTAAATTTCACAAAGTACAAAAGTCATCATATATGATGCTTTTATGACGTTGCTTGGCGTTGCAAATGAGCCATGCCATGCAATGCAACCTTGCACCGTGTCATTAAGGTAATGGATCCATAACGAATGCTAATTGTACATCAGCAATATGCATAAATAATGCAGCTTTTAACACTGTTTTAAACAGAATGATCGAGTTCTTCATTAAATGGTACCTACTTAAATAATGTTTGTACATGCCATGTATGTAAACTCTTTATTGCAATAAATTATAAATATTACAACATTGTTATTAAAGTAATGTAGAAAGGCAAAGTTATACCTAAATCGGAAAAATGATCTCTAGTTCAAAGGTAGCCAATGAATGAAAAAGAGATTTTCATTACTTCGCTTATTTCATTCCCCTTGTATACCGGAATAGATAGATACCCTCGGGTGTTATTCTCTAAAAAAAACGGGCGGTATAAGGCTGCCTAGTTGTGAATGCACGCGCTAAAATGTATTTTGTTCAATCTGACGGGATGCTTTTTTTTTTTATGGCATAGAGTAGACAAACGAGCACACAGGCCACCTGACGATAAGTGGAAACTGTGACCCATAGACATTCGCATTCACAAGACTGCAATGCAATCCTAAGACTGCAAATGCGTTACCAACCTTGAGGACTAAGATGGAATGCCTCTATGCTAGTCATTTCACCGGCTCTCTTATCCCCAAACCGGAAAACAACAATGCGAACACTGCTATTTGGCGGTAGGTTAATGGATAAGATGGTGGTAGCGATCCGGACGGACCCTGCACAAGGTCCTACCACCCGCAAGCAGCCACACTTAGGCAGCGTTTCCACCGTAGATGTACGAGGATGCGTTGCGAGGGATGTGTTTGTCATGAACCAATAGAAACACTTCACTTACTATCCTCGCTTAGCTTAGCTCTGGTGGAAACATTTAAGCGGAGCGAGGTTTTCGTACATAAAAAAAAAAAGAAGGGAGTGTGCGAGGAATGTGTTGCGAGGGATGTGTTGCGAGGCGGCGGGCGTCTGGCTCCGCTCACGCCTCACCGCACCGCCCGCTTTTTTAAAAAGAGCCCGCTCGCTACACATCCTCGCACCGCTCAGCTACCTCGCACATCTTTGGTGGAAACATTAACACCGACACCTTCTCGTTACACAACCTCGCACAGTTTAGCTACCTCGCACATCTCTGTTGGAAACTCAGCCTAAGGGGCGGTACTTACGCCCTCAGCGCAACCGTGGAACTCACATGAACGGCACGAGGGCCCTAATATGGCTACGTTTATCGCGTGAAAAGTTGGGATACGGCATCCGTCTCCTTCTGTCACGTAAATAAGTACGAGAGTGACGGATGCTTTATCCACATTTGACATGCGATATAGACGCAGCCATGCTAGGCTCGCAGCACTTGTACTAATTAGAAATCGGAGGGTATATAAATATAATCACAGTTTTACAACTTATTTCGGATTTAAATAGATATTATTAAAAATAGTCTTTAGAAAATTTCTGTAATAGCACTAGATCTAAAGCAATAAAAAGGTACCTAAATATTATTTTTGAAAATCAGATCGACCTAAACCAATGTTATGGGTCTTGTGTCAAAGATTTAGGCCCGTATTAATAAACTCATCTTGGCTGAGACGCCCACAAGATACGTCAAAGTAAACGTCAAACCATAGAACACTGTCATTTTTGACGCATCTCGAGACGAGCATTAGAGTTGAGATTAGTTTATTAATACGGGCCATAGAGCTATGTCGTATGTCGGATTCCGATTTTAATCGGGTGTCGGCGCCTCTGTTCCCACTATGTCGGATGTCGGATTCCGATTTTCGATCCGATCAGCTGCAGCGGCGCGCGGGCGGCACAGGGGGTGCGGTGCAGGCGGCGTGTCGGCCCGACATCCGGCAAATATGAACAGCGATCATAGTTGATCCGACACGATTTTTTTCCATAATAATAATAATAATAATAATAATTTATTTATTGCATCCATGGTATTTACAATGTTGGTCTTACAGAATAATAAAAGTGCTGCACATGGACCCGTTTAGGGTGTAGCAATATTAATATCTTAAGATCTAAATTATATAATTTAAATGAGATATTTTAGCAGGCATAAGTAATTACAAAATTAAATATTATTTAGCAAAATAATGCACATTTTGTTGACAATTTTCCCATAAAGTTAATTAATTTTATAGGTATTGTGCTAAGTTAAAATTTATCAACAAGAAAAGTATGTAGATCATAGTACATTTTGTCATGTAGTAAACTTAAAATGCGCTTTCGGAAAAGATTCCCGGGTAGCTGTCGCATGTCCATCGGTAATTTATTATATAATTTAATGCACATCGCATACAATCGATATAATCGCATATAATTTAATGCATACAGGAGGTTTGACAAAACACACTACATATTTTGTCGGATCCGACACAAAATCGCTGTCGGACGAGTGTGAATAGCTTCATATAAAATGTTTTCGGGTGTGATTCTCTAAAGAAGCAAAGGTGAACGAATGCAAGAGGGATGTCCAAGCGGCGAGATTAAGTAGTCCCGTCAAACCGAACAAAACACATTCTAGCGCGTGTATTCTCGATTTGGCAACCTTATACGTTCGACAATTCGATCGCCAGTGTCAGATCACGCAATTGACAACATTTTATTTTGGTGGCAGCTGCAAATTACTATACGAATCAAAAGGGTTTTGCCTCCTGAACACGGCAAAATATTTATTTAGATTTATTTTTCTTTATTTACAAAATCACAAGTAAGTTAATAAAAATATCGAGTTTTACCAATACTATGCCTGAATAGATATAATACCATTGCCTTTTTCACGAGAAAAAAAGCTGTCATACTTCAAATTTGACATTGACACTATTGACAGATGGATAGATACTTAGAGAGTTATCGGTTGACATGATACTTTTTTATATACAGATTGGACTAACTTAATATGTCCATTGTGTCGTAGAAATGAAGTTACGCCCTTTTAGAATAAGTACATCTTTATAAATTAATAATAAGATAATTATTCACTCTAGAGAAAATATAAAACTATTAGCGTCTTCCTCCTTCCAAACAGTATCTATAAAACGAATAAAATTAAAGTCTTGAAAATATGAAATCTTGTCAATTCTGTAACGACCGATTTGAATCCGGAACGACACACGACATAGTGTGAACGAGCTCTTACTCTCATAAGTTATGGCGTTATAACATAGTTTACCAGTTTTTATTTGTCCACGTCCATACATGATGCGTCAGCTGATAACGAATCCTTTGTCTCCTGTTATTATAAAGTTACGAAAGCTAATCGTTGTGATAATGATAAGTGGATTGCATGAATACATTAATAAGTATTGGTAAACGTTTTTAAAGTGTACCTAATAAAAACACCAGAAGGTACCATTGATAACGGTACCTAGGCCCATTTCACCTTAATCAAGCTATCTTGCTCCAAGATCTTAATCAAAGAGATGACGTTACGACAGCTCTTTACTGTCAAGTGGAAATGAGTCGGGGCTCTATTCTACTCCGTGTAACCTAATTGCTTTTAACTTGTTATCAATTACATAAGAGCTATAATAACGTTGACAATACGATATTATGTCAAAATCAATTCGTTTTACCGAATAGAATAGAACTGCTATAATCACGGTAACAATATGATAACGATGTCAAAGCAAGATAAGCTAATAAAATGGAATAGCTCTGATTGTAAATAGTAGATATGCCTATGCATAACCTAGCACGTTATATCAAACATTAAAAAAAAAGATCAACATATAGCGCCGCCAGGCACTGGGGTTTGAACTTGGTGCCTTGTTTAGTTAGTTTAGTTTAGTTTATTTATTCATCAATGTAATTATTACAATAATAATTGCATTGCATGTCAAAAAATACGAAATTACATTTAGATCGTCAAACATAAATACCAATAATCTTGTGGTCACTAGGCTATTGAACCTCTGGAAAAATCTTGACAAAAAAAAACCAACTACCTACTTTTGTGTACTAACGGCAAAATTATGTATAGTGAACTAAAATAAAGACTCAATTAACAAGGTAATACCATTTGTAAGCCCAAACATTTCTAACAAAAATTTAGAAAATAAATCTTCATACATTTTCCTCAACGACATTCATAGCTTAAAAATACTTAAAGCTAGTTCACTTTCAAAAGACGCTGGTCCAGCAAACGGAGTCAGCGTCCAATAAAAATATAATAATGGCCAATAAAACCCCGCTCCATTACGCACGCGTTTAAAATGAATAGAAACATCTTACATTGTTGTTTAACTGTGTTTTAAAAATGCTAAGTCTTTGTTGGCGTCTTGATTTAGGTGTTCGTTTTATTTTACGTACGACAAAGAAAGTTTTATTGATTTTTTTTCGTAAGTTACTATCTGGCGGGTTTTAATTTACACGTTACGAGAACTTAACCTAAATATTAGGGCGTAAGAAACACCTTTTATACTGGTCCACAATGTGTAGTTTAACTTTGCAAAGTAACATTTACGTAAAATTCTGGGTCAGCCTGTACAGTTAAATGTAACATAATATATTAAAAAAAATTGTGTACTTATTACCTTTAAAAAATTGTATTCTGAAAAAGTTACCGCCTGCGAAACAAAATAAAAATAGTAGCAACGTGTCGTATGTCCTATGTAGAGCTGGTCCATATAAGTTTTTCCATGGACATTCCTTAAGCAATATTATGGATTGGTTTTTACGAAACTGCTGTTCAAACAATACGAACTGACATGTCGTAGTAAAATTGATCTTTGTAGCTACAGGTTGTTCAAAAAATTCAAATGAAATGACATAGAGCCTTTTTTCAATTATTAACCTGACAACATTGAAATTAAAATTATGACTATGCTTTCGATATACGCGTTTAACGCTGTCGCCGTATAATGATCACCAAATTTTAAACAGTGCAAGCGTATTCTGCTCACGTTTAAAAACTTGATTTGCGTTTAAGATTTGTCTCAGCACACACCCATTAAAAAGTAGCTTTTTAAATAGTTTCTCATCATAAACTGTAAGCGAAACTAGATTTATGTGACAGCTGATTTACGCGCAGTAAACTGGCAACACCATTGTCCGTTGACATTAAAAATCGTTAAATAGGGCAATAATCCATACGTCACGTTTTGAACCGTTACATAGCAACACCGTTTTGCCGTTTGTAAACGTTAAAAGGTACTAAAAAAATGATTTTGTTGGTACGTGTGACTGCAAAGTTATATTGGTATGTCAAATGACAGTTCTAAAAAGTGTTTTTTGAATGATCTATTACACAGTTACAATCATTTTAGTATCATATTTTATTATTAATAAAAAATACATTGTACATACAGTATGTTTTTAATCTGTGTGTGAAATGGTTTTTACGGTCAGTTGGTAATAAAACAATAAATGGGAAATAGTGGCGCGAAAAATATTTTATTTACAAAAGTCCGTTTTTATTCAGCGTTGCCTAAAAATATTCCTTTGTCAAGTTCCGATTTTGCCATATTTTAAATAAAAGAGTAAGTAGCATAAAATATTGAACCTAAACAGCTGGAAAAATTACTAGCACTTGGCTTCATACTAGATAAGATACAAAATCAAGTCCATTAATTTTTATTCAAATATTTTTGAAGATCTTAATTTATGACGTGCCAATTATTAGATTTTTAAGACTTTTTTTTTCTACCCTAGTATTATATAAATAGTTTTTTTGTATTATTGTTCGTAATAAATAATCTCCAAACCTAATTTGTCAAAATTAAAATAGGCTTTTTTTAAATTTTCTTCGTTGGCAATACCTATAAGACGATTAACTTTTTTTCTATATCTTTTTATTTGTTCAATTGTTACCACATTTAGTGTCTTTTATGACACTGAGAAGGCAAACGAGCACACAGGCCACCTGATGGTAAGTGGGCTCTGTGACTCATAGACATTTGCATTCTCAAGACTACCATCTTAAGACTCAAATGCGTTGTCAACCCTGAGGACTAAGATGGAATACCTCTATCCTAGTTATGAAATAAATAAACAAAGATATTAAATAGGTACACAGATTTAATTTTCAAAAAATGTAACCACAATCATTGGTTAGGTACTGTTAAGATGTTACCAGTTTTCTACAATTTAATCTACACATACATACCTACATAACTTCATGCATGTCTCCTAATGGGGTAGGCAGAGACTATGGAACGCCAAGTGCACCGATCTAAACACACAACTTTCGCTTCCTCTACATTCATCAATCTCTTCATGCACGAACGTCGGTTTCTGATGCATTTGATTTGGCCCTTACTCAGTACATCGCGAATCTGATCACCGTACGTCCGTCTAGGACGTCTCCAACATCTCCGCTCACTTTCGCTTGCCATATCTCTTTCGTAACTCTTCTTCCATCCATCCTTTCTAAATGACCAAACCATCTTAGCATACCCTTTTCGATTTTAGTCACTACATCTTTCAATTCACATCGTTCTTGTATCTTGCTATTTCTTTATCTATCATTGTAACTCCACACATACTTATTAAAGCTCTCATTTCAACTGCATTTATCCTGCTTAATGCAATTTAATCTATTTAGATATGACCAAAGCTTAGCAACAGCCTATATCCACACTCACTCTCCCACGACCATAAACTGTAGTATATATATATGACCTATTAACAAACAACTATCGGTGTTTATTTTTTAATTCTATTCCTTTGTCGTGAGTGTTTGACGATCGGCCTGTGAGTCATACCTGTAACTCGGGCGCATACCTACAGGATGATGAGAAACTACAGTTGTTTTGTTGACGTTTTTGTATTCTCGAGAGTCGTGAAATTTGTTGCGATGTTACTTATCTATGGGATATTGGAATCAATTACATGGTATAGTTTGTCAACTGAGAGAATAAAGGATGTCTTTTATTAAAATCATTACAGCTCGGACAGACGAAATGTGTCTAGACAATGTGTACGAAGAATCAACAAGTGGAAACGGTGTGGTGCAGCTTTATTAGTTTTTTTAATCGGTTTACTTTGCTAGCAAAACTTTACTTTTTTTCGATAAACAATTCATATTTTCGATTATATGGTACGGGAAATGAAATAAAACAAGTATAGTTTATATGAGCAAAATGTGGTTACAGAATTAACAACTGGCTGTTAAAGTTGTTGGTAATTCTGTAGCTCTGCCTACCCCACTCTGGGATGAAGGGGTGACGGTATGTATGTATGTATATGAGTAGAGTGAGGCACATTATTTTACACTTAATTAAATTTCAACCTAAAATTCTTAAATTAATTCCTTCAAGGGATGATTCAGTCATAACTCATACCTCATTCTTAATTCCATTAAGTGTTTTACATATTATTCACATATTTTTCGCATAAATGTATAAAAAAACATATATAAGTCATCATCTTGCCCTTATCTTTTTCTCCCAAAAAAAAAACATTTTACCTTTACATACATACATAAACTCACGCCTTTATTCCCAGAGTGGGGTAGGCAGAGCTACAGAATTACCAACAACTCTAAAAACTTGTTCATAATTCTGTAACCACATTTTGCACACTTAGGCTAAGATGTTTACCAGTGTATTAGTGACAGGTTGCAAGCCCATCGCCTAACCATACTGTACGCCTTTATTCCCTTAGCCGTCTCTTACGACATCCACGGGAAGATATGGAGTGGCACTATTCTAACCCGGCAACCACACCACATTTTACCTTTAATGTCAATAATTCAAAATAAGTAAAGTAAGTAGTTAAATCATACAAAGTTAAGTTTAGTAAACGATTCCTGTATACTTTAATGTCCCATACGATTAAATGAAAACCACTGTATAAATTTTACTTTTATTAATATTCCATTACACGATGCAATTGTAATTACATTTTTTTGTGAAATATATTTTATCACAAGAAGATTCTGCATCTCAATCACTCTGTATATAATCTGATGCAACAGATAGCGCGTACGTATACACAGGGCGTTAGCTTTTTTCGAGCGGTGCCTACCCAACCACCGTTCTACTTTGCGAGTGACTCATCCTATTGGAACAAGGAAGCTAACGAGTAAACTTTTTATTTAAAGGTAAAGAACTTTTTATACTTTGTTTGATAGAAAATAATGATAAGAAAGCGTTGAGTTTAGAATTAGGCCTATTTGTTTTTGACAAAGAGACAACCTATTTAGAATTAGTTAGAACTCAACCTGAGTTCTAAATAGGTTTTTTGTATTAAAAAGACAACATACAATAAAGCAATATGCCGGTTATCGGAACATATTTTTGTTTTTGTTAACATTATAAACGTTTTCATGCATTGTTATTAAAAATACCTGACATTCTATATGTACCGAATCCAAATGAAAGTTTTAGAACCGTTTGAATACACGTCAAAAATTCTCTATGTATTGACGTTTATTATGACGTATCTTGAGACAGGCCTCTCGACCAACATCAGTATAATAATTTACAGTTCTTAGTCAAAGCGACTCCATTGTATCTTGTCAAACAACCTCGAGACGATGTCTTCAAACATTTTTTTCTTGTCCTATTTGACGCCGAAAATATTTTCTTAAGCGATTCAGATTATAATTAGGACCTTTTGAATAGTAGAGAGTTACCACGTAACCACAACATTCACCAACCACGTATTAATCAAAAATGAACATTATTGATGGTAGATAAGAAGTATCTGGTAAAGTAAAGGAAGACGTGTTATTTTGGGAAATTAAATTGTTCAACGGTTGTCGAGATAACGTTAATACGAACCAAATGACCAATATTAATCTTGAAATGTCAACTATTGTTACTGAATTGCTTTATAGTGAGGACTTATGAATTTTAGAGTTACATAGCTACACTTTTAAGGATGATATTTCCTAAGAAAATGTACATATTCATATTAATAAGTATCCCACCCTCAAAAATTTCATACAAGTTTTAAAATAACTCACTACACCCTACCTATAGCTAAACTTCTTTCAGAACTTTTGAGCATGATAAATGCTATAAGGAATAATAATGTTTTAATTACTTTAAATTTAAATTCAGACGTTTCTTTAAAGGTATTTAAAGTTATCAAACAAAACTCAAAACTAAACTTTATTATAAAAGACTCCTTTATTTTATTCAAAGGTACAGGATGATACGAAACCAAATTAAGCTCGGCATTTGAACTAGTAAACCAGTTTGAATACAGAACCCTTATAAGAATATAGTAAAATTTCAATTACAATAACAAATTTCTTAAAGGGTTAATATAAACTTTTTGATGACTTTTAAAATGCGTGTGGTGATGGATTAGATTTAATTGATGGACATTATAATGATGATAGAACCATTGTCATGGGTGACCAGAGCGACTTGGTAGGTCTAGAGACAGTTTTTTGACAACTTGTGATCTATTAGGTGACTTATTATTCTCGTTTTAAAGAAGAATGATTTAATCTTAGAAAGGGTATGTAGGATAGTTTTATGCTCTTCTTTAACTATTTGGAAAGTTTTTACTAAACAGTGGCTTTAGACGAGATACATTTGGTTAACATTATCGTTATCGAAAAGGTATAGGATTGCTTACGTAATGTTGACGGTTTTCAAAACTTGCTTACGTTAAGCATTCAGAAAAAAAAAACAAGCTAATAAAAATGTGTTAGTAAAATAGGCATACAGTTCATTACGGCACTATAGTTTCATAACGACACTTCTAAAGTCTCAACTCCAAACACCCTTTCCGATACCAGTGGACATTCAGGCTTCAATTAGTGCGATGGTGGAACTAAAATCAATCGAAACTTCGCCGGCTTCGTAGCGATACTGCTGATTAGTTTAGTTCAACTGAATAGTCATATTTCCACACGTGGAAGTTTTACCTGCGGTGTTAATTGATGGGGTTAATTAAAGGAGAACCTGCCGTTAGATAATGGAGTTTTTGACACATGATTGAAATTTGATCTAGCGGTTTCTTCACGGCAACTTCAATAGTAGCCTTTATACCGAACTCACTGACAACTCATAAGCCGCTGTAGTCTTTCTTTATTTAAAAACTCTGCGATAGGTACATATAATATTTGGATCTTTAATAATAATAAAAAAACATTTTTTTTGCATCGGAGTTTATGTTATAATAAGTTACATTTTTAATAAGTACAAGGTGTTTTTTAAAGTGTTTTTTGGCTTATTTCGGTGTGCTATTATAAAGTCACAATTTTTTTTTTTAATTCTGAACAAAGTATTAAAGTTGAGTGTACTCGTAGATGAGTAAGGCACATTTTGGTTCGTAATTCTCTGGCAGGATATTTAAATTTGCCAGTACATTTTTACTGTACTGTACTCATTAATGTCAGTAAACTAAGTAAAGTGTACGGTAAATTTTGAGAGATAACTAACTATAAGGTGACCAGCTTGCCCCACTACCTCCTTCGTCCATAAAAAAAATACACATTTTAGATAGTTTTCCTCCATGAGTCATCGATTCATTTGTTCCACCCTATAATATTGAAGTACATTCCCGAAACTCAATTCATATCGTTTTAAATTACATCTGAAATTTAATAAAGCGTCATCGAAACGAGGACAGAATATTAAATACCCCTTTTACCAACAAACAACTAATTGAAAATATTTCAAACAATTAACGCGATGAAACCTTTTTGCATGAAACAGAAAGTTCCACCCCGTCCATTATTTTGCGGTTTCATACGTTACAAAGAGTTACATTAATTTTGTATGAAATATTTAATTATGTGCTAATTTCGTGTGGTCTTTGTGCCCGAATATTAATGTTTTGATTAATAATTTGAAATTAGTTTTCAAGGACCTTCTGTGGCGTATATTTATTAAAATTTAATTGTTATTAAGGTCCATAAGCCTTTATTTGGTTATGTTCAACTGGCTTATATTATAAACGGGATATTGTTTGCGACTCCGTTCGTTTATATTTCACCGTTATTTCTTCGAAAAAATTCAAATCTTCTCGGAAGTACAAAAAAATAAGTAATTTTCCTGATTTTAAGATATTTCCATCCTAGCATTATCATCATAACACGAAAAAAATAAAGATTTACGATAAGTTTAAAGTAATCAAGTAGAATATTTGTCATCCCCAATTTACAAACGATATCAGTTTCCATGTCAATAAGTATCATGACAATGACGACATATTTGACAAACATGGTGCCCTCTTCCACTTTAAACTGTCATTGAAACAGACGGACAAAAATGCAAACAGACAACACATGTTCCGTTTATAGTTGCAGTATTTAAGTACTTATTAAGTTTGTGTGGGGACAAGATTATTAACTTCTTTAATAGACACTTGATATTTTGATCTTTAAGATCTTAAGTACCCGAAACCGACGTGCGTGTATGACTTGATGACAATGTATGAATGTGGAAGAAATGAAAGAAATTTGTCAAGATCGTAGCAAATGGAAAGAAGTGGTCTCTGCCTAACCCTCTGGGAAACAGGCGTGATTTAATGTATGTATGTATGTATGTAAGATTTTACTTACGCCATTATTCATGTATTGATTCTTTATTGAATAATAACAACGGCAAATGGTTGGATGGGTGGGATGGTTAAAACGGAACCAGCGCTGGCTATAACGTCAAAGTGTACTCGTATCGTATATACCTCAAGAAACCTGATACGGAAGTTATTTTGTTTTAATTGTATTATAAAATAAATGTAGTTTCAAAAGACTGTTAAAATCAGTGGTTACTGATACACTTCGACACCCGTTAATCCTGTAATAGTCTGTTTTAATTGCTAATTAACTGGACACTTTTATTGCCAATATTACCTACGTTCCTCGTAAGGCCCGCGTCAAATGTCGATAGTTCAAAACAGAATTTTGTGTCAGTCAACTAAAGTCAAAAGTCACTTAGACAAAGTCTTACATGTAGGACGTTGAGCCTTACGAGGATATGACGGAGCATATTGCAAATTTTGTAATAGTTAGTTACAGCGTTTATGTACAGTCGCGGAATGGAAAGGTTGACAACCTTAAGATCTGTTTTTGCTTGCTCAGTATAAGTTATCAGTATCTGCTTATCGACCGAGTATGACACATTCCGTCATAATGAATGTCATTTCACTACATGGCCCACAGATACATGGATACCATGGTCACGAATAAACAACAGCCACTTTTGGTTAAAACTGAACTCTAGTATTTATTGGTTGTTACAAAATTATTGCTATGGTCACGTATAAACAACAGCCACTATTGGTTAACTGACCTTAGTCTTTTATTTATTTATTTATTTATTTATTTATTATAAAAATACAATTATAGGCTTACAGTTGGGACCAAGGCACCTACAATGTTAATTATAATTAAGATTACCTTACATACTATATAGCAAATGAATTACAAAAATAGCATATTTTAAGTAATAATGACTGCCAGCTATCGGCGAACACATCGGCATCTTGGAACTGAGAAAGAAATACATTTAAAAGCATCTGTGCTCGAATGGTCGGTGCATTGCCGGCGCGCTGTGAACGCGACTCTGGCAACGCGAAGAGCCGGCGCAGGCGGCGCCCCGCGCGCCTGTAGTTCATCGGCACAGACAACCTAATTTGCTCAAGGGCATTTGGGTTATCAATTTTGTTCCTTAATAGGAGACAGTAGTGGACTAAAAGGTGCATTTTACGCCTGGAGATCAGAGTGTCAAAACCCACCATACCCACTACATAGAGAGACGGGTAAAGGAAGGGATAATATCCGAATTGTCTTTTGTAAACGTACCTAGCAAATTTACGTTGAACTCGCTCTATTAGGGTTTGGTACTTCACCTCCAGTGGATCCCAAATAATGGAGCAATACTCTAATTTGCTTCGCACAAACGCATTGAATAAAATTACACTTACGTTCGTGCCAGCAAACCGAGACGCCGCGCGCATTATGAATCCAAGTGCTTTATGCGCATTCTTCACTGTGGAAATGATATGATCACGGAAGTCTAATCTAGTGTCCAGGTTGAGACCCAAATCACGAATATTTGGCACCCGCTTGAGTGCCCCACTTCCCAGATGGTAAAGATACTCTTGTGCGCTTTTTGATCTGCTGAAAGTGATCACTTTACACTTATCCACATTAAAATCTAATTTATTCTCCTGGCTCCATTGCGCTACCGCATTTATATCGTGCTGTAGTAAATCTCTATCTGAGAGCGAATTGATGGCGAAGAACAATTTTAAGTCGTCAGCGAACAACAAGCATCTCACGTGTGTAATTTTATTTCTTTATTGGTCGTTACAAAAGGGTTTCTATGGTCACGTATAAACAACGGCAACTTTAGGTTCAATATTATTTCTCTCGTCTGTTACACAGTTTAAAAAGGTAATATGTGCATGCATTTATTTGAAAACTGGTCAACCTTTTCGTTCCGTGACTGTACCTGACAAAACAGTTATGGGTGCAAATTGTATTTTCGTAAATTACGTTATAAAATTTCACATTAAGAAGGCTGTTAAATTTGAATTAGTCGTTAATGATATAATTTGAGCCATCCATAGTTAACCATCTATGTCTGTTTCAATAGCTAATTAACTCGTTACTAATTGCCTTAGTTCTACTTAACCATAACCGCGTGCACTTCTAAAGTAAAACAATGGTAGCATAACACTCCTATTGCTTCATTAACGTTACATCAAATTAGCCACTGGTTTTTTTAATTGGCGTGTCGTATTCGACGCGGTGACTCATCGAACTAGCCTCTAAACTTGAGACAGCACGTAGCGAAAGTCAAGTCCGTGTGTCATCAACCTGATCTGCGACACAGAGTAGACAAACTTATTATCTGTATACATACATATATACACTGACCCGCAAAACTAGGTACTTTGTTTTGCGGTCAGTATATTACGCGAGGCCGATCTTTGTAGATGATAAAGATAAGATAAAGATAAGGAGATATTTATTCGCAATAATACAAAACCACATTAGGTACATAGATACAAAAAATAAGACACAGAGAAACAGTTGCGAAACGATCCCAACTCAGCATTCGCTATCCGTAAAGCCAGCACTGGTCTTCCGTTGGAACCGCTGACACACTTAACACAAAATAACATAAAATGAAAACATCAAGGATCAAAATTGAAATCATTTCTTCGAGATTATCTCGAACGACCATAAAAATTACACCCTGTTAAGATTGGCAACCTAAGGAAACAGAAAACAAAAGACTAGTCTATGGGAATGCAAACAGAAGCCTTTTATAATTCTATTTTCCAACCATTGAAGATAAGAGGCATACTTACGTTTTTCTAATCTATTAAGATACCCCATTTTTTAAACTTGGTCCAATAATTCTGAAGCTAGAACATTAAATTTTCTATTACATACGTACAGTCAAGGACATCCAGGGTCAGTCATTCCTAGATCATTTTGGACCATGTCAAAGTGACACTGTAAATAAAACCATAAGAAGTCACTTACGTTTTGATTGATTACGTCACTATGACACAGTACAAAATGGTCTATGAATCAATTTCCTTTACCGTACATACTCGTACGAAAACTTTAAAAAATATTATCTTGTTTTGGCTGCACCTTGTCGGTTTAAAATTTGCAATTGTAATACGAAAGCTTTGTATATTTGTCTCTGATTTACACACTACTCTACATTGTTTTCAAACAACTCAAATATTACTCATACATCGTAATAAGCGCGTTGTCTTACATCATACAAACAAACGGGTCAACTGGGTTAGTATAAGTATAACGTATAACATTTCAATACAAAATAATTGGGTCAAACAATACGTGTCCATTATTGTTTGACAACAGGATTATTTGAAAAGCTGCACTGAAAAAAATATGTTTTTAGATTTTTGTCTTTTTTTTGTGTATGTACTGAGTTTTTTTTAATGTTATTTGTGTTTGCTAAGCCCTGGGACTGGGGTCCATTAATTTGACCAAAAGTTCGTTTGACTAACGTATCCTTTGGCAAACTTGCATTTCGCAAAAACGTAAATTTGTGCTTCAATATTATGACATAGACGTAGGTTAGGTTAGTGAAAACGTAAGTCGGTACGTTTTTATTTTTTATTTTATTTCTTTCTATCCAAGAATTATTTGAAAGGAAAACGTTCAGACCTACACTAGGGAGCAAAGAATTCGAGCCACTTAGCACTGAATTTCCATAGAAAGTGACTTTTGTAATATCTACAGTCCATTCAAAAATCGTAAAAATCGGACAAATTTTAAGGGGAGAAAATTTTAGTTTTTTACCCGCCGTACCACTAAACCGTAACACTGACCAAAATTAGTATCATAAATATGAGGTAGGTTTAGGTTTTGTTAGTTCTTCAGCAGGCCCGGAGGGCCAAACTACCCAGAAATAGGTGTCTGCGACAGCAGAGCTCCGTCGACTCTGTTAAATTCTATTTTAATAGAAATAATTGGTCATAGTACCACCAGTGGTACGGTTTAGTGGTACGGTAGGTAATGCACCAAAATTTTCACGTCGACAATCCTCAGCCAAGTTTCGTATATAACACTCAGAGCTTTTTAAGGCTTTGTTGCATCGTAAGTATTTATTTGCTGTATAAATCTTACTAGGCGCTTCATTAAGTTTCGAAGAAAATGGAGATACACATATTTTACTTAACATAAATTACTATATATTTACTCTTTCTTACTTCTACTTTCTGACGATACATTTATCCAAGTAAGTAATGACCCTGCCTACGAACCTGGCGGTCCTGGGTTCGATTTCCGGTATGAGCAAATATTTGTGTGATGAATCCTAGAGTCTTCAATGTTTTCTATTTATGTAAGTTCGCGTAGTCGTTTATCATAATTCCCTCGGGAAGCGTCCATTTTTCTAGGATAAAAAGTAGCATATGTACCTACTATTCCAGACTATAATCTATCGCTGTGTCAAATTTCATCCCGATCCGCTCAGCCGTTCTGGCGTGATCAACTAACAAAAATCCAAACTTGCATTTTTAATATTAATTAGGTAGATGTGTAATATAACTATCAATACAATTTTCATTTAATAAAAGAGTGACACTTAGTTTTGCGGGGCAGTGTATATTATATGTTCGCGATAATCTCGGAAACTACTGCTTACTGTTGTTACTACTGACTAAAACTCACATAAACCGAAGCGAAGCGAGGGCGGGTCGCTAGTTTCTTTATTTTATGTCTTATTAGTATGTCTATCATTGTCTAGTACAGTCGGCCAAAAATATGGTCTACCACCCTACGGTTGAAGTTAATTTGCACGTCATGATACAACAAGTTCGATTTTCCCTTGCAATAATATTATGACGGTGACAAGGTGTCACCCTTAGCGATAATTAGATCTCACAGAACCTTTCAAAACTAGTAGACCACTTTCTTGGCGGACCTTACCCATTGTACAAGCATAGAGTTTAGTTTGGAACTAGTTCAATTTTTGTGACATTGACCGCTTAGGTATATTTATTTATACAAGGTGTTACAAAAATACCCGTAAAGCCGAAAGGGGGTTAAATGGTACCTTATAATAAGTCCATTTACAATATTTGAGAACCGTACTATCACCGCATGACTTACCGGCAAAAAAAATAAAACCATTATTGCTTTCATTGATGTGAAAACCCTATTTCAGTAAAATTAAAGAGTAAACTACGCAGATTGTTTATGTACATTTTTACCTAATTCGTGAAACGATTAAGAGACATACTAACAAAATGTACAGAATTCGGTTAGATAGATATTACAAGTCGAGTTTTGGAAGATTTTAAAAGACCTAAACTACTTACGAAGAAACCTAAACTAGCACTTACTTTTTCGTAAAGAACGTCAAAATTACAGGAACGGCTCAAAGTGAGCTCTGCCTTGTTCAATGCACAACCTCGCTCGTCGGGATATGGTTTTACGAGGGCTGCTACTTATGTAACCGGAATAGAAAAAATAAACAAACGTACATGGCTAAATATGGTTTTATTGTTTTTCGAAGTATTCTCCGTGATAATCGATGCACTTTTGCATACGTTGAAACCAATTTATAAAGCACTTTTTCCACTCTGACTGAGGTATCTCCAAAACGTGCTGTCTGAACGCGTCGACGGCATCTTCACGGGTCGAAAATCGTTGACCACGTAATTTATTCTTTACATTTGGAAATAAATAGAAATCATTGGGTGCCAAATCAGGGCTGTAAGGTGGATGACCCGTTAATTCTATATTTTGACCTTCCAAAAATCGAGTCGTTTCACGTGATGTATGACAGCTGGCGTTATCATGGTGCAGAATGATTCTCCGTCGCTGGTTGTTTTTCCGTATTTCTTCAAATACTTCCGGCAAACAAATGGTCGTGTACCACTCCGAATTAACCGTTTTACGATTCTCTAGGGGCACTGTAGCCACATGGCCATTAATACCAAAAAAGCAGGCCACCATTTGCTTCAAGGTGCTTTTTGCACGAGTTACTTTCGTAGGGTTCGGCTCATTTTGAAACACCCACACCGTTGATTGTTGTTTAGTTTCGGGATCATACGCATAGATCCAGGATTCGTCACCTGTGTAGATATTATAAACAGCTTTTGAGTCACCACGGTTATATTTTTTCAACATTTCCTTGCACCATTCGACGCGAGCCTCTTTTTGATCCTTAGTTAAGTTGTGCGGGATCCAACGCGAACAAATTTTTTTCACAGCTAAGTGTTCATGTAATATCTTATTAATGCTCGTCATACATATGCCTATAGTCGCCTCTATCTCGCGATACGTAACATGACGGTCATGCATTATAAGTTTTCGCACAGCTTCAATATTTTGTGGTACAACGACCGATTTCGGGCGACCATCCTTAACTTCGTCCCTGAGCATACTACGTCCACGATTGAACTCACTAAACCAGTGATACACAGTAGTTTTGGATGGAGCTTCATCACCAAAAGTCGAAGTTAGTTGATTTATGCACTGTTGTTGCGTTAAACCACGCCGAAAATCGTAATAAATCATAGCACGAATATTTTCACGAGTGAGTTCCATTCTTGCAGCGAGATTAAAATTTAAACCCGCCAAAAACAAAAGACTAGCGTACATAAGAAAAAAAATATATAGCGGCCAGTATTAAAAAAAGTTCAAATTTTACCATGGAGGTCAGATATAGCGTTTAAAAATGTTGGAATCCCGGATTCCGGTTACCTAAGTAGCAGCCCTCGTAAACCCATTTAAGTTGAAAAATTATTAAATTAGTAGGTAGGCCTCTCTGTTAAAATAATCTATGCTAACTCCGGTTCCCTGACATGACAGCTTACTAGGGTTGACAATATTTTAGGCTTTGATAATTTATTTGATTTTTTACGGGGTATTTTGTAACACGTTGTATAGGTGCTCTATTCGTCGAAAAATGTATGAAGCAGGAAAAAATGAAATCCAATCCACTTTAGCCACTTAATTGGAGTCATTAAATTTGATCACATTAACCTTGTGTGCCAACTGCATCCATTGTTTACAATTTGCATCCATTTGAATGCATTAGTGCACCAGCATTATAGTTTTAATGTGAGGTTATTACCAAGATAACTTTGCTGTGGGACATGGCGCCACTTTCAATGATATAAATTAATTTTGTACGAGCTGAAGTTAGTAATACGTTTTGGCACTTGTGGTTTTAAGTTGGTATTCTTGCTTGTTGATAGATGGGTTGTGGTCGTGAGGTTGGTTATATTTTAACGTGGTTATGTCGGTTTTTAATATGGGTGTAATGTTAGGTATCTCGTATAATACTATGTTTATGAAAAACTACGCTCGAAGTTATGTGTACGATCATCGACTAATTTTGTTGTGTCTACAGAACTATGTCGCAAAAAAGGAATAATTTATTCAGATTCTATTCATTTCGTCTTTTGAAGATATTAATCGCCAAACCCTAAATTTAACTTCAGCAATACTATAAACTGTCATAATTATGTCAAAATTTCGAAACCCTATATTTAAATACAAGCGAAACGCATCCTTTATCGTAACCACATTTGAAGACAATGGGTGGATTAAAAAACCATAAAATCTTTGTGAAAATCCTAATTGCTACACTTAGCGTGGTCACCGAGCGTATCGTTCTTTCGCATGTCAAAAGCAAGTTAATTACAGAAAAAAAAACTAAGTGTGAATCAGGTCATGTTTTTAAAGGGTCCAGAATTTTTAAATACTCGTATTTAAGTCGGTCAATCAGACAGGTGCCAAATCAGTATACATTGCAAAGTTAACAAACAACAGTGTTATTCATATCAGCTATCGCCATCTACACTGAAATGTCACCTGTCACTTGTCATTGTCAGGATGGTGAAATAGAGGGCTGATGGTTAACTTATAACAGTCACCGTTACCCATAAACATCAGCAATGCCACGGGCACGGCTATGGTACTGTCTTTAAGTAAATTTTTAATTCACGGCAAAAGGAGGGCATGTTACAGTGCTTAAGACTGCACCGAGCAAACGTCGAGCGTCCAGTGGCGCCCTCATTACTATTATTGTGTTTTCCAAAAAACATAAGTATTTCTTTGCAATCAGACGATACGTTTTTGTAGCGCAAGTAGAAACACAATTTATGGGATATGTAACTAACTTTAATAACAATTACTCTTTGAGTAGTCAGCTTAACGGGAAAAAGGTGGCTTTTGTTATCAACTTAACAGAAAAACTTTTTTCTGTTAAGTTGATAACTCGAAGGTAAATTGTTATTAAACTATGTGATATACCCTATAAGCTTGTGCTTTTATTTGTAGTACAAAAACCTACCAACCAATTTCCAGAAAATACTTTAGTTTATTAGAAAACACAATAATTAATGAGGGCGCCACTGGACGCTCGACGTTTGCTCGGTGCAGCCTTAACAAGACAATAAAGAAGAATTCTTATGCATGTCTTGGTGCTTAAGATTGTAAAACAAAAAGGCAACGCTTCAATCTCAAAAGTTTCCTAACCTAAGGATTAATAAACCACAGAGAACCTTAAAACAGTTTATCTCCTTCACTATGCACGCGAAAAATTATCGTTCCGTCTTATTATAATTTGGATTAAAGTCGAATTTGCATTGAACATTATTGTTAGACTTGTTTGTAGTGTGTTGGTATTATGGCATCGTCATATAGGCCAAGGGTGTGAATTTGATTCAGCTAATCGGTAATGATCTTTACGGAGAACTTGTGTTCTCTTTTGGAACAAACGGTTTTTAGACCTTTTAAGGCAGTTTTGAATTATTTTAAATGGTTTGCATTATTTCGATGTATACGCATTCAGAAGGTAAACGAGTAGACCTCCTGAGGTGTTATTCTCTCAAAAACAACGGACGGGCGGACGAACGAGCGAAATCGCAGCGGCGAGTTTAAGTAGTCCCGTCAGAGCGAACAAAACAAAATTTTAACGCGTGCATTTTTAATTAAGCAGGCTTATACGTTCGATGCATTGGCAGAAACCATGCTGCTAAATTGAAAAAGCACGTGCTAAAATATGTTATGTTCACACTGACGAGACTACTTAAACTCGCCGCTTGGACATTCATTCGTCCGTCCGTCCGACCGCCGTTGTTCAGAGAATCACTACCCTGATGGTAAGTGGGATCTGAGTCCCATAGATATTTGTCAAACCTGTATTTGCGCAATAAAGAGTTTACATACATTTCCAATCTCAAGATTGGAATCCTAAGACTGCTATGCAAACTCTTAAGACTAAGATGTATTGTTGCTTTACTGGTTGTATCTTCATACCGGAACACCACAATGCGTACACTTATTGGGCAGAATAATGTGGTGATAGCGACTTTCCACTTCTGACATGATGACAACCAAAACAATTATTGTCAGAAGCTGTGTGCTTGGATTTAATCTTGCGAGTCAATTTTGAACCATCTTCTGATAAAGTTGCCTGCTTGTTTATATTCTACCCACTGTACTTCGGGGAGTACAAAAGAGCTTCACAAGCTAATGCCTATCGCTTTCCTACCATCGGACATCCAGATGCACCGCGAGGTAACAAGCGGAGCTGGTTGAAATTCCGCCCTTTCAAAACGAAACGCTTAGCCTTCATAACGCACTGTAAAAGAGTGGAATGCACTTCCAGCGTCTTTCTGAGTGCAAAAAAACTTCTAGATAAGCTCTCTTCATTCTTCGTCTTTCAAGGACTAGTCGTAGTTAGTCAAGAGCAAACCCATGATCAATAAAAAGTCTGGGGATGTATTAATTGTTCTTATGCCCTTTTTTGGCCGTTTCCTCGTGGTCCTACTAATTTGTCTTGCTGGTCAAAAAGTGAACCTAGATTTGATCACTAAATACTAATTGTGGGTGTAAAAGTAGGTAGGTTAGGTTCGTTAGGTATCTTCAGATGCCCGAAGGGCAAAACCACTTGGAAGCAGGAGCTCCACCCTTGAGCGGGGCTCCGTCGAAAGTCAGTAGGACAAAAATAGTAGGACCACGAGGAAACGGCCTAAAAAGCATAAGAACAATACATCCCCAGACTGCGTGTACAAGTATCGTTACAATATTATGGTAAACTTATATCATAGCTAATATGAACAATTAGGAACGGTATTTTTCCTAGCGCACGAAGATACGCTAGACCATAAGTTTCGCATTAGTGCCTCAGGGCAAACATTATTCATCCTGCGGAGGATTGATGGTTTTATAAACGGTACGAATCGTTAAGGGTACACCGTAACTCTGTCTTGAAAGCAAAAAGGCAACATGCGCATATGGACTTCATATTCGTATACTCCTTTTTTCCTTTGCAGGATAGAAATGGCGTTTAACATAGAATTTAAAAAGATAGGACGTGTAGTATGCACCGATTGTGGCTATGTCTGGTTACTATATTACCCACCCCAAACCAGCGGATGACTCGTGGTCACACCAGTTTGTAACCCCAGTGCTATTCGCTTTAGTCGGTTATTCGTCAGAAATAATTTTTATTCCGCAAAAGTAGGTAGGTTAGGTTCGTTAGGTATCTTAAGATGCCCGAAGGGCAAATCGCTCAGAAATAGGAGCCCTGCCATAGGCAGGGCTCCGTCGAAAGGCACTGAGGTGACAAACTGGGGTGACCACGAGTCTGCAAACAGCGGACAGAAAATAGGCTTACTTCGAATTAAAATTTGACACATTCTGTATGGACAAATGTCAAATTTTAACCCGAAGTAAGCCTTATTATATCCATGGTTTGAATATAGGAACCCGACAACCCGACATTAGAGGGTCGACTCGTGATCTTAAGGTACAGAGTTCACCCCCTATGAGTTTTTCTAACTTAAGTGCATCATCCGATGCTCTTACGGTGAAGGAAAAACATCGTGAGGAAACCTGCACATTCGAACAGCTGAGTGTATAAGAGGGTAATTGCACAAAATATCCTTAAGGGTCAAAGTGTATCCAAAAGGGCTCATCCGTAAGATAAGATAAGATAAGATAGCTAGGATCCATCCTTATTTCAGCGTTCAAATAAGTCCAAAGTCGATACATACACACATTTGTCGTGGGTTAAAGGCGCTTATATAAATACTGCCAACCCCAGTTTTAGAGCAGACAGGTATATTCTTTAGGAATACATTTTTCAATTTGTCTATTAGGCCGTTAGGCCGTGTCGTCTGCGTGACAGAGGGGGTTTTCAATGTTCAAGAAATTTCTTGTACTTTAATAAAAAATAATAAATAAATAAATGTAAGGGGACAATCTTACACCGATTGACCTAGTCCCAAACTAAGCTCTAGGCTTGTACTATGGGTACTTGACAACGATATAAATACTTATATAGATAAATACATAGAAAACATCCATGACTCAGGAATAAATATTTGCGCTCATCACATAAATATCCGCCCTTACCGGGATTCGAACCCAGGACCACTAGCTTCGTAGGCAGGGTCACTACCCACTAGGCCAGCGCGTTGTATACTGTGAAATTCTTTGAAAAATAAATATCATTCAGTCACGTTTAAAAACCTCGTGATCTACCGTGTCTGACCAGACATTTGATGATCTCATTTAGGTTGAATCATGACGCGCCCGTTATTGTCGAAAGAGAAAGTGCAGGCAAATACAATCTTTAGATTTAATTACGGCTGCATCCTGCAAGTCGATGCAATCAATAATTTTAAATAATGGATCACAAATAACTTGTAGGGCAGTCGAAAAACTATTAAAATTTAAAGTAATTATAAAGTAGACATCATTCAGTTGCAAGACATCCTTAGAAAAAGCGATTCTTTACAATAAAAATGAAACAGAAAGATGTTACTTTAGTTCATTAAAAAATTGCAAAGTTTGTAAAATTAAACCCTAACCTCTACCTGTTGAAACTGTGCTAATTGCTCATTCCCGAAATACCAGTATTTTTAAATACCTGATTCTCAATATATCGGAATCCCAAAACTAAACATACAAATTAGGGTATTATTTACTATCTATACCCAACATTTCGAATCTGGTTTTTTGAGTACCTGGTAAAAAGAGTAGTTTGGTATTTTGAAATACTGGTATTTTGAGAATGAGCGGTGAATGAATGCCGTGTATTTCTTCTGTTTCTTATGTGACAATAAAGATTTTTTTAATTTTTTGTTTATTTTACAATAAAAACGTTTTATGAAGTTTCCCAAATTTACATTACATTTATCTGTGCCTATAAATACGGTGGTTCTAATAATAATCTTTACAACACGGTTTCTTGCAGGGTCTGTAGGCTCCTTCCGAACATATGTAGTTCCTTATTTTTTTGGCCAGCGGACAGTCTAATCTTCCACAGGGGCCATGCACATCTCGCTTGTTCACAAATTGACCATGTTGATATTTGCCTTTGACCATTTCACCATGTATGAACTGGTGCTGAGACCCTCTGTACTCCATTCGCTTGGGGCAGTTAGTACCCCCACAAGGACCTTTGGGGAAGCCCATCGCCATGATCGCCAGTTCGCTTGATGTAAACGGAGCCACATACACATCGTACTTCTCGGGCGGTGGGACAGGAATGATAGGATCCCTACATATATCGGGACCGCCGAAGAACCATGCCACTGGTGGAGCACCTTCTATTAACGTACCTTCCCAATGCCTGACGACTTCTAAGTCTTTAAGTTTATAATCATCAACTAAATACTTTCTGCCTGGTAGACGCTCCATCTCCGGCAATGCGACATAGTTAGTCAACACCCTATTACCTAAGCAACTTAGTCGTATGAATATTTCTACTTCTCCGGACGTTTTCAGATCCTCTTCACATTGTAAAGGTCGAACCACAGCTACTGTATTCGTTATTAGTTCTTGTGTAGTGGTAACCCTAAACTCTCCTTGTTCCATGTTTACTGGATTTAGGAGGCCCGACTTTTCAAGGCACTCAAGAAACGACTCATGCCAGTCTAAGACCGCAAATCCTATGCAATTAAACTCCTGTTCCCTGTTCCAAACAGTAATGTATATTGGAGTCGTTTTCAACATTTCCTGTAATTTTGAAGGCCTAGAAAGGAACACGACGGTGTTCCCCACTCCAAAGTAAGGAGGTTGAGGCAGCGGTTCTGATGGTAGAGAAACTTTAAAAGGAACAACTTTACCCTTCTTACCCTTCTTTGGTTTTTTTTTCGGTTTTTTACCAACAGGCTCAGGCGGTGGCGGAGCAACAAAATTGTCATGTGCTACGTAAAAGTCAAAAATCGGTAAGCAACTCATTTGTACTGTGCATGTTTGCATATACTTTAATTCTTCTTCAGAAGGTGCTGGTGGTTCTTTCTTTTTCTTTCCTTTCTTGGGTTTCTTTGGTGCCTTTGGTTTTTTTCCTTTTAGTTTCAACAACGCAGCAGCTGCTGCCGCTGCTGCTGCTTCTTCTTCTCTCTTTTTTTCTTCTTCTTCCTGTTTTAATTCGTATTCATCTTTTACATACGGGTCTACTTTCAGTATTATTTTCTTCACGAATACTTCTATCATAAAGATTTGCTCCATGGTTACTGCTGTGAAGGAGATAAGTGTGTTTTATTGACATTGCAAAGTAAATTGTATCCTTGAAATTTCTCGTTTTAGATTTGTAAAAAGAGTTAGAAAAGTTAAGGGTTAAAATATAGTAACAGCCAAAGTCTCATCCTTACAGATATTATAAATAGACCCCGGTATCGGAGGTGCAAAATGGTAGCTGTCAAGTTCTTAGGGATGGGTAATCATATTTTTGATGTTGATATCGATACACGATTTTTCTATACATTAGGTTGTACACAGTTATTTTTTTTTGATCTATGATAATCATTGATCGTAAAAATATAAAGTGTACACATATTTATGAACTCGACTGTACAACAAAATATATATCTATGGTTGCTATTACTTTTCTTATGTTTCGAGTTGCAGAGCAGTGCATAAACACTCTTGTGATAAACCTTTTCAATAGAGATTAATACTGGCCACTTATACTGATAATAAATTATTTACGTCAATAGATAATCATTGTCACTTTACAACAATTTCTTCGATTAAATAGCTGTTTACGAGTTTATTCGTCTAAAATCATTTATACCATAGAAAATGGAGTCACTTCTTGCAGAACACCCTGAACTCCAAAAAACGAATGAAAAAATTTACTGCACAGTGTGCAGTGTACACATCATTTCCAGATCTTGGAATATTAAAAAGCACATGGAGTCGAAATGCCATCAAGAGAAAATCATCAACGCGTGTCCTAGTCACATTGATTATTTAATAAAGGACATTCCAATACTTGTAAACCAGGACGATAAAGTATATTGTATATCTTACAACTCCGTTTTGACTCCAACAAAATTTTGTATTGAGAGGCATTTGAAAACCTTTACTCACAGAAAAACAAATGAAGATCAATTTAACTTTAACCGAGATCTGGTAAAGTTTTTCATCAGTTGTAACATACCTTGGACCAAATTGGAAAACCCAAACTTCAGAAGTTTCATGGACAATTGTCTCAATAAAAAATATGGCGATGTTACATTACCGAGAGAATCAACTTTACGCAAAAATTACTTGCCTATAGTATTTAATGAGAAAAAAGATGCTATAAAAGAAGAACTGTCCAACGAATATATATATTTGAGCATTGATGAGACTACAGATTCAATGGGTAAAAAAGTGGCTAATGTGATAGTTGGAGCTTTAACAAATTATTTATCTAAGCCCCACATCTTTGCTTCACGAAAATTAGACTCAACTAACAATATCACGATTAGTAATCTAGTAAATGAGGTGCTTCGCGAGTTATGGGGCCATAATTACGAACAAAACTGTGATAAATTGTTATTTTTCGTGACTGATGCGGGGTCATACATGGTAACATCGGGTAAAAATTTAAAGAAAAGCTACCCAAATATGACTCATTTGACATGTGTAGCTCATGGCCTAAACAGGGTAGCTGAAGACGTGAGACAAGCTTATCCGAAGGTAAATAGTTTAATAAATTTTGTTAAAAAAGTTTTTAAAAAAGCCCCTAAAAGAATAGACATGTTTAAACTAGAATATCCTAATACTCCTCTTCCTCCTGAACCTATCATCACGAGATGGGGCACGTGGATAGAAGCTGTCAGCTATTATAAAGATCATTTCCATAAGGTTAAGAATATTATTTCTAAATTGAAATCCTCTGAAGCTGCTGCTATAGCCAAAGCACAAAGATTGTTCTCTGATGCAAATCTGATAAACGAAATCAATTTCATCGATAAAAATTTTAGAATTTTATCGATCTCAATAACAAAGCTAGAAGATCCAAACCTTTGTTTAAAAGAATCCTTAGATGTAATACTCGAGGTAACAAAAAAACTTTCCTTATTACGTTTGCATCCAATCGGAAAACTTATTTATTTAAAAATGCGGAATGTATTGCAAAAAAATCCTGGGTTCACAACTATACAAATTTTACAAAGTTTGTTGGATGGCAAAAGTGTTGAAATTACTGATGATGTAAATAAGAATACAGTACAGAATTACGCCAAATGTAATTTCTTGCCCATTACTTCTGTCGAAGTAGAAAAGTCATTTTCTTTCTTAAAGTGGATTTTCAACTACAGAAGAAGAAGTCTAACACCCGTTAACTTAGAACAAATTTTAGTAATATATTACGAGACATATATCTCTAATGATAAATATGACTAATTGTAAGATATTATAATTGTTGTGTATATTTATTGTAACTACACTAGTTTACTGCAAAGAATCTGATCATTCATCAAGAACATGGTATGACCTTTGGTGAATATAAAAGAGTTTATATTTTGTTTTAAATTTATTTATGAATGCTTTATGCTAAGAAGATAACTAAAACTTCTTAATGATGAAAGATTTTTTTTGTAAATAATAAAAATGTTCAATACATGTTGGTTTTGTAATTATATAGTCCTACTTTATAGAATAAACGCTATCATTATGATATAATAAAATATCGACATATAACTATGTTTATCGACATGAAGTTAATATTTCAAAACAATGTTTACCCTTCCCTAGTAATGGCTCGAAATTGACAGCTACCATTTTGCACCTCCGATACCGGGGTCTAATTATAAATCAGAATTGACATGACATAAGTGACATAAGTTCGACTGTTCAGACTGACAGACAGACTGTACATCAATAATTTACAATTATTATCTTCAAAAGTATTGATCTCGACTGTCACTAGAATCGGACTCCGAACACGTTTGACATTATTTGTGGTAAGTCACAGACAATGATGTAGTCTGCCGCTACTAAGTTAAAAATATGATCTTTTGTCTGATTAAATTTTATTTCCTCGCAATTGTGATGAAAAACATTGTATATTACTCAGGTGGTAAAGGAAACAAAGCTCGAGTCATTAAGGCCCTAAAATCCTCAAATATTTACGGAAAAAATAAAGCTGGTTGGCAAATGAAATTGGCAACATTTCTTACCCTAAGAACTAAGATAAAGAAATAAATATATAATCAGGGGACAGTGTCACACAAATTGACCTAGTCCTCATAGTAGGGTACTAGGCAACGTTAACCATACTCTGGGATTTGAACCTGGGACCGCTAGCTTCGTAAGCCAGGTCACTACCAACTAGGCTAACGTGTCGTCAAGATGGAATGCTTTCATCCTTCTTTGTCACCCTTACACCAAAGTACAACAATGTGAACACTGCTGTCCTGCTTGGTGGTAGTGGTTAAGGCATTCACTGCTGCCATAATTTTCGAACTTTCACCAGGTATTGCATCTTATCTATGCTTAATGTTATAAATCTGAAGAGTCTGTTTGTTTGCTTGCTTGAACACACTAATCTCAGGAACTACTGGTCCGATTTGAAAAATTCTTTCAGAGTTAGATAGCCCATTTATCGAAGAAGAATATAGGCTATATATCATACTCACATAAACTGAAGCGAAGCGAGGGCGGGTCGCTATGTTTTATACAAAACTGTTTGAACGCACATACGCGTTTAAGGCACTGGATGAACGCTAATACACGCTTCCGTCAGCGAAGATTGTAGTAGCAAAAAGCAGTACAACTTTAACTTACCTCAGTTAATTTCATTGGAACTGAAATGTTTTTGAACTATGGCCCGTTTTTATGATAGGAAGGGCATCGTCTCTACGTTAACTTTATGGGGTCATCGTGAAGAATGTGTCCAAATTGTTGAAAAAAACGGGATTTTTTTGTTAAACCATACTAGATGTTGTGTGACATGTTTGACGTTTGTGTCAATATTATTTTTATGTCGTATTTTGCAATGAAGTCGGTTGGAAAAAGTTTGTCATAGTTTTATAATAGTTGAAGGTTATAAACGAAAAAGGTCGTAATACGTCATGTTACAGGTTATGTAGTATCCATAATATCTTTTTTTTTTTTTTTTATGGCATGGAGAAGACAAACGAGCACACAGGCCACCTGATGGTAAGTGGAAACTGTGACCCATAGACATTCGCATTCACAAGACTGCAATGCAATCCTAAGACTGCAAATGCGTTGCCAACCCTGAGGACTAAGATGGAATGCCTCTGTATAAATACTATAAAATCTCCAACACTACTAGTACGATTTTGATGCGGTGCTCAGTAATGAGTTCAGATTTAATTGGTGCATATTGTTAGATAGGTGTTACGGTGACAACTTACAGGGGGGCGCTGCAGTAAACATTTGTGCAAACCAATATTGCTATCTATATACAAAACGACTGGTTCGATTTTGATGCGGTTTTCAGTTTGGGTACGGAACTCTAAAACGGTTATTACGATTAATTAATAAATCAAACCCAAGAGATAGGTACTAACAATAAGCCAACCAAATTTATAGGTACTTACCAAATAATGATAATATCATTGGCATCATTTCATTACAGACACTCATCAACGTGTGCTCTGCTGCACACACACATCCAACATCAAAACCCGTCACTTAAAATCCTATTAACCGCACCACAGATACAAAATCCAACCGGTAAGAAAAAAAAAACAGTAAGAGTTCATCGAGCGGGGTCACGTTTACGCACGCGGGTTGTAGAGGGGAGGAGGGGGGGGGGCTGCGCGAGCGCACAACAAGTCTGTTTGCGCAGAGATCTAGGTGCGCTGGAGACGGTTTAATATTATTATTACACGTGGTTTGTGTCTTTTTGAAAATATTTTATCATCAAACGAGGCAGAAAGAGGGGTGTATAAGTTGCAACGCTGTGTGAGCGTGTCTGTCTGTGGTACCGTAGCTCTTAAACAGGTGAACGTTTTTTTTTGTTTGAACAGGATTTTTCGTGTGGTGGTTTTTATTGAAATTGGTTCTGCCGTTAAGCCATCGAACAGACAGGTAGACAAAGTTTATTATGATTAAACTTTTTTCAATTATAATATAACTGGTAATGTACAGATATGATACAGTCTCACAGTGTTCCCTTGGACCTCATTTTGAGACAGGGTTATATTATTAGATGATTGAATAGAGGAATATGTCACAAATGCAACAGTGAAACTCTCGCGTGGCTCACTATCATAGTTTTGGAGAAATTGCAATTTAAAGAAAAAGTCCCGGAATTTTAAGAAAATCTATATATATATATATTACGGAAAGTACGCATATGAATATTAAGTTTGCACTGTGATATAAGAGGTCTAGTATACGGCTAAATAATACACTTATCGCGACTTGGCTAGGGCTTGTCAGTTTTAAGATAATCGCGGAAATAGTAAAATCTTCTTTATGTTTTAAAAAAGAATATCTTTAGTAGTCTAATTTTTTTTTGGTTTTGTAACATAGCCACAGTTATGGACTACTTACACACAAAAAACGGAATTCAAAAATCGCGGACTTTCGGAGATATCATTTCTTTAAGACTTCCCGATTTCCGGGATTTTCAATATTTTTTGGCGACATTCAAAAGTACCGCATAAACAGCTGGCATGTGTTATTATTTTGTATACATTTAGAAATTATGAAGTAGTTACGTATTTTTTATGTCATGTCATATTATGTATTTCTAACTTCATTTTCTTTGATCAAAGTAATTTTCACTTGTGGTCCTCCTAGCGCTAGTTGCATCCTAGAATGCCTGTGATCCTCAATAATACCCTAATTCCAAGACAATTGACTCTAAAATTCGTTCATTATCACACGATACCCTTGTAATGTAGACAACATGATCTACTGGTTCTTCCAATAATAAGGAATGTTGCGCGTTGGGCTAAACTAGCGTTGCGACACTAGCGGTGCCACACGACCGTTTCGTGAACTAGACATTATGTTGTAGGTAAACCTCCTTTCGTTTAATGAGTTTCAGTGATATTATTTAGAAAAAGGCATGACAGCTAAGTTTGTTATACGTCTCGTATGGAAAATAATAATGAATAAAGAAGTATTATCGATACCACGATAATGGAAAAGCCTTATACATTAACGCGGTTAGATGCTTATACGCTTTTGTTGAAGGAAAGTAAAAAAATAAAAGGCCGCTTAGGAAAACCGTTTGACCTAAGCAAATCCGAAAGAAGCTGCGTAATAAAATCAAGTCTTGCAGGTATTTTACACTCTCCACTTTCTCCAGTCCAAGAAAAAAACCTGGCGACTGCTATAGGCCTTTTTATTACCAAAGTTGAGAAAAAACGCAATGATTGTAAAAAGAACATGAATTATTTTCTTAAAAAGAATAAAGACTGGCTAAGTAAACAGCTTATTAATGACATTCCTTGTGATTAAATTTTCAATCCTGACATGCCTGCTCAAGTTGTGAACATGGAGCCTACCCCTGTGGATGTGGCACCTGAAGTTATAGACATACCACCTGAAATTGTGGACGTGCTACCTCTTGCAAGTACGAGTAGTGATACGGAATTCTCAAAGCTTAGTAGACGAACGCAAGTTAGAGAACGCAAAAAGCTAGAAACTTTATTACAAGATGAACCACCAGCAAAATTAATTAAGACCTTTACTAAAGTTGTGAGTTCCCGAGACAATGAAAAATTAAGTAATAAAAGTGCCCGTGACTTAGAGGTTGTTATAAATAAATGTTTGGAGGCTCCAACTAGTTCGACTGAGGTGTTGGCAAAAATAAATCATCAAACCAACCCGTATACTGCAGAAGAAGCCCTTGGAATAATAATTGACCGAAAATACAGTGTCGCGACATATAAATGTTTACAACAAGATCTAGCTAACAGGGGCTTTTGTGCTTTCCCACCTTACAAACAAGTAGCAAAAGCAAAACAGGACTGTTATCCAGAGGATGGAGTGGAATCAAGCGAAGTGGAGGCTTCTGTTTCCTTACAGGGACTTCTCGCACATACTTTCAAAAGAATTATTCACAACTGTGATGATGTAATTAATACATATTGCGAACAAGAGCATTTAGATGAACTTTCATGCACATTCGAAGGGTCTTGGGGATTTGATGGCAGTACAGGTCAATCTCTTTATAAACAAACATCTCCCCAAGATCTTTTGTTTGACGAAAATTCAATATTTGCCACAACCTTTGTGCCCTTACAAATCATGGAAATATGTAGCAAAAAAATTATATGGGTAAACCAAGCGCCCCAATCATTTCGGTCCTGCAGGCCTCTACATATCCAATATCGAAAAGAATCGAAAGACCTCATTCTCGCGGAAAAAGAATACGTAGAGCAACAAATGCTACATTTAACACCGGTCGCGGCAGTTACATCGAAAGGTTTTATAGTGAAATCTATATGTAACCTTACCTTAAGCATCATTGATGGCAAGGTGTACAATATTATTCACAACACATTTTCGCAACTAAGATGTCCTATTTGTAAGTTAACTGCAACTAACTATAATAATTTAGATTTGGCGTTTTCCATACCAATAGGAGACGAAGAAACATTAAAAAATGGTATGAGTCCTCTTCATGCCTATATAAGGTTTTTAGAATTTTTACTCCATTTGGGGTATAAAAATGATCCCCACGTAAGACAGTGGCGAGTGTTCAAATCGTCTGTTGCTGGAAAGATAGTAGAAGGCCGGAAAAGAAGAATACAGACAGAAATAAAAGATGGCTTGGGTTTACTAGTTGATGTCGTGCGACCCAATTCGGGAACGACTAATGACGGAAATACCGCCCGGAGGGTCTTCGCTACTGATGAAAGTCGCAGAATATTTTCTGAAATACTAGGAGTTAGTAAATGGCTTGTCGACGACATGCACATCATTCTTGTTGCTATAAACTGTGGGCTGCCGCTCGATTCCAAAAAATTCGGTGATTTTTGCAAAAATGTGGCCAAAAAATATGTAGCCGCTTATAGCTGGCATCCGATGACCACAACTTTGCACAAAATTCTCGTGCATGGGCAAAAAATTATAGAAAGTGCCGCGTTGCCCATAGGAGCTCTTTCGGAACAAGCTGGAGAGTCCCGTAATAAGTTTTGGCGATATGACCGCGAACACCACAGCCGGAAAGATAGTCGAAAACATACTATACAAGACTTATTCCATAGAGCGTTAGAATCATCGGATCCGGTCGTATCATATACAAGGCTGAATAGACGACAAAAAAACATAAAACGCATACCTCTACCCCCTCCTGTCATTGAAATGTTGAAACCATATGAAAATAATTACGATGATGACGACGAAAATGACAACGGGAGCGTAAGGTGTACAGAAACCGATGAAAGTGAATTTGCATCTATTCTGACAAATGAAAATGATACATTTACAATAGAAAATTAAAATTAAAAGAAGTAGTAAATTTTTACCAAAATCCCGGAAACCGGGAAGTCTTAAACAAATGATATCTCCGAAAGTCCGCGATTTTTGAATTCCGTTTTTTGTGTGTAAGTAGTCCATAACTGTGGCTATGTTACAAAACCAAAAAAAAATTAGACTACTAAAGATATTCTTTTTTAAAACATAAAGAAAATTTTACTATTTCCGCGATTATCTTAAAACTGACAAGCCCTAGCCAAGTCGCGATAAGTGTATTATTTAGCCGTATACTAGACCTCTTATATCACAGTGCAAAATTAATATTCATATGCGTACTTTCCGTAATATATATATATATAGATTTTCTTAAAATTCCGGGACTTTTTCTTTAAATTGCAATTTCTCCAAAACTATGATAGTGAGCCACGCGAGAGTTTCACTGTTGCATTTGTGACATATTCCTCTATTCAATCATCTAATAATATAACCCTGTCTCAAAATGAGGTCCAAGGGAACACTGTGAGTCTGTGAGCACTTAGAAGGTGCTTCGGGTTAATACTTCTCTCTCACTCGCTTTTAGTAAAAGCATAATGAGAGCGAGTGAGAGACAGGTATAAACCCGAAGCATATTCTAAGAGCTATTACACTCTACTTATTTTTTTAAATATTTGTGTTCTTTTGTTGCCAGAAGAAGGCAAACGTGCAAGCACCCGATGGTAAGTGGAAACTGAGACCCATAGACATACAAACATACATACATTTACATTCTCAAGACTATAATTCCAACTGTAACTGCGTTATCAATTCTGGAATGCTAAGATGAAATACTACGCTGGTAATGTCACCAGTTGTCTTATGACACTGTGGAATAAAGCAATGCGAAATAATATACTTATATTTCATTAAGGAAGATTTCGTTTTTCCCATACAATTGCTGAACCCTATAGTAACTACGCTTTAGACATTAACCTATGTTGTAAAATCATAGGGTAAAGTCACCAGTGGTCGGGATCAGCCTATTTACTTTGCAAGAGTGGAAAGAGTTCGAAAGATATATTTCTTACTCTTCGCACTCATGTAAGGTTGACTACTGGTCTCTGCCTGACCACTGGTGACTTTACCCTATTTACTACTTTACCCTAAAACTCGAGCATCCCTAATGTGACCACCACTGTATATACATGAACAAGATGGTGGTAGCGATCCGAACGGACCCTTAACAAGGTCTTATACCACTAGTCCTGAATTAACAGTACCATAGGATGAATTGTTTTTTTTATGTAGGTAAAGAACATACATACATACACCAAATCACGCCTGTTTTCCAGAGGGGTAGGCAGAGACCACTTCTTTCCACTTGCTACGATCTTGACAAATTTCTTTCGCTTCTTCCACAGTCATACACATCGAGTCATGCACGCACGTTGGTTTCGAGTACTTAAGATTCGGCCCTTTTCCAGTATTTCTCCGATTTGACTCGAAAAAGTACGCCTAGGTATGGAACAAAAAAGCACTAATTCTAACTACGACATACGGTGCCAAATTAGACCGCCAGCCTATAATGGGTTTACTACTATAATCTTTTATTCACTTTTAACACTGTAATAAAGGTAAATCTAGTGGTTCTATAACTCTGTCACTGCGCATGGCTACGCTCCATCTCGCTCGCACATCGTTTAAATTTAGAAACATACGTTAGTTTTGCATTACTTACGTCTGACTTTTGATCCAGGCTGCGTAAATGTGCGAAATTAAATCTTATTGTAGATTTATTATCAATTTAAGTTTTAAAGCGTTAAAATATTGACTTCTTTCAGTTTACGAGTATTACACTTATCTTCCAAAAAATAGAGTGTACCTAATTTTTTTCCTGTTTTAACGTTGGCTAAGTACTTTATTCTACGTATATTTACAACTATCGATTCCGTCTGAGTAGAAGTCGTTTGTCACTGCTCCGTCAGGAACTTTGCAATTTTCCGGGATAAATACTATCCTATGTCCTATTCCAGGACTTAACCTATATGTGTGCCAAGTTTCATCGCGATCCGTTCAGTGGTTGAAGCGTGATTGATTAATAAACATACGAACATACAAACTTTCTCAGTAGTTAGATAAGATAAGATTTAAGTAGCAGAGCACGCCTTCGTAGACCGAAAAATATCTATACTCACCTACTTAGGTATATGAAAAACGTTTTTTTACTGAACTATCCCCAAATCAAGTACGATTCCAAATGTTGCAAATAGAAAGTTGAAAAGTAGCAAATGCAAAACAACTATCCTTTAAATTTAACAGTCCTATCCCCAATCCAACAATATTCCTAGAACCTACTTCCTCGGTAAGAATAATAAAATTTTCCGTTTAGCCGTCGATGGGGGGGAGGGGGGTCGTTAGCCACAGAACCGGTAGCGAGTGCGCATCGAGCAGCTGCGCCTGCGCCTGTAAGGCTACGTTTACGCTGTTCTGTGACAGACATTCAAATTTTCAAATAAAATCTGTTCGATTTTTAGTTCTTTTTAATTTTGAGGCTTTTATGAAATTAAAAGATAAAAGAAGGCTGAGAATATTGGTCTCTAATTACATCAGATTTTTAGATGTACGTAAAAACAAAACCCAATTTTCTTTAAATAATTAAATAACAGAACATTTTAGACCGATTTATTTCGTTCCATTCCGGTTTGGACGCTTTGATGTAAAGTGCAATTTTTGTGCGTCTTGACAGAAGTCGTGTGGGACGTCCTGGATAGAGAGCGTAAATAACAGGTTATAACCGGTTGGCGGTTATAAGTGGTTTTAACTGGTTATTTACATACAAAAACGGTCAGTAACCGGTTAAATTCCATTCCATAGTCCTGGAGCAAGATAGAGCGATGATATGCGCAGGTAGGCCGGTGGAGGATAGATGAGAGAAGCTGGAGATTCAACAGGGGTGTTCTTCTCTCAAAAACAACGGACGCGGTCGGACGAACGTGCAAAATCGCGCGGCGAGTTTGGGTAGTCCCGTCGGTGCGAACAAAACACATTTTAGCGCATGTATTTTCAATTAAGCAGCCTTATACGTTCGATCCATCGGCAGAAACGAGAAGAAAACCTGCTAAATTGAAAATGCACGCGATAAAGTATGTTTTGTTCGCACTGACGGGACTACAACTCTCCGCTTGGACATTCACTCGTCAGAGAATCACTACCCAGTAGACTAATACGGGCTGATGATGATGATGATGATGATGATGAAAGTGACCTTTACTTTGTAGTTCAGGGGTCTTCTAAAAATTAATCTTCTGTGAGAAGTCAGTAAGTTTTTTTAAACATAACAAAATTACCTACATATGCATATAAACGTTGCATTTTATCCCTTTCAGAAAATGTTCATTCTCACAATGACTCACTTTTTCTTTGAAAGAAAAATGACAAATTAACTGCTGCAACTGTTCCCATACCGCTCTTTCCTTGACCACTACTTACACACTTACCATCAAAAGGCAGTAACCGCCTGGTAGTAAAAAGGCACATACGACGTTATTCTAAAACTCTGAATGTGTCATGTTAATGAATATTTTAAGACCGTCGAGTCACAGACAGTTTAATGGGAGACTGTTTTATTGATTGACGAAAAATCGATACTTTGTTCTAAGAATAGCTTACACTAGCTATGTAACTTCTTGTTTTAATGTAGAATGAGACTTTTTTTTTCTTGTATATTGCTGTTGTATAATGTATAGCTAGCTATAGCTAGTTGCAAGTCTTAATAACAATATGTCTACTTGAAATAAACTGGCCGCATTAAAAAAAAACCCATTTTATACGTTAGGGGTTAAAATATGGGAAAATTTTGAGAGTGATATACGTCCTTACAAAATGCAACTGCAACATTAATGTAATTCTGTACAATAGGTATATAACGATGATGAAAAATGTAAGTCCAAAAGTAAACACATCAATTTAAATCGTAACGTAAACTAAATTAATACGAAAATTGTGTGCATCTCTTTTACAATTCAAGCATATTACTAAAGCAAATAATGCACATTAACCTATGAGTCATTTCCATGGCTTTGTCCACCATAACAATGGGAAGGAAATTAGCTTTTCCAGGTATTTGATACTAAGTGCCAAGGTTTCCTAATTTCAACACAAATTGAACTGAATAATGAGTTGTCGGCACTGAAAATGGTAGACAGGTTAAAATGTATTTTGTGTTCTTTGCGACAGTAATTCCCTAGTGGGATGTGCCACGAAACTTTGGTATTTAAGAAATTGATAGTTGAGCGTTTGTCGTGCTTTTTTTTAAGTCGTTAGCTTTAACGTCAGGTACCTACGTTAGGAATTTCTTTCCCCACCAACCCCAGATTTCAATAACCTGACAATGACAAGTGACAAATGACATTTCACTGTACCTACTTACATAGCGCGGCTCGTATGAGTCCCACGGAACTAAAAATTTTACAACTTTGCAATGTATACTAAATTTTCACCTGTCACCCATCATTATCAGGATGGTATAGTCATGAAGCAGCTGTTGACAGCTGTCATCGCAATTCAATTTATTCGCAGTTGATTATCGCTATTTCTTTGGAAAATTTCATTTTCTGGGACAAATATTATAGTATGTTCATTTTACGGTTGTAAAATACATCTATCTAGAAGCGATGAACAACAAATACAAAATATTTCGTATTCGTTCTTAAGACACCCCTCAAGGACAGCGACGCATTAGTAGTTTTAAGATGACCATCTTTTATACTATAGTATAGTACATTTTATGTACCTTGTCACTATAACGTCGCGTTTGAAATGTTATACAAAATTGTGAAACGATTGAAAGCGACAAGGTACTGAAATGATCACTTATTTATGCTGTTGACTGTACTAGACAAATAAGAAGTCAACTCTGACCAGTGGTTCTATGAGACATACGCCCTTTTTCCTGAGAAATAAATATTTTTTTCGGACTCTCGCTCGCACTTGTGTGGCTTATGGCGAGCGTAAGGGATGCAAATTGCACTACCATGAAGCTTCAGAATATTGATAATATTACCAGTAGTAAAACAACGTTAACAACGCATTTGCAGTCTAATCAGTGCAGTATTCAGATTGTATTCTTAGCGTATGTGCTTGATGGTCTTGCTTGTCACGTTTTAAATAATATTTCATCTCCATTATGAATCCGCCTTTACCAATCATCTTACTCGTGTCCAAGTACTATAGAGCCACGCTGCGTACGCGCAACGCTAGCAGTCTAACAACTATGTTTATATCCATTATAGGACCATAAGCGAGCCGGTGTTCATAGCTGTATTATTAAAGTAGTGGTAAAGGCCCTTCTAGTGGGGATATAAATAATTGTTGTAAAATGGCATAGTAAGTTCGGGTTTTTTTAGATAAATATAGTAGTTGCAATTTATAAACATATTGATAATTAAATTAACTAACTAGTATACTAGTTGTTGCCCGTGATTCCGTCCACGGAAATTCCGTTCCCGAAGAAATAATCGTAAACGACTTAAATTTGACACTTCCCGAGAACTGTCAATATTTTCAGAATAAAAAGAGTCCTTTGTTTTTACCGAGGTTAAAGCTGTGTCCAATGACCAACCAAAGTTTGAAGAGACGAACAGAGTTACAATTAATCATATTAGTACGGACGTAACGTATTTAATGATACGTCTAACATTATGACTAATATAGTCATTAAAATTTTGCGCAGATTGATTGTTTTTTCTGAAGCTCCAACTGATACACATTAATTGATGTTATACAACTTACGCTTATTAATAACTTAATAAAAGATTAAAAGTGTAAACAATAACATATTAGAGTTCATTTACAACGCTTTGTAGGCAGGCTCAATTTAATACTGAATGTGGTAATTCAACAATAGAAACCGATTAGAGAAACAAAACCTTGTATCAAACGATTTTGCTCATTGAATACAAAACAGACACATTCCAAAATAATTTGCTCTTCCATTAAAATCGTATTCCAACCGCTTCTAATTTTAAAATGCAACACTGACTCATTTCGGATTGTGTCCGTTTTGTATTCAATGAACTAATGTCGGTTATATGACTTCAGTTGTCGAACGGTCGTTGAGAAGAAAAATACAAATATTAAATCGTCTAAGTAGTAAAGTTAACAGAATTAAATATCGCACCATTTTCAATAACAAAACAAACTATTTTCCCCAGCATGATTCAAACCGTTTATTTACTTCATCGTCCAATAAACTTTATAATTTTAACCTGCAAAATACACATCAATCATCAACTTGTAATAACAAAATATATCACGACTGCTTCGCCTTTATTGTGAACTCCCATAAGGCATTACAATAATCTGGGAAAACACATAAAACGGGACTCTGACCAATATTTTCAAAGGCATCAAATAAATTCAAATTGTAATCCTTGGCCTATGACTCAAGTTATAAGAGCAGAGGCCCCTGCCAAGATGTACTACGCTAACTTGCGTTTCTATTCGTTTCGTTTTTAAACCAATCGCGTCACTGGTAGATCACGTGACTTTTCGTATCACGTGATTTACCTTTGACGCGATTGGTTTAAAAACTAAACGATAAGCCCTAGTTAGCGTAGTGCATCTTGGCAATCGTCTCAGACCTAAAGGAGCCCTATGAGTGCCTTGGACTTGGATGAATACCAATCCAACAAAACCATGCATTTTAATAATAATAAATAATAAATATCCAGGGACAATGTCACACCAATTTGACCTAGTCCCAAAATAAGCTCTAGGCTTGTATTATGGGTACTAGGCAACGATATAAATACTTATATAGAGAAATATATACTTAAATATATAGAAAACATCCAAGACTCCGGAACAAATATTCGCGCTCATCACACTAATATCTGCCCTTACCGGGATTTGAACCCAGGACCTCTAGCTTCGTAGGCAGGGTCACTACCAACTAGGCCAGCGCGTCGTCGTCAAATTTTATAATGTTTCAAGCCGTTTAGTGTTCAGTAGGTCATACATGCATCTGAACAACAATACTATATTCTTGAGCAGTAAGGTTAAAAGCGAATATTAATACTGCTTTGCTTTCATTTATTTTTTGTGAGTAAAATAAATTGATATACCCTATTTCAATCTAGGGCTTCTGATTTGCACTTTGTTCCTACATTGAATAGATTCTGGAGTTTTCAAGATTAAGGATTATCAGTCTTGCATATCAGCGGGCCTAGTATAGTTGCGTTTATCGCTTGGCAAAATTCGTATAAAGCATTTGTCACTCTCGTGCGAATTTTAGTACTATCAGACCATTGGAACCTTGACCCACCATAGAACTGTGTCACAGAGACGTTATGATTCAAGTCATAAGAAGTGTCAAACAAATTGTTTTATAATGTCACTGTGACACCGTTCTATGGTGGGTCAGGGTTCCATTGGGCTGATAGTACATGATCAGAAAGTAGCGTCAAAAAAACATGCGTTTTTTTTCAAACATGACATAATTAATCCCTTTTGAATGCATTTTCTGACCACCGCTTTTCTTGCTGAACACTACCTACAGCGCCTAGTAATAAATTTAGTATTCGTAGTTAAGTAAATTCTCCTGTGACTTGTACCACAAAGTCGTTAACTTCAAACCGAACTAACCCCGTGTAAATGAATATTGATTCGTGTTTATTGTTCCTAGTTTTAATTGAAACGCAAACAGCGTTGTGATAACAGAGCCACCTGTATCTCGTATGATTTGTTAGCCATATTGTAGCTATATTGCTATATTGTATTTAGTTACATATAAAATATTCGACCTCTATTAAGCGTCATTTTAACTTGACTTTTGGTTTTGCAAACAACGCCTCTATTCGGTTTAGTCCAAGCGTTGTAAGTACCTACTGTCGCTTTACACAAAACTTGCACGTTTTCTACCTTGGCGAATTAAAAAGAGACAAAATGTGTCTTAAGAAGACATAAAACTAATGAAAGTGGAATAAGTGAAGCTATCATAAGCTAGGTCACCATATTAAAAAAAAAAAAAACAAAAATAAATGAAGACAGGAAAGCAATTAATAAGAAAGATAATGACTCATCGTGAAATGGTTACAATTTCAAAATAACCAACACTTACCAAAGTTTTGATAATAATATCGTGAATACAATAGTTTATAAAAAATACTGTTTTAAAACTAAATTGATCAAAAAAACTAGGTAGAAAGTAGAAATTCAATTTTATCTTTAAAGTATTCATAACATCCTGTATCGAAAATGTCAGAGAATTTCCACAAAAAGTTTTTAATACATCGTGGCGGTTTAAAAAGTTTACACGACGTATTACTAAAAATTATAAGTTCTTTAAAAGTCGATCACTCATAATAGGAGAGTTTAAGTTTTAAACTTCTGATAAGTTGATATCCCTTAAGGATATTATCGCATCAATATTAATTTGTGACTTTTCCGACGGAATTGAAAAGGTGTCGATTCATTTAAAACTTTGGTATTATTTTAGGAAATTGTAGATTAGGATGGAGGGAGTAGTATAAGGTATTTATTAAGATAATAGGCGAGGAAATTTCTAAAATTATGTGTTGATGTAAAAAAAAAATATTTCCTTTCATTCTATCGCTTAAAGCTTTTTTAAAATATTGATTAGTGATAGTTTGTCATTGGTTACTTAGTCACTTAATGTCTATTTTTTTTTAATTTAAATTATTTTATTTTTATTTATTAACGCAACGTACCTAAAAAATATGTTATCTGCTTTAATTCTTTGTTTAAACCATGTCATTTTTGTCAGTCAATTCATTTATTTTATTATCTTTACGGGTCAATGTCAAAAGTACTAGTACAAAATTGTAATAAATAAAACAAAAGGGCTAAATTCTACTTTGTAAAACCATGATCCTTTTGACTTGTTATCGTAATGTCACGGTTTTGACAGCTCTTATTTACTTAACAGTAATGGCGGCCGAGTAAAAACTAATACAGTTACATGCCTGGTTTTACTGAATAGACCCCAGGCCACCCCAGGAACCAAAGTATCTAAACTTTAAGATATAATTAAAAAAATTAAGTTTAACAACTACTTTCCGTTATTAGCTGTACCTATTTTAGTTTGAAGCCGGCAGAATAATAAGCTAACGCATCAAAATATCACAGGCAATTCTCCTAATAACCTCAATTAAGATGACAATGGCACAAACCTTAACATATTTCAAGACCAGATCACCAGATCTATACACAAAATGAGCCTCATATTGCGTCGTTGGCGTCGGTTGTGATAACTGTCTAGGGGGGTAACGACCCCCCACCCCTGTCCTAAAATAACACGACACGTCTAAGACAAACGGCGCTAAATAAACAGTCCAAATGACCAAAAGCACGTGAACCCAACCTTTCTTCATTAAAAAGGGCATATCCGTCATTGGACTCTTATTGTGAATGCGTCGTTGTAAAAACATATATAAGGTACATTTATGAAAGGGACTGATTTGATGATGTGCCCTTTTTCTCAAAAACGTAGTATGAACTCTAGTGATGTGGTTAATTGACAGTTTAAAGCCGCCATTGGACGACAGTGGAGATTCAAATAAACAAAGGTTTAACTAAATAGTTGCGTGTCAGAGTTCAGTACAGTCACTCGCGAAAGCAGTTAGAGATAAGTATTTAAATGAACCTATGTTGCACAACTTTAACAACTAGGAGTTAATTTTTGAAATGCTGTAGACAGCTTTTCAGTTTCATATAATGATAAATATATAGAGTTTTAACCTTTCAACTTCCAGTACGCTAAATGGCATCCGGAATGGGTGTTTTTTTCAAAAAAAATGTAGCGTTTTGGGAGTTAAAGATTCTTACCTTATTACCTACCAAACTGTTAAATCTAGTAAAGTTGTGATATAATTTTAATTAATCGAAAGATTTACATAAGTTTTCCATTTAAAGATTATAACTATTAGTAACTAAACATAACACCATCAACATTAACAGCCCGTATTAGTCCACTGCTGGACAAAGGCCTCTCCCAATGCACGCCACTTCTCCCAATCTCCAGCTTCTCTCATCCAACCTACACCGACCATCATCACTCCATCCTGCCCCTGGACGTCCCACACGAAACGTTGGCTGAGACGCGGTCTTCACTCAAGAACACTACGGCTCTAACGGTCGTCAACAAGACATTACATAGACTAGACATAAAACATGACTTTGTACGAGTATTACATCATAATTAACCAAAATCGTAAACGTTTCGTTTTCCAACCCTGAAATTTTAAACATGCTGAATATAATTTCTGCGCAGTTATTTTTATAATATTAACCGCTTTTGTTCTCCACTGTCCCACCGCTCCACAGTTTAATCAATAGGAAAAACACTCAAAGCACCCTTTTGCATATGCAAACATTATGGCACAGACAGACACTTCATAATCTATATACGTACAAAACTGAACCTTACGTCCTATATTATTAAAAGCGAATCATATAAGCATAATCCATAGTGTCAACTGTGCATAAGATGTCCTTTACTGGTCAAATGATAAGGCATTTTGGACTGTGCAGCTATAAAGACAAAGTTGAAAGTATAATAATTTTATTGTAATTAGAACACAAGGTCTCATGGTGTGCTAATTAAAGGACATAGTTTTAGAAACTATGGAGTCGCGAAGTTAAAAATGCATCACCCGTAATATTATGTCTCAATTAGAGAGCAAAAACAATGCTATTATACTGTAGACAGGAAGCATTAAATGAAATTAGATCAAAACTGTAAAAGTCAAACGTCCTTCTCGGGATCACGGCTGTTGTAAGACAGTCGAAACGATTCAATCCCGATTCATAGTTTTAGTATAAAAGTCAATTAAGTTTTAAGCTGGAATTCAATAAAGCAAATAAAACATTGAAAATTTTGTCCGTTCAAATGAATATTTATTTTCGTCTTTGACTTCATCTCCGTTTTATGACCATTTTTATCAATTTATTAATTTTAAAGAACAGTTTTTGTGATTATTGTACTGGTAATTTCAACAAGTTTTAAAATGTCCTGATCGAAAAAAATACTTAAATACTATTTTTTTCACTGCAAATAAAAATGACTACTCCATGAAACCTTTGTTCTCTGGCGACAAGACGTCTGTTTTAGTTTGCTAAAACTAATTGGTTATGCTTGTGAAGTAGCCATCCAAGTCGCGCGCACCCAAACAGCCGAATAATTGGGTGGCTGTTTTCATGCGCCTGAGTGCTTTTGAGTGGTATACGTTTTGTTTTTTATTAGGTTAAAAAAGCAAAGGACAGGATGTATTAAATAAATTTCATTTTTACTCTTTTCCGTTTGTTCTGAAATGCAAACGTTTTTTTTCCATTGACTGTATCTATAAAAACGTCGTAGGAGAAAAAGCGATAGACAAGATTTTTTTTATAAACCTATTAACATCATTATAAAACAAAAAGTTGCATTTATTTTTTACTAGTAAACATTTAATTAATAAAACTGATCAACTTTGAAGTCTATACAAAATGAGTACAAAACAAAGTAGACCACAAACCACAATTGTACTTACATCATACCCAGAAATAAAAACTGACCTATCTGCAAAAATCACATTTTTATGACATGTCTTTAATATCCCCCGCGTCATTTAAAATCTGAAGCATCCGCCATCAATTCCGGCCATCATCATCGATGTCCATTTTTTACGATTTTGTTAAAAACGCCGTGGACGTATAAAAATTAATGAGGCTGCAGCGGGGACAATAGTTAGGTCATTATACGCGGTCATTTGGGTCTAACCCCTGCAGATAAATAACCTGTGAGGGGTTGTGGACGAAATTTTTATAATTGACGCGATTCTGACGGTGGATTCATTTTTTTATGTCAGATACAGGGGCGGCTGTATTATTACGAAATTTTTATTTAGGACTTTCGTTTTGCTCTGAATAGATGGCTGGCAGATAAGTGTTATTATAGTATACAGGAGTTTTTAGATTACAGGTACATACTTTCTGATTTCAGATGCCATGTATGGTAGGTTTTAGTGATACGAATCTATCTGTTCTGTTCTGTTCTTTTGACACCTCCAGCCAGCAGTTCTGCTGCAAGGACCCGTACGCGCTGACTGCGACTGAGAGGAGATGTTAGATTAGGCTAGCGGGGAGAAGCACGCCCGCCCGACCGGTCCAGTAAGAGTAGCGAAGAGCCGGCAGAGCACGAGAACCTTAACCCACACCGACCAGCCACTAATACTAAACCGATCAGGGCATGCGAGCCTCGTCGCCTTTGCTGCACCAAGGTTTTAGTGATACGAATCTATCGAAATAAATTAAATATTAGTATCTGTACTGAGAACTCGATTTCAAGGCAAGAAATAAAATCGGTACTACTCAAAGAAGAATGAAGGGAAGTTGCCTAGGTGTAAAATTAAAAGACAAGGTGAGAAATGTGGAAATTCGTAAGAATACAAAACTAACTGACGCCGTAACTTTTTCGCTAAAAAGAAAATGGAAGTGGGCAGGTCACGTGGCAAGGTATAGCGATGACAGATGAACCATACGGTCAGTGAGATGGACTGGACCACGAGGCACTAGAGCGAGAGGCCGGCCGCGTGTCAGATGGGCAGATGAATTAGTTGCGACGGCGACGGCGGGTCGAGGTTGGCTAGCCACAGCTACAGATAGAGCAAAATGGAAGTTCTTGGAGGAGGCTTTTACCCGAAAGGGGTCCATACAAACTAATTAACCTACTTATAGAAAATAACCGCTTATGTATTTTTAGAACTAACTAGCAATTAACTTGTGTGGAAGTAAATAAAGCTTTATTATTATTATTATTATATCTGTACTAACTTGTATTTTTATTTGAAAAGTAGAAAGTCTGAAAAAAAAAAGATATCAACCCTTTTATCTTTAAAAGATAACTTTTAAAAAGTTCAAGGTTCGGCCATTGGTCCTATCATCTATTAGGATCAAAAGGATAAGTACAGAATAATTATTTATTACCTAAATTCTATGTAAAAAGATTACATAACATTTAAATGAACCGTTTTATTTCAAGAATTTAATGTCACAATTTTAACATTTGTTTTTAGTACGAATTATAAGTCTTTCGGTAAGTACTCAACACTCAATCATATTTTCAATCAAGTATAAGTTTTTAATCCAAGAATTTAAACTCAAGCTTAAAAATATAAAAAAACAAAATCCTCCTTCGCTTTGCAGAGGAAATAAAATTGTAACGACAAAAATCCAAATAACCAGCACGAACTAAGCCAAAACCCGCTAAGTACACATTCAATAAAATTTAATCACGCACTTTGCTTACAAAAATCTCTTACCACTTACAAGGGGGTGCCAAATTTTCTATTCAAATGTCGTGGTTAAAAATACGCAAAATTTCCCGTGCGTAATAAAAAACGTAATTGCAGAGGTTGTGTAATTTTGCTTGTTAATGTGACACTTTGGAAAATATTGTTCGCAATATGCGGCTTTAGGAATTAAAATGGCGTAAGATATTGGTTATTATAGAATAGGGTGTTTAAATAGAGGATAACATAATATTTTGTATTCGAACGCATCGATATGCAGAAAGGCAATATCTGGAGCCCTAGTGAAAAAAGGTATAGTAAGTAAGAAAGTAAGTAAGTATTTATTAATTGTAAACTGTGTACAAAAGATGGAAAATAAAATGACAATAGCATCAACAGTGGCCCATTGCGAGCATACAATTATTGTGACTTATATCTAAAAACACATGAATTTAATAATTTATACATGTACGAGACGAGTATCATGGGTATGGTATAAGTCTCCTGAAGATTAAGTGAAAAAGGGTTTAAGTCTATTATACTCCGTGTATGTATACTCTTTTTTAGTAAGAGTTAAGTCAAATATACCCATTTTCATTAGAACCCCAAATATATGGTTTTTAGAAGGGATTATTAGCATATTGGAGTTTAAATGGAGAAAAAACATAATTTGTTACATATACTATTGGTTTTTTATTTTTTATCAATGTCAAAGGGATGGAACGTTCAGTCTGAAAAGTATTAAAATAATTCCAGAATGAAATTGATTTATTTTATAAACCCGGTTTGTCAAATTTAACAAACTTCAGGATAATTTTTTTTTTGGAGAAACTATACTTAATGCTAGATGGTAACAAGGTCGTGAGTAGAAGCAAGCTACCAATTATAGAGTTTATAAGACGCAAGTAGCCGGTACAACTCCCTCAATTATCGTACCACCTGCATTACTCATACTACCATCTCCAAAAACAACCACACATGCAAATTGTATTGATACTTAAATTCCAACCATGCACTTTAATCAATAAGGTCTCACTTACAAGAGGACTCATCAGCAGATGTGCCCTTTTAGCAAAGAAAGCGTAGCCAGTCAAACGTAACGGTGCATCGTTCTATGGAATGCAATTTTAAATGAATCATCTAAAAAACAATAGCCAAGCGGATTCAGCGCGTGTCATGTGTTTTATCCAACTCCTGCGCATTAAACTTCAAATAAACCATAACAGCCTCTAAATAAGGTTAAAAATAGACTGGGTAACTGATTTTGTTCTTGTTAGATGTTAGAATGGTAGCTTTTTACGTAGTTTTTGAAAACAATGACCGTGGGAAAAATTCTAGGTAACTGTACTAACATAGTGTAGCCAATATGCGGTGAGGTGTAAAGATAGGCAAAACGAGGTAAGTTCAATATTAGAATAATAATGAAAATAATTTTACTTAAATGTCTGAGTTAATAATAATTTATAACACACGTATGAATGTTCTATATATTATGTAAACACTTTATTGCATATAAAAAATACGAGACAGTTTTCAGCAATATAGATAGTGTACAGTCAGCAGCAGAAGTGGGTACGGAAACGAACTGCACTCGACTCTATTGTCAAGAGAATACGTCGTGTCTAGATCATTTTGAGCATGTTATTTTGCTTAGTTACTTTTGGTGCTGATTGTACATGTCATTTCCTGGGGAAATAAAAAAAAACACTTTTATAAAGTTAATATTATATTAAAAACGCATTTTGTCAATATTCTTTGAATAAGTAATAGGTATAAGATCTTGTTAAAAATGTAAGATTACTTGCAAATAATTGGGGGTACATAGTCAGTACAGTAACGTTCCTCAAAGTGGTTTATAAATGTCTTTTTTTGTAACATTTCGTGATTACAAATATTTCAAATCATGCAAAACGTTACTTACACCCTTTTATCTTTCAAACCGTCGCGTGCGCACAATCATAAAGCCAACTTCCTTCTCTGGCACCTTCAAACAATAACAACCTTTAATACCTTCGCACAAGTATAAGCACACTGCAGGTGCACTATTATTGCAATATGTGCTATTTTTCCGTGGTTTTTAATTGGTCTAGCCAGGTCAAGTTCAGACTCGCAGTTAATTTAGCCGTGAAGAGCGGCTAGGTCGATATTGTAACGGTTTTTATTGATTATTAACGTATTGTTTTAGATATCTATTATTAAAACATAACTAGGTATAATTTGTATTACTTTTAATAAGCATTAATCCGACCACAGATCTACGAGTATATAAAACGTTAGTAGTTCTTGCATTTTTATTATTGTTACTTATTTTTTAACCCCGACGAAAAAAGAGAGATGCTTAAAGTTTCAAATGTGTGTATCCATGTGTGTATGTATGTGTATCTGTGTACGTGTGTGTCTGTGTACGAGGGCCGTTCCGAAAGTTTCTAGCTGTGTCGACATTTATTAAAATATATTTATATTGTTGATATATATTTAAGGCAAATTCCAATATAAACATTGCGTCCAAAAATCATAGATGTAAATCACTTCGTTTGTTGTTTACGATTTTTTTAACACTAGACGTGTCAACGCTATGAAAAATCTGCGAGCGACGTATTTCTGGGCTAGATTTTTGCTATAATTAATACGGTCTCAAAAATAGTAACCTTTTAATTTTTTTCCAATATAAAATATAAAAAAACGTTTAGTACATCAGTCCTATTTTAAACCATACTTTTCCTTCAACATTCGATATTAGAATATGGATGTCTAACTTAGAGTCTCCAGGAAAATTCAGTGACTTTCAATGAAAGCATTTTGTGCAGTACTATATTTGGGAATAGAGTAAAACAAGCTGCTTAAATATACTAAAAATACTGACGATTCCATCACGGGCAATATCATTAGAATCAGACGACCCCTTTAGATTTGAGACAGGTTTTGAATACCAAAAAGCTGATGTTTTTACCAAAAATTCAAATCATGCAAAATTTGACCCATTTGCAAAATTTGACCCTTACAATACATTGCAAGTTAAATAAAAGCTTTTAAAAATAGTCAAATTTCTTAAAGCGTATTTAAATAACTAAAGCTATTTAGACACTATTCCAGTTATTTTAGACCCCGGTCTCCAATACATTGCTACCAAGGGAGCTTTCAAAGCATTTAACGATGTAATAACCGCTATTTGGAACGTTGTTCCAAAGCTCAAGCCTTCCGTGATTGATTTTAGAGTTCATTCGATTTATGGCTATTGTAAAATGGTCTATAGGGATTAAGAAATTGTTTCAATTTATAGTTAATTTATTAAAGGTTGAGTAGACATTGTCTATAATGGGGGCCTATAACCTGAAATGTTTATGAGATTTTTTCAGGGCAAAGAGAAGTCATACGTTTACACAGGCTACCTCCTATTTCACCATCGGGACAATGACAGGTGACTGGTGAAATTTCGGTATACATAGCAAAGTTAACACGCTGATCCATCACTGGGTTTCATATAAACTGCGCCATGTACACTGAAATGTCACCTGTCACCTGTCATTGTCACGATGGTGAAATAGGGCGCTGATTGTAAGTAGGTTTTGAGACGCATTGACGACCTTCAAGACTACAATCATAAGGCTGAAAATGTGTTGCCAACCCTGGGGACTAAAGTAGAACGCCTCAAAGCTAATAATGTCACCGGTTAACTTATTTAATTTGGAAACTAAATTGTCAAATCAACATAGTATCGACATGTAATGTTGTCTAGTGCAGCACTAAATCAAGTTAAAGTACCACATGGACATTGTGCGTGGCACATGCCAAACGTTAAATTTTGAAATTAAACCGTAAAAAATTTTAAACAATATTTTAATTAAAGATAATATATACAACAAAAGGAGACAAAGGAAAAGAAGAGGTAAAACAAGAAAGAGGCGAAGGCCACGTTAAATAAACCAAAATAAGTAGGTTGGATATACGAATCTATTCCGGTTTCAAATGTTAGAAATGAACATTACAATTTTGGGGTAGCAAAGCCGAAAGGTCGCGCTAATGCGCTAGTGTTAAAAACCAAAAAAAATAATCCAAATTACCGTTAGTCGGTATGCGGGGCTCGCGGGCCTATTTTAGAATTTGGAAAAAAGGAGATGATCACCTCGACATAGGTCAATTCGCCGATATCCTACCAAGTTGATCTGTGGTTATTAATTTGTAAAAAGGGACAAATTAACAACCACAGAGCGAAATATATCTAAGATGTGCACTTCTATAGAATATTTTAAGTAGGATATCTAAATCTAGCATAGCAAAACAATGGAAAAAACAGGTTCAGAAAACGTTACCGGCGATATAAAAACAAAATTAGGGTTATATAAAAAAACAAGTTGGATGGTCAGTTCCTGGTAACGGCTGGTGGAGTGACGGGAAACAGGGGGTGGCAGCTACGACCACGGGAGTCGCCGGTTTATTGGTGGGACGCTCTGCGTGCCGGTATCGACAGCGCGTCAACAGGCACACGGCACGACGCAGAGGCGGATCCTTTTTATAAGGAGTTCTGACCCAGCCCCAGGGGTGGACTGAAATAAAAGTCTCGTTGAGCTAACGTAGGAACGTGAACTAGAAGGTACGCCGGTCGGGAGATACGTTGGGGAAAGGGAATCACGACCGCGAATGCGACTTACCCGGATAATCCCGGTTGAATGTCAGCGTTGTACGAAGACGCCGGTGGTTTTTGTAACACCAGTTGCGCAAGCAAACCTTTTGGTGGTTGCCTCAAGAACACAACAAAACACACGACGTTAACTGAACTGAACTTTTTGGAAATGGGCCTATGCCGACACAACTGTATTGCGTAAATTTCTATTTAATAATTAAAGTTGTTCTTCTGGTTGGGTTCTGATGAAACAAAAGAATATTTTTCCACGTCGCTTCGACACACTGTCAAACGACGTATTCCAAACTTGAAAACTAATCTACCATGAACTGAACATTCGGCCAGACAGTACGATAAAATAAATAGGTTAAACACGAGTCGTGAAAAAAGAGGCGGGATTAGATTTTTGTAGCGGTCACGCTACAATTATCTCCCAACTAGAGCAAAAAAAAAAAAAAAAAAAAAAAAAAAAACAACCCTAAAAAGAACAGAGAGGATAACCCTAAAAACAACAGGGGACAACCCTAAACTAACCCTAAGAAATGTCAGCACAAAAACTCTAATAGTGCCAACCGTAAACAATTTCGGTGGTGACAGCCCTGAAATTAATTGCAGTCAACCACCATAATCAAGGTCGGCAAAAAAACACAGTACCGCATAAAAAATATATATATATGGTGAATCGGAAGTAGGGGAGGAGTATTGGAGACAAGGTGTGTCCGTCCCGACTGCGTTCCACACCTGGGTCCGCAGTCTGAACATTGTCAGGCCACATCACTTGACCACATCTACTCCATAAAAATCTCCGACCAATTGGTAAGATGGCTGGGGGAGCATTTGGAACACGTAGCGCGTTCGTCCCGACTGCGTACCACTCCTGGGCCCGCAGTCTGAACATTGTTACACAGACCGCTAAATAAAACGTGTCCAAAAAAAACTCCAGCTGCACCATAGTAAAGTCAAGAGAAGTGTTAAATTGTTGTATCAACGTGTTGTGACAGGGTTGGTCGCCGCGCACCATAAACAAAAACTGGCTAACGAAGACAAACACCACCCAAAAAACCTGTCATAACACGTGACTCACTGAGAAAAATTAAAAAAAAAACACCATTACGTTAAGAACTTGCCGCGCTTAGCAAGAAAAACTATCTTAAAACTACCAGGGAAAAAAAAAAACTAGACGGAAAAATAGTCTAAGGCTTTGGTAGGGAATGCCAATAGTCAAGACAAGTCTCAACACGCGAACACGTATGGTACGCGAAGCTGAGGGAAAGTAACCTAAGTTTAAACCTAGACTTAAAACGAACCTAAACTAAACTAAGTCTAGAAGTAAAAAACCTTAAGACTATACTAAACTAAACTAAATCTAGAAGTAAAAAACTTAAAGAAATAAAATAAAGATGATCGGGAGATACTTTGACATTACTTCAAAATGTCCTTAACGTGGTAGGTACCACGATGAGGCGAGTCAACGTCGGCCAACTCTAACACCTGCGGGGAAATAACACGGACGACTGTACACTTAATAAAACGCGGAGCGAATTTGCCGCCACGAAATTCATCTTGCCCTGAACGAGCGAAATTCCTTCGCCACACGAAATCACCAACACCATAACGGATTTGTGTTCTGTTGCGGTTAAAGTACGAAGCATTTCGCTGAAAACCTAAAACCAAAGCGTCTGCAACCTTCGCATAAACTTCCTGAAGTGTTTCGAGACACAAAGCGCGTTCGTCCCGACTGCGTTCCACTCCTGGGTCCGCAATCTGAACATTATTACGTTCGTGTATCGAAACGACCTCTCGCCCAAACATCAAAAAGTTTGGCGAATAAGAAGTTGCGAGGTTGATGCAAGAGTTCAAATACAAAGCGACTTTAGGAAGCATTTTAGCCCAACACTTAGCATCGTTCTCCACGAGTATACTCAAAGTCGTGATAACACTCTGATTATACCTCTCAACGACGTTAGCTTGAGGAGTATAATATGGGGTAAAAACAGGACCGGGAATCTGGTAGCCAGATAAAAATGAAGAAAATTCTGAACTACGGAAAACGGTAGCGTTATCGCACAACACGTTTTGGGGAGTTCCATAACGCATGAAAACTTCGGCCTCCAGAGCTTTCGAGATATTCTTGGCATTTACGATCTTCAAGGGTACGAGCCAAACGTACTTGGTAAACACATCGACCATTGTCAATATGTAACGAAATCCATAATAAGCAGGTGGTAACGGACCTATCAAATCTATGGAAAGCAAGTCCAACGGTGCATTCACTGACCTTGGGTAAAGTCTAAGACCATGCGGAGTGCAATTCGCAATCTTGTACGCTTTGCACGTTTGACATTCCGCTAGAATAGAAGCGATAGAACGATACATGGAAGGCCAATAATATAATTCCCTTGCCTTGGAATAGGTCTTCATAACTCCAGGGTGGACATTGGGAAACCCGTTATGTATTTCAAGAACGGCTTGTCTGATCTTGTCCGACGGTAAAACGATACGCCAAGGATTGCTCTTTAACGGATTGTCGTTTGGCATTTTACGGAGTAAAACTCCATCATGGATGCAATAAGCATGAAAGATCTGAGGCGATTGAAGGACACCATTATAAATACGTTCGTACCAAGGATCGGAAGTAGGGTTGTTGCCACGATTAAACGAAATCAAACCGACCTGAGCGCGCGAAAGTGTGTCAGGAACTACGTTCAGAACGCCTTTCCTATGGACGACTTTAAAATTAAATTGAGAAATAATGGTAGCCCATCGAGCTAGACGGCCGGAAGGGTTATCGAGCGTAAGAAGCCATTTTAAAGCGATATGATCCGTGATAATCGTGAAATTAACGCCATCAAGGTATCCCCGAAAATGTTTTATCGAATCGAGGACAGCCAGAAGTTCCCTTTCCGTCGTGCTATAATTCCTTTCGGCTTTAGTGAATAATCGCGAGTGGTAGGCAATAGGATGCTCTACACCCTCGATCTCCTGGACAAGCACAGAAGCCAGACTCACGGACGAAGCGTCTGTCTGAAGAATGAACGGAAGACTGAAATCAGGACATGACATAACTGGGGAGTCCATTAGAGCCTTCTTCAGCAAGTTAAAGGCTGTATTTGCCTCGCTATTCCAATTTATAGGGTCTTTACCTTTCCTCTTACCTATCAGGGCTGTTAAAGGAGCAATTATTGACGAAAAACCTTTGATGAATCGACGATAGTACGAAGCCATACCGATAAAACCTCGTAATGCCTTAGCATTTGTTGGAACCGGAAAGTCATTGATCGCGTCGAGTTTTTTTGGATCAGTCTGTAAGCCTTTCTCGTTTACGATATAGCCGAGGTATTTAAGCTCAGGCTTACAAAACTCGCACTTCTTTAAACTGACAGTTAAACCGGCTTCCTTTAACCTGTCACGAACCTTACGAATGAGACGTAAATGACTGTCGAAGTCCTTCGAAACTAAAATAAGGTCATCGATATACCCGAAGACAAAATTGTCCGAATCCGTGGTAAATTCGAAATTCACAATCAGATCGGTTAACCTTTGCATCTCTGATGCAGCATTAGTTAATCCGAATGGCATCCGCGTAAACTCGAATAAACCACGTTGAGGGACTATGAACGCAGTCTTCTCACAACTCGCCTTATCGGCCAAAGGTATTTGCCAGAAAGCACTACGGAAATCAATCGAAGTTAGATACTTGGCTCCACGCAAGTTATCCAAAATATCTTGGATGCGGGGTAATGGATAAGAATCACGTATTGTAACACTATTGAGTTTGCGGCTGTCGACGCAGAATCTGACGGAACCGTCCTTCTTGGTAACCATCACGACTGGACTTGCCCATGACGACCTGGATGGGCGGATGACGCCACCTTCCAACATCTTGTCAATCTCTTCATTTAAAATTTTCAGTTTGACAGGAGAAAGTGGGTAATACCTCTGTCGGATGGGAGGTCCCTCAGTGATGATTTTATGAGAAAGCCAAGACGTACAGCCGAGACCGACTTTATCAGATGAAATTTCTTCGAACTCATCAATGACCCTCTGTAGTTTAACTTCTTGTTCTGAAGACAAAATCGAACGTGGATGAACATATCGAACCTCATTGATGTGGACACTGCTAAGGTTTGAAGTATCATTCTGCGGCAGGAAAAGAGTGCCGGAATGTTCACCTTTCTAAAGCCTTAGCTAGGATAGCAGTAAGACCGAAATAGTTCCAAAACTGGATACCCAAAATAAGCTGAGTAGGCAAATTCCTACTAACTAAGGTTGGATGTTGGACCCAAACGCCTCTAAAGAAAATAGGCAGGTCAACACAACCAAGAATCTCGATAGGAGAACTATCAACAGAATTAACCAGAGGTCTGTAATTGGGGCTAAAAGACAAATTGAGGCCTTTTAGGATAGTGACGTCAATTAAAGAAACTTGAGCGCCACTATCCAGCAAAGCCTTAACTCTAAACTTATTAATTGTAATCTCGACGAAAAGTCGGTTGTCGAGTGATCCGGAAATAATGACAGGTGATACGTTCGGTCTAGTCGTATCACCTTCAATCAGTTTTTTTTAGGCAATGGGTTACAAGACGAACAGTCGCGCGTGACAACACCAGGACGCTTGCAGCTGAAACATACAGGACCCGGAACATTCGGACAACCACGGTACTGATGTCCGGAAGTATCACACTTTAAACACACGGGTGGTACAATACCCTGTGCGGAAGTTGACGCAGCACAAACGCATGTCTGGGGAAGAAAGGCCTCGAAATTCGACGTTATATGGAGCAGCGCATCCAAGTCCACGATCAGGTTTGTTGCCAAACAAGGGTGATACCTAGAGTGCAAACCATATTTAACGATCGTGAATAAATCAGACTCAGAGATGGGGTTACGCAGCTTTGAATTAAGGTCACGAGCTGATATGATGAAGTCCCTTGCGGACTGAGTAGGGGGTTGACGTAGAGTACGCAACTCGCGCTCGACTTTGAAGTCGTAATCAATTACGCTAAATGTGCGTAGAAAAGCGCCTTTTAACTGGCTAAAAGTAAGACCAGGACACTTCACTGATCTGAAGTATTTCAAAGCGCTTCCCGATAGGAGTTCATGGAAACGACGAACGACGTATTCATAGGTAACCGCACGAGCTTCAATCTCCTCGTCGACACGCAGGAAGAATTCCCGTACGCAAGACTCGCCGCTAAACACGATATTCCACTTCGTAAGTGATTCTTGTTTAAAACACTGACGCTGTGGGATAACAGGTAGAGGCGTCGATACTATCTGGTCCTCAGAATCAAAAAACTGCTCTGGTTGCTTAACTGGAAGACTGAGAGGAGTATGTCGCTGTGGCGTCTCCATGTCCTGAAAGGGTTCATCACCGCGCTCCATCGCAAAAAAAAACCGGGCTAACGAGGATGAACACAAAAACAACAGACCCGACACGAGACACACACAAAAATAAAAATATCACTCACCTTGAACCATACAAAGTATTAACACGGGAAAATAAAACTCAGGGCTTTTTGTGGGAAATGAAAAAACAGTAAAGTTCGGATGGTTTAACAATTTTTTAAAATAAATTCATGTTGGTACAAAGTATTAATAAATCGAAAAGCATAAACACGTCGGTCCGAGCACGAAGTGTAGGTAAACCTGACGTCGATGCCGATAGCTCCCACAGATGTCAAACGTCCAATAACAAACAGTGTCACATGAAAAATGTTGACGACCGCTGGATGCTAAAACATATAAATTAACAATAGCACAGAATAAAGGAGAAGTTTATTGGTCGACTAAAAGACCAATCCACCTCCACTGGACACAAAAAAGAAAAAAAAAAAAAAGGAAAAATTCACGTTAAAAGTTCACGAAAAAGGTATTAAAATTTACTTACATAGAATTCTTCGGGCGCCATTTTGCAGCACTAAATCAAGTTAAAGTACCACATGGACATTGTGCGTGGCACATGCCAAACGTTAAATTTTGAAATTAAACCGTAAAAAATTTTAAACAATATTTTAATTAAAGATAATATATACAACAAAAGGAGACAAAGGAAAAGAAGAGGTAAAACAAGAAAGAGGCGAAGGCCACGTTAAATAAACCAAAATAAGTAGGTTGGATATACGAATCTATTCCGGTTTCAAATGTTAGAAATGAACATTACAATTTTGGGGTAGCAAAGCCGAAAGGTCGCGCTAATGCGCTAGTGTTAAAAACCAAAAAAAATAATCCAAATTACCGTTAGTCGGTATGCGGGGCTCGCGGGCCTATTTTAGAATTTGGAAAAAAGGAGATGATCACCTCGACATAGGTCAATTCGCCGATATCCTACCAAGTTGATCTGTGGTTATTAATTTGTAAAAAGGGACAAATTAACAACCACAGAGCGAAATATATCTAAGATGTGCACTTCTATAGAATATTTTAAGTAGGATATCTAAATCTAGCATAGCAAAACAATGGAAAAAACAGGTTCAGAAAACGTTACCGGCGATATAAAAACAAAATTAGGGTTATATAAAAAAACAAGTTGGATGGTCAGTTCCTGGTAACGGCTGGTGGAGTGACGGGAAACAGGGGGTGGCAGCTACGACCACGGGAGTCGCCGGTTTATTGGTGGGACGCTCTGCGTGCCGGTATCGACAGCGCGTCAACAGGCACACGGCACGACGCAGAGGCGGATCCTTTTTATAAGGAGTTCTGACCCAGCCCCAGGGGTGGACTGAAATAAAAGTCTCGTTGAGCTAACGTAGGAACGTGAACTAGAAGGTACGCCGGTCGGGAGATACGTTGGGGAAAGGGAATCACGACCGCGAATGCGACTTACCCGGATAATCCCGGTTGAATGTCAGCGTTGTACGAAGACGCCGGTGGTTTTTGTAACACCAGTTGCGCAAGCAAACCTTTTGGTGGTTGCCTCAAGAACACAACAAAACACACGACGTTAACTGAACTGAACTTTTTGGAAATGGGCCTATGCCGACACAACTGTATTGCGTAAATTTCTATTTAATAATTAAAGTTGTTCTTCTGGTTGGGTTCTGATGAAACAAAAGAATATTTTTCCACGTCGCTTCGACACACTGTCAAACGACGTATTCCAAACTTGAAAACTAATCTACCATGAACTGAACATTCGGCCAGACAGTACGATAAAATAAATAGGTTAAACACGAGTCGTGAAAAAAGAGGCGGGATTAGATTTTTGTAGCGGTCACGCTACACTAGATAGCCTATAGTTTAGCCCCATGATACCAAAGAAACACTTTTTTGTATCACGAAAAAAATATCCTTTTCTAAAGGAATACCGCTAAACGACCGTTGTAGGCAAATATTAATCTAAATAATTATACGTATAAAAATCAAAATGTTTATAACATATTTTTATTGTGTTTTTTATTATTAGGTACCGCGGGTAATTTTTAAAAGCACTTTTACCATCAAAGCGTGTATTATTTTTCCTATCAATCTGAACAAAGACTTGAATCGTTTCTGTCCTTGACGTGCAATTATGAAGATCGAATCACGCGCAGCCCGGTTGTCGTTGGGGGCGTGGTCGGTCATAAAATTTAATTTTATCGTGACCTTAGGCGGCTGGATTAGCATTCTAAGTTCACTGGTCAAGATTAACATAAGTTAGAATAAAAAATTGGCACAATGTTTTTACTTATAACTATATTTATTTCATATACAAAATTAAAAAACAAATTGAAATACTATTTATAAAAACCGGGCAAGAGCATGTCGGACCATGCTCAGTGTAGGGTTCCGAAGACGTTCGACAAAAAAAAACTATCTCAAAAAACCACATATGTATGAACTAGTTTTCTACTTATTTTAAGTTATTTGGTGCTGTCTTTGATGATATAAACACTTCCAAGTCTTTGTAACTATCCAGCGAGGAAATGCTACCTTTGATATCTTTCAGACAATGCCAAAGGGGCCTTTGTTTTGTATTAAAAAAAGGTATTTACATATTTTTTTTCTACTCGTATATTTCCTTACTCAAAGTTAAGCTTTAAATTATTCTAGTTATTTAGAAAAACATAAAACCATAAAACATGCATTTAAAAACAAACGTGTCATTCCTTACGTACGTCAGCCGCAGCCATATTTCTAAATCCGACCAAAAGTCATTGATCCGTCACCCTAATGATTCTGCCTATTATCCTAATCTCAGAGCAACAATAAACTCCATTTAAGTACCAATAAAAAATTTAACGGAACGACTCTTCAAGACACAAGCTAGATCGATGGCAAAGTATATTTTTTTAAACATTAAATACCATATAACTTAGACCTATATTACACCATATAACGACCGATTAACCAATACAAATTAGTAAGACATCAAGAAGGAGGGAAGGTCAAGTTAAATTGGTGTTTGGTACAGGGTGTTTTTATGATACTATTTTAAATATGGTGTCTTAAACGACACCCTGACTTACAATTTATGGTGACCATAATTTTCCGTGGCTCAAAGACAATGGTTTAATTATCTTGGGTGATAACTGTGTTTCCTATAAAATGTTTTAGGACTGTTTTAAGATGGTTTTGCAGGTATTAGGGACTTATTCGAATGTTTAAAAACATAAAACGTACTTTTCGAATGAACGTAAAATGTTTAATTGGTGGGTAAAAGTTGACGTTGGTTTTTGCAGTGTAATAAAGTTTTATTTCTGATAATATTAGTGTCAGTAAACACTTATTTAAACGACTTTTGTTAGATGTTCCATGCTTTATCACTATCATAAAAAATCCGGATTAACATGTTACTGGAATTTAAAAGTTACCTACTCATGAAATTATTAATTCGTTTTACAAGTAAAAATTAATATCTTAGTTTAATATCTAAGTCTAAGTCATATATCCATGAATATCCTTAATAGACTCAAAACTTTAAACTAAAAATGATGTAGAATTTAGCACAACTCCGTAATTGCTTCGTGTAAGTCACTTTTATTTTAATGTCTTAATTATTACCTTACAAAGCTTACCATCATATTTTTCTACAACTTAACAATTTGAACTACAAGAAACGAGTCAACAAAAAGCCTTTAAAAAACTCAAGTGTTCATTATTTTCTTTACGATACTATAAAGTGCACGTAACTTATTAATAAAACAAATTGTTAGTCATCCATACGTCAGTGAGATGCTTCTGGCAACAAACTGTTTAAAAACGCTGCAATATAATGAACAGTTATGTAATTATTATATGGCATTTTAATCTCGTAACGGCTGTAACTATGAGTTATAGGAGCTGTTTTAAGCGTTACTTGAAAGTTATTATAGTACGTTGTAAATTTAACAGCCTATTTTTTATTTGTGTCGAGTGCTGAAAATAACCAATTTTAACGTTATTTTTGTTTTAAAATTTGAATAGGAGTGTTGACAAAATATTTTCAAAATTATGCATACTGTATTCTTTTTTTGTAAACGTTTAAAGCGTTTATGAAACATTGTAAATAGTACACGCCTACACTATTTGTATAATCCACCTAAATAAGCTGTATTAGGTTTATTTTTCTTAATAACTACTTTATTGCCTAAAATACAAACTGAAATATTAAGTTAACCCGTATTTCATAGAATACAATACAAGTGAAAAAAAACACAAACCATTTACAGGTATTATATTTTAGAACGGTTAATTTTTCAGTCCAACATACAGTATTTTACGGCTGGACTTATATCCATGTGTGGCTGTGAATCTGTCAAATATACCTACATTAATTAGTCAGTAAACCGTTATAAATGATTCCCTAAAAACCATAAAAAATGCCTGCATGGGAATCAGAACCATCATGGATCATTAGATCAACTGTAATTGACCCGCCCATGCGATATCATTATTAAGAGAATAATCGTTACACTTTTATTATTGTTATGAGAACTATGTTTATATTAATTGATAGAATAATTAACAACACGCTATATATGTATATATATTTTAGATTTTTATGATGTTTTATCTGAATCATGTACCTACTTTATTTGATTTTCACGTCTTTTTTTACTGTTGATTTTTTTCATAAGCATAATGATATTTATTATATATGTGTATGGTTATAAGTTATAAGCTTTAAATTTTTTAAGTACCCATATCAGAGATCAGCTTAGGTTGAAATTATTTCACGATGACATTCAAACTAAACTAAATAAGTCAGTTTATATTCTTGACGATAATTCTTAGAACAGTACCTACATCTCACAAAATCGTACAAAATTAAAGAAATCATCGTTGTATTTACAAAAGTAATGACTAATCGGCCCTTAATACCAAAAACAACGTATTTGACAGGAAATGTGATATTGTTACTTAATATTCTCCGTTTTCATTTGTCCCTAATGAGCCAGCGAGGCCATTAGTTAAATAGGATGCCATATCCTGTTTTAGTTAATATCTTTTACGGAAAGTGGTCGGACAGGTGTAATTATGGTCACACTACAACTTTACAGATTTTAAAGTATATTGGCAGTTACATTAGTTTTTGGGTTTAACGAATTCGTTATAAGGCCGATATGGCAGTTGATTTTGTTATAACATCACCCTTTATCATAACAATTACGTAACATCATAACAATCATAACATAACTGTAGGTACTAGGCATATAAAAAGTCAATTGTGAAACATTGTCAACATGTAAATGCGTCGTGAGGATTAATTTTGACAGAATCAATAATTGTTGTTTTTCCGTAAAAAGTCAAATACTAAATACGTATAATATGTATATTATTTCCTGTTTTCCGGTTGGGTCGGCATCTATTTCCACCCTGTACATTACGTGCCTACCTATGCTTTTAAGTAAATTTAGTAAGAAGATTATCATTTATTTAGCTTGTATCTTGTAAGAAAATTTACACTATTCAACCTATTTATGTTACCTTTCTCACTAACTTTACTTGTCTGTCAAGACAAGTTGCGAACTAGTTCGGAAACAACAAAAAATGTGCCCATTGTTATTTCTCCTATTTCAATACTTTTACCCCCAAACCTATTACTTTTCAAACCTTTTCTGCGTTTGCAATCTTTTGTCGAAAAAGGCCGTAACTAGCAGTATTGTCGAAACCTAAAAAAAAACACCCTTTGCGTAACAGGTACTGTTTTTCCCGTTCAATTGTGATACAGCAATTTGAACTTTAACTTAGAGATATAAGGAGTAAGTGACGGTAAAAATAAACTGGTATTTAGATTTTGACCTGCTGCTTAGGCTTTAGGGTACGAAAAAATCTTTTGTTATTAGTACACGTGTTGATATTTTTTTCTTTGAATGGGAGTGGGTCACCTTTTAGAATGAGTAGGAGTTAGCATTTGCCTAGGTTAAAAAGAGATGCAAGAAAGGAAAGAGTGAGCTTTAATGGTGTTTTTTGCTTTGTTTGCTTTAAATCACTTGCATTGAAGAAACAAAATGGTTTCCAAAGTGCATGCTTCTTATCTTCGTAATCATTACGTAAATAGTTAACGCTATTATCAAGTATCAAGATGCATCAATAACCGTCGATACAAAAAAAGGTTCTGTGTCTGTGGATTTCATCTACCTATGTCTGTGGATTTGTGTCGTCTATTCGTATCGTTATTATACGGTAACGGTACCAGGGGTGTTATTCTCTCAAAAACAACGGACGGTCTAAGTTTAAGTAGTCCCGTCAGAGCGAACAAAAAACATTTTAGCGCGTGCATTTTCAATTAAACAGCCTTATACGTTCGATCCATCGGCAGAAACCATGATGCTAAATTGAAAATGCACGCGCTAAAATATGTTTTGTTCGCCGCTTGGACATTCACTCGTTCGTCCGTCCGACCGTCGTTGTTGAGAGAATCACTACCCATAGGGGTAGGCAGAGACAACTTCTTTCCACTTGCTACGATCCTGACAAATCTCCTTCGCTTCTTCCACATTCATACATCGAGTCATACACGCTCGTCGGTTTCGGGTACTTAAGATGTGGGTATTAATATTTTTTTATAACAATTGTTTAAATCATAAATTATGTTCTATATATTATAATTTTGTGTCTTGGCGATTTATGGAAATAGTGCCATATCAAACTCTACAGGAGTCCTTTATCTAGCAGTAAAAGTCTTCTACCTCATTAGTTGGTAAAATCATAAAAAATTACGAATCAAAAACTCATTGACAGTGACCTCATTATTAACCCCCGACGTAAAAAGAAGGGTGGAGGTAGAAGGGGGGGGGGGTTAGGTTTAACGTATATATCTGTGTGTCTGACAGTTGGCATCCTAGCTCCCAAATGGATGAACTGATTTTGATGCGGTTTCTTTTAAAAGAAAGCTTGTTTAATTCGGGTAGTTCTTAGATAGGTTTCTTGAAAATCGGTTAAGCAGTTTAAGAGATATCAGCAGTTAAAGAAAGGGTTGTAATTATATCCTGATTTTATCTTTTATTGATAAAGAACTAAACGTTTTGACGGAGCAACTCCCACGCAATAGAAATGTTCATAAAAACTGCTAATCCGCACGCACACACAAAGAGCTCAGCTGAGTAAACATTGGAAACGTGCACAACTTTAGTTGTGTGGGTTTGAACTTTAAGGTTTGAAGTGATAAAGGAAGTGATTGTTACTAGAGCTACGACGTGTGATCGTGTGTAAAGAGGTTTGTTTATTTCAAGAAAATTTGTAATATCCGGCCTTTTCACACTTGTTACCGGTACTTTGTACCACCACTGGTAACTGGGTTTTTTTCTGGTAACAACCTGGGAATAAAAACTGCCAGATACTGGTTGGTGAAATGTTGAAGGAAAAAAATATTTTTGTGGACTTGCATGTTTTTAAATTAGAACAGCAGGATTTTTACCATTTTTTTTTTATTCGTTCGAGTAATAGCTGGTAATTTTTATTTTCAATAACCAGTGGTAACAGGTGGAATGAAAATCTAGTTGTTACCACTAACTTGTTAGGTGGAGGGGAAATATTATCCACCGAATATGTTTTTTTCTTCCGAATTCTACCTATAGGGTAAATGCATAAATTTATTGCTATACGTAGGTTAGGTTATGTTTCATTTATTAGCGATATCTAAAAACAAAGTCAAAACATTACATTTGGAATTTTGATCAATTTGGAATTAAGTAGGTGGCTCTTTGGAATTATGTAGCGTACCTATAAATACCATACCTACTATAAATCAAGTAAAACAAATACTCGTAACTTAAAAAAATCAACTCTAGGTCTAGGAGCGACAGCTGTTGTCGTAACTACATCTAGATAACTTAACTGTCGTCCAATCAACCTAGATTCGATTACAGCCCAGATTCCTTTGTCCTTTAACCGGTCGGAACCGGTTCTAACCAAAATAAACCTTGAATCCATTACGCTATAAAGGGCCTGTCTGTATTGTAAAGATGTCAATGGTAACTGCAACGGCTGGGATTGAAAATAATTTACCTGCAGTTTTTGGTTAACAATGTAAAAAGTTGTTTAATATAATATACTTAAGAGTATATATTTATTATGAAGGATTGATTTGATTTAAATTTAACTTTAAAAATCTACATACAAGTGACAATAAGTAACATGTTACTAGTCTCATTTAAGTATTACATAAAGAATTATTTAAAAAAACTAAATAAAATATTGTTCAAATTAAATATGATTTTGTTTTAATATCTGATTTAAGTAGGAATAACATTTAAATTGCAAAAAAGTCGTAAAAGAATGAAGACTGACACGAAATAATCAAAATAAACCCAGAATTCAAGTTCGAAATTACACTCAAAGTAGTCAAATCACTGCACCTTAGCAAAAAAGTAGCTAAAAAAACTGACCCTTCCCAAACCTACTTTTTTTGTGCAACACTATCCGTTTGTAAAACCATTAACTGATAAGCTCCCCATTAGGACAAGATAAAATAAGTTATTATTATTGTAGCAAATTACCATTTCGTAATATAGAGGCGTCGATAGGCAATTTCACTTTTGTGAGGATTTCTCGTAATGGTATTTACAATGTTAGAGTAGTAGCTAAGTTAGCATTGACTAATATTAGAAAAACTAAACTTTAATATCGAATATTTTCGCTTGTAACACGAGATGTTTCTACTAAGCAAAGGTAAACAGCCACTAACCTGGCAGAACTTCAATGGATAGATAGAGAAGGATTTTTAAGAATGTCTTGAAAAGTAAGTCAAAAACATTCGACGTCGTTAGAAGATAGCTAGTTAAGAATTAACAATTACAAAATAATTAAGGGTAAATCATAATTACATAAAAAAAGTAAAAAAACAGAAGAGGACATTGATTAAATAATATAGGTACATCCCAAAGGGCTTATTTATTTATATATTTCACTAGCGACCCGCCCTCGCTTCGCTTCGGTTTATGTGAGTATGATATGTAACCTATTAGCCTTCCTCAATAAATGGGCTATCTAAAACTGAAAGCATTTTTCAAATCGGACCAGTAGTTCCTGAGAATAGCGCGTTCAAGCAAACAAAGAAACACAAACTCTTCAGCTTTATAATACTCGTATTAGTATAGATTAGTATAGATATAGGAAATGAGCACCCAGGCTTCTTGATTATAATTGGGCTCTGAGTAACATAATATTCATTTGCATTCCCAAGACTGCAATGAGTGCAAATGCGTAGCGAAACCCTGAAGACTAAGGACCATATTAATAAAATGATCTCAACTCTAATGCTTGTCTCAAGATGCGTCGAAAATTTGAGTTTTCTATGGCTTGACGTTTACTTTGATCTATCTTGTGACGGGGATCTCAGTGAAGATGAGTTTATTAATACGTCCCTAAGATAGAATGCCCCTTTCCTCACACCAGAACACAACAAAGCTCAAGCTAGGTGGTTGGTTAAAGAATAGGATGGTGGTAGCGATCTGGTCGGACTCTGCACAAGGTCATACCATCACTAAAGAGGAAAGTACTCCACAAATAAGTCATCATGATTAACATGACTTCAGCCGAAAGACTCAGACTTTCAACTCTTAACTGCTGGACATAGGCCTCCCCAAAGTTTGCCACAAGAACCGAGGGCTTATTGCCTAACGCACTCGAAATTGCAATCGTTACAATTTTGACAGAGAAGGCGAGCCGGCATACAAAATGAAAACAATTGTTCCACTTTGAAGCCGATTGCGATTGCAAGTGCGCCGCTTAAATCCATCGGGTTCCCACAATCAAAATAAGTAGTTATTTTAAATAACTAAACCTGTACTAAAATGTCTCTTTGTTCGATATTACCCACATTTCAAGTTGCAACTGGTCAACATGTTCCAAAAAACTAAAAGGTTATCGCAATATGTCTGCAAGACTGCAACAGAAAAAAGCTTTGTTTACATTTTTTGTGGCTCAGCTGAGGGTAGTATTTTTTGTAGTTGGCGTAGTAAAATGAAGATTTATTAGTATAAGCAGGTAGTCCTTGCTATCTTGCTAACAGTTCACAACAAATGGTAACATAAATATGATTAAACTTTGAAAATTTGTTTACAAGTGGGCAGTAGTAAACTGTCACTTGAAAAACAGGTCGAAAACAAAAGAGGACTTTATGTGATCTACATTCGAGAATAGTAAGTCAACCACCCAGAAGAAGAAAAAATACTGGTCCTTTAAAAAAAAACTTGGTGTTTAAAACGACAGGCAGAAACAAAAGGAGGTGGAAATGCGAATCCATATATTATTATAATCGAGGACAAATTGAAACGAAGAATATAGGTAAATAATGCTTTCTCAACTACAATCACCTAAGTCTTCTTAAGACTGTCGTGCAAAGTAAACACTTCACTAAGAGCGACAGTGAACATGTCATAAGTTGCCGCTTTTATTTGCAACGCTTAATAAACTACCTGCGTTATAACACAATAAACACAAATCAATTCAATATTCGCTAACGATTCGTTTTCAAGAATATTACAAGAAATCTAATCAATAGTGTAAGCTTGAATGTCTTCTTCATGACTTATAGCCAATAGAGACGTTATCTATACATTTTATCATCATTATACACTACCTATAAATCGACACCATATTGTAAAATTTGTAAACAGCTTCCATTATAGATGATTTAGCGAGTGCGTAGAATTGCATATGTAGTGGTATTGTGTGTGTAGAGGCAAGAGAAAGAGAGAGAGAAATACTTAATACCACTACAAATGCAATTCTACGCTCTCGCTAATTCATCTATACCAACTCAACTACGACGAAAGGATATAATAAAGTACTGAGTGAAACTGCAAACTGCAAGTTACCAAGAATAAAGAATAACTATTACATATAGGGTACAAATTTTCGTGATAACCATAACTGAAATATAAAAATGTATAACCTTGAATTTTAAAATGTAAAACACTTCCACGCTCACAAACACACACACGCACATTACAAATATAAACACACGCACGCAAACTGTCTCACTCCCATGCGCACATGCACGCGCACCTGCACACACAAAGACACAACACACACACACTCACTGACACCACGACGCACACACAAACACACACACACACACGCACACGGAGACGCACACACGCCTAGTACTAAGCGGTTAATATTTTATTTTGTTTTGTTTGATAAAGAATACGACTATAAAACCCTTTAGCAAATAATATTTTACTACATTTGGAAAAGCCAGACCTCCTGCTACAGATAAACTTATTTTCTCCTAAGAGGCCTCAACAACTTTTGTAACCTAAAAACTGTTAAATGATTTTGAATTTTCAATTTGACAAAGATCAGAATTAGAGGTAAACCAAGGCCAAGTTATAATTAGGCACATACAGAGATGACTCCACAGCCAAAATTGATTATATTCGACCAGTTACATCTCCGAGGCAGACACTGAACTTGCGATCGCCTCTAGCATCTTCAACGTCCTCAGTTAATTCTCAAAGGGCAACATCCTACAGTATATCAAGAGCATTACCTTTATTTTCCATTTTAAGTTCTCAGGCTTTCCCCGTCCGGAGCATCGGGCTGTGACCAAGAAAACCTGCAATAAAGTGTGCTAAATGATACACATCCAAAGTGAGGTGGCGTAATCTTGTATTACGACTTACGAGGATTTTTCAACAACTGCTAGTTCAATATATTAAGAATGAACAGTCAAGTGGACGACCTATCTTATGTTAGCGTATGGACATTGCAGTTTCATAACTTTCTTACATGGTTAAAATTTTTCGTAGCTCAGGGGGGTTATTATGACATGGCTTTACAGTTCATTTTACGGACTGAGCTATAGAAGTTATATAGCTCCGTCCTGTTCTCTCAGCGTAAATTGAATGGCATAGCTATGTCATAATAACCCCCAGACCTTTTATCCTTTCCCTAATTTAGCATGAAAAGTACTTTTTTACGTTTTCCTCACTCTATAAAATGTCCCCTCGTCCAATGAACTTCACTAATCTGAGTACATCAGTTGGATTGCAATTTATTAGCAAGCCATGTGTCCTGGATTGTTATTCCCTACCGATTTAAATCCACAAAAACCATTTTATCAGACTCCAGACATGTAATAACTAAATGAAAGCTCAGGTCAATTTACATTGGTTCTTAAAAATAATTTGCCAGTTTATATTGATCCGCAAAATCATACATAATGCTGTAAACGAAAGTGTCAGGATGTAATGGAATTAAGGTTTGCATTACAGAATAACTCTTTTGCGTTTTTGTTGCCCGCTTTTGGTTCGGACGTTTTGGACAACAAGGGTTATTGGATTTAAACATGCAATGAGATTACTCGGTTTTGTAAGTTCAGTATTACGACATGCTGGGGCTTATTGGATAACTTAAATGTCTAGGGCTTAAAATATTTTGTTTAACTCGACTCCTGAAAAAATGGATGTAAGTCTCATGGTTTATTCTTTGTGATCTCTTGCAGTCTTAATGGCGTGTTTGGTATTGGATTCGTTTTTATCCAAGATATATGATAGACTAAATTTAAACTGATCCTCGTGTGCTTACTTCTCCCACGAGCCAATAGTTATTGTTAACCTAGTTTTTTTATACTTTTTTATTATTATAATTTCGTATTGAAGATGTCAAGTATGCTTTTCTGTTTCATTTTAAGTTTTCTTATACGATGCTGCCGAAGTGAACAGTTTTAAAAGCCTGCATTTTGTTTCTCTTGTTTTTGAACACAATGGCTGTTCTCTTTTTCACCAGATTGACAATGACAGTTGACAGGTGCCATTTCACTGTACATGGCGCAGCTTACATAAAACCCAGTGATGTATCAGCGTGTTAACTTTGCAATGTATACCGAATTGTCGCCTGTCAAATGTCACTGTCAAGATGGTGAAAAAGGGCTCTGGTGGTAACAAAACAAAATAAAAAGTGGCATTTGCCAACTCAAGATTAAAATTGTATTGTAATAAAACACTTCGATACTTTTACTCTGGTGTTCTTTATTGTTCACTATAGTTTCAAAATTGATACGGATTACGGATTACGGATTGATATTGTATACGGTAAATCAAAACATATTAAAAACTATCTATTTTTTAATGGTTTACAACCTTTTTTTGTGAAACACATCAACGCATCGAAATCCTAAAATCCCCCGACCAGTCTTGACCATATCAAATGGGCCAGGGCTTTTAAACCAAAACCAAATGCTCGATCTCTTTCCATCTATACTCTAAAGCTGCAGGGTGAAGGAGGTAAAAGAGTGAACCTTCTGGTTTTGGAACAAATGGCCAAAGTCGTGACCGATGTCAAAAGGGCCGAGGTAATGCGCCGTGGCAGCTACCGTCTGATTTCACGCTTCGGATTGCTTGATTGAGCTTCGGTAGGTGTTCGGGAGATTACTCGGCTGAGTACAGTCAGTAGCTTAGGGGCCAGATAGCTAAGACATCTATATATGACTAAAACAAAAAAAGCTTCAAATCGGGAGCGCACGGGAGTAAAGTTGCAATGGAGAAGATACTCGTAGATCATACAATTTAAGCAGTAATGCGATGTTATTTTAATCACGTTGTACTTATTTCCAACCTTAGCCTGTCGTTTACCTGTGTCATTTTTAATTGTACTGTTTCTCTGTAATGTTTCTGTTAGGTGTACAATAAAGTGTGTAGATAATTGTGAAGAGTTTTGATTAATAAATCGAGATAATTTTGACCCTTGGGTTAGCTTAGTTACTTTTGTTGATGACTGTACATTCGTTTGTGTAACTGACATTCAAAACGTTTTTACATTTCATATCATTTCATACCACCGTTTTTATAACAAAACCCTAATAATCACGTATTTTAATAATAAATTCTACTAACAGAGCAAGATCTTGTCGTAAGTCTCAATTATAAAAAAACAATAATGGTTGTAAGTCACACGCAACATTCAAATAGCATATTAAATCCGACATAGGGCAAGTCTTGTTTCTTTAATTAGTTAAATCAACCTGTAAAAGAAAACATTGCTAACAATGTAACACACAATTTAATTAACTTGACTGTCCCATATTATCATATTTTACATAAAACTAAGTAACGACCGAAACCTTTCATGATAATAAATTCCTTCATATCATCGGTTTTACATGACGCGTCGGATTAATAGTTCCAGTGCATATCGGTTGATTGCAATACTTCATTTTGCAATCAAAACGATGTAAGCGCACACTCGACGTGGAGACTTACGTTGTTCTGAAATTGGTGGTAGATAACGCTGGTTGCACACTGTATTAAGGGGTAAACTATCAAATATTTGACAAGAGATTGATGTTTTAGCGCTTTTTTATTAGTCTGGTTCCATGAATTTTAATCGATGTGGATTGAGTGTTTTTTAATTGGTGTTTTGGACATTTTTTTTCGTTATAATCATCATTTCGCTTTAAGGCCTTCTGTCTAGCACAAAATAAAATCTAAAAATATTTACTTAACCGCTATGAATATTGGTAAAAAAATATTTGAACTAGCTTGTAATTTTAAAGTTTAATTTTAGCTATAACTAGCGACCCGCCCTCGCTTTGCTTCGGTTTATGTGAGTTTTCTGCAACAGCCGTACATAAAACAGAATCTATCAAACATGAAAACCTTCCTCTTGAATCACTCTATCTATTGAAAAAACTGCATTTAAATCCGTTGCGTAGTTTTAAAGATCTAAGTATACATAGAGGCAGACAGATATCGGAAAGCGACTTTGTTTTACACTACCTCTAAGTAGTGATAAAAAACAATCTTCTACAATCTTTAAAATAATGAAATATCCAAATTAAAACCTATTTATAAACTTATAAATAAATATCTCATTGTTGTAAATACCGCAATAAATGTACCTAATTAAAACCTTATTCTCTTAACAACGACACCTTTAACTTTAGCAATATTATTACCATATAGAAGCAAGATGGGCAAAGACAAAGTAGAATAAAGACCCAGTGTGTCAAATTAATACGTCAATGAGACAGATGCAGCAATGCAACCCTTAACAATGGAAATGCATTACTAGTTGACATCAGGTGTACGACTGAATTACAACTGACGATATTGACATTAAAATTAATGGCATGCAGATGCAAATGCAAAAGGAGTGATTGGATTGCAATTAATCACTACGGTTAATTAATTACGTTGTATGTATAAGTAATCCATGTAGTGTATGGGATATAATATCCATTTTAGTAATAGGTAAATTGACACTTATGTCGAGGAATTGGCAATTCAGATCAAAGTACTTACGTTCATTATTCAAGAAACATTTAAAAGTGCTTTAAAGGGCGATATGGTTTTTTATTATATTGCTTTTAATAGTAGTTTATGCAATAGTTGTATAAGAGAGGTCAAAAAATATGAGTGGCGTGTGTTACAATGTGAGCCGAAGGCGAACATCGTAAAGGTAAGCGCCACGAGTGTTTTTTGACTTAGTTATACACCGTTGCATACAATACTTTTTCTACGACTAGGTTTCAAATGAAATGCAAAACTAAGCGAAAAAACTTACAAACGAACGAACGAAGTAAAGAACAACAAACGAGCGGGAAACAAGAAAATTTTATGACAAAATATGTGTCTATGGTTTACTTTGTTTTTAAATTGACGGAATGGAAAATAGAATTATTTACAATTCCAAAACATTTTAATTTGATCAATCAGAATACTTCACCAAATTAAATCCACCAATCACAATACACATCGACTGTCAAACGGAACGATAGGTTCTTTTAGGTACGTGTTTCTCTTTAACTAATTTAAATCTTTTAAAAAACTTCGTATTTCGTATCAACCAACCAGAATACAGCTATTTTAAAATCGACCAATCAGGTAACTGAATTCATTTCTCAAAACATTAGGTGATTTATAGTCCCTATTTCACAATCGTTAAAATATGATTAAATCGATTGTGCAACGCTAAGCTTTTGGCAACTGGCCGTATCGTTTTATCTCAAAAACGCATAAGTGCTGTTTTGGGGAATAGACAATATAGACTTTTCTCTGGATTATTCTGCGGACATATTATGTATGTTCTTATATTAGTGTTCGTGACTATATAAATGACAGATAAAAGTACAGGAGTAGGAAAAATACTTTAATCTATTAACTATTATAGAAACTAATATAAAGATTACCGTAAAATGTGCCTACTTTGCTCCCCCCTGGGTAATTATGCTCCATGGTTATATTGAGATAATCTGTATTGTAAATCATTCTATTGCTTTTATTTACTTCGTAGCTGGATGTATACATCGATTATTTTAAGGAAATTTGTCATCAACCTTGACTTTTAAAGTAACAAACGAAATAGTCACTATGGAGCATAGTTACCCATGGGGGAGCAAAGTAGGAACATTTTACGGTACTTTAATCTTTAAGCTACTTTTTTATCAGGGTTAAAACGATTTAAAAGGGCTTTAATTTTATTATTTCCTCCGTATTGCATGTTTGTTTCATTAATTATTATTAAGATAATCATATAAAATCTAAAATAGTGAGATCCATGAAATGCATAAAATGTTTGTTAATCAAACTTGTAATAATTCTCGGGCCCTATAGAAAAAGGGTATAAGTCATCTGAAGATCAAGTGAAAAGTACTCCGTTCATGTATAGGTATATATATCCTTTTTTATTACGAGTTAAGTAGACTTATACCCTTTTCCACTAGGATCCCAGAACTTTGAAAACGAAGTTACTAGATAAACTACAAAATTATTAAAGTTGGTATTTTACGATTACCTATAACTTTGATATTAGAAGCTTAAGTTTTTTTTTGGCCTATCCAAATAATTAATTTCTATGAAGTTTTAAAGATATTATCACTGAACGATAAACGCTAATACAATCTCACCCACAAGCAACGCCGATCTATCGACGCTTCGCTCCCCTATTTGTAATTCCCTACTGGGAATAAGCTTTGACACTACTAGCGCCATCTATTGTTGCTCAACCAAAAATTTTGAATAAAAATAAAACATGCCGTTGTTTGTAAGGTAACTTTTTAATTGCAATCAAATCAATATCTCGTGTATTTTTATTTCATATTATTAACAGTTTTAGTTCACTTTACAAATAAATCACATACCTTCCTATCAAAGAATAATAACTAACACTAAACCTACTTAAGTCATCAATATTCTCGAAGCCATCCAAACTAATTTATTTACTTACACCTATTTGAATGATTACGGCTGAATCATCCTGACCTACTTTTGGTTCATCCACTCCGCAGTGAACATGTTTCGACCTGATGACTTGGACTATTGATTTTGATACAGCAGCCTGCCAGTTATAATTACAACATAGTGAAGTATTGTATCATATTGTTGCATTTTTTTAATGTATTGGTTTTATGAACTCAAAAAAATGCTGCGATTTGAACTAAGAGAGAGTTATTTTTAAACCCCGACGCAAAAAAGAGGGTGTTTCAAGTTTTACGTGTAAGTCTGTGTGTATGTGTGTCTGTCTGTGGCACCGGAGCTCTTAAATAGATGAACCGATTTGGATGCGGTTTTTTTTGGGGTTTTTTTATGAGTGTAGAAGCATGTGAATATTTTTTTCTTTATTTATCACTAAATAAATAACTACTTACTGGTTCATTTAAAAGTAACACATGTTTCTATCCTTATTAATACTACAAAAGCAAAATCAATGTAGGAACATTATACATATATTTCCAGAATATTTTAACAGAAACATTGTTTTCCAATATTTTTTTCCTGACGCAAGTTTCTTCTGTAACAGGAGACTCTTAAATATTAAAAAAAAAATACAGTTTCAATCGACTATAAATACTACAAAATTTAGTTGGTATTAAATAAACCGGGTGAATGAGGTAAGATATAATATTTTTAAACGAGAAAGTTCTGTTAGACTTCTACCTAATCTCTCCACAATACTCTTGTTACAAAGAAGAAATTTGCGTCTAGTGTCTGCTATGTTTAATTAAACAATACCTATACAAGGAAAATAAAAGCAACAATTATAAAAACAGGATAAAGATGTCATCAGGATCTGGTACCATCGTTTGCAGGAATAATTCCGGGCTTGCTATTTTCAATGAGGTTTTCCTCAATGATATCATGTCATGGCTTTAAAACGTTCTTTCATAAGGTTAATGTACTATTCATGTGATTAATTTCCAACTAGAACTCAAATGTTGTATTTTTAAGTCTAATCATTTCCTTTTACACTTAAGTTTTCATATGATTAATTATATTAATAACAACAATATTTCTCACGTTAATAAACTTAATTCAATACTAATATGTTAACTGTGGCATCAGGTACAATCTAATTGCAGAACTTAAAATTTTATTGCCATTTTTTTTTAAAAAACGAGCTCACAGGCCACCATAGATATTTATAATCTTCAGACAACAATCCTAAGACTACAAATGTGTTGCTAACCTTGAGCCCATGTCAATCGATTATAATTACTTTAGCAAAGGGCATTGGGTAAGTTTGTATGAAAAAAATTGATTGATGATTGCCACGCATGATTTTTTTATTTAAGGGACCTTTTATAATTTACTGCGTTAAATAATATCGGAGTGGAGATACCTATTTAAGATTTAGATATTCAGTTTTTGGTACGAAAAGTTTGCCCAGGTATCAGCACTTAAGAGTATTACATTACATAACGAAATATGTTTATTTTGAATAATTCTATCATAATTTACCACTTTTACGAATGGCCGCTCACTTTGACCTACACGTACCTGTGACTTTTACAAATGACAACACTTTTACCCAAACCCCTTTGATGCTTGGACGTAACTTGAATACTAAACCTGATATAGAATTTGCATTGAATTTGTCAACCTATTTTCTCTCTGTCTTAGATGATCGTAGACTATTTACCAATATTAGTCATAGAAGTGGCAATGAAACCTCAAGGATGCGTGAGTGAGATTTCTTTGTTTAGTATGAATAATTTTGAGATGTCTTGGAGGAGCTTACTCATAGATCTAGCAGTGAGTTTTGGGCTTTAGGAGAAGCAGCGGTGTATCAGGTTGGTTATAATTTTATTATTTAAAATTCTAAGAAAATTTCGACTGTTATATTATAAAGTGACTTAGTGACAAATTTAATTCAATACTATGATCAAAAAAAATTAAATTGTGTGCAAATATTTGTAAGTAAGTTGCAAATAAAAAGGTAGAAAAGGTAAGAATTAATCGAAACAGCTTTCAACGAATGTATTATTACGTTTTCATTTCATCGTAAGGTATTTCTCGCCGCTTTAGTTAAGTCTTTATGTAGTCGCAAGTCTAACCTAACCTACTTACGTATTATTTTTTTCCTGAAAACATCATAGTTTAGAAGAAAATAGCGATCGATGAAATTAATTACGATATAATTATACAACCGATGGAAATTCGATGAAATTGTGGCTTACCATATTAGATTTACAGAATACTCGTAGCGTTTGTCACTAGGGTCACATAATTTATTTAGAGAAGAATGTGAAGTGAACAAGTTGTTTTGTTGAACCCATCGACAATGTAGCTAGCAGTTCTGAGTTTGATTTCCCATTATGGGCAAATATTTGAGTACTAGTGTTTGTTTCTTAGTCTGGGAGGATTCCTGTGTCTTTTAGTATGTATTTTTCTTATTATAATACATATTTTTATTGTTGTTCCACCCAATAAGCCTAGAGCTTAGTTTGGGACTAGGTCAATATTATATGTGTGAGACTACCGCTGACATTTATTTATTTTGATAAACACCGTGTCCAGATTTCCAGAAAGTTGAGTTCCGATCCCACGTTCAACTTTATTAAATCTTGGTAGTCATCTATTATAGATGAGGGGCCGCAAAAACTATGGCAATCATAATTTTTACTTTTTTTATCTATTTCATAGTAGTATTAAATTGTGTACTGTGTGTGTGTTATTGTTGTGTAAAGAATCTTCATAGACAATGTCTGTGTGCAAATTTTACTAGCTGTTGTAATGACTCAAAAACCTTTGCACCTGATATACTTACTTCTCGTAGGAGGATAGCTGAAAAACATGAAAATCATAGTGCTGCCGCATAGCTAGAACTAGCTAAGTATGTAAAATAATTGAAAATAATTTGTTGTAGATTTTGCAAACCTTGTTTTTCTTAGTACGCGAGTGTTTAGATTTTAGCGAAATTTTGCGGGGTTTTTTTTTCAACGATACTTTTCACTTTCGTGGATTTTCAAAATATTTTGAACATTGATATGACACCTATATTTCGTAATTACACTTACCTAATAATTATGATTTTGTTTGTGTTAAGGTATTTTTATAAATGACACGAATAATAAAAAAACGGGTTCGAAACACGGTCTGGATTAACTTGTGAGTTTTGTTTTACATTAGAGATTTGTACTTTTTTTTTCAAAGGTATCTTTAAGCGAACTCACTTTATTAAAATCACATTTTTGATTAAATTCGTTCTCTTGTTATTTTTATGACCGACCTAAACACTTAAAAACGCCACTATTTCCATTGCTTACTATAAATAAACTATAAATTTTATCACCCGTATAGCTACAAAGGTTTCCACTCGATTCTAAAAGGCAATAAACCTAAAAACACCTTCGCTTGCACAAATGCTATGTCAAAACCGCGACCGTAAAGTTTAATCCACGCAAAACTAGAAACGTTACCAAATTACTTCGTTTACTGCTAATAAAACACACGCGCTATCCTGACACGGTATCGGATAACCAGTTCTAAGCGTTACGAGTCTATTCGTTTCAAACAAAGAGCCGTTAAATCGTCAAAGGACCGAAACGAGCTTCGCTGTGCCGACTCCACAGCCCAAGACCGAGTGAACGCTCTCGGTGTAACAACCCCGTGCTCTCGTACCGACCAGTCTTGCATCACCTCACCCCATACCAATCCAGCGATCCTATTGGCTCATTTACTTTGCCGCGCTTTATCCTTTTCAATTCAAAAGCCGTGCCACCGCTCTCCCTCTCCAACAAAACCAAATCCTTTGTACATAAGACAGAGAAAGCAACGCTGTGTCAATCGCTGTTGTTACCAGAAACGACGTCATGTAAGCGAGTGTGTGCGGAAACGGGACGGGGATAATGCTATACGTTTGGTAGAAGTGGTGGTGGCAAAATGCAGGCGACGGGTGTGCAGCAAGGCAATGATGTGCAATGAGTGTGAGCGCTGAGCGATTCCTTATAACACGATATGCGGCCGAAGCGGACGCACGTACGCTCCACAACTGCCGGTCGACCCCTTTAGTCGTGCGAAGTGCGAAGTTAACTTGTTTACAACTCCTAGTTAGAGCGATGCACAGTGCGTTTTGCGCGGTTGTGTTATTGCCCTCACGCCGATTATCGCTGAATTACGAGTGAATTACGGACAATACTCGTCATAGTTGCGGTAAAACTTTTTGTGTGAACTTTTCGAGGTCGAACGGTGATCTCTTAGCGTCAATTTTTGAACTGTGTATGTGCTACCTGGAAGTGTGAAAGTGAACTTTTCGAAGATTTTTTTCTACAAGACGAGAAAAAATTGTCGAGTTGAAATTTTTGGAAAATATTTTTTGCAAGCGACTTGAATACTTATTGTGTCGGAAAAAACTGTTGAAAATTAAAGCTTCAAAAATTTTGATGAGAAAAAGCAGACGATTGATGCAAATTTTTGTGTGCTCGTAAAGACAATACCAGCGGCCTCATATCATTTATGCATACAAAACAAACGGCAATCTGTCCACGATTCCTCCGTAGAAAAAGACATTGTGCCCGACAAAGATGGCTATAGCGTTCAACTTGCCGAGCGAAAGAGAGGCGCCCGAGGAGAACTTCTCGCGGCTGAACAGGCTTCTTGCCGAGTTATACGAGGTTCTGTGCCACATCCTGGTGTCGCGCCAGCCTGGACAAGAGGCCTTGGTCCAGGACTCGCGCAGAGGTGAGTGCCCAGAGCCTACAACACCACCTTACCACTTAAGATGCAATTCGACCTACATCGTCAACTTGGTGATGGTAGTGGCCATCATCAAGGTCTCCCTGGCCTCGTCACTCTTCAATACCATCAGATAAAATGAAGATTGTTATAGATAAGTATTGTTAACGGTGATCCTGCATAGCAGATCTGGACTATTTGTTATCATATTTTTAAGTCCATCCGTTTTGTAATTTTTCGAGATGTTGTGTCCGACTGCACTTAAATTGTAAATGGTGGTTTTTGCCAAATTGGAATTAGAAGAATATTTGTTTTCTGATTTCAATTCGGATGCGATTCTAACACATTTTGCGTCAACACATACAATTTTGCTTTTCGATTACTAAAACAGAGTGAAGTTCGACAAAACAACTCGTGAAAAAAATATTTTTAAAAATTACTAAAAGTCACTTTAGTAATGCTGTGCATTTGCCAAAAATGTTTTTGGGTCAAGATATATTTTTGGAAACTTTTTTTGTCAGTACGTTCTTTGCTTTTATTTGCCATTTAAATTTTACCAGTGCTTACAAAATATGCAGTTGCATACGTTTAATTTCCTACTGTTAAGTTTTGATACTAAGTTACATTTAGATTTATGATCTCTTATTTTGTTTATCAATTTTAAAATCGAATAGGTATTAGCAGGTTTAAGTACCTTTGCTTTAAGTTTCCGCATTTAACTTTTATAATCTTTTATCGTATAAGTATATACATATAATAAAGGATCTCAGATTTTTTTATTTCCAAATAATTTCGATAGTCATAATGTCCGTTAAATTAATTTTCAATAATTCGGCACGCCAAATACTTGTCACATTTTAGTAAAATCGTGGCAAAATATATAAATTTATGAGTAATGATAATGATTTAATTTACTCAATTATTTTTATTAACGAAATTATGAGTATTAGTATAATTTTGTAAATAAATTAAATGCCACAAATAGTTTGTTACGATGGAATTAATTTTAATGATGTAACGTATGATGTATGAAATAAGTGCTGAATTAAAAACGTTTCCTCCTGTACTAAGGAAAGTTCTGATTATACCTAATGCCAATAGTTTTAAATGATTCACAACGATTTGTAAATATTGCATTTAAATGTTTGTGATTTAATGTAAGGTTCTATACAATTTATAATTATTATTTACAACTACATATACTACTAATAAGCCGCATGTAACCAATATTCATAAACTGGATTGTGTTTATATTTCCCAACATTTTATGAGGAATTTTTGAAATAAACATTATTTTGTAAAAATTATCGACTTGCATTTCTATTTTACGCCAATTAGATCCCCTTTTAACTGAAATTTATTTTGAAGTGAAAACATGGGCAACAGAAAACGTTGTTCCATTTTTATCTTTTCGGTTTTCATTTCTTTAAAGAAAAATATTAACTTATCCTGCCAGTGATAGAGCGTATAAATTATAAATTAAAAAGTATTTTTTTTTGTATTGTGACCGAGTTAATGTAACATGCGACCGAACACCCAACATATTCGCTAAAGCTCATATAAGTAACTCAATAAATCCAAAAATAGCTTGTTTACAGTTACCTTATGTCAAGCACTGGCCACGTAACGACTTGTTGGAACTTGTTACAAAACGAATGGTAATAAAATGCTGATAAGAAATTAAATATTATAAACACGAGGAGTTCCACTTGACATCGAATACGCATCCCAAGGACAGTTAAAACTGTGACACAAGCTAAAATTCTAATAAGAACTAAGTCTAACTAAGAAGTGTAAATCAAATGTAAGTAGAAAAAGTAAAAGTTCAAATCCAGCGAATTGGTAAGAAAACGTACTTAAATTAACTTTTGCACATTCGGTAATTAGTCTTAAATCAGCGGGAAAATTTTCGAGAAATTGAGCGCTCAAAGGTAGGAAATAAATCGGATGCAGAAGATCGTCACAGGCAAGTCCGAACTTTAAAATAAACGATGTAAAATCGTTATTTTCGAATGAAACTTTCGAATGTTCGATTCTCAAAAATCAACCCGTAAATAAATTTGTAAACCACAAAAAATGCAAAAAAATGTTTTGAACCAGAACCTACTAGAGACAGAAACTTTGCTCGCTCCAATTCTTGACTCTATGCAGTCACGAGTCACGACCCGATTCAATACAAGTGTGAGAATATAAGCGGTTTCAAACAAATGTGATTAACAGCAGTAAAAACGGAAAACAAGATAAAAGGGCCATAAAAATGGAAAACCAACAATGTTTTTGGAAATTTGGTTTCGTAAATAGGTACTGTGAAGGTAAACACAAGAGTGAAGTAATTGTGCCTTCTTTGTATTGGACTTGTTCCTGTGATAGCAAAAGTAAGTTTTGGTTAATGATTGCCAGAATCGATAAATCATAGTTTTTTTCGTTCTTCGCGGGCATTAGAAAAAAAAAATGTAAAGAGAAAGCAATAACATTCATTATTTTGAACATAATCAATTTCCAATTCTTAGTATAACGGCAAAGAAAGAGTGTATTGAAATAAGTGCAATCAAACTCCAACCACCTTACTTAAACGTGGAATAACCGTGTAGCTAAGGCCCTGTTGTTTGATCAGTAGTTAAACTAACTAATTGTTAAAATTTGAAAAAGGAATCGAAAATTTGAAGTAATCTCAAGGAAATGTGTCAAATTTTCAATTCCATTTTCAAAATTTAACAATTAGTTAGTTTAACTACTGATCAAACAACAGGCCCTTAGCCATGCTTTGTCCTTATCTGTCAAATTCACGTGTCACAGTGCCAGATAAGGACTGTTTATAAGTAAAGCGGCAAGACTCTAAGCTCTTATCACATGCACCACGCCACCACGCAGTTGTAGCATTGGCAATGACCAGCGAAGTACGACGAAAGCGAAAACCGATGTAATCGGCGGATCGTGGAGGAAGAAATCGAAACTACGGCACAACACGCTGTAGGATAAGACTGAAGATGTTGATTAAGTATTTCTATCCAGGATTTTGATTCTGAAAAATCTGGTAACGGTAATGAAACTAATGAATTAACAATTTAAAGCAAGGGTCTCCAGCGAATGTCCTAATGCATTGTTAGTTTGAATTATCATTTAGTTTACGATACTTTTTGCTCTTAATGATTTCATTAGTGCGATAATTACCTCTACAAAGCAACCTTGTCATGTACTTATCAGATGTTGATAAGTTTTATATTGGTTTCACTTTGGTAAAAGTTTTACTTGGACAAATGCTAATTCAGACTTAAGAGACATTACGGCGAGAAATAATATTAATGACGAAAGCTTTAAATAATTCCTGCTATGCAAATCTGACTGCCGTAGTAAGTAGCGATGCAGCGTAAAATCTATAAGTGCAAATAAAAACAAATTGCAACAATACTTTCTTATGACAGCATTGAATGTAATTGAACAATATGTAAATTACATAGTTTAATGCATTAAAGACATTATGATTTATATAAAACTGTTTCTTATTGGAACCGTTGTTTCATTTGACATAAATTTTTGAAACAATTGCATTTTATACATCTCTTAATTTTGTAATAGTATAGAAGTGGTATCTGCCTACCCTTCTGGGGAATAGGCGTGATTTAATGTATGTATTGTAATAATATTGTTTCCCCGTGTGGTTGCCGGGTTAGAATAGTGCCACTCCATGTCTTCCCGTGGATGTCGTAAGAGACGGCTAAGGGAATAAAGGCGTACTGTTAGGCGATGGGCTTGCAACCTGTCACTAATACACTGGTAAACATCTTAGCCTAAGTGTGCAAAATGTGGTTACAGAATTATCAAAAAGTTTTTAGAGTTTTTGGTAATTCTGTAGCTCTGCCTACCCCACTCTGGGAATAAAGGCGTGAGTTTATGTATGTATGTATGTATGTTGTTGACATTATAGTAGATCACTACCACATCGGTAACAATTAGATTTCAATATAAACTAAAACCCAGATCATAAACAGAATTAAAATTACAAGTGTGAATATTTTTTTTTCAGAACGATCAAACTTCTCTCTTAACAATCGAAAAGCAAAGTTAACATTTTGTGTGGTCCATTATTTTGTAAGAAACTGTCACTTTTTTTTATTTTACAGCAACTAAAGTAATCTTCAACTGATAGACAACTTTACAGTTACTAATATAAGGTTGATTAATGTCTTTTTCATTAGTGATACTTCAGGTAAGTCACGCTTTGGAAATAAATGTGATGGTGCTTATATCGATTACAATTGAAGTGGAAAGGGACGCTTCAATGCTCCTAAAATGTCTTTTTGACAAAAAAATATTGATTACTTTTCTGTCATTGTATTTCTTGCTACTTCTTACTCTAACTGTAAAAGTTAAAAGTTTACAAGAATAAGACATTATTTTTCTATGTACAGATACCAAAAAGATACAGATAATAAAAAAAGCGATTTTAAATGATACTAATATGTTAAAATATTACCCAAGGTAAGGTAGGCAAGGTATTTTTATATACCCAAGTTAATAATATCATAAAACTCAACTGCAGCTGATTTACTGAGGTACCGATCTATTTTTAGACGTTTCCAATTGGTTAATAGTCCGACTGTGCATCACGTACACTATTAAAGTTAAATTCTCATTCACTTGGCCGTGTCCAGGTTAATATCAGATTAAATTGATTCAACTCTCATTCCACTGTCATCAATATGTTTTATGTATATCAACAGTTTAGTGGTTATTTTTCTGTAAAAGTTTTCTGTTACAATTGACATCTCTAGCTGATAAAATTCCGTTTAACTTTTATTCATGCTATAATTATGTCTGATTCTCTCGTTGAAAAAGTAAATTTTACTTCACCAATATTTATGTACTAACTACAATGAAAAAATAATCGGTGGTTTCTAACAAGATTATGATTATTGTGCATACGCGGCTTGATTCCATAGGAGCCTGACAAGACATTTGATACATGAACTAAGAGCAAATTGAATCATACTTGTTGTTGATACTTTAAGGTTTCGGTGATATAACTAATATCATAACACTATTGTATTCATTTAGTCAACTTAGAGAAAACTTATTTTGGTGGGGTAACTTTTTTTGAGTTTTTTTTTGTTTTCTTGTTCAACTTGCCACTTACCAGAAACATTAAAAAAATGTTCCCAAATTAGAATGATTCACATGGTACCACAATAACCACTGAATTATTGCTTCACTACCATTGCAGCTCATGTATGCTAATTCATTATTATTTATACGCAGAACTAACACTTTGCCGACGGTTTCACTTGTTTGCGGTTTACGCTCAATATAGTTAATTTAATCATACAAGTTTGGATTTAACGAAGCGAAATGTTAGGGTTTGTTGTATTGAAGACAGGTTTAAATCTTTGTCTTGATTTAAAAACACAGTTGACTTGAAATTAAGTCACAGGGAATGACCAAGAGTTGTCTTGAATATGCATGAGGTGGTTGTTGTCATAACGGTAGCAATTTATCGGACTGCAAATTATTATTCATAACTCTACTGTGGTACCAAAATATATGTTTTTACGTAACTTATCACAAGGTCGAATTTTGGTACGCAGCTATTGAATTTTTCCGAAAGTCCTCAAAAAAAAATTTTTTTATCTAAGGTGCAGTTTGAATTTTGAAAACGGACATTAGTAGGTAATTTAATCAGTCAACCAACGATACTGTCGTAAACAAACAGACCATAAATAAATAAAAATATAAAACTAAAATCCTAAAAGTCAAAAATATAATAACTAAACAGAACTAAATATAAACCAAACACACAATATACAAATCGAATAAAGCGCATAGCATTATTCTAATACGGTTTTAGAATCTATAGTTAGACATGGTAAACTAGAAACCTGATCAATATTAAAGTAAGTCCCACTAGTAACGTTGACCTCAACTTAAATCCTTCCAATATCCAAAAGGCTTTAATGTATTCCACAGGTGCTGTTAAAAACAGGTGCCCTTTTCAAAGACTTGTCCTGACATGTTCCGTAGCTTTGTCCTGGTTCGCCTCTATTCCTGATTTGGTTCATTTCGTCCTTTTTTTCGACCCTTTTTTTCTTCCGACACCGAACGAATGATAATTTATTGCAACGAGCTTTGAATTTTAAAAGGCCGGAGTTTTATTGCGTTGATTATTTTGAATTTTGATGTTATTGCCGGTAGCGGTTTAAAGTTTTTTTAAATTGAGGTTTTAAGGTTTTAAGGAGTCATTTGGTTCAGTTTTTAGAAAGCAAGATTTGACAGTTTTTTTTCCTTTACATGATGCCTTTTTAATTTTTATTTTTGTTTAACGTAGTTCTTATCCTTTTCCCTCCTTATGTATAAATTGTTTGATTTCAAAAGTTTATTTTGTGAGTTTTATGTGTTTTTTACTGATCCTAACCACGTAAAACCATAGCGGGTCACTAAAAAATAATAAATGTGAAAGTTTTTAAGAATGTTTGTGTGTTTGTCCATCACCTTAAACAGCTTAATGGATTCGAGTAAAGTTTAGCAAAACTGAATACATTGTTTAGGCGTTTTTAGACGTATCAATTCTGAAATGGGTCACCATTATATTGGAGTTTTTGTCTATATAATGGTTATATTCTGAATCCTTATTGTATTGGCTTCACTATTACAAATACGACAAGCCTTGAACACTCAATCAATCTAAAGGGAATTGAACTCATTTCTACTCTCTTTGTATTCACATAATGCAACCATTAGGCGAACTGGTCGACTCGACTTATTCAAGTAAACGTCACAAAAAACCCCTTCGAAACTGTATCAAACGAGTTTTTAGTTTGAGGTGCAATTACAATTATTCGGTCCATTAAATTTGTATGAAGATTGGGGACGTCTTCATACGCATTGGAAACTCATCTTTATTTGAATAACCCTTACTCAGATAAAATGTAATGCTTAGACATGTTTTACGAATAGTTAAATAACGTGGTCTTTATTGGTTACAAAAACGATTAGATAAATTTCAACTCGTGTTTAGTTTATTGTTTTTTATTGATGGCAAGGAGAAAGATAACGAGCACACAGCCTACCTGGTGGTAATTAGGATCCGAGACCCAAGACTACGATCTCAAGACTCTAGTTCTAAGACACCAAACTCCTAAATTAAGATGGAATGTCTTTATTGCTAGTAATTTCACCGAGTTCAGGGATTTGATTCTTGCGTCAGTTAAACAAATTATGGTTTAGTTATTTTTGAGTATTTATCCTATCCTATACTTACTATTAAACGAGCAATATTTACGTATCTTTACATAGTATAAAATGAAATCGCTTCCGCTGTCTGTTCTCTATCTATTAAATTACTCAAAGGATTTTAATGGCATTTTCAGCAATAGATAGAGTGGTTCAAGAGGAAGGTTTATAATGTACTAGCGACCCGCCCTCGCTTCGCTTCGGTTTATATGAGTTTTCTGTAACACTAGTACATAAAATAAAAAAATAATATACATATAAACCTTCCTCTGGAATCACTCTATCTTTTAAAAAAAACCGCATCAATATCCGTTGCGTAGTTTTAAAGATCTAAGCATACATAGGGACAGACAGCGGGAAGCGACTTTGTTTTATACTATGTAGTGATAGTGATGTACGGGTGTTACGAGAGCGGGTCGCTAGTATAATATATTTGTAATCACTATCTCGAAAATGTCTCTAACGATTTGGATGAATTTGCGATATTGTCAAGTGTTCATCTTCGGGACAATTCGTTTTCAACCCGAGCGATGCTCGATCTTCCATTTGAGAAGGCATCGAGGGTTGAGTGGTCAAACCCGATAAGTCGATATAACTTGTTGTGTCAAAAATAACATTAATGAATACATCAAAACAATTGAAATTTGAGTAAACAATTATTTTGATTTATCGGGTTTGACCACTCAACCCTCGGCATGAAAGTTTGTTTTTGGTGAGTGTCTATTATTTAATCGGTCATTGATTGATAGATAATATGCTACAATATAATAACAGCTGGTACGACGTAGAGCTCATTGACAAATGCGCCAAAATCCGTGCAGGGGTGTTATTTTTCCAAAAACAACCGACGGTCGGACGAACGAGCGAAATCGCAGCGGCGAGTTTAAGTAGTCCCGTCAGAGCGAACAAAACACTTTTTAGCGCGTGCATTTTCAATTAAGCAGCCTTATACGTTTAACCCATCGGCAGAAACCATGATGCTAAATTGAAAATGCACGCGCTTAAATATGTTTTGTTCGCACTGACGGGACTACTTAAACTCGCCGCTTGGACATTCACTCGTTCGTCCGTCCGACGTTGTTGTTGAGCGAATCACTACCCAGGTAACGCTTCAATTTAATCCGGTAGTGCAACTGCCAAGACATACCTACTTGCTCCATACAGTAACCACAGATTTATAATTTTACATTCGCCTGCCAACTAACCTATAACCCGCAGATAACATCTTTAGTACAGCTAAATCATTATAGGAAAAACAATGCATGTGTACTAGAATCCTGTAATTACGTGACATTTACGAGGTGTAGCTGTGTGCTGCAGATGTCTAATTTCACTGGACGATCGATGATTTAAAACGTAGGTCCAGTGTAAGTAGAGACTTACTACTACATGAGCAATGGTTGTTCTTATCTTGATTTTGTTGTAATAAACCGCGTCATTAGTAGCCGTATGTACGTTCAAATGTCAAGGAGCACGATGGTTTTCTATAGAAGGAATAAATTAGGTAGCTTTAGGTTTAAATCAATGATAGACTATGTTTTGTAGTAAGGGTCAAAACACATTTTTAATTGAATAAAGATCCATACAGAGTGTAAAATGGTAACAGGTCAGGTTTAAATGGGTGCATCCAAGGCAGATTTAAAATTCAGTGTCGAAGTTTACTTATACTTTTTTTTATGTCATGGAGCTGGCTAGCAAGCACACAGGCAATGCACACATTTTGCACACTTAGGCTAAGATGTTTACCAGTGTATTAGTGACAGGTTGCAAGCCCATCGCCTAACAGTACTATACGCCTTTATTCCCTCAGCCGTCTCATACGACATCCACGGGAAGACACGGAGTGGCACTATTCTAACCCGGCAACCACACGGGTTGCAATCCTAAGGGTCGTATTAATAAACTAATCTCAACTCTAATGCTCATCTCGAGATGTGTCAAAAATGACAGTGTTCTATGGTTTGACGTTTACTTTGACGTATCTTGTGACGGGCCTCTTAGCCGGGATGAGTTTAGTGATACAGCCCTAAGACCACAATTGCGTTGCCAACCCTGATGACTAAGATGGAATGCCTTTATGCTAGTAATTTCACAGTATTGTTGCTTGGCGGTAGGTTAATCAGATGGTGGTAGCAATACGGACGAATTTTGCACAATGGCCTACCACCACTAAATAATAAACTCTTCTAGTAGATACCTATACGAGTATCATTTCAGTGGGACAAGGATGCATCTGCGAATTTTAAGAAATGCTTTTTTCATAGTAGCGAATTATCACATCGCGTTCTTTTAAGATCGCAAATTTAATTATTATTCTTTCTTCATGCAGCTGTAGATTTTTCATATAGCGTTATAAATGTTGGTGTTCATTTTCTTCGCATATTTTAGCAGTAGGAGATTATTTTATTACTCGCATATTTTCCGTAGTGGGTTTCCATAGTAATACATAGGTTGATTAGGTTAGGTTACTTAAAACCAAACAGAAATAGGAACTCCGCTATGCGGAGCACCGTCGGCTCTGTCAAATTACGTTGGGAAAAAAAGCGACTAGTAAAATATCGACGAAAATGAACACGAACATTCGCTTTATGAAAAATCGCTCCATGAAGAAAGACGAATAATTTATAAAATTTGTGATCATGAAAGAAAGCGATGAAAATTCGCTACTATGACAGAATGCTTGTGTGAACATAATCTAGCAAATCCAATTGACGTTCGACCAATTTGATTTCAAGGCCACTAAGGACTTTTTCAACGTGACGTTGTAAACCAAATCATAAAAAGTCTATTTCTTTTTGGTTGTCAACGTCACTTTAACACAGTCCGAAGTGGTCTAGAAATCAAATTGCTTGAGTGTATGGCCGAGTCGAACGCTTGTGTCATTACCTTACAGCGTTATTATTACGTTTAAATATGTCTTTTAGTACAGGAGCTTTCTTTAACTTTTCTCGAAAATTAAACTTAAAAACGTAGCATACGCAAGTCGTACTTCTGTCCCAGGCAAGCCTAACGTCCAGACAACTAAGAACCTAAATGACCATGAGCCTATTTGGTTTGTGTGAACCCGGGTAATGACCGGGTTAACCTTCATTTGCCGTTTTATTGCAAACTTTAACATTTTATAGCTGTTTGATACGGGTATGCGCAGTTTGAAAGAGCCCGCACGGATTTTAGGTACCTTTAAGCTACGTAAAAAATCAGCTGAGAATGCACGCCGTTTGATGTGGTTTTTACGCTTTGACGAGACAACTTTAACTCGTTGGTTAATATTTGGTGCGTCGAGTTGAAGAGCGAGTTGTTTAAGAACTCTACGGGCCTATTATGGTCGTGTTTATTGATGTGAATAAGCGTGGATAAAACATCTGTCACTTTCTGTCGAATATGCAAGTGCGAGAGTGATGGATGCTTTATTTGCCGCAATAAAGGTGATCATAACGACCTCTTCATTGCAATGTTGGATAATTATAGTACCTATAGTTTATGTAACTATGCTGTTATTTAGCCCGACTGGCTGTTCACAATGGAGTGCTGGCCCCTACCCTGATGTATGGTAGTGAATGTTGGGTGTGGCAGGACAAGCATAAAAGTCGTGTAAATGCAGTTGAAATGCGCTCCTTGAATAGTATGTGTGGTGTGAAACTGATTGATAGAGTAAGGCATGAAAAAGTCAGAGAGAAATGTGGAATAAAAGAAGATGTAGTGACTAAGATTGAAAAAGGGCATGCTTCGATGGTTTGGTAATTTGGAAAGGATGGATGAAAGATTGACGAAAGAGATAATACAGATCGAAAGTGAGTGGCCGGGTCGAAAGGGGCCGCCCTAGGCGTACTTTTTCGAGTCAAATCGGAGAAATACTGGAAAAGGGCCGAATCTTAAGTACCCGAAACCGACGTGCGTGCATGACTCGACGTTTGAATGGGGAAGAAGCGAAAGAAATTTCGTAGCAAATGGAAAGAAGTGGTCTCTGCCTACCCCTCTGGGAAACAGGCATGATTTAATGTATGTATGTATGTATGTACGCTGTTATTTATGCATTTTATCTATTTTATTTCATCTCGTGTTCACTCACTATGAACTAGGTAAACACCAGGGTTTGGATGATAACCAGCGCTGTGGCTCCGGCTGCAGCACATCGACAAACATTTGAACGTGTCATTTCACCGAATTTCATTTCATCGAAAGCTGATCAAACTCAAGAATGCTAGCGTCATAGCATAGGCAGGGTCACTACCAACTAGGCTCACGCGTAGTGTAATACTAATATTACACTAATATAGAGTCTAAACTTACTCATTGATTTAAGTACTAGGCTTACTTTGTAAGAGTAACGGCTGTTATATTTATTTATTATGTATACAAAATGTAATGCAGTGGACACGTGTGACCAATTATAATAAGACAAAGGCAGCATTGTACTTACATCGCGGTATAGAGTAGTTTTGTGACAGAGACGTCGAGAAAATACGGTAGCGTTATTATTATTGTAAGGTTAAACAGAGTAAGGTTAAGCGGGGCTATTGCGTCTGAGGGGATATTGTAACTTTTCATACTAAGACGTGTTCTACCTTTGAAATTAGTATAAACATACTCTTTTGTATGGAAATACTAAGAGTTACTTAAAAAAATATATATTTTCTTTGTAGATTTGTATAATGTTATAATTTGTGTAAACGTAATTAAATTGATTTTTCCATTATTGGGCAAATTTTTGATTGTTGAAGTCATATACTTATACTTCAGTTTTTTTTAGAATTAGAAGCCACGACAACATTATATTGCGGCTCGTAAATTGTAATCTCTTTACAATTTTTACCTACTAGAGTAACAATTTGACACGCAAATAAAGTGACATTAAAACAATTTTGTTTTGCGACTATTGTACTGTACTATTGCTAGGTAATCAATAGTTGAACAGACGCAATATTATGTTATTGTGGTTTCAAATTCTAAAAAAACTAAAGTATAGTTAATTACTGCTTAAATAGATTTCAAAAAAACCCGTAACGCATTGCTGGCCGCAAGTATTATAATATTATTTAATTTAACTCGGAAAGTACAGCCTCGTTTATCCTGAATTCAAAAGTCAATCAATCTGTGCCTCTTTTACTTGGTAAAACCATCGTATTGTTTTTACCCCAACCGCCATGACTGCCAAGTAAATAAGATCTATTATCGTAACGATGACAACACAGTAACACGTCAAAAGCAATATAGTATTACCGTTTTGAATAATAGAGGTCCTGTACATCTATCGGTCATTGAATTGTTTTTACTTTAACAACTAGAGAGCTATTTCTCATTATAAATAGTAAATTTATAATTTCATAACAACCATAACATGAATTCCATTTTGTTATCAGTCTTTTTTTTCCACATTGATGCGTCTCTAGTTTTCCCCAGTACTCTGCGAATGTTTTGACTTCCTCAGTCAAGTTTATCGTGCTCTGACGTATTATAACATAACTATACTTTCCGAACACCACTAAAGCAATTACAGTACGTGGGAAACTGATACGGCTCATTGATTCCTCCAATACAATTATAGTGTAAGTTTTGTTTACAACATTAAGTTCATTACTTTTATAAATAGATTCTGATATTATAACGAAAGTACTGCTCTCACATTATGATGCAGAAATGATACATTATTCAACGAGGGTATAAAGTGGGTCATTGTTACACGAGGAATAAATGTTTTAAGGAAGACAAGATTTTTTGATTTCTTTTACATTTTCTACATAAATTGGTTTTTGTTTAAGTATTGAGTGTGGTTGCCGGGTTAGAACAGTGCTAAGTACTCCATGTCTTCCCGTAGATGTTGTAAGAGGTGACTAAGGGAATAAAGGCTTGTAGTACTGTTAGGCGATGGGCTTGCAACCTGTCACTAATACACCGGTAAACATTTTAGCCTTGTAGGTAATTTTTAAGCTCTGTCTACCCCGAAGGCAAAATGAAGGCGTGAGTTTATGTATGTGAGTATTTAAAAAGACAAACTAGGAGGAAGAAATTATTTCTGAGTTATGTACTGAAACTGTAATAATGATAGGGAAAATATACGAAAGAGGAACAATGTACCTATTTAAGCTATAATTTTGACTTTGGAAGTACATAATAATTATATAGTTCCAAATACTGACACTTGATTATTACCTCGCCTTTCTACACTTACCGCAAAGTACAGATCAAATACCATGGTTCAATGGTAAGCTAATATTCTGCCGTCCTACGGAAAAAAGGCACATCTACTATAATGAACTGTATTACACTTCCCACCTTATTATAACCTAGGAGAGTTTAATATGCGTCTATGAATGAATTACACTTGTGCCTTTTTTCCGTAGGACAGTATTATGTACGAGTATTAACGCCATTTAAAACCTTAAGAAATAATTGATGTCAAATTAAGAATAATGCGATTAAGAAATTGTCCAACTCATAATCCTTTTATTATTTACCGTTGTCGGTTAAACAACACAACACTTGCCCAAAGGGCTACTTACTTACGTTCACGTCCAAGCTCCCAAATTTTCATATTAAATGGGCTCCTTATCAACTATAGAACCCATAAAAATATACATTACAGGTAAACCAAGTACACCATAAGGAGTCACTTTTCTATTAAATTCAGGACGCTCGGCACTGAACGCGTCAAACATCTCGATACTAATCAAAATCGTCTTCTTAAAATCGTTTTAGGGAAAAACGTGACTTGGGACTAAATTACGGTTCGCCCCACGAAGGATTAAAGACCCATTAGAGACAAACTGCACATTTTGAGGGCAACAAACCGGTCCCAGGTTCAAATCTGGACCCATAAAATGCTATAGGTAACAGATGGATGGATATTGTTTATATTTTTTTGTAAAGGTTTATAGGAATAGGATTGGTTTAAGGAAAATGACGGCTAATAATTTGTCAACGTTTTTAATTTTTTATGAATATGAAAATATCTAAGAAACAAAATAAAAAATAAAAAATCAATGACGCACTATACTCGAAAATAAGGCTAAATGTAGCCTACGTGCATATGATGGTATATACACATCTCCAACTCTCTATAAGAATCTTTATGCAAAAAATTACGTCTATTCAATACTCAGTAAAAATAATAATAGCACTTTCACATATACAGGGTGTCTCATTCAAATCGGTCAGTATGGGAAAGTCTGAAACTATAAGACATACGAAGATTTGTTCTTAGGAACCATGTCACCGATTTTGATAAAAAGAAAAACTGCATTCATACATTTGAAAAAAAAAATGTACCCAGCTAGGGAATCGAACCTGGTTGTTTTGAAAAAATAAACTTACTTACACTATTTCTATTCAGATATCGATTGTGTAGGTCTTAAGCAGTAAATGTTTCTAAGAAACATGATGTTTAAAATGAATAAAATGCATTGTTTTCACATACTTTAATTTATAGGTGTTCGAAGTGACCACGTTTTTTTTTCAATACAATATTCAACACGTTTAGGTAACAACAATTTTACATGCCTGAACTTGTTGAATATTGTAACGGTGGTCACTTCGAACATCTATTAAAATAAATTAAAATTATGTGAAAACAATGCATTTTCTGGATTTTAGACATCATGTTTTTTAGAAACATTTACTGCTTAAGACCTACACAATCGATATCTGAATAGAAATAGTGTAAGTTTATTTTTTCAAAACAACCAGGTTCGATTCCCTAGCTGGGTACAGTTTTTTTTTCAAATGTATGAATGCAGTTTTTCTTTTTATCAAAATCGGTGACATGGTTCCTAAGAACAAATCTTAGTATGTCTTATAGTTTCAGACTTTCCCATACTGACCGATTTGAATGAGACACCCTGTATATATTTATAAATGAATGTTTGTCTGTATGTCCTTTATATAATCGTAAACTATGCATTTGATCATGTGTAATGAAATGATCTTCAGCAAAGTGGACTACGAAGGTTTCTGAGTTGGTACGACGTAGCACCGTAGCACCGTAGCACTCTGGATAGCCTGGCGTCCGGGAATATTGCTATCATGGGCGAACCGATAGAAAGGGTGGTGGAAGCAAGTAACCTTGGCCTGCTCATGGACAGCGAGTTGCGTTTTGAGAGCCACGTAGCTAAAGTCGTGAGTAATTGCTTTTACCGTCTCAAGGTTCTTTATAATATTCGTGATTACCTCAGTGTTGATATGCGTGTCCACCTGTGTGAATCACTTATATTATCTAGAGCAAACTATTGCGATGTCGTTTATGATGGCCGTATACTTGGTCGGTCCAAGAGGCTTATACAACGAGTACAGAACGCGTGTGCTCGTTTTTGTTTTAGAGTCCCTCCCCGCTCCCACATCACTCCGTATTTGAACGCCGCTAACCTGCTAAACATGGCTGCGCGGAGGCGCATGCACCTGGCGACCCTTATGTTCGGTGTGGTGCAACACATGACCCCCCCGTACCTCTTTAAAAAGATCCGGTGGTCCAGCAATGTACGCAGGTTTAAACCTAGGGCGATTGTGCCGCTGCATCGAACCGCGGCATTCCGGGGTAGTTTCAAGTTTGCGGCGTCCAAGTGCTGGAATGATCTCCCCCCTCCCATCCAAGAAGCGCCTGGCAAGTACACCTTTAAGCGTAAGCTTAAAGGCTATTTGTTGACGCTTCAAAAATCCTAATTTCCCAACCAGCACTTTGTCCTTCAATTATAGTTTAGTTTTCTGTCTTTCTTTTGTTTTTTGTTAAATAAATTGTGTCAAATTGTCGATGCTGTATACTGGCTAAGTAGGTATTTCTATTTTAAATATGTTTCGGTAAGTTATTTAAATGTAGTTTTCGTATTTATTCTATCACTAACTATAAGGTATCTGTTTAATAGTAGGTATATATTTTTGTATTACACTATTTATTCGTTTAGCGTACCGTCCGTCTGTCACAAACGGAGCTGGCTGAAAATCAGCGCTGCAGGTGTTTAACACCCTCAGCATTATGCTGAGCCAGTGTCCAATTCACTGCCGCGAAGACACTACTATTTCTATTGCTTTTTTTTGTTTTTACTTTTTTTTTTTTTTTCTGTGTGTCATGTGTGTAGTGAATAAACGTATTTTTCTTTCTTTCTTTCTTTCTTTCACCGCGCGCAGGGTACAACTAGTTAAGACGTAATAATAGTAAAAATCGATAGGGTATACTCGTAATTAATGTTTTCTTTCTATTTAATTGTATATTCTGTATACATTTAGTAAGGCTAGAGCTTAGCTTAGGACTAGGTCAATTGATAATTGCCCCAAGATTATTTTACAATCTTACATAATGAATTTCGTTTCTTTATAACATTTTTACGTTCACAAATGTTACTTTAAAATAACAAAAGATTAAAATTCCGGTTAAACTGACAACGACACATTTAATTTCTTACTGTTAAGCTACCGGGATACACCTCAAAGTTATCTACACGGGACCATCGTTTTAGGGTTCCTTGGGACTTTATACTTTTTATCCGAATGCCGAAGAGAACGGGCAATGTTTGTGACCTGATGTATGTTTGTTTGTCTTTGTTGTCTCTTAGAAACTGAATGTATTTATGGCTGAATTTCGACAAATGATGCGTCGTTAGATTATATCTTGCAAGAATCTCTAGAAAGTTGTTTTTTTAAATGTCAATAGCGATAAAAATAAATTTTACCAATTCTTACAGGAAAGGTTAAATCTCGTTATAATTATTACTGTCAAGCTACTGGGATACACTTTAGTTATCTGCGTGGAACCATCGTTTTAGGGATCCGTGTCATGTACGAAAACCTTTTTGTGACTATGAGTACATTTGCTGTTTATAATAATAAGACAGTGAAGAAAAAATGGAAGAAGCTGGCGCACTCGAAAATATAAAATGTTATTTTGCCTTGGTGCCGCTTTTATGGTATTTAATTACTAAATTATATATATACATACATACATAAAAACATTCCTTTATTCCCAGAGTGAGGTAGGCAGAGCTACAGAATTACCAACAACTTTAAAATCGTGTTGATAATTCTATAACCACATTTTGCACGTTTAGATGTTTACCAGTGTAATTAGTGACAGGTTGCAAGCCCATTCGCCAACCAGCCTTTATTCCCTTAGGCCCACTTGCGCGGACCAGAATTAGCCCTTAACCCAGAGTTAAGCGTCTACTTTTGTACATGGTTTGCCGCCTAACCTCGGGTTAAGACGTTAACTCTGGTCCACGCAAGTGGGCCTTAGTCGCCTCTTACGACATTCACGGGAAGACACGGAGTGACATTATTCTAACCCGGCAACCACGTGGGGAAAATACTAAAATATATTATGGCAACAAGTCTAAAAATAAAATGAAAATAGTAATAATTTTAAGTCGTAAAAATAGGAATTCAATTTAACATTAGCCCTCACATTATTGTTAGATATTAGTTTTAAATTGTAACATTACAGAACCCTTTATACTACTAAAGTTTTGTTTTAGATTGTTTCTTCGATAATAGTTTGATGGAGGGAATGTATGGCTTTTTATGGTTTTTTATTTGTTTTAAAACATGCTTCGATGACCCAATGATGACCTAAAAAGAATTAACTTAATCTGATAAATCTCGGTGATTATTTCATAAAAAGTATTTTTCGTCTTTAGTAAGTTGTTTAACATTTTAAGTTATTAAAATGCTGTTTTTGTTTCAGGTAAGTGATATGAATCTAGTTGTTATTGCGACGGAAAAAAACAGAGGTAAGTATTAGCTTAGTAAATGAATGCTTACAGGGGGGAAGACACGATTCAATTTCGGAATTCGAACGTTTTCCGGATGTTATATTATTATCTACTAGTAGACAATGATGTGGAAAAAGTAAAAATGAATTTTGACAACTTATATTGTGCACGAACCAATTTACGAGAATTTTCAAATTGTTGTCGAGATGTAAACAGCATCTTTCATATGTCTTTGGTTAGAAAATGGGGAATAGACATCAACGCGTCCGAACTTTGCAAAATTTAAACTAGAAAAGGGTCATTAGAATGCAAAGCAGCTAATTATTTGATAAATAAATATAAGGTTATATTAAGGTGAATTCAGATTGTATAGTCACCCAATTTAATTCCTGGGCCACAATGGAACTACATCAAAGTGACGTAACAAATCAAACTGTACTTCATACAATTTGACTTTTGCGACACTTTGACCTAGTTCCATAGTGGCCTAGGAATCAAATTGGTTGACAGTACCATTTAAACTCTGCGTTTTTCATTTATTTTAAATTACTTCGTCGATTTTATAATAACTTTTATAACAAAATCAGTAACAAACACAACAGTAACCGTTATATTAACATTTGACCACAAAACTTAATCACTTTACCATCTAACCCCAGAACAAAAACTCGCGACAAAACGAAACCATAAAACAAACTTAACTATACAGTTCCAAAACAATAATTCAAAATAACCTCAACCTTATATCTACTACTTAAGACATAGAATTACAAAGGTCGATATTCCAAAGATAATAGTTAAGTTGGTAATATTTAGGATCCATCGATCATTAAGAGTTTATTAGATGTCAGATTATCTCCGTAGTCAAGTTAGAGGCGTAATATGACTCGAGTCTTATCCATCGATGGGAGATATAAAAGATGATATATCACTATATGTTTCAATATATTTGGATTACTTTTGTACTTTACAGAAGCTAAATTGAGCGTGAATTTGGTGTTGCTTTTTTATGGCAAGGAGAAGGCACGTGACTCAGACCACCTGATGGTAAGTGAGATCTGAAACCTATAGACATTTGAAACCTCAAGACTACAATCTCAAAACTGCAATCCTAAGACTTCAAATGCATCGCCAACCTTGAGGACTAAGATGGAATGTCTTTATGCTAGTAATTTCGCTAGTTGTCTTATCCCCACATCGGAACACAGCATTGTAAACACTACTGCTTGGCGGTGGGTTAATGGATACGATGGTGGTAGCTATCCGGACGGACCACTACTAGACCATTTGTGCTTACTCATTCAACGCCAGGTCCTGTAGTTTCCATACAAAACCGACCCACGTAGCAGGTTGCTAACACTAAAAGTGTTATATCTTTAGGTGATAGTCACGAAACACTATCCTTTTTTTTAATTGCTTAAAATGATTGTAAGTTTTTTTTATTGATGATTACATTGATGCATTGAAAACACTTAATTTTCACGAAAATAAAACCCACCTTTCCTATACCTATACTCAAGTCAAAAATAAATTTAACAATAGAAATAATGTACGTGTAACAAAAACTAGAGTAAAACTGAAACAGATAAATCATAGGAATAAGGTACAATGTGATAATATAGAAGAATTCGTCTTGGCACAATATGAACAGACTTAGGACGTAGATGGAGAAAAGCGTCAAGCGAGAGTTGATAATAAATTCAAAAGGTTCAAACCTTGACAAAATAATTTTAGCTAAACTATTTTAACTTTACTAACCTTTTTTCGGCATGAACAAGGTAAACGACTTTTGGTAAGTGGCCTCTGAATTCTGAATTTTCTGAATTTTTGGAAGCATTTCCATTTTGCTTGTAGCCTTTCCTCTATATTACAAACACATCAATGAGGAAACTACCGCGTGGCTGCAGGTTAACGGATAAAACAAAATTTTAATAAAAACATTAGGATGATAAGACAGCACTATTATACAAATGAAACTAATATAACCAATTTTTTATACATAAATTAGTGTAATTTAATGGCTTTTTTAATGTGTAAATTATGTAGATAGGTACTTGATATATGTGCTAATCCAAATCATTTCATCAACAACAATCACAAAACTATAATAGGTATTTACAATACAAGTCCTATAACGATTCCTTGTGGAACGCTAAATCAGATACAATAGCACCACCACGCTTCATTTAGCAAAAGTGTATCGAATGCATTTCACAAGCTCATCCTTAATGGTGCACTCCAACACTAATGTCACGGTGGCTGATAAATTGGCACTCAGTGTGTTTCTTTGCTTCTTTAATATTTCCTTAGAAGACAGTTAAATGGATGACACAGTAGCAAAAGAAACGAAAGAGTTTGTCTGAGGTGTATAGTTAGTAGACTATGTTGATCTAATAAGTGATAGTGATAGTGCTTACGAAACTAATGGTTCGGGTTCAATATTTGAGAATTGAACACTAGAAAACAAAAGTGAATCGGTAAAGACAAAAAAAAGAACGTAGTTGGTCGTGATGATCCTTCGCGTGCGATTTATCAAATCAATTAAGAGGTATGAGTACAAGTATCTCTTCCTGAGTCTCTATGTATTTCTTTGACTCTGGTCAGTTTATGGTTGCCTAGTATCCAAAGTTTGAATCTAGAACTTATTAAGACTTTGTTAAATTGCCTAAAATTATTCTCTGGTATACATAAAGCTCTAAGATATACCTACACATTGTAGTTCGATAAACAAAAGTATAGGGCCTACATCGTTTAAACATGCAACAAGCTCAATCAATCCTTATCCACAATGACACAAAAAAACCATTTCACAGTTCGCATCAAGTTACTCTAGGATCCATTAAAACCATTATGTTTTCCAAATCAATAATAGCCACGTTAAGTACAAAGATAAGGAAAACAGTTGCATTCACGCATTTATCAGTTTGCTGATGTGAAACGTCAATCAGAAATGACTAAACACCTATGCCCCCGTCATCGTCACTGATATTCGTCATTAAAGATCGGAGTCGTGACTATTCGGCGACTTCCATTAGGAGTGCATAATAAATGCGTACGCGCAGACAAAGCAAAAGCAGTATGATTTTATACTGCCCTATTAAAATTAAAAGGGCTTTGAGCTCCTATAGATAATGCGACCTTTATTAACAGAATGGTCTGTCTAAGTCTTAGACTCAACAATTTAATTGCTTATACGACCTTTTCACTTAGAAGGGCAATATAATTAGAATACTTTCTCCAGTCTAGTGCAATAATGCATGTTTGATGTAAATTAGTCGCACAGGGCGTGTAAAATCTTGTATCATTGGATAGTATTTGTAGCTGCCGTTGGCGGCTACTCGACGTTGGGAAATATGGAGCTGAGACACTGACCGTGATGGCTTCTTTCCTCGTAGATTTACGGAGATTTAGGCTTGCTGCTGGACCGGCGCGGCGCGGTTAGCGCGGCAACGCGCGTCTCCAACGGCGTTAAATCACTTCTCCCTTTTCACTACACTAAGTCACTGGGTCGGTGCACTAGTAATTGAGTCTGATGGTGGTCTAGGTACCTAGATATCACGGTTTAAGGCGAATATGGGCGGAGAACGGTGATGCGCGCGCGGCTCGCTCATTTTACTTGACAAGACTCGTTTGCAGTGTGTAGTTCCGCTTGTATCCGCGGCGCGGCGCCAGCATCGCCGTCAAAGAGTCGACACGTCATTATCTTTACAAATTATAAAACAAAGTCGCTTCCCGTCACCTTTCCTTCTGTATGTACTCTTAGATCTTCCAAACTACATAACGGCTTTTAATGCATCAATAGTTAGAGTGATTGAAGAGTAAGCTTCATATAATATAATAGTACCCGGAACAAAGCGAGGGCGGTTTGCTAGTAGCTATTAGATACTTGCTTGTGACGTGTTCCGCGTAGATTTCCAATATTGTTATTCCCCCGGGAACCATTTTCCGGGAGGACTACTTAGTCTATATGTTAATCCAGGGTATTAGATATCTCCATATCTAAAAAAACTTACTTTCTCACAAACATATTATGCACAATAAAACAGATGTATACACATAAAAATACATGGATAAACAGATTTACACATATAATAAAACATGGATAAACAGATATACACATTTAAAAATACATGGATAAACAGTTATACACATATAAAAATACATGGATAAACAGATAATACAGATAGAAACGTTAAAGTAACACCTTTTACGTCGCTGGTTTACGTTCATAGCACCATCATTGTTTAATAATGTCTTGTAGATAATTTTCAACATGTGTTTGAAATGTTAATCGATTCAACTCATAAAAACAGGCACGTGGTGGTCCTTATGCGTTACGTTGGTTGTAGGTTGACGACATTTTTATAGGTAGTTAGAGATTATCGGGAAAAATAGTAAATTTTGTTTAAATTTGTCTTTTTATGTTACTTATATTTATTGTCGATTGGGGACGTCCTAGACGAACGCACGGTGATCAGATTCGCGATGTACTGAGTACATGATGTACACACAACAACACACCTAACTAACCATTAAAGACGGAGCAGAGAGAAAAAGAAAGAGATGTATATGTATATGTATATGTGTATTATGTCAACAACATTCGATTCTAGTGCGACTTTCTTTCACGCAATATTTCAGATTTCTGAAGTGTATAGCTAGATGTGTTGATGTGTGTACGTGCATGAAGAGATTGATGAATGTAGAGGAAGCAATAGTTGTATGTTTAGACCGGTGCACCTGGCGTTCCATAGTCTCTGGCTACCCCATTGGGAGACAGGCGTGAAGGTATGTATGTGTACGTAATATTTCTCAAATTAAATTTATTAATAAGAGGTCGGTTGTGTCTCAATGCGTGACTAACATTATTCTCTGGAAATATTTCTACCGTGGATCTTATAATAGCTAAATTCTAAGTTTTTCTTTTGGCGCAATTGTGTTTTTTTTAATTGACAACAACATTTAGCCATACGTCTAGTTGCGGAAAACAGTTTGCTATAAAAACCTACATTTTCCAGCTGTGTTACCCAATGATCCATAATAATCCAAGATCATGACCCCGTAATCTGGATCATCGAAACAATTTCATCATGCACGCGTTGACACTTGAACGTATCGTTAAGTGCGCCACGCGCGCCTGCGCAGCGTCACGGTGACAGTCTTAATGGACAACTCAAGTTAAAATCATTAGGCAGATTATAATAAAAAAAGTACTATAGATTTGAGAAAATATTGATTTAATCTAAATATATAAAAGGAGAAACTGACTGACTGACTGACATATCAACGCACAGCCTAAACGGCTAAACGTAGGAACTTGAAATTTGGAAGGGACGTAGTTTAGGTACCGTAGAGGTGCACTAAGAAAAGAATTCCCGAAATTCCCACGGGAACGGGAATTAGCGGGAAAATCCTTTTGTATGAAAAATCTAAACCGAAGCGAAGCGAGGGCGGGTGGCTAGTATTGTATAAGGTGTTAGGGTTGTTTAGATATTTATGAGCACATCATGTGCAGTATCTGCACGGGAGGACTTTGTCCAGCAGTGACACACAGACATACTAAAAAAAGTGGTCGTATATTATTTAATGTAATCAACAACGTACATTTTTTAAGTAAATTCAAAATGTTTATGGTTTTCCGTTTTATTACCAAAATCTCGAACTTGGTAACAAAAAAAACTCAAATTATTCTGCCATTTTGACAAAGTTTAGAATATTTTTTTATTTATCAACCAAATCAACTCAAGAAAATAACCAACTCAAATAACGTAGAATCTAAGCATTTACTTTCAAATGTAGTTAAAAACAAATGAGTTACAAAGTATTTACGTGATAACAAATCGCCTCTCAACAAAGCCGTTCGTTCTTTAAACTCGCCTATTAATACGCGTGACGCCTCATTAAAAACGGATTAGTACTTTTAGCCCGCGTAACGGAGTGACAGAAGGAAATCCCAAAATTGATGGAAAACGCTTTATTTTTGTATTAATGCGGTTATTTGTGGTTTGTATGTTGTAAACGTTTAAGGTGATTTATTCTTGTTAATAACTACTGTTATTATTGTAGCTTTATAAGGTCCCTATTTTTTTAAGAAGCTTTCTGCTGATGAAGAAACACTATCTAAGTAACTTTTCTCTTAATTTAATTATTTTTCCATCTTCCTTCTCATTTTCTCTCTTCTACGTTACTCTTCTTTAATAAAACTGTCAAACGGATACTTGTGACGGTGCCGCGGTGTTTGTAATTGGGGACTTACGCTGGCAACACTGAGGTCTAGTCCATCTGTTTCCGGAATGCGTTGGTGCTAATTGCGGTGTAATTTCTAAAAGTATCTCATACTGCCCTAGGTTTGATGTTTTGTTGACGTTTGACAGTACTCGTATCTTTTAAACCGCCAACTTTTTCAGTAACTCTCAGGTTCACTTTGTCCATATTCCCATCTCGTCCACATTCCCATTTTATAAACATTTCCATTTCGTTAAATTTCCCATCTCGTCCACATTCCCGTCTTGTCCACATTACCATTTCGTTCACATTCCCAACAACTAGTGAACAACCGTATGATCGAACTTATGTCGGACAGCCCTACCGTCCTAACTTAGGTTGCAGATGAGTTAGGAATGAAGAAGAGTTGGGAATGCGGACTAAGTGGTAATAATGGTCGAGTTGGGAATATGGACAAGATAGGAAGTGGACAATTAGGGATTGTTATGTGGAATAGTTGGGAATGTGGCAGAGATGGAAATGTGGACCAGATGGGAATACGGACAAAATGAACCAGAGTAATCAAAAATGTTGAAAAATCAAACATATTTTGATATTTTTCAATGTAAGTACTGTTCTGCGACACTTTTTTTTTTTCAATACTTTAGATGTCTGATTATTTGCTTTACGTTTGAGATAAATACGGTTAACGATTTTGGTCAGTTATTAATCCAACGTCATAATAACAGTATTAACTCGCAAAAAATAACTAACCTTAAAATGAATCATTATTATCTTACCACAGAGCTCTAAAGTTGTTGACGTTACAATGAAATAAACTCATAATAAACACGCCAACAAGCATAAACCACCTAGTATTATAATTGCCCAGGCTCCTAAATTTATGACCTAACACTTACACTAAATAACCCAAGGACGGGTTTCACAGGTTAAGACCTCGCGTTAACTGTTAGTTAATAAATCACGTGTGTAAAGTTAAACCATGGCGACTGGCCGGTAACTTTGTAATCCTTTAACGGGAGGTGTAAAATAGGTGAGAACGAGATATGTGTTGTTTACAACTAGTATTTTGTGATATTTAACGTTTTAATAAGTACAGGGGAGGAGGCTGGAAATGTTATGCAACAGTGGGCAGTTTTTTTAAAGAGCTCTGCATTGTACGTATTCTCCTTTTACGAGCTTTACGCTGGTTATTTCTGGTTCATTGGCTAAAAGTATATGAATTGTTGTGCGATCAAATGCGAGTGCATCGACGAACGCTTCTTTTTTTGGGGTAAAATTATATTTAAGAACACAAAACTACATAAGTTTTTTTTTTTTATTTATATTTAAAGTTTATGCTATGCACAAATGTATATATATAAAAAAAATATGTTTATTTCGGACCATAAAATCCATATTTTGTTAGTTACACTCCAAACCTTGAAAACTATGTTAGTACAACGAGAAAGAAAGAAAAAAAATTAGCATAAAAATACGTCGTATGGCTATGAAAAGGGCAAGTAACTAAATAAACTATATAAGATTAAGGAACAAATAGTTGCCCATACTGGGAATCGAACCATGGACCGCCGAAAGTAGATTACAAACTTATGTACCTTGTTGCTTTACAGTCACGTAAATGTCAAGCAAGATTGTCAAATGTGTTAATGTTATAAAATGATGACTGTACCCTACTAACTAGGCTAACGCGATATGACCCTTAATGAAGACTAGCGACCCTCCCTCGCTTCGCTTCGGTTTATGTGAGTATGATATATAGCCTATAACCTTCCTTGATAAATGGGCTGTCTAACACTGAAACAATTTTTCAAATCGGATTTGTAGTTCCTGAGATTAACGCGTTCAAGCAAACAACAAACTCTTTACCTTTATAATATTAGTATAGATATATTTTTCATCTATTTACTTCTACTAACCCAATTTTAAAATAAATCTTAAATCCAATGCTAATAACAACAAAATCACCTAATTATGCACTATGGTGTAACATCTCGTCTCGCATAATATCCTAGCTTTTAACAAGCGTTTTAACATTTGATTTATGAAACCGTCGCTTAGCAACGGTAAATCCGTGATCGTTTTAACGCTGCCTAAGTGTCGTTTAAGTGCATGGTGATAATGGACTGGTGGTTTAGTTTTTTGCCTTTTTTAGGCGTATGATAATCAACATTGCAATGCATAAAAAATAATGAAGGAAAATGCATTTTTTCCTAAGTGGGTTAATTGTTAACTTATTGAGTTTTGCAAACCTTACTGTGTCACATATCAAATGAAAGTTCTCGTTATGAGGATTTCAAATATTTTTTTGTTAATTTTTTAAAATGAATAGATTTGATTTTATTCATGAAACAAGACGAAAATTGACCATTTCGAAACTTTTGAGCCTAAAATTTTGAAAAAAAAATACAAATTACACTAGTTCATTGCTTGTAGGTGATTACAGGAAAACTTTTAAGAATTCTGTAAAAAAAAAAACCTACGTAAGGAACCTTCTTCACGCGCGTTCAAGTCGCACTAGGCCGGTTTTTTTTTATGTAGGCAACATTTTTTATATAATTTAAAATACTTTGTATTAATAATGTTAACCTACCAGACTTATAAACAGTATTTATATTAACAAATATACATTTAAACTAAGACTAAAATCAATGCGCGGAATTTCAGGCCGGCACGTTAAATAGGAATTACTAAACCTATTTGGGCAAATTATTTCTCTATTCATTCGATGGCATGCCTTATTGGCATGCTGAACATTTATTGCATGCTAAACCATGCGTTGGTTACCTTTGCCATTTGGAATATTACAGTTGGTGGTCGAAATGTCACAATCGCGTTGTTTAAAAAAAACGATTGGAAAACTGTGAACTCAGTAGGTACAAAATACGTGACTATAGGGGTTTTTATTATTTCTGTGATATTTCTTTTCGCATTTTTTGCCATTCTTAACCCAATTACATTGTGCCACTTCGATTTTATTATCGTCGATTTTTTTCACGTTCGACTATTTTCCCAGTCACATTTTTTCCCGTTCGTTTTTTATCCTAGCCGCACTTATTCCCAAAAGTAATTATAATCTTAATATCAGTACGTTTAGGTTATGTTTTGCGGCAAACCCGGCAGGCTAGAGACTGTCCAACTAGATTTTTAGAGTGGGAAAAACACGACAGTGAAAATATGATGCTAGAAAAAGAAGCGAGTGGATAAAACTCGCAAAGGGAAAAACGTGGCTGTGAAAATAAACTATGGCAAAATGTGCGAACTTTATAGAAAAAATGTGTTTTGGTAAGTTACGTAACAAAACTTGAACTTTTTTTACAAGTTTTTATTTAACTACGACACGTGTTAGTTTGTTTAGTTAAAATCTTGCAAGCTAATTTTTACAAAAGTGTAGTTTGCAAAAAGACATTTTTTTTTTATAATTATGTTAAGCCGATATGTGCAACACAGTAGTATCCAATAGAGGATCTGATGCTTTTCGGAAGGTAGTAAAAAGATTACTGCTGTACTTAAGGTTTACTTTAGTAGAACTAGCCAGCCAACAATGTAAACAAACATTCAATGAGGTATCCATATTCTAGCACTATTTTATTCTTTTAATGGTTAGGATAATGATGTGGAAATAATTGATTAAATAACACATGGATTTAGCAGTATTTGATGATGTAGAATTGAAATTAAAGACATTTTGAATACAAGGTTTGTTTACATTGTTGGCAAGTTCTATTGAAACAAACCTTAAATGTCGTAGACGGAACGAGTTTGGGTGATAGATTGGAATCATACCGTATTTGCACTCGTAGGATTAGAGTCTTGAGATCGTTGTCTCAAAATTGCAAATATCTACGTTTCTTAGATCCTACTATAAGGTGGCAGGTGCTCGTTAGCCTTCTTCATGCCATAAAAATATCTATCACCCGCTTAGCGAGTTATGCTGCCGTCGGTACCACTTTTTACTGCCAGTAGTCTACAACCGGAGCGACCAATAAATACAATAATATTGCATTACAACCAGTAGGCGCGTGCGGATCGAATCTATGCGTCCTCTTACTTTGTAGTGCTGGGACTATATCGATGTATCGATATCGATGAAACTCACTCACTCATGTCAGCCGAAAGTCGTCCACTGCTGGACATAGGCCTCCCCCAAGGCTCTCCACTCAGACTGGTCTTGTGCTTTTCGCATCCACTGCGTTCCCGCGATCTTCACAAGGTCGTCACTCCATCTACCGATATATATCGATGAAAGCATGCAATAAAATGATAGAGGCACTCCATCTTAACTCTGGGTCGACAACGCATTAGCAGTCTTAATTATTGTCACTGTAAGATTGAATATGGTTATAGGCTTTAGCTTCCATCACCAGGTGGCCTGTGTGTTGGTTTACCTTCTCAATGCCATGAAAAAGCAGCGCTAGGTTTGGCTCCATTTTAAAATAGATGCGTGGTCATGACAATGTATTTACTGAACTTACTTATGCTTTGACAATGATTGAGTGATAGGCGATATTGATAGACAATGAGTTTTAGTTTTAGGCTTGTTAGAATTTAGGGCGTTTTACTGGCCCGCGGTTAGGGTAGGTTGTAGAATTCTACAGTAATAACGTTTAGTTTCATTTTCAAAAAACATGCCAATCATTTGAATAGCCGACCATGGTAAAATTATACATACTTGAAGCTACAGAACTTGTCGATATCTGTCATATTTATCGATATCACCATCTCTGTTAACAAAGCACATCTCTAAGCAGCAAACGGTTTTGCGGTGGCAGCAAATATAATATTATGTGGTCAGAAGATTCCGTAACCGGAGTAAGGCGATAAAAGTTAATCTAATATTAGTAATAAATAAAAGAATATGTTTTGAGATTGAATTAAGATATTATGATACATTTGTAATTAGATGTAAATATTGGTGTAACTAATTTAGTTTGATTTGACTCCGATGGTACATTATTTTTTACACCTAAGTAGGTAAACATTTTTTTTTTAATTTATATTGACGTTTAATAACTTCCACAGATAAAAAAAGGGCAGTTATATTACAGTACATGATACTTTATAATAATAAAACAAAATTCTGTGTCTCAGTATAGTTGTATGGAAGGTTCCATTTATATTGTATAAATATGCTTTGATAACAAAAACTTGGCCATAATTTTAAAAAGCATTTATGATATTATTGAAAAAAACATATTTAATTTTTACCCTGGTTTACAAGTGAAATTGTATTCAAGGGAGCAAGACTAAGTCAAAGTTGCTGGTCATAAAAGTAAAGCTTTTTAATTAAGTTACAAAATGTCATAAAATATCCCAACAAATGACTTAAAAAACTTTATAATTAACTTTACTAACTTTCTCCACGATTCACACTTTTAATAAATGTCGTTCATCCACACAAAAGCTTAAAATAGGTTAATACATTTTTCATACAAGTGTGATTTAAATACCAACCGATATGAAGTTAAAACAAAAACTTTTAAAGTGCATAGCAACAAACCTTGATAACCCATAATAAATGTAAATAAACGTAGAATTTATAGAATGTGATAACAAAATGGACAATTAATAAAATGTCTCTCTGCTTCCTCCGATAACGTCAGAAACATTTTGTTTGTAGTCTATTTGAATTTAGGGGGAGGCTAGGTTTTATAACATTGTAGTAAAACTTGGCTGTTCGCACCTTATGTCAAATTTGAGTTATTGGGTTAAGTATACCATTTTACCAACTATGTTACCTACTTCGTTACGTCAACCTGTAATCAGTAAGTATAGTCACGGTAAAAAAAGGTTCGTCACTTTTTGACTCTATTTCAACGCTCGTAAGTCCGAAAGTGACGGACCTTTTCTAACCGTGACTATACCTACGTTACCCAAGAAAATTTATATAGACCTTGACTTTCGTAATGTCATTGAGAAATAAGATGAAGATCAGCGGTTCTTAAACTATTTTAGCAACTATTTCATGGAACACAAAATTAGGTAAATATTGTTTTCTATGTGAAAATAATAAAAATACCCTTTGAATTACATAACGATTTTTTTTTCAACGGAGCCCTTGCAATTTCAGCAATTATGTACGCCCTTTTAACCCCTTAGGGGATGAATTTACGAAAATCCCTTCTAAGTGCACCCCTAGGATATAAAAGGAATATTCCCTCTAAATTTAAAGTCTCTAGGTCTAGCGGTTTTGGCTGTGCATTGATCGATTAAACAGTCTTTCTGTGTAATTATTTACTAACAGACTTATTTTAATTGTTTCTATCATAACATTGAATAACCGTGCCAAACCGCAAAAAAGTTCATCGGCACTTAATCTCACTTAAGATTACAGTGTTTACCAATTTAAACGGTTTACCATAATATTATGAACGTAGTAACCTTATTCTGCCATACAAATGTTTATATATCTGATACACTTTTTTTTTTTACAAAAAATAAAAAATTACTTACCTGTTAAATAATTATTACTTTTTTACAATAAAAATACACGTTTAAATTATGCCACTTTATTTCAATTATTTACAACCTTTATTTTGATGTTATTAATAAGTAATAAAAATAATTAATGTTAGTTATTAAACTTGAAATACTACGCAATTTTGCATTAGATAAATGTTACAACTGTTTACACTTAAAAAGTAATGTTATTAACAAGTTAATAAAAATACCTACATAACGAGTCATGGGGCCAACTTAGATGCTAGCCTACTACTAACAGCTTTAAAAAAATTGCTGGGTGTAAAATAACCTTATTGTAATAAAACTGATGTTAGCTTCGACTGAACGTCCGACTCACGAAAAAATCAAAAATGACCTTTTGCTGGAGTTTCTTGCGGCGCTTCTTTTACGCCATGATGATCTCGTTCGAAGTGTTAGTAGATTCACTCCATATTACCGACGTGCAAAAGAGCCCACATGTGGCCAATTTACTGAATAAATATTATGAATTTTGAATTTTACAACCAATCGTCTCTTTTTAGACAGAATTTCGTCAGTCTGATAACGTGACAAAATTGATGGACTACACTGATGCCATACTACATACTATAATAACACCAAAATGACTAGCGTACAGACATATCATTCAGTCCTTAAGTTTCAAAAATAAAGGATTCATCCATTAGTTAATAAAATGAAATGAGAACAAGAAAAACAAGTCACCACTTTAAAACACGCTCCCTCAAAAAGTACCAGGTTCAAAGGTGGCCATAATTGCAGTAGCAGCATTACCACGCTGAATGGCAATGGACACTTGCTGAACCAAATAAGACCCATAGCGAGGGACGCAACTCCTGTCTCTCAAGCGACGACCCAACTCCTTAAAGAGCTCAAGATCTTCAAAGCACCAGGGCCGTCAGGCACAAACTCATCCATTAATTAACCAGAGTCACCAGACCTGTTACCATTGGCTTTCTAAGTGGCAAAAAACCAAGTAAACATTTAACTGTAGCTATAGATAAACTCGCTTTAAAAGAAAAGTCAAAACCCAATAGACCTACTATTGGAATACCTAATAAAAAAGAAGAGAATAAAGGTGTTAGTAAGTCTATTTATTCCTCTTTTTAATACAAACTAAGTCGACTTAGAACTCTTTGTCACTAAACCACTTAGGAGGTCCTTTGGACATCTTCGACCTCTACGATTAAACATACATTTGAAATCGACTACCGAGATTTAAAAGCATAGTTTACAAGTAAAGTTAATAAGTGAATTAAACATATAACTGTAACAAGCTTCCTCTTAAAATTAAATACAATATAACGCACAGCATAACATTCTTATCTCTTGCACATGCGTAGTAGCAGTTGTAAAATTATCTCCATTCCGCATATAAATGTATACATTTATGTGCATGTCTATGTGTGAGTACTATCATCTACGTAGTAGGTCATCGCGTATGTGTGTGTGTGTGTGTAGTACTATTCTCGACGTAGTAAGTGATACTACAAGTATTATTTGCTTGTTATATAAGTAGACATAACGTTGAGACGTATTGATAATATAATATTACTGGATTCATTACGTAATGTAATGTGTTTTGTTTACGTCTGTTTATAAGATTTTGTTAAGAGGACGTTGGCTTATAAGTTTATTCAGAACTAGCTTTGGTCTGCGACTTTATCTGCTTGGAAGTCTTTTATCTCTTCTTCCTTTAAACTAATTTGTTTGTTTCAAGTTGAAAATGTATCTTGTATATCTTTATATAAAATTTCACGTTGATCCGTTGAGGTGTTAAACCATGTTTGTTTATAAATATTACAATCAATAATAAAAAAAAAATTGTCAGGTAGGTGCACCTACACCTATCTATTTTTGTGCGCAATTTAAATTTTAGAAGTAGGAATGTTGAAAAAATATTTAATGAAAATGTAAGTTAAAATGTTTCTAATATTTTTTTGTCAAGGCTCATTACGCAAATCAACCGACAGTGTATTTATAATAATTTCTATAATAATATGTCACAATATAAATAGAAAATTGCGCAACAGGCAGGAAAACAATAAAATAACTGCGCACAATTAATAAACAATAAACGGTCATTATTTTTATAGGTTATTTATCATCATTAAACTGGATGAAACGTGTTTTTCAGCCGTAAAGGAATTTATAATTTATTATAAAATCCGCAAATTATGTTAACTGTAGCTGATCCTGATTGAGGGTGGTAGGACCGTCCGGATCGCTACCACCACCTTATCCATTAACCTATTGCCAAACAGCAGTGTTCGCATTGTTGTGTTCCGGTTTTAGGATAAGACAGCCGGTGAAATGACTAGCATAGAGGCATTCCATCTTAGTGCTCAGGGTTGGCAACGCATTTGCAGTCTTAGGATTGCATTGCAGTCTTGTAAATGCGAATGTCTAAGATGGGTCTCAGTTTCCACTTACCATTTACATAGTTTTTGTTGTTTAAATCACAGAGTATAATTACTACAGAAAAATGATATAACTGATGGTGATGATGACGATGATAAAGATATTGATGATGATAATGATATTGGTGAAGACAACGGTGATGATGTCCTCCTTGATGTCCGTCAAACCGTGCTAGCTCAAGTAAGAACAAAGATGGCTGGCAATGCCAAATTTATTTTCATATGGTTGTTAAGGTAAAACATAGCCACCGTCAAATCTTTTCGTTCACTTATTAACAAAATAAAATCTAAGATTTCATGGGTAATCTTTATAAGGCAGCAGCATCTAGTTCTGAGAGCCTACTTTCAATCGCTTGACCTGTACTCTCGTTTGCTTTTGACCCTCTATTTAGAAAATATGTTTTCACCCGTCATAAACAAAACTCTCAACATGATGAAACCCTTGATAATTTTAAAATGCTATATTGGAAAGCTAATAATATAAATTGTGAAGTGTTTGTCGACCACTCGTCTTCCTGTGTACGTATCAGTGGACTATATTGCAAATCAGTTCATATTGCTGTGGGAAAGTTGTTGTTTGCTTTGCCTTGCCAATGAAGTGCTTGTAACACCTGGGATAGGGCATACAAATAAATATCAGTGGACAATCTCCCACAAATTGACCTAGTTTTATAATAACCTTTTTTTATTAATGTCAAGGTGCCACACGAGCACACCTGTGAAGTGGTGTCTGAGACTTCAATCTCAAGACTGAAATCCAAAGACTCGAAATTTGTGGCCAAACCTGTGGACCAAGACATCTTATCCTAACATCGGAACACAAAAAAGCGAACAGTATGGTTGCCTGTAGGCTAAAATGGTGGGACTGATACGGACTGCACAAGCTACCACCACTGAGCTAAGTTTATAATATGTATACTAGACAATGATAAACATACTTAATAAAGATGTACATACTTAAATATAAAGAAAACATCCAAGGATAACGAACCAATATTCAAGCTCATCATAATAATATATTTGCCTTATCTAAGAATCGAACCGGGGACTACTAGCTTCGTAGGCATACACAACCAACAAGATCTTGAGCCTAAACCTAGATTTATGTTTCTGTTGCAAGTGTTAGTTACATACAGACGTATATCTTACAATATAAGTGATTTTAGGCACAAGTACCTAAAGTAAACCCTTAGTTGCAGTAAACACTCATTTCAACCTCTTCAGACATCATCCTCGTACTAACCACAGACTTGAAAAGTTAAACAAGGATATAATATTAACCTAAATCCGAGTCGTGTCCTGATAGGGTATAATTCTAACTCGTCAGAGGAACAGGCTCGCTTCGGGGGAGCAGCTACTGTCCGACACCTTGAGACAAGTGATAAAAGAGTAGCGGATAAATTTAGATAAATACAGATTACAAAGTTTTAATCTAACTTGCTGCCCTAATACTGCCAGTACTGATCAGCGCTGTAGGTGTCTGACACTTCAGCATTTTGCTGAGCCAGTATCCGTTTCACCGCCGCGAGGACACACATTTGCGTGCTATCCCAGTTTCCTTCACTGTTTTGTTGAATCATTTGTATATTTGTGTGTCGTATGGTTGGTGAATAAATGTATTTCTTCTTCTTCTTCTTCTTCTTCTTCTTAATACCAGAGAAGGCTGATAAATGCACATTATAGCGCGTGCATTTTCAATTAAGCAGCCTTATACGTTCGACGGTTCGACCCATCGTGCTGCTAAATTAAAAATGCACGCGCTACAATCTGTTTTGTTCGCACTGAAGGGACTACTTAATCTCGCCGCTTGGATTCACTCGACAGTCCGCACGACCGGCCTTGTTTACAGAATCACTATCCAGTACTGAAGGCTCTATAAGACTACTGCAAGATCTGCGAGGGACAGCATTCGACTCGCTAGCGAGTACGGTAATTGTAACTCATTGTAATGGTACTCTTCAGTCTGCTCGTGACTACGACCGCTGAAACACGATCGAAACGTCGACGTTTATAAAATGTGTTTTTACTTAAGTAAGAATTTAAATAATACAAGATGCATGATGTAAGATGAAGGGAATTTAACTCACGAGATAATAGTAGGTACTAATAATTAAATATAAATTTTCTCTCAAATGGTGTAGACCTAGAGGCAAAAACTAAACTGAATCAAACATAAGCAACTCTAAAAAACAGTCAGTGTATTCTTTGTTTTATTCTAACATAAAAGAAGGCGTTCTTCGCCGTATTATTTTGTGACCTATCCGCTAAATATCCCACAAATTAGGTAATAAAATTGAATTAAAAGCCTTGTCGCCAGTTTTACGCTACTTAGTGCTCTTAACCGCTTATTTACAACTATTGCACCACACCATAACTTTACTATTATGTATACTATGTTATAGTATACACACATGAACTTTTGCAGGGAACAGCAGAAGCGGTTCTAGAACCGGTTTATAGAATACTGCACGTTGACTCTTAGCACAGGAGACAGTGGAGTTGTGTTGATTTACTTTTGATTGGGAGTATAGGAAGCGTTATAATCTATGCTATTAGTTTTGTGGGGTTAAGGTTCGTTTTTGAAGTAAACATAAGTAAAGAATCCATCTGTGCTCTGAAAAACAATACGTTTACATCTGTGTTACAAATATTTTACTAAACTATCCCTTTTAAAATTCAACTCAAATTCTTTATAGTGTTAAAGGGTGAATCTTAGGTAAAATGAGCAATTTTAAATTTAGCCTTGTTTTATTTATAGGTTAAATCATAAACTTTATTTATAATTAAAGTTCAAATCTGGCTGGAGACCAACGATTGGTTTCGCAGATAAACTCAATTCCAGGAAAATACTTGTCGGTATGATCTTTCCAAGAGCTAATTACGGCATGTGAACGTTTAATTCTAAAGTGTGTCACCCGTGAAGATGTAAATCTGAATCCTGAGTGCTAAGTCTGAATCATCATGTCTTACATTTAGCAAAAAAGAATAATGTATTTATTACACTTGTACGAATTAAGCTTTTACTAAAACTAAACATTTTGTTGGTCTAATGATGCACTCTTCTTTTAAAAAATAATTATATTTATAGGTTACATAATACAACGTTTACTAAAGTTTTTAACTCCAAAACGTCAGGAAATATTTTAAATTTTTTAACATTTTCGACTCCATACACTCTATGTTCACTCGCTAGATTTTGCTGTGAGGCGTCTTTATTACTTCTTGTCCTCAGATAGTATCGGCTGGGCCTGCGTCGTGCTGCAATCACTTACTATAACTATATTGTGTCTTTGGTTTCCTGGTCCAAATAAAACTTTACTTGTTTAGGTTTCTTCATGCTTTACACATGGTAACATTGTAAGTTGCAGTTGACGTAACATTTTTTTTTCTCGGACATTACTATTTTTCTAGTCTTATGCTTGACAATATTAAACTCATAGTGTAAATGGCCTGTTTTGAGCTAAAACAGATGTTAATCAATACACGAATCGCATTACTGAATAAACATCATTTAGTTTTTTTTTATCTTTTATTCCCCGCGGACCTTTTTACTATTTATACTCGTACTGCGGACGCATTGGAAGAGCAGATCTTTAAAACTATAATCAAATAAAAATTTCAAAACTGGATTGATTACGAATTAAACAAGTAAAAAGCGCTCTTATTTAGTATAATTAAATATTATGATAAAATTTTCTGAACACTAAATAGTTAAAAATGTAAGAAATATCAATTTAAGAATCTATCGCATCAATGTTAGTATTCTCTTCATCTACAGCCATTTTAACAGAATACAACGCACCATGTTCATCAAAATCTTTAACATTAACAACAAAAACTCTTTTATCCTTTACTCTTACATCTTTCACTCTTTCATCCTTCACTCTTTCTACTTTATCATCAACTATTCCATACAAATGTTTACAATTTCTTGCACCTCACCGCTTACAGTCTCCCACCGACTGCTATACTTTATCGAGAGTTACCAGAATGTATTGGCTGATTGTTCCGTCGCCCTGTTATTAGTGGTCATTGATGGAAGCTTTTTGAACATTATTGATGGGGAATAAAACCTTAAACGGACTTTATGGGCTACTGTTCTGTAAAATGTTAGTTTATTAAACTTCGGCCTTTGTTGTCTTCTCGCTGTGATAATTTAAGTTTTACAAAGTGTTGCTTTGCAAAATTGTTCTACTACATTGCGAAATTTTATGCTAAATAGACGTTTTATCCTTTGGGAATGTTTAAAGTATGAATTATTAAGAGGATTCAAAATCAATTTAGTCTCTAGTTCTGTTGAAAAGCAAAATATTTTTAAACAATCGGCTTTGTTTTGTAGAGGAAGGTTACTGCTGAGCACCTTTCCATAATTTTCAGTCCAAAAATCTCCTTACATCTTCAAGCACCTTTTGTCTTTTTTCCTCTGCTGATCTTGGTCACTGTGTAGATTTTATTTAAAGGTCTACCTAGAAATATGGCAGACATGATCTTAATTAAGGCTTAATTTCAGTTTAATTATAAAGAGGTTGTTTTATTTCATTTGTCAAACTTTTCATTTATTCACTTTCGATTATATTCTAACCATTTATCTCCTGTCATCTCTTCCTTTTCACTAAAAGATAAAAAATAATGTATTTTTTCTTTATTAATAAAGTTAACGTATATGTTATGAAATAATGATCTTATTAACTTCAAAAATGTTAATACACATGCACCCTATACAATTGTAAATAGGTACTAAATTTGTTCATAAACGTTCACAGTGGCAGAATAACTTCACTTACTTTACTTTAATACTGGTCGTAAAGTTAAAGCCAGTAATCAGTAAAAATCATGAGCTTTCGTCACTATGGACATAATAATTTTAATCTCCTATACATAAATTATAAGGCAGCAGTTAAATATCAGTTCTCTAGTGATTGCATTGACATAAAGCTTAACTACAACTTTATCTTTGCTGTCATGTTTATTATCAGGAACTTTAACATCTTCATCGTTAGGTTTTGGTCTGCTTCAGTGTTTTTCTTAGTATGTTTTAGCGATGCGTTTGCGCAATGTTAGCACGAGCCAACGGTAGGAGTATTCTGTTCCATATTTGAATTTGTTTGGAATATAATTTAAGTTTCTTTTATGGAGTGAGTGGGTTACGGTTTTAAATGTTTTTAACTAGTTTAATAGTTAATTCATTTTAATTTATGTGGTCAATTTGGATTTACTGAATGGGTTAGTACCTAGTACCTTGTTGTTCATGTTCGAGACTGACCAGTGATTGAACAAATTAGGTTTTTCATGTGTGGGAACAAATTATCATTAATAGTCTTTCAATCTTTTTTTAAATTGCTAATAAATCAATAAGATAAGACTTACTAAATCTCAATTAAAATGCTAGTTTTAGTGAAGCAACTCAACAACGATTCGGATCAAATTTGACGGTCAATACGACTCGAAGTTTGTTTTGTTATAGGGAATGCAATTTTAACCGGTTATTAGACGTTTTTGTATGCAGAAATCCGGTCAAAACCGGTTATAACCGGTTATTTGCATTTCCTAGTGGTTAGTTATATCAATCATGCATTTAGCCTGGTAGTTAGTAGTAGGGAATGCAAACCGGTAATTCTTAGTATGGAAATTACCGGTAATTTACCGTTACCGCGGTAAATCCCATACAAAATTTTACCGGTGTGCATTCCCTAGTTAGTAGTGACCTAACGAACGAAGTGATGAGCAAGACTGTAAGTTTTAGATGTTTGTTTGGTTTATTAAGTATTCATTTTTCTACATAAAGTTTGTTTATCGTCATCCACGCATAGTAAAAGCTTCGAGCGTAGTTTGGGACTACTTGGTGAATGAGTAAATGTCTCATGTTATATATTCAATTCGAATGCGATCTGTTTGTTCATGCTCGCACACATCTAAGGCTGTAATGTTAGTCTTTTGTTACACAAATATCGCTAAAGTCGACTCTTTGAATCGACAAATGTATCTTGTATTACCTTATGGTGGTTATGTTTTGTCATATAAACTGAATTTTATTTTAGATTGGCAGATTACTTGGCAGAATGTTCAATTATACAAACTAATTTTAATGCCAGTCATGAAGGAGGGCGACTGGCGCCGAGGGCTATAATGTAACCAACAATGAGACCTAATTGTCTAACAGGCAAGTTTATGACAAGTATTGTTATATTACTTGGTTAGGTTACGGCTAAGATTTTGTAGAAATACATTGACGGGTTATTAAAGTCTAAATTTTACACTAACACACTGGTAAACATCTTAGCCTAATTGTGCAAAATGTGGTTATAGAATTATCAACAGATTTTTAGAGTTGTAATTCTGTAGCTCTGCCTACCCCACTGTGGGAACGAAGGTATGACTTTATGTATGTAAGTTTTATATACCTAGAACTATCTTTGTGGTAATTTCTGTCGTAATCGTATGGTCTTGAGAACGGTGTACTTACCACCACCAGATAGAAATTAATTTTGACAACCCATTGACGTAATATAGCAAGACTAAGGGTAAGCACTAGTTTAAAAATTACGTCCCCTTTCTTAAAACCAGGTTGACTGCAGCGGGAAAATCTCATGAATTTATGCTGACATGGTGACTATGCGATAGCAACTTATGCACTATTACGAGTAGGTACTAAACATAGCATGTGGTAAGCAAACTTTTTTTTTACATTTTGGGAACAAATGGTTCATTGTACACTTGAAAAGTTCATCGTTCATTGACAAGTTATATTTAAACTTTAATTGCAATCAACATGAGCTTATAAAAGCTCAATTTACAAGCTTACGGTGAAGTTGCGTATTTATAAATGGCGGTGCTAAAGCTAATTAAAGCTGCTTGGCTGGTCGTCTATCAAGTGCGACCCACTTGTTCTGGGACATACGGACGGTAGCGTTTACTAGCAAGTTACTAGCGCTAGTAGAACTGTCGATGCCATTAAATAGAAATAGTTATTGACAGTAACTTTGTCCAACTATAAATCATTTAAATTTAATCTCTCGGAAAGTATGAACTTTTGAATTTGAAATCCATGATATGACCATTTTAGTTCTGTTGTTCATGCGTTTTTCAAAAATAACCAAATATTGGTACTTACATACTTAATTGCAAACAAAACCTAGGACAATAATCCATTTTAATCATCAGCTATCTGAGTGGATACCATTTTCGCAGAATTACTTTAATTTAAAATGAAGTGCAATAAATGTTTTCTATTTCCATTTCTATTTCTATCTCAACTGTAGGTATTTGATTGATAAAAAACGGTATAGATGCTACAAAATAACTATTCTATTGTCTATTCCCAATATTCATTATATCAATGATATTTCGGATTAAAATTTGTTACATTTTGTTGGTAACAAATGTCAAACTTAATCCCGAAAAAACCTAGATTAGGGTTGATATCTGCGGCTTGAGCATGAAAACGAACAATGAGTATCTAAACTAAGATGGAATAAATAAATAAATATCAAGGGGTCAATGTCACACCAATCGACCTAGACCCAAACTAAGCTCTAGGCTTGTAATATGGGTACTAGACAACGATATAAATACTTATATAGAGAAATATATACTTAAAATATAAAGAAAACATCTAAGACTCAGGAACATATTATATTCGCGCTCATACAAATATGTGCCCTTACCAGGATTTGAACCCAGGTCCGCTAGCTTAGTAGGCAGGGTCACTACCAACTATGCTTATAAATTCCAGCATTGATATTGACTATGTATTACCATTCCTCAGATTGCAACTGTTTATGGCTCTCAGATTCTCTCAGATTCTATATGACCTTTATGCCCCTCCATGTCAGGAAAAGTTATTAAAGCAAAGAACTTCATCCTCACCATAGCCACTTAATATTAAAGGGTTTAGCGCTGGTCAATCGCTTGCAATAAAATTCAGTAGGGCGTCGTGAGGTCGTTGAGAGGTTGTAAGGTCTTGACCTGACCTAGGTGCAGTGTTAAATACTTAGCACCTACCGTCTGAATGAGACCTGTGAATTTCGAAACGGTTAAGCAAAATTATTACTATATTTCACTTGAGCTCCTACAGAAACTGTTTAAATTTATTACTGTTTCCTCGTAAAGGTTACTTAAAAACTATATCACTTCCTAAGTATCTTTGTACAAGTCGTCATTCTGTTACATTGCTTTAAACTCTTCTTCTTTAAGTGCTTTAAATAACTTAACGTTATGCTTTACTGTAAGTTTATCTACCAAATTAGTCAATATTTTCAAATGAGTTGTGTGGACCGTACCACAACAAAAATGTTAAGCATTTCAAACTGAACATCTATTGACAAGTATTACAACAATGGCGGTCACAATGACAAGGTTCTAAGTATGCGCAACATTTTTATTGGGTGACTGTACATGGGTGAAGTCAGTCGGGTTTGGTCAGTTGGAGTGAGACAATGAAATATCTAGCATTCCATCTTACTTACTCGTATTAAGGCTGGCAATGGTTATATTGTAATCTTACCCGAGCTCTTAGAGCCTACTAAAACATAAGAGACTGGAAGCTTAATATGGCTGCGTTTATCACATGGCAAAATGTGGATAAAACATTCATCACTTTCTGTCACGTATATGAGTACGAAAGTGACGGATGCTTTATTCACACTTTGCCACGTGATAAATGCAACCATACTAACCCCGCTGTTTGCTCGCTTGTCTTCTCTGCATGACGCGTGGTGAATGTGGTGATGTATTTGCTTTATCTATGTGTATTTATATATATGGCCAATAAATACCAACCCTAAAGACTCAACTATACTGGCCATAGAGGTAGGAAAGAGTATAAATACGGCTAATAGAGTAGTACTGTTTGCGCCTGTTACAATATCCCTTTGGTTAAAAAGAGTCGTCTCTGTATGACCGCTTGATTGAATTTCAAAAGTTATTTTAGGTGTGTTAGTGTGTTTCATTCTGCATTAGTGTGCGTGTTTGCAGTCAGCGGTTTATCAATAATATTGGCTACAGGCTGTGTTGTGCACAGAAGAAAAAGGTGGTACGTTTGACATTTGGTTACACGGAATCTATGTTTTCCTACATACGAGTAATACTAGGTGACACTGACACGTAAGACGTAATACAAAATGTTATTTTCCGAATCTACTCATGATTACGATCAACTATTAATATGGGACCAACTTCGAAAATGTAAACACAAAATCGACGTCTCCATACAAATTGTGAAACCAGCTGATTGCTTTTAGTATGGGAGGTTAAAAAAAATTCTACCGATTTCGATATTAGTCCCATACTAAAAGATGATCGTGCTCATGAGTAGATCCAGAAAATAAAATTTTGTATTACGTCTTAGGTGTCACCCTGTATGATACTAGCTGAATTGGTGAACTGTGTGTCACCAAGTAACTCAGCAGGTGCTACGGATTTCGTAAATAGTAATGTTCGAGCTTGCGGATGCAAAACGTCGCTGCGTTTATTATATTACTCGCATAATTCACGCATAGATCAGTTTCAGTGGTGTTTGGCTGCTTGACAGAGTTTGAGTTTGCTTGAATATTATAAATAACATTAGTTTTTAAATTAGCTTAATTAAACATAGTCATTTTACGAATACAAATGTATGAATGTATCAACAGCAAGAGGAGATAAAAGTAAATATTGAGATAACGGCTGCTAAAGATAAAGATGGGTAGGATAGGCAAAATGGAACCACTATATCACGGTAGCTGACTTAATCAAAAACGTCACTGTGACACAGTTCTTAAGTGGTTCAGCATTCCATTTGCCAGATTCTACATACTCGTAGTAGAATAGATAAAACCCCCAATACAATGGCGATCCTTTCTTTAATGTAAAAAAAACATTTTGAGTTATAGAGACGCGTCTTTTACACGCTTAAACCACAATGTATTTACAGTTTAGAAATAAGACAAGGAAGTGATCCTTTGCCAAATTGAGAAAAAAAAAACGAAAAAAAAAACAGCACAATCATTTTCGACCTAACAGTACGCCAAACATGAATGACCACCAGTGAATGGAGGTTGCAACAGATAAATTTCAATAAGTTCGAGTCCCGGGATCGAATCAAACCTGCTGGGCTGGTCCGCCCACGCGTGGCCCGTGCCCAACGTGGGTGGTACCTGCACTTGCAGGCAGACTTGCTTTCCAATTTGGTCCTTCAAAGTCTAGAATTGGTGAAGAAGTGGAATCAAGGCCCATGTTTCAAAAGGTATCAAAATTATTCTCAAAGCTATCCCTATCGACTTCAACATTTTGTCTAAAAAGGGGAAACTGGAGTTCTTTTAAGGGCTGATTTTTCAATCTCCAGATAACATTATCTGTCAGGTAAATTGTAGCTCTGTCCTTTTCTTTGTCATAAGAAAGATAAGGACAGAGCTACAATTTACCTGACAGGCAGTGTTATCTGGAGATTGAAAAATCAGCCCTAAAATGAATAAAAATCATGCCAGCTGAAAGACATCCACTGCTTGTTTCGTTATTTGCTGTAACGAATAATCTTGCAACAAAGTAACAGCTAGTAAAACAAACCAAAAGATGTTATGAAAATGAGACCGTCATTTTTTCATCACACTTGCACGTAAACAGTATCTAAACATACAGGTAAACTTGGCCGTAATGCCCCCTATAAAACCCTCTTTCATTTTATCATGAAACCCAAGGTCAGTAAGTAATTTTTTTTTAATTTATAACACAGCACACAGGTCATGCAAGTTCAGCAAGGAGCTCACACGCAATTGAAAAATTGTCTAAAAAAATTTTCTTAACCGTAATTTCATTGCAATCTTGCTACATGTTACTTAAATACTCAACTAATGTTCTTAATTATCGATTTCAATGGTTTCTTGTAAAAACGTCGATATTTTTTTACACTCCGTCATGGCTGTATACCTACGTAAGTATTTGCCTTTAACATTTTTGAGCGAAACATTAGTATGATCTGTGTTGTGGGCCAAAAGCCCGCCATCCACTTCAAAAAAAGTTCACGTAGGTATTTTGTAATGATAGTTGTGTTGACTAGTGTACTAAAGCTATAATTCATAATTATTTACTCGCAAATGTGATGAAAAACATTGTATGTTTCACGGGCCGTACGGGAATTACGAACCTCGACTCAGAAATCCTTCTACTAGACCCTCGATCGTAATTCCTTACTTACTGCCCTTAATACACAATGTACTAAAACTACACACAAAAAAACGAAACCTAATGCCATTACAATCTAAGATTGGAATCATTTATTATATTACTATTATCATATAAATGACATGTTGAATTAACGATAATCAAATCATTAGACCGCAAAAGACGTGATTTCGCAATACTAATAGTGATGATCGTTGAAAAATGATTCATAATGCGCTTGTGCTTGACCTAGATGCAGCTGCGCATGCAACTGCACTAGGAAATCATGATTATTCTGTTGTTGCTGTATTTTCCTGATTCGATATTGATTTTCATGAGGGTTGTTGAGGCGATGTGAATAAATACGAAAGATACCTATACTCATTTTATAGCAGTCTCCCAATGGAGATGGCAGAGACTACGGTACACCTGTCTAAACGTACTTCTTTCGCTAACTATCTTTAGTTTCTGTAAGTATATTTTGTAAAGTAAAAGTACCTATTAAAATACTTTGACGTCAAGACAAATCCTAAGCTGGGACGTGTCCCACACAAGGTTGTCCAAAATTAGCTGTCTAAATACGCAAAAGACTATTGTGTGTCCTTTCCGATACCTTTATTGTCCTCGTATTATTTTATTGGAAGTGACAGAATTACTTTTTAGTATGAATGGGGAAAGTAGCATCTAATTACAGAGCCACAGTATAGTCACATTGCGACTTGCTTTGTCAGTTACTGTCTCAAAAGATCAAATTTCCTCATCTCTCTTTAGCTATCTTCTTTGCATTAACCTTTAAGAAGTACCATCTTCATACAAAGCATAGTCACTATTTCACTGTTGCCACTTACTTAGTCAGTGCTTTGTCTCAAAAGATCAAATTTTCTCTTCTCTCAGCCATCCTCTTTGCGTTAACCATTATTAAGTACTATCTTAATACAAAGCAAAGTCACTATTTCACTGTTGCCACTTACTTAGTCAGTGCTTTGTCTCAAAATATCATATTTGCTCTTCTTTCTTGAGCTACCTTCTTTGCATTAACCTTTAAGAAGTACCATCTTCATACAAAGCATAGTCACTATTTCACTGTTGCCACTTACTTAGTCAGTGCTTTGTCTCAAAAGATCAAATTTGCTCTTCTTTCTTGAGCTATCTTCTTTGCATTCACCTTTAAAAATACCATCTTCATACAAAGCATAGTCACTATCTCACTGTTGTTACTTGTTTAGTCAGTCACTTGGTTGTCTTGTCTTGTTTTTTTCCCACCTCTTTAAACTTTCCTCCTTGTATTCATCACAACAAAAAAAAACAACAAAAAATATTGTCTTTTCCCACGGGAATTAGGCCACACCCTAACGGTAATGCCCATAACTGTTTACCAATTAGGTATTCTATTCGACAGAACCCTGAACATGACCGGTACGTGCCTAGGGTATCCTAGATCTATTAGGTTATGAATTAGTGATTATGTCACGATCTTGGACTTAGTTCACGCTTGTGCTAGCTTTGGTAGGGTTAATTTGTTTGGCCTTATTGGATTTGTTGTTACATGTTTCGTGCCAAGATGGTTGATTTGAATACGGAATGGAGTCGCTATTGATTTGTTGGGAGTAAATATTTGTACGTGACATATTTCTTTGCACATTATGTCACTATTATTATTATTATGACATTAATATTATACGTAATATCCCTCGTCGAATGAAATGGCATTACCTCCATATTTGATTTTTAGTAAAAGTCTCTTAGTACCTACATTAGAGCTGGACAAGCTGCATTCTACAGCAGAAATCCATATCTATAATCACACTTATTGTATATATGCGATTTTGTAACTACGTGTGTTATTTATTAGTACTCTTGCATGCTTAAACTTAAACAAACACTGGTTATCTTTCATCCCGAAAAAAAGACGATGGTCAGCACAGACAACATCACGGGCGAACTGTCATAATAAACATGTTTGTTTGCCGTAACCTATATCATTAGCTTATATCATATTGATTCCATATATTAACCGCTACCACTTGGGAACCTATGAGAGACGAGAATACTCTTTTCCCAAAGGCCGGCAATAGCTGCAATTCCTCTCCTGGTATTCCAGGTGGTCATTGGCAGCGGTGATCATTTCACATCAGGGGTGTGATTCTGTAAAGAAGCAAAGGTGAACGAATGAACGAGTGATGTCCAAGCGGCGAGATTAAGTAGTCCCGTCAAAGCGTACAAAACCATTCTAGCGTGTGTATTCTCGATTTGGCAGCCTTATACGTCCATTCCCTCTATCACCAGTGTCACAACACGGAATTCTGTAGCAGGTGACCCGATAGCTCGTTGGTGCCCTCTAGCATATATTTTTTTAATGCATTTGAAGTAGTCAGTAGGTATGGTGGTTCATATCGTGATAGAAATAATCTCGATCCATATTCAACTTTCTCGTGCGCTATTAAAAATATGCTTACGTACACGTATAAGTAACGAACGGTACTAATTCGAACCATTATATTCGGATCGACGCCGGCTCAGGCGTCATTACGTCAAATTGATAAATAATTGTGTTCCACGCACGTATCGAAATGTACTCTTTACTTTGTTTTGTAGTAAGTTATGTATGATTTAATAATATTTCTATAGTACATTGTAGCCCAGGTACAGAAAGTAAGCAATAGATGGACGAGTTAGTTTAGGACGAGGGCCGAGCCGCAGGTGAGGACCGCGAAGATACGAGTCCATCTATTGCACTTTCTACCGAGGCAATACTATGTGCTTTTCACGCCTAATGTAAGGAAATAAAACAGGTTAGGACATAATACACAGTTTAATTAAAAGTAATATTGATATTAGCATTAGGACAGTTGCTGAATGACAAGGAAATGTTTTTTCCCGGAACATTTATATTAGTATTTTGTGTCATTTCGGCCGGTTGTACTTGTATCACTCATTTTTGTTGAATATCGTACAAATTTCCAATCAAAAGTTCAAAAGTTTAGCGTTTGTTTCCAATTAAAAGAACAGAAGTAATTTTCATTCCCGCCTTTTTAACTTTTTTAATTTTTACCTTATTTAAAGATGCAAAGGCGTTTTTCACGTACGCCTTAAAAACTTACATAAAAACACGTTTACAATCGCAAAAATACTCTTTCACTGAGCGGATTTGACGTTTTAATTTTTTAATTAAACGTTCTAATGTCATATTTGTCAAACATTTTTTTATTTATTTCCGAACGAGTTACTAATGTCATAAATAACCGACCAATAGCAGAGTAGAAAGTAAACTGGTCTAAAAACACTCCATTTTACTTTGCAACTCAACATTGTTGGACTGTTTTTGTGTTGTACTACTAAGAGCAACTTTCTATTCTGATTTCGATCCTTCTTTGGCCATATTTCCGAGCAGTGGCGTGAAAAATATATAACACGTTTGAAAAAAGGTTTTATACGAATTGATTTTTGCATACGTCTACTTAGACTGAAGGTTAACTGGTATAGAATATTAATAAGCAATCAGCTAATAAACCAGAACTCTTCCATAGATATGAAATTGTCACTTATAGTGTCTTGCAGAACTTAAAGTAATTGCACATCTCTGCCATCATATCCTGATCTTCAGTACCAAACAGTTCTTCCAATTTGGAGTTCAAAATATGATGGTGCCAACATCTGTAAGTCAGTATAGCCAACATCAGATCAAGACAGAAGAAAATTTCTTTTAATGAATCCTCAGTGCGTCACTCTCTACTCAATACCGAAGAAAAGGAGGCACTTAGAGATAAAATGCATATAATTTACCCTGTGATATTATTGCCAGTATTGTCTTTTTGAACAGGTTTGCTCATGATTAATTTTATGACTCCGTAGTAAAATTGTGGTACTTTAACAGGATAATATTCGTTTTGGTACTTACTATTGGTACAGTCAACAGCCGGAGTAGGTAGACAATCAAACAGCTCAAAATTACACGTTCCTATTGTTAGGAGAAAAAGAGCGCGTTTAGATAATTTTGAAGTCTTTGACAATCCTTTACTCCTACCGCCCTAGTATGGATGCAATAATTGTCGTGTGACAAAATGTGGGTAAATCATTCGTCACCCTCGTTTATACGTGTCAGAAAGTGTACGTATGATTTATCAACATACACCGGTTTGAAGGGGGCAAAAATGTAGCAGTGCTAGTGATTCAATATCGACAAAATTTATCGACAACGATAAAAAGCAATTTTTGATCATCATTAAAATAAGTAATGACCTAGTTTGAATGACTTTTAACTATGTGCAAACCTCTTATAATACAAACAACCGGTATCTGACATTGACTCTGGACTCGAGTCACTTTTGACAACCGTTGAATTACATGGAATAACAAATTAATTCAGTACAACAATATTCTTTAGCATTCCGACGAATTGACAACCTTTTAGTTTTTTAAGTCGGTTAAAAATGATTCGAAAGAAAAATATCGTTTATCTTCATGGAAAGCTGATCATTTAGATATAGAAGATGAAGGTATTTACAACTTACTTTTGTAAGTAATGGAATATCCATATGTCACGAAAAAAATTGTCGATAAACTTAATCGATATTTAATCAATCCGGTGTATGTTTATCAACATTTTATCACGGGATAAACGCAGCCATGACTTCAGCTTCAGGTTGTACCTCATACAGTTTACGCTAGATTGGAATAGATACATCTTACGAGTATATGTTCCCTGAATTAACACAAAAACTACCATTTATTGATCCCTATTAAGAATACTGTTTCCATGGAATGGTCGCGTGTTTGACAGGTCGTCCAGTTCCCAAATCGACCAATTCTTACATTGTCCAATTCCCACATTGTCCAATTCCCACATTGTCCAATCCCTCTATGACAAATTCCCAAATGTAGAATTATATTCTTATATGGCAGCGTTGGTCAACCAAATGTTCAGTCGCGTAGATTTTGACTATCGTTATTTCCTCGGAAAATTTTAAATTTTCGGGATGAAAAGTAAGTAGCCTATGTAGCCTGAGTAGGTTATTCAGGGTATAAATTATCTCCATTCCAAATATCATCCAAATCCGTCCGGAAGTTCTAGCGTTCTAGGTGTAACAATCTAACCCACACAAACTTTCGCATTTATAATATTAGTAGGATTAGTTATGTATAGTCATCCTACTAATATTATAAAGCAGCGACCACACCAATGCTTAAAAAACGGTGACAGTACGAAATCGCAGTGACGCGTCGTATTAGCACCGTTTTTGACGCATGCTCTCCACACCGGTGCTCAAAATTCGCAGACGGTGCGTAAACAAAATAATGTGTCATAGTAATAACATGGCGTCAATTTTGACGCACCGTGATATACGCAACGTTAAGCAGCGGTGTGGGGAGCGTGCGTCAATAACGGTGCTAATACGACGCGTCACTGCGATTCCGTACCGTCACCGTTTTTTAAGCATTGGTGTGGTCGCTGCTTAAATGCGAAAGTTTGTGTGTGTGTGTGTGTGTGTTTGTTACTTCTTCACGCTGCAACGGCTGGACGGATTTTGATGAAATTTGGAATTGAGATAGCTTAGGTATACCCTGGATACATAGGCTACTTTTCATCCCCGAAAATTTAGAATTTTCCGAGGAAATAACGATAGTCAAAATCTACGCGGACGTAGTCACGGGCAAAAGCTTGTTAATAATTATACTTAACCAAAGCTAAGGCAAAACAAGCTTCGTACACTATTCCAAGTTACCAAAGTATTGTTCATTTACTCTTGGAGATACGGTGAACAAAAACCCGACAGCCATGATTAGATAATGATGCCTTTGTCATTAGATATCCGAGGCAAAAAGTGTTGGCGTTCAGGTAGCTAGGGCTGCCACTTACCGACGATGCCAGACATTTTAGTTGCTATGATGATGATAGACGAAGACGCGATTGGCCTAATCATTAAGAAGCTGTAGCAATAAGGGAAAGTAGGTATTCTTCTTCTTCTTCTTCTTCTTCTTCTTCTTCTACTACCTATACTTTAGTTTTTTTAGAATTAGAAACCACAATAACATTATATTGCGTCTGTTCAACTATTTATTACCTAGCAATAGTACAGTACAATAGTCACAAAACAAAATTGTTTTAATGTCACTTTATTTGCGTGTCATAAATTGTTACTCCAGTACAAATTGTAAAGAGATTACAGTTCACGAGCCGCAATATAATGTTGTCGTGGTTTCTAATTCTTAAAAAAAACTGAAGTATAGGGAATGCAATTAAACCTGTTATTAGCCGACCGAGTCTATGTATTTTTCTTTACATAAGTATGTTATCCTTTGTCTAGTTACCATGCATTGCTCAAGCCCAATTTTTTTTCGTGTAGTTTGTAACTAGGTATTTTTTCACAAGATTTTAAATTATCATTCTAGTCTCTGCCTACCCCTCTGGGAAACAGGCGTGATTTAATGTATGTATGTACACCGTGTCCAATTAAGTTCGCATACAGGTTAGATTCTCAATATAATAAATGTACGAACAGTTAATACAATGAAAACTATATTTTATTAATGGCACACTTATGTACAATATTTACAACAAATGTTTCGGAATAACTCAACCTTTAACTTTTTTTACTAGCTTTAAACGTTTCTCAAATGAATCACACGCGGCACGCACCGCTTCCATTGGTATTTCATCCCAAATATGCTCGATAACCTTTTTGAAATGATCCAGGTTTGCGATTTTATAATCATGTAGTTTCGAGAGCATGTACGACCACACGAAATAATCTAATACATTCAAGTCCGGAGAATTGGGTGGCCATTCAAGTTTCAGCAGAAAATCGGTCAAATTAGCCTGACACCAAGCTTGAACAGCGTTTACCGTGTGTGAAGGAGCTCCGTCTTGTTGGAAGACATAATATTCGTTCTCAAATATCCTTTTTAAATTTGGAGCAACAATCTTCTCCAAAACCTCGGATTTATTAGTATTGAGCATTGATTTTAAGGCCTTTATCGATAAATACTAGAGGTAGTTTACCCCGCTTACAAACTGCACCCCACACCATCACCGATGGTGAGCTCTGGAACCTCGGAACATTTTTCTGGTTGTCCGGAATGTCTTTTATCATTGGTGCCCACAATCGATCATTTTGGGCATTATGAGGCTGTTCTAACACGAACAGTTTCTCGTCAGAAAATACAAACTCATCCCCTGCGTGCCAAGAAAGTATTATATTGGATCTTTGTATATAATCTCTTTTTCTTGGTCGCTTCGGAAATGCCATGAACTTTTCGTTTTTTGTAGGCATGGCATCCAAGATCCACCCTCAAAATATTGTGTACCGATCCTTTTGAAATTTTCAGGTCAGCAGCCAATTTTCGGATAGAACGGTGTATTTTCCGCCAAAGTCGCTCTCTCATAATCTTTGCTACTCTATCGGTTCTAGCTGAACGTGGCCGACCGGATCTTTTCCTGTCTTCTACTGAGGAGGTCTCTTTATACCTTTTGATTGTGGTGTAAACTAGATTGCGTTTAATTCCAAGGGGTTTTAAGGCCTTGAAGATAGCACCTGGGCAGTCGCCATTGATAAATTTTCTGATAATCGTTTCACGAAACTGTTTCATCGTGGATTAAAAGCAAACTACAAATGCTTGACGTTTGGAACGATTGTATTTCGTTAACGACAACATACTTTATAAATTAAAATAAGAATTCGATGGCCTGTAGTCTGTATTTCTTTAGGGTTAGTGCAAAAAGATGTGTATTCGAACTTATTGGACACGGTGTATGTATTTTCCAATAACTTATATTTATTTTATTAAATATTAAAATAGACAGCCCTAACGGTTGCTCTGCGGGTTCAAAAGCGAGTCACGAGCCAATAGCGAGCAACAGTAGCTGCATGTAATTGTGTCGGTGACCGGCGGCTTGTGGGTCAAGTTGGTTTGGATACGGAGCTTTTGCGGGGTTGTTTGAAGGATATTATTCACCTATTTAAGGGCCTTTAATGTCCCACTGCTGGGCAAAGGCCTCCCTCCCTTGGCTCATTGAATACAAAAGGGGCACATTCCAAAATAATTTGCTCTTGCATTGAAAATGTTATACGAACAGCTTCTAATTTTAAAATGCAACACTGTCTCATTTTGGAATGTGTCCGTTTTGTATTCAATGAACGCCTTCTTTACGAAGCCCTATCTTGTGCAGTCTCCCACTAGTACCAGTACTAACTGAGATTTTGATTGAGTTCAAATTATAGGTAACTAGCTTCTGCCCGCGACTCCGTCCGCGTGGAACTCATTTATATCGTAGCTCCATACACATTTTCACCCTCTATTTCACCTCCTTAGGGGATGAATTTCGGGGCAAAAAGGTCCTATGTCCTTTCCCAGGATTCAAACTATCTTTGCACCAAATCTCACCTAAATAGGTTCAGCGTGCGTTACTATGTAACAGACAGACAGGCACACTTTCGCATTTATAATATTTGTATGGTTTGCTAAAAGTAGTTTTTTTAATAAGTACAAATTGTTCATTTTTGATTTATTTTAGTATGTAGTAATTATCCACTTAGGATCCTACCTATGGCATTAAATACATTATTCACAGAAAATACAATTTAGATATAACTAAACATTTTGTTTAGTACCGTAATGATATCCATGTGATGCTCAAGATTATTTAGGGCTGATTTTTCAATCTCCAGATAACCCTATCTGTCAGGTAAATTGAAGCCCTGTCCTTTTCTTTGTCATAAGAAAGATAACGACAGAGCTATAATTTAATCAGAAGAAAACCTTCCACAATTTGACCTTCTTCCAAACTGAGTTCTTAATTTGTCATAACTTCATAAGGGCACTAGACTAAGGTTAACATATCTTTTCAAATAATACCTAGTACATTGCTGCAGAGGCCGAGAAAAAAGGGATCGCTAGACGAGTTTGGGGTAGACAGCCGAGTCGTAGGCGAGGAAGGATAAAACAAGTCCTACAATCCCTGTTCTGGCCAAGAATTGTATAGTGCTTTTCTCAAGCAATGTGAGTAAATATAATTAAAGAAACTACCAGATAATCAAGTACAGATGTAGTGCAAAATGATTTTCCTTCGGGAAAACTCGGATCTCAATCGGAATACGATGGCACCCGAACTGTCAATCAATGATTGTATTAAATGAGTGACGTTTTCATGTCCATTAAAATGGAACTTTATTGTTTAGTGTCAAATGACAAATGCTGTCATTTGTCACTTTGTCATTTGACACTAAACAATAAAGTTCCATTTTAATGGACATGAAAACGTCACTCATTTAATACAATCATTGATTGACAGTTCGGGTGCCATCGTATTCCGATTGAGATCCGAGTTTTCCCGAAGGAAAATCATTTTGCACTACATCTGTAACATTGTTTAATTGGCCGCATTTTTTTTTAAACCTGGCAATAGAACATGCTATTCGAGCACCATGATTAACCGCACATAATTTTGTTTTTTTTTAATGTCGCAGGTATGGTTACATAGTCTAATGGTGGTTGTCAGAATGTAATTTTTCCTTCGTTAGTTTAATGTCAGTAATCAAATTTCCAAAGTTAGAGCAGCGCAATAATGTTTTTTTTGAAGTAATTTAGGGAGCCCTAAACAAGAAACTTCATGTCTTCATTTGGTGATATTAACGCATAGATTTCCGAGCATGTTTGAAAAAAGAATATTAAAATTACTTAACACTAACAAAGTCAAAAACAAAGATAACAAAAATCCCAGTTTAAAATCTAGGTAGTAAATTAAACACTTAACATAAAGTGTTCTATCACCATTGATATTATCAGTTAAGAGATCTAAAACAACTATTGTTTTAACTATATTGCATCGAGTTGCACGTTATGCACGCGTTTAGCGAACTGCAGTGCTCAAGGTCTGCCCTTTGTGCAGCTAGATGCAAGCCGATTCAATAACTGCATCGAAACCAAAGCTGTCAAGGTGCAATTTATACCTACGTATATGCACTTATTATTCAACTATATAATGCTTGCTATACAGGGAGTCCCAAATTTTAAAGTAAATAAAACATGCATAAAATGTTTGTTAGTAATATAAATTGATATAAGTTTTACGGTATACGGGAGGATTGCTTACGATTTTATGATATAATATTTACGTTAAGTTGGGAGACACCCTGTACTACATACTTACTGTAAATTGATTTGAGAAATTAATGCAATTAAATAACGTGAAGTTATTAGTATTCAAATAAAGTTTACCCCTTGACTCCTCCAAAAATGTGTTTAAAACGTCAAATTTTCAGCAATCGAATCAACGTAGCCATGGTAAACAAACACTGACTTAGTTATTTACTGTATCAGGTTGATGTTACACTAATGGCAGTACCAAGCTATAAATAAACAGGCCCAGTATCGCGTTACACGATATCAGCCCAACAGTGGGCGCACACAAACCTGGCGTTTCTTTCACAGTAAATTGCCGACAAATTGAACGTTCACAGCTGATGTTGAGATCGTTTTGTGGCGCAAGTTATGAGAAATGGTCTTTAAAGTCTCGTTGTTCAAGTCTAATCAACATTACTCTGACTTTTACTAGATCATTGTATCGGACAGCTGCCTAAAGAAACTTCCCATATTTTTCAAAAATTCAGGCATAAACATCGTTTTACTTCATATGAAATGGAAAAAATCGAATTGTACTGACTCATTATTTTTATCTTTTCACGGAAACGGCTGCGAGATTTGATAAAATAACAGTTTTTTTTACGAATATGGAGTCGTAATTTTAACTTTCTGCAGATAATTAATTCATTAGGGTTTTGATCTATTCGTAACCTCCATTTGTATCACATTTGTATAAATTTAGCTCACCTTAAGTATCATACAAAATTATCAGGTGACCTTTAATAAGACTGTCGTGTCATTTTAATGAAACTATTAATTTACGGACGAAAAAAAACTTTGTGACACCACTTCAAGCTCTATAAGAATTTATATGAACCGAATCGCTTAAAAAAAAACCGCATCAAATGCGGCTCATCCGTTTACGGTGCCACAGACACAGACTTACACGTCAAATTTATAACACCCCTCTTTTTTTTGCGTCGGAGGTTAATGAAATAAAGTTAGTTTCATTTCGCTATCGCTTAAGACCCACACTGGCCTCCCGTGCCTTAACAGACGGCCTCTTTGACGATGCAACTTGACACCGGTTAGTTGAACTTGCAGTAACAGCCCTAATTACTGATATCTAGCTTATCAACAGCTCAGGGTATAGACTGTTGAGCTTTTCAAGTTAATGATTAATACCTGAGCTTTGAATTTTTACGGACGCTTAGCGTTGAGTGTGTCACAAACACACCTTGCTAAGAAAGGGAGGGCTTTAAATTTTATCAAGTAGGTTTTTATAGATTTTTAAAGGTAACTAAGATTTTTTTATTTATTAGGAAATATAGGTAAGTAATAATTTCATAATTATAAATAATTGTCATGTATGATGCAAAATTACAGAATTATCAACAAATTTTTAGAGTTGTAGGTAATTCGGTATCTCTGCCTAACCCAATCTGGGATTATAGGCGTGAAGGTATGTATTTATGTAATAAAAATGTATTTTTATTACAACTTTTATACTTAAGAATACCGGACTAGGGTTGTATAAAACACTGACTTGACAAACGGTTATTTCATTCATTTAACAATGGCTCGAAATAAAAATATACGGCAACTTTCAACTAAATAGTTAAATTAGGACATAATGACACGTCCACACGTGAGTGTAAAGTTGGTGACCCTTGGAGCCCTTTTATTAATTTTACTTTTAATATGATGAACATGAAATAGTTTTTTTTGGTAAATTAATTTATTTTTGTTGAAATAACTTAAAACGGGTCCTATATAATACCAATGTTGACTTCGTCGAGAGCAAATGCGCTCATTTTTTTTATTGTATAATAGAGTTTAAAACAATAAAAGAAAAAGACGATTTGAAAAAAAAAAAAAATTAGCTCAAACAAATAGCAATATTAATGACCTGTTCACGTTATACCCATAAAGCCCTTGACACACCGGTGCTTACCGCGGTAATTGCCCACCTGCGCGCGCGACGGTTCTCCGAATGTTTACGTAGCTTAGCCTAGGGCATTACTTCGGTACTAATCAAGGATTTCTATTGGTTTATTGTTAAAAGTTTGTTGTTGCTGGTATTAAAGTTAGACACAGACACAGGGTGATATGTTTTTTTTTATATTTCTACATCAAAATGCAATCATGCTACCATGATTTTTAGTGTTTAACTAGCTATCAACAGCAGTCCTACATTTTATTCTTTAGGTTGGCAAAGCATTTAAAATCTTGACATTGAATATCCATGTGTCTTGGTGTCCACTTTTCTGTTAGCCTTTCAACGATGCGACAAAAAGCTACTAATATTTTTATGAACAACTTTACTAATATTATATATAATTATGTAGTTCTCTTTAAGCTATATAACTTTACTCACTCACTCTCACCGTGAAATAAAATGCATCTATCACAGACCAAAAACTAGCAAAGACAACGCCCTCCTATCACCAATTTTAACGTCCATCTTATTTAAAGCTTAGTGTACACTAACCGCACCAGATGCGCACAAATTCCATTTTTTTACGGCGTATGCGCACGTGCGCCAGACGTGCATTATTTTCTATGTAAATAAGATGTGGCATAAAACTTCGGCTCGCGACGACAGTGTAAACACACCCTTTGTTTAACCTTTTTTAGGGTTAAGAAAATAGAACCCTTATACATGGTGTTTAAACTTTGTAGGGTATAGGATGTTCTACCAATAATTGTAGATTTATAATATTTTTTTCTTTAATTTGTTATTATCGAGTATGAAAAATGTGTCTGATGTAATTTAGATAATTGATTAATAAAAGTGTCTTCAATGCCAAAATGCCAGTTTTACACTTTTTAGTAGTTAAATGCCCAAGACAATCTACATTCAATAAACAGCAAGAGCTGTCATAACATCAACAATGTGATTACGAACATAATATCGAAGAAGAATTAGGTAATCCAAAGCGAAATAAAGACACTGATTTGCGTCTTAATGGCATACCTATAAAAAAAAATCGTAAGAAAAAAATAAGAAACACAACATCAAATTATTGTATAAAAAAAAGATCAAACTGTCAAACGCATGCTTAACAAGAAAATACAAGAGAATAGTCAACAATATTCTACTAATATTGCTTATTATCAACGTATTTACTTACAAACATAGTATTTTCAAACAACTTTCTCGCAAAATGTCAATATGTCATATCGATGTCGTCAGCAACCTTTGGGATGGCGTGATAGGCCAACGTTTCTCAAACCATTGTATGTTCCCATTAGTGGGATCGCTTGAAAGTATCATCTCGATCTTAATTTACACGGAAAAACAGTAATATGTAAACGAGAAAAGTTCGATAACAGAAAGAACATTGTTTTTAGAACCTTTTTAATTTAAAGGGGTTTGGGTAAAAGTGATGTCATTTGTAAAAGTCATACATTTTCAAGGTGAGCGACCATTAGTAAAAGTGGTAAATCATGATATTCATGATAAAATAATTTAAAATAAACATGTATTGCTATGTAATGTTATACTTACTCTTAAGTGCATCGGAGCCGAGATATTTAATATTCTTACCTGGGCGCGCTTTTAGTACCAAAAACTAAACATTTAAATCTTTAATATCTCGGCCCGATGTTAATAAACGCCATAAATTCTAGTATATCTATGTGTGTTTCGAGGTAAAGGACCTCGAAATACACTATGTAAGAATCATCTGAACCGCTGAAAAAAAAAGACAATATTCTTCAAACAAATTTACCCTTTGCCCTTTAAGTTTCGGGATCGCTACCACCATCTTATCTTATCCTTTAATCTACCAACAAGGGAGTCATAGAATTCCAGACTTGAGATTTGTAGGCTTGAGAATTCAAAACTGTGGATCTTAGATGCCACTTACCATTAGAGGGCCTTGTCATAAAAAAACAGTCGTCAGTTTTTTTTTTAAGTACCTATTTCAGGGGACAATGTCACATCAATGGCCTTAGTCCCAAACTAAGCTCAAGGCTTGTACTATGGGTACTAGACAACGATATAAATACTTATATAGAGAAATATATACTTAAATATATAGAAAACATCCATGACTGAGGAACAAATATTCGCGCTCATCACACTTATATCTGCCCTTACTGGGATTTATGAAAATTTAATTAATTAATTTGTGAAAATTAAATATTAACTGAAAATATAGTGTAAGCGCCATCGACTTAATTTAATTCACAGGTAAAAAGGTTAAATGTATGCAAAACAGACGACATAAGAAATTGAATAATTCTTTGAAATTTCTTTAACTAACGGCTAACGGTTTAATAGAAGAATTTACTACACATAATAAATAATTCCACAGATAAGTCTAAGGAATAGATAATTGCGGTTAAGAAAATTCTAGATTGTGAGGTTTATAAATAGATACAAATACATTATCTGTCGGTAAGTTTCCACAGCAAGCCTCGCAGCACGGTACTGTGACGAATGCTAATATTATCGTGAGGTATAAGGCTTACAACTTACAAGTGACGATACTAGTGATGGGAAATTATCTTTATCTATACATTTTTATCTACATTATCAATAACCACCAAACCAACCACACAAGCCATAAAAACCAACCAATCATAAAATTAATTGTCTTATTTTACATAATTATCAATGTATTCCAAATTTCACCCTATCCTCCTAAGGCCAAACGAAAAATTCAGCTTGTAGTACAACCCGTAGTCCTACCAGTAGTACTATTATTTTGTACTCATCCAGGCCCAAGTACTTCAAAGACTTACTTAGAGGACACGCCATAATTCGTTTAGCGCAATTTTTTAAAACAAAATAGCGGTTTTTCTATTCAGTGCTACTGGTAGGACCATATTGCGCTATGACTACGGAACTGTTGAAGGAGTTGGGTCTGAATGACAAAGTTAATAAGCACTACGGGTAGGACCTTGGGCCTTAGGAGGCTATTGAAATACTAGACTGATTCAAAACTGACTCGCAAGATTTAAAAGTAAAAATTCTTTGCAAATAAACAAACACAAAGTAAATTGTATTTTTTGGTTTACATAAAATGACCTGGTAGATATTTGAATAATGAGCTTAATGCGTAATGCTTTTCGCTTTTTTATTGTCCTAAATTGCGTTAGGTGTTTTATACGCGTTGAAGTATAAGCAAAAATATCGATATTGTCATCATTAACGCACATCACTAGACTAACCCACACGCAATCGACGTGGAATAGAAAACTTATCGATAAACACAGGGTGCAACCCAACTCAACAATTACATAGATGGGAAAAGAAAATTGTTGCCCCAGGCGGTTGCCTCGTTCCGTCTCCTTCACACTTGGCTTAAAGCTCAGGAGGAAATGAGACACGGTATAGTATTGACAAGATTACATGTAATTAAGTGTTCACTTGATTTTTGAATTGCGTAACTGTTTTTTTATTAAGGCCATACTAGATGGGTTGATTATAAACGACTGGTCACCTGTTAGGGTTTTATTTCATGTCGTTGCGTTTTTTTTTAAATCAGTAATGCTTAATGCAATAAGTCTATGATCGTTCTATGACTGGGCAAATATGTCACGAAAAAAATAAATGTAAGACTTAGTGGTAAATAAATCCTATTTTGGCACTAAGGGCCTGTTGTTTGATCAGTAGTTTTATTAAACTAACTAATCGTTAAAACCGTTAAATCTCAAGAAAATGTGTCAAATTTTCGATTCCTATTTCGAATTTTAACAATTAGTTGAGTTAATTACTGATAAAACAGCAGGCCCTTTATGATTTTTTAGCTAACAGGACCAAAAAAGACATTTGAAATTTTGCGCTTAAACTTTTGTTTTAAATCTTAGTACCAATTTTTTATGATCATCGGTTTATTTAATAGTATAATTGTGTCGCCTATGCAATTTTTTAACGTTCTTGATATCTATACAATTTAAGGTTATTTTATTTAACTTAGTTAATACAACTAATTTACACAACAACTCTACACAACACAAATACCTTTATTAAAATAACATTTCTCAATCATCCCATCCCTAATTAGAATTAAAAAGTTTCCCACACCCCAAAAATAAACCGAAGGGTAATTCACGTTAAGCGCCTAGTCGCTTATACCTTGTGTTATCGAGAGTACTCGATAGAGTTATAGACTCAAGTGCTAAGAGGTTCCCATGTTACCGAAAATAGAAAACGGTATAATAACATATTAAACATGCTTACATTGTTATATAGCAATAATAATCGACTTGTATTGAAATAAGATTAGGGTAAAGTTAACGTCAACAAATAAGTAAGTTGAGTTACGATTATTGAATTTTAAGAAATAACAATGAATGGTGCTTACGCTAATTAAATAGGTCAAGGTCAGGTTATAAACGCCAGTGTAGACAATATAAAAAATGAAAAAGTAAAGGAAAGCAACCATTTTTTCTTTTAAGGAATTTGGGCGAGGACCAAAAAGTTGGAGAACAGTTAAGCGCAGTTAACCATACAAACGACGAAGACGAAAAAAGTTCCGTTGTGCGACGAAAAGTATCCCTACAATCGTATGGCTATTTTTCGTGTCACAACAGAAAAGTTTCATAGAAAATTTAATTGATTGAGTTAGCGTGGACGACTTTTTGGTCCATACCCATTTGGTATTGATATTTGTAATTTATGTTTGAAAAAATGACCTGCTGCTGGACTTTCTTGAGGCGCTTCTCCGCAATGATGGTCTTGTCCGAAGCGCTCGTAGATTCACTCATTACCGACGTGTAGAAGACCTCGTATGTGGCCAATTTACTGAATGAATATTTTGATTTTGATTTTGGTAGTTACAAATGAAATCGGAATACAAAAATAATAAAGGTTGCTTGTGGTATTTATGTCGTATCTGCGTCAGAATCAGAAATATAATATAGTCAAATAGCATTGCAAAAAACATGTCGTACATACTATTATGGTATGGTTTTGTAACATGTAGTTAAGTCCTACTAAGGAAGACTGGACCATTGAATATGGATACATTGATTCATACTACTTCATTCGTGTAATATTTGCAAAGTAACTGAATGATATGTTGTATGAACATGTTTAAAAGTTTAAAACCTTACTGCTGTTATAAATACAAATGTTTATCCCTACAGTGAAGTGAATAAACAGAAGTCTTCGCCTGATGTCTTTACCGAAATAATAAAATGAATACTCCCAAAAATCCCGCCTTCAAGTAAAGCTATCCTTAAAATGTGATGATAAACAATATTATCAATAAACGTTCTGAGGATCAATGGAAAAAAAGGTCACCTTTTTTATTTTTGGCACAAGCTTTTGTTGCCAACTGTACTTTTTTTTGCGCAGTCATCATCTACTTGTCAAGACAATTCTAACAAGCCCTAACACGACGGGTTTGTCGTGTGTTATTTAGGAGTTCCTATGTCCACCATGAGTCTCCGTCATCAGACCAGCTCGATGATACTATATTATTATATTGTCATCAGAACTGAAGGCGTACGCAAATTTTCAGTTTCATTGGAACCCGGAAAGTGGGTGAAATTTAAGTTACAAGATTTGACCTTAACATACATACATTGCAAGTTAAATAAAAGCTTATAAAATATAGCCTCAGACACTTCTCAAACTTTAGTCCAATCCAAATTTCTTTGGAAGTCAGGTCATGTGAAAAGTCATGAAATATATTCCCATCTATCCCTTAACCAAAGACAGTTAATAATCCTCCTCAGTCAGTCAGTAATTCATGGCACTGCACCAACTATAAAGTCTTAAAATAACCTAACGATGTCAAAGTTTGGCCACATCTCATTACCAGAGCTTAGAGCTTAAAGCACCCCAGTAAAGCTGTAAAACATAGTAATAGCTTTTTGTGATCACCGGTGATTAAAGTGAGGCGTAGGTTTAAGGGTGTTAGTTTATTGTCTTGATTTAAAAGTTTGCTTAAAGTTGATCATTGGAAATGGTAACACCCTATAGTTTAATCAAGTTACATGCAAATTTTTTAGTTTGGCGTATTTTGCGTTTGGTTTTGCACCTTGCTTATTCTGTTCCTAAACTAAATGAAGTTATATTAATAAGTTTTTGTCAAAAAAATATTTTTTCGGACAAGTTTTGTCGTTTGTCGTCATCTACTTGTCAAGACAATTCTAACAACCCCTTATACGACGGGTTTATCATGTATAATTTAGGAGTTCCTACGTCCACCCTGAGTCTCCATCATCAGACCAGCTCGATGGTACTATATTATTATTATTGTTTTGTCATCAGAACTAAAGGCATATGCTAATTTCCAGCTTCGTCGAAAACTGGTTCTTTAACTTGCAAGATTTGACCCTTACATACATACCTACATACATTGCAAGTTAAATAAAAGCTTGTAAAATCCTTGGCCATGGCAAAAGCAGATCTTGATGAAAAAGATAGCGGTTATGCAATTAATACTTAGTGTGTTACTCTAGAGACAAGTAAAGATGCAAATTGTTCTAATAACTTCTTTTAAAAAACTCTTAGAAACTCTTATTAGATGAAAAACTGAAGATAAAATTTTACAAAAAGGCAAGAAAAAGAATGGTTTCCTAAAATAATTTAGATTTCCCCCATGATTTTTAAAAATATACGTAAATTCATGATAATACACTATTGCAATGCATGCTTTCATATCAAAATGTAAAGCTGCATACATATTAAAATTGCACTTGGCTATTTTCTCTCAGGACATTGTCTCCATAATATTAAGGCTCACGGGCCATTGGGTGTAACGACCAAATGTGGATAAACACAGGACGTTATCCTTTGAGTTGTGACGTTATTAGATGGGACAACGTTCACGAAAGAACATGTCCAGTGCTCTGGTAGTTACACTTAACTTGCTTATGATATGCGTACGATGTTTTGTTATGCTATGAGTATGTATGGTGAGCAAGAAAGTGGTCTACCAGTTTTGACAAAAGTTTCTGTGACATCTAATTATCGCTAACGTTGACACTTGCCACTGACATTATTGCAAGGAAGAATTGAACTTGTTGTACCATGACGTACAAATGAACTTCAACTGTAGGGCGGTAAACCAAATTTTTGACCGACTTTCGCTTTGCTGTATTTCGTTAAACCTTAAGGTGGACTTCCGACCAGCGCGGCTCCGGCGTCACTGTCGCTGCGTTAGTGACGCCGGAGCCGCGCTGGTCGGAAGTCCACCTTTAATAATCAATTCATAATAATAAATCAATTGGTCCTCTTCGGGATATTTCGTTTTCGACCCGAGTGACGCTCGGTCTTCCAGGTCTATGCCACAATCCAATTAAGTTTATTTTTTGATTTAGATTTTAGTTACATACATAGGTACATAAACTCATACCTTTATTCCCAGAGTGGGGTATGCAGAGCTACAGAATTACCAACAACTCTAAAAACTTGTTGATAATTCTGTAACCACATTTTGCACACTTAGGCTAAGATGTTTATACCAGTGTAGGTATTAGTGACAGGTTGCAAGCCCATCGCCTAACAATACTATACGCCTTTATTCCCTTAGCCGTCTCTTACGACATCCACGGGAAGATAATTATGGAGTGGCACTATTCTAACCCGGCAACCACACGGGTTTAGTTATTTTATTTTATTTTTGATAACGAATACAATAAAATCTTAACTACTCGTATATATGTTTTTATTGCTTTGATAGAAATAATTATGGTTAGAAATGATTTTCTAACCATGACTAATTTTTAGGTTTATTATTCGACAATGCAATTGTTTTAAATTGTTTTTAACGTAAATTCCTATAATTTTATAGGAATGAAAAGGTCACGTTCAAGTTCAATTCTTTGTTAAATGGCTACTGTCCATTGGGACAATTTTGCCAGTGCCAAGGTTGGATGTTACACGTGATCGGTAAAAATGCTTTTCCAGAAACAGATGCTGATTTATCAGTTGGGAACAAGGGGTCTAATTTTGCCACATATATTTTTTGACACATGACATGCAGCAAAAATTAAAAAGGTTACTTTATATTCAAAAATTGTTAACATTATCAGGTATTTGATATAAATTTACCAGTTTCACCAAACTGTATATTAAACCTCCTTTCCGCATCAAACTCTTAAACAGACCTCTTAGTCTGCTCCGGCTTACATAGGTCGTTATTTTTTATGTTACTGCTCCATTGAGCAAAATTGACATCTATATGAGAAAAGTCCTGGCTCAGAACCCAAATTCTAACTTAATGCTATCCTGCTCTCTACTACTCCACTTGCAAACAAGTGAGAAAGGGACGTAAATAGAGATTCAAGTTTCTGGTTCAATGTAGTGATGAGATGGCCGCTTGAAGGCCGGACTTCTTATAACTTCTTATAAATCCTTTTAGGAGTCGTTAATATTTAAGACCGATATTAACGTTAAGTTGGTTGGTTAATTTGTTTAAAGCGCGTTAAAGACGCACTTTTCGATAATAAAGGTAAAATGAAGTCATTATTTTGAGAATTGCTTACAAATTGGGTATTTTTTAATACAAATCCTTAGTCTTTATGTTAAATTTAATTTTTGATCGTTCATTTTAAATTGTAATAGTTTTAAAAATTATTTCAATTTTATTAGAACGTGTAATTTTTTTTAAAATGGTTTGTGAAACTCTCGAATTGACATTCAAATCCAAAAAAAACTTTTTCTATAATGGTATCCAACTAAAGAAATGATTAATCAAAAAAAAAACTCCACCAATAATCTTTTTCTAATAACCCCAAACCATTTCACGTATTGTTTTACCAATAAATAATCTACACGCTTAACTCTAATTGCCTTTCAACAACACGCCCTTGCTATAATTACTCTGAAATTTATTGACTGTCTCAGAGATGCATCTTTTCTAAGGGGGCAAAAACAAAAAACGGGCGGTAAAAAACAAAAAACCGGTAAGTAAAAAAAGGAAACGGCATCAATTTTCTTGCCGTCTCGTCTTGGTGATACGGTTTGTGACCGATTTGTTTTTAGTGTGGCTACCCCAAATTAGGGGGCTTTTGTCTACACTGTATTAATATTCATTTATACTTCTAAAGATTTTTAGTGAAGATTAAGTTCTATTGTGCTATTTTGGTCTATGGTTTTGGTTGTTTTGTGAAGTGCGTTCGGAATATGTTTTGGTTAGTTATTGTTGAATGATGTTTATAGAAATGGTGGAACGCTTTTTAGTAGAATAAAAAGTAATGGAATTATAATTTGTAAGAAGCATTAGAATAATGTGCAATTATAATCAAAACTTTACTGTTTTTTGTAGAAATACGAAATAAAATTAATCTTGTTCTCACGATTAATAACAAAGCATAATCAGAACCAGGTATAGCCTCAACGGGATTGGTGTTTACCTAACGATGTAACATTTTTTAAGTCTACTTTAAGAACACCACAGATAATTATTTAAAAACGTTTGGTTTCAACGTCGTAATTTGCGTCCACAATTTTTTCAACACGAAATTAGAAAACAATTAAGGCATTCGACTCGCCAGTTGCGATGTCTATTTTTAACATCAGAAATCACCCTGTACGCCAAAAAAAAAAGTTGTCAACATGACTAACGTTCCATGTGTCGTGACGGAATGACAGGAGCATTGATTTTCGACATGTTAATTTCAGGTTAAGTGAAAACTTCTAAAGTATTTTGGGGGGTTTTGTTTTAGTTGAAAATGCAAGGAATGTGTCAGTTGACATGACATGACAGAGTAGAAAATGTTGAGAAATAAATGAGTTTCTGTTTCTGTTTTAAAATTGTAAAGTGGGATGGTGTTGTATAATGTCCTGGGTGACGTTTTAGACATGGTTATGTAATGTAGGTACGATTCTGCTATCTGCATTAAATACTAAAATAAAAAATATAAAGGATGTTTTATTGCTAATTATTTATAGGTAACTATAAATAATAATGAAGTTACTTTAATAAACTAGAAAAATACAGAATAAAATTTGGTATTTAATTATCAGCCAAATATCATTAATTTAATCTAACTTAAAAAACTCTCATACTATACGTATGCAGAATCAAATTAATACATTTCAAATCATTCATACCATTTCCCAGAAATGAAAACACGTAAATCCATGCATATACAAACGAACATTCCTTTCAAAACACTAATACTACGCTTGTTTAGGAGATATCCGGGCTACCTTGTAATATTTAGTTATTCACTAACTTGCCTTGCCAAATTACGGACAATACTGCATTCTTGTATAAAGCCGCTAAGTCAACTTACCACACTTAACGAGAACCAATATTGAGTCAAATTTGTATACAGGTTGAGCACTTGAGCAGTCCAAATAAATCAGGTTCGAGAATTCTAAATATATTAGAATTAGGGTATGTTTTAAGAATCCTTATCATTGGCTTTATAATTTAAAATAACTGTAATTCAAGAATGCACAAATCTCTCATGTTTTCTTGATGCATGCAAAGTTTTATTTAGAGAATTAATAATCTAAGTTGTAATGAATTATTCATGAGCGGGATTTCCAAGCCAAAATCCTAAATCAAATCGGAAATATAACAAGTTTTCTTATCATCTAGAGTTACTAACTTCTTCATACTGATCCGTTTCGATTGATCACCCTGTATATTTATACTATACAATTTGGTACGCTACCGTATCTCGATATTACTCAACTAACAATAGCTAACAAATCGAATAGTTAATAATACAAGTTTATTCTATCACAACAATACACTTTCAAACAAGCGAAATTAACTATTCCCGTGAAAGCCATAAAGTCTTATTTACAATGTGTTTATCTAACAACTGGTTTTATATCAACGGAAATAACACTCTAACTGGTCTTAGTAATGTTTCGTTTCAATTGTGTTACGTCGTTTTACCATTTTGGTCTTCGTCGTCATAAAGTCTGTTAGCAGACTTAGTCTTAGAGAGTTATTCTTTTGAGAAACACATCGGTGGCTAACTCGAGCGGCTATCATAACTTGAACCGTAACAGTACTCAGCGGTCTAACACGTTGGTCATTGAAGACTGGCTTTGGCACAGGTTTTATTAGGAAACGAGCCAGTATGTTACATGGGAAGTTTTATCATCTCCGTCCATAAACACCCATAAACAAAAAAAGAGGCATTGCAGATGCTTTGCAGGTCTTTGCTCGTCTTTTAAAGGTCCTCAAAAGAAAACAGGTTCCCAAGTTTTTACCAAGCAAAGTAAAGCAACCTTAAACATATGATATTTATTCGAAGCAAAACAGTCTAACGGTTCTTACATAAGAGCGTTACAAAAATTGCGTTGTTTAGTGCGTGTTTAACTTTGTTTGTACTTGTAGTCAATGATGCAGCTCACGAAAGTGGTAGTTCCTATTTAAGTGTACTTACGAGTATACTGGTTTACGTTGGTTAATTCGTCGACGAGGCCAGGTTGAAGATCAATTTATAATTGGTATCGCTTTTATCATCGATGTGTTTCCTTAAATGAATAACAGTATCGCCATAAAGTCTGTTAGCGGGCTTGGTCCAGTTATTTCTGTAGCTAGTGACACATGCGCCTGCGCAGCTGGTGGTCATGATCTGTTGGAAAGGCATTCGCTAATGGTATGTTTGAAGTTTCAGGATTTAAAGATTGATCGTTGCACTTGGGAGTTATGACGGCATTTTTGGCAAGTTGACGGGATGCCGGAAATGTTGTGACAACAAATGAAGGTTATTTTTATAACACAGTTACTTACATATTTTATCGGGAGAGGCCACCCTAGGCGTACTTTTTCGAGTCAAATCGGAGAAATAGTCCTGGAAAAGGGCCGAATCTTAAGTACCCGAAACCGACGTGCGTGCATGAATCGATATATGAATGTGGAAGAAGCGAAAGAAATTTGTCATGATCTACCTCTCTGGGAAACAGGCGCGATTTAATGTAAAATGTATGTAGTTACATATTTTTTCATTTGTTACTTTTAAGTACTGTTCCAATATTGGAACACTTTTGATTAGATTTTTTGATTTCCAAATAGACGCGATATTGTTTATAATAAATAAATAAATATCAGGGGACAATCTCATATAAATTGACCTAATCCCAAACTAAGTTCAGAAACATATAAGCTAACAGTATGGGTACTAGACAACGATAACTATACTTCTAGAGATAATACATACTTAAATACATAGGTAACACCAAAGACTCAAGATAAACACTCGCGCTTGTCACACAAACATTTGCTCATACCAGGAATCGAACCCAAAACTACTGCCTTCGTACCCCGAAACCAACTAGGCTAATACGATGTCAAAATAAATGAGTAGTCATATTGTGTGGTTTGAAATTGCAGTGTTGTAACACTTTCCAAATTACGAATTATATGATTAAAGCAAAACAACGTAACTCTTCCTACAATATGTTACAAGAAACAATTCACATCAACGTTTTTTTTAAACCTTATTTTTCCATACAAGATTGAATATGTTATTGAGATTTTAGTACTGAATGGAAGCTCAAACATATCGGCTTTCAAGTGTTCATGCGAATGTATAACATAAACAAATTAGCAAGCAGTGAAAGTCCTTGGAGCGGAACAAAGGCAGCCGCCATGCTGTCTGGGGAGAAATAAGTTTCATTGTTGCTATGATAATGGCTTCTATTTATTTGAGACATTGATGCCTCTTTTATTGAAGCTCAACAATTTTTTTTTGTGTTAAATATCAACATCTCATTTCTAAGGTCATTTGTAAGTCACGTAAGTGACAATCAAAATTGATGAAGTTAGTTGGTTTTTGATGGTTTATTATGCAAATTTTAATGTCAGTAAAAAAACTAAAACTCTCAGGCGAAACTACCCTAGTACTACATACAATACTGTACGTCGCACTTTACTGTACTATATACTTTTAACTTAAATCTATCATAAACTGTTAAACTGATTTATATAAAACTCAGATACGCACGCAGATAGTCCATGTACTGGACTTAGACATATAATACTTTTTTATTCTTGAGATTACGATAGTTTTTGTAGATAAGGTTGAACTTGTTCTTCGCGGATGATTTTGCACGTAGTTACGCTAATATTATAAACGTAAAAGTTAGTGTATGATACAACTGGACGAATTAAAACAGAGATAGCGTATACACTGAATTATTACATAGGTTACTTTTTATCCGGAAACAAAACAGGACAAAGTCGGGGGCAGAGGCTAAACTTCAATCAATTCAAAAAAAGGTACTGCAACAATTTCACTACAAGCTTCAATTTATAAAAGATAATTGGCAATTTATAAGCTCTACGTCAAGTAATGCCAAGGGCAAGAGCTAAATGATTTTCCAGTTTCCATTTTCAGTATAAACACGTTTGGATATCAGTGAGTTACACATATGAACTTGTTTTTACCGGGTCAAAACGCTGTATCTCCCAGTCAAAGTAAATTGATTTGAACTTTATAGGGTTGAACTTAAAGCTGGTATTAGTTTGTAAGCTTTCTTGTTAGTTACGTTTTTCTTATACTAAAGGTCGTGTAGGGCTTATCAAGGTCTGCAGGTTTGCAATTCTTTGCAAGTTTAATGTCAATGTTATGTTTACATGTTTTATACTCACGTTTGTTTACAATAATAAGTCTTATAAACTTTATAACCAAGTATACTAACGTTTGAGTCATTTTATTGTTGTAACTAGACGTCACCTTTTATTTATTTTCTACATATTAATGGCCGCACATATTTTTAAAATTAAAAACGATAATTACGTTTTGGAAGAAATTTCATCAACCTGTATGTTATTATTTAACCACAAACTAAAACAAAAACTTAAGTGATTTATTTAACAATTTTTTTTAAATACGTTAGGACAGTAATATACTATTCATATATTGTTATGTGGCTATTTATCTTCGTTTTCTATGTATATTTAGTGTTGAGTAAAGTGATTTAAATGGTAAGGTATCATTATATAACGAGATCTGTTTACACTTTACCACCAAATGACCCTTTTCCACGTCAAAAAAAAATACAATTTCTTAGAAACGTGTTTATTTTTAATAATCCCAACAACGTATATCAACGGAAGTGCAATATAGGCAATATTTAAGCTCGAGCCTTGTAAGGGAACCCGTCGATTGGCGCTTCGAATGATAATGCGATATTTGTGTATGCGGCAATATTAACGGTACTGTGGGGATGGTTCAATGGTGGAGAAAATGGCGGACAAATTGATAAATAAAAAAATATTTTGGGATCCTTTGGATTTGAGGCTCCTGGTATAGCTGGAAGCTGGAATTGCTAAATTTAACTCTGCATTAAATGTAAAAGTTTTGTCTTACATAGACTCGAAGATGCCAATTTTTTTACCACAGCGCATTAAAGACCGTTCAAGTTTTGTCAAGGCTTGATTGAAACTTGACTTACCAGAAAATAACTTACGTTGATTAAATTCAAAATTTTAGCAAGTTTGTGGAAACTTTACGTACTCGTAAAACGAGATCACGGTATTCTGTTTTGATAGGGCAAAAGCTCGTATAGGTCGATTATGGAATTAAACAATCTAGGTACTTATTTTTGCTTCATCTAAAGACTGTCATCATTCTGTATACATCCGAAAAACATTGTGTATGAACTCGACGTATTTTTTTTATGATTTTTATAGTAAATAACGTTTTTTTTTTGTTATTATTTCTTTTGTACTTACAATGTTTTGGTTTTCCGCGAGCCTCTCTTGCCGTGTTTGACCGGCCAACTCGTCAAGCAACCTTAGTGTTTACGAGTTATTTTTAGCCGTAAACCAGTAAGTTATCAAACCCTGAATTACGCAGTTCGGTTTGTTTGGGGTTATAAGTTTATTTACTTTATTTGTGCATTAAGTGTATTAAATACATATAAAATGTTAATGCAAACTGCGTACTTTTATTAAGTTTGAATCTGAGAATTACAATTATAGATTATTGAAAAAAAAAAGATTGATTGCAATTCTACCGTATTAGAAAATGTCAAATATACTAAACAATAGAGAAAATAGTAGATTGTGGTCACAAGGTATCTAGAAATCTACAAGCATTTACTTAGCTCAATTCCAAATACCAAACTTGTAATTATTTAGTTACATTTAATTTATTTTAGCTCATAAATTTGAACTTCAAACAAACTTTAACAAAAAAAAACCGTGTGAATAACAGTTTTTTTTCCTTGCACTATCATCCAATTGCACATTATTTTGGAAAAAGGTAGTAAGCGCTCCAAAAAATCCTATGTACACTTACGCTTTTTTCATACACGTCTTAACCCCTATTTACTATTACTTGATCATCGATTTAGTAAATTTCTCATCATTCCCGATCATTAGCATGCGTGCCCACGCGCAGAGTCCGTTGGACTGACCGATTGTCTCCACACGTGCGTCTCATGTTTATTTTCAATTTAAAAACTTTGTTTTGATTTTGTTTGTCAACTTTATAGTGAGTTGAAGCTTTATAGAGGAAGTCGAAGGGTTAAATTAGATTTTGCAGAGTGATAATTATCTTGTAGCATGTTGTATTGTATATTAAGAAGGTTCTAGTGGCTAAAATAATAATTTTGAAATTAATAAAACTGTTCAAAAACAGCTTATTTTCGAGTCAATTTATACTTAAGTACACGCTTTTACTTAGGAACTTTTGATAGGAAGTTATAGAGGATCCCCTTGAATCACCGACACTAAATTAGATCAAATGTATTATTTAAAAGAATTTCATTTCATCAAAGATAATTTGTACTAAACACTTTATTGTTTTTAATTTAAGCATAGATACTAAAAAAATATAGCTCCTGCACGTGTGCCTGTCGATGAAATAAAAATTGAGCGAAGTAAAACACTATTATGAAATAAGTTTCTGTGTTTCAAGGGTAAACCAAGGCATCGTCATAGTCAACATCAAAAGCAGATACCTACTCACTTTTGTACTTTATAATATAATTTTTTTAAATTCATTTTGACATTGGTCACGTGATTGCAAAGTGGCAAGGTACAAAAGTGTGTATCTATTTTATACTGTTGGTTGACTACTACTACCTACTACCTACTACCTCGAATGTCAATAAAACGCATTAAAAATATGTATTGCTAAAACCGTCTAAAGCATTTTATTGATTATTTTCAGAACAGCGTAAAACCTGTCTTAACAACTCAGTATTTTAAAGTTAGTAAAGTAAATTACTTTAAATATTTAAAGAATGCAAAGTCCTGACTTACTACTTAGAGTATCTGGTCAGTCAAATACTCTAAACAGGGCTCTAACGAGTTAAAGTACCGGCTCTTTTGAGCTTTAAAAACGTATTTAGTACTTAATTAGATTTTGTGAATATGCGATTGGTTGGACAAACTACTTTGAAAGGTAGGCTGGTCATGTTTTAGACCTATTTAGTTTATCTAGACTTGGAATATCCTGAGGTTTATATTAGTGCTATTCCTTTAGGTATCCTGGATTTGTTCCTGGATTTTGAAATAAATATTGTGCATAATCATTAATAAGTGCAATAAAATTTAATTATGCTTTATTTAAATACCAGTCTAATAACAAGCTATGTGCAGTGACATTTCAGAAAAAAAACCTGTAAAAACCACATTTTCAAAACACTTAAGTGCATTAAGAAAGTCCTATTTCTATGCAAAAATTAACAATATTCTTAGAAATTTCCTAGAATTTATCGAAACAGTTTTTCACAATAATAATTAATATTTTTTACGTTAGAGAACCAGTGTACTATTAAATTATAATAAAGCAATTGTTGTTGTTTTTAGATCTAATTAGAATACTAAAATACAATACTCTTTCCTACCTTGCAGAGCTGCTTATACCACAGCGTCGTATTACAAGTTATAAATAACTCAAAAACGTCAAAAGTTTAGAACAAGTAAAATTATAACACTTCGCAGCAGACGTATCACAGACGCCGCCAACATTCGGTGTATTATAAAAAATCTAAACAGAAAAGTAGTAAAGTTTGTACGGTGCCAGATGTTCGCGACCTACGTCAACGTACAACGCTATTTGTTTACTATTCCAGTTATTTCCAGTTTGATAAATGTTCCGTGTGGACTAGTGAGGGGGCGTGCTGTGAAAAAAAGTGTAATTTTCGTTTAGGTGTCGTTGGGGTCTGATGACAGTAGATTTTAAAAACATTATTGATTCTTTTTGTGAGTGATTTATATCGTGAAGTTTGATTTAGTATTGTATGATATCACATCATGATATAATAATGTGAATGATGCCACTAGCCTATTATTCTACTACCGTTCTATTTTGAGCTACTTAGCAAATGTTATAATGACACTAGCTAGACAATAATCAAACTTTGTACAGTTTAAAGCACACACTTTCAAGTTGATAGTTTATTTATTTTTTCTCTTAAGGGTATAAGTTCGTCTTTGCACATTAGGGTGGTCCACGTTTGTATGGGAAAAAATCAAAGTGCAGTGAAAAGTCACGGCACCCGCTTATTTGGTTACTTATGTTTTAAAACGAATCTATGTGCACTTTCAGTTCTCTATGTCAAGGATAAAGCGATGCTCAACGACCTCATCGTTTGCACATCCGGATTGCGAATATCCAAAAACCGATGTATCCGAAAATTTGTTACTGAAAGTTTTCGTGTAATTGAACATTATCTATTATAATATTTAATCATATTTTATATAAATAACTTCGAAATACTAGTTTTTTTCACGTAAGAAACTTACTCCTTTTAGAACTTTGGCACTCACTATAACTTACACTCTTAATTCTAGCCTATTGTTAAAAATGCTTTACAGGCTTTTTATTCAATAGTCCAGTTTACGTTTGGAACAAAAAAATAACTCTAACAAAAAAACATTTTTGATAATATTGTATGAAAATTTTAATTGAAATAAATTTTGATGTCCTTTGAGCACCATTTTGCACTTAAACTAGAAAACTATATTTTGGACATAGTAATAAGGTTACTAGGAAGTAATAAGTTACCGGGGTGGCCTGGTTCAAAATCAACAAAAATGTTTTTTGGACCACCCTATTGCACATACATTTTGTAATTCTGTTTTGTTTTAAGTTTGCTTTTTCTATTTGAACAATAAATAGTTTACGTATGTACATTACATACATTCTTCTAATAATTGCAAGCAAAAACTTCATGTCGCGTCAGACAAAAAGTCATCGTTCTTATACTTTTTATTAGTATAAAAAAATGATTTACTTAAGAAACAATCCTTCTTTTTAGGATCCCGTACGCAATTATAAATATTAACAAAATTAAAAGACTAGGATACATCCCTATTCCTCAGATTTCTCTCATAGCAGTGGCGCTACGGCTGCTTACTGTTTACGTTCGAATTATGAGCGGCGCCTTTGACTTAACAAGTTCCCTTTTAGAAATATTATTTCCGTAAATTCATTTCTGTTTAATCCTATTTTAAGGTTACACACCTCTGACTATATTAGAGCTAATGTCACTGGGTAACGACTTAGGGAAAAGGGTATTTATGTAAAATATAAAATACTTACTTTGTATGTATGTATGTATGTTAACACTTTACTGTACGAACAAATTTAAAATAGAGAAAAATATAGCAGGTATACAAGCGAACTTATACTTACTTAAGGGATACTTTTTTAATAATACTTTGAGCGATTGACAAATAATTAATGACACCTTTGTCTCTAATTAATTGTAATGAATCGAACATTGTTTTATTCGTAGTATTTAACAAGCGGTCCGGCAGGCGAACTTAAATTTGTCTAATAAAAAGAAAAGTAAGTATAACCAATTTTTTTTTTTTCAAAATAATGCACTGTCGTAAGGTACGAATATTTTTAATTTTGGTAATTAATTGCTAAATTAATTTAATTAGTTAAGTAGGTATCTAGGTATATATATCCATTAAATTAAATTATTTAGAAACCAAAAAAACAATTTTTAGAACCATTATGAAAAACCTCCTGGTTTTACAGTTAAATATAATAAAAGTAAAAAATATTTTTTTGTATAAAATACTTCTCTTATATACATAATATAAGATACAGAAAACTAGTCCAACACCCACCTTGAAATCTCAACGCACTAACAAGACACTAAGTACTTAGTACAACTTGCGCAAGCAACTAATTTCTATCAAGCTGTTATTAGCTACTGGATCCGCGCCGGATCGGGTCGACGACCTGCGCGTGCGGCTCCTATAACCCGCTTTTTGTCCGTCAATTGTTTGACATAATATATCGTTTATTTAATGTTGGTAATTTTGATTTGTGTTTTTGAATTCATTTAAACATGACCAAATGTAAAGCTATTTGCAGGTGGTAGGATATGTTAAATGTTAAAAAAATATTTTGTTTTGTTAACATACTTAAATCTGTAAATAATTTTTTTTCGATAGTTTTATTTTAATTAATAAAAAACTACGCTATCACATTATAATATGTATTCTCCTCAATATTCAATAACACATCATAGAATCGTTCGTCATCATTCCATCTTAGTCCTCAGTTGCCACCGCATTTACCTTCTTGGGATTGCAGTCTTGAGATTGCAGTGTTGAGATCGTAGTCTTGAGATTCCAAATGTCTATGGGTCTCTGACCCCACTTACCTGTCATGTTGGCCTATACCTACGCTCGTGTAGAGTCACGAGATTTGGCACCCACCTTAGGTCCAAAGTCAATCTGACATTCTACAGCAATAATGTTGAGTTGTCTAAAAGTTACAAATGACTTGACATCTCTAATGACATTGACGACTTCAAGCATACTTTTCTTGAAATGGGTCCGTATGACCGTATCTTTGCCATGACAAAAAAAAATCTCTATATAACAAAAAAAGGGTTCAACTTCATTTTCAAAATTAGCACACAAGAAAAGCCGCTCTGTATATAAATAATTTAATTCAGCTTCTTAAAACCGATACAAAAAAAATAAGAAAAAAATCAGAGTTGTTAAAATGCCACCTAATAAAATCCCTTACCTTTTACTTTAAAGTTAAAAGATAACAAACCATAAACAAGTGGCGATACATCGGTATCGTAAAGTGCAATGCGCTGTTGCCCAGGCGCAGCCGGAACGATGCGATAAATACTTGTTTACGTAAAACAGTCGAAACTATGTTTAATATTTAAAATTGATACTGTCCGAAAATTGAGGTTGGATGACACCAAGATTTGCAGCAATCAAACATGAAATATAATATTTTAGCGCTTATCTATTATTTCATCGAAAAACCTTCCAACAAACGTTTCTCTCCAAATTTAAGTTAAAGAGTTTATCCTGAAAACCACGGTTTCAGCTGAAAATATTGTTGAGATGAAATTCGATGAAATTATACACTCGAACAAGTGAAATTCGTTGATTTATTAAAACAAACGACTACCTATATAGACAGGAATATTCGGGGTAAAATTAAATGACTGCTAGCGATTGCCTATATCGATAAACTCAATTATTGATGCTTTTCCCATATAGGTACTAGTGATCTGTCCAAGTTTTATTAGTAAACATATAATATTATTGAAAACCAAACAGCAACATAATTCTGGTTATTCTTTATTTTAAAAGGATTTTTAACCTTTACTCATCATCATCTTATATTTTTTTCCTTATTGTGAATTTCAGAATGACTGTCCCATTTACTATTGTTCAAGTAAACGATAAGAATCTGTTAGGAGTAAAACAATATCACGATGATGAGTGAAGGTTCAAAAATCATTTTAAAATAAAGAATGACCAGAATGATGATGCTATATTGTAGCATCGTATTAGCATACGTTAAAAAAAATATTTTCACAAAAAAAACTTGGTGAAATCACTAGTAAATGGGAAAAGCATCAATAATTGAGTTTATTGATATAGGCAATCCCTAGCTGTCATTTAATTTTGCCCCGTATATCCCTGTCTACTAATATACTCACTAAAAACTTAAATCTTGTTTTGAAAACTTATTTCACGTATCAGTATTTTAGTCATACATGGCGTTGTGGTGCTGCCACAAGCATGCATCATATAGAAGATGGTCATGACGAAGTGTTGGCCTAGTTGATAGTGACCCTGCCTACGAAGCTAGCGGTCCTGTTTTCAAATCCCGGTAAGGGCAGAATATTTGTGTGATGAGCGCGAATATTTGTTCATGAGTCATGGATGTTTTCTATGTATTTAAGTATATAAGTATTTATATCGTTGTTTAGTACCCATAATAAAAGCCTAGAGCTTAAATTGGGGATAGGTTAATTTGTGTGAGAATTTCCCTTTGTTTATATATTTTTATACATGAACACACTTGACTATAATCATTTCATTCGCGAGCGCCTTGTTCGTTCAAATTCGCCGAACATGCAGAGGCGCCATTAGAGTGCAAAAATGCCATCTAATTCATTATGGCGTTACCCACGATCGCCGAACATCGCCAGATATGTGACCATTTACTCCCATTACTCGTATTGCAATGCCGGTAGCGAGTAATTTGCCAGATTCCCGCCAAATACCCGGTTTTCACAGCGACAATTAACATTGTAAGCGAACTCTGACACGTTCGGTGCCACGCTATGATAACTGTAAGTAATTTTAATTTGCCAGGTGTGTCATTGGTATGGCGTGCATTAAATGCCAAGAACTCATGATGGAGTTTGGTTTGTATGAGATTGAGAGGGTGGGCATTGGAACTTAAGTTCAGAATACCTGATGGTATGATGGCATCTTTTTAGTACTACACATGAGGCGTTATATGTCTAGCAAAAGGATTTTTAATAAAGTAGGTATATTGTAGTGATCTTAAGGAGACAGATCATGTTGATACTACCTAGTTTACTGATATGACAGCAATACTAAAAAAATATTATGCAATTGAAAACAATGCTATAATAAGGTGTTAAAACACTGCGTTTTTTTTACTTTTTTCTGATCATGATTTTTTCACCGGAGCATAAGATGATTACAGACGACAAACGTGGTCTCCATGTGTCAATGAGAGCTTACCTGGTACTATATTGTCTGTAATAACCCTTTATTCAATATGAACCTGATACATTACAACTTTCATACTTTGCATTCATACAAAATACCTTACTCACATCACACCTTAAGCACATTAGCATTAAATAAAATCAGGTATCACATTGAATTCAAATTTAAATATGTTTTTTCTATCAATCAATTATACTTAACACCATGGTTGTCAGCGATACTCATTTATCATTCACGTTATAATGTATTCAAAAGTAAGCAAAAAGTTGATTTTATATTCAGAAGCTGGGGAGTTTTTTTTTGTTTAAATATGTATAGTGATAGTGATACGAGTTAACAAAACGTCCCTTGATTTTTTTTATTGGGGAACACTTAGACACTTGACACATAAGGGTTATAAGATAATATTTAGGTATACATTATATATTTTTATGTGTAGTGTTAACCAATCAAAAGGCTGGATTTTCGTTCCCAACTTTGAACAATTTTTTTCTGTAACCATAAACTTAAAAAAAAAAGTCGAGATACCTGTAGAAACTATAAGGTTAGTTTAGGTATGTTCTATTAAGGTCTTGGAAAATATATAAGTAGTTCTTTTACATTTTATTGGAAAAACAAAAACAATAGAATGTACCAGGGATAAGAAAACTGGTGAAATTTCTAGCTAGCTTCTAGAGGCATTACATCTTAGTCCTGAGGGTTGGCAACACATTCGGAGTCTTAGGATTGCAGTCTTAAGATTGAATTCTTGAGAATGCAAAATGTCTCAGCTCCCACTTACTTAACCCTTAAATGCATAATGATGTATGTAGTTCAATTTCAATCATACATTTTAAGCTAATTTCAATCTTAGAATTTATGCAGTAAGATTTGTAGCTTTGTTAAAATTCAAATTGGGAAATGAATTTTAAAGACGCGTTCGATTTTCGAAACGGGCATTTAAGGGTTAAACGGTCTGTGTGCCCGTTAGGCTACTTTAGGCCATAAAATAAACACGTCAATGATTAAACTATTCTTTGACTTTACAGAATTGCATTATCGAGAATGCAACTTGTCTAAACCCACAGGTGTTCAAATTTCATGAATATTCAACCAAGATCAATATAAATGTCATAACATCTAACGTTTACACATTTCAAAATACCAAATAAGTTCAAAACGGACTCAAACCCGTTGAAATCAAAGTAAGAGAAACAATAAATCAATTTCAAGTCTGTGTCAGACCCGAAATGCATTAGCAAGCCGTTTCACTCGCTACCTTACTTTGTTACTGACTTCGACTGTAACAAGGCGAGTGCAATGTCAGCGCTAGGACCTGACCACTATTCTGTCTTAAGCCAATACGCAGTAACTAAGATAAATTTGCTGTAGTAATATAAACCGTATTGTTAACGTAATAGAGTTGAATTTGCTTTGGTGACAGATGTTTAAATTGTTTAATAGTCGGTTTTTTTTGTTGCTGTTTGATACGGTTTATACATATACAATATGTAACATGTAAATAATTTAAGGACTCGCAGTAAATTCGAATAATGTTCACAATTACGCTATTTTTGTTGATTTTCCTGTGTGAATATGCAGGGGTTTAACAATATCATCAGTTTATGTATATTAGTTTCAAATACAAATACGGCTTGATATAGAAATTTCTAAAATAAAAATAAAATGTTTTTAATCTCCATCTTCGTATTTACTTGTACTGCAATATTCTTTCTCATTTTTTCTCTTCATAGGTTTATATTGGCAATGTAACAGTTAAAGGAAAGTGCGGAATTATAATATCTTAGCCAACGTGAGTAAGAAAGGATTTGCTTATCTGTGTTAATACTCCTCAACATCACTTGCGTTTTCATCTTTAACAATAAAACTTCTTCTCTTACTTCTAATTCTATTTTGAATTAATGGCTTTCAGTCCTGTAAAGTTAGTTTTTCCCTAGTATCGAGTTATGTATTAACACTCTCTTGGATTTTTTAGATAAATAACTCAATGCATATTACACACGAGGACAAAATTGCTTGGTAAAAGAGTTTCTCTTGTCTCCTCTCTAACTTGGTACTACAGGTAGACTCTGTGCGGAAAGAGAAGAGTCGTACAATTTGAGGGCGTGTCAGTGCTATTTTATAATTGTTGCTTTGCTGACATAACGCACTGCTAGATCTAAACAGGATCAACTCAAAATCCTTGCTAGTTTTGTTTCAAGTTCATAGAAATTGTATTAAAGTTGATTTTTAAATACAGTTGTATTTTGAGTTGATCCTGTTTAGATCTAGCAGTGCGATAATATTACTTCCCGTTTCTGCCACGACTCTTTCCGCACAGACTCTAGTGCTGATACCCAAGTAGTTCAGTTACACAAAGTGACAGCTCCGTCAGTATAGCAGGTTCTATTCCCAGCACAATAAACAGTCGCCATTTGCCGACAACCCGCCATCAAACATGTAAGACTAATTACTGTATTCTTGGTTCTACATTTGCAGTTTTGTAAATAAATAATACTTGCATAACTAGCTTTGCAACTTGAAACTATTAAGAAATACCATAAATCCCTTTATCCCTTTGACTGCCGTACATATCGTTGGTCATAACTCATAATGTATTGTTAGTCATACTTTTTTTTGTCATAATTTCTTTCAGGCTGAAGTTACAGTTTTTAATAAACGTTTATCGTGTAGATTAGTTAGGTTAGGTTAGGTTAGTTTTATAAAAATCCTGAAAAAATAACCATGAAATGAAATGAAATGAAATGAAATAATTTATTCGTAACAATTTTTATAGGTCAGTGTACCTACATAGTAGGTACTATCATAATTTGATAATATGCATTATAATTAATATTTAATCGTTTTTTTTTTATGATGTCCTGAGAAAAATGCATTATGACTTGCGAAAATTATGACTTAACACACACTATGACTAAAAATAATTATGGCAGTCAATAGAGACCCTATACTAGAAACTCGCCTTTGCTTTGCTGTGATTTGAACAAAAAAAATACTTTTATTAGTAAGGGTTCGCTTCCTTATTAGTGAAAGAATTTAACCGCAACATAGATACTTACAAACGAACACATAGTTTTTCCACTTTTTAATAACATTTGGAGATGGATAATAGAATAGCAAATTGAAAGAAATACTGAAGTTATAAATACAATACGAAACACTATAAAAATTATGAAAAATAAACGTTCAGAAATTACACGTCTACAATATCTGCAAGTATAATTCGTTAATGACAAAAAATTGTTAATCATTAATTTAAAAAATATTTTGTTTATTTATCAAACTAGCAACCTTTCCTCGCGTCGCTCAGTTTATTTGAATTTTCTGTATTATCCGTATTTTGCATAATTCAAAATTTATTGAACACCTGTGAAAATTTATGTAAGTACTTAATGGTAAAAACCGCCTTGATTCCCAGAGTGGGGTAGGCAGAGCTACAGAATTACCAACAACTCTAAAAACTTGTCAATAATTCTGTAACCACATTTTGCACCACCCTCTTACTTATAAACGTGGAATAAGCTTGAAATTGTTTATGTCATGCTTTGTCCTTATCTGTAATTGTGACATTTGCATCTGACAGAAAGTGACAAAGCATGGCATAAACTATTCCAAGGTTATTTAGCCGTACCTGATAAGATGTTTACCAGTGTATAAGTGACAGGTTGCGAACCCATCGCTTAACAGTACTACACAGGCTTTAGCGGATATACAGGCCATTAGAAGTGGAAAGCGACTTTATTTGAAAGATAAAGAAGATAATTTATAACTTAATGCCTATCCAGCTACGAAAGAAAGGATGGTAAATTACTATTATTTTATAAGTGATAATGACTAAGAAAAAATCCATCACACATTCTTGACAAATCTTAGTTCATTTAAGTCACTAAAACTACTGTAAAATACTGATTTATACCAACAAGTGAACCAAAAACTAATAATTCCTCCGTCGATCGTACGCCGTAACACTATACGGCGTAAATATAAAATGGGAGTCCATCAATAGTCATTGTGTAGCGCGGTGTGCATTACGCAGCGATTGAATGCGATACGCGGCGTAGTGTGGACATGCCTTAATTTAAACGAGTATGAAAAAGCAGTTTAAAACCTGAATGCTTGTTTTGTTGTAGTTCTATCGTGTTATAATACGCACTGATTATCTTTTTTACATAAACATACATAAACTAACGCCTTCATTCCCAGAGTGGGGTAGGCGAAGCTACAGACTTACAAACGACCCTAAAAAAAACTTCTTGATAATTCTGTAACCATATTTTGCACAATCAGGGTCTCCAGTGTATTTATTAGTGACAAGTTGCAAGCCCATCGCCTAACAGTACTACAACCCATTATTCCCTTAGTCGCCTCTTACGACATCCACGGGAAGATATGGAGTGGCACTATTCTAACCTGGCAACCACACGGAACGACACCTCATTTGTCGAAACGGGGAAAATCTTTCGTTCAACCTCAAGTGCCTCAACTAGGACACAAATAACTAAACTTGTATACATACATACATATTTTCATACACGAGGTAACTGCAATTTGTATTTTACATTTATATGTAACATAAACATTATGGGCTTGCAACCAATCACTAATACGCTGGTAAACATCTTAGCCTTATTGTGCAAAATGTGGTTACAGAATTATCAACCTTTTTTTTTTACAGTTGTTTGTAATTCTGTAGTTCTGCCTACCCTACTCTTGGATTATAGGCGTGAAGCTATGTATAAACATTAACGATTCATAATTTACTCTATGGCGATATTATTTTGCTAAGCTTATGCCCGTTTTGACACGAAGGCTTTATCCATTTGTTCTTTCTTACCTTTTATCACTGTTCCTTTTATATAAAAGTAACTTTAACGTCACATGACTTTTTACCTCATAACCGTCATCTCATAGAGCTTATAACTTATTAGTCATGTCCTGGTTTTGCCATCGCTCGCTCAGCTCCTCCGAGCCATACAAGCCCATCACACGTGGTTCAATGGCACCATTGTAGTTTTGTACCAAGGATAGACGAGTAGCCATATTTTAAACGTATTATTAAAATAAAATAAAAAAGTATCCTGGTCACGGCACCAAATAAAATTGAACAAGTTTAATACTAAATAATATTTATGAATCTGAAAAATAATGTTATTACTTAACAATTTTTATGGAGATTCAATGCATGTTAAGGTTCTTCTTCTTTTTAGGTTAAGGGCTGATATTATTATTTAGTTACTTAAAAAATTACTACGTATTTGTCTAATGATATTATTTCATTTTGTCATGAGTTAACATCGTCATCTTAAAACAATAATTTTATGAAATATATAACCATGGTTTTTTTTCATTTACTCCTAGAAATTCACTTAGATTTTATCTTCTCAAATTTGCATTAACTATAACCCGCATTGCAATAAGGTTTTATTTTATCGTACCTCATACGGGTTCCGCGTTGGACGAGAAACTAATTAAAATATTAATTTATCTTTAGAGAACATCGTGAACAAACTAAAATAATAAGCAGGCGTTCATAAAAAAGTTACTACGTTATAATATTATATAAATATGTCAAACTAGTTGGGATCGAAAGTTTCCAACGTGAATTCTAACATACTCGTACAAGCTACGAGTAAGTAAACTTTATTTTATATATTAAAAAAAGCTTTTATAATAAGGCATTTAAAACGTGTATAAATACATCCAAATTAAGGAAAACTGTCAGCCATTTTCACTGCTTTCGAGTGTAATTGCTAATAACACAATAACTGCGACAGATGCGCAGGAGTTGGATTTGTGCTTACTACGCAGGTGGATAAAAAGGACGATTAGTTATTTAAAAAAAAAACAACTAAAAGCATTTTGTCCTCTACGCCCTAATTCTTTACATGAATAAAGCAAAAAACATAATTTTGCACCCCAATTTACTTTACTTTGAAAATCCTAACAATAGGATTAGTACGGACAAACAGGTGTTCCAATTTTATTATTATTACATTACGCCAAGAAAAAAAAACTCGCTAGTTGCTTCGAATCAAATCGGTATACGACAATGATTGTAGCGCTTTGAAAAATAATACGTTACGTTTATTCTGTCACTTTAAATGAAACCGTTACTCTTCCTCCATAGAATATAAAATTGTGCACGTTTTGTTATTTACATAAGCCTTTTTATCACTAGTTTGAGAAGAGGTCGTTGGTACTCAGGGGAAACTAAAGCACAGGTGTCCAGCGTTCGGCCTGGTAGAAAGAGAGGGGAGGATAAAAAGTGCATTGGTGCGAAGAGGACGCAACCAAAATAAACGTTGAACTCATGTTGTTTTTTTTTCGTTTTGCTCTCCCTCGCCTATGTTCGTGACGGACCTTTTTTTTTGTTGCCCATGCTGCGCCTTTTTGGTTTATTTTGTTGCTTTTAGGTATATTTTAGATTAACTTTAATTGGGTGTTGTATTTTTGTTTGGAGCACTCTTGCGCAATCAGTTTGTTTACTGTTTTGGGGATTAAGTTTCATAATTTTTGTTTTTTTTTTTCACCATAAATACCCTTACTCCAAAACAGCATGATAATTGAGTCATAATATTGTTATTTCCAAAATTTATATTAATAAGATATTTGTGTCTGTTATATGACCAATTGTGTTTATTAGCATTATCAAAGAAAACTGTCTCAAGCAAAGTATTATTCAAATTGTAACGGTCTATTTTCTTCCCAAAAATCTTTAATATATCTTACGAAAATTGAAAGAGTTTACGGACTTAAAGGTCCGCATTTGGTACTTCTCTGATATAATAATAACAAAACCTTTATTTTTCTTAATCGCCGTGGTACAGCAATAATGAAGTAGGTATTATAGGTTATTATTTGCAGATAATAAGGTATTAGCCACCCCAATGATGGTCGGGTGACAAATCCTATTCGAAAAACGTTATCATTACTGTTTTTTGTATTGGTTGTGTTAATAAGCACGAATATCTTTGCTTGTTGTTAACTTGGCTCCTTTTTGTGTTTTGTTTATCTCTTTGTTTTGGCATTGTTTTCTTTTTTATATTGCTGTCATTATTATTATTTTCTACATTTTCAATTAACTAACGCTTCAATTAACTACTTTCTTCTTCATCTTTTTTGTCTTCAGTTCATATGTCGTGTTCATCTTTAGCAAAAACTCAGTTTCTTACTTCAACTATCTAACGTTCCTCACTGAAATCATCATGACATGTCATATCACGTTGTAAATTACTCTTTCTTACTAAGCTACAGCCGATAAAAAAATAGAAAACAATCATTTTCAACTTACTCCTACCAAGCGTAATTCTTTAAGCACATCGTAATCACACAACGGGTTGAAGACGATATCACTGTCATTATATTATTTTTGTACTATACATGCACAAGCGCCTAAGATTATATCTGTACCAACTTGCATTTGCTCGTCGACATCTTTACTAACTTGCTTCACTTCTTCCAATAGAGTCACATTTCCATTGTCAGTGTTAATTTCATCTGAATCTAATGATGTTTTACGTTGGTCACCGACCAAGTTAATACATTCGCTTCTATAACAAACACACAGGCTGTGTTTGAATGCAGGAAAGTTCAATTCTGCTTAGATTGTGTTCTGCTGTTGGTAAGTTTTTTGAATAAACAAAATACAAGTCGTAAGCTTTTGTTTTTGCTAACGGTACCGTTGCCACATGGAAATGAGAGTTTGTGATGGATTCGGATACATTTGTTTTGAGCTCGTTTTTTAGTTTTTGTCGTTGTTGCTATAATAATGCGTTTGTTAAAATAGAAAGAGGTTGTGATATATCATTTGGATGTACTCTTACAGTTAGTACGCCTATTGCTTTCGTCAATACTTAAATCCTTTATAAAGGTGTTATTGCTTCTTTAACAAGAAATTACGTAGACATCAATGAACATGTTGTTACTTTATTTAGTATTCTTAACTTATTATCTACAACATTAACCAGCTTTACATTGCATTTGATTATCAAAAAAAAAGTTTTATGAGGGTTGCATTTTTTTAACCAAAACCATGCAAACTTGAGCCTAAAATTAGCTTGTTAAAGAATAAATAATAATATTGCAAACATTGCAACTTTCTACATAAACCATCCTCTTTCCATCCGTACAGCGTCTCAACGCACACAGACGCACCTCAGGTGTCGGCTCACGCACACAGAGAACGCGCGTAAAGCCAGTAGTGGACCAGTTTATACGTAACTGAACGATAATAATGGTGATATTGTGTAGCGACAGCAAATTACGTGGGCGTTAGAGATAACTACCTCTAAAATCTGTGGTTGAGAGGTTGATGTTGTGAAATCTACGGAAGTAAGTGAAGTTTAATGTCACTACAAGAATATTCTTAGCGGAGTTAGTGTACTTATCTAGCAAGGTCCTATGAATTGTGATTGAGTGGTGGTGCAATAAATGTGCAAGTAGATTTTTAACAATTAAAAACCCCCCGATATAATGGCAACCCATACCTATAATAGAGCTGATAAGCAAATCATTTCTTAAACACACCACCAATTTTTACGAAATCTAGCTAAGAACAGTCCCAATTAAACAAAATTTCTTTAAAAAAAACAGCTTTAGTATGTTTCAAGTATGAATAAAAAAAAACTTTAATGAGAAGATAGATAAGATATAAACATCAGACCGGGGTGATATTTATCTACTACCAATAATGTAAATCTTAAGTGATCATTACGATGAAGCAATTACAAATGTACTACTACACTATACAAAAAAGTTTTGCCAACTTATTACAGTTTCTAATTAATCTGCTAACCGTACCTACGCGAGCGCTCACATTCAAAACACGTGGTACAAGAAAGAGAGAAAATAATAAACCCTTTAATTTATGCCTCGATAGTACTCGCATCTCGAAAATAAAATATTATGTTTTTATTTTTTATTTTCTCAACCTTTTTTGGGTCACTGGCCCCAAAAGTGACGTCGCTTTCGAAAGTTTTGAATCGATGGAAGCCGATTTAAGGACTTTAATTGATTTGTTTTTATGGACGGCCAAATTTTCTTCGACCTTGGAAATATTGTTAAACATTTATATAACGTCACTTAATTTGACTTTTGTTTTGGTCGTTTACTCGTAAGACTTGTTCTGACCAGTCAAAGATGCACTCGTAGTTAAGACAAGATCTTCACGCTGTTTTAGTTTCACCTCGGCTTCTCAGTTCTGCATAATAGTCTAGGATCTTAGATAAAGTAACATATGTTATGGTTTGTTTCTCTTCTGTTTCTTTGCTTTTATGACCGTTTATTAGCTCATAGTTGATTTATTCCTTTTAACATAGGTATAGAGATAAATCTGACACCAAGTTCAAATATTAACATACTATTACCATTGATATTTTCTATTTTAGAAACAGAATGCTTTAATGTCTTGGTTTAGTTCATCTTAACTAAAACCAACTCTATTTGCCCTTTAGATGGATTTCCTGGAACCTTTATATTGATGACTTTATGTTGATCATTTCGAATGCTTAAATTGAGTTCAACGTGTAAATCTAAAGTATAGCCATCGAATGAAAGCTTAAACATAAACTCTTCTAACAAATTGATCCTCTTTTATATCTTCGCCATTAACTATCCTTCCATTCTCTATTCATTCATAGTTTTCCGTACGTTCATCAAGAACATCTATATCGATAGTTTCAATATACATCCAACACTGGCCGAGTACGGTAGCCGACGCCTACGCATCGCCACACGACACAAATCACGACAGACTCTCGCTTTTGAGTCGCCTCGTAAACTTAGACTGTGGAAGATTGGCCAAGGAATCCGTTTTACTCGGTAAAACCTAATTGATTTTGACATGTTATCATATTCTCAAAGTTATGATAGATCTTATTAAAACAGAAGTTTGAACATCTGGAAAAAGTACTGATAACTTTTTCAGAAATCTTTAAGAGCATGTTCTCTTTCCATGCAAAAAATTATGATAATTTTAGAAGTTACCATGAATTTATTATAAGGAACATCCACAATTAGAGAAATTTATTTGCAGTATAATGGTCAGCTATGAAGTTATGTTGGTGAATACCCAAATTTTGGAGAAGTGATGATTTTTGAAAATGTTGTTATTTAGTTAGCAGTTTACTTTTTAAAGTGCTAAATCTGTATATGTAAAAATGAATCTCCTGGTCACGCTATAATTTAAAAACGGCTGAACCGATTACACTGGTTAACTGAGTTATTTTTTCTTGTATTTGTCATTGTCAGGATAAGTCAGAAATTTGCAGCGGGGCGATGCCACTGGCGGGCCGCTAGTATATATCTAAAAACACAAACGCAATTTCTGTTTACTGTTAACTGTTTATAGGCTTTTTTGTATTTAACTACGTGATATCTATATGCAGTTTTTACCATGACTTAGTTTTTTGTTTTGGAGAATGTGTATGACAAACACAATTTATTATCAGGGTTGCTAGCTTTTTTATGTAACGTAAAACTGACCTAAAATCATTTCCTTTATTAAATCACTATTAAAACTTAAGTTTATTTACGTTTTATCCTCTTTTTATTCAGTACAAAAGAAATACAACGCAGCGTTGCCTTACTGCGTTAAATTCAACACATCGCGATCATACACGGGTAACTTTACGATTATTTTAAGCAGTACCATACACCTCTCAGTGCAATAACACTGCACCACCAAATTGTGGCTTCGCCATTCGACAGGCATTTCAAGCCTTTTTTCGAAAATCCAAAACAATTGACAATCAGGCGTTTAACCACAGCTCCCGGATCACGCATTGAGTACCCTTACCATGAGTTACAATTACCGTATTCGCTAGCGAGTCAAATGCTCTGCTCCTCAGACCTCGCAGTATTCTTAAAGAGTGCGAGAGACAGAGCATTCGACTCGCTAGCGAGTACGGTAATTGTAACGCATGGTAAGGGTACAGATACGGGCCGAAGATACGTTTTTATTTTCCAAATTATTTACGGCCAAAAATTTCGGCTACCGAATTTGCTCGCAGTATACTCGTGTGGTTGACCGCTAATAAATTTATTTAAGTATACGGGTTAAGTTTATTATTAAGTTCTGTTTTTCGATTGACGTTTTATGTTTTGTTATATACAATGTTACAGTTATTTATTGATGTGTTTTATCTTGTGGTCATTATTTATGAGCATTATTATTTTTGCGTGCTTATCTAGATTAATATCTACGAAATCAAAAGTATCTTAGCATGGCAAGCATCTTCAATTAGACGGAGGCAAAGTTGTGTTTGCGGCGTCAATCTTGCAAATTTGAAAGATGTTCAATATTATAAGTTTATTTAAAAAAAAATAGCTTGTAAATTACTTTTTTACTTTTTGACTTAATCAACTTCCAAAGTTCAAGGACCGCTCATTTGAATACAATGATGCTTAATGAGTTCTCCTGATAATAGGACAATGAGTTTACCAGCCACCGTACTACGCGTGCTTTTAACTTCTTCTATCCCATTGTCATCAATGACGAATGTTTTAACTCCATCTTTGACGTTACTGCCACGTTCATTAACCACGCTTTCAGTTTTAAATTTGGTAATTGCGTCTTTTGAAATAAGGGCTACCGTTCGTTGGGAGTTAATTATTTTAATGGTTTTGGTGATTTTAGAAAATTGAGTATCTTTGTCGTGCGGGGTTTTAATAGTTGGACTGCCTTGTACTAGAACATCATCTACAAAAACTTCCGTAACTTAGTGAAACAAAAGATGCAACATAAATTTAGACGTTTAATTTGGTTCTCCGAGATTATTTCTTAACTTAACCTCTTATGGAATGAAATGTGCAAAATGTTTACAGGTTTTTGACGCTCAATTGCGTTGTTAAATAATAAAATATTAAAGTTGTTGTCGTTGAATAAGTCAAATAGAAGTTAGCTTAGCATCCAAATGCAGTCTTTACGTTCAACGTTACCATACTTATCAATCCGTTTTACCATTGGCCTAGCTAGTTTATTATTCATGGTTGCACGCTGGCGCAATAATTAATAAGTTTAAGCTCCGAGTGGATTTGCATACAATGCCTCTACAGACGGTCTAAAAATAAGCTTAGATTTCAGATGGTGTCACAGTGGTAGTAAGTCAATCAGGTACGATAGAAGGAAAAAGTTTAGATACGTTCCAATATTTGAATGTTTGTGATATAATAGTCGTTTTCAGCGACGTTACGTAAAATGATAATAAACAAACAGAAGCGATTAACGTAGCGTTGGTACGTAGTGTTTTATTTAATATCAGTGATTTCCAGTGTAGTGATTCTCTGAACAACGACGACATACATATTTTAGCGCGTGCATTTTCAATTTAGGAGCATGGTTTCTGCCGATGAATTGAACGTATATGGCTGCTTAATTGAAAATGCACGCGCTAAAACATGTTTTGTTCGCTCTGACGGGACTACCTAAACTCGCCGCTGCGATTTCGCTCGTTCGTGTCTTTAATATCGAATATTATAATTATGTTTTGTCTGAATTGAAAACTGACAAAGCTAAACTCGCACTAAAATCAAGCTAAATTCTGAGTAATAAATATCACGATCTACCTTAAGTTTGGTGTATAGTAATAAAACAAGCGTTTTAATAAGAAAGCATCAGAAGAAGAAATTGTTAAGATCCATTAAGTAAAGCATCAATACGTCTATAATTTGACTAGTTTAATTGGGGGAGGTTGGGGGGGGGGGGGGGATATTCCACGATTATATGAAGCAATTAAATTTAATAACGTAATCGTTGCTACAGTGCCTCAAGGTAGTATCTATTCTAAAACTATAGTTTTTGAAACAATTAAACTGTCTTCTATATTTTGACGAATAATGTTTCCAAATTTGTGTTCGATTAAATAGGAATTTTAAATCTATTGAGCTGTCAAGTGATTTGATTTTAATTGTGATACATTTAAAAATGTGTAATTGTCGATGATTTTTTCCTAATAACAGATTGGATTAAATGGACGAGATTTTTTATTGAAACAAAAGGTTTCCATAAAAATACTTTGGTCAATCATATCTTGGGATAAATGAGGCAGGGACTTAATTGACCAATAAAAACTCAAGCAATATTAAAACTTATTAACGGAGTGGCCAACGTGTTAATGTAACACCATGTAATTACATTTGTATTTTAATTATGTGTACATACATTTCTATATACATACATATTATTATTATATACATTTTTTCAATTTTTATTTCGTCATTCAAGCTCAAATCAAAAGCACCAAATATCTTAACGATCGTAACACTTAAGTACACTAAATTTCGAAATTCAAAAAGCTGTTCCAAGCAAGTTTTTAGTTAAATCTTTCTGACCAATAATTAAATTCAATGTCTCACAGTAACTGACATGTCCACTGGCCACCAACTAAACGGTTTTCGAAACTAGTAGTGGACCCTCTCAAAACTAGTTTTAAGATAATCCTTCTATTTCAGATAATTGCTCGGTCATCACGCCATACAGGAATTAACGAAATGTGTAAACATAACGTCTTTTGAGATTAATGGTTAGGTTATTTTAATATTTTGGACGTAAAAATTTGTAATATGTTTTTGAGTGAGTAAATTATTTGGGGTTGGGATCTAATAGCAATTTAAATTTTCAATACCATTCAAAAATATGATTATTGTTTTTTAATTCAAGGCAATTAAAACTGCATCCTGCCCCCTATTTGACAGGGACAGGTGACATTTCAGTGTACATGGCGTATCTTGAAACCCTGTGATGTATCAGCGTGTTAACTTTGCTATGTATAGCGAATTGTCACGGTACCTGTCAAGTGTCATTGTAAGATGGTGAAATAGACTGGTTGTCTTTGTCGCGTTTTGACAGCATAATAAAAAGAGTTCATTCCTCTATTTGACTATCTCTACAATGACAGGTGACAGGTGACAGTTCGGTATACATTTCAGTGTTGACAAGTTTTCACTTCACTGGGATTTATATAAGCTACTCCATGTACACTGAAATGTCACCTGTCACCTGTCATTGTCAGGGTGGTGAAGTAAGGGGCTGATGGGGGGGCCATTTGCAACGTTAAAAGATGGCGGATGTGTAATTTGTTTTAGTTTTATTTTTTTGTGTATTAGGTGTTCAAAGTTCTTTTCTGATAGTGATTTGTACTTTTTATGCCATTGTGTTGCACAGTGATTGAAAACTTGGACTTATTTCGCGTATCTGGCATCTTTCTTCTCGTTACAAGTGGACTCGAAGTGGTACATAGGTTAAAACTATCTTGACCTCTGTCCTACAAACTACCGAACAACGTTGCCCCCAATCTTCCCAGAGAAGATTGGATTGTATTTTATTGCTATATTGATTTATACTTATATACACTTGACACTGGCGAAATCACTAATTCGTGGAAACGCCATAGCCCGGCGGTAGTAGCTGTTGAAGTCGCCGCGGGGAAAAAAAAAAAAAAAAAAAAAAAAAAAAAAGGGGCTGATGTACCCGGCTGGTTGGTCAATTCTTTAATAAAGTTATAAGTTCAATTCTCTCTATAAAGTTGTCTTTTTCACAAAACTCACCCTTACCCTCCCCTGAGCGATCAACATCTCAATTCCCTGTGAAAGTCTTAAGAAATCGATTAATCATGCCTTAGATGAATGATTTGTGTTTTTATTCGAACCCATCGAGTTGTCCTTCTGTAATAATCCCCACCCGACTTCATTGTGACAAATCATCTAGCCCTTTGTAAACTTTATCTAGTGGCCAGTCGTGTTTTATGGGAATTTCTGTTGGAATTTCAATTTTAAGTGTTAACTTGTTTTGTCATCGGTCGCTTATCGATTTAGGAATGATTGTTTAAATATGTAAATTGATGTTTGAACGCTTCTGTTACTTAAAAATGATTGTGTTACAGGTTGTTAAGTTTCTTTTATTTGTTGCTTCCATATTAAAGTTTTTAAGGTTCTTTTACTTGTCCATTAGTTTACTCATTGTTTTAAATATCTGCATCATAACACGAGGTAGAATGTCTACGATTAACAATAAAAATAGTTTAAAAAAATCGTTTCAACTTTTTCAAAAACTATTTTACTAATGTCTGGTCAAACTGTTTACAAATACGACACAATTCATATTATTCGTGAAGACATTCAAAGTGTATGAGTGTGAAAGAAAGTAAAGCTTTTATTGAATCTTTTAAAACTGAGTTCTGACGAAGCGATACGTCGATAGTTGATTTACGACATCGTAAAAGTGACCGTTTTATTGCACCCAAGTGTTTGATGCGCTACTTCTTATACTCTGTTTACTTTCAAACAAAGTATTTAAGAGTTTATTTAGCTCTATGGTTTTGTTTTATTGGCCGTTTCAGCTTGTTATTTATGCATGTTGCTGAATGGTTTCTCTTTTTACGTCTAAAATTGATTGAATGAATCATAGACTTTTGTTTTCACCTTGATTTACTAAACATATCAGTTTTAAAAAGTTTTACATCAAATTGGAATTCCTCATCCATTTTGCAAATGTCATTATTATATACATCATCGTTAGCTTTGTACTGAATTATTAACCTATAGATATAATAACTAACTTTTTTCAACAAATATCAAATTAATAATAAATGCAGAAGTAATACGTCGTTTTTATTTTGATTTTATTAACGGATCATAAAAGCGAATATTATCAGTGGCATCTGATTGATACATAAAATTTGTTGAAAGCTCATTATAAATTACAATACGATATAATATCACTCTTGAAGAAATTAATGAATGATATTTATTTTCCAAAAAAAACACACTACCTATACATGCTATGCATGTTATGTCAAAAGTACAAGAAATTACATTGGAATCGTCAAAAATATACACAAATTTTAATATAACCCTTCTTTATTGAATACCTACCACATACACCAAGGAAAGGATAGAACAAAAAAATGTTATATACTCATTCAACAGACGGTCTTATCTTTTTATAGCAAACCTTACAGAAAAGTAAAAATAAATACTAATTAGAAATTGGCAGGCCGTCCAAACTAAAATGAAAAGCCTACATAAATAAACAACGTTTCTTTTCTAAAAATTAAATCAATCCAACAGCGCAAACAGTAAACAAGTTATACGCGGACGAAGTGTGCAAAGCTATATTCAATATATCCAATACACTTGACCGCTTTAGGTCTGGTCACAACGTACGCAATAACAGAAACCAGAGAAAATTGCCAACGCCAACCCAACATTACACGGCAGAACTGTTATCCGTCATTAGAGAAATTACACACGAATTAGCGACGTGGACCGCTAGTGATGAAACAAGATGAAGCAAATGGTGATTAAGGTGTTACAATTTATGAAGTTGACAGTGATGAAAAATATGATGTTGGAAGTTTGGGAGATCGAAAAACTTGCTTTGATAAACTTGAGAATTTTAAAGCAGGAATCAAAGATATTAAAGTAGGTAATCAAATTAAAATCAAATGAAACCTAAAAAGATGTGTACAACTTTACATCACAAATACTACACCGAAAAGAGCCTTGCTTTTAAATAACAAGAAACAGAAGACAACACTTCTCTGCTCATTAAAAGACTCGAGAAAATGCGTTTAGACAAAGTATTATTTAAAGATGGACTAAACTCAAATCTATACGTATTTCAACTAGATAGACAACATTAAATGCCTAAAGCTGAATATTGAGTCAATTTTAAATACGAATCAAAGGACATGGCACTGAAAGTGCAAACCAAACCAGTTTACCTTACAATCTGCGATTGTCAGTACGATTTGCAGATTAGGAATACGGCAAGCAAATTGTGTCCTTCTGCTTTAGTTGGGTTGTGAAATGGTCAACAGTAACTGCCAAGTGATTTATGATTTAGATACGTCGTAAGATTCAGTTATCGTTTTGGGCTTTAACATTGCGACATTGGTTTGTTTAACATTAAATATAAAATACGACTTGCAATATAAAATTATTTATATTAATTTATTGTTAACGTCAGTGCAAGATATTTCAATTGTTATTTTACGAGTAGTTTCGATCTACTCTTACATTTTACCGTCTCCTTTTTGAAGTACTTTCTACTTACGAAACCTGTCTTTTATCTTTTGCTAAGTGCAAAATACTGCATGCGTTCGCAATCCCTGTTTATTTGTAGAATTATAAAAAATCACATGAACTCCCAAAACTTAATCCAAGAGATGATTTAAGTCAACAGTTCCTTCTTGTATGTACGAGTATTTTTAAATTCTTCACCACAATTTTAAATGCTTTTCGATCGCATATCTCTTTCAAAATGAATTCAGCTTAATGTCAAGGCTTCTATAACGAAGTAAATAAAGCAAATAATCTATATGGATATATTAAATAAGCGTGAGCTAAGGACACCTGTGTTACGCATCGGGTGTGGATAAAAAACAACCCATCAGAGTGCATCGGGCGAGGGAAACGTGGATACGACTGTATCATTTCCTTTTAGACTCTCAATTTATGCACTTAAGTATAGTAGTAATAATTAGATTACTGTAGGTTATTTCAGTTCATATACAAGAATTGCTGCTCGGAATAATTGATAATGGTAGTCAAAAATTTCAAAATTGCAATAACGTTTCTATTATACGCGTATACGAGGCAAAAATGGTCGTTGATATGACTAAAGTTTTTACTTTTACTGTTCACATTGACTCAAATGTTAAACATCCATTATAACTTTCTTGCGTCCCACTTTTGGGTACTAGGACATGGGTATATGACAGTTGATTCATTGGCAATTTCATTCGCAGGAAATTTGAAGAAAGCATCATGCACACCCTTAAATTATTTCCGACTTGCAATTATAGTATCATTCATTACTCTAATCCAATCAATCAACATTAGCTCTTGAGGAGTTCTAGTTTTTTTTTCTTGGACGCATCCATATTCAACCGTCCCTGTGAGACACAACTACTGTCGTCTCTCTCTCGGCGGCCGGTTCGTGCACGTGTGATAGAACCCGTTTCGCTGCTCCGACATTTTATTAATTTGTGTTTCTTATACATTTTGTATTGTATGTATCTCTGGATTTCTTATTAAGAAGCAAATTCAATTCGAATGATGATATTTTTTTAACTTTCATTATTTTCGTAACATATTTTTGTAGGACTTTATTATTAAACTATCTCGAAAAGAAATATTTGAGGAGAACTTTTGATGATAACATATTATAATTACAGTGCTCAGATTTTTTTGTAACTGCCATACACATTGCCATTTTATACATTTAATACATGTGCTAATTTTATGTCAATATTAAAGATTTCTTTGTTGATTTCCGTAATTTTTTTTGTATCACATTTAGTGTGAGTTTTCTTTTAATTCATCAAAACTGTGTAAGATATATTGGGACTTCTCCGAATGTCCATTTAAAAATACAACCGATGGCAAATTGGTTTCCATTGTTCTGTCTGTTTTTAAGAGCGTCCTGTACTTTGTCTTTGGACGTTGGATAGATTTGTAGTTTCTTTATTTTATGAAGCTTGGTATTCAATATTTAACTTTACCAAGCTGTTGCTATATCTTGCATAAAAATTGCCACAGTCAGCATCTTGTAACTATGAGATAGACGTCACTTGGATCATTTTAGGTTCTTTATTATCCTTATGTAAATAACTGCAGTATCATTCGTTAGCTTTATGGTTTTATTTTTTTTATTTTTTTATGTCATAGAGAAGACAAACGAGCACACAGGCCACCTGATGGTAAGTGGAAACTGTGACCCATAGACATTCGCATTCACAGGACTGCGATGCAATCCTAAGACTGCAAATGCGTTGCCAACCCTGAGGACTAAGAAGGAATGCCTCTATGCTAGTCATTTCACCGGCTGTCTTATCCCCAAACCGGAACACAACAATGCGAACACTGCTGTTTGGCGGTAGGTTAATGGATAAGATGGTGGTAGCGATCCGGACGGACCCTGCATAAGGTCCTACCACCCGCAAAAAAAACAAACAAACAAATAATCAAATCTTTTCATCCAGTGAAATTACTAAATAAGAGACATTCCACCTAGTCCTCAGGGTTGACAAGGAATTTGCAGTCTTAGGATTTCATTCTCAATTTTGTAGTCTTGGGGAAATGTCTATGGGTCTCAGATCTCACTTACCTTCAGGTGACCTCTGTGGCCGTTTGTCGTTTCTATGCTACATAAAAAAAAGTTTCTAAGGAATTAGTTAGACTTGTTTAGTCAACTCATCACGTACTCATCTGAATTGTAAACAATGGTAATATAGCAACTTTACAATTCTTAGCATTGACTTAACAAGTATGTACGTAAGTAAAGAAAAATTCAATTCGATTTGCAAAATGTCCAAGATAACGATGATTGATAACTATATCAATCCCCAACAAACAAAAGACGTGGAACCACCAATCAGCGAGCCATAACCTGTTTTAATCAAACTATAGGTAAATCATTGCGTTGCAGTGTTTGTGTGTAGGGGTAAATCCAACATAACAATGTTTTAGTATACAGTTGACGCACACATGTCAAGGATATTGTATGAGAGTGAGCGTCTACAATGATTATCATCTATATGTACATGTTTACACACACGCGTGCAAATGCTAGGATTAAGTGATGGACCATAAACGTTTTTGGTTTAGTTTTTTCTTTGAAGGTGAAGCAATCTTAATGTTGAAGGAATATTCCAGAGAACCAGATAATTTAAGAATTTTAATCAATTTTAAATAATGTTTCTGATAATTTTAATAAATTACACTACAATCTACTCTCGTAAAATTCTGGAGTCTCGATAAGCTGATTCTTGAGGGAGTTTTTTCCGTTATAAAATATCATGTGCATACAAGTATTGAAATTGTATTAGGCACATAACTACATCCTGTGTAGATGCAGGAGTCATGCTATTTTCGACGTAAAGTGCTACTTACGACGTAAAGACAAAATGTGAAATTACTAGAATTGAAGGTATTCTATCTTAAGCCCTCAGGGATGACAAAGCATTTTTAACGGTTTACCCTTGTTTCACCGACATTCATTTCATAGAACGTATCGTATCGTTGTGATGGTTACAAATGTAACCTAACCTACGTGAATCATATTTAACATATCCTGAAATCATTACGGGTATAGCAGAAAATTGCTTTCTATGAAACGGAAATTCTGCAAAGTAATACGTTCTATGAAATGAGTGTTGGTGAAACAAGGGGACACCATTTGTAACGTATTGCAAATGTTCATGGGGCCCAGAGCCCACTTAACATCAGGTCGCCTGTGTGCTTTCAATACTCAATACTTGGTCATATATGGCGTTCCATATTGTGTAGGTATATACAGGTGGTACTTCAATTAACTTTAAAACAATTAGATCATTATTGACCCACCCTGTGGGGTTTATTAAATGGTGAAAAGATATATTTGCTATAAATAATACAGTAAAATTATCGTCAAATTTATGTCTTTTTTTTAATAACTCCTTTAAATTTGGTTCATAATCATTAATCATATAGTACGTAGTTTTGGTTAAAAAAAAAAAAACATTTTAAACTTATTACACAATTATTTTAAATTGTTTATTCTCGTGGGTTTTTTTTCCGAGTTTTTTTTTATCTCCTTTCTTGGCGTTCAAGCTCTTTTCATACCAAACACTATAAAATATATATATTTCTCTATAAAAGTACGTTTATCGTTGTCTAGTACCCATGTACAAGCCTAGAGCTTAGTTTTTGTGTAATTTTTTTATTGTATCGTATAGTGTATGACATCTGTTACTGTACTTTTTTGTAATAGTTGCCATATATTTTTCCTGATGAGGCCAAAACTGTAAAGCACAACGATTCGCCATTAATAACGTTTGATCCAACACGTGTATCTATAAATCTCGTTGTAAATCAAAACATTAATGGTGGGCTGCGCGTGCGCGTGTGGGACGCGGTAAAAGTCTATTTTAGCAAGGTTTACTGTGTTTTGTTTTATAATCCTTTGTCTGATATAAGAATAAGGTTTTGGTCAAGATCGTGAAAGTTTTTTCTATGGCATAGAGAACTAGAGCACACATTCACCTGTTGGTAGTAGGACCTGAGACCGATGAACATTTGCATTCTCATGACTGCAATCTTAAGACTGTAATCCTTGGCATGATAATAAATAGATAAATCAACGATAGCTGATAGTACTCGTAAAACAGCAAGGTTTAACTTTTGTTTTACGCTTTCATTCCCAGAGTAGGGTAGGCAGAGCTACAGAATTACCAACTATTCTTGTCATGATAATGGCACCTGGTTGTTAATTCTGTAGCCATATTTTGCACAAACAGGTTAAGATTTTACCAGTGTATACTAAATACAAGCCTTTATTCTCTTAGTCGCCTCTTACGATTTCCACGGGAAGCCATGGAGTGGCACTATTATTTTATCTTACCTAATGCCATCAAACATCATATTAAGCTCAGTACCCGCAATACCAAACGTTGGTCGGGTTGAAAACGAATTTTCCCAAAGATGACAACTTGACAGATTGATTTTTCACCCCCGAAAGCCCTGAAATTTCTTCGAAAAATAAAGGAACATTTTATGCTTACCAATGTTTATCTTTTTTCCAGATGCCGTACGCCCATACCACTCCGAATCTGATATCGACCGTCCACAACCTGAACCCCAATGCCGCCTTTCCGCCTCCTCCCCGCCCCTCTCCCTCACGTTTGACGACCTGGACGACGACGTCTTCATCAGCCCCAGAACCGACAACGGCAACGACCTATTCTCGACGAGGAATGTGGAGATCTTTGGCTACAGGAGTCCGAGGACCCCAGCTGGCGTGCTCCTTAGTCCAAGGAGAGATAGGACTTTCACGTTTCCTGATACGAGTGAGAAGCACTGGAGGGATAAGGGGGGGACGGATATGGCTGATGGTGTTGGAGATGCTGATGTGGTAAGTTGACTAAAAACCTTTGTCTACCTCTAACCAAGCATAAAGGATAAGTTCTCCCTTTACAATTTAGAAACAAAAAGAAGCAGGGCATTAGGAATTATCGTCGTGAAATCGTCCGATTTATCCTGTTAAGGAGCAGTTGTAGAATTGGTTATTAACAAATTTGCAGACTGCTATCAGGCCATAAATATTTGACACGGCACAATACGTTTCCTGAAAAGTGTTCAAATTAACCGCAGAAAATGTTGACAATAACACAGTTACATCCTTGTTTCATTCGTGTTAAAACCGCAAAAATAGGTACGCATAATTTAGAACGTTTTTTTCCGCATTTTATAGTAAATTGTTGTAGTGGGTAGGTTATTATAGTAAATTAAATTAAAAGCAAAGATAACATGGCTTCCTTAGATTTTAACACGTTCTCACGTTTGCGTTAGTACACTCTATTTCTTATGCCGCACATAACAAGATAACCGTACCACTTTAAAATAAGTTAAGTTTCAAAATCTATGTAGGAGTTAGTGTATGTTTCTGCAATAACATTGTTTTTGTTAGCTAAATAATTAGAAAGCTTTAGTTACTAAGTATTAGCTAGATGGGAAGACGGTCTGCAAACAAAGGCAATATTCACAGTGGTGGATGAGGCAGAGGAAGCAGTTGGCAGACCACCCTGCCTGATGGTCAGAAGATATGCTTAGGTTATTGGGAAAGAGCTGGATGAGGCAAGCGTAGGACCAGACGAGCTAGAGAGGAGACTTATGTTCTACACTACGATAGCATGCGAAGAATGGATGACTGAATATATGGTTACTGGAAGCCTCACGTCAAAGATAAAAGCTAATTTAAGAAAAAAAAGAAAAATGATTTATTGGATTCAAAGGGGCATCTGCACCAACTTAATAAACTTAAAACCTAACATAACATAAGCATTAATGATACTGCACCATGACGCTAATAAGGGTTCACTCAGCATGAGATGTGGCACAGCTGCTGCATCGCTGATTTTCAGTGATTTAAAACTCGAAAGTTTGTCAAGATCGTAGCAAGTGGAAAGAAGTCGTCTCTGCAAACAGGCATGATTTAATGTATGTAATATGTATGTATGTAAAACTCTGTTTAAGAAGAATGAGTCGTACGCTTTTGAAACTAGCTGTAACTGCTGCTTTCTGCTGTAATTACCACGTAATTACATCCTCAATTGTAACTTAATGAAATAGTAGTACTATTATTAGACAATTTAGTACAGAATAGAATGTTTCGGCTGTAAAATGATGACCTATATATCGTATAGTTTGTAAACTGTGGTTTTAAATACAACCGCCATGGAACATGTTTATAAGTTTATCTAAAAACTTGCACGTGTCTTTAAAACCTTTGTTCATCGCAAAAATGAATCACCCATGAGTCGATGAACCGTGAACGTATTGTGTGATGTAGATTTTAATATTATTGTAATAGCGTTGATTTTAGCGCGTTACGGTTTAATAGGCCGGGTCGCTTGATTTACCTTGGGTAAATAAAAAAAAACAACTCGGTGTTGGAAGTTACGGTTTTATTTTCATGTGTGTGCACACTTATTGGAAGAGACTTTTAGGTTCGATTGATGTAGAAAATAAACCCATTTGGTGTTGGTATTTTGTTATAAGTACCACTTAGGTACATATTTGTTGTAGTAAGTATTAGCAATAATTAGGATAAATTAACTATGTTTTGATGTTTTTAGTGGAAAAGGGCCGAATCCGACGTGCGTGCATGACTCGATGTATGAATGTGGAAGAAGCGAAATAAATTTGTCAAGATCGTAGCAAATGGAAAGAAGTGGTCTCTGCCTACGCCTCTGGGAAACAGGCGTGATTTAATGTATGTATGTATGTATGTTAGAATTTTTTAGTTTTATCTCTTTCTTCTTCTTTTTCTGTGCACCCACTATTTAAATTTCTGTTTGATTATTTGGTCGACTGGTAGAGAATGCCATTAGGCATTAGGTCGGCCATTTGTACTTATTTCTGTGCAATAAAGATTAAATAAATAAATAAATAATAATTGCTTGAATTGACACTTTATAAACGGTAAATCCATTTGAAAAATATGACTTAAACAATCAGTGCCAAAAATCGCGACAGGTTTAAAAGTCAAAAATATATTAAATTTCAATAATACCGCAACTGATTACAATTATAGTTAAATTTGCAACGCTATTTAAATGTTTTATATTAAAAGGCATAAAACTTGAGTTTTCATTGCCAGCTAAACCCCTACCATAAATCAACCACACCAAACGTTCAATCGTCAACATTGCTATTTTTAATTCTCAGGCGCTGAAAGCACTTTAATCTAAAAATAAAAGTACTGCACAATTACGTATTTAATGCTGTAATAAAATAAAAAGTGCTGACTGAGACGAAATTAAATCTTTCCAATAGATGGTTTACGTTCAAATAAATTTTCTATGAGTGTTGTTACAAAGGGATAGGTGAGGGTGGAGAGGGCTTGTTGCCTAAAGTTATTTTGAGTGATGGAAAAGGGATTTTTTTGTCTTACTTTACTACTCAGATTTACCTTTTCTATGCCCACACAATTTATTAGTTTAGTACTACCTAGTAATTTATTACTTTTGAGGTGTTCAGGGTGATTAATAAGTAATACGTTAGCGGATAGATATACCTTAGAATAGGGAATACTTTTAATATTTTTGAGTATTATTTATTACGGTAATTTGATATATCTCATTGACTGATTAATTATAATTTTATCCACGTTATACGAATCGCATAATTTCGAGTGCGTACGCGCATTTGGCACTCATCCACGCATCACTGCCGTTTTTGCATAAAAGAGCGTATGTATCATAGAGCAGCGCAGAAGGGCGTAAATGTATTAGTGACCTTATTTCTCAAGTCAGGCGGGGTTCAATTTGCTTTGACTATCAAATTGCGCATGCGATATGTTTAGTTTATGTAGAAGGGCAAGCTGGCGCACATCCAACTAGGAACACTTACAACATATTGTCATGTCGTCCATACACAGCGTAAATTATCATAACTAGAACTATAACTGATTAAAATAATAATTTCGTGTAACTGGCTTAGGGTGCAATTTGCATTAAACAGATGAAGGTGATTAGGTTATTTACAGGGGCGGTAGTAAAGTTGTTTATCGTGACAAATTTAAGTATGTATGTAATGTATGTAGATTGAGAAGAAAATTGTGCTATATGAGGTACAGTCTGGTAAATAGTTAAATCAAAATACTTAATATATGACGTAATGATTCTAACAAGTGCAATATTTTTAACAAATATACCTGGTGACTGATACAAAGCATAGAAGTTTGTAATAATATACTTCATGGTTAGCTTATCCTGACCAAAACCTATACTCGTACTATTATTATACGTCTGAATAGTTGAAAAAAAAAACAAATACAAACCTACATACATACATTAAATCAAACCTATTTCCTAAAGGAGTAAGCAGAGACATCTTCTTACCACCTGCTAAATACGATCCTGGCAAATCTCTTTCGCTTCATCCACATTCATACATCGAGTCATGCAAGCGCGTTGGTTAAAAAAATATATTTCATAAGTTTATGTTTGTTGAACTCCTAGTCCTTTATTAATAGTCATTATTTAATTTATTAACTTATTTATTAATTAAAAGTCATATTTTTTTTGTATATGTATATTATATTGGGGTCAGTAATTGCTGTAAATATTTAATTAACTTCCTCATGTCTTTAATTAACCTTTGTGGTTAAAGAGTTTAATGTAATTAAATGTGATAAAACATTATTGAAATTTTAAAACAAACAACTAATTTAATACCGGGTGTTGACTGAGTTATTTTGTCACCCGCAGAGATGGTTTGTTTTTGTTCTGTAAGTGGGTCAACTGTGGTGCATTGCTATGCAATGCAATGATTCTATTCCGGTTTATTTACTCGTTGGAGAGAATGTATGAGTGTTGTGTGTATGAGTGGTTATATTCTTATAATTTTGTTGACGCTTTTAGGCATTAAATGCGTCATTTTAACATTTAATTGTTTTGTTCAAAGAAGTTTAATTAACATACTAAAAAAATTAATTTAAATTAATTATTGAATTTGAATTTGAAATCAATTTTAATCTCAAACATAATCCCATTTTTTATATCATTAAACTGGAAAAATATTAACAAAAGCCGACTCTACATTATTTGCTCCTTTCAGCGACTTTTGCCTTTACGTTTGGCGTAAAATAAAACTTATTTTTGTATTAAGTACGGGATTAATTGCCACACAAAAGCGTAAGGGGCAGATTTATTCTTCGCCCCTATTGGTGGATGTGATGAAAGGGATTTACGCCCGTTTTTATTATTATGTATAGTAAAAAGTTAGTGAGCAATTGGTTGTGATTGTATTGTTGGTTCTTAATAGGTGTTTTAGGAAAAAAAACACCTGTGTATTAAGAATACACATACTATTTATTACTTATTGTTCAAAAAACTCAAGGCGTGCAGAATTATTATAGGCCTTCCGCAGCAAACTGGCTTAAACACCTGGACATCGACCTTTTATCCATGACGAGTGCCGTACGCTATGATTATGAGGATTTTCTAAATCTAGCGAAGTTCTAGTAGGGTAGTTAGACAGACGGACAGAAGAAGTCACATCATAAGGGTTGCTTTCTGACCCGTACAGAAATAAATCTGGATATTTGTGTCTGTCTTTAGCATCAACAGCTTCCAAACGGATGAAGCGATTTCGATCGCCATGATTGCTAGCTAAGTTTTATGAAAATACATACATACATAAACTCACGCCTTTGTTCCCAGAGTGGGGTAGGCAGAGTTACAGAATTACCAACAACTCTAAAAACTTGTTAATAATTCTGTAACCACATTTTGCACTTTTAGGCTAAGATTTTTACCAGTGTATTAGTGACAGGTTGCAAGCCCATCGCCTAACAGTACTATACGCCTTTATTCCCTTAGCCGTCTCTTACGACATCCACGGGAAGATATGGAGTGGCACTATCTAACCCGGCAACCACACGAACCATTTATGAAAATATTACTTAATTTAAGAGAAATCATAAAAAAATCCAAGGATTTATAATTATGTAAGAATATTTTTGAACTTAATATCAAAAGTGTTTACATATTTAATAGTTATGATTATTTACCCTTAAAAGATGTAGCTGTTTGAGGTGCTTTACGCCTGCACATTCGAGCGTAAGTGTCAACTTAGGTCAGCGGTAAATGAAATACGAAATTTCTATAGAATAATATACCAGCTGCAGGACATATAAGTTTGTTATGTTATGTTAAATGCACTTGAGAGCAGTATCTTGACCTTGCTTGCAGTAAACCGAGCGGCAACTGTAATAACATCATCACGCGAGGTTTTAATGGCCACTAAAACTACGTGTATGTTTTGCTATAGTAGGCTGGTAGTTCTTTGGTCCGTTTGCATTTGCAACGACCGTATGGCCTATTTGTCAACGATTTTTTGGTTATGTTATTTTTACGCTTCTCTGAGATTTTTTCACTTACATTTAGGTATGTTCTGTGATAATAATTGTACTTTTTAAACGATTTTTTTTTAAGAAGTTTGAGCATTATAAATATTGCTTTATCTGCATATCAGTCTATTTTTCTCTGTAATAGATAAAATATGATATTTAGAAGACGTTGTTCTAAAGTGTGTCAATAATTATGTGACGATTACAGTAGACAGTAAGAAGAAATATCTTGACCTAGCTCTCTGCTTAGATCTGGTAAAATATCATTAAGTATTTATATTATAGTTGTAAACCTTTCTTAATTCTAAGTTATTCAAATCGAAGAAACCTTACAGATATTCGAGAGTGTACCTACTGCCAGACAACACGAAATATTTACATTCAAATTAATTTATTAATGATCTGGAAGAAAAACAACTATTACTTTCAAATTGGGTATCATGACATAATTTCAAGTTAGTAATTATAATTAAAGACCCAAGTACATTGAAGCGTCAATATCATCGTTCCATATGTCCCCATTAATAAACTTATCAATGTACAACACTCCTGTCACAAACACATGCCCGTGGTCTTCCGCATACATTCGCGTACCAATTTAACCCAGCTGCACTATACTGCGTAAACTATATTCTGAAACTTGATTCACAGCGGGAGATCAACGTACAGAATTAAACATAAAACGCAATACACTTGAAACCCTGTCTCTTTAACGTGTAACTGTAAGTAGAAGATTGTAGGGGTAAATTAACTGTTTTATAAATGCGACAAAGTTGTTGGAACGATTACTCATTGTGTAATGAGTAATGACTGTAGTAATGAGATTTATAAATAATGACACAACTGAAATAAAGACGCAATTTTTACCGGAAAACGTGAGTAATGTCTCTAAATGTTACCTTTGTAATAATATATATGCTGAAAAGGTCTTTTTTTATGACCTAGCTGATACAAAAATAGTTTTTCAATAAACCACGGTCAAATCGGTCCATCTGTTTAGGAGTTACGATGCCACAGACATAATTACACACATACACAGAATACACGTTAAACTTACTTTTGTCGCGGGTTAAAAATGCTATGTTTAGTTTGTAATATACATGTTTGAAATGAAACAATTGGAATATGATGCTAATCTCTTGCGAAATATGATCACCTGGTACTTTTAGTATCTAATATAAGTCTGTTTTAGGTCAAGCGTGAAAGCGAATACAAGGTTACCACAATAATAATACATAGTATATGCCATAGAGAAGATGAGCACATAGGTTTTCAGGCCCATAGACATTTGAAATCTCAAGACTGCAATATTAAGATGATAATCTCAAATTTGCAACTACGTTCCTAACCCTGAAGACTAAGATCGAATGCCTCCTTAGTCCTTAGTACAGTCGGCCAAAAACGTGGTCTACCACCCTACGGTTGAAGTTCATTTGCACGTCATAATCGATTTTCTCTTGCAATAATATAATGACAGTTTTTTTATGGCATATACCGGGTGTACAATCCAAATGGGTCAGTATGGTGAGAAACTATACTAGGCATTTGAGTCTAATTTACTGTCAGTTGTGTTTACACAAGATCTCATAGCCAAATTTGGTCCTTTTTACTTAACGCGGTTACAAAAATATTGACCAGGTTCGATTCCCGGTTATGTATGAGAGTTAATAAAAAAGTTTGAATGTAATTATTATTAAATCTAAAATCGACGTCATGGTTCCTAAGAACAGATCTCGCTATCTCTCATAGTTTCCGACTTCACCATACTGACCCATTTGGATTGTACACCCTGAATACAAACGAGCACACATGCCACCTGAGGGCAAGTGGAAACTGTGACCCATAGACATTCGCATTCACAAGACTGCAATGCAATCCTAAGGCTGCAAATGCATTGCCAACCCTGAGGACCAAGATGGAATGCCTCTATGCTAGTCATTTCACCGGCTGTCTTATCCCCAAACCGGAACACAACAATGCGATCACTGCTGTTTGGCGGTAGGTTAATGGATAAGATGGTGGTAGCGATCCGGACGGACCCTGCACAAGGTCCTACCACCCGCAAAGTGACACAGAAACTTTCGTCAAAACTGGTAGATCACTGTTTTGGCCGACCGTATCTACACCGGAATACAGAAATGCGAACATAGTTGTTTGGTGACAGGCTTGAGTATGATGGTGGTAAAGTTTTGGGAAGGCACGAGGTCCTATCACGAATAAAGCTGCGACCACACCGCTACTTAACGGTGCGTCAAAAACGGCGCCATGTTGTTACTAAGGCCCCGTCTTTTGTTTACGCAACCACACCGTAATATACGCACTGTTAAGCTCCGGTGTGGGCGCAGCGTAAATCCTCTTTGCAAAATATAGTAAATCCCAATTGAAATCCTGACACCACGCCTTACCCCATTTGAACCACGTAGTTAACTCATTGACTCGAGTTAACACCGAGTTAAACTAGGACATTCATATTTCAGCTTTAAATGCTTGTTATCGTAATAAGCTGGGCCTCTGTTCTACTCGGCAATATCATATTGCTTTTGATATGTTATTGTATAGTTTTTAACTCGGCCGCTATTATTGTTAAGCTAATGAGAGTTATTGTAATGTTGATGATGCGATAATAATAGTGGAGTAAGGCCCCTGTTTTTTTTTCTCAGCAATAAATAATTCATACATACGTACATAAGCTCACACCTTTATTCCCAGAGCGGGGTAGGCAGAGCTACAAAATTACTATCAACTCTGAAAACTTGTTAATAATTCTGTGACTACATTTTGCACAATTAGGCTAAGATGTTGACCAGTGTATTTAGTGACAGGTTGCAAGCCTAACACTACTACACAGCCTTTATTCCCTTATGTCGGGTTCCTGTATTCAAACCGTGGATAGATAAGCCTTACTTCGGGTTAAAATTTAACCCATTTGAATTTGCCCATACAAAATGTGTCAAATTTTAATCCAAAGTAAGCCTATCTGTCTGCGGTTTGAATATAGGAATCGGCCATTAGTTGTTTCGACTTCCACGGGAAGACATAGAGCACTATTCTAACCCGGAACCACGCGGGGAAATAAATAAATATCATTTGAAAATTTGGTCCCAAACTGTAGACTAGACAATGAATAACATACGTTGTTTTAGAGAAATACATACTTAAAATTCATACAAAATCATATAAAACTCAGGAACAAATACTCGCGGTCATCACACAGATACCTGCACTTACTGGATCTGAACCCGGGACCACTAGCTTCGTAAGCGGGGACACTAGCAACTTTTTTTTTTTTTTTTTTTTGGCATAGAGATGACAAACGAGCACACAGGCCACCTGATGGTAAGTGGAAACTGTGACCCATAGACATTCGCATTCACAAGACTGCAGAGCAATCCTAAGACTGCAAATGCGTTGTCAACCCTGAGGACTAAGATAGAATGCCTCTATGCTAGTCATTTCACCGGCTGTCTTATCCCCAAACCGGAACACAACATTGCGAACACTGCTGTTTGGCGGTAGGTTAATGGATAAGACGGTGGTAGCGATCCGGACGGACCCTGGTTATCGCGTCTTAAATGGAAACATGAAAGTAGTTTGATGGCTGCAAGATGATCTACACTAATATAATAAAGAGGAAAGATTAGTATTTTTGTATGTGTATGTTTGTAATGATTAACTCAAAAACTACTGTGCCGATTTCAAAAATTATTTCACCATTGGAAAGCTACATTCACCCTGAGTGACGTAGGCTATGTTTTTTTTTTCTGCGTGGACGCAGTCGCACGCAACAGCTAGTTATAAATAAATATCAAGGTACAATACAAATTGACATTATCAGTGGTTCTGCCTGCCTGGAGCTCTATTCCAAACGGTAAAACAATATTGCCTTAGACATGTTATTGTTTTTAACTAGGCCGTCACTAATGTCAAGTAAATAAGAGCTATCAAAACGTTAACATTCTATAAGCAATAAAGCTGTTCCCAGTAGAGTGGTGACCCTAGTTGCCTTTAGAATTTTAGAGTTTCTTGCGGCGTTTCTTCTCAGCAGTGGTCTCTTGCGAAGCGCTGGTAGATTTTTGACGTGTAAAAGTGCCCGTGCGGCCTACTTACTGAATAAACATCTTTTATCTTTTATCTTTTTATCTTCTAATTTAAAAAAAATTCTTTCCTAGTAAGTGTGCGGCAAAGATCAAAAAAGTTAGGTACATACAGCATGATGTAAAAAATAACACATGTATAAAATGACCACCGTGCATAACTTTGTACGTGGCGACATAAAATTCGTTACTTAGCTGCTGTAAACAAATAAAATGCAATAGAAGTATGCACTTCAATATGCATCTAACATAATAAACAGTGAAGTTAGCGTGTCCATAAAGACAGTAAACAGGGAAAGCTTAGCTAAAGCTGAGCACTTGGGTGCACTTTTTATAGATATTAATAAAACAATGCCATCATAAAGTTTAGTACGATACTTGGCAACCGGCGATTTAGAGGGTACGACACGATTTCGACGAAACGCCGAGACGATTATGACATACGATACGACTTGTCTAAGTTATAAAATAGCTTTTTGTTTGAAATTAAATTAGCATGATTTTTTAACAGCTTTCTTATTCAAATAACTTTTTTAATTGTTCCAATTATTCGGTCAAAACCTTTTTGTATGGGTACTTAACTGAAATTATCGGGCTGAATATTGGAATAGTTGTAACATTCAGTAGGTTGCATAAGTAATCAATTAATTATTAATCTTTAACATGAGATCGTCTCTTTTTTATCTCATTTTAATAATTACCTAAACTAAAAACATCGCATATAGCTAGCAATTCTTATGTTAGTACTTAGCTTTAATGCCATCTGTCAAATATTTTAGCTGCATTTATTTTATTTTATATATTAAACTAGCGACTTGCTCTCGCTTAACTTCGGTTTATGTGAGTTTTCTGTAACACATGTACGTAAAACAACATTTAATATACAAAAAAACCTTCCTCTTGGATCACTCTATCTATTAAAAATACCGCATCAAAATCCGTTGCGTAGTTTTAAAGATCTAAGCATACATAGGGATAGACAGACAATGGGAAGCGACTTTGTTTTATACTATATAGTGATATAAGATACTGCCAAGTCAAATGCCACATGCTTGATCGTATTATCTAGCCGCGTTTAGAAAGGGATTAGAGGTGACAGTTTTACCATATACTTACGTCAAAGTGCATATGAATTGACAGCTATTCCAATCCCAAACTAATCGCGGTTTCATTATACTCTCAAAGACGCACAGTGTAAAAACCACCCTAGTAGTAATTCAAGTGAGTGATACACTACCGTTTTATTGTGAGGGATAATTTGAATTGTTGTTTTTACAGGCAACGCGCAATGCATGTTATGGCGTATTAAACGCGAACGGTTTATTGTTTGGGAGTATTTATTACTTATAAATACTGCATTTATTGTTTTGGAGACTTGGTAGAGACTAGTATTTTGGGCACTTGGTAGGTTAAACTTATTATTTCTCTGTTGTGTTCTGGTATTCTAAATTAAAAAATGATTAATTTCAAATGAGTTCTTAGGGTAGGCAATGCTTAAAAAACATGGTCTTTAGAGACCGCTTATAACTGTGTATGCTGGAGGGAATAAGAACTAAGTTTCAGACTATTAAGATTATGATTTCAAAAAAAAAGATATATGAAAATTTGGCACAGATCATTGCCTAATTTCTTTATTGCAAATCTTTATTACAAAAATAAAGTACAGAAGGCACAAGTTCGAAATAAACAATTTATGATGAATAATTAAAAAAAAACACCCTCCTTATAAACTTCAAACTTACTGTACCTGTATGATACATTTTTAAAACACCCTGTTAATGATAATAATTTAACAACCGTGGCATACACGCCTCACTACACTTTATTAAAAACTCGACATGTGTGTAACCATCTAACCACCCTTAAGGCGATTATACACCGGCACAAAGAACACCCCACAGATAATAAAATTAAAAAAACAAATCCTCTTACACACAAAATGTTACGTGATTCTGTATAATTTTATTATACCTAATTCCGCTTTTCCAAATTGAAATTGGTCGGTAAAATTACTTTCATTATTACGAGATGAAGGGAGATAGGTAAATACAGTTCCTTGAAAGATAAAAAGAGAAATGCATGATCTTACGACAAAGCTTCAATCGCAAGCGATCTTTTGCATTTGCATTCGAAGAAGTAAATAAAAAAAGCAAATTAGAGCACCCTTTAGATTTATATCGTCCTGTATAAGACTTAATTTGTTTTTCGATAAGATCGAAATTCAAATGGAAGGTAATTTAATCATGAATATGTCATGACGTCTACTTGTTTAATTAAATTGTTTATTTTTACCTCAAGTATACATTTATAATAGGTCATCGCTTGAGGGTTGCGACTTGCGATGTGTGTGTGTGCAGCGGTAAAGTCAACACAATAAATGATTCAGAACACAATATTGACACACACATCAATCTGCTCGCGGGTGATTCTTCTAGTATTGAGCTTTCTTCATACCAAATTTCATCAAGATCGGTTTAGCCGTGAAACAGACAGTCCATTTCGACAGAATAAGGACATTGTAACATAAGTGGCGGAACGACCTTGAGCACCACCTTATTACACTTTAACCTGCCGCCAAACAGTAGTGTTCGCATTGTTGTGTTCCGGTGATCGTACGATGGAACGTTGACTGCTTTGTTTTGTATAAATTCTCTGTGGGCAGAGCACATCAATTGTATATATTTTTAGTTGAACCAGTAAATAAAAAGTATATTTTTTTAAGTAGTATCATTCAGTGTTTCTGTCCACATTAATTTCTCCACACTAGTTAGCTCTCATGCCATTTTTTTTTCAACTTACAATTGGTTTTATCAATAATTACATCAGGGTAGTGATTCTGTAAACAACGCCGGTCGTGCGGACTGTCGAGTGATATCCAAGCGGCGAGATTAAGTAGTCCCGTCAGTGCGAACAAAACACATAGTAGCGCGTACATTTTCAATTTAGCAGCACGATGGGTCGAACGTATAAGGCTGCTTAATTGAAAATGCACGCGCTACAATGTGTTTTGTTCACACTGACAGGACTACTTAATCTCGCCGCTTGGATATCACTCGACAGTCCGCACGACCGGCGTTGTTTACAGAATCACTGCCCTGCCCCTTTTTCCACAATTTAACCGACGACTCAATATTTCAAATTAATTTTACCAAAATAACAATCGCCTTATAAACCAATCCGCGGAGCGTAATAATAAACTCTCATACCTTTGAAGTCGAACAAAAGGTTCTTTAACATCCACGACAAATCGGTTCAAAGGGATTGAAAGAAATGGGGGATAATTTTCACTCGATACCGATCTGGCTACTATAAAAAACCTTTCCCTATCCAAAGAAAATTTAACCTTATTCACTTGAGATAAAGTGCAATGTCTGTTGCGTAAATTTGAAGCAATATGCAGGGTTATTTACAGTTGTAAGAAAGGAGGTTTTTATGAAAAGAGTCGCGAAATGAAGTTGGAATTTAATTTTGGAATGTGTAATTTGTTTCGCAAAAGGGATGATGTTTGACAAATCTTTTATTGAGATGTTCTTGTAATTTATTTTGAGTTTTAGATTTAAAAGAAGTTCTTACTAACTTTAATAACGTTGTTATCATACTTAATACTTACTAGGGTAAAGTCACCAGTGGTCAGCCAGAGACCTGGGTAGTGATTCTCTTAAAACAACGGACGGTCGGACGGACGAGCGAAATCGCAGCGGCGAGTTAAGGTAATCCCGTCAGAGCGAACAAAACACATTTTAGCGCGTGCAATTATTAATTAAGCAGCCTTATAAGTTCGATCTATCCGCATAAACCATCCTGTTAAATTGAGAATGCACGCGCTAAAATATGTTTTGTTCGCTCTGACGGGACTACTTACTGCTGCGATTTCGCTCGTTCGTCCGACCGTACGTTGTTTTTGAGAGAATAACACCCCTGTAGTCGGCCTCTGCCTATACTTTGTATGAGTGGAAAGAGTACGAAAGACATATTTCCCACTCTTCACACTCATATACCTAAGGTAGACTACTGGTCTCTGATTGACCACTGGTGACATTACCCTAGTGTTTTTATTTACACTTATAATTGGGTTCTGATTTAATTTGTGCAATAAAACAATGAACTGAGCATGAGCATGAAAGTATTGTTGCTTTTTTCCAAAACCTGTCGCAAAAAAGAACATGCTTTATAAAAAATATACATCCTGTATAAAAAATATACAGGAAGTTCTTTTTTAAAATAAATATTATATTATGCAATGCAACACCCATAGACCCCAACTATAACTCTACCAGATAAGCCAGACACTAAACCTAGAACATTACGAAATATATTCCAATAAACTCTTTACGATACACGTACGAAGTTTATTACAAACGGCGATTAGCCAAAATCCTTACGACCCAGACGTAAATAATATAACCAAAAAAACGTATAACTCAAGTTTTTATTGTGACGCGTTTATGTCCGTTTTTTTTTGGGGTTCCGCGAGTTTTTGGGTGATAGTTATACTTTGTGATACTTATGTGAGTAAATAGGTACCTAGGCCTTGGTCGTTAAATGTACGCGTCAGTTTTTTAAAAGCAAAGGGTGTTTAAGTCTGCAAAAGTTTTACCTGTATCATAAAACTTTCACGTAGACAAAGGCTGTTGTAAGAAATAATATAATATTTATTTTAATTTATTATGTAGATTTTAACTTTTTGCTTAATTTTGTTGTAATTTCTGTAGTTATAGCGTCACTGCTTGAAAATGGACTGGCTTGTGTTAAATATTCACGAAACATAATAATTTATAACCCTCCTGACAACATGCTGTCATTAATTTAATTTTCATTTATTTTTTAAAATGTCTTTTTTTATATTACCCATACGGAACCCCCCCAACCGTGACCGAGCTAACATAACATTATAGTGATGCGACACGCGTCGATACCAATCGATACATTTTATGTCCAAATTTTAATTTGCGACCTCGTAAACGTCACTATCGAGCATCGAAGCTCGAGAGTTGGCGGTTTTTAACGATGCAGTTTCAGTAATGTGGTTTGCGGATATCTTTTTCTATTTTTTTTCGAGTGATTAATCGAAGACGAAGAAATTACTTTTATTACGCTAAGGATGTAATAAAGCACAAAAATGAAGAGTGAACTGCTGATATCTCACGTGCGTGCATGACTCGATGTATGAATGTGGATGAAGCGAAAGAAATTTGTCAAGATCGTAGCAAATGGAAAGAAGTGGTCTCTGCCTACCCCTCTGGGAAACAGGCGTGATTTAATGTACATATGTATGTATGTAAGATCCAAATAGTAATAACTCAAAATTCAATTGTATATTAAAATCAACTTTAATACAACTTTTATGAACTTGAAACGAAACTGCCAAAGATTTTGAGTTGACACTGTTTTGATCTAGCAGTGCAACATATTTTTAGTCAGTTTAATGTCTAAAAGTTACGTAATTAATCTTACTTTTGTTTTTGTGGATTGTGTTTTTTTTTTACTACTACTAAAAAATATTTGCTCATTTGCTCCTGACATCATTTGCGAAAAAAAAGTAAAACGATGTGCCGATGATATTAGTTAATTTCTTGCAATGAAAATAAACACTACTTGCGAGATATTACTCTAATCATCTGTCTCTGTCAAGAATTACGACATAATATTCATTGTTCCATTCTGACATATCATAAAACAAAGCAAGCATCGATAGGTACTAATACAACAAGATGCAAAAGTATTTTTGTTAGTTTGCCTTCTTTCACTTAATAACGGAATAAGGGTCGACGTCATTTTGAACCAACTTCGAAAAGGACGAGGTTCTCAATTCGTCCACATCTTTTGTATTTTTTTTCCTAATTAATGGCTTTCATGAGGCTTTGGCTTTAGTAAATCGCCAATGTCGATATTATAGTTATTCTGTCACATCCATGGCTGCTTTTTATCCGGAAATAGTATACAGCATGTCCTGCGATTACAGCCAGTTATAATGAAATAGGTATCCGAAAGTTTTAAAATTTGTTAAAAAACACCCTTTGTTTTCATGGCTTATTTGACATAACATCAACAATGTTTAGTTCAATTACGCAGACTGACGTCTGAATGAGCCATAAACGGGAACGTCGCCATATCGATAGTTTACGTCGACATTTTCATATCGATGTTTCGATAGTTCCTATGGAATGAAAGTTTTATTCGATCGTTGGGATAGCGATGAAAGATATGAATTCCTGGCGACATTTTGTACAATGTTGCTTGGCTGGTGTGAATATTATTGTTTTTAATCAATGTTTTATTTTCGACAAGTTAATACTCGTTAATCGTAAAAAAGGTATGCTTGAAGGTAAATTTTAATAAGCTTAGTTTAAAACTCGTATAACTTTTTATAAATTTATAAATTCTGTATGTGAAATGTTACTTTTGTGCGTACGTTTTATATTTATTTTATAAGCACCCAGTTAACTATTCTTTTTTTTACCGTACAGGCTAACAACATGTCGTGTAATAAAATTGTATTCGGTACGAGAATTTTATAAATAACTTACTCATAAAAAATTAAAATGTCTCATGACATAAAGTTGTCGATAAAAAACGCAATTAGCACTAAATACCCCGATAATGGACGAAAACCCTTTATCACTATAATACAGACGACCATAAAAAAGTTACAGCCTGTATACAACATTAACTTACGATATTTACATGCGCACGCGTCTTTCCCATAAAAACTCGTATAAAATCCGAACTGGAAACTTTTTAGTTCAACTTTTTTCCCAAATTTATGACAAAGTTATGTCATTTTCTTAACAGCATTGATTCGTTTCGAACTCGTTAAATTAACTTTACTGTCAATTAAAATACGGTAATGAGATTTGATTTTTTGATGAGCTTTTAAGTTTTATAGGGTGTTGTTGATTTTTATTGGTCATTGTTACTTTCATTGTAAATGATGTTCTTTTTTTGTTTACAAAAATCTTTCATATATTGAGACGAGTTTTGATAACGTTAAATAAAATTAGTAGTTTTTTTAATGTTATACTCACAGATGCATTACTTATCGAATCTCATAGCGTAAATTGCTATAAAAGTAAACTCTGCTTATTTTGTTTCTATTTATTATATACAAAAAATACAAGTCAAGCTTTACAAATTTATGACATAAACACAGATTAAATTTTCAGAAACAAAACACGGAATCTTTATACAAAGTTACGATTTCAATTTTAATAAAAAGAGATACGATAAAATTACACACTTTTTATTTCAGCTCCTTAAAACTTGGAATGGCAAAAAACAAAAAGCTGCTTTAAAACAATAATAAAAATTATGTTTTGTTTCATTGCCTACCCGATAGAGGGGGTTATCTTAAGAGTTTAATTTTTATAACAAATCTTTTATTTCGCAGTTTATGTTGTAGGGCTAAGGGGAATAAAATGGGCGCATAAAAATTGCTTATATTTGTAAGGTTATAACAATAAATACTGTTTTGGTAGTTAAAAACCAAGAATGTACAAGAGTTGGTAAAATATCAGTATAAAATAATAAGAAAAAAAAACTAAACAGGTACAGTAAAACCAGATTTTGACGCGATTTCGTTATTTTTATTTTAAGTCTTTCGCGCTTATGACAATATTTATTTATATTCTTTATTTCTATATTATTATTCACAAGTAGATAAAGCTTTATTAAACATGACAAACCTTATAGTAAATATTTTTTTTATGTAAAAACAGTACATCAATACAAAGCATTATTGTACATATACGCCGTTTTATTAGCAAACACACGTGGCGCTTTCTAAATCCATCATTTTATTTAACAACTGATATGAAAATCGCATTTTCCATCTTCCGTTATAAAAAGTGAAAGACTTAAATTTTATATCGTTTTTATTGCGCAGATTACATTAATGCCGAGGGTGTGGGTACAGATAATGTTTTTTCTTGAAATACGCCATGAAATGTTGAAAGAAAACAGTTGGTTTGCTGTCTTTTGTTCTTGACAACTTCTGTTAGCTTCTGTTGTTTTAGAATGTATAAATAATTGTCATTTATTTGATACAAGCGACCCGCCCTTGCTTCGCTTCGGTTTACGTGAGTATAGCCTAGCCTTCCTCGATAAATGTGCTATCTAACACTGAAATAATTTTTCAAATCGGACCAGTAGGTACTGAGATTAGCGCGTTCAAGTAAACAAACAAACAAACTCTTCAGCTTTATAATATTGAGTATAATACACAAAAGATATGTAACTGCACATGTACTGCTGTTTAGTATTTACAAAGTAAAATGTTAGTGTAATTAAAAACAAACAGTCAGAAAATACGTAAAAAAAATGAACGAAACAAATCAAGGAATAAAGCTATTATCTTAAAATTATAAGAAAATGAGTATTATGATAGGACATGTTAAGTACCTGTACTATTTCGCAAATAAAGTATAAAAGTTTTGCATTTGCCATAATACTTATCTATAATAAAAACTTGTTTAATTATAACACTCCGTATAATAAATGAAACGTAATTCAAGTAAATATAACAGTGACGTTTATTCGAATGAATTTCAGAATAATTATGATTTCGTGTCTTGGTTCTTAATTTAAATGAATAAAATATTTATAATGCCTTTTTTTTGGTTATCTACAATTGTCATTTTAACGACATTAAAAAAAAAGCCTTAATCCTCATAACCTTTTTGTTACGCCTCTTTAACTTGCGGTACTTTTTGCTTCTTATTTTTTTCAAACTTTACGATGTTCTACGGAATGTAAAGTCAGAGGTGTTGATGCCAATACAGCTTCAAATGAAAAAGGCAGTATACGAGTATGAAGCCCTCACGCGTTCACTGCCTTTTTGCTTTAAAAATCGGAATAAACGAGAGGCATGCCGTGTGCAATTTATTGTTGATAATAACTGCCTTTTTATGTGTGACGCATTTGTTATGATATGAGATATTCTCTGCCTTAAAATAAGTACATGCAAAGGGGAGAGTTATGGAGTTTGCTTATGGTTATGTTGCTTTTTAATGATTTTTGTTGAGTCTGAAATTACTTTTTTTTTATCTAACTACAAAAAAGCGCAGAGCATCGAATGTTTGTAAGTTCTTTTCCTTATGCGATATATTCTTGAACTTAGATTTTTGGCAAGTAATTATCCCGGCGAGAGTGTGGCAGGGTATGTCATACCCACCATGTTACTTATTTACGTATATTTTTTGTTTGTGACCTTCAAACTTGTTGTCGTCTTGAGTAGCTGGAGTTAAAAGGGTGCGGGAGGGGATAGTGGCGTGATCGCAGTGACGCGGCAGCCTGCAGTTGAGTAACAAGCTTGCAAATCGCATTAGGGTATGTGATACCCTACCACATAGCTAATGTATATTATTTCGTGACAAAAACTAGCCTTGCTTTTTCTGCTATTTAAACTTATTTTTTTTGCCACAATATATAATTTAACTCAAAATGTTCCTGGTCGTTATGTTAGATGCGGAGGCTGTCCAAATAAAAAAGATCGAAAGACAAAACACGCATGTGCAAGCTGTGGAAAGGCTATTTGTATGGAACATGCAACGTTTTTTTGCAAAAACTGCACTGATTTGAACTCCAGTTCCTAAGATATTCCTAAGAGTATTTGTTTCGTTTTTTCAGTTTATATTGTTACTTATTTTATGTTCTATAATAGTTTTAAGTTATTTTCTATAAAACTTGTTTTGTTTTTTTTTTCGTAATTTTTTTGAGAGGGTACTTTTTTTTTGTTGAAAATTTTTAGTCATATGATTGAAGTTTAATGAAAAATAAAAATTGATAAAAACCGCAAAAAAACTTATAACATATAATACTTCCAATACCTTATTATATTAGTGGTTTTATAATAATTAATAATAAATGTAACGATTATTCATAAGAATAAAGTTTTACAGCCAAATTTGTAAATGGGTATGTCATACCCTGCCACATACTCCTTGTTACATTTTTTCACCACACTCTCGCCGGGTTAATACAACTTTGCAACTAACAATTAATTTACTTCCTTAAAAAAAAACTTTTTTTATAACGAATTTTGATCGCACCGACTATTAGTATAATTAATGTAAAAAATAATAGATATTTAAAAACTTTTTCTATTAATCACGCTTACACAGCTGATTAAACCTGTATCGGACACCTTTTATTTCAGAAAATAAAAAAGTTAAAGAGAAATATGTTTTTAACGAGTTCTATGCGAACGGAGTTGCGGGCAGGTAGTGATTCTCTCAACAACGACGGTCGGACGGACGAACGAGTGAATGTCCAAGCGGCGAGTTTAAGTAATCCCGTCAATGCGAACAAAACATATTTTAGCGCATGCATTTTCAATTTAGCAGCATGGTTTATGGCCATGGATCGAATGTATAAGGCTGCTTAATTAGAAATGTACGCGCTAAAATGTGTTTAGTTCGCTCTGACAGCACTACTTAAAACTCGCCGCTGCGATTTCGCTCGTTCGTCCGCCCGTCCGTTGTTTTTGAGAGAATAACACCCCTGGTGGCTTAATAAATAAAATCTAAATCATATCACTTAACAAATTTAAATATCGAATTCACACAATCGCCACCGCTGTCACTTATCAGATGAAAAAGGCGTTATAAAAGTGAATGCACGGGGGAAATCTCTACGACTCGCCTCTTTATCTTTATACCTTTTGACAAATCCAAATTATGGGCACCGTGTCGGGATGTCTTTTAATTTTGAAGATTGTTTAAAATGCGTATTTTTTTTCGTGTTTGCGGTAAAGCGTAGGTTTCTGTGAATAAAATAGATTTGGTGAAAATAATATGAATGTTAAATAAGTATTTTTTTAAAGCGATAAATAATGCTAGGCGTATACAAACGAGAAAGAGTCAGTTGTTTTTTTGCCCCAACAATTAACCAGTTTCAGTTGGATTTGAATTATTAATAATCAATGTTTATTTTTTAATTTGTTTACTTATAATTTATAATATATAAAAAAGTACTAAACATAGTGGGTCCGTGGGAATATATTGAACTGGAAATGTAAATTTATTATTGTGTTGACTTTATTAATAAAATTCTTGTACATTATATTGGCATCGGATGAGAGACCATTTATTAGATGTGTAATTGTTGTTGTTATAATTATTTTTCATTTTTGTATTCTTTGATTATTTGTATTTATGTTTGACGATCTCAATGTAATTTCGTATTTTTTGACATGCAATGCAACTAATATTGTAATATTACATTGATGAATAAATAAACTAAACTAAAATAAACTAAACTATCACAATTTTTTTTAAGCTAGGCTAAGCATGACACGCCTTTAATTAGTTCTCTCTATTACACATCGAGCCAAAAATAACACCCTATATTTGTAAGACAGCCAAATAAGTAATATTCATAAATCCGACCTGCTTTTTCACAAACATCAAGATCTTCAATTGCCTGCCGTTCTCCAGATTTCATTATGATAATAAAACGGCAGGAATCTCTTGATTTATATTTGCCTATCTCGCTTCCTGTGATCATATTTTTGTCTCCAATACCTTATTGCACTGTGAGATTAAATCTTTATTTTTTCCTTTGTGCACAATTCGAAATTGGATTCATTGTTCGATGTTGCTGTGGCAGAAAATGCATTTGTTTTATTATGTCACGGAGAAATATGTATGAAATATGTGTGTCTGGAGATGTATTGGATGAAATAGTAAGGCAGTTCTTGATGAACAAAAAAACTAAAATCATATCACAGTTTAAAATTCAAAACTGTTGCACTAGCCAAAGGAGCGCATACATTAAGAGAAGGAGGGAGGATGGTTTTTTTGTTGTACAAATGAACTAACAATTTATAAGGTATATGACATAATTTCATAACAATTGAACTATGAGTGGGTAACTTAACGGGAAAAAAATATTAAACTTCGTCATTATTATATGCTGTAAATAAAATTAAATAAATAATTTTCAGGGGACAATGTCACACCAATTGACCTAGTCCCAAACTAAGCTTTAGGATTATTAGTCAACATCTTTAATTGTTGTCAACTCTAAATATATTAATTACGTCTAAATTAATGATTGTCTTTCTGCAACAAGGTTCTATAGTACACAACAATTAAGGTTGTTGACCGTTCTATTGGTATTAGACAACGATATAAATACTTATAAAGAAAAATATATACTTAAATCCATAGAAAGCATGACTCAGGAAAAGTAGACGAGCTCATCACACAAATGTCTGCCTTTACCAGGATTTGAACCCAGGACCGGTAGCTTCGTAGGCTTCACTACCAACTAGGCCGACGCGTCGGCATAGAATAAAAAAAATAAAAAAAATCGTAGCTGAATGAGTCATGAAGCCAAGCTCTTATTTTTGTAGTTATTATTTAATTTTATTATCACTGAGTATATATTATTTGTTATGATTATTTTTCTATTTGCACGGTAACAGCTTTTTAATACGACTGAATCTAAATTCACATTGTAAAATATTATCCTCTACTAGGAAATCATCAACGTAGAACGTTGCGGTTGTAAGACAATACGCCTGCTCATCTACCCCTTTATGCTTGCCTGTAGTTCCCATGTCGACAGTAACAGGTGATGCCTTTTGTGTGGAGTCTCATTAATTTCCTACTTCAATATAATCTAATTTAGCAAGCGTGGTGAATTTACTATGATTAGATTTGGTTTTTGTTTACGTCTGTCAAATTTTGACAGCGATAATCGATTTAGTGTTATTCGTTATTAAAATCCGAGGACAATGTAAAACAAATGAACGTTTGGTTTCCTTGTCAAGATAATCGACTTCGTTAAGGGAAGAAGCCGGGATATGTGTAATGATTGGAGACGACAATATAACATGGATATGATTCTATTTAAATTTCGTGCACAATTTAGATATAAAAATGTGTGCCATTTTGTAATCGAGGTTTTAACATGTCTAAAACGATGAAATATCGGTTTAAAACTACGCACCTCTCACATAATGTTAATGTAAAAAGGTCATTATCTTTATATCAATGGATCCTCAATGTTAAAAGGAATCGATGGAAAAAATAAAACATAAAAAAACCTTAGCAAATTAAATTCAGTTAGTTTTTAACAATATAATTATGATTTTATTTTTAACAACATAGAATTATCCATATTAGTCATTGCGATTGACATTAAAGTGACATAAAATGCCACGGATCGCCAATCATAAGTTATGATTGTGGTATCGATCACTGCATATATAAGTGGATACCGACTACAATACAACCCCCTCGCTGCCGTCCAACGGCAAAACGCTGCAAGTCACGTACTTATTTCACTCTTTTGCCGCGTGTGAAATTGATGGTGATTTTTTCCAATCATAAAATACAATAATACTTAAATGTAACATTACAAGCTAATAAAGTAATAAATTATTATTAGTTTAACACTAACAAAAAATGTAAAGACACCTATGAAGATCGACTTAAAGCATTCTGCTTTTATGTATTAGTGCTGAGTTAGTTGGAAAAGTCAAGGTCAAGACGCTCCCGAACTAGAATTGTATAGTACGTACTGAAGTGAGAATCCCCGGTAGAAAACGACAAAGTTTTGTAAGAAAATGGATCTATCATTTCAAAACTAGCTTATAAATATTAATGCCAGCAATCAACAATATTTTTGCAACATAATTATAACGTCTGCTATTTTCGATTCATGTTCAAATACAACGTAAATGGAATAGATAGAATAGATTCAGCAAAAGCCTCATGGAGTGGTCCTCTCAGATCTCACTTTAACTACGAACTCCCTAATTAACATGTAGCACCATCAGCATATCGAGCATTATTCAGCCACGACGCCTCTCAAAGATCAGTGACACCACTCTGTGCCATAAATAAAAAAAGGATTAACGTTAAAAAGTCTAAAAAATCTCATCCACTCCGAGTTAATGATACGGCACGGTGAGTGGAGAGAAACAAAGGTTTGGGTTGCTGTGACACCGAAAAGTAACGTGATGGCTTCATTAAGGATTCGGATGTCGAATAATTTAGATGAACAGTGAACAATTAATTATTGTTACCTACTGTATTTAGACGAGATTGGGTGTTTTTTGTCATATTACATTTGATGAATTTATTAATTTCACAAAAGTTTTCTATTGGTCATAGGCGATTTTTTTGTTGGTGTAATGTTTTTATGAATAAAAATATCTTGTCTCCATTTTATCAAAATTTTGCTTCCCATCCTCACTTTGCTCTGTTTTGAACATACTTACCAAGTTTTTTTGTATGATCATCCCAAATAATATACATTTCAAATAGTGTAATATTTTTTCGAATTCCCGTGGTTCTGAAGATTACTTGTTAAAGATAGTATATAAGTACCTATATTTTTAGCTAATCAGTAATTACTGAACTTACATTGTAAATCAAATTACTTTAAAGTACCCAAAAACTCCCAATTATTACAAAAACACTGTATTGCAAAGTGGTTAACAAGTTTTCAAAACATCCTGTATAATGTTAGGTAAAGCGATTCGTTTGCGCTTTTGCGCTCGTATCGGTGTACAACGAAAACTCCCAAAGCTCCAAGGTTCGAGGCTTGAGACCCGGCGCTCCTGGAGATGTCTCGATTTTTTCTCCTCTATTTTCGATCCGTTTTCCCGTTTTTCCACGAAAACGTCTGGCTCAGCTTCCTGAGCACTTGGCTTAGGTCCGGTAGAGTGTTTGTGTGAACGTGCAGGACCTTGTCTATTGCTTTTTACTTGGGTTCTGCTTTCGTTTTCTTTAGTTTCAGTGGTTTTCTACATATCCATAGCATTAGCATCTTAGCAGAATATTATAACTCAACATTTGAGACTAGCTGCTTTGAGTTCTATTGATTTCCAACTCTCTTCAATTTGTCTTTTCTATTTTATTTCATATTGTTTATTAGCTGTGTTTCCTTATTCTTAAAGCTTCATGTGACTTTCATTAGTACAACCCGGAGGGCATACGCACAAGTCAAAAGCCCTAAGAGCCATTTTGACTTTAATACAAAGCCAAAGTCATCACGTATCTCAATTTGCCATTCTCTAACGAGCTCATACAGTTTCGCGATCTCCATTACAGCCTCTTCCTACTCCAAGTGCTTCCCCTTCTTAAACATGTTTTACTTTTTCCTTTATAATGCCTTTTTCTGTTTCATGTCGTTTTTTAGTCGCAGCGTCTCGGATGATTGCTCCGCCACGTACAAGTGGGCGTCTCCACAATGGGATGGCATTTTCTTTTTAATCCCTTATCTTGAGAGCACCCCATTTTTGTATAGATATGGGGTTTGAAGACGGAATATTTAAATGAGTCAGGTGTGTTTGTTGAGGGTACGTTGTATCTTTACGGTAGCTTTGATGCTGATGAGATAAAATTGGAATTGAATTTATTCCTGTTCCCGATTGAGTTTGTGCTTGAGCGTATGAGAGCGCGATTGTAGATTTCTGTATGACCAATCAACTACTTTGCAAACATTTTTATAACTTTTATTTTTGTTCTTTCGTTCAAAAGATAAACAGTTTTAGTTCTTGACGTAGCGTTTGTAGCTAAAATAAAAACACAGTCGCTTTACACGTCCGTGTGTCTTTCTGTCTGTTTGTGTAGCCGCTAATTCTTTCTAAACCAAGTAACATATTTTGATGCAGTTTTCACCATCAGTTAGATAATTTTTCACTGAAGTTAATAAAATAAATTCACATATACCAAAGCGAAGCGAGGGCGGGTCGCTAGTCAACGATAAGTGCAGGAGGTCTTGAAAAGTCTTTCATGTTCAGGTAAAGTCAGTAAGAACGTATAAAAGTAAATGAGAGATAGATACAAACCCAAAACGGCCATTTTTAGAACTATAATTATTATAACACCCTGTAAATATTATTGTAACACCCTGTATACATGAGCATTGAGTTTACTGTACTAACTTAAGCCCAAAAAATTCATCACGCAAAATTCATTCCTTAATACACCCGTCCCTGGATCATCTCAGCAATTTACTTATGAATATTAATGGCGTCGAAGCGAATAAGACGGATCGAGACGAAAAAAGAATTGAAGGACCCAAACACCGTTCACAAAAAGCCTCGGGACCCAACCCTCTCCAGTGATCCTTGAAAATGCGAAAATACATTTTGACGGATGACAAAACATAAAAGATTACAGGGAAACCAGTCTCTTGTAATTTTCTGCACATTTAATATTTCTGAGTGTTTACTGGGTATTAATATTTATTATGAGAAAGGACGTAATGCGATACCGTTTTTTGTTGCTCAAGAATTTGTTTTTGAATAGACTATTAATGTCGTATTTGTGTCAAGCTTTATTTATGTAAGACATGATACCTAGCATCATTTTATTCAAAATGTAATTGACATTTAAAGTAATTTAGGTGAATTCTTGTTAAACTTAATTTTGAAAATACGAGTATGTACACAAAAGAAAACGTGAGCCAACCAAGAGAGATTTTCTCTGAGTTGACATAAAATAAATACAAGAGGATAATTATTAAATATTTACGAGTATATCAACTAAAGTTTATATTAACACCAGCAAGTTCTTTAGTGATTCAACTTGCATGGAATCAAAACGCCTATGCACAATAATCACAATCTTGTTAGGAACGTCCATTTTTTTTTCAGTGTTCTTAATCAAAAATATCATTGCCGTTTTCAAACTATATTTTATTTCTATAAAACCCTTTAGGAAATATTTCTGATCATAACTTTAACTTCATCTTTGTCTACTGTATTGGTAAAAAACGATTACAAACAAATCTTAAAACTAGGTATCACAACTTAGTATGGTTATGAGGTCTCAATTTTGAACACCAACTTTTGTTCCTATTTCAGACGGACGCAGCAACTCCTGAACCGACTGAAGACAACTCTGACAGCTCATTGCTGTCATCAATAATTCCTGACAAGCTGTCAGCTGGGTCTATCTGCACTGCTGTCCTCCTCATGCTTGGTTGGAGGTTCCTCAGCAAACGGTGAACACCCTGTATTTGGACAAAGTTCACAACGCCATCTAGCGTGCAATGAGTAGTACTAATTACTCTTTAGTTACGCTTGTTAATATTGTAATTGTCTATCGATTATTGATAAAATAATCTTTGTACTATGATAGACTTTTAAACAGTTATTGTATAAAACTGTATTTGTATATTTAACGTATGCACTTTTTGACATGTTTTTATACGGATGGATATTCTGATATTGTTACTTACTTTTTTGTAGAATTCGACTATTCTCTTTATAAAATGAGATTATTTATAAAGACTGTACGGCAATGTGGGAAATTTAGCCAGAACTTTGGGGAGAATGTGTCTTTAAAAAAAAGTAGCTGTCAAACACTTATTGGATATTGTTTTTTACTATTCTTGTAAAACTCGTAGAGAAAAATACTAAAATAATCGCCAAAATAAAGAAAATTATATTAATAAAACTATTCAATTGTCAATTTTACATTCCGCTTTTGATGTTAAAATATATAACCCATTACTATATTATCTGAACGCGTAGTTAAATCCTTACCTAAATAACATTTTAAATAAATATGTAAGAAATGTATTTCAAAGAATGGACCACGTTTGTTCTATTTTAAACAAAAATAGATTTTATTTTATTATAAAAAATGAAGTCCGTTTCTCAGAAATTGTTCCAAAGAGAGCAGCCTAAAAATTATCATCGATTGATCTCATTTTTTTATTTTTGTAATAAAATGTTTATTTAAGAGTAACTGTAGGGTATATGGGCTGGGGGGGGGGGAGCAGCGGGGTGCGTGCCAAGTTATGTAAAATTAAGATTTTATCAGAGATGGTCTATTTTAATAATATTTCATGTATAAAATATTAATTTAAGATAAATTTAAAAAAATACTCTGACATTTCTGTTTGACTCACAAAGTTATAAGTTATTAAAGATGACAAAAAAATAAAAGAACAGTTTGATTGTTTTTTTTTTATTAAAAATGTATGATTTACGTGGAGTGAAAGAAATGAAAGGGTCTTGTAAAATAGTAATTAGTTTATATTTGTAATTTTATAATTAGAATGATGCTAGCTATCTCATTTTTTATCTCCAAGATATTATATAAAACATTTTTTGATTTTAAATTGTAAATACTCGATTTATTTTTATTGATTGTAACAACTCACAAGCACACCTGTAAAGTTTGATTTGTGTTAAACATTTAATAAAAAAAATGGGAACAAAACGTTTCGGGAACAAATATTTTCATCAAAACATTTCATCATTTTTCATTTCAAACCATTTCATTTTAGTTTTTACTAAATGGAAGGATGTGTTCAAATGTGATATGTATTATTTAAGGAGATGATTAAATAAAAATGAAGTTTTCCTAATGATCTCTTAGAAACTCTTACGTGCTGATTATTTTTGCCTTTTGTGCTAGCAAATAAATTAAAACAAAAAATGTTTTTATGAATATAAAAACACAAATCATTTTTAAATAAATGATTAATAAGCACAAATATTGCAAATTTAAATTACGGAAAGCATGTAAGAGTTTTGTACATAAATTAAATTGGTATGCTTATAATTCTTCATAAGAACAAAATGTAGAAGTCAATTCCTAAATTTTTGCAACTGCTTTGTGATGCTGTAAAATGGAAGACGCAGATTATATTGTGTAAAGTGGAATAATATATAATTTCTAAAACGTGTAACAGTATTTTTTATTCTATCAGTATAATTAACTAAAGAAATAACTAATCAGATAAAAAAAAAACCTATTATAATATTTAAAATAGTTTAATATCGGCCAGTTATATTTTAATTAATATGTACTAAATACTATGAAAAGTATTTTAGCAAGATTGTCTAGTTATTGTCTACAAAAAAACTAGGTATGCTTTAAATACTTAGCCAAGTTATTCTTACAATAAATAAAAAAATGTCTTTTAACAATAGTTTTGCGTCTTCTATTCTTATAAAAAACCGGCTTCTGCTTGCATTATAATAAATACATAACGAAACCCTAAGCAATAAAATTGTAACTAATCTTAGTAGTAAGTAACGTAAGAAATCTCCCGCTAAGTCTTTTTATTGAGTTATCAAAACAAGACTTGAGTTAAATTATGTGAACTAATAAATTTACTCAAACTAATTTTTAAACTTGAAGTTAAAATAATTAAAATGTGTTCGTTACTTACACTGCCTATTTTAGTAATATGTTACTTAAATTAAATTGATGCAAAAGATGCTATTGTTTGAATAACAAATAAAATCAAAACGTAAATTGAAAATATTGAGTAAATTTATTAAACTACATAAATATATTACCGTATAGATATTTTTACTTTAATATTTGGTTTATTAAATGCGTGATCTTTTTGTGTATAAAACGGCCTGTATATTTACCCTACTGTGGCAAGGCCAGTAGGGTTATGTTTTAGCTCATAATTTTAAGATTTTTAGCTAATATCCTGGCTTTAGTTTAAGTTAGTTAATCTGATAAGTCATACCAATTGACTCGTATGAAAGTTAATTGAATTGCGTATTATTTTATAAATTACTGCCCATTATTTCTGTTCTTGATATTTTTTATTTGAAAATATACTTTTTATCATAAACGGTTGTCTTTATTACTACTTCCTTACAACTTGAGACCTTTGTCAATTCTAATGCAATAAATTAAAATAGGTACTTATCCTCTTTAATTTCAAATTGTCTTCTTTTTTTTTCTAAAACGATCTTAAAGGATCTTTTACCTTACATTATTTACAAGATGGATAGACTTCTATCAAAAAACAATTTTCAAAATAATTATCTAGAATCTTGAAAAATTGAGGGTGTCAAGAGTGAATGGCATAAGAAGGGTCGCAACAGTCAACCCGGCACTTAAAAAAATAAGAATTACCGTTTCACGTTCCTTTTTGAATGAAGCTTTCGAGTGTTCGATTATAAAAAATCTAGCCTTTGTTGATCAAAATAATCGGGATTTTTTATGGCATGGTAAAGGCAAACGAGCGCACAGGTCACCTGACAGTAAGAGAGATCAGGGGGGTTATTATGACATATCTATGCAGCTCATTTTACGGCGAGCGTAAAGGACAGAGCTATAGCAGTTATATAGCTCTGTCCTTTTTTCTCAGCGTAAACTGAACTGCATAGCTATGTCATAATAACCCCCCTGTGACCCACAGACCTTTGCATTATCAAGACTTAAATCTTAAGACCGTAAATGCGTTGCCAACCCTGACTAACATGGAATGCTTCTATACTAGTCATACCTACACCGGAGCCCAAAAATGCGAGTTTAAAGAATAAGATGGTGGTAGCAATTTGGGCACATGACTCGTGGACCCACTACTCCTTGCCCCACTGCTATTTGACGGAGCCCTGGGGCTCCTATTTTTGGGTGATTTCCCTTCGGGCATTTAAAGGTGCCTAACGAAACTAACCTACCTACTTTTGCGTATAAAAAAGATTTCTGATTAATTTCTGACGGAAGCGAATACCAGTGGGGGAAAGGTAGTGGTACAAGAGTCAGTCGCTGCAATTTGGACCACCACTTTTCTGAGTTTCTGCAGATACTTTATTTAGCTGTAACTAATACAACACTAGGCAGTGAGACATAAAAAGAGCAAGAACAACGTTTTTATCTTACTTATATGGGGTGTGGTTTTTTAGGTATTAATTAAGATTAAGTTCTGAATAAAAACCCAACATTACGTCTTCTGAAACGAGAGACCTCCCCATCTATCCAGAGGAAACCAGCAGACGCCAGAAAGTAAACGTAAGTAACTCCCAACTTATACCTAACTGAGTTACATCAAATTTAACTGGCCACGAAAGTTTCTAACATACTCAAAGAAATCTAACTTAGATGGATGGTGCTTAGGCTACATAGGAAACTTAAACCTTACTTCAAGATGGTGGGAAAATGGCTTTAAGTTTTGAAAGACCGATTTAGTGTTCAATTGGTTTTTGTGAGTTTTGAGAAGTTAGTGCATTAGTCGAATGTGAAAGAAAATGGTATCTGGTAAGTTAAAAGACGTCGTTATGATGTGCTTCAAGGAGTTTTATAAAGGAAACTGTTTGAAAGAGATGATAACAGAATTGTGGTTATTTATAAGAATTTTATTGTTTGATTGGTTCAGTGGTCGTATAAACCCGCTCGAATTAATCAATTTACTATAACAATATAAATTGTATTGCAAATTAATAAATGAGGAATCTCATTGAGATCGTCAGTATAAATACTAAATAAACAAAGAATAAAAAAAACAACATTCAATAATGAAAACAACAACAATCAAAAATCGAATAATTGATCATTTATCCAGTGTAAATGTTAATTAATAATTTTACAGATTAATTGTCATTTGTGGAGTAATTTTCGATTGTGCCAATCTTAGTGTGGGACTTAAAAAAATAGGGTTTTATTTCCTTCGAATTATTATTTCCATACAAAAAATACGATCAACTATTAATAAAACTAAAGTTATAATATTTATTTTTAAAGTTCTTAGTTTGAAGAGGCAGTGAAACCGATTTAAGCAATATGAACTCATAGATCTCTCTTAACATTTAAGTTATAAAATATTTCAAATTTATCGCGTTTTATAAACTAAATAATACAAAAGAAGTTTTTACATAGTTATGTCTCTCACTTAAGTGATATTGAGAGAAACTGTAAAAAAAATGTTTTGTTTTTATTTTTAATAAATAAAGAAGATAGTATTTTTTTATTGTAAATGCACTTGTATTTCTGTTCCCACGCGTCATTCCTTCACTTAAACATTAAAAACCCCAAACGTGACAAATTGCGTGAACACCTTATTTCAATAAAAACCCTTGTTACTTCAAATATCCCATGATTAGTATTCAATAAAGATACGTAAAAAACTTCTTATTAAAAATTTATGCACACTCACTTTTTACTAACACCCCTTAACTGACAAAGTTATGAATGTAGTCACAAAAGGCGTGTCTTTTTTTAAATAAAACAGTAGCAAAAGTAGTTTTGCTAGTTTCAATTTTGTTCACTGGCAAAGTTTAATTTGTTTTATCACGATTGGAAAAAATCAAGCGGGTATGGTTTTATCTACGGAATTAAAAACAAATCGACACGTTTAGGGGTAATTAACTGATATCCCGTTGATTCGCTTGTCTATGGGGTTGAATTTCCCATGAATGGGGTGGGGTAGGTGTTCGAATTTTTAACGATTTAAACGACATAATATTAATTGTTAAATGTAAGTACAGTTACAACCGTATTGAATATTAAACGCAAAGACAGTAAGTCAAAAAATCTTACAATATATTTTTAAACCGTAACTATTGTCTCCAAATAGACTTAAAATACCTAATAACAATCAATTTGAACTCCATTATTGAGACAACACGAATTCCAAATCACTTGTTTACCGTGTAACGATAAATCTTTTCGAATTTAGAACGGAATGTTCGGAATAACGGTAATTTTCAAACGGACTAATTTCAGGAACAGTTTAAAATGCAACATGGGTGGTTTATTATGATCACCTTGTAGCATTCTTTTGTTTTCAAGTATACGGAATAGTTTTGGTTTCGATTGGAACTTTACTAATCCTAAAATAGAGAAAATATTGATTTACGTTATTTACCAGAAACTAAAATAGGCTAATCTAAAAGTTGCTGGTGGTAGGACCTTGTGCAGGGTCCGTCCGGATCGCTACCACCGTCTTATCCATTAATCTACCGCCAAACAGCAGTGTTCGCATTGTTGTGTTCCGGTTTGGGGATAAGACAGCCGGTGAAATGACTAGCATAGAGGCATTCCATCTTAGTCCTCAGGGTTGGCAACGCATTTGCAGTCTCAGGATTGCATTGCAGTCTTGTGAATGCGAATGTCTATAGGTCACAGAGTCCACTTACCATCAGGTGGCCTGTGTGCTAGTTTGTCTTCTCTATGCCATAAAAAAAATAAAAAAATACCTATTTAATTTACCGCTGACCTAAGTTGACACTTACCTACGCTTGAATGTACAGGCGTAAAGCTACGCTTGAATGTACAGGGTTGGCAACGCATTTGCCGTCTTGTGATTGCGAATGTCTATGGGTCACAGTTTCCACTTACCATCAGGTGGCCTGTGTGCTCGTTTGTCTACTCGATGCCATAAAAAAACAAAAAAAAAAATATATAATAGCTATAACAGCTGTAAGTATGACTAAAATCTTTAATGTTATGGTTTTTTATAAGCCGTAGCAAACGGTGACGTCACTACATTATTTAATTAAAAAACCCAATGTATCTTAATTGCTGAAATATATGGGAGTTCGAAATATTAGTAGCTAGCGTGAATAAAATACCAAGTACCGTAAAACTACACAACAATGGTCCTGGCCTACAATAATAGTCCAATTTACTTATTACATTATTCTAAAAATATGATAGCTTTAGCTCTAGCTTGAGTTAGAGCAATAGATTTTAGGCTAAACAGTACATATACCCAGCAATAATAGCCGTAAGGTATCATACTTTAGATGAACGTAATGAGGAAAATTGGACTATTTTTACAGGCTAGCACCATAGTTGTGTAGTTTTACGGTACCAAAAGAGTTGTATAATGATTTTTAAATATCCATTTCTCTTCTACTATGCCAATAAAGCAAGATTTACATAATATTTCATCCCGTCACAAATCAGACACAAAGAATCCGTCAAAACGTCTGGCAGCCATCAAATCCAATCCCACCGATCAAAATTGCGAAGACCGATCGGCACACTGTCGCAACCCAGCAAATCAACGTTTTTTTTGCATATTTAAAAATCGAACACATGCACTATTAGGCAGCGTATCGAAAAAATAAACAAATGACATTTGAAATTCAAATTTGACTGGCAACTATGGTATTTGCATATAGACAAGGTGGCAATCATTGATCAGTGATTTCAATATTTTGGGGTTATTTGCGTGTGATTTAAGAATGACTGATCGTTGTGGGGATTCACACGTATTTTTTTGCATGATTAACATTTTACCGGGAGTTTGGTTTGCATTGCATGGTTGCGAACAACTTGTTATATCGTATGATAAATTGCATACGTTGTTTTGTATTAAAATTTATTGGAGTATTTTATAAAAAACTTTTTACATACTGTGTATTTAATTTACTTAAATAAAATATCGAACGACCAGATTATTATTATTAATGGCGTGGATAATATTTTAGCTTACATATCTTTATGTATTGTTTTCTAGGACTAATAATAAAAACCCTAAGTCATTATTTTTATCGCAATAAGGAACAAGGTCTCCTTGCTCTTAGTGGGATCTGAGTATCAAAAACAAAAAAGACGACAAAGTCTCAAAACGAAAAGGTCCCTTGTAGATCTAAGTTACTGCCTGTATCATTATACTTTATAATAATAATAATTTGAACGCAAAATACCAAACACCCTTGCAAAGCAACTATTCTAAACACATCATCACTAAATTCACTAATAACACCGGTCACATCTGCCTACACTCGCCGCAATTTGACGCCATTTTGAATTCACGTAGCCTTAGAAATTACGTAATTGGAGTTGTGTCACTTTGTCCGTTGTTGCACTAATTTGAAATATTGACGGTGAGTCATTTGGCTTTCATGCTGAAATTTAGCTAATGGATTTAGAATTTCATGAAATTAGACTGACCTGGGGGGTTATTATGACGTGGCTATGACGTTTACTTTATGGTGAGCGTTAAGGCCGGAGCTATAGCAGCTATATAGCTCTGTCCTCTTCTCTCAGCGTAAACAGAACTGCATTGCTATGTCAAAATAACCCCCCTGATGGATAATAAATGGTGTAATCTGAATATTCGAATCCCACTAGATGCTATTTTTTACGTCATTTAGAAGGCAAACGAGCTCACAGCCCACTTGATGGTAAAGCTCTAATTTTCTGAGATAGCGGTGCCGTCATAATATAGCGGCCGTAATACAGCGGTCGATGACGTCACAGAGAACGTTGTCTATGTAAACGAAATGGCGCGGTTTCCTATAGGGCGGTGATTGACACCGTAATATCAAATAATATTATAGTGACCGTCATATTACGGCACCTATACGACGGCACCGCTATTCTAGGAAACCAGGGCTTAGGTGTGATTTGAAACCCATAATAGACATTTGCATTCTTAAGATCAATCTCAAATCAACAAATGCGTTGCCAACCCTAATGACAAAGGTATAATGCCTCTATGCTCGTAATTTCTTCGTTTGTCTCATCCCTACACAGGAACACAAGAAAGCAAACGCTGTTGCTTGGCAATTAGTTAAAGAATAAGGATGTAGAAGCGATCCGAACTCTACAATAGGTTTTACCATCACTCAACTTGATGGCGAATATGTTGTAAACAATAAAGGATTACGATAGTGTATTGTATAATTATCTCTGAGTAAATAACGTTAATTAGTAAGGTTTTTTCTCTGTAAAGCGTTAAATATCAGGGGACTCAACACAAATAGGTATACCAAGTCTCAAACTAAGCCATAAGTTTGGTCACTTTGCCTTCCTTAGAAAAAAAAGACGTATGTCTCATAGAACTGCATAATGTATTAGTAACCTTATTTTTTACAATAAGGGGATAAATTTACTTTTACTATCAAATCGCACATGCATTTTACATATACATACACCCATAAGCTTACGCCTTTATTCCCAGAGTGGGTTACGCAGAGCTACAGAATTACTAACAATCCTTAAATTCGTTAATAATTCTGTAACCACATTTTGCACAATTAGGCTAAGATGTTTATCAGTGTATTAGTGACAGGTCATCCATCGCCTAACAGTACCAAAAGATAAAAAGATAAAAAGATAAAAGATATTTATTCAGTAAGTAGTCCGCACGGGCACTTTTACACGTCAAGAATCTACCAGCTTCCAAGAGGAGACTACTACACATAGTACACAGCCTGTATTCCCTTAGTCGTCTCTTACGCCATCCACGGGAGGGCATGGAGTACTTATTTAAAAAGTAAATATCCAGTTCTTAAGAACATTATTATGTTTAACTATAACTATAACCTAACCTAACCTAACCTAACCTAACCTAACCTAACCAAACCTATCCAAACTAGTACTACTATCTCCGTAGGCTAAGTCACTTCCAATAAGGCCCACCACCTCGCCTAAAAGAGTCTTGTACTTAATGTAGAACATTTTTTTTGCTCTGAGAGTATAATAACTTTATTATAATTATAAGATCTTTTTCCAGAGACTCATTAGTACTAACAAACACATATTCCTAAAAAAAAACCCCGTCAAACGTATCACGACTCAAACACCTCAATGTAAAGCCGTACAACTCCCAAAAACATAAAAAACAGTCCCGACGTTATTAACGATTTTTTGCGACATACCGCCGCGAAATCCTCTTTTCATTTCCACCTTGTGCCAATAAAAGAAGAAAAAAAAATGTTTACGCATCATAAAAACCACAATGGTGTTTTATTTGCGAGTTATATGCTGGGGTTCGTATGCAAAATTGGTGCGAAATTGAAAAACAAATTTGTTACATATTGCTTTTTTGATTTGGATATGCGGTGGATTGATGAAGGGTTATTCTGATTGTGATAAAAGAATTTTTGCTTGCGGTGTTGACAATTGTGTAATATTTAAACAAGTTTTTTGTTTAAGTTTAGGATACTGTATATAAGATAATAATAACCTGTCATTATTTTGGTCACATTGATATTATCATTCATTTAATTGTAAAATGTATGACAATTCAAAAAAACTTAGTGTTAAGTTTCGCTTGACTTTTATGTGATGCCTTTTCTTAATATATTCAGACTTTGATGTCAGAAGCGCTAATATATTCACTACATATTACTGATGCATTTTGATGAGACCAATTTACTGAAGACATAATTTGTATGCATTACCTATCTGTTAACCTTACAATGACACTACAGTTTGGCCATTCTAAGAGGGCCGATTTGACAGCTGTCATCTGAGTACAAAATATAAGTTTGAGGTTATATTTTGTACTAAGATGACAGCTGTCAAATCGGCCCTCTTAGAACGGCCAAACTGTACTTTAAAACTGTTTATTCTTATATCATGTATGAAATATCAAAGAATAAATCTATTTCAGAATTTGCCTGCCATTTCAAAGGGGTTGTGACATACATGCTCGTATCGGCATGCATTACACCGAGACGTAAAACACATGTTACAATAGACTCGCTTTGTTTATTTTTTCAGTTATGACAGTTTATTATTTGGTGTTATGATTTCGGTGGCAGCGAGTTCCAATGTTTTGAACGTAAGTAATACCTATAAAAAAGCTTGAAAAAACTAAAAATTAACGTAAAATACTTATACATAAAGCCACTTACGATTATACTGCTTTATCAAAACCATTTAACCCGCCTAATATGTACCTAATTTTTTTATTAATCGTGGTAAAATCACGAAAAATTTATTAAATTGAACTGAATTGCAGTTAAACTTAATTATTATAGTTGTTTTAGAATTAACATACTCGTGTGGCTTATTGGAGTAATTAAATATAAATTAATTATTCCTAGTACAGTCATCCAACAATACTACTAAACTGGAGAATGATAACGAGTTGAACAAAGTTCTGTACCCTTACCATGAGTTACAACTACAAATACTCGCTTGCGAGTCGAAGCTCTGTCCCTCGCAGACCTCGCAGTGTTCTTATAGAGTGCGAGGGACAGAGCATTCGACTCGCTAGCGAGTATTGTAGTTGTAACTCATGGTAAGGGTACATCAGAACAGCTCCGCGGCCTTTGTGACTCCCGTCCATCTAACCACACTTAACCAAACTATAACATTAAAAAAAATCGCTAATGTATTTTTTTTTAATGCAACCTCTTTGATGATCTAACCTAACCTTTGTAACGATTATACATAATGTAATAACTATTAGAATTTGCAACATGAAAGTTCGTAAGATGATACATTCATTACACATACATACATACATAAACTCACGCCTTTATTACCAGAATGCTACCCTCCTAATCCAATAAGCAGTATCTTAAATTCAATCACCAGAGCAGATTCAATTCTACTTTGTTAGTAATAAAATTGATATTACTACAAAAGCTTTGTCTTAGATACTGCGTTTTGGCTTAGGACGGCAGAATGGGGTAGGCAGAGCTACAGAATTAGTAACAACTCTAAAAACTTGTTAATAATTTTGTAACCACATTTTGCACAAATAGGCTAAGATGTTTACCAGTGTATTAGTGACAGGTTGCAAGCCCATCGCCTAACAGTACTACACAGCCTTTATTCCCTTAGTCGTCTCTTACGACATCCACGGGAGCACATGGAGTGGCACTATTCTAACCCGGCAACCACGCGATGCGGATGATACATTACATTAACCAAAAGAATATTGTGGCTTCTGTAGGTATTAAAAATTAATGTACAGGATGATTAATTGATGTGAAATATATAATGCGAGTACTAACACGCAGACGCTTATCACAGCTATGGCTAGAAATCAATCATGACGCGTCCATCGCTTCCTAATATCACTTAAGCGCGCCCTCTCTAAATGGAAGCCTTAACCGTATCACGCATAGAGTAAGCAAATTGTCGTCATTTCGCAGAAGCGACTTGTGAAATAGGAATAATACTGAATCACTGCTACCCGTAATTTATTACATGACAAAATATTCTGCCATCGTCGTTCCAAAAAAAGCGGGTAACTGTATAGCAATAGTATAAGCATTTTAAATTTAATATGGTTCCCAAACCTGGACCAGAATCGCCGCATCAAGCAAGAAAATCCATGGAAGAGGCCTATGTTCAGCAGTGGACGACTATTATTATATCCTGAGAAGGAGAAAAAGATGTTTCTCAGTAGAGTATACAATGGTTTCGACTACTAAATTGCAGTTATACGCCTTCTCTGGTAAGACGGCAAAATATTTTGTCATCTAATCAATTATGGGCAGCAGTTTATATTTTAACAACTCGCGTTTTTGTTTATTTGCTGGCTAATGTTTTTCAATATAAGTAAGTATTTATCTTTATTGGTATGATTATCGTTACCTAGTTCTCAGTGCAAGTCCATAAATATGTGTACACTTTAGTACCTTGTCTATTTAATGTCATGTTTAAACTGCCATATATAAATTGTCAGAGGGATTAAAGTGACAAGGTACAATTAGTGTTCACATATTTATGAACTCGATACGAGCGTAGAGCTTAGTTCGTTAGATTGTGGGACGGTCTAAAGTTTCTTTCGGCGTTTCTTTGGTTACGTATCAGAACACCAAAAATTGTGTTTTATTTTTGGAACAGCTACTCAATCATACATTATGTATGTAGAGATTAAGTACGGAATGCTCAGAAAGTCGTTGTTTTCTGCTTATTCTCACGTTTCTTGTCGTTATTAGCAGTTTTCATTAAGTTTTATTACTTTCATATTTATTTAGTTTTTCTTTGTCTATCAGTCAGTAATTAAGTCACAAATGTTACCTAAACCAAAAACAAACCAGTAGGCATAAACCAGTTCCCTGTCTGTTTAATATTTATTAATCATAATCTATGGCATGTAAAATCATCCCTTGATTGTGGCCGCCTACTGGACATTCAATATCCATGCAAATGCATTGGTCAGGTGCCGTGTTATGCCTGTTTTACATACATACATACGCAGACATAATTAATATTGGGCGTAAAAAGGGTTGCTTTTTTATACAAAGTTTTAATTGCTGTTGTGACACGTTTGATATTACATTTGTTCTTTTATGGATACACATGGGTTCTATCCTGCTTTGTAAAATCATATTGCTTTTGACATGTTATCGTAATCTTTTAAACTCAGCCACCATTACCTAAATAAAAAAAATAATAATAAAAATATAATGTAATAATAATATAATTATTATTAATTGTATAAAATTTAACTAGCATTTAGTTTATTTTAAAATAAATTTACGTGTCAGTACGTTATTTTAATTTATAAAAATCACTCTAAAGACATCAAGCATTTTCAAAATCTTATACAGTGTGTTTATTTTATTAACTGGTACAGCTACAAGAGATACAGCAAAAATGTTTCAAACAGATTTTAATTGAATATGTACTATTTACATACAGTATATAAGTAATACATTTTAGATTATACTTTATTATAATAGTATGGTCTAAATGTCTATTATTATTTTGTTTTCTAGTATAATATTTATAACAGCGACCTCTATCGGTAACCCTTTGAACTACATAATTAACTCGTAGTCTCTTTCTGCATTTGCATCTACTTCAATCTGCTTCAAGAAACCCCAGTCCGTTCATGAAGCAACACTATCTTAATAATGCCTTATAATATAAAACAGTACAGGATGCTCACGTTGCACGTTCCATAATTCACCTTTATAGACCCTAAAATTGAAATGATGATGACTAAGTAGAAAGTTATTAAATTCACGCCACGTGTCAAAAATTAGCCTTTTGTGAGTTACAATATGTGCGAGCCGAGGTTATCTGCTTTTGCAGGTAAGGGTGGCTACAAACTGTTGTAAGCCAAGAGAAAAACGACGCGCTAGCGGTTTTCGAAAACTGATAAATTGTGGATTGACGTAAACTTATGTTACATTCATACATAATTGTCAGTAAAAAAAAATCACTAACGTTCGCGTCATGCGTTTGCTCTAGGCTCACAGAGCAGTTTGTAGCACACTTGCATAATGTCTTAGGGTGATGGCGCCAGTAATGGACAAGGCACCAATAATGGACACTTGATTCTTATTTTACAGAAGATAAGGGTTGTTCATTTGTTTCGCAACAATAAATTTAGGACCGTATGATATTTGAATTAAGAGTAAAGTGTCCATCATTGGTGCCGTCATCCTAGCTCGTATGTTGTTAATTGAAAAACCTTAATTTAAAAAACATTTTGACTGACAATCGTAAAGTTACACATACGTAAATTAGCACTAATGTCTCTTAAGGACTATTCACCAAGATAAAAAGTGACGGTATAACGGGGCCAATGTAAGTTGACTTGGGGCTCGTAGGTGTTTTGCGGCTTTTGATATTTATTACTTAGCATTTAGCATAGTTTGATAACTAATTTTTATTTGAAAGATTATTTCTAACATTTACACTCCTGCTCTAATTTTAAAAAGGTACCAAAAAATATATAGGGGACGTTTTAAGTACATAAAATGAACACTTCTTGTACAGATTCGTTTTATTCAATTTTAATTTGAGATACTTGGAGTTTGTATGTATGTATGAATTGAAGATTTAAAAAAAACAATTTAGTAAACGTTTAAGTTTGAATTAATTAAAATTGTAATTTATATATTATTGTTCATAAAATCATCGCATTTCAAAATATTGTAATACAAAAACATCGTCTTTTTTTCTAAATCACATCGCATTATGTAGTCACCCTATACGTCTCTACAGGGAGTCCCTTTTCTTTCCGTTTTTTAAATCCCTGGTTATTATAAAAGGTGGGTCATATTCTTTTTTTTATTCATGCGGGGTTGGTGAATGTTCCTTTTAGAGGGATATTAAAATTACGAGATTATCGGCTTAAGTTATTAAATTATGTATAGTTCATGAAACAGTGCTTGAAAATTGATTAAAATGTTATTAAGTGGTGTAAAGTATATTTTTTATCGTACAGTTGTCTAATAGAGCTTTTGAATATAACTATTAAAGAAATTTACGATTAACAAGCCCGATTATTAAATTACACAATCACAACATTTTACTTTTAATTTTTATTAAATTGTATTTTAATATTGTGTAGTATTTTTTTAGTCATTACAAACCCTTTTCTAACATACTCGTACCAAATAAAAACCAGTAAGTAAACAGAAAAAAACATAATCAAAACCCTTAATGACGGTATTTAAGGTCGTTTCCGAACCAACGCTTTGCTTTTCTATCAAAACACGTGTCAGCCGCGTGTCGAAAACGACGCCATTTTGGAAAATAAAACCATCGTAACTTGAACTCGTGTACCTATTAACGGTATCAAAAATATCGTTCTAATATATCTGGTTAGTAAAGGGGTTATTATTCCAATCGTTTGAATTTGGAATTCCATTTTCAAAATTCAAATGCAGCTCTGTTTTTCCATTGTCAGTTCTTTCGCTTTAGACATAAGAGATTTAAATTTGTACGTTCCTTTTTCTAAATGATTTAAGTATATGAAAGGGAAGTGATTGGTCTGGCTGGAAATAATGCGGTGGGATGATTTCTGTATAATCTGTCTTGCATTGTTTGGGGACACGTGGCCGTTGTTCGGTATTGGGTGTTGATTACTGAGACCACAGATTAAAGAGTAATTTGATGAATAAGTGATGCTCGGTGAACACATAATTATGGGTATTTATATAAACAAAACACTAGTGCCTATTGCGAAAGAACGTAATAGCAATAATAGCAATAAATATTATATAGTTTGTTACCGGCAAGCGGGCATTTATTAAAACTGCCGATAATATGTTGCTTTGGCAATTGTTTGCAAGTATTATCAATTAAAAAATAATTAAAATAACTTCACAATTAATTTTCTTAGATACTGTTCATTTTTAATGTAGTGCATGTGCTGCGTGTTCATCTTTATCAGTATCGCTGTTGCTTAGTACAAGGCATGTCGTGGTACGGGGGCAGATCATAACAATCAAAGTATCCGTCGACTGTCATTTACACTTGTCAAATTGATGTGCTTTAGATTGCTGGCTATTAAAATTTTGTTAGAAAGTTAACAAAGTTAATTAATGTCATAGTTACGTTACAGATATGCGTTATTGTAACCTACTTTAAAAAAAGCCTGGGTGCTGGTAACACATTGTATATGAATAAAATTTAACCCCTATCTCTCCTGGTCACGCAATAACTACAGAACGGCTGAACCGATTTGGCTGTTTTTTTTGTTGTGTTTGCCATTGTCAGGACAAGGTTTGTATCAAGGAAATAATTGAAAAATTCACCGGAAATGTCAGAAATTTGCAGCAGGGCGAAGCCGCTGGCGAGCCGCTAGTAATAATTAAATATGGGTACTTAACAATGATAATCATACTTATAAAAAGGAATACTTAAACACATTTTATCACACAAATAATTACCTTTACTGGAAATCGAACCTGGGATTTTAACTACCTGCTAATCTAACCTATTAGAGAAATGTGAAAAATGGATATCAACTCCAATAATTAAGCATACTTACCAATATAATGAGCACCATAAGAATATTACTTAAATCAAAAGAGAATTATGTTAGAAATAAAAATAAAACACTAAATGTGCTTATAGTTACACATTTTTTCATTTTGACTGATAGCTCTAAAGTTAGACTATAAACTAAGGGGTTCTTTGCATCAAAATAAAATCTTTCTGTCTTGAAACCTAGTATTTTGTAGCAATTGCAAACCAAACATTTTCATCTGTTTATTATCATAAGCCCCTACCGAAGTAACTCGATCGCGTTTCAAAATTATAATGACCAAAATGGTGACTCATTAAAAAAACAAGTGGGAACAAAAAAGGACCCCGTGTCCTGTCATCAAATGTCAATTCCCGCCACAGCATAATTTAAAAACGCAAAACTCATAATCAATGTAACAGCAACCAGACGTGTTAAAAAAAAGAAATGACAAGATGAGAAACAACGTTACCAGTTTATGTTGATCTCTACTTGATGCAGTAATTTCCCCTCTTAAGTCTGTAGTTAGTAGAGCTTGAGGGGGTACAGAGGGTCTTTTTAAATTGGTGCTTAGTATTAATGGTATGGGGTGGAGCGAGACGAAATTTAATCTGCCCGCAAAAAGTATTGAATAGAAAGGGACAAAAAGTGAAGTGATAAATGGATCGTGTTAGTGATCGCGGTAGCTGAAGGAAATTTGTGACGCTAAAGATGTACGCTTAATTGAATTTTACTTCGAATAAAAGATATTTAGTTCAGTTAACATGGTTTTGGTGGAATTTTACCTTTTGTCCGGGTCTGCCTAAAACGTACTGACTAATTCGCGTTATGCCTAGACCAATCGATAGGTAGCCGCATCTTGCGTTTTTGTCCAAAAGCGAATTTGGTCGAGTGAGACTTGAACTCATTACGATTTTGTCCAAAAGCGAATTCAGCTGAGTGAGACTTGAACTTAATGCGATTTTGTCCAAAAGCGAATTTCCCCTTCTTCCCCAAAACTAAATTTAACAGAGTCGACGGAGCTCCGCTTTCGCGGAGCTCCTATTTCTGGGTGGTTTTGGCCCTCCGGGCCTGCTGCAAAACTAACATAACCTAAACCTACCTCATATTTGTGATACTTTTGTCTATAGGCGTAACGTGTTTTAGCCTAACTGCTAATTAGGCGTATCGCGAAATGGACAAACAGCTATAGGCTTACTGCGCGTTTGGATCATATTGCGAAACAGGTAATATAAGTAATAGGTCGATTGCGACTTAGACGAATAGCGAATTTCAAATGAAGTTTTGTCATAACGTGAATGAGTCAGACTACATTTTAGGCAGACACGGATCCAAGCGAATTTTATGACTTAAATATAGTTTATCTAGATTTCGATTATCATAATTCCCGCAGAAACTTATACATTTTCAGTTTTAACTATTCTTGGTCGTATTCCAGGACCTAACCTCTATTTGTGCCAAGTTTTATCCCGATCGGTTCAGTAGTTGAAGCGTGATTGAGTAACAAACGTACAAACTTTCTCATTTATAACATTATAAGTAATAGTGCATTCATAAAATACACAGTTATTGATTGGTTTTTCACGACTTTACCGAACATCATAAATATAGGTTTTATGGTAAAATAACAAATATTATAACAAAAAACTAACAGACGCCCATTACACAGATTTGATTTTGTTGTAAGTATATGTAGAATTAAAAATAATTATAAAAAGTCTAAAATATTTTTTACACAAAAGTATTCTTTGCATTATATTATTTTACAATTAATAAAAACTATGCAATAATGTCACATGTTAATACAAACCTTGCAATCACCAGTGGGCGTTCACCTTTACATCCGCACACAATGATAAATGGCAGTAAGTGTCAATTCTAAACTATGACACCGCGGTCTTCGAGACAGCAACTGATAAGTTACACTTCTGTTTTTATTTGTTTTGTGTCGGGTTTTGTAAGAGGTCATTATATAGAGAAGATCTAACTATACGGCACGAGGCGCTATCCAAGACGCATTACGATAACTAGCGTTTCTATTCGTGTTGTTTTTAAACCAATCGCGTCAAAATTGTTTAAAATTTTCAAAACTTTTCTGTTAACTCTGAGCATCTGGGGTTTTAATCGAGATGCATAACGCTAACTTTACGATTTTCGAAAATCAACCAAATGTATAGGTTTGACGTAAGCTGATGAGGATGACCAATTATGTCATCTCTATACATTTCGATTCGATAGAACAGAAACGTTTGTAAAAAGCCTCGCCTAGCTGTGCTTAAAATCTTACTGCGCTTGCCTAATACTGATTCTTAAGTGTAACTTTGCCAACTCAAATTGTAAAGTGAAGTAAATACTCTTTCTTGGATGATGTCAGAATTTGTCCCGGTTGTGGTGGAGACGTCAGGATCATGGGGTTCTGTACCTAAGGAGTTAGGCCGTCATCTGCAGGAAAGAGGGGGATCCTCGTTCTAGTTCGTGGCTAGTTCAGCAGGTTTCTATTGCAATCCAGTGGGGCAATGCAGCTGTGTAGTGGGAATTTTGGCACCAGTCACGGTGCAGGGTTAGAAGTAATTAGAATAAGCCCTGTTGTGGAATTTGTTTTGTTAGTTCTTGACGACGAAGCGTGTTGCCGATGATCATTCCTATGTATTAAAACGTCTTGACAAAGCATCATCACCATCATAATCATCATTCTGCTGCCATCATGTGTTTTTCTTCTATACTTGTCTATTAGTCGTAATCTCGGTAGTCCCTCCTTTGTCTAGTCATATTATCTTTCAAACAGTCCAACTATCGTTTCTTTGTTACATGTTGCTGATATATTGTAAAGTTGAGAACAAGACATACATACATACATTAAATCACGCCTGTTTCCCAGAGGGGTAGGCAGAGACCACTTCTTTCCATTTGCTACGATCTTGACAAATTTCTTTCGCTTCTTCCACATTCATACATCGAGTCATGCACGCACGTCGGTTTCGGGTACCTACTTAAGATTCGGCCCTTTTCCAGTATTTCTCCGATTTGACTCGAAAAAGTACGCTTAAGGCGGCCCCTTCCGACCCGTCCACTCACTTTCGATCGGTATATCTCTTTTGTCAATCTTCTTTCATCCATCCTTTCCAAATTACCGAACTATTGAAGCATGCTCTTTTCAATCTTAGTCAATATCAAAATACTAAGCGTTCGCTATTTACAAATACTAACTACTTATAACACGTACCTAATACCACAAAATCTCCAATGCCAACCCTAATAACAACCTTTACAAATCAACCTGTATCTACTTCTACATAAAGCTCAAAATGTATTCTACCATTTTTTCCTTTGTAGGATTATAGGGGTGTCACAAAGATGCTTATTAAGAGAGCATTAGCATTACTTGTGCAGCGTTCAGGGATAAGTTGGTGAAATTAATTTTCTCGCTTATACTTAAAAGGGAATGCGTTAAAACTATAGGGTGTTTATTAAGAGGATTAGTGCCGGGATTAAGTATGGGTTTTTCTGTTATTTATTTTTGAATATGATGAACCGTACTTATATGTTTCGAAACCCAATTTTAAGAGATATTGTTTTAACCAATATTAATATGTTGCGTAGATATTTCTTAAGGTGGCATTAATGATTCTAAGTATTTACACCCGAATAAGGATTTTAGGGTTTTTTTTTTATACTTTGTTGTTTGTAAATTTGCTTAAATAAATAATATAGGGATTGGTTTGATCGAACCCATGCCACCATGCCATACTTGCTGGAAGAGATCCCATTTAAGGATAAGTTCGCCTTTGTACATTGGTTTAATAACAATCTTGTAATATTTATATTTTTGTGCAATAAAGAGTTTGGGCGTTTTCACTAAAAAGTGTACTCAATTAAGGACTGAAATTAAGGAACTTTTTAGTTTTGTGACGAAAATTAGCTAAGTATATATATTGACGGCCCCATTGTACGAGTACCTATGGCTAATTTTCTTCACAAAAGTGACAAAGTTAAAGTTCCTTAATTTCAGTCCTTAATTGGGTACACTTTTTAGTGAAAACGCCCGTTTACATACATACACTATATCTTTTTTAACAAAAGACTACATTTTTTAAATCAGTTAATAATTAATCTTTAACCAATCCCACAAAACACGGAGGCGTGTACCCATCCATCATAAGTCTATTACACCACGCGACTCCTAACACGTGACCATTGTTGGGGCCGAAATTATAGGTTTAGTGCACTAGGGCAGAAAACCCCGTTATAGGGTAGTTTGAGCGTTTAGGAAACAAACAAACGCTTGATTGCATTAGGTAGTAGGGTATAGCTTGACGATGCCGCTAGCCTAGTTGGTAGTGACCCTGCCTACGTAGCTAGCGGTCACTGGTTCTATGTCTGGAATGGGAAAATGTTGATTTCAGTATTGTAAGTTTATCTGTAAGATACAGTCGATACAAAGAGAAGTGTCTACTTTTATTACATTGTAATAAGGGTCAAAAGTGGATAATTTTTTTTGTATTCGACTGTTTTCTATATTCGGAGTAGGGAATGAAAATTAACCGGTTATTACCGGCGGTTATTTGCATTCCCTACTTCGGAGCAATGATACCTATTCGAAAAATTATTTTACCAACTGAAAGGCACATAATTCTAGATGAACAGCATATTTTTTTATCCTTACTAAAAATATTACTAAAAATAAGAATGGAGATAGCTTATTCTGAATTAAAATATAGGCAAGTTTCCGAGGGAATAACAATAGTAAATCTACGCGGACGAAGTCGTGGGGAGAAGCAAGCTTGTTTGTAATTGAGAAAAGCGACGGCGCCGGCGGAACGCTTGTTTATTATTCATACACATTTTCACATATTTAATTTAATTTCGATATAGATATCATTGGTCAGTTGGTTGGTGGGGAAGAAGTCGCTATATATAAGTAGTAATACATACTCGGTACTGCCCACAGACGGACAGACAGACACCGGAGGCTTAGTTATATTATAACCATACCTGGACTAACTCGGGGTACGTTTTAGGGTTATGATATCGATAAAAAGATGTGAATATACATGTGATCATTGAAAATTATCGATTACAAAAAGGTTCGATATCATATCTGATATCGAGCTTCTTAAGATTACAAAAGTATGCAAATGTCATTTCAATTAAAATGGAAATTTCAATGACTAACATGAATGAGAAATCGGCTTTGAATCATTATAAATATTTAAAGAATGCCCCGTTGACCACCGTGGACGTTGAGAGAACGTTCAGTCATTTTTAAAGTCGATATTTTCACCAAGACGGTAATCCTTAATACCGACGAATATGGAAAAAATATTAATTGTATATAATGAAAACTATTTTAAAATTAACAAATTACATGTTTTAATTTATTTGTGGTTTTTATTTCAAAACGAAGAAAAAATAAATAAATAACATTTATTGAGATGTTGACAATAACTGAACATCGATATAGTTTTGGTCGATAAACTATTTTGCTACATAACTTCACCTACTTGGTGCTCCAAGGCCCGTATTTATAAACTCGTCTCAGCTGAGATGCCCGTCACAAGATGCGTCACAAGACTGAGGTTTAATTTATAAACGTATCTCGATACGTGAATCGTAATCCTCGGATCAGATGAGACGGTCATTTTGTATGAGGAACTAATCCTGATCCTGATTATGGTCTGTTGGTAACTTGAGACCATCTCAACTATGAAAAAATGTCGGACGCACTGCAACATAGTCGAACATATGGGTGCTCTTTATCAGATAAATCGGTTTAAATACAATAAAGTGTTATTTTTACATTCTCAGAGGCAAATATTTATACCTAAAACGTTTTCAATAACAATAATACCTAAATATTATGTTTGAGTTTGCCGCTAAATAGGTACAATTGCCTTCAAAAGTTGTGTGTTTTGTCTTGTGTTTAAGTGAAATGATTGTGGGTGCTAGATATTTTATATTACGTATAGAGATTACGAGAGAGATACCGACCAAGCCGACGACAACATAATAGCCGGATGTCTTTGTATAACAATACTTAGGGCCACCCTGAGGCGCGAAAGATTTACCTCCACACGGGCTCATTTCTCATAGGTAAGTACCTACAATTTACATTAATTACCTAGTTATTTTATATTCATTATGTATAAATAAAAAAACAATCATGTCATAAAAACAGTCAAATGCATTTCTAGTTATGTAATCTACTAATATTTAGGGTAAGTACTAAACTAACCTACCCATCTAACGCTAATACCTTAATTCAACAATTTTGCATCATAGCCACAATGCTTCTAATATTTTACTTTACTGTTGTTTAGAAAACCAATAAAGTTAATTAAGTATTTTGTTAATTATTGAAATGAAAGTAAAGTAACGAAACATTTCGTGAAACGGGTTGCTAAAGTAAAGAGGAGGGGAGTGTTTTTGTTACATTGACAATCATCGTGACAGACAAGATAAGGCTGAGGCGGCAAAGTTTTATTATTGTTTGATACTTAAATGAAAACTGAGTGAATTGTTTAAAAAATTACACACAATCAACTAGTAATAACAGTGAGATATGTACAATGTCGCGTCCTGACTTAAATAAGGTGCAAAAAGTATACCTAGGTACCTACTTGTGAAAACTAATCGTGAACCTGTTTCAATCATTTTGAAGTGATTAGAAAGTGTTTATAACTTTATGTCGTTTTGTAGGTTGTCGTCAGTTCAATAATGTGAAACTTGGATAACATGTCAAGGTTCGCCGGAAAAAATCAAGACGCTAAAAACGGTGAAATTTGGATATTTTGAGAAGTCAGTGTTCACGAATCTCAACAGCCGGCCCGACGCATTGACGACTTCGCTTGTCAATTGCCAAACAGATTTATGTCCATCAGGTATAATAAAATTATTCACAATGTTACTTATTTCAAGATTCAGTTTTTAATGTATTCAATATAAATCATCCTTTCTTATAAAACAATCATTGTCTTTGAATAAAGTAACTTCAGATAAAAGTCATGCAAAAGGATACTTACCCCATTTTAATTTGGGCTACTTCAATGTAAAGATAATAGTTTTTATTACTTTTTTCATGCTACTGTGTATTCATACTATGTAGTTACATACCGCAACTTACCATAGGCTATAGGTTAGATTATTTGCATTATGATGATCCAGCGCAGTATGTCTTGTCTTGTTCTACATAAAAGGGGTACCTCATATAAGTGAAGTTAAGTGTGTTGATTAGTTCCATGATATGAAAAAATTTAGACATGTAATTTTTTTGCCTAGTTTTCTCAAACCGCTGCAATAAGTTTTGTACTTCAGAAGTGCAATATTTCATTTAAACATTGTGTGATTTGTATAATGTCAAGTGAACAAACACCATGGTCTATTTTTGCTGGAGAACATGATGATAATCATAAAAAAGGATAACACAGTTTATAACTTGGGAATATTAAAAAATCATTAGAAAAAGAAGTGTTAAAAAATTTATATGTTTAGTTCCAGTTAAATGTGGTTAATCCTGTTATTTTTACCTGTTGCAGCTATAAAACAGGATGGCTATTGGTTAGATAATAAGTGGGATCGCTATTTAACAATTTGCTGTTTTATGTCTATAATTTAAATGTACTGTTCTGTTGCGGTGTTTTTGGTGTTCAATAAAGAGTATTTGTATGGTATAACCTGTGAATCAGATAATTACAAATAATATTAGGTATCGAGTTGATTTTGAAAACTGAAAATATGTAAAACTTAGAGACTTTTTTATGAAATAAACAATACATGCTAATAGTAGTTTTATTTATTGGTGACCTTTATGTTTGAAAGTTGATGCATAATAATATGTAGGTACTCCTACACTATTTAACTCTCTTCGCAAAATGAAAGTATTTGGAGCCTAAGATTCAGAGGCATAAGATAACGTAACAACAAGCTTTCTGAACTCTGTAACTTTTCTCCACACTCCATGGAATTCAGAAACCCAGCACAACAATGTTTTAGTACAATGAAATAACGATATTTAGCTCTCACATATATATAAACTACTTTTATAAACACCAAGTCAACAAAGATCTGTGGTAATGGTATTGGTTGTTGGTATGTTTTGGCGTTTATATTATATTATATGAATGTTAATATTATTAATGAATAATGCGGCTAACTTTGATCAGTGTTCTCAGATTTTAAGTATCTGCATAGGTACCTTAACTAATAACATCAAACTTGATTCTGATTTAAAATATGTTAACTTAAATTTATAAACATAAATCTATCCTCGTAAGGCATTATAAATTTAGGTTTACATATATTTAAAATTAGATAACTATGATCTGGATAGTCCCAACTGTGATGTAATAACTTCCACTACCTAACTTTAAAGAAGAGACTGGCACAAACATTACATAATTAAATTAAATGTCACCTAAGTGCACTGGTAATTGGAAAGTGACAAGTGTCCTAATGGGATAAAGTATTTGTATGTAAATACAAAAATATTGCAGGGATTCCTTCCAGTGCTAAAATAGACGAATATTATTATTGTGAACGGTGCTATTACCAACAAATGTTTGTGCAATTGGGTGGCATTTAAGTTTTATGTCACCCCATATATGTGTATAGGTGCAATGACAGACAGTTTAATTTGCTGAACAGTTAACACAAGTCGCCTGCAACTTTATTGTATGTATGTATGTATGTATGTATGTATGTAAACACTTTATTGTACAAAAGAAAAACCATAACAATACAATTAATATAGAAATATGTACAAAGGCGAACTTATCCCTTTAAGGGATCTCTTCCAGCTAACCCTTGAGAGATTGAGAAGAGTGAACGGTTGTGCAACGAGTAAACAAGTGTACAAGAAGAAGAATATAACACATTTAGTATCCAATAAAACTTATATAAATAGATTTAAAATAAAACTACATTCAAATACCTTCATAAATAGATATAGAAATAGGTATACATATTAGTAGTTAAATATACATACATAAACTACATTTTACATACCTAGAGGATAATTGATATTTAGGAGATAGAGTCAAGCCAGAACTTCTTTAATTTGCCTTTTAGGGAGTCTACCGTTTGTGATTGCCTAATGCCAGTCGGTAGCCGATTCCATAATATTACAGAATGTACCGAGAAGGATTGTCGCTTGGTAACCCCTCTACCTTCTCTAAAACAAACCAAATCAATGAGTGACAACTGAGAAAACCACTTGTGCTAACCACTGTTATAAAACATGAAAAAATAAAACGGGTAAACTGCATCTGAATTTTAATTGAAAAAGTATTATTCAGTAATAAAGGAATTAAGTATTTGTATTTAACAGCCTATAATGTCCTACTGCTGGACAAAGGTCTCCATCCCTTCACCTTATATGATAATATACATAAACCGAAAACTAGTTTAAATAATGCTTTTAAAAAATAACGACTTGCTTCTTGATTTTACCTTGAAAAAACGAATTTATGATGGTTTACGTATCTTACCTGTCATGTCTAAACGCAAAACATATATTTTAAAAAACCATGCATACTCAAAACGTTTCGTCGTTTCGTTCAAAAATGTCATCAGACGTACTTACCCTCACAATCTCAGGTAAGATCATCTCATGTAAGAGCTTCTCAAAATGAGTTTATTAATTAGCAACGATCCTAGCTCCAGGATTACTTATCGAGACCATCTCAATTGAGAAGGTCTCAGTTCACGGATTGAGATGAGTCTATAAATACGGGCCTGTTAGCGGTTATAGCGCATCGTTGGCACCCTTAGCGTATGAAAGCCTAAAAAATATTACAAATATCTTCGTAATTGACACCACATTCACAAGGATTTCCCCTGATTTGCCAAACAAGGAAAACCGTAGAGCAGTTCATCCTCCATCCCAGCCTTATCCGGTAATCCCACAAAGGTTCTCGCGTCGAGCGTCAAATAATTGTGGGGCGGCCGGTTATTAATTCGAGCATTATTGGGTTTTTGACGCCCTTAGAGGAGATTATTTTTGTACGATTCTGGGGTTCCATAAATAAATGGCAAAAAAATATTAGTATAATATCGTCTTGTCCGTGTGTCTGTTTGTATCTAAAAAATAAGGTGTGTATTGTAAACCGCTAAACGATAGATGGATAATTATAGTTATAAAAAAATATTCGGGAATCCACTAGTCGGAACAATAATTCTGAATTTAAATAAAAATAATCCTCGACAGTATGTTACCAAAATGTTGTCCTTTGTCCGTTTTGTTACCAAAGTCTACTAACACGTAATATTTTGTCGGTAGTAAAACGGACAATTTCTTTTTTTTGTTGAGTGAGTGAAGAAAAAAAGTAGTAAGTATTTATGATCGCAGACAGATCACACTGCAGAGGCCGTATTTTTAAATTCTGGTCAGTCCATAGATGATACGAGGGCGGGATGATAAGTAACTGGCCTACACAATTTAAAAAGGTTTAATTACAAAATATACAACCTCCTCTTCATAATAGGGTTTCTGGCTAAATTTGAATTCGATGGCGTCCATATTTTTTGTTAGCTGTCATTTGAAAAAATATTCTGGCGAATTTTTCCAAAATGGATAAAATTGAACAAAGAGCTGTGATAAAGTTTCTTCATATTATGGAAGGTATGAAAGGGGCGGATATTCATGACGACTTAAAAAATGTTTTGGGTGAATGTGCTCTCTCTTATGCTACGGTTAAGAACTGGGTGGCCGAGTTTAAACGAGGACGTACAATTAGTGTCCAAGATGAACTCCGTCCTGGACGTCCAAAAAGCGTCACGACTTCGGAAATGGTCTCCAAAGTGCATGATATGGTTTTGGCAGATCGACGGTTGAAGCTATCCGAGATAGCTGATAATACAGGTATTTCAAAAGAACGGGTACATCATATACTTAGTGAAGAATTGAAAATTAAAAAGCTGTCCGCCCGTTGGGTGCCGCGATTGCTTACACTCGATCAAAGAAGAGTTCGAATGCAAACCTCTCAACATTGTTTGGACCGTTTTCAAAGAAATAAATCGGATTTCTTACGACGATTTGTAACAACGGATGAAACTTGGGTTCACCACTATACACCAGAATCCAAAATGCAATCGAAACAGTGGACAGAATCCGGATGCTCGGCTCCAAAGAAAGCCAAAGCCGTGAAATCAGCTGGAAAAGTGATGGCGTCGGTCTTTTGGGATTCGAACGGAATTTTGTTGATAGACTACCTCCCAAAAGGTCAAACTATAAACGGGGAATACTATGCTTATCTATTTGATAAGCTGCTGGAATGCATTGAGCAAAAAAGACCAGGGTTAGCACGAAAAATAATAATTTTTCATCAAGACAATGCAAGAGTTCACACTTGTCTTAAGGCCATGGCCAAAATTAACGAATTGCATTATGATTTGTTGCCCCACCCACCTTATTCACCTGATCTTGCACCGTCAGACTTCCATCTGTTCCCCAAACTCAAAACATTTTTGGGGGGACAGACATTTAAAACTAATGAAGAAGTCATAGCTGCTGTAGAGGAGTATTTTACAGGCCTTGAGAAAAGCCATTTTATCGAGGGAATAACAGCGTTGGAGCGAAGGTGGACCAAGTGCGTAGAGCTTAATGGAGATTATGTAGAAAAATAATAATAAAAAAATTACACTAACTGTAGTATTTAATTGTTACTTATCATCCTGCCCTCGTAGAACAAACAATTGGTCAAGTGCGAGTCGGACTCACTCTGAACAACACATTCTGAAAAAAAAAACAACCCGCTCTCTTGTTTCACCAACTCTCATTTCATAGCACGTATTCGCAGAATTTTCATTTCATAGAAAGCTATTTTCTGCTGATCCCGTGTAACTTTAAGACTTTTGTGATGGTTACAAGTCTAACCTTACCTAACCTACGTAAATCATATTTCAAAAAACCTAAAATCATCTCGGGCTCAGTGGAAAATTGCTTTTTATGAAACAAAAATTATTCAAAGTGAATTCTTTGAAATTAGTGTCGGTGAAACAGAGTAAACTATTAAAGGTAAGTTAAAGAAATAAAAAAAAGAACTAAAATCATCCAAAGTATATTTGGTCCGACGAACAAAAGTCAATCACTCTGGTTGGAGTCTTCTTCCACCACATCCCAAAGCAACCGGCTGGGGAACTCCACCTTCGGGTCCTCAAACACACAGGATTCATTGGCAGGCTCGTCAGGAATTGACTCCGATGAGATCCTGAAAGTCCATAGCATTTATTGGTTTGATGGTAATGTTTTCTTTAAGACAAGGAGGTGGAGTAACACACAGGACACCTGATGTTAAGTTTAAGCTGAGACCCATGGTATCCCTTCATTTTGCATAGTTCCATTTGTACTAGTTCTATTTGCCATACTGGTCACTAGCTATAATCTTCATTTGCCCTATCATCATTTACCATAATTATTAGGCCATAATACTGCCCTCCTAAGCTAATAAACACTATCTTAAATTCAATTACCAAAGCAGATAATTTTTTTTTTTTTTAGTAATATGGTTATTATTACAACAAAAGGTTTATCTTATTGTTAGTAACACTTTCCATAATATTTACTTTCTATAATGTCATAACCCCATAATTGATAGAGAACCAATCATCATGCTTCCGAGCATTCTTTTAGTTTAGTTAAGTTTTCACTAAATTTTATTCCACAATCAACTCGTTAGGTATCTTTCTAAAAAACGAGTTACTCAGGTTTCCTGATTGTATTGTTTCTTGAGTACTTTTAGTGCTTATACTCGTAGATATCTCATTTTGTAAACATCGTACGTGACAGTTTCCCATCAAAAACACTTAGGTTATTGTACGGATTAGCAAAGAGTTGTGTGTAAAACATGGGCCAGTTTAAAAAGTTCTTATCATACCTAGCAAAAATTTTTGATCGCTTGGCTAATTCAATTCCGTATTTCCTACAAACAAGATCAATTCAAAAGTTTTATTAAGGAATATCGCAGCAGGGTAGGATATGACGTGAGTTGTTAAAAGGGTTAAACCATAATTATGCATTATGCAATATTGATGCATTTGTACACAAAATTCTGCATTTCCAAAGAAAAACTTCTTTGTGCTAACGAAAATCGATTTTTGACAGTCATAAATCGTTGTCAAAGATCTTCATAGAGAGAATCGTTGCTACTTATTCTCTGTAATCGTTGTCGAAAAAACATTTTATAGAGACAAGAGTACTGTTTCAAATGAATTGATCCCAACTCTACAGATTTCTATTACAGATTCCCAATTCTACAGAATCTCAGCTCTACAGAATCCTAATTCTACAGAATCCCAGCTCTACAGATTCCCAATTCTACAGAATCCCAGTTCTACAGATTCCCAATTCTACAGATTCCCAATTCTACAGATTCCCAATTCGACAGAATCCCAGTTCTACAGATTCCCAATTCTACAGATTCCCAATTCTACAGATTCCCAATTCTACAGATTCCCAATTCTACAGAATCCCAATTCTACGGATTCCCAATTCTACAGATTCCTAGCTCGAGTAGCATTTAATAGTGTAGGTAGGTATAGATGAAAATCTTCAGTAATGTAGAGCGGTCGACATTATACAGGGTGTCCCAGAAACCGACGTCAACCCGCCTAGGGCTGATAGAGCAGCTAAATAGCTATCGATTTGACTCCTATGTATGTTCAAAGATTTTTGCTAGTTTCGGAAATATTAATCATTTAAATCAGAATTTTTGTAATTTTCCCTTATGTCCATGTCTCAAAAATCATTAATTTCATGTTTTATTTCATAAGTTTTTCAGTGGTATCTTACATATTTAGAAGCATTACGAATCAGCGAAGTTTTTAAACCTATTTGCCCGTTTTTTTCCCTAGTAATTTATTTCACAATCATATCATTTGACAAACCGCTTTTGTTTCCGAAACTGAAAATATTTCAGGATTTTTATAAAACTAACCCAACCTAACCTATAGGGTTCTACACGATAGTCCTAAAATAAATCCAGAATTATTTACAGTTTCGGAAAAAAAAGCGGTTTGTCAAATGATATGGTTGTGAAATGAATCTGTTTGTGAAACGTTTTTTATGAAATGATTAGATACCCTAAGCTTGATTTTTAAACGACTTCAAAAAAAGGAGGAGGTTCTCAGTTCGTTATTTATTTTGTAGTAGAAAAAAAAGCCGAATTTATGGCGATCTATCGAATTATGCTGAAAAACCTGTACCTACCTATTTCTAATCTGTAGAATTGGGTATCTGTAGAATTGGGAATCTGTAGAATTGGGAATCTGTAGAATTGGGATTCTGTAGAATTGGGAAACTGTAGAGCTGGGATTCTGTAGAATTGGGAAACTGTAGAGCTGGGATTCTGTAGAATTGGGAATCTGTAGAATTGGGATTCTGTAGAATTGGGAATCTGTAGAGCTGGGATTCTGTAGAATTGGGAATCTGTAGAGCTGGGATTCTGTAGAATTGGGAATCTGTAGAGCTGGGATTCTGTAGAATTGGGAATCTGTAGAGCTGAGATTCTGTAGAATTGGGAATCTGTAGAGCTGGTAAAAATGGTTTCAAATCGTTGTCGAAGTAAGATTTTAGAGAGAAAATCATTGTTACTTACTCTCGGAAATCGTTTTCGAGAGTAAGTACTCTCTGAAATCGTTTTCGAAGAAAGGTTTTACAGAGAGGAACGTTGTAACTTAATATCTGAAATCCTTGACGAAGAGATATTTTACAGAGAGAAGGATTTTTACTTACTGTCTGAAATCGTTATCGAGGAAAGACGTCACAGAAAGAAGCGTTGAATCAGATACGTTGATGTGGTCCCCTGCGTCGCCGCGCTCAGGCTGACTTCGGGTCGTGCCGAGAGTCTACGAGAAAAAAAAAACAAAATTAAAATTAAATTCACCAAATCTAATGGCAAAATCGGTAAAGTGGTGACAGACTGGAGCTGGCAACCGTTCGAAAAATACCGGCTTAACCAGGTTCTTTGTAAAAACTCGCTCGGAGTGGAATAGATACAAGCGTTGGGGTTAACCTGATTTTTTCCGTATTTAATTCTTCCCTCAGTTGGATGCCGTGGCTACTGACTTGGCAAGGTATGGTATTAAGCTGAGCAAGTGGAAATGCAACTAAAGAGCTAGATTGAAAGAGTAAGTTGGTGGTTGGGCGTTGCGAACGAATTAACGAGCGAAATTAACCGGTATTTCGAACAGTTTTATACTGATCTTTGATCAAGATCGAAATAATATCGATTCTGTTCGAGCGCAATCGAAATTAAAATACTCTAGTTATAATGTATAGCCTTTTACCGAGCTAGTTAAAAATATTAACCAGTTTTCCGAGACCGGCTGGTAGACGGGCGATAGCGGTCGAAACGTCTGTAGGCCTGTAGTCTGGTTGGTTTCCGACGGCGTTCTTAGGCGGCATCTGCCAAATTGGAACGTATGTTACTAGTATAAGTTAAGTGATGAAATACTCACATCTACGATGGCCATATGTAGTATCGGTAACTCTAGATTCAACGGCTTGATGGTTTGCGGCTCCTCGTCAAGATAGGAATTTTCGGAGAACGACCCCTGCCATGTTATCTAAAAAGTAATTCATATCAACAATATAGGTTGGTGGTTACTGCTAAAAAATATGTTTTTCGACCAAATCGCTCATTCCCGAAATATTGATCGAAATAGAAACATTAAAATTATGCAAAAATTTCAAGCAATAATATTTCTAATCTGGTTTTTTGGGTATCTGGTAAAAAGAGTAGTGTGGTATTTTAGGAATAAGCCAGTTAAATTAGGTAGTTACTTGAGGAATGCTTGGATAAAGTAAGAGTAAGAAATATTTACTGTACTTTTTAGTGGTTCGTTTGTTGTAAAAAAAAAAGGTTTCAAAAATGATTTCTGTAAATAAAAATGAAATGGTGTTCGTTGGTAAGCGCATCACCAGGGCTTGGAACCGGTTTAAAAAATTCCAGTTCATACCGGTTTATTTCGGTTTTGCTTCAAACTTTTCTAGGGAACGTCAACGTTTTGAGAACTATTATTTTGACCTTAACCGGTTAACTACACGAACGGCGAGTAAAAAATGTATAAAGGCGAACTTGTGATGTGAACACGCGGGCTGTATGCCTCTGTATTAACCGGTTTGTTTTAGCTCGAAACCAGTTAATTCAAAAATAACTTTATATACTTAACGTTTTTCGAAAAAACTGGTTTATACGGACGGCTTTGCATTAAGATCATAATAACGGTTTGGAAATTTAACCAGTATCCAAGCCCTGCGCATGAGTTGAAAACGGATAAACAGATTTGGCTTTTTTTCATGTTTGTAAGTCTGAATAAAGTTATTGATAATTTTTTAAATGTTATTGAGATTTTTTTTAAGACACTGTCAACCATATTTCCGAATTATTTTCGTTTTCTATTAAAAAAACAAAGTTACAACTATGCCAAATTACAAATTGATAGCTTTTGTATATGCTGAGAAAAAAAATGCTGTGACATAACACTCACCATAAGGGTTCCTTTATTACCATTTCGGTATGGAACCCTGAAAAGGGGTATAAGTTATTACTATTTTCTCACTGGAGACACAGTAAGTCAAAGGAGTATTTCTCAAAATAAGTGCATACAAAGGCGGTTTTACGTGGCAAATAAGTTTAAAGTACTTAAAATTAATAAAACTCGATTTTTTGTTACAAAATTATTTGTATGCGTTTCACATAAACTACAGTTCCGTGATGGCCTCTTCTTTAATTGGACATTTATTTCGAGAAATACTCAAATAACATTTAAAAAAACGTTAAATCTCTGTGTGTTTGGTGAGTTTCATTTCGTGTTAAGTGCAGTAATTGGACTGTTTTAGGTACTTAATTAATGCAAAATATAAACCCGGGTGGCCTTTTGCTCTTTGAAGAATGTGACGAAAAATTACGACATGCTACAGGTTGTGGGTATTGAAATAATAGTCATTATGCAACTATGTCATTTTATTAATACTTTTACAACACATGTAACACACAATGTCTGTTAAAAATTAAATATTCCTACTTGAGTAATTCTCAAAATAAATGTCCTGTAAAAAAATGTAAGTAACTATCATAACACTGTAGTTATCAAACGTATATATTTACGAAATAATACAACTGTAAGTAAGGCCATTACCTGATTTTGCGATGTGCTTGCAGTAAAACATACTGTCGGCTTTAACGCTGCTCGTTGTTGGGTAGCTGCCGTCAGTTGCCTAGCAACCCTACTGATTCCGTGTTTTACTGCAAGCATACCGACAAGTTAGGAAATTGCTTTAGACACTAACTATGCAGCACTTAAATACCGCCTTACTGTAAGTGAACATATTTTGAGAAAAACTCAATTTGGGGAAGACAGCGTAGGTCGGGAGCAAGTATTTATTGCTGTCAAAACTCTAACAGGTTCTGTTCTAAATATATACCAATTTTCCTTCAACGTCAGTAATCCAGCAACGTCGGTTAAGGTGGTCCAAAGTTGCCGGATTTCACACTACTTATCTGGCGACATGTGTCGGCAGCGACGTCACGCGAAATTTAGCATTTTTGACAAACTTTGCACGACATGTCTAGCAACTTCGTGCGACACTTATTGCCATGTCGCCAAATATGTCAGACAAAGTTTCGCAAAGTCGCTACTGACCGATTCACTTGCCCAAATTTAATTTGCCATAATTGTATCACTTTCCATAGTATTAATTTGCCATAAAGGCTTTTCTTCTGATACCGTAAACCTATTAGGTAATTTTTACATGCCATTAAAGAGCCCAATAGGCGAGGTTGGGTTAGTTTTAAAACAATCGTGAATAATTAACGATTAAAAAAAAATGTATAGCAAATTAATTTTGGCCAAACAATAGATAACCGCTGCTGACACCTGCCGCGTTATGTCGCAAGATAATAATGTCAAGAGAAGTCGTCAGACTCAACCGGATCCCTGGTTTTACCTGGCATCGCGTACCATTTGAGCATTTTTTCTTTTTTCTGCCACTAATTTTCAAAGTTGACCAAAAACTTCTTTATTAATGAAATTTGATAGAATATTAAATTTAATATTTTTTTTAGATTTTGTGCATGTTACCGCTTTGTTATAAGCTTTATTGTTTAAAATAATTAGGAAATATTGAGGCAAGGTAGAATATGTGGTCTTATTGTGTTACTTTTTTTTTGCTCAATATAATATTGCACGTTATTTGCCGCAATTAATGTATTTTATGATTTTTTTAAAATTAATTTAAAATATTTAAGTTAAAAGAACATGTTCAGTTATAGATTATTTATGAAAAATTTGTACTGCTTATTTTCCTATGATTTTGTATTTTAAATTGTAATTGAGTATTCATTTTTTTAACGGTTGTCGGCTTTTTTTTATAGAATAATAATGAAATAAAACGAAAATGTCTTTAAAATGTTGTGACGGTAACAAGGAAGGATATTGGTAACAAAGGAGGAAATGTTAGGCTATGTGTATAATGTACCTCAAAATTAGGTTAGTAATTTTTATACAGGCTAGAGGAGTAATTATTAAATAAAAAACAAATCTTTCACTATATTTTTTTTTTTTTTTGTTCTGTATTTTTTAAGTTTTGTAATTTTAACCGCTCTCTCTAGTCTCATCTTTTCAGGTGCAGACATAGCTGGCGACAATGAAAACTAGCCTTCACAATATTCTTCTTATGTAACCTACCATCGGGACATTCGGTTTTTCATACTTTGAAAATGTTGTTGTTTAGTGGTTTATTAAAATTTAAATTAAGTTGAAGCTTTTATTGTATTATTTGAATATCTTTGGTTAGCTAATAAAACGAGCTATGAGTATAAAATACAATATACTATTTTTACTACACCAACTATGTCTTTTATAAATGCAAAGTCGTGGGACACTGCATAACGTACAAGTGGCAAAAAAAATATGCTCATTTGTCCAAAACGGGGTTTCAGGTTTAGTCAGACAACTTATATCAACACTAAAAAAAATTATAATTCAGGTGGAATTGACATTAGTATATACAATAATTCAGTCTAACGATACAAATGACAAACAGAAACTCGAATAGACCCTCCAGGATCATATGTAAAAATGCTCACCTACATGAGGTAGCCCCATAGCCTCGGCAACGACTCGATAATCACGAGGAGTGTGATTGCAGGTCATTGACTCGCTGACCCTGAGTGGACAAAATCTTGCGAGGTGACCTAAAGCCCCGCAGTTGAAGCAGGAGGTAGACCAGGTCTGCTGGAGATTCTTGGAGCTGGTTCTACCAGTCAGATTTTCCACTTCCACTTCTTTTTTCATATGAATTATTAAAGGAAATTGTGACGCTTTGTGGCTTGAAGACGGCGCTAGTAAAGGAAGAAAACCAGCCTTCTTCACCAGGGTTTGATCTATTGCATTTGCCATTTTTGGCTTCGCACGGCAAGTAGCTTTGATTGCTTGCCGTAAACATTCTATAGTGGTAATATTTTTAGTAAGCAAGCGTTGGATACGAGAGTCGAAACGGGAAACATGCGCTAAAACAGTAGCCACTGCAATATTTTCAAACGTTAAATGCTCCCAATTGTTCATAGTGAAAATCATCAAATTGTCGGCGTAGGATTCTATACATTCACTTGCTTTTGGTTTGCTGTTATATAAATTGAACAAATACACACCAGGTTTTTCAATTCTCGCGTACCTGGTGATAAGCAGATTCTTAAAATCTAACCATGTTATGTCTTGACATGGTAGTTTTAACAGCCACCTAAAGGCTTCGCCTTTTAGTGCACGACGTAACAGCATAAAAAGTGGACCTCCTTTCAAGTCGAGATTTCCGATTCGCATATCCGAAGCGATGATCCAGGCTCGCAGATCCACATTCTTGGCTGGATTGAACTCAGGTAGTTGAATGTCTTTGTCTTCGCTAATACCATTGTATTGTTCCATTATCGCCCGCCACTTGTTGTCATCAGTAACATCCAACGTCAACGGCCTTCTTTCTTCGCAATCAACACTTGATGACGTAGCGTCGTCAAGCGGTAACAATCGCGAACAATACTCGTTCTGCAACTATGTTGATTTATTACACTCACTATTACATCATAAGTCGTAACACAAAATGTAATATAATATTTTTTTTCTAATTTTATTAAGACGCGGTGCAACCGGAGCGAAGGTTAGTAGCAAATTGTTGTGCTGTTACAAAGTGCCGCTTTTTTTATTGTTCATTAAACGCTTACCATGGACTGGATGATTTTCTCAAATAATTTATTTCCTGAATAATTTTTTTCGATATCGTTTTTCCCCATTCACAATTTTACCACACGTAGTTTTTTCCCAATCGCATATTCATCCATATCAAATATTAGGTCTTTACATATGATATTTGCGTTTTATATGGCAAAAATATACCCATAATAAACCCATTTTTCGAGCTTTTTCACTGTTTCACTAAAGTCGAAGTAAAATTTGAAAAAAACAGCACAAGAAATTATTGATTTTGACAAAATGATCAAGTGAGAGCTACCATGCTACTGCGCAAACCAGAGGGCTTTTTGCCCTCGCAATCGCAATTTTCTCCATTTTGATAGTCCGAAGGTACAAAATGAAAGCAATTGTTCCACTTTGCGATTGCGAAGCCGATTGCTATTATATGTGCGTCAGGCAATAGCAACGCTGAACAATTATAATTTGCTGCTAACCCTCGCTTTTAAACACAACCTAGTCAATAAATACTTCACGACACGTCTCTTTCTACATTTTGGGATAAAAAAATCATGTGTCGAAGAAAACACAAACAAGCACACAGGCCATTTACTCAAGAGAAAACTATCCTAAGTCTGCAAAACGTTAACATTATATTTTGAATCTTAATAAAGGAGGAATACCTGCGTTTGTCGCGTGAGAAAATGTGGAGAAAACATCCGTCACTCTCGTACTTATATACGTGTTAGAAAGTGACGGAGGTTTTATTCACATTTTGTCACGCGATGAACGCAGTCATATTAGGCCGCTTGGTTTGAGATGTGCTTATGGGTATTGCTTGTTCCCTATATTGAAACCGTGAACAGATTATAGATTCTAGACAACAATAAACATAATTATAATAGAGAAATAAGACTCTTAAACAGAGTTGGGCAAAATTTGGATAATTCAATCATTCAATATTTTATTTGAAATAAATAATCATTTGTTATTTTGAATTTATCTATATTCGATATATATTCTTATCTAGATAAATTAGTTGAGGTGAATGTTATTAATACAGTCATGTAGAACTAAAAGTTGTCGGGCACATCATCATAATACCTTCCCAGAGTGGGGTAGGCAGAGCTACAGAATTACCAACAAATCTAAAAACTTGTTAATCCTATAACCACATTTTGCACAAACCGGCTTAGATATTTACCAATGCATCAGTGACAGGTTGCAATCCCATTCCCTAACAAAACTACTTGCCTTTATTCCCTTTTACGAATTCCACGGGAAGACATGGAGTGGTACTATTCTAAGCCGGCAACCATACGATTCTACCAACTACTCCTACACCAAATACGTCGTCCCTAATCGTCTCGTTCATAATTTGGCTTCACTGCATAGTATACAGTGTGTTACCAGCACCCTGGCTTTTTTTAAAGTACGTTAAAATAACGTATATCTGTAACGTAACTATGACATTAATTTAATTAATAAACAAATTTTCAGGCTTTGTTAACTTTCTAACAAAAATTTAATTGCCAGCAATGTAAAGCACAGCAATTTGACAAGTGTAATTTGACAGTCGTCGGTTACTTTGATTATTATGATCTGCCCCCGTACCACGACATGCCTTGTACCAAGCAACAGCGATACTGATAACGATGAACACGCAGCACATGCACTGCATTGAAAATGGACAGTATCGAAGAAAATTAATTGTGAAGTTATTTTAATTATTTTTTAATTGATAATACTTGCAAAGAATTGCTAAAGCAACATATTATCGGTAGTTTTAATAAATGCCCGCATGCCGGTAACACACTGTAAAACAAAGTCGCTTCCCGCTGTCTGTCTGTCCCTATGTACGCTTAGATATTTAAAAGTACGCAACGGATTTTGATGCGGTTTTTTTAAATATATAAAGTAAATCAAGAGGAAGGTATATGCAAAATAAATCTTCTTTTATATGCGGGTGTTACACATTAACCGAAGCAGCACGAGGGCGGGTCTCTAGTTACTAATAAATTACTTTATGACTTTATGACTTAATCTATCTGCGGTTTCAATATAGGGACTTGTAATAAGAGAATTTTGGTGAAAACGTTGATTACCCTCCTGAGACGCCATTTTTCAAGAAACTCGTTGGTCTGACGCAGCGCTTCTTTACTCTCGTTCAACAATTCATCTATACGATCTCTGTAGTGATACTGTTTGTATTTTTGAAGAATCTGAAAGTAAACTTGTATATTATTGAACATGCTTTACAGGGTAAAAAGTTCTATTGAAATCACGCAACTAAGTGTAGGTCTACTTAAACTTAATTCTTTGGCTTTGAGAAAGGTGAGGGATAACATTTTTTATGAATTTAGAAGTATGCGTCAGCTGATGAAAATTGGTTACCGTCGTCCTTGAATACCTGCAACACCTTTGAAATAAGAGTGAGCATCTCTTGAAGGAATAAACGTGACGTGAGTGGGATAGAAAGACAGACGTTAGCGAGAAGTACGGGGAAGGAACCTAGCCACAGGAAGTGATCCAAACAGTTTCTTGAAGTACTCCCCTCTATTACAAATGCGCTAAAATGCGTCTATACCTTCGCTATAACAGTTGGTCCAGTCAACCTATACTACCTAGAGTACCTACTATAGTTGTCGTAATTTAGCCTAAAAAAAAACAAGGCAAAATACATAAAAGTTGAATGTCACTCCTTACAAAACGAATTTTATTAACTTGATATTTTTAGGATATTTTACAAAACGAACGATCTCGAGAGGATTGTACTTACGTAAATAGTAAATAATAGTGTAAATACTTCTACAATCAACATTGGTACACTAATAGGTTGCCCCGCCGTCTGTGCAAACTTAGTTTCCTCTTTTATAGTTTTCTGGAAAAAACATATTTTCAAAGTACTGTAGAGGACTGGTTAAAAATGTAAAAATCAAAAAAAAACATCATACGAGCTATGAATAATTTTGCTTAGGGCTGTTTACATTATGATCTTGACTGAGATACCAGTCAAGTCAGTCATAAAAATCCTGAAATATTTACAGATACAGAAAAAAACCGGATCGGCAAATGAAACGGTTGCGAAACGATACATTTTGCCAAATATAATTATGTTTGCCAAAAAGCAGAGAACCAACTATAAAACATAAAACAGACAAACCTAACCAAGAACTATTAGACCTGCTAACGCTCAGCTATGCTAGCGTTAGGTCTTTACATATGTTTGCAAATGCGAAAGCGCTCAGGTTCACTTTGTCCACATTACCATCTCGTCCACATTTTCATCTCGGCCACGTTCCCGTCTCGTCCTCATCCCCAATTATTCCGCATTCCCACCTCGTCCACATTCTCAATTCGTTCACTTTCCCATCTCGTCCACATTTTTATCTCGTCCACATTCCCATTTTGTTCGCATTCCCAACAACTAGTGAACAACCGAGTGATCGAAATTATACAGCCCTCCAGTCCTAAGTTAGGTTGCAGACGAGTTAGGAATGAGGACGAGTTGGGAATGTGGACGAGTTGGGAATATGGACCAGATAGGAAGTGGACCATTTGGGTTTGGTATATGGACGTTGGTAATGTAGTCGAGATAAGAATGTGGATGAAATGGGAATATGGACAAAGTGAACCTGAACGTGCGAAAACATAATTAGAGATCCGCAATCTTCGTTTTTCTAAAAAAACACGAGGAACAAAATTCTTAAAGAGTGCCAGTGTTTTAATGCTAGCGTTATAGCAGGCCAACCATTGTTAAGAAGCTGAAAGTACTGTAAATGAAAATACAATGACCATACTCATCTCTGTTGGATATTAGACCATTTTCACGCCCTGAAAAGGCCTATTTTCCTGAATCCAATGCCTGTAAAGTTAAGACTGCGACGAGCGTACGCCGGATGTACAGTGGCGCCCTCATTACTGTTATTGTGTATTCTAATAAACTGAAGTATTTTCTTGAAATTGGACGGTTTGTTTTTGTACTACAGATGAAAACACAACTTGTAGGGTATATCACATAGCTTAATAATAATTAACCTTCAAGTTATCAACTTAACGGAAAAAAGTGGCCACCTTTTCCCGTTAAGCTGACTACTCAAAGGGTAATTGTTATTAAAGTTTGTTACGTATCCCATAAATTGTGTTTTTACTTCCGCTACAAAAACACATCGTCTGATCCTAAGGAAATTCTTTAGTTTATTAGAAAACACAATAATAGTAATGAGGGCGCCACTGGACGCTCGACGTTTGCTCGGCGCAGTCTTAATGGAACACATTCGTACCTTGACAAAACAGAAAATTTTGCAAAACAGGCGATGTGTCATCGCCACAAACCCGTTACCAAGGGCATAGTCGACTAACAACAGACTGAGAAAAATGAAGCCGTACGAGGCGGCTATCATGGCTTGCTTCAGCATGGTTACCTCTTGATATATGAGGCTTTATATTCAGACAACGGGGCCAGACATACAATTTTTACATATTTCGTCGAACTTATTTCTTAACGGTTATTTTCACATGGTTATTGAACAATTATTGAAGGATTGAAGGACGTCAAATATTTTTTTGCGAGAAAGTTTTGAAGTGGGTTGAAAGGTTTGGAATAAATGCGAAATGTCTGTGGATTTTTCGGAAAAGGTTTAACAGGTGAAATTTTTAGTGAATATACTTTTTGTGTTAAAACTTTTTTGCTCACATCTTGACCATAGAATGAGTACTAGCATAGAAACCAGATGATAAAAACAAGAGAAACATATACTTTACCTTTTTTAATTTATAGCATTTATAATGAGTAAGAAAACAATAATTGGAGTACTGGTATTTGTATGTATTTGTACCACCAAGCGCCAGTATTTCAGAGGCACCCTACACGGTATCCTAGGAACCTACCACCACTAAATGCCCACCTTTTTACTGTTGTCGTTGGTCGTCGTCATCGTCGCCGTGTCCTACTTGTATCCCTACTAAGCTTGTCTGGACGAGATCGCTAATCAGTGATAAAACCCCCTGTTGTTTACCTGTGTTTCTTTTATTTGTACTGGTTTCTCTGTAATCTTTTTGTTTGGTGTACAATAAATTAGTTTGTTTCGTACATACATACATACATTAAATTACGCCTGTTTCCCAGAGGGCTAGGCAGAGATCACTTCTTTCCATTTGCTACGATCTTGACTCTTTCGCTTCTTCCACATTCATACATCGAGTCATGCACGCCAGTCGGTTGTATTGTGTTGTATTAACACGATAACACGAATAAAACGTCATGGAAATTATTAATTAGACCCAGTATCGGCTTATTCTTGCAGTTTAAACCGATTTGGGTGTAATGCAAACATAGCGTTTTTAATTAAAACTTGTTTGCGATACCAAGCAGATACGAAATCTCTTTACGTCAGCACTTCACGGTTGCTATGACAACAGTATTGTTAGTTGTTTGACAACGAATGATAGATTCCCGGCCGACGCTCCGTGGGCGAATTTGTGGAACTTTTTATAAAATTATTTAGTTACGAGGGTGCGCGATTATAATCCATAATGGTGAGTTATTTATTTATAATTATATACAGTTCTGTATTGAATAAATACAAATGTTAGACTGAATAAGGTCATTTCGTGACAACAGAATCGTCCGTCTATTCGTTGGTTCCTTGTTATTAGTCAGGAATAAATCTGGGGGCCCCCAGGGCCTAGGGGGAATAGGGGGCTATCAGTTTAACGTGCGTATCTGAGGATGTGTTCGTTTGACTGTGTCTGTCTTTGGCATCATAGCTCCTAAACAAATGGACTGATTTGCGGCTTTTTTAGAAGAAAGCTAATACTAGGTTTCATGAAAATTGGTTAGAACAGAGAAAGCTCTGAAAATGATGTGGCTTTACTTGTAAACGAAAAAAATATTTATTTTAGACTTTTGTCGTTGCAATTAAAATTTTAATGTAGGTACCTACAAAATTACAGTTTAATAAATCCACGGACAGGCGGACATGGCGAAACTATCAAATTTCCTTGTTGACGAGGGAAACTTAAAACGAAGATGTGGTTCTTATTATACCGGAAAATATTACATTTCCCAAGGGAATTGTATAAAAGTTTTTTTTTTAAATCTTGGGTGAACATGCCGTTGTCATCCCACTGTTGAGTGCTCAGATATGGAAATCGTTATTATCCGATCACTAGAGATAAAAAAATATTAACTTACCTATTTAATGTTAGTATGTTTATTAAACTGAAACGTTGTTTTTTACTGTGTTTTATTTCCTTTTAACTTTTACAGCCGCCAAAGGGGAAAAAGGCTCCGGGTAAGTTTGATTTGCATCCATTTCTAATAAATATCTGTACTTTTGGAAGGACAACTATTAATCAAAACAATTTCAGCCGTCATCATCGATGGCGTCGACACGACTGAAATGAGCCGAGAGAAACTCGAGCAATTCGTACTCAGAGTCAAAGAAGAGCTCGACAAAGAGAGAGAAGAACGAAACTTCTTCCAACTAGAGAGAGATAAAATCCGGACCTTTTGGGAAATAACCAGACAGCAACTAGATGAATGCAAAGCAGAGTTGAGAAATAGAGAAAGAGCCACAGAAGAAGCGCAAGAAGAAAATGAGGCGCTGTTAGAAACAGAAAAACAGAAAATAAAACATTTGAAATATGAACAACAAGCTACAGCAGCAGCTTTGAGAGCTGAAAATTTAGTAGCCCTTAAAGCAGCTAAAGAAGAACACGTTGAACAGGAATATGAACTACTCTCTGATAAGAGAGCTCTAAGGAAGGAGATCAAAGAAAAACAATTATCTGCTCAGGATGAATTAAGAAGAGCAAAGTTGAACCATGCTGAAGAGTTATCAAAAACCAGAGCATTTTTTGAGGAGAAAGCGAGGCAAATTGAGGACAAAGCGGATAAAAAGCTTCACGAGACCAAAGTAGAGATGACGGTGAAGCATAGAACGGAGATAGCAGAAGTAGAAGAGAGAAAGAATAAGCAGTTGTCAGAGTTGATTGCAAATCACGAGAGAGCATTTTCGGATTTGAAGAATTATTATAATGATATCACTTTAAACAATTTAGGTAATCTATATAATATTGTTTACCCATGTGGTTGCCGGGTTAGAATATGCTTGTAAACATCATACCCTAATTGTGCAAAATGTAGTACCAGAATTATCAACAAGTTTTTAGAGTTGTAGGTAATTCTGTAGCTCTGCTCTGGACTAAGTTTATGTATGTATGTATTGTTTAATGAACTTTTCTAAATTGAATTAACCAACGACCTACGACATCGCGTGAATTAATGTTATTTGCTTTGCTGATTCATTTTAATATTGCAGGATTGATTAGCAGTTTAAAGCAACAAATGGAAGGCATGCAGAAGGTAAAAGAACGAGCGGAGAAGGTTGCCCGCGATGCTTTGGCTGAATCCAAGGGTCTCCGGGAACCTCTAGAGTACGCCATCATAGACAATAAAGAGCTGAAGAGACAGATGTCCAACTATGACAGGGATAAAGCGGCTTTGGCTGTAAGTATGATATATGGAATATTATTTTATTTATTTATTTGTTATGAAAATAAGTTGAAATTACATCACATATAGGAACATATATCCCACAATATATTAGTTATGAATATTTGACGAACAAAGGTAAGCAAGAAAGTTAGTGTAGTGTTAGGGACCTAGTCATTTCAGACGTTCAGGCGTTGGTTGGTACGTAGGACCCAGCCAAGATGCCTATTGCAATAGTGGGGGTAAAGCGGCGGGCAGGTGCAGCGGGTGGTTAGGCAGAAAATGAAATAAGTAATAAAGGGGGTAAATAACGCTTTTTTCAACGTATTTTTATTTTTCTTTTATCGTAAAAACCGTACATACAAGCATCAATTAGTATGATATGCAAACCCTAAAGAAAAACAACAAATACTAAAAAACGGCAACGGGCAAGTGATTGGAAATCGAATTCAAATCGGAAAATAATACCTACTGTTCGGCGGTATCGAACGCTCAGTGCGCGGGTCCAACTCACAATTGACCGGTTTTTATTAGACTTACTTTGTTCAGCGATGAACAGTAACTGGTGAACCTTCAATTCCTCTGTCAAGATATGACCTTTTTTATTCCAGGCCAAAACAAAGCAGTTATCTTCACTCGAAAAGCAGTTTGAGGTGCTCAAATGGGAGTACGAGGTGATCCAAGTGAGGTTGGACCGGATTCTGAAGGAGCGAGATGAGTTGAAGGGGAGATTCTCCAGAGCTGTTCTGGAGGTACAGCAGAGAGCTTCGATGAAGACTGCTTTGCTGGAGACGAAGCTGAAGAGTATGGAGGGGAGGGATAAAGGGCCGAGGGATTTACAGGTGGGTACAATTTTAAAACTAATACCATACAGGCATTGCGTGACGCACCGTGTACCAATATATTATAAACGACGGCTGACGATGAGATTAGCGTGTTCAAGCAAACAAACAAACTCTTCAGCTTTATAATATTAGTATAGATAATCGAAATTTGGCGCATCGAGCAGATAATTTTATATTTTTTAAGTTATGTTTGTAAATTACCGAGCATACAAGGATTTTCAATCTTTTATATTATTATGATTTCAGAACCTTCTGATGTTGAAAGATACCCAAGTAGAGGATCTCAGATACGAAGCGGCACGTCTTCGCAAAGCGCACGACGACTTGTTGGCAACTTATGAGGCAAAATTGGCAAAACTTGGAGTACCGGCCGAAGAACTCGGCTTCAAGTGAGTGTTCTTTGTAACAACGCCATCTGCGGCAAAAATATGGAACTACTACAACACTTTGTAATAGCTAAGATAATTTAACGCCATCTACCGTTTAATTTTTGAACCTTGATGTATGTTTAGACAAAGTGTAACGCATACGTTGCAATTAGTTCGTAGGTTGTTGACTAGATGGCGCTGTTATCAAAAAACATTATAACAGCTACGTAGTATTTTAGTTCATACGTTGTTATGGTAGATGGCGCGTGTTAGTAACTGTACTTACATTATCCTTTTTAATTTCAGGCCTTTGAAAGCAGTAGCGGTGGCTGGCTTATCTCCCATAATAGGACAAGCTCCGGCTGGACTGGTTACGAAGGATCAAATCTAATAAAAGTGTCTTGAAATATGCTTATTTTCTATTTTCTATTATTATAGAGCCACCAAATATATTTTTTACATTCCGGTAACCTTGCGCTAACTGCTCTATTGCTGGCACCCTACCAATTATTGGTACTTATATATTAACAAAGGGTGTGTCAGCCAATAACTAAGTTTTGGATTGCTACGTAGGGGTAGCACTGCAGTTATTAAAGGCGGCTAACTGTAATGCTGTAGTCAAAGCATTATATTCTCTTTTAGTAACCAGTCTAAATTCTAAATGGTTAGGTTAGGTTAGCCTACCAATAACAGTGTGCCGGCTGAAGGGGTCAGGGGACCCCCTCGTCCACCGTGGCGTACCGGAAGTCTGAAGGTGCCTTAGTAAACCAAGGCACCCTCCTGGAGTCGTTGGCGTCGAGGTGCCCCAGCCGAATGCGCTTGTTCATGATCGCGTGGCACCTCTACGAATGACGCAGATGGTTTACCGCTGGGTTTTTAGTAGGGATTCCGGCCATTTTCGGTTGGTGAGTCCCACATAACCATCCTAGGTCCCCCTGAACCTGGGTGGTATGCGAAAAAGCATTTCCCCAGCGTAAAAAAAAGGTTAGCCTACCAAAATCCTAAAAAAAAGTATCGGTATACTATCACTAGAGTTAGGATTTTGGTAGGATACCGTGGCTCTAGAATCTATAGAGTCGCCTTTTCCTAATTAACATACACTTTGATTTTGGTCTTCAGTATTGTCATATCTTTAAATAATCTACATTTCTATTTCAGTTTATCTATATCTACCAATTACATTGAGTGAGTTGCCTGGGGATTTTCTTTTTACTAGCCTTTTTGGGTTTCCCACTGCTGGGCAAAGGCCTCCCTTCTTTTCCGCCATTCGTCTGTCTGTCTGTTACCTCTTCACGCTTCATTGTTATAGCGGCAGTGTAGCCGACTCTACAGATTGTTGTTTGTTATAGACATACCTGTGTGATAATGATAAGACATCCAATTATGACAGTTATAATCATCATCAAGGTGACCAGTATTATCATCAGGTGTGCTGTGTGCCCGCGTACCTTCTCCTTGGGATTAGTTTCCGTGACTGTACCGTAAAACCATACAACTAAGGTCCTAGCTTGCAACAATATTCCAATTTAGCACATTCCCTTATACTACAAATATGATAACTGTACAGGGTGGTTATTATGACATAGCTACGCAGTTTATTTTACGGTGAGTGTAAAGGACGGAGCTATAGCTGTTAGATAACTCTGTCCTTTTTTTTCAGCTTAAAATGAATGGCACAGATAGGTCATAATAACCCCACAGTACTGTACTGTAGCTAAAGCAATTAAGAGTTTATCATATTTTAGGCTAGACCATCTGGAGTCTTGCATGTTTTTACGGTATGCATTACAAGCAACGACTCTTCTCAGAGGTGGCAGCGGGGACGACAAGCGGCGAGCGGCAACAAAGAAATGCATAGAGATGTATGAAACATGACACTAGTCACCGTGGTGGTGACGGGGCGTCTGTGCATTTTGCTTCCACCGCCCACCGCTCACCGCCGCCGCAGCGTTGTCAACTTAGGGCCTGTTGTTTGATCAGTAGTTAAACTAACTAATTGTTATAATTAGAAAAAGGAATCGAAAATTTGAAGGAATCTCAAGGAAATGTGTCAAATTTTCAATTCCTTTTTCAAATTTTAACAATTAGTTAGTTTAACTACTGATCAAACAACAGGGGTGGTAGGACCTTGTGCAGGGTCCGTCCGGATTGCTACCACCATCTTATCCATTAACCTACCGCCAAACAGCAGTGTTCGCATTGTTCCGGTTTGGGGATAAGACAGCCGGTGAAATGACTAGCATAGAGGCATTCCATCTTAGCCTCAGGGTTGGCAACGCATTTGCAGTCTTAGGATTGCATTGCAGTCTTGTGATTGCGAATGTCTATGGGTCACAGTTTCCACTTACCATCAGGTGGCCTGTGTGCTCGTTTGTTTACACAATGCCATAAAAAAAAAAAAAAAAAAAAACAAAGGGCCAACTACAGGCCCTTAGTGGATAACTGCCGCATTCAGAGACTTCAATTAAAGAAGAATATTCATCGTTCATACATTCTTGGGCCTTTTTTAAAAGAGCCGGCCAAAATAAATTTTTGGTGTTCTTACATCGCTAGCATTATTTACGTTGAACAATATTATGACACGAAAACTGTTGGATCTTTGCCTGACTTTTTATAGTGGTTCGAAAGATCGACTTTTTCATAGCACAGTCACGGACTTTAATTGATGTCATAGAACCCGTGTCGCGGCAAGACAATGATAATAACCCAACAGCTTTTATCCCATAATAACAGTTACTCAAAATAATTAGCTTATCGACTTGTACCAAATTTTTTTTGCCCGCCATTTTCAAAAAAGGCCCAATATGAATGATGGCCTTTAATGCTTGATTAAAGTTGCTGCTGTCACGTTTTTTTCTATAGTAATTAAATAAGAGAACACATTAAATATAATTGACGTTTCTGAGTGCGGCAGTACGAGCTGTATTCTGCTCGGTTAAACCATATACTTTTAACATGTTATCGTTTTGTTTTAACTCGGCCGCCATCAATCTCAACTAAATTTAAGACTTACCATAACTTTAAAGCAATATGGTTTTTCCCTAGTAGAATAGAGCCCCTGAACATTATAAGGTGCCCACAACGTGTTTGTCGCTCGGATATCACTCTCTAACTACTCTGTAACGAGAGAGATGCACTTCTCAGTCGAGCTTCTCAGACAGCCAAGACACAAATAATAAATAAAGCTAACGTTATCGATTTTCGAAAACAAAAAATGTATGGGATTGACGTTAGCTGGCTAAACCTATCGCGTTGGCGGTTCTTGTCAACTCCATTCATTTTGACAGTTTTCGAAAATTGCTTACTTAGTCCATACATTTCCAAATTATATTTTTGATATTTTCAAAATTACGTCTAAAGCAAAAATAATTTCCTCTTCATATCATCCTACCCAACGTCCTTTAACAAGAACAAATAAAAACAAGTACGTTACATACATACATAAGTTCACGCTTTCCCAGAGTGGGGTAGGCAGAGCTCTAAAAACTTGTTGATAATTCTGTAATCACGTTCTGCTCAGTAATTCAAATTATCTATACAAAAATGTCCTTCACAAAGGACATAACATTAGGCAGGGTAATATTGGAAATTGCTTAAAAATACTTGGGCAGGACAAGGATATTGATAACGATAGTCTTGAATAATTGAAACCCTCACCTCAAAGGTCATTGAAAGGTCAAACTACCGAGCATGAATAAAACATCTGATCGAAGCCAATAAGTGTGTTTTATTTCCTACTAACTTTTTTATTTATTTTATGTACAAAACGTTCATAAGGCAACAGTCCCAAATGAATGAAAACGCAGATGTTGGGTACCTAATAATTTAAACATTTCGCAATTTCAGCAAGAGATGGCGCCACTTTATACGTTTGTCAAACACACGTGCTTTTTTCATATTACCCTCAAGACAATTATTAACCGCATTCGCTTTGTCACGTCGCACAGTCAAAATGCACTCGCGTTCAAGGCAAGGCACTAGGTGACGGGACGCCAATGCGCGTTGCCGGCTGGGAAAGAATTTGGGTGCAAATTTGCCAACCCTACGAGTACGGTCACAGGCAAGACTGCTCACACTTCTAAACACTTCTAGAGTATTATAGGTACGGTGGTAAGTAAAACATATCTTCGACCGTAGCATATAGACATTTAAGTTGAAAACTCACTCAACGGGCTCATGGACCCACTAGTTTGCCTCACTGCTCTATTCGCTTTCGTCAGAAATCATTTTTATTCCGCAAAAGTAGGTAGAGGTTAGGTTCGTTAGGTATCTTTAAATGCCCGAAGGGCAAACCGCCCAGATACATCATGCATGGGGCAAAGTAGTGGGTCAAACAAAATTACGTCATTCCGACCACTAATCCAAAGCACGCGTAGCAAAGACTGTTATTATTCAACTTTTTTTTACTCAGTAAACAATAATCAAAAAGAATAGTATCTCTGTTATTGAGACAAACAAACCTCTTTTATCAGAAAGCCTTTCAAAAATATCCCGTAATCAATTCAATTTCAATTAAGCGGTCGAGTACCAGAAAAGAGTACGTGTGTTTGACTTAACAAACGTGTCACTAATAGTATTTGCTCTTAATTCTATTCCTTTTACCAATATCTAAAGGTAGTCTGCAACAGCTGAACTTTTCTAAATTATACCTATGTGGACAAATTTCTATCTAAAGCTGACATATTTGTCTATGTATTTCGTTTTATGAAAAACATTTACCTGTTTCAAGAGATGTTTATGAGACTTTATTGTTATACATATTATTTACATAAAGTGTTATAATCTCACAAGCCAAAAAGCTTAAGTCGCCTCAGTCATTTATTGAAATCTGACGTAAATGAAGTTGTGAACGCTTTCATTAACCATTATCTTAGTATTTCATAAATGAATTTACATTACGTGTATGCGTTTTTATTTATTACTTATAGATTCTCTATCTAGCGAAAAAAACACTTGAACTTTTTAAAGTCAAACTTTGAGACTAAGCTAAGAAAAAGGTCTTTTAAATTTATGAATTTAAAGAGACCTTTTAATACAAGGAATACACCGAGAGGCCACAAAGTTTAGATTCTAAATTATCGAGTAAAAACAGAAACGGGAGTGATGCACATAAGTGCAATTAAGTGCTAGGCACTGTTATAGGCAACTCTGCAGTGATAAAAGGTACCTAATCACTAGATCAGAACTATCAAAGTCAGCTTCTTAAACACATGCTTTTAAATTGGTATTCAAAATGTCAATTGGCTATTTTACTACAAATATTTTCAACAAGGGGACTGCAAATAAAATTAGAACGGACCCATTGTTTGTTAAAGAGGTACAGCGTTTTCGAATGGGCCTTAATTCCACTTTAGTTTAACCCGTCTTGTGCCTGTTGAATAAAATCTGTCATAGCGTCAACTATGGCACTAGATTGAACCAAAGAAGAATAAAAGTTCTGTAGTACTATAATAAAGTATTGACGTTGCACGAACTTCCACCCTTACCGCACCCTTAAATGCGATTAAAATAACCATTTAAGATTTCTTACTTCATACAACCAGCAATATTATTTCGTAACAGGTTTTTTTAGGTAAAAACCTACTAGCATTATTTCAGCCGAAAGACGTCCACTGCTGGACATAAGCGTCCCCCAAGGTGTGCCACAGGGACCGGTCCTGCGCCCTTATATCTTGCGTCAGTTTCCCGCAAACTACGTCGGTCCACCTTGTTGGAGGCCTTTGTAAGCTACTTTAAAAATGTATGCTACTTTGCAACTTTAACAACATTATGCCAAAACAAACCACTGATTTTGAAAGTTCTCATCAAGAAATGCACTCAAAAACCCCTTACATTTTTAAAAGTATTTTTTTACTATATCTCATAATTTTGGTTTAGTCGTACGTATAATTGCCCTTCTACAGAAAAAAGGCACATCTACTATATGACTTGTATTGCACTTCTAACCTTATATAACCTTTGAGAGTTCAATATGCTTCAATTAATTATTTGCACTTGTGCTTTTTCTCCGTAGGGTTTCTGTCAGCAACCATTGATATTTTCATACCGTTCTCTTCTTATAAAAGTTTTTAGATTTTCTAGCAATATAATAACGGCTAAAATATTCGTCTATAGAAGCAGAAAATGTCTCATAAACGTGAAAAGAAACCTTTAAGTAAAGTTGTGGGGACATATTTATAAATAGATTTCCTATTTTCCTAACTTGATTTATACAATGTTCAAAATAACAAATTTTCCACTATGATAATATTTTAAAATTGCAAGGGGTGAATACATTTACAAGACCGCAGGCCAAAAATAATAGGGTACGATGACAATTATCATTAATTGCGTCTTAATCTAGAATTATTATTTTACTTATTTATTATTATTAACGTGTAAGGATGAAGCGTAGTGGACAGGAGCGCGTCTTCACACATTTTTGGTAAATTTATCACTTACTAGCTAAATCTAAGCACACAACCAAAATTCAGACGTTCGCAGGGTTAAACAAATTAAAAATGATATCAAATAATTTGACATTAGATTACGACATGATATTGACAAATTGCTTCTCACTTACTATTTAAAGCTAGATTCAAAATTAATAGGTATTTGTTGATCTTGCTAAAAATCTCTTCCAGTGTTAGACTTTTTTTTTTGCCTTTGATCCTCAAAGCTAGTTTAATAGTATTTCTTCAGTTTGCTTTATATCAATGTCATACACATTATTGGGGCAAATATTCCTTGACATTTTGTAGCATGAAATGTGATCTTCACTTTTCGTTAATTACAACGTATGCACATTATTGAAAATTAAATAGTAGTTTTGAAAAATTGGAAGGGATTTTCAGCAATTATATATAATTAGAAATAATTTAAAGCATCGCTTCATAATAACTTACTTTACGTTTATCTATACAACTGTGCGTAGGACTTTTGCGATATCTAAATCATTCATCTATGCTGTACGAGTATCTTTGACTCTTTCGCTAAATTTTTCAATATATTCAACGATACAATATTTTTTATTTAAATTTGCTTTTGTGTCATAATTTTCATCAATAATAGGGGTAGCGTATGCGTTTTTTTTTCAAATTATATTTACATCGGAACCTTTTTAATAGAATATGGTCCCAATAAAAAAAACTCAGTTTCTTAGCTTTATTCTAGCACGACTGAATGCAATATTCACAAGCCTTTTTATTATTAATATTAAAGAAATAACCACTTTAAGCGTTTCGTTGACATATAACATGCCAAGAATATTTTAATGTTACATTAGATTTATCAATTATAGAATTAAGGCGTTAAACTACAACTACTTATTTGAAAGTATAGAGAGATACGTGACAACAATAAATTAAACAGATACATTTAACCTAAAAAAAGCAGTACATGTCTGATTCTAGAAAAAAAACTCGTCTCGATTGGTTTACATGAATAATGATAATGCATCCACACGCAAGGACATTATTTAAGCAGATACTTTCTCTTTATATGAAGAAACTGACAATAAAAGTAACTTAATGAGAATTTCTCATAAAACTACCAGTGGACGAAGTGGCCGTCACAAAACTGAAACTGAAGGTGTCATGACCAAAACCGACACTTCAGTATAAAAGGACGAAAACAATATGGCGCGCGGATTAAGCAATAAAAGACTCTTAGTCAATGGCGTCAGTACCTTGACCTAAACCATTATTAACTGTTTTCTATATACCGCACCAAAGGTCACTTTTTGAGAAATTTCCAAATTCTGTCTGGCTGTTTCATTTAACACATAGTAAATTTATTGTTATTTTATAGGTAAGTATCTAATATAAGTAACTTAAAGTGACGGCACCAATGATGGACACTTTTAGCTGACAGGCACCAGTAATGGACACTTCACTCTTAATTCAAATGTCCTACGGTCCTAAACTGACCGTTGCCAAACAAATGAATAATTATCTTCCGTAAAATAAGAATCTAGTGTCTATTATTGGTGCCTTGTCCATTACTGGTTCCATCACCCTAGGTACTGTAGAGTTTTTCCATCTATTTCTAAGTAATGTAACAAATTAAATCGACTATTGAGCACTAATCGGTTCAACTCGGTTAATACGATGGAATCGCTGTGGTCGTTAGGTACGAATGAATTTTTAAAAAGGTGAAACGCGGGACGGAGGAATCAATACGAGCTATTGCAACAACGGCCGTTTAATTAACTCTATACGAGGCGTAGTATCTATGGTTGAAAAATAATCACCGATACGTTTTATACAATCAACAAGCAAGGGACTTCAAAATATTCCTTGACAGTAAAAACCCGCTTACATTTTTGACACTGGGCATCGAAAAGTTTAGTGTATTTTTTGATAACGATAAATTCAAAATTGTCTTCGATACCTTTGACCTTTTTGACAGGTAGGGATTGCAAATAACCGGTTATAACCGGTTTAAACCGGTTACTTTAACACAAAAAGGCTAATAACCGGTTAAGCATTCCCTATTGACAGGCAATAGGTAGTCATGAAAGTTACTTGCAATAGCGCATTATTTTTCCTAGAAGCCGTTCATGATAAAATTAATTATCACTACATAGTATAAAACAAAGTCGCTTCTCGCTGTCTGTCCCTATGTATGCTTAGATCTTTAAAACAACGCAACGGATTTTGATGCGGGTTTTTTTAATAGATAGAGTGATTCAAGAGGAAGGTTTATATGTATAATAGATTCTGGTTTATGTACGGGTGTTACAGAAAACTCACATAGACCGAAGCGAAGCGAGGGCGGGTCGCTAGTACAGAATATACAGATTTTAATTAGAACCGATTAGCAGGAAGTTACATTTAAGCTAAACTGTGAATATTTTGGACGTTAGCTGTTATTTGGAAACGGTTTTAGGATAGGGTATAATTTTATAGCATATTTTCGAAAAATTACTTTGATAGATATAATATATTTTAAAAGCCGTTATTGATATAGCTAATGCTTATAAGGTATTATGTGCAATGAATTCTTTCTCAAAATGAACTTTTCGTATTGACTCTACAGCAAAATCAATTTCAAATTAATTTACTGCTCTCGTATTTTTAAGGTAAGTTTGAGACCACACTTTTTCTCTATTAGATTTTTATCGGGTTTTTTTTATAGAAATACTCATTGTCATACTTTCTTTATTGTTACAACTGTATTTTATACTGGTATTGTTAATAATATAATCTATTATACTTTGATATAACCTCCTCAGTTATTTTATAATAATGTATGTCTGGTTAATCTATCATGCGAATATGAATCTAATGAATGAGGCTTACGTGCTATTATTAAACATTTCGACCGTTCTGGTAGTTTTACAACTTCCTTACTGTACATATTGATTTCACGAATTACTATAAAACGGACATTCTTGGGCAGTTGTAGCATTTATGTTATATATTTATATTTATTACTCCTAGTTTTACAAAAAAAAAACAACATATTTTACCTAAATGATACTCAAACAAACTACACTTACAACTAAAATGATATAGTGAATTGTACTGTGAATCATTGTAACTACAATTAAATAATTGTCATTTCTCTAATCGATGTGTTTATAATATGTTTTATAATTTTCCAATATAACTCTAAATAATTTTTAAATTTCAAATAAATTATTGCTCTCAAAATTAACAATTGATAATTTATTATTATTATAAACCACTTGCGATACCTTATCTATCTCACGTTATATATTTATATGTACTTCAACATCAATATTAGCACGCGTGCGTTTGACACCAGTAGCATACGAGCGTAAAATCTTTATATATATAATTATATAGGAGATAAAATCTTTTATTTCTAATATAATTTATTTTAACAGTAACATTTTCTTTTAGGTTTCAGACGAGTAGTATTTTGAGCAACAGCAATTATAACATCATTCAAAAACATTAATTATTATGCTCTGTTGCCTTTTTTTAACTTTAATTAGGTTGTCATAAAGCTCACAAGATGTTTCAACATATTTTTTTGCCATAATTTTGTGACTAGCCATTAGTCTTTTTTCCAAGTCATTTGTAACAACAGTCACTAACCATATCAAGTATTCCAAATATTTAATGTTACAAGGAAACATCCATACGTTATTAAATTTAATGGTTTCAAACGTGTATTGGACTCGAACGTATAAATAAACGATCCTAACGATCGAACATCTAAAATTACGACCAAACCTTGCCCCACATGTCAATCCACACGAACGAGAAAGAAAATGTTACCACTAAACTAGCATTTTCTCACAACGCTATATAAAAATGACTCGTCCGTTCTTGTATCCATCTTCGACTAGAAATCGCTTGAACTGGACGCTTTGTCTTCAAACACTTGTCGAGTTTTGTCTTAAGCGATAAATCTGTTCACCTCATTTCATGGTACACTTTGTATCCCACTCCTGCTCTTCAGGAGTCCTGTCATCTGAAAAAAACAGACGTTTCATCAGCTTATTATTAGACGTCAATTTTAAAGTAGCCAAGCTAAGGAGGTGTGGTTATGTCTGCCATGTGCCAAGTGAGCTTTAGGGTGATCGATGGAATTCGTTATCTTGGCGCACTGACGTTGCTTTTTTGTAGGGATTGAATTTTCATTTTATCGATATTCTCTAAACCTATTGATTTTTTGCGTTTTACATCTCTGGAAAATTTTAATATAGCGTAGGTATTCAATGTTCTTGATTAAAAATAAGTAGATAACCTATAAAAAGCGAGGTCCAAGAACACAGGGTCTAGTGATGGCACCAGATGACACTTTAAACTAAAAGGCCTAATGGACACTCAACTCTTAATTCAAAGATCCTATGGTCATAAATTGATTGTTACAAAACAATTGCCTTCTGTAAAATAAGAGTCGAGTGTCTATCATTGGTCCTTGTTCATTACTGGTTCTGTCACCCTAAAGTCGAGTCCAGAATTAGGCGAACTAACTTGACAGCCGAAAATGGTGCCAGACATAGGAAAAAATAAATAGTGATAGGTTTATGTCGACACAAATATGACGATATTATTAACCTTCTATAAATCTGATTCTATTTATATTTTTCAAGTAATTATCTTCGAAACTTTCACACTCATACATACTTGCCAAATAGGGACGAACTACAGCAATTTTTATGATATACTATGATTTGAAGGATGTACTTACTCCTCAAAGGAATAAAATACAAAAATAATGCTCTTATTACAACAGGCCGTTGTGATCCCTTTTAGATGGCTTCTGACGGGCTAGTACGGTACCATACATAAAGTATTCATTATTTTCTTTCTGCCAAATATTAAAGTGCGATAGAGACAAACGCTATAGGTATATTGGCGATGATAATTCCAAATCCGTTATGTGTTCGATTAGCTATCGATATTTAACAGCACTAGCCAAGCTGTGGCAACACTAGTGTGCAATGAACTGTCAAGTTAGTTCGCCTAATGCTTTACTCGACTTTAGTTAAAAATTGCCACCTTGTGGAAACCAACAAAAAAGGACGACGCAGGCATGAAGATGTCAAGACAAACTAGACTAGCTCTCTAAAAACTGGGCTCAGAAATGATTCGATAAGTCTGCGTTTCCACCAGAGCTGTGCGATGTAGCGAACCGGTGTTGCCAGGTAAAATCCAAATCAGATTCTTTTGTTTTACTAACCTCACTATCCTATTTGTGGATTTTTCCTCGCAACACCGCTTCGTTGCCTCGCATAGCTCTGGTGGAAACGCAGCCTAAGGAATTACATTCAACAATCAACAATATACAGTGTGTTACCAGCACCCGGGCTTTTTTTAAAGTAGGTTAAAATAACGTATATCTCTAACGTAACTATGACATTAATTTAATTAATAAACACATTTTCAGGCTTTGTTAACTTTCTAACAAAATTTTAATTGCCAGCAATGTAAAGCACAGCAAGTTGACAAGTGCAAATGACAGTCGACGGATACTTTGATTATATTTTATGATTTGCCCCCGTACCACGACGTGCCTTGTACCAAGCAACAGCGATACTGCTAGCGATGAACATTGAACACGCAGCACATGCATTACATTAAAAATGGACAGTATCTAAGAAAAATAATTGTGAAGTTATTTTAATTATTTTTTAATTGATAATACTTGCAAACAATTGCTAAGGCAGCATATTATCGGCAGTTTTAATAAATGCCCGCATGCCGGTAACACACTGTATATTCGTATCTTATAAGTACGTTGAACCAAATATATCACTCAAGTAAAGCCAGAATAGGGAATATTGATGTCTTTCTTTCACAGTTTGAATAAAATGTAATTAATGTAAAAAACAATTGTGTTTTTTTTTTCAATTTTTATAAAATTAACCAAGATAATATAAGCCAATATAGATTTGTTCTCTTTCTAGCTAAACATGACGTCACAGTGCATATCGGATCTCTCTGTTTAATTAGCAGTTTAAAATGCTTGTATCATCCGTATGGCTTGGCCAATTTTAATTTAAATTTCTCTTTCAGTGATCTTTTTCACGGTAATTTTTCATTTTTTTGAGAACATTCCCCCCCTCATCCGTCCTGGTCTCTGAAACTACTGAGCCTAGAATTTTGAAAAATCTACAAAATAATAGTCCATTGCTTGTAGATTACAGGAAAACCTATAAGAATTGGGATTGTTCATATTTTTACAACTACTCCAATTCGAAAACCATTTAAAACAACCGAGGAATAGGGTTTTAAAACCGTTCTGAATTATTAAGTTTTTGAAATATTCATCGATTTTGGATATTATGACAAATGTATATTTAACCTTTGTTTGACTTTCGTTTTCGGCTTGAAGCCCTCCTAGGTGTAGGTATCTTACGGGTTAGGCGAAAACAGCTTTAAATAGTATGTTTTAATACACTATTACAGTCGTTTTTTTTTCATTCGACATCAATCAATTGTTGTAATTTATTAGAAGTTGCCATCCTAAACTGAAAATAATCATGTCATCCATAAAATGTCTGCTAAATAAATAAAGATATTAAGACAAAACTATTGGGTCAAATACAAAATTAATGAAATCGGTGTCTTAGAATTTCCTATTCTTTCGAATTAGAAAGTAAAAACCATGAGTTATTTTTTTTGGTCAATCCCAATTCTAACAAAAAAAAACGTATGTACGGGAATCCTCTCCACGCGAGTTCAACTCGTACTTGGCCGGTTTTTTATATTATATTATATTTATTTATTAATCATAGAAATACAGTATCTAACATATAAATACGAGTAATGTCCCGCAAAACCGCTTGCACGGTTTGACTAATTTTAATGTTTCACTTTGAGTTGAGGCGGTGATGATCTGGTGCCGAGGACTTATAATGTGCGATGATCATTATCTGTCTTCCGTTTTTGCAAAAACGTTACCTACTTTTGAAAAAAAATGCATATTGCTGTCGTGCAGGGGTTTTACGTGTCAAATGGCAAGCGAACATTTATATAAAACCTGTTGCAAAGAAAACGAGCACTTACGACTTTTTTAAGATGTTTAATCAAGATTTTAAGCTATGAAATAATAATTTAATACAAATATTATTAGTTTTAATTTCGTACAATTTAATCTCATTTAGATAGGTACAGTCAGCTGCAGAGAAATGTAACCACCTTTGCTAGGAAACTTGTATGCAGGGGGGGTCACTTTTCTCTGCAGCTGACCGTACAGAATCTTTAAAAGGTGATGGGCAAATTTGTTGGGTCCCTATCCTCCAACAGCCGCGGGATGCATGTCTATATGTTCATTAGGACCCAAAAAAAGATAAAGTACGTATTTTAATAGCAAAGTTGATGGGATTTTTTTAATGAAAAAAACCTACGAAAAGCCAAGTAAGGCAAGAATGTGTTCATTTTTAAACAAATTCCATACGATACGATTATGATTTTCTAAGGAAACCCCATGCGTATTTTTTTTTCATGTTACCAAGATCTATAAACTGGAACATGTTTTATTTCTGTTGGTGGGTGGGGACATTGCCCATATTTATTTATTTATTTTATTGGAGAAACAAACAGGAATAAGTGTACAAACAAAAATGAATACAGATTTATATAAACTAAACATGCACTTACCCCCTTGATAGTTCTCACTAAAACACAAGTATTAGAGAAGGGTAGTTTCGTACTCTTACGCTATGCTTAATCTGACATCTCAAAGGTACTGCCAAGCACCATAGTACCCTGTCACAGTAAAACTACAAACTGAACAACAAAATGACATACAGATGTAAACCAACAAAACTATGAGTCTAAAATTTCACATATTTTTTTCCTAAATTGATATTTATTTGTGTTAAAGATATCTACTGAAACAAAAAACTTGTTGTAAGAAGTACACAAACGGCGCAAAGGTGCACGAACACCTGCGTTGCTGGAGGATATAGGAACGGCGAATAAGGCGGCTGATCGTGAAGTACACCGAAATGGTACTCTGAAGCGAATTAAATTCAGGAGGTCGATACTGTTATAATTACCTCTGCAGATGTTGTAGAGCATTACTGCATCAGTAAGTGTACGTCTGGATTCGAGCGAGGGCATTCGGTAATGTTTGAGTAGGGCAGAGTATGATAGTTTTCTTCCAGTGAGACGCCTATGCATGGCCCTAAGGAACTTTTTCTGGATCATTTCTATTGGTTTGGAATACTTTTCGTAGAGAGGATTCCAAACAACAGATGCATATTCAAGGTGGGGCCTGACGAGAGTCTTATATAATAACAAGTATGTAGCGGGCTTTTTGAAAACCTTAGCGGTCCTTAAAATAAAACCTAACATCTGATATCCCTTAGAAACGATTCGTTCTACGTGTACTTTGAAGTGTAGTTTGTCATCGAAATGGACTCCTAAATCACGAATAGCGGAAACTTTTTGAATAGCTATGGTGCCAATCTTGTAATGAAACGCGACAAACCGGTTTGTATTTTTTGTAAAGGAGATGTGCTTGCATTTATCACCAGCCAATTGTAACTTATTCTTATTGCAATATACGAAAAAATTATCTAAGTCTTCTTGGACATTTTTACAGTCTTCTATGCAATTTATAATTTTAAATATTTTAAGGTCATCAGCATACATGAGGAATTTACATGTCTTGAAACATGATTTGATGTCATTTACAAATAATGTATACAGAAAAGGACCCAAAATTGATCCCTGAATTACCCCAGATGTAACATTTGTAGGATTTGACCTATAACCATTTATAACAACTATTTGAGCTCTGTTTGTAAGGTATGACGCAAACCACCGTAAGAGATTTCCGCGTATACCGTTGTAAGCTAGTTTTTTGAGAAGCAATAAATGATCCACCTTGTCAAAAGCTTTTCTAAAATCTGTAAATATAACATCTACTTGTTGCCTTTTATCCATCGACTCAAAAAGCAGATTAGTATAGAGTGCTAAGTTAGTAGTGGTTGATTTATTCCTCATGAATCCATGTTGTTCACATAATATATTAACTTCTAGTAAGGGATAGAGCAAATCGTGGACCAAGCCTTCAAACAGTTTTGGAAACCAAGATTGAACCGATATTGGCCTATAGTTAGTTACTAAAGAGCGTGAGCCAGTCTTATGTATCGGAGTGACATGGGATATTTTCCATCTCTGAGGAAAAAATAGTCCTTTATAATAATATAAACAGTTTAAAGTGCCCGTTTTTTTGCAATGGTTTTTGTATTTGTTAGACTTATTTGTGCGTAAGAATTGTGCGGCGATATGTGACTCGTCCGTAGCTCAGCTTAGCCTCAAAAGAACAAACAATGACAAAACAATTTCGCCATACAATGCAAAGTTCAATTTAAAATAGGCGCTCAAAGCAAGTTTACCTTTTCTTAGTAATAAACTAACATTTAGTATACGCACGCGAAAGGGTTACGAGCGTAGAAATAGATATATAAGAATTAAAAATAAATAATAAAAATTAACTGGCAGAAACCGCTTATACTCGTGAATAAACTTCTGCAGTAAAAAATATTAAAACTATTAATTTATCACGATTTTACTAGCAAAATGAAAGCTTTAGAAGTCAATCGACAATCAACGTTTAAAAATGGAAAAAGACAAGAGTTTAAATTATCATTCATCCCGTTTTTTTTTGTCAATTATACTAATTATAATAAAAGTATACTAATACAAAAAATAATCATTATCAAAAAATATCACTATCATTAGAAATTATAGAATAAAAAAACCTATTAAAACAATTTTCTTAAATGTTCATCGTAAAATAATACTCGACAAGTTCTATTATTCTTAACTCTAGTTTCTTTAGTTTCTGTTTTATTATTTTAACTTCCTTCACGTTCAGTTTTATTGTGATAAGTTATACAAAGAAATCTTTGGAAAAAATACAAGGCAAGGAAAAAATTGTTAAAGAAAAAAAAGGCATCCAAATTGCTGCCTCTTTTCCAAGAGAAAATTAATTAAAACACTTTGCGGGAAAACAAACTTTTAAGGTTTTTTTAATAGTTTAAGTTGCGTTGTACTTTTAAGACTGTGTTTATATTAAGGCCTTGAAACAGCACGGATATAATATATTAAGCATTTTTTAATTAATTTCCAAGCTTGAAGCATGTATAAAAAACGGTGCAATAATATAAGTGTCAGTGGATAAGAATGCGTGTTACGCTATTGTAGGCTTTATTAATGAAGCGATAAAGCTGAAGCCTTTGCAACGTACCTCAGCTGTTATCTCGTTTATCACACTAGGCGTTCACGAAGGATGACTTGGTCCTGTGAGTAATAAGGGATGTTTATTTTTTGTACAAAAACCTATCACCTATAAAATTAAAAAAGGATTTGGTTTTTGGTTTGCTTTTCCTGGTTTATAATAAAAAAAAACAACTCTTAGAAAGTGAATTTTGAAACAATAAATCAACAAGTGAAACTAAACGCCTGTATAATGCTGAATGTTTTTCAAATTGCTAAGGTTTTACCAGGGGTAATACCATTTTATTTATAATTCGCTATGCTAGCTCAATAAAGTTAAAAACAGTTTCTATCCAGACGTTCTTTTGGAAAAAGGCTCTAACTTTATAAATCATCGCTCGGTTTTTGTTTTGTGTGTTCATTTGTGTCCTGTGGGGTTATTATGACATAGTTATGCAGTTCAGTTTACGCTGAGAGCAAAGGACAGAGCTATATAACTGTCATAGCTCTGTCTCTTACACTCACCGTAAAATGATCTGCATAGTTATGTCATAATAACCCCTCTGGTCAGTATTTACACTATGTTCTACATTGTTGAGATAATTATCTAATAATAATAGTGTTGTTATTCGTACGTAAAACTTTATTTCTGATTTATTAAAAAATTATAAAATTACAATTATAAAACGGAGAAAAAATATGCGTTTGAACTTTAGCCCTGTTTTCAATCGTCGTTTTTTCTGAATGAGAATTTTCTGAAGATATTGAAAATATAACAAGAGAGAAAAATAAAAACGAATAAGTACATATTTATCTGAGAAAAGTACATGCCCCAATCCATATAAGTAAGTAGGAAACGATGAAACTCACCCAGACAGAGATGCCGAATTGGAAATTGCTGGACTATTGGACTCGAAGCCTTCCTTAGACTTCTCATTAGCGAGCTGCATCTTCAGCTGGTGCCCGAAGACGGCCCTGGCGAGGTCTTCCCTAAATGTATCACTCCCAGGAGTCGTCGGTTTCTCATCATCACCAGTAGCCATACCTTCAGCATCGCTCTGCAGAGGCGCCTGCTCAGATTCCTCCTCAGTATTATAAATCTTGAAGTACGCAAACGTCAAGTAGATCACAGAAATTATGAAAGACGGTATCGGTATTGCCATGGCGTAAACTAGGTTTAGCGTGTTCTGCCACATGTCCAAGTCCGTTATGACCAGACCTGGGTCCACGCGGCTGTAGTAGCACGTGTAATTGTTACCTAAAGGTCTATATTTGGAGAGGAATATAGTACAATTTAATATTGGAGGGTATCCACATCCCTTTACATTGGGGAACAAGCGAGCTCCAGTGAAGTACCACTCGGAGTCGTTCCCTTGTAACCCTGTTGGCATGGCGTCAGGGAGTTCCTCTTCAGCCATTTCTGGATAGTTTTTATCGCCTGTTGCTTCGTAATTCTCGTATTCGTAGTCTCTGATAGCTCTCTCAGCTCTTATAAGGTTCTCATACTCAGTTGCTGAGATATTAGGGTATACACCGAGTTTGTAGTTCACTCGTATCTGGATGCATTCGTAAAGGTCTTTAGTGCAGCCTTCCCTGCAGGAAGCCCAGGTGCAGTTGCTGGCACCGACGAGGTGTTTGACCTGGGCTGTCACACATAACGCCCCGACTGGATCGAATTGCATAAATATAGTTGTGAAGGCAGGCTCTATGACGAACGGCACGAGGAACAGAAAAGCAAACAGACTGAAGGTGGCGAGAAGTACGAAGGTTGCTGTTGTGTAGAATAGAAGTTTCTCGAGAAATGTGGGGGGTAGTTTCTCTTCGTCGGCCATGGTGGCGAGGGGGCGCTAGGAGCGACCATAGCTCTAGCTTCAGCTAAGCTGTGTCATTTCAACTTTTTCATGGCCTTTGGGACATGCTGTCACGCCGTCTTTGGAAGAGGCTTGATTTTTATTAATTACATTTTTGTTGTCTGAGGAGAAATGCTTTGATAAAGTTAGGTGAATTTTAGACAAGTAATAACTTTTAATGGTCAGAGCATCTATTTTGAGTATTATAAATTAGAATATGTAGGTCAGCAAGTATCTAATAAAAATGTATGGAACGCAAATTAACAGGGTGTTTAAAATTGAATTTTCGGTATGATGTTCACTTTTACCACTTTGCGTTTCCATCTTTATTTTTATGAAATAAATAAAAACAAATCTAGCGCTGTAGTTTGTAACCTTACGAGTTTGATTCTACCAATCATAATTAATTTAAAAATTATAAAAAAAAAACAACTACGTTAAACAATATTCCTTAAATAGCAAACGATGTTCTGTCATTAATCTTAAACGACGCAGTTCCCTCAAAATAAATAGATACTTAACCAAAAATGTTGCCAGTTTTAACTCAGTCCGCGTAATTGCCCTGGATATCCATAAATCATGGGAACTAACGAGAATCCCTCGGGAACGTTATTTCGCGCAACTTTCTTTGGAATTTTCTTGTGAAATTATTATCTGGGCTAATAATTAATCTTGGTAAAGATTTTGTCACGATTTTTTTTTTGTGTTAAAGAAAAGATCTCAAAAGTATTCGTTTTCGTTTAAACGTTTTGTCTTTAGCGTTTCTTTTAGGTACTTAAACTATAAACAGAATGTGTTAGGTCAGCGAAAAAAACATATAATTGTACTCAAAATAATTCAATCGCATGATCAGTATACATAAACAAGTTATATATTATACGCGCAAAGTAAAAATAAAAATCCTTCACTTAATAATTGACAAAACTGTCAGTTTTTTGCTGTTGACTTTTTACTCAAATAAATGTTGACAGTATATAGGTATTGAAACATAAGTCAATTATACGTATTTAAAGCTATTTTAAGAACGTAATAAAAGCAAATATTCAAATGATATGAAACCAGTCGTAAACACAATGTACAGGAGCTTAAAGACTTATCTTTGTTGAAACTGAAAAGACTTGTCATTAAACGAAATTCAAGAGACTTAAGACTTTCTTACGAAAGCAGCTCGGAATCCAATTATAGTGTTTGTTGAGACTCACTAAGGCTTGTAAACAGCTAAGCAAAGCGGATTGGCCAGCTTACAAAGAATAAGGGTAGGTATAAAAGTGGTTTGCTTACCGTGACGATAATTATTAAAGAGTTTAGAAAAATAATTTATGCAACATCCTGTACGTACGTTTTACCATATTATGGTACAAGATATACAGGATGATCTAAATAAACATTGATCTTCGATTTTTGTCGAGGAAGTTCGTACCTTTAAGCATTGATTTATTTATTAGCTGTATTGGTCAGATTTTGAAATGATTTTTCACAAAAAAATGATTGGAATGATGAATTAATTTATTTTCATTTCTAAGTGTTACCTAGGTAGGTAGTTACTGTTTTGTTCTAATTAATCAATAGTAAAAAATATGGGTTGTTTTTAAGATGTACATAATTTTATTTCGGGATACATAATTGTTTATTATTTTCACAGGTCTCTAAAATTCCTCTTAGGAAAAGTAATAATTCTTATTCGCGATATTTTAGGATGACCAACAGCTCAAACTAAAGCCAGTAGTAACAAACATGCATACGATGATGGCTTTATACTATGAAATCGTAAAATCCAGCTATTGGGACGTTAAGGTAGCCGAAGAAGTTGGTACAACAATAAATCCATCCCTCTTCTTCTTTTGTTTTTTAGTAATGGCGGTCTACAAAGAATAAAACTTCTCCAATTCTCCATTAACGTATTATCAAATTTAAATGTTGCAATGAGATAAGGACATAACTGTATAGTCAGTTACAAATCAAATACGGCTGTTTATGTTTGATATACTCAGTATATAAGGCCTAAAATTGGTTTAAACCTAAGGAGTTAAGTCTACCTGAATTTTTACTCTGTTTATAAATATGAACGTTATGATAGCTCTTTTCAACTTGACAATCAAAGTGATTGCGGTCGTTTCGTAAAAACAAAATGGTTTTTAAGTCAAGATGAGCTATAATAAAGTCAACTAGAGAACCGCATAGAAGTACAAAATCAATTAAGCCTTCTTTTTATATGTATAAAACGAAATACCTTCAAAAATAGTTACAATTAATAATGTTTGCGCAAGAATTAAGTGTGATCATAAAAAATCCCGGCAATAAAAACACAGCAACCGACATAGTTATGTAAAAACACCCTCTAGCATTCTATTCCAGACGCCAGACAGCCTGGCGATCTCATATCGATTCGACTCGATTTAGCTGGAGTTCAGGTCGCTAGAAAAACACTCAAGCTACAGGGTGTCTTAAGAGATAACATTTGAAAAGGGGGAGAATTCACAACCATATCTTCTTAATTTTCTTATTGAAGAAAGAAGGTTTTTTTAAAGACTAGGGAAAACCGTTTTTGGCTTTACAAATTTGAGTTAATAGTTATTGTTTGTGAATGTATTTTTTTGGGACGGTTAGCGCATAGATCGACATAATGTTTGTAATTTCTTAATTTAAAAAAATAGTTTGTCTTTCGGAATACTGGAATGCGTAAATGCATAAAGTTATTCCATTTTAGTTTACCGAAGCGTCATAGAATTTGTTGTTTTGACAATACAAAGAACCACGTGCGCTCATTTGCCTTTTCTCCGACATAAAGCCTCACGTTGTCTCACGTATAATTAAAAACCACTCAAGTAGACTCCCTTGTTAGACTATTCTCGTAGCGCTAATGCGTGAGAGGTTAAAAGGGTGTGTATTTGTAACGTGTGGTATAACAACCACTTTTACGATCACAGTGTACAAAAATTTAAAACTAAAAAGTTTTTATTTTGTTTATCTTTTCTGTAATATAGATTTTGTTTATTTGCTTGCGATTTGTAGATTAATATTGGGTTGCTTATTTTATGTACTGTTTGTCTAATTCCACGTCTGACGCTTCGGTATTGAGTTGATAAATAAATAAATATAGTTTATTTGTAAACACATAGGCTTCTAGATTCTGTATTTGATGGCAAGTAGAATCTTAGCCCATAAGCATTTGCAATCTCATGATTGCAATCCTAAGACGCAATGCGTTGTTAACCCTGAGGACTAGCACGTAAAACCTGAAATTTAAAACATAACAATACAAATCTAGGTTAATGCAATAGATATTAATATTAGGAATAATACATTTTAAGTAAATCTGTACCTTCGTAGTTATATATTTTTAATGTAATTATGTAATAAATGTGCTAATGTACAATTTTATCTTTGTTTTTTTAAATATTTTTTTGTCAGGTACGTAACCATTTTTTTACTATAAAAAACGACATAGGTTTTAGACAAAATTTGAAGAATAACTTTCTACAACCACCCTATAATTATCATTTTTAAATGAAATTAGTCCTGTAGAAACTATTTCAACTCAAAGCTCACAATATAAGCTACAGGAACAGCTGGCATATCTGAGAAATGCCTGAAAACGGGGCCACGTTTCAATAGGAAGATTCATTCGGTCACAAATTATACCAGCCTAGTTACTTTCTTAAACCAAAACATAGCAGTTTTTACAAAACTTTAGTACTTACTTCAAATAATTGGTTTTAAAACACAATATGGCTACACCCCTGTACGGCGTATTAGGAATTTGTAGAATATACAATGTTATTTTGGAAAAAAGAAATGGTTTTACGTTTAATAAACTTCGTGTCCTTGGCTTGGCAGATTAGTAGTTTTCAATCGATTTGTTTGTTTAATATACTTATTTAGAATCTACTATTATAACCACAAAAAAGTTACTATCGTAAAACCTCTCTCGCGCTTTTAAATAGGATAACCAAATATGTTACTCATATTTCGAGTAACTCTATCAAATATGTTTCGAATGAATGTGTTGTTAATGTAAATAGTTAAAGATTCATTTTAATTTTGAAAATGTATTTAAAAAAATAGCTTTCTGCACGAGCCGTGTTACTCTGCGTATGTCGCGTTAGAATGAAGCCCTCTGTTCCATTCTGCTATTTGTGCACACGAGATAACATTGTTCGACATGTTTTGTTATGCAATTATATAACAAAACTTTCATAAGTCGTGCGAGCCTTTCGCAGACAAAAATAGTCACCCTGTAGGTAGATTAAAGGTTTAAAAAACAGCTGCAACTGGGTTTAAATAATAATCAACCTGTATTTTAGTTGGTTAAATGGTGATGCCTGAAGCATCTGCAAGCAATACAATAATTACTCTCACTTACATACATATCAAACTAAACAAGTAGTCTTCATCCTACCCTAGTAGTTTCGCAAAACTCCTTGGTACCAAGGATGAAGACTACTTGTTTAGTTTGATATGTTATAGTTATATCCCCTATACTTTATGGAATGAGTTTTTCAATATAATTATTATGAGACGAAATTTAGAAGGATGGTAAATCTCTAAACCTTTTTTCACCACCCCCTTTCACAATCCGAACCACAGCTTGAGAGGAATATTTAAATAGGTATTTAGTTTAAAAAAATATCCTCTAAGACTTTTCTAGTACGTAATACAAATGTGTACTAGGAATGACAGATTTTTTGTATTATAATAAAGGTTAAATTACTATTATAGAGGCATTCCATCTTGGTCCTCAGGGTTGGCAACGTGTTTGAAGTCTTAGGATTGCAGTCTTGAAAATTTAAATATTTATAAGTCTCAGAACAGTCAGAACCCACTTACCATCAGGTGGCCTGTGTGTTCGTTCCTGGCAATTTGGCAAGGAGACCATAAAAAAGGCAAATATACGGCTAATTAGATGAAAAAGTGATAATATTTTTAACTATTATTTACAAAACGTACCTACTGTACGACATTAGAGTCAATAGTTTTTTTTTGGGATTACGTTTAAAAAAAATCCTATATAAGTACCTCAACAACCCGGGAAGAACGGTTACTGCACTTACCATTAAATTCCTAAAATACATTTATTTTTAGACTACATCAAGGATGATCCTATTTAATGGAAATACAGCCAGCTATTTTATGCGTTGCAATCGCAAGTACTAGCTTATACAGGGGGATGAGATACGTGATAGGCCTAAATTCGACACTAACTAAACAAAGTAGATTGAAATCGATTATATCGCCTATGATTTATCCAACTTTCACTTTGACAAGGATGTAAAACTGAACATAGCAATGTCAATTAGATATTGGTCTAAGATGTTAGATAACAACCTGCATGTCAGTGTAAGGTTTGAGAATTCTCGATGGGTTGATAGTTTTTGGTATTAAATGTCAAATCAAAGTTCTTATGTATGTACTGTTAACAAAGAAATAAGTTAGCTAGGTACATTAAAAAAAACCTTTAACCAAAAAGAAGTGAAAAAATAAATGGATAAAAATTTTTTTTTTTTTTCGTAAAAATGATAAAACATGCAAATGTTAAATTTGGTATGGTCAAACCCTGAAGATAAGCAACAAATACTTAAAAATGGTCAAGTGTGAGTTAGGGTTGCGCTGATTATATTCGAAATCGAATTTAAATCGGAATTATATAATAATAATAGGTAATGTGCGGTGTCACGGAACCCTCGGTGCGCGATGTTACGTGTACTAAAAATCTTCAGTCTGAGTTGGAGCAACTCAGGTTCAAAACTGTTTCTGTATTTACCTGTGTCCACCCTGTATAAAAATAATTTATCGATTTAAAAAAAATGCCTTCAACTGAATGTTCTACACATTTATGAGGTTGGCTGTAATACCATAATATACAAAGAATATGACACAAAGATTTATTTTGCATTATAAGTTTAACTATATAAATTAAAAACAAATATAAATTGATTCTCCTACTAATTAATTCTACTAGCCATTTAAATTTACATAAGTATATAATTTTATTCCTTTTTTTTAAATTATAGAACGTCTATTGTCAGTTTTCTGCCGAGTCCTGACTTCAAAACATAACACAATAGATAACCCATGTTATTTCATTTTTCAAGGATTCTAAAGCACATATACCTTATGTTTCAATAAATACACTATATTTTAACCCTTTCTGTTATATATAACAAGCAGTCGCACCATTAAACCATCATTACATAACATAACCTCAAACGTTCCTAAAGAAAACTCTCTGACGTCATTCGACACTTCTACCTTTTTTATACTACCTATTGTAATAAATCTAAATAAAAACAGTGTTATTAACATGCTAGCTGAAATACTTTACTGCTTTAATTGCGATAACTATCGACAAAAAAAAACATACTGTATTTTTATAATTCTCGACCACTTTTATGATTTTTATGAGGAATGCTGAGTTGTCATCAATGTTTATTAGTTACTTATTTGTTCTACGTTGCCGTTCTACGTTAACTAAACAGCTAATAATATCAATAATCTTACCGATTGTCTTAACAATTGATCGATTATCGCCCCGTGTAATAATCTAATGGTATGTAAGTATTTTACGGGTTGAAATTATGTTGCAGACCAAAAATAGATGCCCAGACCGACCACTTTCATCAAAGCTTCTCCCAAAACAATAAAACACCAAAAACCACCTCGTAAACCAGTAGTTCCTTGCAAACACTCCAAAATAGCACTATAACATCCTTTTGAAAACGTACAGAATGTCCTTTTTCAGACGTCCGTTTCGTCAGACGTCGACGCGAGGCCGCGACTCTGTCACTACTGGCGCAGGCTGTATAGTAATGGTAGTATTGGCACTTCAGAAGCTTCTGTACACATCGATGCCTACAAAAAATATATAAGCATTAAAAAAAACGCAATCGACCGTTCTACATTTGAAATGAAAGTGAAATCCTAAAAAATAACAATTGAATGTGCAAGCAATAAAAAAAATAGACGGTTTTAAATTTAGAATACGAACATAGAGGCTGTTTAAATTTTTAATTGAATTATTCGACCGATTCTGTGTTCGATTTTTAAAATTGTTTTTTAAAATCCGTTTTTGGCGGCAGACTGGCTGGCCGGAATGCGCGCGTCGCCCCGTCGGGTCGATACAGCGGTGTCATGTGCTCAACTGTGTGGCGACAGACAGTCTTTCTTGTTTTTACAATTCTAGGTTCTTAATCAACTTTTATTGGCTACATTTTTCTTTTGCATTTGTAAAACTATCTTTCTTTAAAATTTAATTTGGACAAGTATTTTTCTGTTAAAAAGCTAAAGTTGTATTTGGTTGTGTTGCGCGTGAATTTTAGATGAAAGTCATTTGCTGTTAAGTCGTCTAGGAAAACAATGACAAGTTGATTAAGGCATTTGACATTTCAAGGGCAGACCACAATTATTTCTGTTTTCTTGGCCGTTTCTTTTATTTATTTTGTTTTAACAGTTGATGCTCGTACCTACGTTTACTTTTTAGTTTAAAATAGAGGATACTATTTTATTTCAAGATAATTTAGTTGGTTTCATTATGTTCAATAAAAATACATTACAATAATTACTATTTAATTGGTAAAATCATAATGTTAAAAAAACAAAAAATTAAAACAATCAATACGCGCAAAACTTCTTAATATATACCATATTTTTTACTAAATCAACTGAAACTTCCCTCGGCTCGATCCATCGAGTAATTCGATGACAATATCTATACATTGTACTCAGCGTTAACTAAAAAAACACGCTTGATGAATCTTTCACTATATATTTGTTGCTTCTCACTCACATCGCGTTAGTGCTAAGTAGCCTTTTAAACATGGAACCAACTTAGCCATTACTGCTTTTAGCAAACTTGGATGTCAAAATGGCGGAACATGCGTAAAGTTTTTTGTTAAAATTATTCTCTTGTCGATGCTTTAAAGTATGAACTTTTTTACCTGCTACTTACAAACATTTTATATTGTCAAATTAGAGAATTCTTAGTAGCTTAAACAAAATTCAACAATATCGATATTAACTAATTTGTTTGTCAAATTATTTGAAATAAAACAATAAAAAAAAAATACGCCTAAAATGTGACAAAATAAAACATGCTGTAGAAAATTAAATGGAGTACAAGGTAATTTTATTTCAAAATAGAGGTTGATTAAAATTTCACTAAATTCCTACGGGGGGATCCACGGTGCTGCGAAAAACATTTCTTAGACCGTACTAGCCAGTTTTCAGTTGCCAACCAGTAGAAACTAACTGCCTATTAATTAATAAAACAATTAAGCGGTGGAATCGATGAAACAGGCTATTTTAAGGTCGTGGTACAAACAAAACGCGACTTGTTACCTCCACGAGCTCGTATCTTTCTACCACAGTAGCTTGAAATTTGGAAGAAAGATTGAAATTTGGAGTTGTTTTTCTTACTTCACAGTTGGGTCAGATATGCTGTATAATAAACCAGTGAATAGGCAAAGTGTCAACTGTGTAGAACTGTTGCTAGCGTTACAGACACGCGATATATAGGTATTACATACTAGCTATTGCTCGCGACTCTGTCCGGGTAGTCTATCGCTGCTCCCTCGGGAACTGTCCAATTTTCCTATGTCCTATTCCAGGACCCAAGTGTCATCCCGATTCGTTCAGTAGTCGAAGCTTAAAGGACTCCAGTTCTAGGCATACGGTCATCAACTTTAATTGATAAGCCACTATAGAACCTTGACGAATAAAATCAAGGATTAATTCCTATCTCGTCATTTATCGCTGTCATTATGACAAGGTCTTATGGTGGATTAACATTTGAAGTCCTTGGTCCAGTCGAGTTTATACTTTAATCGCTGTGACAATTCATATATTGATGTGTAAATATACAAGTAGAAAATATGCGCTCTTTGCGTAGTATATGTGGTGTGAAACTGACTGATAGAGTAAGGAATGAAAAAGTAAGAGAGAATTGTGGAATAAAAGAAGATGTAGTGACTAAGATTGAAAAGGGCACGCTTCGATGGTTCGGTCATTTGGAAAGGATGGATGAAAGAAGATTGACGAAAGAGATATACAGATCGAAAGTGAGTGGACGGGTTGGAAGGGGCCGCCCTAGGAAAAGGGCCGAATCTTAAGTACCCGAAACCGACGTGCGTGCATGACTCGATGTTTGAATGTGTAAGAAGCGAAAGAAATTTGTCAAGATCGTAGTAAGTGGAAAGAAGTAGTCTCTGCCTAGACCTTTGGGAAACAGGCGTGATGTAATGTATGTATGTAATAGACAAGGTACTAAAGTGTATATTTAAAAACTCGACTGCACTATCGTGCAAAATGTGCCTAAGTGTGCAAAATGTGGTTACAGAATTGGGCCATTCTACTTTTCAGTGTACATTTTTGCTATCGTCCGATAAAAAGTATACCAACACTGAAAAAACGAATGGGTTGATTTTACTAAATTTTAGGACCTACCTATGAGTTTGGTTGAGTTAACACCTGACCTTAGTAAAAACAACACATTGAAAAGGTTGCTTCAACCTTTTTAGTGGTTAACTCAACTAAACTCACGTGTAGGTCCTATTTTAACCATAAAACTTAGTAAAATCAACCCATTTGTTTTTTCAGTGAAATGATGAATCCGCGAATAAACAAATAACGTGAACTTAGAATGTTTACGGTTAACGGTTTTCAAAAAAAATTATCCTCAATTACTCAATTATCGCTGAAGAATCTCGGTAACTCAGTGGTAAATTGCACATTTTCCATAGAAAAGGCGGGGACATCAACGTCCACTGCGTTACTCACTTTATAGTTATTACAAATCACTTTTTATGAATTAGGTTAATTCTATATATAAGCTTATTGACGTCCCTTTTCTAGTTTTAAGTTAGAAAAAGCAGCACTTTACCGTTTGTTGAAATAAAAATAGTTTAGTGAGAGCGTGGCTAAACGTTATGTACAACGAAAAGTAGAATGGCCCAATTCTGCCGTCCAACGGCAGAACGCTGCAAGTCAAAAACCCTAGTTTTGAGAAAAACGCGTTTAAAGGTTTTTATGTTTCATGCTACAAATCACCTATTATTTATTGTTTTCAAGTGTTGGTGGTTTTTGTAATTTATGAGTATTTATTCCTTCTATATAGCCGAATAGTCAAATAATGATTAATGAATATTATTAATATAATATATGCGATAAACTGTTTTGCCAAAAGAGCTATTATAAAAAAAACGCATGAAGGCCTGGGCAAAGCGCTACAAGTTGTTAATTGAAGCGTTATGCCGTGTTTATGAACTACTTATGACGTTTTGGCTTTTTCTCATCTCGATTTTCTCTTTTTAAACGACAATACAATATATTAGAACTATACTTTTACGTGTTTTAGCCAGTTAAAATTGCCTTATTACATTAGGATATTTACTGTTGTCTGTTTATTTTTTATGCTGTACTTAAATGAAAATAAAATGCTACAAAAAAAATACATTTCTATTAATCTTACTAATTATAATCATAAAATAAGTAAGTACTCAAACACAAAATATAATTTTAAATTCTTAATCATTTATAACATCATGAAGGCACATGATCAGTCTCTTCAGTTACATGTTAAATTAGTTAAATGCTTGTTTTTTTTAATAATATTGTACAAATGCAATAATCACTATACGAATATATTTTTTTATTTTTTCACTTTTAATGTGGCTAATCCAACGCTGTCTCTAAATAATAATAAGGCAAATAGATAGAATATAATGTATTTTAAAAAAATCTTGTTGACAAAGAGAGATAGTTTTGAATAAGCCCAATATTTCTAAAAAATATTTAATCTTAATGCTAAAAGGACTATGCAATAAAAAACGGATTTCACAGGTCTCAAAAATGTATACTTACTTCTCTTATATGCTATGAAATGCTGCTCTTCACGAAGTCATTCTTACAATTAATCGTGACAAACGGAACATTTTCATGCAAAGTTTTTGGGAATTTAAATATACTCAGGAACAACTGCATAATTTTGTTTGAGAGTTATTCGTAAGTTGATGCATTTGTTTCTGAGTATATTATTTTAAATACTTAATCAATAGGAACTTAATCAATTAGACCATTTAAGAGGATTGTGAAGCGCTGCTGAAATCGCGAAGCCGTCAAAAAAAAACCAAATAAATTTAGCTCCAAGTGAAAACGTTTCTCACCCCGAATCAAGTCCGATTGGCACGATTTTTAAATATGTTGTGGTTATTATAAAGAACTAGGTCTGTACGTTTCTGTTTTTAGTTTTTTCAATTTGGTTCATTCTAAGAATTATTTAAACATATAGGTACTCGAAAATCGAATTCAAGACCAAAATCTGACAGTTCCAATCTTGATTATTTAGTTATTTTAAAATAATTTCATAAAAACATGAATGAGAACTCGTGTACCCAGTAATATGAGGGTAAATTTTATTGATAAAAATACCTACACCCAAACTAAAATGCAGTAATCACAACGAATGTGCGCCCGTTAGGTTTTTGGTCTTCAATTAGATTTTCGAGTTTAAACAAATTGTTACCAACCTTTTTGTGTGAATCCGTGTCCGTTACCAATTGGATTAAACGTAAACTTCTTTGGTTTCTAGCCATTTTTAACAGTCTCTGTCAGTTGTCACTATATAATTAATCAAAAATCAATCCCATATTTTATTTTAGACCCGTAAACGTTACCGTTTATCGATCGACTAGAAAACAAATAACAGCAAGTGTGTAATGTTTCTAATTTGATATTTTGGAAACGAAACTGTATTAAACGTACTATCTCATTCTATAAGCTCTTAAAGTCAATGTAACTGTCTCTTTTTCACTCAGTTGCCTGCCGCGTTTTGAATTGCCGATGATGCAGCACATAGATTAAGCAAAGCGCTGCAAGTTCCTCCGTTTCTCGTTCCGAGGTAGTGGCCATTTAGTACTTGCAGTGTTCTGTTATGATCAATCGGCATTACCGGTTTTGATATAAAACATCACAACTGCAGTCATGGTGTTTTGGCTAGTTTTATGCAGAGTTGCCGCGTTTTGACAGATTTCTACAGCCTAAACTAAAACATATATTTAAAAAAACTTTCGTAGGTATGATAGAAGCACTCACGAGGAATCGTTTAATGCAAGTTAACACAAAACGCTGTAACTCGAGTTGCAGCGTTCTGCCGTTGGACGGCAGAATTATCAACAAGTTTTTATAGTTGTTGTAATTCTGTAGCTCTGCCTACCCCACTCTGGGAATAAAGGCGTGAGTTTATGTATGTATGTATGTACAATGTACTAAAGTGTATATTTATGAACTCTACTGTACTATCGTTTGCTATATACAAGTAGACGCCCGAATCTTCGTAAGCATGTTTGGAGAAGCTCATCCTCCGGAGAGACTTGGCATCTAAAGAGCAATAATCTGGCAGCTTAAGATAGTTTGCGCGCGCCTTGACGGGAGCTTCAATTTAAAATTATAGGTTCTAGCTTTAAAACTACAACATATATTAATAATTATAGTACGTATTAATATTTTGATTCAAGCGTGTCGCCACGTCGGGTACCGCTAAGTAGCTGGGGTATTTTATACTATTTAATTTACTTAGCAGTCCCCCGACGTTTCGACGCTTGAATCAAAATATTAAAACGTACTATTAATAAACTTATATGGCCAATACTTGTTATTTTTTAATTTTTAGACGTTTTTTTACCGACTGCTTAGAGTCGGGGGTTTTTTAAATTTATAATTTAATTTTTATTTCACGTTTTTTAAACTTTAAAGCACCATATCTCAAAAACGGCGGAACCGATTTTGATAAAAACATGTCTAAGAACACTCCCGACTAATACACCTTTCAAACAAAAAAAACCGCATTAAAATCGGATCATCCGTTTGGGAGCTACGATGCCACAGACAGACACATACACATTTGCACACACACACAGACACGTCAAACTTATAACACCCTGTCGTTTTTAAAAATACTCAACATTTAAATCAATAATCATAGTTAAAGATTGTAGAGTATCGAAGATTCAATCAAAAACATGTGAGTTAGGAATCGTGTTCGAAAATTAAAACTATTAGGATTTTGTTTCTAATCGTGTTTTGACGTTTAACAGTCTCAAGGAAATATGATTATGTTTAAGACTGCGCCGAGCGTACGCCGGGTGTACAGTGGCGCCCTCATTACTATTATTGTGTTTTCTAATAAAATAAAGTATTTTCTCGAAATTGGTTGGTAGTTTTTTGTACTACAAATTAAAACACAACTTATAGAGTATATCACATAGTTTAATAACAATTCACCTTCAAGTTATTAACTTAACGGAAAAAAGTGGACACCTTTTCCTGTTAAGCTGTCTACTCAAAGGGTAATTGTTATTAAAGTTTGTTACGTATCCCATAAATTGTGTTTTTACTTGCGGTACAAAAACGTACCGTCTGATTGCAAGGAATTTTTTTAATTAATTAGAAAACACAATAATAGTAATGAGGGCGCCACTGGACGCTCTACGTTTGCTCGGTGCAGTCTTAATATATCCAAAGAACAGATACAAAGGCGTTATGGTTATTGAGATCTAGATAGTGGAACACTACCAACTTTCGGCATAGGGATAAAGATCGCCTTTGTTCATTCCAATTGTGTTAATATTGTATTTGATTTTCTGTTTTTTGTGCAATAAAGTGTATACATACACATACTTACATACATTATATACTTTAATGTGGACTGTTAATACAGGCACTGATATGATTAGTTCGATGTAACTCGTTCTTGCGCCGAGTGGGAATAAGTACAAGGCTAGACTTTTTAATTTGCTCCCTTTAATTTGCAAAGTCCAGTGCAGCTGTTGCATTTCATAACTAATGTTTGGAAAATGAAAATTTTCCTATATTTTCGTTCTTTGCTTTGCTTTGTTAATTTTGTTATCTAGGTTTGTGTGCACAAAAGTGGTTTTTTAATGTTCACCGAAAGATTTTTCCTTTAAAAATTACCACATGTATATGTCCGTTTTAGAATATAAAAAGTAAAGACAATAACATTCCTTTGCAATAAAAATGGCAATTTTTTCGACAGAATGAATTTGACAAATGAAAAAAAGGATAATTTAAACAGAAAAGAATTATTATTATAAAACTACTCGAAATAATCGTAAGTGTCCATTTTCTTTCTAAAGGGCCCCATTAAACGGCTATTATGTCTCAAGAAATACAGGGGGATCTATTTAACTTTCACTTTTAACCGGCTAATTTAACCGGGTCACCGATTACCCGGTAAACATTTCAGGTTAAGCTCTACCGTGCAGTCGTTTGACTGCAGTATAATCACTTTGACGTGCCGTGTTGAATGCCACTAATTATAAATACTGACCCATTTCTGGAAATAGCGTTCGTCTATGCAGTTCTAGCAAGTATTGAAATACCGTTGCGTGCTTAGAAAGTTTTGGAAGAACTTGGCAATTCGAGATGCTTTTGAAGTAGCTCTTATTGTATTGCAGGAAAGTAGGTAGTGTATTCGGATTTTGTTTTGTTTTTACAGTGTTTTAACCCGTAATTAGAACAGTTTAAATTTAATTCAGACACAATTTTTGGGACACCCTATTTTTGCAAAGTTTGTAAAAAAACACTTTCTAAAACAAAATGGGTTCGTAAATATTTTCATCGAATCGTGGAAAATAATTGTGTGTGAATGTTAAAGACCCATTTTCTTTATTTTATTTAGGCCCATTCCAAACTTAAGGAACGCAAGAAAATATCTACTTTGTAGAGTTCCCTGAAAGGGGTATAACCACGAAATTCCTTAAAACCACACGGTCCTTGCGCGGTTTTACTTATTTACAAGGAACCAGCTCACAGAGGAAACGACGTTGGACTTTTAAATTATTAAAATGATCCAGATTGGTCTGGCTTTTGTTTGAAAAGATAAAGGATTTTGCCTTTTTCAACATTTTGATAATTTTAAAAGTAGTTCTTTCGCTCACATTTATTACTTTACGTTATTTCGTTGTCTGAAATAATCTTCACTCGAATTTATACAGGGTGTCACAAATGTATAGTAACCCATAATTTTATCAAGTTTCATTTCATAAAACGCTATTTTCTGCTGAAACCATAATGTTTTCACCATTATCTTAAACACTAATTACATAGGTTAGGTTAGGTTAGACTTGTGACTACCAAACTAAAATTATCTCAAGCGGCGAGAAATGGCTTTCGATGAAATAAAATTTCTGCGTAACATGTTCGTTGAAAGGGCTTTCGATATAATAATAGATACCTGGGGTATCTAATCGAAAGGTCATGCACCAACGAACAGTACAAAGATTGTCATATTTTATTACACATAGCAAAAAAACACCAAGAACTATAACTGTTGAGACAATCGCCGTTCTTTACTTCACCTAATGCGAAACACTAAATTGACCAGCGTGATTTATTGTGCTATCTTTTAGTTAGGCTCTTGTATGACTTATGTCAAAAAAAAGCTCTAAGAATGGAAATGGTTCGAAACTAGCCGGTTAATATTATGAATACACAAAACGCGGAATGGCATAAAAAAGTAAGTAGTCGTAGAGTATCAGCATCATCATAATTATCAGCCCACATCTACCAACTGATAGGCCACTTCATTTTGACGCCACTACTCTACCTTGTCTTGGATTAAGCTCACACATATTTTCTCAACTGTCTGTCAAATCAACATCAACGAGCTGATAGTATGTCTGTTGTAGTGACTTGTAGAGTATGAATTTGATAAATCTTAAATGGAAAGAGTACTAATAAAAATAAATTTAATAATTGTTCAGCACACACAAATTTAATATAAATGATTAAAATAATACACTTTATTTGATTGATGATTTGTTACTTGTCTGTCAACAACGTTGCACCTGCGCTGACCATTTGCGAACCATATGGCAAGAACATAATATATGGTCTACTGGTTAGTCGATTAGGTGTTCTTTTTTTTTCTTTTTTATAATGATTTTTATTTAAAAATTATGTAAAAATGTGACTCCTTAAGACACTTTGATATAATTACAACAGTAAGCAGCATTGTAACATTGATTTACTCAATAAAGTTTTTATTATTATTATTATTATTATTATTATTATTATTTACTGAAGTTCACAATGTACGTCAATTAAATAAGGAAATAAACGGTAGGTACCCTGTTTTTATGTAAATCATAATTGTGAACTATGTTTTTTTGAACATCCTGTGTATGTTTCATGTGCCATTTCACATTGGTTCTACCTTTATTACCTAGGCCAATGCCGAAGAGGCCCTGATCGAATATATACGGCAATGCAGTGAAAGACTTTCGTGCGAGAGTTCATTCACCCTACGCGGCCTGGGTTTTGCGGAGCCTAGCTTAGAAACACTTAGAATACCTAGTTATTGCAAATTGAATTCTATACCGAACACCTAAAGTAAGAACTGGTGTGTTGAACATTGTATGGGTATGCTATACAGGTTGTTATCAAACTACAATTGCAAAGGCAATTTAAGTAAGATTTTTGTTTAATATTTTTAAATTAGTTGACGATAGTTGGCCCTACTGCTAACGTAACTTTTGACGCTGAGCAGTAAAAGTACGATTTTTTGTCCAGGGTAGTAATTCTCTGAACGACGACGATCGGACGGACGGACGAGTGAATGTCCAAGCGGCGAGTTTATGTAGTCCCGTCAGTGCGAACAAAACACATTTTAGCGCGTGCATTTTCAATTTAGCGGCATGGAAGTTTAGTAATTGAAAATGCACGCTCTAAAATTTGTTTTGTTCGCTCTGACGGGACTACTTAAAACTCGCCGCTGCGATTTCGCTCGTTCGTCCGCCCGTCCGTTGTTTTTGAGAGAATAACACCCCAGATAACAAGTAACATGCCCTTAAACTGATTTTGTTTCATCTTTAATTTTTATTTGCAACAGTTTTTACTACAGGTTGATGTAAGTATAATTTTTGTGAGAGCTTTTATGACATGAAAAAAATGTGACAGCTTTTCAAGCATACAAAGAACATCAGGCGTTCAATGTTTTTTTGTAAGTTGGGTACATTGAAGCTGGTTCTTGTTGTTATTATTGAGAAAGACATTCTTGTCGACCGATAGGGTATAGTTTAATAATTTGAGAGATGTAGGAGAGTAAAAATTAAATGAAACTGACTGTTAACAAAAACACATACAGTCGAAATTTTATAAAAATCAGTGACGTAAGTACTTATTAAGATAATCGCAAAGGTAAACAGAATCCTTAGCTTTAGGTAGTTTTAACCTTCCCAGATTTAACTCTGCGTGATAATTAGTGTGAATATCTTCATACCATCCTAAAAATAAAAGGATTCTTTAAAAAAAACTGCAAATACGTACAGTAGTTTTTTTGATAATCACGATGATACACACGTAACAAACAAACGTAAAAAACAACAATTTACTTTATTAATAATAATATGTATCAACTCATGTTGTATTAAGAGGTAATAATACATACCATATTGCTAAGTAATACATTACAATTTATGAGAGAACAAATTTTTCACTGCAAAGTAGACTTTGTCCTTCAATCGACCTTTTCACAAAAACATGGCAAATTCGTAGAAGCTAGAATTTCAGGACGAATGAACTACCTACTCTGAGTTTTTCAGTTATTAAATGCTAAGGAGATCAATGATGAAGAGTAATCACACCCTTTGGGCACCCCCGATACTGAAGAGTAATATTATATATCAGACTAGCGACCCGCCCTCGCTTCGCTTTGGTTTATGTGTATGGTATATAGCCTTAAATAAATGGGCTATCTAACACTGAAAGAATTTTTCAAATCGGACCAGTAGTTCCTGAGATTAGCGCGTTTAAGCAAACAAACAAACAAACAAACTCTTCAGCTTTATAATATTAGTATAGATGTGTTACCGGCCTTTTTTTCCACCTAAAGATGTTAAATGTTAATTTTAATGTTAATCGAATGTGTTATACATAACATACAAATAGTGTTATACAAAGTGTGTTCACACATATTGAAATCTAAATACTATTAAATGACTTGCATGTTAAGTTGTTGGTGAAATTGGACGTAAGTTGTTTAAATTTAAAAGAAATCTCAGAAAGTTTTTTTTAAGTGTTGAAAAAAGGCAACATTATTAGTGTGTGTTTAACTAAAAAAGCAAATTAAACTTAAGCCCTAATATAAACACACAGTTAACCTATTTTTGTTAACGTTTTCTTTGTCTCTTTCTGTCAAATTCAAATGTCAAAATGAAGGATAAGGACAAAGCACAATTTATGTATCGTGCGTTTATGAATATCAGGGTTATTTTTAACCTTTTATTTAATGATATAATTCCTGAAAAATAAAAAGAATATACGCGACGAATTGAGAACCTCCTTCGTCTTGTGTTTTTTATTCAAGTCGGTTAAAAACCATCTATGTTTAGAAACAGTTTTTAAAGGCCATGCCAGGATAAGCTAAGTGAATCTGCCCCCAGCGAGTTTTGGCTTGATTTTTTTTTTTATTGATTTGTCTTTTCTATTGGTACCTATCGAGTATGCCAAATTTCAGCTCCCAAAACTTAATAGTTAAAAAAAAAACGAAATCTGATTTTTCCTCATTTTTTTTTTCTAGCTGGCCGATTTTGACGTGAGTCACGTATATTGTGCATGTAATAAAGACAAATTTTTAAGCGATTAGTTTTAACGAGCGGGTATGCTATTATTAATAAAAACACCTTGTTCTACCACAGATAAAATTAAGTAATTATATTCGTGATAATACTAAAAAAAAAAAAAAAATCTCTATGTTTTTTTTCAAGATTTTGTATGGTAATATGTACTAAAATTAATATCATATTATAATTGTCTTTATTACATGCACAATATACATGACTCACGTGAAAATCGGCCAGCTAGAAAAAAAAAAATGAGGAAAAATCCGATTTCGTTTTTTTTTTAACTATTAAGTTTTGGGAGCTGAAATTTGGCATAGGTACTCGATACTAATAGAAAGACAAATCAATAAAAAAAAATCAAGCCAAAATTCGCTGGGGGCAGATTCACTTAGCTTATCCTGGCATGGCCTATAAGGTAAAAAATTTACGTTCGTAGCAAAAGTAAAATTTTAACAAAAAGTGGTCAGGTATAATATAAATAAATAAAAACTCTTATAAAAAACAAGCTTTTATTTGTCATTACACTTTGTGTTTTTGCGCCAACTTCATTTATAGAATAATAAATTTAAATTAGTTAAACTAATTGAACTAATCTTATTTACATCAATTTACGTTACACAAATAAATAATATTGTGAAATTTAATTGAATATAAAAACAAAAACAATAGTAGGTATTTAAACTAAGTACCTACCTAGTTTGAATATTAAACTTTAGTTTTTATACTCAATTTTCAAAATATTATTCGTATAACGTGAATAAACACAATTTATTATTAATTGAACAATTTTGGAATATTTATTCTATGTACAAACATATAATAAGCTAAAGAAGTTCAGGGTGAAAAACATTGCCTTTGGACCACAAATTATAAAAAAATACATTCGAAAGCACAAAAGAAATCAAAGGCTATACAGGGTGTAACTAATGTTTGGTAACCCATTAATTAATTGAATTTAATTTGAATTTGAATGAATATTTAATTGAGATCAGCCCTTTGGCCCGCATAGATGTAAATATGAATATAATAAGTATTTCTATCCTTGTAGTTACCACAGAAAGCACTCAAGATAAAAACACTCATTGGCCGAAGTCAAAAAAATGTTTACAGGTTTGGACCTTATTTCAATGGAATAAGGTCCAAAAATGTAAATATATCTATAACGTCGATGGTTCATGGAGACCGCTAGGATTCAGACTTGGTATTTTATGGTCATTTAAACCAAAAACCACTTAGGCTTAAGTAGTTCTGATTCCCAAATTACATAATAAGGCAAAGACAAAACGGGCACTTTAAATTTTTCCAAGTAGCTTAAACCTTATTTATATATTTAAAGTACTTTTAAAAATCGAAAGTGCCCGTTTTATTTGCAAGGAGGTTTATAATTTAACAGTAACAATTTATCAGCCGTGATACAATGTGAGAAGATTTTTTTGTGAATGTCTCTAGTTCTTTATTTCATGTCAGCGGGACGTTAATCTTAACACGTTCACTGTTCCCATACAAAATAATCTGACGGTGTCATACGTCCAAGTGTGCTTCCAGTTTAGAGACACGGAGTCATCAACGTAAATCCTAATGTGGAGACACCAACTCGTCATAAGTACCTAAAGTCATGACCCAATTGTGGGGTCATTCGAAGCTGTGAATCCATTGTGGAAACACGGACTCCTGAAAAGCAGGTGCATGACAGAGTAGATTAGGGTATTCGGACAGGGAACGTGTTAAACCAACAATAATTAATCTGAAAAAGGCCGTTTTAAAGTTACCAAGACAATATTGTGTATCAGCCAGCAGTAAGTATGAGTTTTCACTCACATTATGTAATGTTAAGTACTGGTTATGGTTAAATATGTATAATTTGAAATAAATTTAGGTAAAATTATAATAATAAATAAAAGGGTTGTTTTTCCATACAATTATAGCGTAAGTGCCAAACGTCGTATTTGAAATCTTCATTTTCTTTTGCTGAATAAAGTGATATTAAGCACTACGATGATGCTTTTGTACTAAGTGCATAATTTTCGACTTAGCTACAATGTATTTGGTGTAAAGTCACGTACGCACATACGATGACACTTACATTATTTTTTGTTGCATTTTTTTGTGATCAAGGAATAAGAATGTTTAACAGGTTGACATCATACGTAAAGTTCGACGTGTTATAAATTACTGATTAGTCAAGTAGTCAGTGTCAATCTGGTAAATGTTAGAATTCCTCGATCGTACGTACAATAAATTTGGCCTTAAATAAATAAAACTAAATAATATATCATTATTTTAACTAACTAACGTCACGCATTACACTTACACAAAAAAGATAACAGTTATAATTATAACACATTCAAATTTTTGCGAATATATTTTTAAGCTGTTTAATATCACAAAACATGGCAGTTACATATTTTATTAATAGCTTGCTCTCTTTATTTTGCATGTTATTAAAATTAAATTTATAATAAGTAGGTACCTACATGTGACGGAAAGTTTTTGTTTTTAAATTATAAACTCTAGAAGTGAATAAGGTGTATTTAAAGCCGATTTTACTAATCAACTATGAAATAAATGTTTTTTCTATTACATAGGTACCTTGAAGACAATGGTATATTAATTAAAAAAAAACAACACTTTGTTTGAAACAATGTTTTAGGATTCATAATTGTAAGAGGATAAGGATCCTTTATTTCTTGTTATTTTTTTAATCTAAATAATAGTCTCTCGTGATATGGCTAATTTTAAAGCACAATGATTCACACTTGTATTGCGTTATAAATAAATTTATTTTACAACTAATTCTGCTTAATTATTAGGCAGTTTTGTACATTGAGTATTATTTAGAAAAGCCTTTAGAATTGTTTGTTTAATACCTCATGATTTTTTCATATAGCACAAAACCAATATTTTAGGATAAATTTACGAAATAATTGAAATTTTATGACAAAAAATTATAACACACAAACAAATTGGTTCTCAAAGAGTGCTCAAGTAAAATGTTTATGAATACGCGGTAAATAGATACGCGTATTTAATTTGTTCATTATGTAGATGGCAGATTTCTCAGATAGTTTAAGAATCAAGATTACTTTAGTACTAACAAAAGGCACGTAAAGTACATATTTTTGTCAACAAATTTTAAACTTAAGACTAACTATGATAAACATTAAAGTCTCCATAGATGTACTGGATTCGCGTTCCTCTTCCTCGTTTAATTGTTTTTTTTTACAACGTAATTTTCACAATATAATTTTGCTTTCTTCCTTAGACATAATCAAAAGCAAATTATATTTAATTACTTATAAAACTACCCGGCTTAGCTCATTTAGGAATAGAGACGTTGTTTTTTTAGTTTTCACATCATTTTTATTTTATCGAAGCAAAGCCACGCCGCCAAATTGTTAAAATATTAATATAATACTGCTCAGTAAGGCCTTCTCATTTAGAATTTAATTTAAAACGCTAGCAAGATGACTTTTAAATAACCAATCCATATTATAATCAGTCGCTCAACAAGGTATGACAATCTACACAAAAATCCTACAATGGCAGTTACATCAATTTGTACCTTGTGTAAAATTAACGTAACCGTCATATGTTATACCAAATATAGAGTCAATGTACTTAATTTAAAAGTAATCGTATAAATAGCTATAACTTAAAACAAATAGTTTAATGAATTTTACTAAATTATTTTGTGTTACACAAAACGAATTTCAAAACAGCATAAGTAAGTTAAATTTAGAATAGCATTATTATGACATTGGTTACTTTAAGTTTAACTTCATAAAAAAATAAACTGGCTTTTTTACTTGAATTACGTTTTAAACGAAGTACAACCTTGTCATCACATTCCATCAATTTTAAACATATCTAGCTCATTAAGCATAGCGTTACGTAGAAGGCATATAAATGTCAATCTAACAAACTAGCACAATGGAATAAGTCACAACGCTATTACTCGATTTTTGCACGATCCTAAAGTGCTTGCATGGTGTAAATCAAATCAAATTGGAAATATAATAATTATCTATCCTCTACAAAAAAGGGGTATACAATTGTAGTGAAAAAAACCAGTTCTTAGGAGACAAATCAATCCAATAAGATTTCATGCAAAGGTCTTTGGACCCATGTTTATATTCAAACGTAAATTTAAAACAATACCCTTGCAAAAATGACTTATGACCCTTTCAAAAAAATATTCATTATTTAAAATACCGTTTTAAGTATGGTTGTGACTTACGTTTTAAAACCTTCCGAAATGCTTGTTGTTAGTTTAACGTTAACCCGTCTTTAGGCGTCCCAAACACAGTCGACTGATCGCTTTGAAAACATTTACATTACAGTTTTTTAAAGTTGTTTTTCCAATTTTTTATACTTACTTACAAGTAAAATACATCATTCAATTTAGAATTTGTGTGTTTAAACAATTAATCTCTTTCATGCAGTTAATCAAGACGGTGATTACTGATTAATACGGTTAGGACTTTTGGTGGTATACTGTGATTGTAGAATCCATAGAGTCGCTATTTCCTAATTATCACACATACCAATTTGATTTTGGCACAATCGTCATATTTCAAAACAAACTAAATACATTGTTCGGTTTATTTATATCTACTAACGTGTGTTTGTTACGCTTTCATAGCCGAGATATCCTCCGTATCAATAATAATTAAATTTGGTTTAAGCCGGGTACTCACTGGCGAGCAGGAGTGTAGAACAGGCTCGATGTTACGTGCAACAGTAACAGTTACGGCTGGCTAGTGTACTCCGGCATTTAACAAAAGAATGAAGGTCACAATCAAGGTAGTATGAAAATAATAATTAATAAATAGCGACTCCATGGATTCTAGAACAACAGTATGCCACCAAAAGCTCTGTGGGGCTAGACAAGTTGCCATCGTTAACGAACGCTAGCGTTAGGTGACCACTGGCGACATGTGTTGTCATTGAAAAATGTATGGGAATGACGTAAGTCACGTGATATATCACTCGTTAAAACTGACACGCTAAAAACTGATTGTTTAGTCTATTTAATTTTGACAGCACCAAGTGACAGGTGATCACCAAAGTGATCGCCTAACGCTAGCGTTCGTAAACAATGGCAACTGGTCTAGCCCCACTGATCAACGCGTCAAAAACGATCAATAGACTGAGTTTTACGCTTGTTTACGCTTCATAGCTGAGCGTAACCCGTGCGGGGAGAGACGCGTCGGCGGGCGGCGGAGGCACAGCGTCAGAACACGTCGTCACTCGGGTCGTCATCAAGCTCGCAGAGAAGCTTGCTGCTGTAATAGAAATACAAAAGATGGTGATAATTATGAAGGTATAAGGTTAATAGTGGATGTCATACTCAGGTTTTGGAGTTTTCATTGAACGGTAAGACTAAAGAGAGGTATGGAGTCGACATTTTATATCAAAACTCGAACGATATTCTCATCTTATATTTATGGTGTTTCACAATTTATTTATATCATTAATAAAGAAATTAATTACGTGTGATACATTGCTTTGTATGCTACAATATAATAAGGTGAAATTCATTTTTCTCCAAGGTTAATTGGAATAAGTTCGCATATGTACATTATCTATATGAATGCAAAAATATTCTGTTATTATTTGTGTGCAATACAAAGTTTACTTTAATAAATAAAAACATGCTTTATTTGAATGTTTTATTAAAACGGTAATTAAATAAAAACACTTAAACGTCATTTTTATTTCCATAAATAATTAAATTAAATGTAGAATTCAAAAACTAATTGAGTTTGAGTATGAATTTGACGCGTTTTAACATGAATGTCGACTCCAGATCTCGCTGTGCTATGTAAACTCCAAACCTTGGTCTGGTCATAATTCAACAACGTTCTTATATCTGATCCCAATATTCAAACCGTGAATAAATTTGAATACCGTGGGTTAAAAATTGACACATTTTGAGCGTGCCACATGTTAAATTTACGCCCGAAGTAAACTTATCTATTCGCAGGTTAAATATTAGTAACAGACATTAATAGAGTGTTGGTTTAGTTACATAATATTATGTATTTACACAAATGGCAATTAAAATAGCATTTCATATGACAGCTCTGAATACAATCCTTGGGGGAGCCTAATTCCTTTGTAGTTTTTTTTCTAACCCGTCCTGTTTATGTTATAAAAAATTAGAGTCCCGGCAATTTAAATAATTAATTTAATGAATATCATATCCATAAGTTATCGTTTGTGTAGGATACTACGTAACTAAAAGTTGATGTTAAATAAAATGCTTTTTTTTAATACTTGGGCAAAACGTGACGTACGAAACGATAAACATTATCATGTGTTGACATAGTTGGTTTTGTGTTTGAAAGATCCAACTAAAAGATTACACAACATAACACTAGAAAATATTTATGTGAATTAGGGCTGATTTTTCAATCTCCATATAACACTATTTGTCAGGTAAATTGTAGCTCTGACCTTTTCTTTGTCATAAGAAAGATAAGGACAGGGCTACAATTTACCTGACAGATAGTGTTATCTGAAGATTGAAAAATCAGCCCGTAATATTATATATTCAATATACGGCTTTTGAGTGTCTTATAGGTGCTTAGTATTTAATTATTTGAAAGCGTAGTTATCCATAGACTTATGGTGTCCATGTTCTCAGTCAAAAACTCACTCTATGCTAAAAGATTCCAATTAATTTAATTGATCTCATTCTGAATTTGATGTAAGAGATCAATAAAGCTACATGCACAAATTGTTTAAATGGATACTGTTATATTTATTGTACATATCTATATGCTGAATGAGAAAAAAAAACAAACAAGATATATGGATAAATACATGATATCTGACAATACGAATTTGGTTTTAAAATAAATTAAGATAAGTCATGGCAGTACCTTTAGTGATGAAATTTTTGAATGACCTAGTGTCAGGTTACAATAAAGCTATTATATGACAGTGTAAAATACGAAAAATATCACGTTTTATAGGATATTTACTAGCCCTTTACCTTTTTTTAACTGGAAATGAAGAAAAAGTCGTGCTAGTATTTTGCACTACTGAAGTTAGTGCAATGCTTTGTGCTTAGGTATAGCGAGACAGTATAACTAAAGTAATAATGAATATAATATGCTGATTAAAGATAGCGAAATTTTTACAGACTTACGTCTCTAAAATGATAAAAACGATAAAAAAACATGAAGAAACGAAAAATAACAAAGAAAATCTTAGCAGAAATAGTTGAATTTTAGAAACTTTGAATGTTCCAATTCTAAACATAAGGCATAAGTAATTTATATGCATATGAAAGATAATTCCAACATTAACAACTTCACTCAATACTGTGCACAAATTTAACTATAAACATACTTATCAAAAATACTAGATCCGTTACAACTAATGCAGTAAGTATGATGGTCCTTCACCAAACTTGAAATCACTATCGGACCTGAAAGTCCAGCATTATAACATAAATCAATAACATAGCAAATGAAAGTCAATAAAACGTACGAAATAAATCCAAAACTGAAGAAACCAACATCCTTAACAATACAGAAAATTATTAAATTGGATAAGTAATAAAGCAGTCACTTACTCCTCTTTGCTGGCGTATGATTCTGCGTGAACCCTTCGGTTGCAAGCCCTGTCGCAACAACGACAGTGCCAGTACGCGAGGACACTAAGGCTGAAGATGAAGACTGCCGTGGGCAGCACTAAGGCCAGGACCAAACCCCGAATAGTTGACTCCCAAGAATACCTCGCCACTACTAAATCAGGCCTAGTCAGGCTGTAGTAACAAGGGAAAGTCTTTGGAGCATTTGGGCCCGCGTAATCATGTGCAAACACAGAACAGTTCACTCTAGGTGGGTACCCACAACCCTCAGGGTTAATGAGGAATTTCAGATCAGTTTCATCCCAGTCTGTTGGCACTGGCCCACCTTCGACGAACGGTGTCCTAGCCAAGTTGACCCTTATCTTATGGCATTTTGTATGTGCTGTCGTGCAACCTTCTCGACACGATGCCCACGTACAGTTGGTCAGCGTCTCAGCATGGACGTGCACTGACACAGAACAGATGCCAGCTTCAGGGACAAACTCAGCCAGTATGGTCTGTATGGCTGGTTCAACCACAAATGGAATTAAAAAGAGGAATGCGAACACGGCGAGTATCGCTGACGTTCCGAGGCAAAGTGATGTGTAAAATTTAAATCTTTCAAAGAAATGTGCGAGTAGCTGCTCCCTCGTTGGCTCTAGGGGGGTGAACTCAGGGCTCCCCGGCTCGGCGGAGGCCCCCATTGGAAGCGTTGATCTTTCAGATGCAGCCGGGGAGAGGCTGGTGCGAGACCTGCTCATGGTAGACATGGAGCCGAGGGGTTAGACATTTGGCGTCATAGCAAGCGTTTGATCGTCTCTTAATGAACTAGCTGGTGGGGCTGCAGAGGAGGGGAACGCCTGGAAAGATAAGAAAAGGAACATTATTAGTTGAAAATACATCAATCATCAGCATCATCATCTTTTTTAATTTAATATCCGCCGAAACACGTCCACTAGAAACAAGCTTCCTTAATCATTTTGTAAAACAATTTATTCTGTGGTATTTTTAAATAGAATAGAATAGAAATTGTTTATTCGGTGTTAAAATAAAATGAACATAAACAACAGCAAAAACATTATTAAAAAGTAAATATAAATAAAAACTTAAAGTAGGTACTTAATTTTAAATTAACACCGAAAAGCTTGCCAATAATGTCAGTCTTACTAGCCTTGACGCTGGTTTTCAGGGCCACTGCAGATTTTCAACAAAGGCTGTTAAACTTTATGGCAGACCTTGTTTTTCATAAATGAAAGAGGTAAAAACTGTTATTTGAGCATTTCTAAAAAAGTTTGTACATTTCATTTACGACTCCGATTTGCGAAAAAAATTGCAGGTAGGTAGGGTAAATGATACTGAGCCTACATAACATAGTCTCCCAAAATGTCCCAATTAATTTGTATGGAAACTTCCTTTTTTGTTACCAAAATTCTTCCGTTCGTGATAACAAAAAAGGAAGTTTCCATACAAATTAATTGGGACATTTTGGGAGACTATGTTATTTAGGCTCAGTATTATTCATTTACCCTACCTAACTGCATTTTTTTTCGCAAATCGGAGTCGTAAATGAAATGTACAAACTTTTTTAGAAATGCTCATTTAATGATTTGAAATAAATGAAGATCTTGAATATTAAAATCTGAAGTAAGGAAGGTCACGTCATATCAATTTCGCGGTGGATAGATTTCAAGATATCCAAACTGAATTATTAATACGCGTATGTTCGTATTCGACTAGGAGTTTGAATAAAGTATTCATCGGATAATTGATTTCAGTCACGGAATAACGCGGAAAGGTCACGCCAGTTACATAATACGTGAACGAGTAAGAAAAATTAAGGGTAGTTATAGGTACTCAATATAAGCAGGAAATAGTAGCAGCATAAACTGTAGTAGGTACGGTTTTGTGTACTTTTGATGGTTTTAATATCTAACTATATTTAAATAAATTACGATAAAAATACACCAAATACATACATAAGCGGCAAGGACATCCTAACGTCAGATAAAGTTGCAATTGACCCTATTTCCATCACGTGAGAAAAGATAACAAGACGGTTTAACTGATCGCTAAATTTATTTCCTAGTTCAAAAACAAAGATTGCATTGTGTTTGATAACTTGGATTAAACGATGCGTCTTACGTGACTGATCTCAAAGTGGAGAAACAGGATCGTTTGGAGACAGTTGCATTTCAGCTTGACCACCGGCGCAACTCTTGAATCTCATCTTCGCATCGTCACCAACTTCCACTGTTCGTTGGCACAGCATCAGAGTTATACACGACACCACCACCAATATCGTGGGTAATAACAGGGCTACCATAAACTGGCGATAGGTAGTGTCTATATCAAAGCGAGTCACTGCAATATCAGGTTTAACTTCAGTGTAGAAACATGGGAACCTTGCTTTTGCATTATGATCAGCACCATCCCTTCCGTAATCTTTAAGGAATTCCTTGCATTCATCAGCTAAAGTGTTAACACAGCCTTCCAAATTGATCATCAAACGACTATCGTTAGCCAACGTCAATTCAACTTCTGAAGGAGCGATTGTACGGTTTTGTACGGCTCTGGAAGTATACAAATATTGAAGGTACGTGAAGTTAGTTAGATCTGAAATCTCAGTTTTAGGTAATAAGGCTGCGTTAATACAATCTACAGCAACCACCCCAGACGATCCATTGTGAACTGCGTGACAAGACAACATCAATACTTCTTCACCGTTGTCGGTCCAGACCACACTATTACTATTATTGTTAGCCACAGATCCTTCTTCAGCTAATTTAGCACATTTAGCTAAAAATACTCTGTCCCCACTTAGCACTATGACGTTTTTGTTGCGGGTCGGAATGTCAACACAGCGGCGGTCACAGTTATAAGGCGTTTTTATTTTTCTACAAGTGCCTCTACTACACGAAAACAATCCATGGACGTCTATGCAAGTAATTTTGCCTCTTCTTCCAGAACATTTTAACGGCAGATCCGTTTCCCTAAAAGCGCATTCAAACGCATCGGTAATGTTTATACACTTTCCTTCGGTGCAGTTGAACGTGCCTGTTAAATTTCTGCATTCATCTCTAATGCAGTGATACTTTTTGGCGTTTTCTTGATCTATGCCATAGCAAGTTTTGTTAGCAGCACTGCCACATTCCGACAATAGTAAAGAGCTTCCGTTCCTCCTAACGTTTACGTAGATCTGGATGCATGCTCCGGAGGTCTTGCTGAGGCACCACTCCCCACAGGAACCCCAGTCGCAGTTGTCCTTGTTGATTGCTCTGGTAGTTGTACACATTATGGGCGTTGGATCGATGCCTGAGGCATTAGCTCTTGTGTATGGCATGTATATGGCGACGGTGAGATACACTAAAGCCACAGCGCTGAGAACTGCTGTCATCTGGCAGATGCATATTGTTCCGCATATCTTTTGGTCTTGAGGTGGGATGACCAGATCTTCGATAGGGGTGGGTTTAGGCATGTCGACGCGGACCGCGCGCTATCGCCACTGACGTACAGCGGACGTTACTACGCCTGCGCGTTTGCACGATCGATTGGACGCAGTGCGGGCAACCCTGAATGTGCTATTTTTTTTAAATAAAGATGATGTCAATGCCCTATTGGACAGTTCGTAATTATAGACATGCAAATTGCATGGATTATGGTTATAGGTAAGTGATTGGTTATTATGCAGATTGAACGTATACTTATAAAACTAGGTTGAGTTGAACAGGATGCTATTTAGTTTTGATATGGTAACTTGAGTAACCTTGTGAATATACGTTTCAGAGAATGAAATGTGAATCATTATTTTTAAACTTTTACTAAGCATTGCGTGCATATTAAGAAAAACCAACAAAATATTAACATGTATTTTTTTATATTCGTCCTGTGCTCATAATTACTAGAGATACAAATTCAAATATTTATTTTTATTACTTTATTTAGGCATAATTCGGATCAAAACAGCAAAATTTAAACATCAAAATAATCTTTTAATTTTAATTCAAAACTGATAGTTTATTCTAATTTTAATACTTGCCTACAATTTAAAACTAAATCGATAAAGTATTCAACACGGTAATAACTCACCGGACTTGGCCGTACCCACGCACTGACTCACTGTATCATAAATAAAAAACAGAGCACGGTTTATCTCTCATTTCTCTAAATCGGAATCTTCCAAGATTGTCGATTGTTTTGAGAATATTAGTAAATGTTTCCACGTTCCTATTGTGGCGATCGTCAACTAAAGTGAAGTTGTCTACGAGTGACCTGCGCACTGCGGCGGTACTCGTACCATCCCGAAGTTCGCTTTGGCGTTCTGTAAAGGGCATTGGGTAAATTTGTTTGAAGAACATTGTCATATTTTTTTTCAGCGGCCACGTATGGTTTTAGCATAGTTATTTAGAGGACCTCGAAATGCACATAGATATATATAATTTATAGCGTTTAATAATATCGAAGCCGAGATATTTAAGATTTAAGAGTACAGTTTTTGGTACTAAAAGTACGCCCAGGTAAGAATATTAAATATCTCGGCTCCGATGCACTTTAGAGTATTACAATACATAACAAAACATGATTAATTTTAATTATTCCATCATTTTAGCATTTTATCAATTTACCACTTTTACTTATGGCCGCTCACCTTGAAAATGTATGACTTTTACAAATGACAACACTTTTACCCAAACCCCTTTTTGTACTTTGCCTTTATGCTGTACGTCAACTGGGGTTACTTTGATTTACGGGGTAACATTGCCCACCCCAAAAACTAGTTTTAATATTCAATTATTCTATTAAATGTTTCATCAGGAGCAAGCTACTTATATAGTTATACAATTTTTTAAATAATTTAAGAAGATTACCACTAAAATTGTTATAGTTTTAAGGGTTAGCAATGTTACCCCGTTAATCAAAGTAACCCCAGTTAAACGGTATCTACTTAAGATACGTTAGGCTTTTCAGGGGTTTTTACAGCTTTCTACCAATAATAGCAAAAATATTGATATACTTCTTTGTCGTGCTCAGGAAAAGAAGGGGTTCTTTTATAGAGCAGGTCAGACGGACTGACAATGGAATATTAACACGTTCACTGCCTGTGACACGTATGTGTGTTCAAATTACATACTATTACCAGTTGGTGGCAGCGAATGGGTTTAAGGGCTGTATATGAAGGCTGTAAGTTCTCCATGCCTTTAATATTCAAGCTGTACATATATGTTTAAATTTTAAAAATGTTAATTAATTTAATTGAATGTGATTGAATTTAAAATAATTTAATTTAATTTATTTAAATTGCATAGCAAAACTACTGTTTTGTGCCTTCAATATGGTTGCTTGTAATACCTGGAATAAATTATATTTAATTTAAATTTTTAGATGTTGTTTTCTAAATTAATCTATCGAAAGAAAAAAAATTGGACGTTGGATTGACTTTTGTTTGACAAAACCCAATATGATGTTTAAATTTACAATACAATACAAATCGCTTTATTGTACACAAAACAAAAACATTACAGGGCAACGGTACAATTAAAAATAAAAGGCGATCTTATCGCTTATTAGCGAGTCTTCCAGATAACCTTAGTAGGGATATGGTGTCAAGTTAAAATATTTTAAACAGTAGGTTGTTTAGACGAGCAATAACAAAAAAGCTATGTTATTTATTTTTAAATTTACACGAAAAGCAATATAGATTTAAATGGATTTCTTTAGGTTTCCCACATTATGAAGAGTCTTGCCCAAGCATTTTAAATGACGGAATAAAGTAAAGATAAATAAGTATGAATTGTATTTAGCATAGATATTTATATCACCTACATATTTAAATATTTTAATGGTTCTAAAAATTAATCCAACGGACACTGAATTAAAAATAACTAACCCGAAATAACAAATTCACAATGTCGCTTACGTTAAGTTATTTAATGTAATTGTCAAGCCTGTTCTCGAGATTTGTATTAATGAGTCTGTTACAAGTAAGTGCATGTTACAATTACCATCTCAAGACTGTAATATCTATTTAGAAAAAGTTAACAATAAAATGAAATATTATTACGAAAGTCTTGTAAACTTGTGTGTTGTTGTATCAATAGAAATACTTAAACTAAAAACCATAAAAAAAACAAATTCTTTACCGGAAACTCGGGTTACTATAGCCCTATGAGGCAACATTGGCCATCGCAAATAACATTTTAAAATTTTATTTTTTCTATTATATGTCACATAAGGCCTAAGCTACTTATGTAAGTAGTTCTTTTCTTGAATCAATTTAAGATGATTACTACTAAAATAGTTACAGTTTTAAGGGTGGGCAATGTTACCCCCTAGGGCTAAAGTAACCCGAGTTTAAGGTACTTACATTTCGGATGAAACCACTGACTCGATGAAACCACAACTTCCATTCTCACTAATTTCCTAACCCAATTAAAGCTAAAAGCAAACCACTGCAATCATAATTCTCATATCTAACAGACTTTTCCACTGAAAGACAAGTTTTCACAACAGAAGTCTGTTTACGTTTACGTCAAACTTTGCTTTTGGCGTGTAGATATAACTAAATCACTTTAACTTCACGGTGGTTGTGTGTTGATGTCAAGCTAACACAACTGTGATTTAGAACAAAACATACGCACACACTCACGGTGCATGAGTGAGAGTGAATGTCTACACCGATTGTCTTTTCTTCGTACATGCTTATACATACGTTAGTGAACGCAAGGTTGGATTGATTGAGCTGTACGCATGCGTGGTGCGTTGCCAAAATCCCTTTGAATTTAGAAGCTTGCACCGTTTTCATCGACTTTTGAAATTATTGCAGTTGAAGACGAATTTCTTTGTTCTGTCAAGATTTAAAATTTCATGTATGACAAGTAAAAATAAAATAAAAAATTAGTAAGCGGCTTGATCTGTTTTACTTTATTTAAGCCCACTTTGCTTCTATACCATAGGGTAGCCCGATGTTTCTCATTTTGATTTTTGGACATGTCTTGTTGGCATAATTATTATTCATAGCCATTTATTTTATATCTACGGAAACGTAAATTTTCAGTATTTCTAATATAGAACCGGTAAATAAGGAGTGTAAGTTAAGTGTGATTTATAAAAATGCTAAAAAAGTAACAGTTTGTTAAATAACTAATGGAAAGGAAGCTGTCGTCAACATAATGATATTTTTATTCATGACATTATTCTTTTTACTCATTTGTATGGAGAAGTTTTCCAAGAGGATCAAGATGGCGGGATCAACATTTATTGTAGAAACTCATGATAGCAGTATGGCAGTATGGATTCCCTTTACAACAAATTTAATGTGATTTTGTTAAGTAAATCTAGTTTAGAAACAAGGTGTAATGTATAATCAAGTTATGCAGGAAGTGCTGTTTTTTTTTTATGGCTTAGAGAAGACAAACGAGCACACAGGCCACCTGATGGTAAGTGGAAACTGTGACCCATAGACATTCGCATTCACAAGACTGCAATGCAATCCTAAGACTGCAAATGCGTTGCTAACCCTGAGGACTAAGATGGAATACCTCTATGCTAGTCATTTCACCGGCTGTCTTATCCCCAAATCGGAACACAACAATGCGAACACTGCTGTTTGGCGGTAGGTTAATGGATAAGATGGTGGTAGCGATCCGGACGGACCCTACACAAGGTCCTTCCACCCGCAAATTATTGGATTAGTTGATATAAACAGCGCTCAACGTGGCGTAAAAACCATTTTGTCCTTGATCAGTTATCGTATTGTCAACGTTTTGATAGCTCTTATTTACTTGACAGTAATGGCCACCGAGTTAAAAACAATACAATAACAGATCCAAGACGAAATGGTTTTTACCGCCCTGTGAGTAAAAAAAAAACTCTACAGTATAGATTCTCAAACTTTTACTTCCCGAAATTTGATAATTTTGTTACAAAGGGCCCCCACCCCCACCGGGATACCTTCAGCGCCTACTGGGGGGCGATAGGGACCTCTTCGGGAACTTTGGGAACCTATGCTTTACAATAATATTCCTCTACCTTTAAACAGTAATCTTGTATGTATGGATGTATGTATGTATGTAAACTCTTTATTGCACATAAACAGTTATAAGGCATGTTTGCCTCAATATAAATAATGTACATAGGCAAACTTATCCCATATATGGGATCTACATACATACATACATTAAATCACGCCTGTTTCCCAGAGGGGTAGGCAGAGACCACTTCTTTCCACTTGCTACAATCTTGACAAATTTTTTTCGCTTCTTCCACATTCATACATCGAATCATGCACGCAAGTCGGTTTCGGGTACTTAAGATTCGGCCCTTTTCCAGTATTTCTCCGTTTTGACTCGAAAAAGTACGCCTAGGGCGGCCCCTTCCGACCCGTCCCACTCACTTTTGATCTGTATATCTCTTTCGTTAATCTTCTTTCATCCATCCTTATCATATGGGATCTCTTCCAGTTAACCTTGGAGTGGAATAAGCCAGGACAATGATGTCTTATTCCTAAAGGTTAGCAACGGATTTATCTTAAGATTGCAGTCTTGTAATTGTAGTCTCGATGCAAACGTCCATGGGTCTACAGGTCCTAATCATCGTTGGCCGGTTAAAAAAAAAGGAGATTTGATGGAAAAATAATGAATTAGAGTCTAGACAGCTAGCACCGTAGCTTATTCGACTGACCTAGATATTAAGTCGTTTGCATGTCTGAAGGTTTAGTGTTGTAGTAGGACCTTGGGCAGGGGTCCCTTCCGATCGCTAGGTACAGTCACCAGGTATGATATAATATCGAACATTAGGCGCATTAATATCTGACACGCTCTTATATATCAAATTAGCGCGACTCCGTCCTCGCAGAAAAATAAATCATAGCATATGTCACTGAAGGTGAATGTAGCTTTTCAATGGTGAAATATTTTTAGGGAAACGCTGGTATATTCTTGACGTATAAAAGTGCCCGTGCGGCCTACTTACTGAATAAATGTATTTTATCTTTATCGTTGCCAACGCGTTCAAACTAAATATGCGGGATTTGTAACTAACCAATAATATGGGCAATAGCGTGAGATAAATGATTCTATTCTATTCGTTTTGGCCCATATGATAACAGTATGATAACGACATGGTTTAACAAAGTAGAATAGAGATCTTTATCCATTTCACAACAGTCGATCTTTTTTTTATGGCATAGAGAAGACAAAACGAGTACACAGGCCACCTGATGGTAAGTGGAAACTGTGACCTATAGACATTCGCATTCACAAGACTGCAATGCAATCCTAAGACTGCAAATGCGTTGCCAACCCTGAGGACTAAGATGGAATGCCTCTATGCTAGTCATTTCACCGGCTGTCTTATCCCCAAACCGGAATATAACAATGCGAACACTGCTGTTTGGCGGTAGGTTAATGGATAAGCCTACCACCCGCAAAACTTGTCTCTTGACAAGGTCATATTATTATCTAGGCAGATCCGGACGGAGGGCAACCCAGACTGGTAATACTAGAATTTAGCCCTTACGACCAGTAAACCTGTTTACTGCGAGGTTAATAGATATAGTAGACATTATAGTATAGACCTGTAGATATAGTAGACATTATAAAACAACATACCCAAGTTGCTACCCACATGCATGGTACTCGGTGTTACCACCAATTTTATTTAACTCACTTCCACTGATTAAAAAACAGGGCGCATTTTATAATTTTTGTTTTTTTCCGGTTATATTTAAAAGAAAGGGCTTGGGCAAAGCTATGTTCAAAAGGCAAAGTTGTAATTTTTACGGTATATTTATTTAACATAAGCAGTTTCATACAAAAACATAAAAATTAAAAACAATTTAGACACAGACATAAAACTGTACATACTATCAGCCCAATGAAACCCTAACCCACCATGGAACGGTGTCACAGTGACATTATAAAACAGTTGGTTTGACACTTCTTATGACTTGAATCATAACGTCACTGTGACACAGTTCTATGGTGGGTCAGGGTTCCATTGGTCTGATAGTACATTACATCCTCAACCCTCCATAACTACTGTGTACAACATTTTATTTGACACCTTATCCCTACTAAGGTTGTTTGGAAGAGATCGCTTCTCAGCGATAAAACCGCCTGTTGTTTACCTGTGCTATTTTTAATTATACTGTTTCTCTATAATGTTTTTTTTTGTGTAGGTACGTTAAAGTGTTTTGTATTGTATTGTTGTACTTTTTTTTCGGTTAAGACTGCGCCGACCGTACGCCGTATGTACAGAGGCGCCCTCATTACTTTTATCGTGTTTTCTAATAAACTAAAGTATTTTCTTGAAATTGGACAGTAGTTTTTTGTATTATAAATGAAAACACAACTTATAGGGTATATGACATAGTTTAATAACAATTCACCTTCGAGTTATCAACTTAACGGAAAAAAGTGGCCACCTTTTCCCGTTAAGCTGACTACTCAAAGGATAATTGTTATTAAAGTTTGTTACGTATCCCATAAATTGTATTTTTACTTGCGCTACAAAAACCTATCGTCTCAAATTCAAGCAAGGAAATTCTTTAGTTACTTAGAAAACACGATAATAGTAATGAGGGCGCCACTGGACGCTCGACGTTTGCTCGGTGCAGTCTTAAACACTGTTTTCTTTGTCAATATTATGTTAACCAATCATTCTTTACTATACAGTATGATCACTTATCTTTAATCACATAACTGGAGCACGAACAGGACACAAGACTCAATATAATGGTCCTACAACTAGTTGAATGAGATGTAATGACGTAACACGATACCGACTGATGTCATGCTTCACCTGCCTATACTATGCTACCCTCTTAATAAAAAGGAAGCATGTGTAATTTGATAGTCAAAGTAAATTTAACCCACTTTCTTAAGACACAAGGTCTGTAATACATACGCGGTTCTATGGGACATACACACATACATACAAACATAAACTCACGCCTTCATTCCCAGAGTGGGGTAGGCAGAGCTACAGAATTTCTGTAACCACATTTTGCACACTTAGGCGAAGATATTTACCAGTGTATTAGTGACAGGTTGCAAGCCCATCGCCTAACAGTACTACACGCCTTTATTACCTTAGTCGGCTTTTGACGACGTGCTGGCCTAGTGGGTAGTGACCCTGCCTATGAAGCTAGCGGTCCTAGGTTCGAATCCCGGTAAGGGCAGATACTTGTGTGATGAGCGCGAATATTTGTTCCTGAGTCATGGATGTTTTCTAATGTATTTAAGTATATATTTCTCTATATAAGTATTTATATCGTTGTCTAGTACCCATAGTACAAGCCTAGAGCTTAGTTTGGGACTAGGTCAATTGGTGTGAGATTGCCCCGTTATATTTATATTTATTTTACGACATCCACGGAAAGATACGGAGTGGCACTATTCTAACCCGGCAACCACACGCTCTTTTTTTTTAAGGAGGGCACTATTGTTATACAACGTTCTCTGAAAACAACTCGCTTCTGTGATCGTCAACAGTAGCAGATTTGAGGGGAGGTGGGGGATAAGAAGATTAAAGCCTTCGCATGTTTTTTTTAATTGAGAATTTGAGAGGTCGAGGACCTGTATGCCTCACATATTCATATCATTAGATAGCTCTTAAAAAACATAGTGTATGTCATTGGATATGTCAATCTGAATTTCTAGATTTAAAGTTTTGACCTCGTAAAGTGTAAATTATCGCTAGAGTTACGGGTCGCCTCTTCTACAAGTAAAAGTATTTTTAATTATTTATATTTTTTATATTTTTTCTCTTTTATCTAGTTATTCCTAAATTACATGTAACATAAAATATTATGCTATAGAAGAGTGGGGTCTCTTCAGCCATGGATGTGATATTATGTAAGCAGAAACTAATAAAGATGTTTTCTATTTCTATTCTATTCTATCTTCAAAGAAATCACATAATTATGACTAACTTAAAAGGAAAACTATTACGAACAAGTAGACTTGATTAGTTCCTGAGTTGCAGTTGGCTAAAGGGTTGAAACCAAAAAAATATCTAAGACAGCACCGAATAGGTAACTTTAAATGCACTTGTTTCAACATACATGCATACATAAACTCACACTTTTATTCCCAGAGTGGGGTAGGCAGAGCTACAGAATTACCAACAACTCTAAAAACTTGTTGATAATTCTGTAACCACATTTTGCACACCTTAGGTAATACTGACAGATTGCAAGTCCACCGCCTAACAGTACTACAAGCCTTTATAATTTATTTTATCTACGTATTTTTTTTAACATTGCAGCGTCATTACATTACAAGGAGCTTATAATTAATTAAATATTCACACAGTCTAACAATTCTTAGATCTATGTCAATTATCATGGCTCAGTACGTATAACCTGTATCTAGTTATGTCTAAACACTGACCATAGGTACTACTAGACCCGTCGCAGAGGCCGATCGGGTCAACGAACAACAATAAATCGACGGTTATTGCATTAAGCTGTTACCCTGATTGTCGAATCGCAATTTATCAGTTAGTGGTGCGTCGGCGCACACTAGGTGGAAGTTAGTTGAACAACAATGTTTTTTTTTGGTCGTGCTGTTGACAGATTGTATTGTTGAGAGTTATGTTTAGAATATGTATTTTAAAACTCATTATTATGTATTTACTCATTAAAAAAACCAAACGTTAGTGAGAATGTTTTTTATCTTATCTTATCTTATTGGTTCCAACGGGATCTTTTGTGTAACTACCCCTCTTTTAGCGCTTAATCCAATGCAGCCTCCACCCTTTCCAAATAGCTGATAGTGGAGTGCAATGGCAGTGCCTTGAAATCGTTTGGTTCTGGTTAGCCACAACCGAGGATTTTCATTCTTACTCCGGCGAGGGCGTCACATTCACACAATAAGTGTTTCATTGTTTCCACCTCCTCGCCGCACATTCTACAATCTGTGTTGTCATAAAGGCCCATCTTTGCTAGGAGATGGTTAACCCCAAAGTGCCCTGTTAACACTCCGATAACGTATCAGAGTTATCTTCTGGTGAGTTTTCAAAGATTTTTGGTCCAGCTCTGATCAACTCTTTTTATGAAGAGCTTTGTATGCCCTAAGCTTACCGTAGTTTTCCACTCTTTCTGGTGGTTTTCTAGGGTGTTATTATTCAGGGCTGCTTTTATGGTGCCCGGTGAGGTTGCCACAAATGGGTCAGGCTCGACGCCCTTGCCAGCTCGTCCGCGGCTTCATTTCCGGGAAAGCCTTCGTCCTGGAATCCACATCAGTTTCACTTTGATGTGCCTACCAAGCCTGTTTAAGGCTTGGATTCCATTGTGGACTAGTTTCGAGTCTACTTTAGGCGCTGTCAGTGCCTTAAGTTACAATATAGATAGTTCTGTCTTGTGCCAGGCCTATCTATATTCTCTTGCGTAAAGGCAATTATCGCATACAACTCCGCCTGGAAGACCATGCAAGCCACCCTCTGCACCTTAGAGAGTCCTTGAGCGTCCTTAGTGTTGTTCTTGGCCACCAGGCATTCGTTACGTAAGGTTGGGTTAGACTAAAATATAAAGACCCTTCACGTGGAAATGCCTGTCGATGAAATGAAAAATCGGCGAAGTGAAAAGTTCCATGTAATGAGTATCAATATTTCAAGGGTAAATCGTCAAAATGCATGGAATATACACTTTTAGCTTTGTTGGTAGTGGTCAAGCCCCGCAATGGGTAAACATTTGTGCCATAAGCACGAGTATTTGTTCCTGAAACTTGGATATACTATGTATTTAAGTATTTATAAGTATTTTTATCTATTCCATGTGTTTTGACGTTTATATTATAGTAAGTGTAGCATTGTCTCGAATATTTTAAGTATGTCGACACCTTTATCTGATAATTTATATATATAAATTGATTTTTGTCTGTATATCCTTGCTAGAATCGTAAACTATGCATTTGATCATTGTGATGATCTTCAGCAAAGTGCTGTGCATGAGTCTACGAAGGTTTCTGAGTTGGTACGACGTAAAAAATGTACGTTTGTTTGTGTGTTGTTGCTTTCGATCTCACGGTTAAATACCTCAACCGGTCAATGCGAAATTTGGTACACAAAAAAGTATATGGTCCAAAAATGTACGTACTTTTTTTGTTATTAATGTTATTATATTAAATTTGACAATTCACAAGGGTGACATTAAATACTAACAGAGAATTGAATACGAGTAAAAATGATAAAAAACACGCCAGGGGCCTATCTGACCAGTATAATATAAGGGTGAGAGTAACGGATGCTTTATCCACCGCGACAAAGGCTACCAGAATACGGGTCCAGGGGGCGCGTGACAAATTTTGGATAAGGCATCCGTCACCTTCTGACACGTAAATAAGTACACTTGTCAAAAAGTGACAGAGTGTTGCGGGTGGTAGGACCTTGTGCAGGGTCCGTCTGGATCGCTACCACCATCTTATCCATTAACCTACCGCCAAACAGCAGTGTTCGCATTGTTGTGTTCCGGTTTGGGGATAAGACAGCCGGTGAAATGACATGCATAGAGGTATTCCATCTTAGTCCTCAGGGTTGGCAACGCATTTGCAGTCTTAGGATTGCATTGCAGTCTTGTGAATGCGAATGTCTACGGGTCACAGTTTCCACTTACCATCAGGTGGCCTGTGTGCTCGTTTGTCGTATCTATGCCATAAAAAAAAAACAGTTGACACGTGATATAGACGTAGCCAAACTAGGCACGCAGGACGCAAAATATTATTAAAAACATTCACCCCGTGTGTGCAGACGCTCGTAGGATCGCTGCGTCGCAGGCTCCGCCCGGATCTTTCCAGAACGCACTTACTTGCGCGGGAGTTGACAACCTTTGGTGCATGGTGATTAAACATAAAATATGTTTGATTTTTTTGCGTGCATGTAACTAAATCCAAAAGCATGATACTAGGATGTTATTTAGTTAATTGGACAAAGTCTGACTTTTATTATGATAATTAATGCGAATTTTAAGTACCTTTTCGTAGTATTTGTTTTTATTCAGTATAGAGGCATAGTCTAACGGTCTAGAATAACGGTAAACATCCATAAAATCATTTAAAAAAAAAGTTTAGATCATAAAATAATATTTTTAATCTTATTTGAATGCAGTTAAGGTCCAAAACCGACCAACTGTGACTGGGACTATAAGTTTGTGCCTAAATCACTTTGTTCTATAATTGTAGGTAGGTACTAAGAAACATAAAAAAAATACAATGCATAAAAGCGAATGTGTACATACAGTAGGGACGCTTGCGTTTTCCCCGTAAAATTGCCTACAAATGTAACTTTTAAATTTTGACCACTGAAAAAAAAATTCCCTATTTTATTATCTATTACAATTTACTGTAGATCATGAACTAAGGTTTAAACTTATGTGGTGGACTTTGGTGTTACAAATGGACTTTATATTTTATAGTCATTAAAAAAAAATGTGCTCAGTGTGCTCTGCACTTTTACAACTTTGTATGAACGTCAAAAAAAATATTTTCCATCCTCTATAAAGTGAAAGAATAGTTTTTAACAAAAATAAATTGTATATCCATTTAAACCTTAGTTTATTAGTTAACAATATAAGTGTAACTAGAATAAAATTGGTTAAGAACTTTTTGATTAATTGTCAAAATTGATGTATGGTTAAAACGCAAACATCCTTAATTATGCGACAAACAATGTATATAAGGCATCTCTTCCAGCTATCCTACGTGCGATTGATTCAGAGTTACTATAGGAAGGTAAAGATAGCGGTAGTTAAGTAGTTTTAACGATGATATAAAATGTATGCTAAAACAACCGAGGCTCAAAGATTTTTAAAAGTATCGTACAATTCCGTTTATATACACTACTAGACCCGCCCTCGCTTCGCTTTAGTTTATGAGAGTTTTGTGTAACACCAAAATCTATTATAAATTCAAACCTTCTTCTTGAACCACTCTATCTATAGCTGAAAACTGCATTAAAATTCGTTGAGTAGTTTAAAAGATCTAAGCAAACAGACAGCGGAAACGACTTCATTTTGTACTATGTAAAGAAGAATACGCAATTTTAACAGTTTCAGTTTTTGTAAAAAAATATTCTAACTACGACAGAGTAAAACGAGCACTCCGGACACCGGGTTTTGATACCCTTGGACACAATGCAATCTCAAAATCACTGTTTTGTAGACAACCTTATAATATAAAATTGGAAAAGGCAAACGAGCACACAGATTTCCTAATGGTAAGTGGAATCTTAGAGCTCATAAAGTTTGTATACTATAGTCTATACTTTTAGATAGGTATTGAAAAAAATGTAAACAACACAACCACGTAATATAGTTCGTCAGCCAATAGAAGCAGAACACTGATACGTCAAAGTGCAATTAAATAGTTTTGATTGGCTTTTTAACAATGTCACGTGTTTTCGATGGTTTACGTTTTTTTAAATACCTAAAAGTATAGACTATAGTTATTTAACGCTGTGTTAAATCTCATGCTACCACTGCGGGTACCACTGCTTCGTGGCAGCTTATCATGTAAATAGTGGTAGTGATCCTGACGGACCCTGCATCACTGGATCACCCGAAGATCGGCTTAGCAAGAAAAAAACGCATTTAGAAACTGAGGTGTTATTATGACATAGCTATGCAGTTCGTTTTACGGTGAGCGTAAAAGACAGAGCTAAAATAGTTACATAGCTCAGCCCTTCTCTCAGTTAAACATATGTCATAATAACCCCCCCCCCCTTCATCCGCTTTTAAATTGTTCGTCATTTATTTGGAAGCAGTTTTCAATGCAAATTTTCCACACCCGCCACCTTTTGTACGGCGGCAGTACAATAACTAAACTGATAACTTATGCATAAAAATTATACAAACAAAATAGTAGCACATCCAAAGGTTGCGTACCTCTCCCATCCCGCAGATAATCGCTTATGACCGAATCCTGCGCAGGCTGTATAAATGCGCGCTCCCGCGGGACTCGGCACGCATCAAACATGAAGACTTTCATCGTATTCGCTGTCTGCCTCGTAGCGGCTCAGGTGAGATAAACCTTTTAATAATATTTTTATTTTTTTTACAATTTTAAATTATATCAGACGTTGTGTGTGTAAAAAATCAGGAGTGGGATATTTCAACTTTTCTTGAACACCGTTTTGTTTCTTTGAACAAATACAGATTGTTTTTTACGTCCATCAATATAAATGTAATTTTATATGGCTTTATAATACATACATACAATTGGCATCATTATTATCACATGTTACTAGAATTTGAATCGTTACACAAGAGATCCATTGGTCTTACGCGTCATTGCTTTTTCATGTTTACATTCTAATCCAGTAACTTTATTGTTGTCTTGTACCCAAAGTACAAGCCTTATTTTATTTATGTACTATAGCGTACCTGCCCTCGCTTTGCTCCGGTTTTGATAAATAAAAAATAACCTCTGTCCATCCGAAATAATGTACCTTTCAAAGAAAAGATTTTTTCGCATTGGTTCCCTGGTTTCTGAGAGTACCTGTCGAAAACCTGACAATTCTTGTTTTTAGACTTTATCATTAAAAAGAATATTAAATTATTGTGATTGTGACTAAAACTTATAATGATTACGAGCAGCTATTGCATTTGGGTGATTATTAAGCTCGCCTTTGTATCTGCTATTTTTTTTTATCTCATTACAAACAATAGCTTTTAGATTGTGAGGCTAAAAAAATCCATACAAATCCGATAATGTTAGATTATTATGAATTTTAAATATGTTGTACCTGGTTCCCCTATGGAATCCCTAATCATCATTTGTCCTAATGCATCGTTTGTCCGAATGTTCGTTTATCCTAAAGCCATTTCCGCTTAAATTTTAAAACTTTTTAGTGTTGTTATAATCAACCCTAACCTTACCGAACCGCAGATATAAAAGGAAAACTTAAAAAGTTGCCTGACTCATGTAAAAACAAACGAAGACGAATGATGTGTTAGGACAAAAGTTGTAAGGGATTCTGCGCAACACCCGGTTGTAATATTATTATGAAAAACTAGTACGTTTTCCTCTCCAAAAAAATATTTCTTAGAGGAAAACCAAAGAGAACGTGGAGAAAAAAAGGTAACGAACTAACCTATTTTTCATAATAACTATAACATACTCAAAAAACATGAAAATTGGATTGATTTAGGGGGTGAGAAAAGTTATCGGCTGGATTTAAATTGGTTTGGATTTTTGTGATAGCTGGAATGGTTAAAAAAAAAGCACCTGATATTTTTTTCTCCAGATTTTGGTAAAAACCATTCTCGTTTGTTGGGGGCCATTATTCTGGACAAGATAAACAGTATTTCCGATAGGTCCCCAAACATTTGTTCCTTGTGGACAGTCTTGGTACCAAAATCTAACAAAAATCTTGGTAACAAACTGACAATAACATACATAATATGCTATTATTGTAACAAGAAAATACACTGAATGATGAACCTTTAGATGATTGCGAATATGAAATAAAAATAAAAATTATGAAATTGACACAAGTAACTTACTAACATAAAGAAAGTGTTTCTTTTGTATACAAAAAGTACGTTTTGACAAGTTAATTATTACGCCATGTTATTTCTGTTTGGTTGAAATCCAGTTCTAACCGGTTCCCTTTACCTACTAGAATGATCTAAAAATTACTTTTTACAAGGCCCTGCGTTCATAAAAATGTACATGTTACGGCGAATGCAATAAAGATCCAATGCAAAGGAGATAAAGTAAATTTATGACTGTTAATTAAATCGCTCATTCCCGAAATACCAGTATTTTCAAATACCTGATTCTCAATAATATATCGGATTTATTATCTTTACCCAACATTTCGAATCTAGTTTTTTGAGAACCTGGTAAAAGGAGTAGTTCGTTATTTTGAAATACTGGTATTTTGGGAATGAGCGAATTAAATCAGCAAAATTGTCTTTATTGCAATCACAGTAGGCTCATACTATACCATTAGGAAATTTCCTTGTACAGTAAAATAAATAAATAAATATCAGGGGACTATGTCACACCAATTCCCGCTAAGTTCTAGTCCCAAACTAAGCTCAAGGCTTGTATTATGGGTACTAGACAACGATGTAAATACTTATAATAGAGAAATATATACTTAAATAAGTATATAGAAAACATCCATGACTCAAAAAAAAATATTCGCGCTCCTCACACTAATATCTGCCCTTACCGGGATTTGAACCCAGGACTGCTAGCTTCGTAGGCAGGGTCACTACCAACTAGGCCAGCGCGTCGTCCACAGCCCTTAGGAGGTGACTACCAGCGATGCAGTTTTTAAAACGGTTACAATTCCCCAGGCCTTCACAGATGAGCAGAAGGAGAAGCTGAAGAAGCACCGGTCCGAATGCCTCACAGAAGCCAAGCCGGACCAGCAGCTGGTCGACAAACTGAAGATGGGAGACTTCAAGGTAAGCATACGAATGTCCCAAACAGACTGCCACAGATTTGAGGCATCTCTACACAGTGTTGCCCCTCCATAGTAGGTAGCGGACAAAATTATTTCTATGGTTTTTTATTGACCTTTTATCTTTATATGGCACAGAATTAAGTATTATAGATAAAAAAACTAAATTAATGAATATATTAGGCACTATATACAGGGCGTCCCACGGCTATTCAACATGAAGGGGAAGTACCGTCAACTGGGGTTACCTTGATTTACGGGGTAACATTGCCCACCCCAAAAACTAGTTTTAATATTGAATTATTCTATTAAATGTTTCATCAGGAGCAAGCTACTTATATAGTTATACAATTATTTAAATAATTTAAGAAGATTACCACTAAAATTGAAAATTGCTGTCGTTTTAAGGGTGAGCAATGTTACCCCGTAAATCAAAGTAACCCCAGTTAACCGGTACCTTAAATAATGTAGTTAGAGGATTTTGCTTTATGAAGACATTATTTTATATTTAAAAGTAAGTAAGACTGCATTCAAAGATTATTGAAAAACTGCTTGCCTCACCTGGGAATCGAACAGACCAAATATGAAAAAAAAACTTTCTGTATTTTTATGATCCCAGTCAAAAAGGGAACTGATAAGCAGTGATCGGAATAGATAGTGCAATTTCACGGGATTTCGGTACGTAAGCTTAGTATGGATATAGCTTGCAATCCCGGATTTTCACTTCGAAAAGTTTTAAAATTTGTGTTTGGTTTAAAATAAATATCAGGGGACATTACACAAATTGACCTAGCCCCACAGTAAGCTCAAAAAAGTTATTAATTTATTATTTTAACAATTATTATACTGCTAGTACAAAGTTGGTATTGACGAAATTATGTAGACACTTTAATTTTGACATTCTTGCAAACAAGAAACCATCTTATTATTTATAAAAATACGAATCCCGGAATCCCGGGTCTTATCCATATTATTTATAATGTTTCAGGTCGTTCACCCAAAATTGCACTACCTATTCCGATCACTACTGATAAGAAATAATTCCCTCCTAGTAACATTGTATCTAAAAATAAAGGAACATTGTGAAATTTTACATTCAAGTTACTAGAAAATTTATTAGTATGCAAATTCATTAGTATACATGCAAAAACTGAAGATTTTTTTAATATCAATGAATGCAATATTATTTTCTTTTAAAAATAAAATAAAGTTTCTAGATAGCAAAGTCTCCTGCCGACCGTATTCAAGGTACTTTCCCTTCATGTGGCATAGCCGTGGGACACCCGGTATAGCGCGCTAAAGCGAGTGGTATGATTAGGCCATGTCTATACAGGCATTTAAGTTTCAAAAGTGAAACTTTCACCTAGAATTTCAAGCAATATTCTGAAAATTACCAAAGTGAAATCGTAAAATTTTTGAAAATTACTATAGTTTCGATATGTTACCTAACTTTTCATAAAATAAACGAAATTTACTTGTGTTAGAATAATTTCCATCGAATTATGTAACTTTCAGAAGCTATTATTTTTGCAGTTAAGGAAAGTTGTGCAATGTTTCAGAAATCGGGGTGCAGACTCGTGGTCACCCCAGTTTGTCACCCCAGTGCCTTTCGACGGCTCCTATTTCTGAGCGATTTGCCCTTCGGGCATCTTAAGATACCTAACGAACCTAACCTGTCCTACCTACTTTTGCGGAATAAAAATTATTTCTGACGAATAACCGACTAAAGCAAATAGCACTGGGGTGACAAACTGGTGTGACCACGAGTCATCCGCTAGAAATCACCAGTAGTCGCCACTGAAAAAGTATCTATACAGGGTGGCTCATTTAGATCGGTCAGTATAGGAAAGTCTGAAACTATAAGACATACGAAGATCTGTTCTTAGTGACCATGTCATCGATTTTAATAGAAAGAAAAACTGCATTCATTAATTTCAAAAAACCTGTACTCAGCTCGGGAATCAAACCCAGGCGTAGCGAAAACTTAAACTTACACTATTTCTAATTAGATATCGATTGTGTAGGTCTTAAGCAGCATGCAAAGCTCTTCATAGAAAGAGTTGACCAGAGCTGGACCAAAAAACTTTGGAAACTCAGCAGAAGACAACTCCGATTCGTTATCGGAGTGTTTACAGGGCACTTTGGGGTCAAACATCTCCTAGCAAAGATGGGCCTATATGACAACACAGATTGTAGAATGTGCGGCGAGGAGGTGGAAACAATGAAACACTTATTGTGTGAATGTGACGCACTCGCCGGAGTAAGAATGAAAATACTCGGTTGTGGCTACCCAGAACCGAACGATTTCAAGGCTCTGCCATTGCACTCCACTATCCGCTATTTGGAAGGGGTGGACGCTGCATTGGATTAAGAGCTAAAAGAGGGGTAATTACACAAAAGATCCCATAGGGTCGAAGTGTATCCGTAAGGACCCCATCCATAAGATAAGATAAGATAAGATAAGCAGCAAATATTACTATGAAACATGATGTCAAAAATTAATAAAAAGCATTGTTTTCCTGTATCCTTTAATTTATTTTAGTAGCTTTTTGAAATGACTCCCATTTTTCAATACAACATTGAACTCGTTTAAGTGCGTAAAATTGTCTCGATGCTATAGCATTGCATTTTATAAATTTTAGACATCATGTTTCAATGTAACATTGACTACTTAAGACCTACACAACTGTACATATATACCTAAATCGAAATAGTGTTAGTTTTATTTTTCTAAACGTACGAATTCCATTCCCGAGCTGAGTAGTTTTTTTTTATAGTTTCAGATTTTCCCATACTGACCGATCTAAATGAGCCCCCCTGTATACAGAAAAGTAATTTAACTCCAGCCCTTGAGAGGTTCGCCATAGGTACAATCAACAGCATAGATAAGTAATCATTTCTGTACCTTGTCGCTTTCAATCGTTTCACAGTGACATGAATCGGTACATGAATGGTCACTTATTTATGCTGTTGACTGTACCACACACACACGCACATGTCCTGAGAGCAGATCAGGGCCCGTAAGGACTCCGTTTGGCTTACAACCGAATCTCTCTAAGATAAATTCTAATTAAGTAGTCCGTCATTAACGCTATTAAAAAATATTGAACACATATTTTCTTTTGTCAATTAAATAAAAAAATACTAAGATAAAGTGCGTTGAAGTTTCGCGTGAAGTCACGCCGTGGCACACTCTATACCACGTTGTGACGTCACGAGCCCCCACTCTCGAATTTTGATGCGCGGTATAGGTATTTGTCAATTTTGATTGATTTGAGGCAAAAAGTACGTGTTAAATATTTTTTGATAATGTTACTGCCGCACTTATTAGAACTATTATCTTTATACCCCTATTGCTTAGGGTTGAAACACTTGAAGTCACTGTTGTAAGGTAAAGCGAGTTCGCGTATGGCGCTCGCTCCACTCGCAGTAGTTTGCGGGCATTATCGCTATGTCGCGCTCCACTACTGACTTTAGCAACAGACAAGCCGCTCGATGTGCCCAGCCAGTTCTATTGCCAAATACCACACCTTTTATAGGCTTCAATAATTAAAAAATATAAGATTTCTCTACAAATGCTTAAAGACAAACGAAAGCAAGTTCAAATGCCCCTAATGCAAACTGAAATGCTAGGCAGTGAGTATTTACAATACATTGCACAACCAAATAAAAGACCTACCACTGACCAAATTTAAAAATATACTAAAAAAATGGTCTACCCAAGAATGTTTTTACTCTGTAAGCGAATATTTCAACTACTATGTTTATAAGTCATAATGTGACATGATTTAACTTATTTAAGTAGTATTAATTTTGACAAAATGATTACGGTCATTAAGATATTGACGTCCTGTAAATAATTCATGTAATTATTAATTTATTGTATAGATTCCACTTATTATTTGTACGTATTGTCTTTAATTTTTTGCATGCCATTTACTGGCGAAATGTGCAGAACTCTGTAATTACTTACCACATTTTTTGCATAAATAAATCTTTACTTACTTACTTACTAACTTTTTGCAGACCGAGAATGAGCCACTGAAGAAGTACGCTCTCTGCATGATGGTCAAGTCGGAGCTGATGACCAAGGATGGCAAGTTCAAGAAGGACGTCGCTCTCGCGAAAGTTCCTAACCCAGGTAAAACCGATGTGAAACAGAATCTTCAGTTTTAAAAATGACTTGCTCAAGAACCATTGTTGGACAGAGATCCTGGACAAGATTCATTCGACGTTCGTAATCGCTATCCAAAATGTATAGGATTGACGTAAGCTGTCAGAAGGTCGCCTCGAGCGCCTACGTCAATTCCATTCACTTGGTCAGTTTTCGACAATCGTTTACATTGGCGTTCAGCAACTCGTCTAGCCACATAACATTGATATAAAATAACCAAGACGGATAATCTAATGTTAGCAATAAACCTATTTTACAAGGTTTTATTTAACCTACTACGTTCGTGTGTCTGTCAGTCCGGTTCAAAATTTGCAATTCCATTTTCCATCACTTGCTGTGTACCTGATTAAGCTGCAAATTGGCACACTAAAATGTAAAATTCACGGCATTACAATTGTGTAATGCTATGGAGCTGGTCTGATGATGAAGTCGCAAGCTGCCAAAAGGAATTTCGCTTAACTTAATGTAGACCCACCGAGTTTGATTCCATTGTCATGTCATGATGATTGTGCAAAAAAAGTATGTAAGCAAAAACTTGTCCCAAAAATGTCCTATTTTGAAACCTTACTTTATCAAACTATTCCTTTCAGCCGACAAGCCAGCAGTTGAGAAGCTGATCGACGCTTGCCTCGCCAACAAGGGGAACACCGCCCAGCAAACAGCGTGGAACTACATCAAGTGCTACCACGAGAAGGACCCCAAACACTCCATCATCGTATAAACCCCAGCTAGTATGCCCCTCCAAAACTTTCCAATTTCCATTTCGATCGTCATCTGATTTTAAGGCTTTCTCAAAATTTGATATCCATCATCATTTTGCTAAAACTAGCGGAGTACCAAATTGCATTTTTGGACAGTGTATTGATACAAGGTTGTGGACGGTACCTGAGAACCGTCAGAGTTTTATGAACCGGACGTACTGCCAATACGAATTTAATTTTTAGTTTGCAAATTAAAAAAATAAATGCTGATAAACGTATTTTTATTTTGATGTTGACTGGAGGTTTTGCTCTTCCTTTTATGAACACAGGGTAAATTTGTTGGGTACTTATACCGCATTTGCCCCATTTGCATATAAAAGGTACACCTGTCACCTTAGTAACTTTTTGAGTTATCGTGATTTAAAAGATAGGAACCATATAATTTTGTACAGAATTATCCTTTCCCATCGTTTTTGTCGGATAAGTTCGTATTTATCTTGCTTTCTCAATTAGCTTCAGGACCCATCAATAAGCCAACTGAGAAAACAAGTTAAATACGAAATTATATTATTCACTACATCTGTACGTAATTTTCTTACTTGAGAAAATCCACTTTGTTTTAGAAAATTATACCTTGTCACCGTGTAGTAGGAGTTCTGGATGCTTTCTAACGATTTCCTCTATTATTTGGAAAAAACTATGTTTCACGACACGTCTCGTAATAATTATTACGAGTAAGTAAATGAATCATTTATCATTGACATTGAAATTGATGTTTTTAAACTAGTGATCATACCTACTCCATCATCATGGTTAAGACCGTAGGCATGTAGGTAATATTAATTTATTATTTTATCTTATCTGAAAAGACACCTAGGAAACTGGTCTCATCACTAATCTGTCAAGTGCTACCTAAATGCCACGAGTTATTGATGTGTAGTTATCAGTATCTACTTATCGACCGATTATGACACATTTCGTCATAATGAATGTGATTTCACTACATGGCCCCCAGATACTTGGTTACCATGGTCACGTATAAACAACATCCACTATTGGTTCAAACTGAACTCAAGTCTTTATTGGTCCTTACAAAAGTGTTGCTATGGTCACGTATAAACAACAGCCACTATTGGTTAACTGAACTTAGTCTTTATTGGTCGTTATAAAAGTGTTGACACAAACGTCAGCGATAATCGATACTAAGTGGTCATCCTTACATGTAACCGTAGTGCTACGCATCAATATTTTGACACGTTTTATTTTCGCAGCATTTTCTGTAGTTGAACCCGAAAGTACAATTAGTGCAGAGACATGTCCAAGTGGCGTCTTCATCATTAGGGTCGTCGCAGCAAACCCTGTCGGCCCTCTCAGGGAATAACGAATCGTAGTCGCACTGTTGAAGAAAAAAATAATAATAATCTATACCCTGTCCACGATAAAGAGCTAGTATTAGCGGTCTCTCTTTTGCACTTTTATATGTAGATGAAAGGGACAAAAGAGGAGAGTGGGCGTGAACTATTGGCACCTCACTATCATGCTCGGCTTACATGCTCCGTCGCTCGGAATATTTATTTTAATATCCCTTATGATTTTTCTGGTTTAGTTAAATAATAAAGGATCCAATAAGTATTTACTTTTGTATTCATTTATTCAAACTATTAAACAATAATGAAAAGAAGAATTGGTGGACTTTACCGGTAAAAATTTAAAGGAGAGCACTATAACGCGTTCGCACTGTGCAGGAGACAGATGTTAACTGGACTTCGACCGCCATGTAAACTCACCCAGTGCACGTGCATCGCCCTTATCGCTGACCAATCACGTGCTGTCCAAGATTTCTAGTACTAGCTCTTTATCGTGGACAGGGTATAGGTTATATTAACGTTTTTCCTACGACTTGTTCTTATTCTTTATTAATGAGCGTGATAATGTTGAGTCATGTTGAACTTTACTATTATAAAATAGTGTAAAATGGTGTGTATACACCCTTATATTTAAAGAAAAAAAGATAGAAAAATACGTTCTTTATAATATATATTGTTCTGTATTGATTGCGTGATTACCTAAGTGTCGATTTGCGTGTCGACCTTTGTGAATCGCTTATATCATCTAGATTAAACTATTGTGATGTAGCCTACGATGGCTGAATTGGGATTGTTCATATTTTTACAATCACTCCAATTCGAAAACCATTTCGAGGAATAGGGTTTTATAGCCGTTCTGCATTATTAAGTTTTTTGTTTGACTTTCGTTTTCGGCTTGAAGCCCTCCTAAGTGTATCTTACGGGTTAGGCGAAAACAGCTTAAAATAAATTATAATGTTTTAATACACTATTACAATCACTTTTTTTCATTTGATATCATTTAATTGTTGTAATTTATTAGAAAATGCCGTTCCAAATTTAAAATAATCATGTCATCCATAAAATGTCTGCTAAATAAATAAAGATATTTAAACAAAACTATTGGGTCAAATACAAAATTAATGAAATTGGTGTCTTAAAATTTTCTATTCTTTCGAATTAGAAAGTAAAAACCGTAAGTTTTTTTTTTGGCAATCCCAATTGTTGGTAGATCTAAGGTTGATACAACGTGTGCAAAACGCATGCTGCCCGCTCCCACATCACTCTCTACTTTAACGCCGCAAACCTGTTGAACATGCCTGCACCTCACCACTCTGCTGTATGGTGTTGTATATAGGGCAACTCCATCTTACCTTTTTAACGGAATTAAATGGTCGGGAAGTGCGCGCAGGTATAAGGCAATCGCTATCGTACCTATTCACCCGACAGCGGCATTCCGAGGTAGTTTCAGGTTTGCAGCTTCCAAGTGCTGGAATGATCTCCCTCCTCCTATCCAAGGAGTGTCTAGCAGGCACACCTTTAAGCACAAGCTTAAGGGCTATTTGTTGATACTCCAGAAATCCTATCCCTCATCCAGCACTTAACAACACACATTAATATTTGAACCCGTTGCGTTTACATTTAGCCTTTAATTAATTTTTAGTTTTATCAAAGCTGTATATCGGTATTTATGTATGCGTTTTCTTTTTTTATTTATATTTCGTTTATTTTTCCGCTATTAGTGTTATGTAATTACTTTACACATATAATTATAGTATGTTTGGCCAGCGTTCCGTGAGTCACTGCCGGTACTGGCCGACAATCAGCGCTGTGTAGGTGTCTGACACTTCGGCATTTTGCTAAGCCAGTGTCCGATACACCGTCGCGAGGACACACATCGTGCTATCACAGTTTCCTTTACTGTTTTATTGAATCATTTGTATATTTGTGTGTCTTATGGTTGGTGAAATTGAACAGACACTTGTCTCTAATGGGAATGAAACAAGAAGCGACATGCAGGTTCTGTCAGGAACCAGAGGAGACAGCTATGCACATCCTCTGTTCTTGCGGACCACTAATGCGTAGTAGAAGTATGTACCTAGGGCGACATATCATGGACCCACAAGAGATACAACTCCTCACTGCCCAAAGCATCTGGAAATTCCGGGACGCAACGGGCCTTTGCGGTGAACTCTAAACAAAGGGCTGTCACAAAAGATCAGCAATGGTCGAAGTGGCACACACAGCGCATCCCAACCTATGTATGTTTTACTTTTAATTTTAAATTTCACCCTTCTTCAACTTTTTCAAATTAACATACATACATACATAAACTCACGCCATTATTCCCAGAGTGGGGTAGGCAGAGCTACAAGAATTACCAACAACTCTAAAAATTTGTAAATAATTCTGTAACCACATTTTGCACTTTTAGGCTAAGATGTTTACCAGTGTATTAGTGACAGGTTGCAAGCCCATCGCCTAACAGTACTATACGCCTTTATTCCCTTAGCCGTCTCTTACGACATCCACATCCAAATTAACAATGTTACTAAAATCTAGCAACGTCTCTTTAAATACTTGAAATGAATAATAGGGGGTTAATAACAAACAAATATAAAAAGAGGGGTGTTAGTTTATAACGTATATCGCTAAGTCTATGTATCTGAGAGTCTGTTTGTGGCATCGTAGCTCCCAAACAGATGAAAAAGGGAACACTTACTGGTTGGTAAAAAGGGATGCAAGCTTTCGTTTCCTCTCCGCAAACGAAGACAAAAAATGAGGCAATTAGCAGAGCGAACACCAAGAGACCTCGTGTCGACGCCATTATTTAGCTTTATCCGCAGGTAACCTTAAACAAAATTATATCATCATTATCATCACCATCACTATCATCATCATCATCATCATCATCATCATCATCATCATCATCATCATCATCATCATCATCATCATCATCATCATCATCATCATCATCATCATCATCATCATCATCATCATCATCATCATCATCATCATCATCATCATCATCATCATCATCATCATCATCATATAAGCCAAAAGACGTAGGCCTTCCCGAAGGATGTACGACGGCTGATTTTGAGCTACTTGTATCCATCGGCTTCCCGCGATTTTCACCAGATCCTTCCAGCACTGAAACTGGTTCAGAACCAAAATTAAGTGGTATTTTTCCAGCCGTTCACAAGCCCTGGTTGGTCTAAGAAAAAGAAACACTTTATACTCTAGAGCATAAAAAGCAGTTTAAGTCCTTAATCTATTTAACGAACGTTTACACGAGAAAAACTTACCACTTAAAGAAAATTCAGAAGAAAAGTCTTGACTTGTGTATGTGAGGAACTGTAAGTTAATAAATAGAAATCCAAATGCGGTTAGTATTTATAATTACCTTCTGGAAGTAAATATTAAAACTTGAATACGCAATACAATGAAACACCTAAACAAATAAAATATCACGTTTCCTTACAGGGCCTCTATATAACATGGAAAAATACATCGTGTTTGAGCTGTTATCGTATTCTCACCGTTTTGATAGGTCTTATTTACTTGACAGTAATGGTATTCTTATGACGTCAGCCAGTCATAACAATACCATAACACGTCAACTACGATATCGTTATTAGTTATTACTAGGCATCGGAGTTTTTGTCGCACGGTAAGACTAATAGCAAGCTATGGAGCCGTCATTTGCCATAAATCTAAACTCTTATTCATATTCATACTTATTTATTTAATTTATCTTAAAATGCGTCTATAGCGGTCGGTCGTGTATATTTATCTATTAGAAAAATAATAAAAAAAATATCTATTAGATTATAAATTCATAACTTGAACTATACACCTGCGAATAGGTAATTTGCCACTAGTGTGGACTAAAAGTTTTTATAGTTGTTGGAAATTCTGTAGCTCTACCTACCCCACTCTGGGAATAAAGGCGTGAGTTTATGTATGTATGTATGTGGACTAAAACATTCGCTTCTGCCGTGTTTTAATGTATCTTTTGTTTGTTTATAAATTTTCGTAATTAAATCTGTATAAAAATGGTATTTTTTTATTTTAATATTCATTTTCCAAATATAACATTAACTAATCGTTTCCAAACTCGTCAACGTTGTTGTCCTTGACTATAAAAAAACCTAAATAATCAAATAAATAAATGAGTATGAATATGAATAAGAGTTTAGATTTATGGGAAATGACGACTCCATAGCTTGCTATTAGTCTTACCGTGCGACAAAAACTCCGATGCCTAGTTACTTATTACCGCCTACAATACCGGCCCTGTATGATTAGTTGGTATTTGACACTCAAGAATTTTCGAAATCCATCGGAAGACATCGGAGGTGCAAATGACACGAATCACATTGCTGCATATTCATATCATAATGTCCATTTGTCCAATTAACAGTCTAAAACAATAAAGTAAATCACCCTACCCCAACGATAGTGTTTTTCAGTAGAACTAAATTCAAATTCAAATTCAAATTAATTTATTTGCATGTACATACACGGATCTTATCAATATACATGTCAATAGTAGTAGGTACATATATGGATATGTTCTGCCACAATTTGGCATGCAAAAGTCTTAATCTACATTACAAATAAATGCTACTATTACTTAATCATATTATTATAATTTTAATTTATCATTATAATTATGTCAGTGGATATGTCAATAAATCTGTGAATATGTCAATTATTTGTAAATGTCAATTATATTCGATTCAAAATAAATTAATACAAACTTAAATTAAATTGGAGAGGAACTAGATATTTGGCTTGTTGGCCAAATAGTCCCTAACAGAGTAAAAACAGTTATCTAGAAGCCATTTCGTAAGTAAGATACAGGACATTCCACAATGAACTTAGGCAACTGGTTGTAAATTTGGATAGCCATACAGTAAGAGTTATTTTTGTGAAGTTTGACTCGTAGAGCGTGGTAAGAAGAAATTGTTCCTATTCCTAGTTGATCTCAGGTAATTGGTGACCTGTTTTTCAAAAAAAACAGGATGTTCTCTGACAAACATGCACATCTGTTTAATGTACAAGAATATAAATGACACAGATGTGTCTTGATTTATTATTGCATCCCGACATCCATCCCGTGACTGTTTTGGAGCGTGGGGACGGTGTCTATACATTGTATGACGATATTATTTGTACACTGTCCAAAGCTGCTGAGTGTTGTTACAATGTACATGTAAACTGTAAACGTAAACATGTCACTGGGTGGAATAAGTACGTGCGGGGCGCTCACATGAAGGCTCGGCTTTGTTTCGGAGACTGGTTAATGCATGGTAAACCGGACTCTGGCCCCTTATACAGAGAAATGTGTGAGTCCAGGTGCATGTTTAAATCAAAATTAAAGTGGTGCCAGAATAATCAACAACAAATAAAAATGGACATCATAGCCGAACACCACACTAATAAGAAGTTCGGTAAGTTTTGGAAAACCACTAATAGTTCAAATCCAAGGCTGAGCCTCCCTGTGAGCGTGGCAGGAGTGTGTGATCCCGTCGGCATAGCCAATGTTTTCCGCACTCAATTTAGTGTTAAATCTCCACTAGGGCCGGCTGAGCGGCGGGTGCACGATGCGGAGACTGTCGATAGGGAACGTAGTGTGAAGTTTACAGCGAAGGAAGTGAGTGCAGTCATAAAGGGAATGGTGCGAGGCAAGTCGCCGGGTCATGACAGTCTCAGCATCGAGCACCTGCAGCATGCTGGAGTACATCTACCTAGAGTGTTGTCCATGTTTTTCAATTTGTGTCTGGGCCACTCATACCTACCTGAAAGATTGATGCGTACCATTGTGGTTCCTATAATTAAGAATATAAGAATGAAATAAACTGCTTAACAGTAATCAGTTCGGCTTCACCAGAGGACGATCCACAACTGATGCAGCATCTGTACTCATTAAATATATATACAATATTTGGGAGAAATCTTGTGATGCAATAGGAATTTTTTGTGACCTTTCCAAAGCTTTCGATTGCGTAGATCATGCGACTCTTATATTAAAATTAGAACATTATGGTCTGACTAATAATTCTCTAAATCTCATGTCCTCATATCTTAGTGATAGGACACAAACGGTTGTTGTAAACAGAACACAGTCCATTGGAGCAGCTGTTAAATTAGGTGTGCCTCAGGGCTCCATATTAGGTCCTTTCTTATTTTTGGTTTACATTAATGACTTACCACCCATGATATAATCTTTGTGATATTGTGCTATTTGCTGATGATACATCATTGATTTTCAAGGTAGACCGAAAATCCGTCAATTACACTAGGATAAACGCCACGCTAGGTAAAGTACTTAATTGGTTTACTAGTAACAATTTGCTACTCAATGCTAGGAAAACTAAATGTGTTAGGTTCGCTTTGCCTAATGTTAGACCGGAAGAATCTAGTATATTTCTAAATGGCGAGTGTTTGGAAATGGTAGATAAGGCGCTTTTCTTAGGGATAACTATAGACAAAAACTTGCAATGGAGTCCCCACATAGCAGTACTAGCAGGTAAATTAAGTTCTGCAGCTTATGCTGTTAGGAAAATCAGGCAACTTACGAATGTTGAGACAGCTCGCTTAGTTTATTATAGTTATTTTCATAGTGTTATGTCATACGGTATTCTGGTTTGGGGAAAAGCTGCTGACATACAGACTATATTCGTGTTACAAAAAAGAGCCATCTGTTCTATATATAACCTAAACTCCCGTGATTCTTTAAGATTACTATTTAAAGAAATTAGTATTTTGACAGTAGCGTCACAATTTATTTATGAGAATATTATTTATGTCATTAAAAATCAGGACTCTTTTATTAAGAATTGTGATATACATAAATTTAATACAAGAAATAAAAATAAAATAGCTATTAAAAAATTTCGTGTTCGTAAGGTTTTTAAATCATTTGTAGGTCAATGCATCCATTTCTATAATAAATTACCTGACGAAGTTTTAAAGTTACCATTTCCAGTACTTAAAACTTACTTGACAAAGGCGCTGATGTCTAAAGCTTACTATAGGGTCGAGGACTATCTATCAGATAAAAGTGCTTGGCCTAAACTAAACACCCAAATAACTTAATAATAACTTAATCGTAAGAAATATGTACTTAAACATTGTATATTATTGTCTAGGGGACACGGTTTCTGTAGGAGAATGTATCGAAACTTTTTATGTAGTTGTATTACACCATCATAATTAAGTATAATTTTCATAATTATTTTCTATTACTTACTACTAATTAGTTCTGGAGAAAATTCAGAGTTTTGACACATTTTCCTGCTCAACTACGCGTGACTACATTTAATTCTTATCGTATGTTATATTCATTGTTTTATATAATGCTAGGTTTAGTTTTATAATTGTATATTTAAAAAACGACTAACTGTTGAGTTTCTTGCGGCGCTTCTTCTCAGCAGTGGTCTCTTGCGAAGCGCTGGTAGATTTTTGACGTGTAAAAGTGCCCGTGCGGCCTACTTACTGAATAAACATTTTTTATCTTTTATCTCTTTTTTTAAGAATAAAACTGGTGACTCCTCAGATGTTAAAAACTACAGACCGATTTCTCTGGCCACGGTCATTGCTAAGGTGCTTGACAGTCTCCTGAGTACACATTTGGATAAGCACATTAAACTCCACGATGCGCAATTTGGTTTTAGACCGAATCTTTCTTGCGAAAGTGCTCTGCCGTGCTAGTGTAAAAGGCGACTTTTCGACAAAAGACACTTTCGAGATAATCATAAAAAAGTGATCGAAATCTTCATTTTTATATTTCTAGGAAATTTAAACAGATATTGAAATGAAACTTTTTGTGTCGGATAGATATTGTATTTTACTAGTTTTCTACATAAGTATTATATTTTTATTACCTGCAGTTTTTTTTTAACACGCATTTTTTCCTTTTTGCTTAGTAGCCGATAAATAATTGCCACTTAAGAACAAGCAAAAAGGCGGTATGTGAGCACTATACCGCCTTATAGGCTAGTTTCTTCTTTATACGTCTACATAATAAACTAGGGCTTGAACGTATCGCAGAAATGCTTGATTAAAAAGACGTATTTGTAACATACCGCCTTATTGCTTAGTACAAAATATTTTTTGAACGATTCTGATCTAAATCATAACACCAAATGAAAGAAATACGTTTATCTTGTCTAGTAAGCGATTCAGAAAAATATGGTTTGTTTTCATATCGATCATTTTGTATTTGAATACTAATCTAAAAAAACGTATGTCTTCAAAAGTCAGACGAAATACGGTTTTTTAATCTAGTAGGTACTAGGTACTACGATGAAAGGTTAGACTAAATGCTAATTAAAACCATCATAAATTCGGTACAAATATATTTCAAATAAACAAAATTTAACAATTAAATCACAGAAAAAAAAGGATTATCTCTTCCAAGATGGTGTAAAGTCGGGGTCGATAGAAATGATAAAAGATGTAAACAAATTAGTACTGTTTGACACTCAATATTTCTGCAACCGAGTTTTGAAATAGTGAACTTTTTTTTCTGTGTTTTTTCGGCTGGTAATCTTTTTTTATACTGCCAGTGTCACTGGACGAGTCAGATGGTAGGTATATAATCTTTATCTAACAGGGAGTCGTCGAAGTCAAAGTCAAAGCCAAATAATGGACTTATGTTCTCGACAGGTTCTTCTACATTTCAACTTGAATGCGGTTTTTGTTTATGTGTTATTTGTTTGTTATTTAAGATTGCGCCGAGCGTCCAGTGGCGCCCTCATTACTTTAATTGTGTTTTCTAATAAACTAAAGTATTTTCTTGAAATTGGACGAAATGTGTTTGTACTACAAATGAAAACACAACTTATAGGGTATATCATATAGTTTAATAACAATTCACCTTCGAGTTATTAACTTAACGAAAAAAAGTGGCCACCTTTTCCCGTTAAGCTGACTACTCAAAGGGTACCTAATTGTTATTAAAGTTTGTTACGTATCCCATAAATTGTGTTCATACTTGCGCTACAAACACATTTTGTTTGGTTCCAAGGAAATTCGTTAGTTAATTAGAAAACCCAATAACAGTAATGAGGGCGCCACTGGACGCTCGGCGCAGTCTTAATGATCTTATAAAATTGATATTTTGAGACACATTCTCCTTATTACAAGTTGATGGCTCTGGGTTATTGGTGGCATTTTGGACAAACCCAGAACAAGACGGTTGCGATAAATTACTGTTAATCAATTTCGACAAATCCATATTAGAAACCATATTATAAGGGGCGCCTGTCGTATCGCATAACGTTTTTTGTCCTAAAAATGTTTGGCCGAGAATGTTTGGCATACTGTTGAATGGCATACTACTCGTTTGTCCTAATAATTTTTGCGCATACTCATTTAACGTCCTAAAGCAAGTTTGTCCTAATATTGATAACTCTAAAGTCTAATTACCTAAAGCATAATATTCCTAACATGAATTGTCCTAATAATTATTTTGCATATTATTAAACTGGCTACAATTACAGCACCTAAACTAAACTAGTGTAGACGTGAAGTCAGAATCGTTACGTATTCTACCGTCAGGCAGGTCAGATTTCGGTTAGGTTAGGTACGACGACGAGCGAAGCGAGGAGGAGTGTTAGGTAGAACTATGACCCTAACGAGCGAGCGTAACGCCAGAACCAACAAGTTTGACAAGGTTAGGTTTGTAAATAAAACATTTTTTTATAAACAATTTTAGCACATTAAACATTAAGAATATTACAATTATGCACATCAATCATTCGACAGTTGAATATTAGCCACTACAAACGATAGGACAAATAATAGGTATTTAGGACAAACGATAATAGGAGCAACAATTTCGGTCAATCAAAAATATGCGGAACAAAGTGTATGCCACACGTTATTAGGACAAAAGACGTTATGCGACACAACGATAGGACTAATAATTGTATGTCATTCGATATAGACCCGGATTTACTACGTTTGAAGAATTTCCATATCGAGGTTTGTTTGGGACCATTTGCATGATCGGTGCAGTACGAGGGTTCTGCATTTTGGATCTGTGAAAACACTATTATAGTTAAAAGTTAAAACCTATATTATATTTAGTTATTAAGTACTTAACACAAGTTGTGTACTCAGGAATTATCCTTTGTCCATCCCCTGGACTAAAGCTATCTCTATACCAAATTTCATCTAAATCGGTTTAGTGGTTTAAGCGTGAAGAGGTAACATACAGACAGACAGACACACTTTCGCATTTATAATATTAGTATGGATGGATTGAGGAGTTTGTATGGCCACCTTTTGCGATCATCGATTATTATTATACAGAGTGCCTCTGACCTCGGGGCTTTAAATGCAAGTATCGATTCTACTCGCTAAACTGATCTAGGACATTTGTTCTAGTAAGTACATTAAAAAATTACTTAAGTTTAGATAACTAATTGGTGATAAAGTCTAACATCAAATCAGTGTATTAAATCATGGCCCTATAATCAGTATCTCGTGGTGCGGAGCGACATTTCCCTGGTCCTGGTACGAGGGCTAAAGGAATAGGGAGAATTGGATCGCGTACTTACATTGGAAATAACATTTAACTTGTATGAACAAAATAAATCAAATTGAACATGTTTTAACAACTTACGGAACAAAAGAAGTTCAGTTTCGGGAGTAGAAACGTTCCATGCATTTAAAGCCACAAGGTCAGAGGTACCCTGTATATTGTCATCGCAAATGCTTAAATAGGTAAGTATGCTAAAATAGTCAATCCGACGATGAGTCGACTTCCTAGAGTTTTACATAGATAGTTAGTTATATTCAAGTACAGCTAATATAAGTGTGTTAATGAGCATGCGCCATGACCAAATAACGCTATTATTGAACCTAAATTATTTAGGTTACAAAGCAATAAACACTAGCAACTTCTTTGACGAAATAATCCCATAATAATATGATCGTACCATTAAGAAAACCTTTATTTTTACCGCACTCAGGTATCAATTAATATTAAGAAAGGTATTATGTACCTACTCACTTGTTTAATTTATCGCCAATTCGGTCGTCTTTTTGCGTGATAAAGAGCGCCAGCGCATACAAACCTCCATTACCCGTTACGTCAGCGAACTGAAGGTGGCGGGGGCCCGCGACGCCCGCGTCGCCCAAACGCAGGCACTCCCCGTCCGCGGGGGGTATGTAGGAGAGTGGGGATTATACGTTTTTATTAATTAGCATTGGCCGTCGGTGGATATTCGAATAGTAATTTAGCGTTAAAAACGTCCTCTGTTCAAAGTAACAATACCGTATCACAAAATTAACGTTTATTTAAACAAGTTTATCATTATTAAAAAAGTCGGCATTAGCTAGACTAAAATACCGCAAAATATTGACATACGGTCTTTTTGTCTAGAAAACTCTGTTACGTTCATTTAGAGTATGAGCAAATAGAAAAAAAAAATGAAATACTAAGTTAAAAGGCGGTAAAATATGTTATTCGTTCATTTTACTAAGTAATCTGCAATTACGGCCTTATAGAGTAGTTCAACTTATGAATAAATGAAACCTACACTAGACACTAATGCGGTGTGTCTAGTTTTACGTCTTTCTAATGTAGTATTGTGAAGTTGCCGCTATATTGATTAGTATTTGCTGGAAAATAGTCTGTTATACGGCCTTTTTCCTTATCGTATCTTCGCAACCAAGCCTCTTATCGAAAAACGGATAAGATGGGTCGACGCGCCTTGTTCTCCACATCACGATGGTCATAATAACTCAATTTGGTCAAAATGTCGAAAGATCGCCTTTTACACTAGCACGGCAGTGCTGTCCTGTGTCTCAAGGAGACTGTGAAGTACTACACCAATAGAAAAACACCAGTGTACGCTATTTTCCTTGACTTATCTAGAGCCTTCGATCTTGTTACCTACGATGTACTCTGGAGTAAATTAGAGACTGAAATTACCGTACCTGGGGTGATGGTGGCGCCACTGTGCTCGTGATCAAATCGTCTATGTATTTTTTTGCGTAAATAAATTAGTAAACCAACAAATTTCCATAATAAATTATACTAAATACCTAAACAATATGTTGGAGCATCAGCACAAGTGTTATCCAGCTGCAATAGTGCAAAAAAGTGAGGGTTTTTTGTGAAAAACGAAAATCATAACGGACCCAAATAGTAAAGGAAACAATTGATAGACGGCGAAAGAGAAATATAATTCACACCTCAACTTAAGGTCAGTACTTAAATATAACAAAATAAGTGGTTTGTCTTGTTGCTGCTATGATGTTGTAATAACATAACCTTAAAGGTACAATATTAAAATCTCAACGGCAAAACAGTGCCATTGTAGTGGTGCGATCCACCGATAGAGGACGCAGGAAGTAACCAAATAGCGCCATCTATCGACGAGTAGCAACAGCGATCAATATTCATAGCCACCATTGGATAATCTATACTTACTACTACTTCTAGAGGGCGCTAAAATCAATAATCATTAAAATGTCACGTAAAGTCAGCCAGCAAGCCACAAACAGTCGCCGCAAGATGGCGTCACAGGTTAGCTGCCATAAATGTAAAAACTCCGTTGATATTAACTGTACTATACTGTGTTCATCATGTAACAATAGATACGAGTTTGACTGTATCGGCTATTCCGAGAAGCTTTACAACCTACTGAGTTCTGAAAGGAAAAAAAAGTGGAAATGCCGAACATGCATTCCAAATAATAACGAAAATAACAATACACCTACTGGTCAGTCTAACATTACACTAAGAAAACCACAAAAACAAAATACTACTACAAAAATTACACCAACACCATCAACGTCATCAGTGCTAAGCATTTCTAGTAATAAGCAGGTATTGAGCCCTAGTTTACATCCGGTACCGGCATGCAGTGAAGCCCTGCTGTCTACAACACGAGACGACTCTGATGAGTCTATGGACTCGCACGTACTTACTGAGTCGGACTTATCGGACGACTTCTTGTCACCGGCCGACATATTATCAAGAAGCGTGGACGACCAGCTACTCGGATCCAATACACTTTTACCATTTCATGAATTTCAGGAAAAAAATACTGAACTCGAGATTGCACTTATTAGCACGCAGACAGAACTAGAGAGTAAAATATTAGAAAATAACGAACTACAAAGAAAGAACGACCAATTAATTTTGGAAACAAAGGTTCTTCAATCATTATGTCAAACAACTGTCGACCCAAAAAATAACATTATTGTAAGGAAAATACGAAGACAGTCCCTACTACCCGGAATGCCATCAACGCCATCTTCGCCAACCAGTTGTGCAGAAAAGCGTTTAGATACCAACAGGAACCTATTTAGTTTGCAGCTAAAAATTACGAATTTAGAAAAGCTGCTAAAAAATATGGAAAACGAGATCATATGCCTTGTGAAACAGGTCGAGACTTTAGCAGAAAAACTTCATACACCAAACAACACCTTAACTCTATCACAAGAAGAACAAAAACCCCAGAAAAAACCTATAAAAAGAAGAACACCAAAAAATTCTAGACCAAAAATAATAATCTACGGCACCCAACAATGCGTTGGACTGGCTTCGGCTCTAGCACAGTCAAGACAAGGAAGTAACTACGTTAACTACCAAACAACCGCTACAACGAAGCCTTATGCCAAGAGCGGCGAGATAATGAAGAACTGCCTAACTGCGGAGCTGAAACTACAGGACAAATTAGTGTTAAGTGTAGGAGAAAATGATCATGATATCAAATTTATTTTGTCACATCTGCGAATTTTATTAGAGAAGTTTTTTAATAATACAATTTTAATATTAAGTGTAAAAAAAAGTCTTTACGTAGACACAAAGAATTTGAATGCCCAAGTGGAACAATTATGTAACCAATATAAAAATTGTAATTTTGTTGATTGTACTCAGAACAAATCATTTGACATGTGTAAATCAGTTAATTACGTCATAGACTGCATAGACTATGATAACAAATACTTAAACTTGACCGAACTGAAGAAATTGATGGGGTATAATAAGCAAAAACTTAACTGTAAGAGAAATCCTATTATACAAAAGAAAGGCACAATTCCATACTATTTTTCGCGCATGAACTCTAAACTCTCAGATGAAAATGAAAGATCTATACAGACTCCCATTGTGAATAAAGGACCTACAAAAGGAATTATAACTGATTATTTCCCGGTCATAAAAAGAAACGATCTTTTTCGTGCCTAAACTGTCCAAATCTTGTTTATATTTAAATATTATATTCCAGAATATGCAAAGCATTTGGAATAAAATCCATCTGCTTCAAGCTCTAACAGAAGACAAAGCTAACCTAGATATTTTCTGTATTTCTGAGTCATGGCTAAATAAAGAAAAACTAAATTTACTAAAGATTCCAAACTATAACGCGGGTTCGTCCTTTTGTCGTAATCACCATGATGGCGGGGGTGTACTTATATTAATAAGAGATACAATACAGTATTTGGAACGTTTGGACATTGCATCGCTATCGCTAGAAATGATCATAGAGCTGAGTGCTATTGAACTACCCAAATTAAACTTATTAATTATTAATATTTACTGGCCAAATAGCAGAAGAGAGATCGAAGTATTTTTTTCACGCCTAACTAGACTCTTACAACTAATTTCTTTAAAAGATAAGACCAAAAACATTGTATTAGGAGGTGATATTAATGTAGACTTCCTTTCTGAAAGTAATGAAAAGTCCCGGCTTTCCAACTTATTATCATCGCATAACCTCCACCAAAGAGTAAAAAAACCTACACGACTTACCCAAACGACGTCAACTTGCATTGACCTAGTTTTCACTAACTTTAAAATTAATAATTTATCGTTAAATGTCCATGAATTTGGCTTCTCTGATCATAGAGGCATCTTGCTCTCTGTACCCACTCCAACCGCGCCCTTGCAAAACTTTTCAATATACAAGAGAATATTTAATCAAACGAATATAGCCAAGTTTAACAACGAACTCGAAAGAGTAAATTGGTATGACATAATTTCCTATAACAGCACTGTAAATGAAAATTACAATAAATTTAACAAAACTCTAAAAAAAGTTCTGGATAAAACCATCCCAAAGAGAAATATAAAGATAAATTTAAATCCGAAAACAAATCACCTAACTCCAGGACTAAAAACATCTTGCCGAAACAAAAGACTCTTAAGGTCTCTAGTATGCCAGACCAATAATACAACTTTACGTAATCATTACAAACAGTACTCTAAAGTACTAAAAAAAGCAATTTATCGTTCAAAAAAACTATGTAATAAAAGAACATATGAAAATTCTCACAACAAAATTAAATCTATGTGGCAAATAATTAATAAAGAAACGAAAAAAAGCACATTCAAAAATAATAATAACATTGGTGTCAAAACTGCAGAAAATCTGATAATAAATGATCCAAAACAAGTAGCAAACTTATTTAATAATTTCTTTTCTTCTATCGGAAATTCAAACTCAAATCCCATATACATGACGCCCCCTTCTAATCAAGTAAATAAAACTTTTTTTCTGAGTCCAGTAGAACCCGATGAAATATACAAGATTTTAAAAAACCTTAAAAATAAAACATCTTTTGGCATTGACGAAATCCCGCCCATTTTATTAAAAACATGTGCTAAGACCCTAACCCTCCCCTATACTGAGTTGATCAACCAATCTTTCTCAGAAGGCGTATTTCCAGATGCACTCAAAATTGCTTTAATAAAACCTGTTCATAAAAAAGGAGAACTTTCGGACGTAAACAATTACCGGCCAATAGCACTATTACCCACTTCGGCAAAAATATTTGAGTCAGCAATGATTACACGCCTCTATTCCATCTATGAAAAATTTAATATATTACATGACAATCAAAACGGATTCAGGAAAAACCGATCTACAACATTAGCTATCTATAAATATATACATCACATCACTAATGACATTAACAATAAAAAATACGCCGTAGGCCTTTTGCTCGATATGAGTAAGGCGTACGACAGAGTCTGTTATAAGACCCTTTTAGACAAATTATATAGTTCGGGATTAAGAGGTCAAACACATGATTGGTTCAAATCATACCTAAGTAAACGCGCACAATACGTTGAAATTAAAAATACACATTTCGAGACCGGCAAAATCCAGCACATTCGATCAGATAGAGTCCCTGTCACCGGCTCCATTCCTCAGGGTAGCGTATTAGGATGTATTCTCTTTTTGATTTATATAAATGACCTTCCAAATGTACTAAACGACCATTGCGTGCTATTCGCGGATGATATTTCTGTCCTTTTTTCTTGTAAAACCGCTAAGGAAGCTGAAAGTAAATTAAATTTAAATCTTAACAAAATTGTTCATTGGCTAGACGCACATAATCTAAAGCTAAATCTTAACAAAACAAAAATCATCCAATTTAAACCCTACCAAAAACCGGCACTACCGATATCATACAGGCACAATAATATAAACATAGAATCAGCTAACTCCGCGACGTTATTAGGCGTACACATAGACACCCATTTAACCTGGAAAATGCATATCCAAAAGCTTTCCAAACAGTTATCTTCCTTCATATACGCTCTCAAGCATCTTAAACGCGTGTCCGACTTCCAGACTGCACTCTCGGCATACTACGCTTACGCCTATTCCAGAATATTATATGGAATCATATTGTGGGGAAACTGTACTGAGGTAGATACAATATTTGTCTTGCAAAAAAAGTGCATTAGGATACTGGCTAATATTACCATAATGGACTCCTGTAAACCTCACTTTGTAAAGCACAACATACTTACCCTTACATCCATTTATATCTTGGAATCATGTAAATTCGTTAGAAAACATATGCATTTGTACCAGGCTCATACAATTGTTAAAAGAAATGATCGAAATCTAAATACTCTGAAATTACCATTAACCAAATTAAAAATTATTGCGTCTAGTCCCCACTGGATGGTGATAAAAATATATAACCACATCCCAAACTCCATCAAAAACATGGATAAGTCGACATTATTTATAAGACAATTAAAATTATTTTTAAGTAATAAATGTTTCTATAATCTAAGTGAATTTTTCAATAGTAAATATGGAAATGAATAACTCTATACTTGCCTCTTATCATATTTATTATTTCATTTTAAAGTCTAATACCTGCAATTATTAATTCTATGTGCAATATTTAAGTTAAGTATAGTTGTAATGTAACGTGTTAACAATAAGCCCCATTATCCTATGTTGCTACGCCCTTGCAGGGCGTCACATGAATACCTTTTTGTAATTCCATCTCTAATACTTGTAATGTGACATGCAATAAACGATTTGAATTTGAATTTGAATTTACCTAGAGAAGTAACATCCTTGTTCAAGCACTGGTATTGTAAGGAGTTATTCATAAGTGCGCATCAAGCATATTGTTCTTATATTATATTGTGTAATTATATTCAATAAAGTTAGTCTTTTGTCAGCATTCGTGTTCATTACTCGTCCCCTCAAGTCCCGCTCCACAAGAACAAGAAGAACAACAACAAGAATTAGCTATAAAAACTAAGAAAAAAACAGGCATTGAAAATAAAATATTTTACTACGATGCTACGAAAAGTACTATTTATATAAAATTTCTAGATTCTTCATCACAACTCTCGCTAGACGAATTTGTGAAAGAACTAGATTTGTTTTGTAAACAAATAAACGTCAACGTAATATATGTGTTAAAAAATAATAATAATAACGTTGTCATAGAAAAATTAATGTTTAATGTTTAATGTTTATTTGGGCACAAACGGTACAAGTAAAGAAAAAATATAACAGAAAAACTTACATAACACATTGACCAGTGAAGTTGCCACAATTAACTAATACAGTACAGAGTAACACGTCAAAAATGTGAGTTTACATAATATTCAATTCAAGTAAAGTATTAAATTCAATAATACTGACAAAACTTAATGTTTAGACAACGCAATTTTAAATCTAAGAAGGGAAAGACTAAATATATCTAAGTGAGAAAATGAGCTATTATAACTTTTAACAGTTCTACATAAAAATGAATTTGACGCATATTTGTTACGAGTAAGGGGAACATGAAATATATTGCTAATACTTCGAGCATTAGTACGAGGAGTCCTAAGGCCAATTTTGCCTAGCAAATACGGGGAATCAATCTCACACGAAATAATTTTATGCAATAAAATTTGATCTCTAAGTGTACGCCGACTCTCAAGGGAAACAACATTGCCGCGGCAGAACGAACATCCCGACCGCTCAGATTTCCACTCTAGGTGTTTGATTAATTTTTTTTTTGAAGCTTTTCAATGCAATCAATATAAATTTTATACTGAGGGTTCCAAACAGTTGACGATTAACACAAGAATTAAAAAAACCATGGTGTAAAACCAATTTAAAGCTATGCATTTTAAAAGATGTTAAACGGCTAAACGATAAAGATCAAATCAAGGTCATTTTAAATGATTTCCATCTATTGCCCACTAGTGGCCACGCGGGCATGAGACGGATGTATAACAATGTAAGGAAATATTATTTTTGGCCAGGTATGGAACAAGATAATTATACGAAATTTTGTAAGGAGTTGTGATAAATGCCAAAAACATAAGTATTCAAATCCAATAAGAGGGCCGATGGTTATCACGACCACAGCAACTTATGCTTTTGAGAAAATATTTTTAGACTTAGTAGGTCCATTAGGAATTGATGATAACAATTATAGTTATATACTGACAGTGCAATGCGAATTAATTAAATACCTAGAAGCATACCCATTGTTTTCCAAGAAAAGTGACGAAGTAGCACGAGCATTGGTCAACAACTTTATACTCAGGTATGGAGTTCCAAAGCAAATAGCTACAGACAGGGGAGCAGAGTTTCTTTCAGTGACCTTCAAAGAGGTAAGTAAACTTCTAAATATAGATCAGTTAAACTCTACTGCCTACCATCATCAAAGTATAGGTTCTTTGGAGAATATGCATAAACATATGGCTGCCTTTTTACGCATTCAAACAGAAAAACATCCAGATACATGGAGTTCTTGGTTACCATTTTGGAGTTTTTCCTTTAATACTTCAGTACATACCGAAACGCGGTTTACGCCATTTGAGCTTGTATTCGGTAGGAAATGCTCACTTCCTAGTAATTTGAGAAATGATATTGTAGAACCATTGTACAATCATGAGAGCTATCCTAAAGAATTGAAATATAGACTTCAGTTGGCTCAAAGGGAAGCAAGAAACAACTTAATAAATTCAAAAATGAAAAGGAAAGAAAATTATGATAAGACGAAAAATCCAATTACATACAAATGTAACGATTTAGTTTTAGTTAAAAATGAAGTAGGTAATAAGTTAGATAGTATTTTCTTGGGCCCATATAAAGTGTTGAAAGATCTTTCACCTAACGTAGAAATAGAAGTTAATGGAAAATCAATGTTAGTTCATAAAAATAGAACTAAGTTATATTATGTACCCTTATAAACAAAAATACAGCTAAGGATGTATTTTTCTTTTCTCACTCCGTGGGAGATGTAAGGAGTTATTCATAAGTGCGCATCAAGCATATTGTTCTTATATTATATTGTGTAATTATATTCAATAAAGTTAGTCTTTTGTCAGCATTCGTGTTCATTACTCGTCCCCTCAAGTCCCGCTCCACAGGTATAATAACCAGAGAAACTGTGTCAGATGGGCACGATCGTTCTCGGATGAGTACGGGTTGGAGTGCGGGGTGAGGCAGGGGGGGCTGACGTCTCCCACACTCTTCAACCTGTACGTAGACGCGCTGATCAAGGAGCTCAGCGGCACCGGTATCGGCTGCCACATAAATGGAGTCTGTGTGAATAATATCAGCTACGCAGACGACATGGTGTTGCTGAGCCCCTCGAGCGGCGCGCTGAAAAAGCTGCTCAATGTCTGCGAGTCCTATGCAGTGACCAACGGACTCAAATACAACGCCCAGAAGAGCGAGTGTATGTTTTTTAAACCGGATAACATTCGCTATACTGATGCTCCTGACTTTTTACTCACCGGTGTAAAATTACAAAAAGTGGAAAAGTTCAAGTATTTGGGTCACTGGGTCACCGCGGATCAAAAAGACAATGCTGACATTGAGAGGGAGCGCAGGGCGCTGTCTGTCCGATGCAACATGTTGGCCCGTAGGTTTGCAAAATGTACTGAGCCAGTAAAAGTCACACTGTTTAAAGCATACTGCCAGTCCTTTTATACATGCAGCCTATGGGTTAACTAATACGCAGAAGGCATATAGCGACCTGCGAGTTCAATACAACAGCGCGTACAGAGCGTTGCTGCGGCTGCCGCGCTTTTGCAGCGCTTCCGCGATGTTCGCGGAGACGAACACGGCGGGGTTCGCCGCCATCATGCGCTTGCGCTGCGCCTCCATGCTGCAGCGCGCGCGCGACAGCCGCAATGCGCTTCTGTGCACTGTTGTTGAACGCTGGGACTCGCCAGTATTGGCGCGGTGGATCAGGCTCCACGCCCTTAAATAATTCTTGTTCTTGTGCTTGTAATGTTTTGTCTCGTTTTAATGTTTTATTGTATTACACTAATACTAGTTTTAAGTTGCACAAACTTTACTAACAAAATATGGATCATTGGTCTGAAATAAAATATATTATTTTTATTATTATTATTATTATTATACAAAATTGTCCATCACCCTTAGTTTGGTTTTTTTTTGACAGTCACCGTCAGCCGCCAGCAATTCCCTTGCAAACGCCAGCGACCGCACACCTATGTCGGAGCGTTCACGGCTTAGCTTCGTGTCCTCATACGCGCCGCCATAAAACTTTTAAGAAAGTAATTAAATTATCTTTTCTTCGCGGCGTTAGAACTTTGTTAACTTCCAACGTTTTTGGTTTCACATAAGTAATTTATAAGTGATATCTCGGACCCCGATAAGGGTGAGTTGAACAAGGTTTTTTAATCAGTGCTTTTAGCTTTAAGTTAGTGCTTTTCTAAGCCCTACAATGTCACCTGGCCTATGTCCGCTATGAACGCCTTTGCGTAGAATGATGTGCTGATATGAATTATTAAATATTTACATTACAGGATGGTTATTTTAAAATAATCGCTTCCCTGCATTTAATAGTTGTAGTTTGATATAATTTCCATTTGTAATTATCTTTATTAACCCACATTAGCGCGTAATAGCATTACTTCACTGCCTGCGCTCTCTCAGTTTGTTTACCACCGTTCTGATAGTGAATACTTACACCAACTGCCTTCGGTTTCCCCCAATGCACCTTAACAGAGAATCACTATCAGCGGAGGGAGTTTGAACTGACTCTTACTGTGCCCTTCTATTCACAGGGTGTCACTTTTACCCTTCGAGTCTGGGGAATTTTATTATAACGCAAGACACCAACCAACTGCTGCCGGCACTTCCCGGCCCGGGTGCATCTCCCACTCCTGCTGCCTTCCCCGAAGACCTAGCAGCCTCAACCACCTTGCAGGGGAGTACCGTCCTACGACAGCGGAACCAGACCTGGGCTTTTTTTTACCTTCACGACCCGGACTTTAAATAAATTAATATAAGTATTGTTGATACTCGGTTGTTTCTTTTAAAAAACCAATTCCACTTCAAAAGGTACTGAAAGTCCAATTCTTCTTAAGCCCGCTTGCACGTAAGTGTTAACCCCTGGTTAACCCTAGTTTAGCAGGTAAATTTGTTAAAATGGACAGTTCTCATAATATATATATATATATATATACAGGGTGTACAATCCAAATGGGTCAGTATGGAGAAGTCGGAAACTATGAGAGATAGCGAGATCTGTTCTTAGGAACCATGACGTCGATTTTAGATTTACATTAGGTACACAAATATTAAAATTACAGAAAAAGGGATCGTTTGTATTTTAACCTAATAATAATAATAAATTCGCATAATCAAACTATAATATACAATCTTTTACATTCGAGATGTACAATTTTCCAGTTAAATTATACTGTTCCGGTAACATTATACAGCACGATCAACATTACAATATTTTACATCTTTTGTAATGCTATCACTTTACATTTAGATGTGACACACAGTGTTCCGGATACATTATAATGTAAGTATTGGCTTCATTATGTAATAGGACTTTCATTATAATCATTAATTTAACGACATTAAACTGCTGCAACATATTATTTGTCTTAAAACACTCGTCTGATCTTAATAATTCTCTCATTATGTATCAGTTAGATACAGTCACGAGATTTAATTTGGTACCCACCTTAGGTCCAAAGTCAATCTGACATTCTACAACAATAAGGTTGAGTTTCCTAAAAATTACAGATGGCATGACATCTCTAATGACATTGACGACCTCAAGCATATTTTTCTTGAAATGGGTCCCAAATTAACGCTCGTGACCGTACATAAACTACTACAATACAATCTAATACAAAACACTTTATTGTACACCAAACAAAAACATAACAGAGAAACCAGCTCAATTAAAAATAATACAGGTAAACAGCAGGCGGTCTTATCGCTGATTAGCGATTCCTTCCAGACAACTGCTACTTATTACAGCATAAACATTTTTCTCAGTATACGCAGCTTAGACAGCTTGGTCCCCTTGCTGCGTCAGAGCACGCAGCGGCCCTGCACCCGGAACTAACCGAGGTGCGGGGCGGGGCGCGCGGGGTGCTACTCGCGGGGTCGGTACGGGGGAGCGCCCGGGTGCCGCGGGGGGCATGGGGGGGAACTGGCGCGGCGCCGGCGTTGGTGCCGTGGACGTTGAGGATGGCCGTCTCTGCCTCCGGTCAGGGCAAGGAGAGCAGCCGTAACCATCAGTTACCTTACCTACCAGTTGCTCCATGATGGTTTTACCTAAAACAATGAAAAGAAGCCTATGCACTCGTCTGCTTGCTTACATGACTATTGTATCGGGGCATCAGGAGTTATTTCCTATTTGGTAGTCATAGGTTTTTGAGTGTGAAATTTACAAGTAAAAAATAATATTTTTCTTAATGTTCTTAATCACTTTCTTAATGTTTTATAGTGTGTGCCAATTGAAATCGGCAAAGATGTAAACACAACGAAATGAACCGATTTACCATAATTACTCGATAATCACGTGGTATAAAGATCACTTAGTGAGGTCATAGCAGTGACATACACTTGATTTTTACTTTCACATTGAGATCAAGATGAAATAACTATTATTTATACGTCATTTTAAATAAAAACATGCATGATGCATAAAATATTTGAGGTTATGTGTCAAAAAGTATTAATTTGTAGACATCATTGAATATGTCATTGAATAAGTAATAACGATTTATTAAAGAAGCAATCGTTTAACAATTGCATATGCTTTGTCACTTTCCGTCAGATGCCAATGTCACAATTACAGATAAGGACAAAGCATGGCATAAACTATTCCAAGCTTATTCCACGTTTATAAGTAAGGGGGACTATGTTTAAAGTTATGCGGTAGAAACAATATTAGACATCCACACGGCAAAACAAATATGACTTCCCCTTAAATATTTCTGAATATTTATCAAATTATTATGGCTTTAAACGTTGAAGATATCAAATTTAGAACTTTTAAATATTATTATGTTAAACATTATGGACAATTAATCTTCTAAGAGCTAGGCTACGAAAATAGGCTTAATTTGGAAATCCCTCTAATTAGTGTGCCATACTATTATTATTAATTAATCCGGGGGCCTGGCAGCTGTTCAGCGGTAGGTGTGATAGTTGTTGGCCAACAAAGGGGTTGTGAAGTCAATTGAAGGTGTGCAATTTATGAAGTTCTGAATTTGGTGTGGTATTATGCTACCTTGATGTATGGTAGTGAATGTTGGGTATGGCAGGACAAGCATAAAAGTCGTGTAAATGCAGTTGAAATGCGCTCTTTGCGTAGTATGTATGGTGTGAAACTGATTGATAGAGTAAGGAATGAAAAAGTCAGAGAGAAATGTGGAAAAAAAGAAGATGTAGTGACTAAGATTGAAAAGGGCATGCTTCGATGGTTCGGTCATTTGGAAAGGACGGATGAAAGAAGATTGACGAAAGAGATATACAGATCGAAAGTGAGTGGATGGGTCAGTAGGGGCCGCCCTAGGCGTACTTTTTCGAGTCAAATCGGAGAAATACTAGAATAGGTCAGAAACTTGTTGAAAACAACTCTACCGTCCTAATCTGATACACACTAACTATGATAAACCTATTGTAGTAATATCAACCTTATGACTAGCGAAATAGAATTGAATTTGCTTTGGGACTGAATTTAAGATACTGCGTTTTGCCTTAAGAGGGCAGAACTCGAAACCGTCACCTATCCATTATTCTCTGATGTTATTCATTTTTTAAGAGTTGTTTACGTTTTTCAATGCTGGCTTAGTTGGTCGTGACCCTGTCGACAAACCTAGTTTGGTTTGATATCCAGAATGGGTTTCTTAATATTTGTGTGTTGAGAAATCGGAGAAATACTAGAAAAGGGCCGAATCTTAAGTACCCGAAACCGACGTGCGTGCATGACTCGATGTATGAATGTGGAAGAAGCAAAATAAATTTGTCAAGATTGTAGCAAGTGGAATGTATGTATGTATTTAATTCGAATATAACATTGCCAGGCGTTTTATTTGGGGGAAAAGTAGTCCCAGGTGACGTAGAGACGCTAAGCGGCGCAAGTTGAAGCCTGGCGGGGTGATCAACTGAATATTTGGGGCTGTATTTTTGCACACACGATTTTGAAGGTCCACTCTAATGAAAAAGTATAGGTACCTCTTTAAATGGACCGACTCTGGCACTTTTTACCGCACCTTGGACGACATCTGGTGCTACTTTTCCCCTATAAATTGCAAACCTATTTCTGTAGCTAACTCCCCGTCTATAACGTTAGAAATTATTATGCGTTATGCTTTCCAATTTTATGAGCATAAATAATAAGGAAATAAATCTCTGACTTTAAATATGGTTTACGAGTGACAAAGGGATTCCCTTTTCAATCCAAACAGTTATTTAAAGAAATGTCTATATAACTGCTCATAAATGTTTCGTTGGCAAGTAAGAATAAAACTTAGTTTTTTTTTAAGATTTTAAATTCTATAAAATATACACAAGTTGCCCAATTGCCAATACTGCGAAAAAAATACTTTTGAGTCATTTGTCATTTAACTAATATTAACATAGGCAAGTTATACATCCTGGATAAACAATGCGAATCTATTATATTAAACAAAAGACTGTCGTAATTATATTTTACTATTTTTTTAATAGACAAAGGGACAAAGGCAGTTGTTTGGAAATCCATACCTTACTTGTATAGGTGTGTTAATCATCGTATGCTAGTTGATAGACGTGAGTCAAGCCTTTAAGATGAAGGCATGTCTTCAGTGTGTTACTGGAATAAGTCTTCTGTGTTTGGTTTTTGCGATGGTATGATTTATTTAACAATACTTTATTATTACAACTTTATGATCTCATTTTAAACCGTAAATATAAAAGATAAATACATCAAATTCTTCTTGGCTTAGTCTGACAGGTCATTTTTAGAGTTTCAAACCCGATGGGTGTCAACCGAACCCTATTTGATTCGCTGTCCGTCCGTCTGTTCTAACTTTAAAAAGCCGTATTATTTAAAAGTAAAGAGAAAACGGATCGTTTTTTACAGAATATTTCTTAGCACAGTGGAGGTTTTAAAAAAACCGTTCCGAAGCCGTTACGGCAAACACAAAAAACTACTTATTTAAAAAAACCACATGTATCAACTAATTTTCTATTTAATTAAGTCTCCTTAGTCGTGGTGGTTTTCCTTTTAAATTCGTTATTATGCGCATTTATTTAAAAGACCTATCCAACGACACCCCACAATATGGGGTAGACGAGAAAAAATTATACATCCACACGCTACGTGTAGGGGAGGGAACCAAGTTTTTTTTTTACCACTTTGTTGACGTGACTAATATGTATATTCATGCCAAATTACAGCTTTCTAGTACTGAGACTCTCTGAGATAGGCTGTGGACGGACGGACGGACATAGCGAAACTATACGGGTTCGTAGTTTGTCGTGGATTTTGTTTTAGTTGTAACATTAGAACTTTTTTTTTTTAGGATTCAACGTCTGACAAGGCTGCAGCCACTTCTAAGATCTTTTTGGAATGCGCTCGTGCGATTGGAATGAATCCAGACACGATAATGTTAGTGAAGAGAGGAAAATGGCCTGTAAGTCTGCCTTCCGCTTAGGCAGTATCTCAGATAAAACCCCTGTAGCAATATTAACCTTATTAATAAGACAATGGAATTAAAGCTGCTATGTGGTTTCCAGCTTATTGGCTTAGGTGGTAGAAGTATCTTCTATAACTTTATTTCTTTATCATTACGATAGTATAAAAGAAAGTCACTTTCCGCGTATGTCTATTTCTTTCTCTCCGTCGGAACGAAACGGATTTTGATGCAGCTTTCAACAAACACTAAGATGTTTTTGTGAAACACGTTACATCCAACAATCCCTAAATGCCTCAATACTGCAATACTGTAATTAGACGCTTGCTTTTTCTCATTTGTAACCTTCCAAAATCCTGAAAAAGACTTGCGTGTTTACCGATGATATTTCAAAATAACAGCTTGCCAAAATACCTAGACTTAAATTGAATGGAAACTTCAACCTATCCTACATAAAATATCCGCATGGATGAAAGATCATGACCTAGAAATTAACAGCTTAGAGACCAAAATAATGACATTTCATCCTTATTAATAGACCCCGTTATCTTATAGCCGTTCCTATATTCAAACCGAGGACAGATAGGCTTACTTCGGATTAAAATTTGACATATTTTGTACGGGCAAATATCAAATATTAACCTGAAGTAACCCTTTTATCTATCCGCGGTTTGAATATAGGAACCCGACATGAAGGTAGTGACGTCACTATTTTGAAGGGTTTTGAATTTTTATTTTATCCATTATTTTATAGATCGGTATTCTAGGCGCTAAAAAACCAAAATTCGTATTTGACTAGTTACGGTATTGTTTTGAAGTCAGCCGCCATTACTGTCGAGTAAATTAGAGCTACAATAGTTTCTTAAAGTAGTTATTAGAGTAGTTTTGTCACGGTACTGTATCTTTTCTTTTATGTACCATTGTGTTGATGTGTTTGTCAAATAAGGGTGAATCAACTTTTAAGGTACCTCCTTTTCTTTTGCGATATTAAAACTTTCCTGGTGACCATCAAATTTATGCACCTCACACGTTAAACATCTCTAAAAAAAAAACTTCGAAAATACCTGATAACTCGGGGGAAATTGCACTTTTTTCATACAAAACCTAGGGACAACATTATCCCCTGCGTTACCAATTATATTAATGTACAAAACTGTATTATTTTAAATTAAATAAGTTTAAATGTTAGCTTACGTGTCTGATTTAATAAATGTGTAAGCCATGTCGTAAGCAAATCAGGTATATTTTTTCTAAAAACGTGTATTTTGTTAGACATGTCGAAAAATAGGCAGTACCTTAAAAGTTGATTCACCCATAAACGTTTTTCTATTCTATTCGATCAAAACGTTGACAATACGATAACAAATCAAAAGTAATATGGATTTTAGCGCCTAAAGTACCGGCCGTTTATTTTTCATATTGCGATGAAATCTGGTTCAGAATGATATTACAGGTTCATTATATTTCAGGAAGAAAACCAAAAACTCTTTTTATGGGTTCATTGTGTTCTTGTCCAATCTGAAATCATGACGGATAAGGGAGTGTTTCGACTAGAAGTTGCTTTAAGAGGTTTGCCTGAATTTGGTAAGTCGGATTAACCGGTTGCAAATAGCATCTTACCGTAAAACGGGGTGAGTAGGGACACGACACGATAAGTCATAACTTGTTACAAATAAGAACTATTATTAAATGGACAATAACGTTACGTCTATTGGAAATAATTTCAGTCTTATAATTAGTAACATATAATTCATATTAAGTTCTGTCTCTACTTATCCCGTATGTCTGAATGTCAGCAGTTTTACTCGGAAACTATAAAAGCTATAAAATTTAGGCTATTTATTTTGTATCTTAGTCTGTGTGCAAAATGTGGTTACAGAATTATCAATAAGTTTTTAGAGTTGTTGGAAATTCTGTAGCTCTGGCTACTCTGGGAATAAAGCGTGAGTTTATGTATTTTTTAATAAAAACCACACATTTTTTTTTCTAAATATTTGAAAAGAGGTCCAGAATGGGGGGTTGAAAAATAAAAGTGATTTGAATATATCAAACCTAAATGTTCGTGAAAAAACGTGTTTGGGTTATTGACTTTGAATAACTTACGACGCAAACACGAGATTTTATGAGACTTTTGAGACAACTTTAAGAACGCAAAAATTAAGATATTTGAAGTATATTTGTAATTTAATTACAGAAGCAGCAACAGCATACGACAATATCATTAAATGTCTGCGACCCAATGATGATTTGCTACCTGAAGAACTATCATGGGCATTCGCGAAATGCTTTCAAAAAGAAGATCCGGACCATTCATTGTTTTAGACAATATCGCCTCTATAATTGGTGCAATAACGTTTGTAATAATTTGTAAACGTTTGTCCTAATGATGACGTGACATAATATTGACTGATAAAATATTGTTACTTAGACTGGGTTTTATAAAGAACTGCAAGATCAAATTTCGGTCAGGAATATCAAAACATTTATGAAATTACAAAAATTTGATCTGACATATTTACTAACGGAGCTTTATAAAACCGGGCATTAATAAGTAATAGTAATAATAATTATAAGCCATATTTTTGTTAATTCCACATAACTTTAAGACAATCGACATTATGATAAAAATAAAATGTATTATGTAACACGTCTTTATTACTCTTTAAATAAGGATAATAAAAAAAATACGGCCACGACAGTTATGACTAAAATGTTTTAGGGCAATGAAAAACATCTAATAATTTTCGGAATAGTTATTTGAATTATAAATAAATCATGAATTTATAATGTATGTAACTAAATTATATTTTCTTCTCCGAACCCTTACCATGAGTAATTACCGTACTCGCTAGCGAATCTAAAAAAATAATGCATAATAATATTACATTGTGTATTAAGGGTGGTAAAGAAAGAATTACAAAGGAGAGTGTGTTTGAAGCCCGAAGCCGAAGGCTGAGGGCTTTAATGACTCGAGCTTTGTATTTCCTTTACCACCCGTGTAACATACAATTTTTTTCATCACAATCGCGAGGAAATGAAATAAAATCAGACAAAAGATCATATTTTTAACTTTTTAGCGGCAGACTACATCATTGTCTGTGACTTACCACAGATTATTAATGTCAAACGTGTTTGGAGTCCGATTCTAGTGACAGTCGAGATCAATAGTTTATATGCGAGATTTTTAGGAAATTGTATGCAACTGACATTTCATTCCATAGTATCTTATGGTCTCAGTAGTTATGGTAGAACCTACAAGTCATACCTAGATAAGATATGTTCTCTGCAAATGCGAATCCTAAAAGAAATAGTTCCTTTTAAAATTAAAATTAAATTTGCTAATGATGAACTGAAGCTATTCAAACACTGCAACTGCCTCCCTATCCACCAAAAAGTCAAATTTAACCTAATTAAGGAACAATTTTTTGACACAACCTTTCAAACCCTAAAATCAAACATTATACGCACTCGAGCCGTCGTAAATAAAAAATTAACCACTCCTGGATACACCAATGTCTATGGACAGAGAACCAGCGCCTACTTAATTCCTCGTCTTATAAATGACCTTGATGTTAAATTTAGAGATAGCTTAACTCCTAATAACATTAAGTATAAACTAAAATCGTACTTTGTCAATAAACTGTAATGTTTGTGGGTACTCGTAGAAGTGTACTTGTACTTGTGTTGTAATAAAATTGTAAGACTTTTTTTATTGTAATTTCAGAGCGTTCTATCCTCGCACAAACCCTTAAGTGGTTTATGAGGTGTTCATTAAAATGTAAAGAGTATTTTTAAATTTAAAAAAAAAAAAAAAAATCTCGAATGACACTTCATATCGAATGGCACAAGAATTGGGGTCCTGACGTATTGTGATAGTTTGAGTCTACGTATAATATTTAAAAAAAAGCTATTACGCACGATAGGGCGTAATGGTAAAAAAAAAGGCCCGCGGGTATTATTTTGGATTTACGGTCGATTTTTCTAGCATGTTAGGACACTATTTACGAGCAAGTGTGATGAAAACTTAATTTGTTTCGTTAATTAATTATTGTGTATAGTGATTGTTATAATTATTACTTTTTTACCTTGTAATGTTATTCAGTTTTAAGTATGACTGTATTTTATGTTTAGGTATTACCTTTGCAAGAGTTTCTTGCTACGCTTCGTCTCGACAATGGACTTGTCCGAAGCGCTGCTGGTAGATTCATTTCATACTACCGATGTGTATAAAAGAAGCCTGATGTGGAGCATTTACCGAATAAACTATTTAATTTCATTTTTTTTGATTTTTTCTCATTTAAAAAAAACGAACAGAAGTTAGAATACACATACAATTCAATATTCAATGAAAATAGTAAGACTTATTCATGTAAACATGCCCAACTATAGAGATTCGTTTACTCATCTGCCTCCATTCTGACAGCAAAAAAATGAAAAACGCCGTGAAAAATTACATTCCGCCTAGCCAAGGCTCGGTAATCTACGCATGATTTCTGCACCCTTACCATGGGTTACGATTACCCTACTCGCTAGCGAGTCGAATGCTCTGTCCTTCGCACTCTATAAGAATACTGCGAGGTCTGCGAGGGACAGAGCATTCGATTCGCTAGCGAGTACGGTAATTGTAACTCATGGTAAGGGTACTGGTCCTAGATACATGTTTATATCATATGATACTAAAACGTGATCCCTCTCAATGAGTTTTATAAAAAAAATCAAAGTCATCTAAAAGGCAAGCTGGAATTTCATTTTGAATTAACAGTGAACTTGAACAAAACGATCCTTTTTGAAAGGGCAGTAGGTAAATTTGTTCGAAGAATATTGTAATTTTTTTTTCAACGGCCAGGGATGATTTTTACGTACTTATTTAGAGGACCTCGAAATACACATAGATACATATAATTTATGGCGTTTAATGATATCGGAGCCGAGATATTAGTGTGGTTGCCGGGTTAGAATAGTGCCACTCCATGTCTTCCCGTAGATGTCGTAAGACACGGCTAAGGGAATAATCCTTTATTCCCTTAGCCGTGTAGTACTGTTAGGCGACGGGCTTGCAACCTGTCACTAATACACTGGTAAACATCTAAGCCTAAGTGTGCAAAATGTGGTTATATATTATTATCAACAAATTTCTAGAGTTTTTGGTAATTCTGTTGCTCTGCCTACCCCACTCTGGGAATAAAGGCGTGAGTTTATGTATGTATGTGTATGTATATTTAAAATTTAAGTTTTCAGTTTTTTTGTACTAAAAATACGCCTAGGTAAGAATATAAATATCTCGGCTCCGATGCACTTAAGAGTATTACATCACATAACAAAACATGTTTATTTTTAATTATTCTATCATAATTTACCACTTTTACTAATGGCCGCTCACCTTGAAAATGTATGACTTTTACAAATGACAACACTTTTACCCAAACCCCTTTAGGTTCTATCTTCTAAGTCAAATCTGAGTGTAAATTTATGAAAAATTATATAATAAATATCCAACCATCAGTCTTTTTTTTTGCTGCCCGGTACCTTTACAGACCCTACGGTTAATACCCTAACCTAACACGTATATTATACTTCTTCTTGTAAGCATCAATTGAAATGGAAACTATGATAATCATTATCGTTTTCACGTATTCCTGGGTAGTGATTCTGTAAACAGCGCTGGTCGTGCGGACTGTCGAGTGATACCAAGCGGCGAGATTAAGTAGTCCCGTCAGTGCGAACAAAACACATTGTAGCGCGTGAATTTTCAATTTAGCAGCACGATAGGTCGAACGTTTAAGGCTGCTTAATTGAAAATGCACGCGCTACTATAAAAAAAGCAATGTGTAAGATAACTCAACGAAGTTTAAAAAAAAACGAATCGAAGCCCACAAAACTACTGTTTGTAATAAAAATTACAAACTTTGACAGTAAACATCTCTATAATCAAATCAGGAATAAATATATCCACAGAAGAATTAATGCTACTGTACCCTTATCATGAGTTACTATCACCGTACTCGTTAGCGAGTGGAATGCTTTGTCCCTCGCACTCTATAAGAATACTGCGAGGTCTGCGAGGGACAGAGCATTCGACTCGCTAGCGAGTACGGTAATTGTAACATGATATAGGTGTGAAAAGTGCAAACGTAAAGTAAATCTCACCAAAAACATTCTGTAAAAAACTAGCCAAGTCTCGATGGAGCTGCTTGTTTATCTCTAAAAAGTAATGAAATCTAGACAAAGTCGTCCCAAGTCTAAGGTGCCTTACTGCGATTTCTTTATTATTATAGTTAATAATTGTGTGACTTGGGCGTTGAAAGGTACACAAGGGTACAAAACCTCCATGACACCATTGCACCAATCTGTCGCCAGAACCGCTACCCATTGACGATGGAAAATTGCCACTTGGAAAACGTTGATTGAATAACCAGTCAATTGTAGGCTTATATGCATATATGTAGCTTATATGTAGCTTATACGTAGTCAATTGTAAGCTGCGTTTACACGTTATGTTGCACGTAATTAATTGGAATCTAGTGTCTCATTTTAGGGTGTTGTTGATTGTGCAACACATGCATTCAGCATTGACAATGCTGACTTCTGCTCTCTTCTTTTTGGAGCGTCAAATCGACCACCGATCTAACATAAAATAGACGTACAGACGGACATCTATCAATGATTAGAAATCCGTCTGTACTGGAAATGTTTTTTTGTACTTACTGTTTGATTCAGGCTACAGAAGTATTATTGAAATACGCAGCTTTATCAAGCCTACAATTGACTGGTTATGCAATCAACGTTTTCCAAACTTGAAATTTTGGATTTTAAGTGAGTGATTATAGCTTATTGGACGACGAAAATTTCTGCGTTCTGGTCTTAGCCAGAGGTTCTCAAATAGGGGCCTGTAAAGGGGGCGAAATGGTTCCAGTAAAGGATGGTACGGCAGTGTTTGCTTCGCGTACGATAGACTTGGCGGGGGCACTGCCATGCCCCCCCATAGTGGGCTGGGTACTTGCTCTTAGAACCAATGACTGTTAGATTGGATCGAAGCCGCTTGCTGGTAAGTAGGAATAGAAACCCAAAGACATTTGCATTCTTAAGACTATATCATTAAGACTGCAAAAGAGTGGCCATACATTACTATTAGTGAAAGATGTAGGTACAACGCAAATATTGATAGAAAACCGCAAATCGATGTGGATAGCCGTTTAGTACACGGCTACTTTAGCTTAAATCAAACATTTTGAGCGGAACTTATTCGTTGAGCGAGGAAACTGCCAACTCTTTGGTCTCCTGTGACGTCAATGAGCCTTTTCGAAATGTCTTTGAAGAGGCTTAGAGCGCTTGGACCCCACGGACCAAGGGTCTTGACGTAGAATGGACCTAATATATATACTGAGCCAAGACCACTATTTGCCGCCCGCACCAGCCCTATTAGAGGTGTGGTGGAGATGTGATGGAGCTAGCGTGTCTACACAGGCTGCATCTGACACTACCACCCGTCCCATATTCCAAGGAACCAAGGACATTCCGTCAGGTCCCTTGCCATCATTTCTACAAATGCCGATCGGCTCTAAAAGGGCCGGCACGTTTATTGAAGCAAGAGACCGACGGATGATGTCATTTAGTGAGGCGTGTCTGGAAAAGTGGCTTGCACGTCTCTGGCAAGACAGTCCGTGCTGATCTACATCACTTCCGCAGGGGCACCGATATGCAGCGCAGACCGAGACCCCAAGGCGAAGGCAAACTGAGAGTCAGAGTGTATTAGGGTCTAGGAAAGTAGGTACCAGTGCTTGGCGAGGGATGAACTTGAATCCAGTATCCACCCTCCCTTGGACAGATTGCTAAAATTCTAGCATGATCCGGTGCGCAGCACTGGCTGATAAGGGAATCAACAGTCAATTTACGTGCTCTGCGATTTTGGGTTAAAAGGAAAATAAGGAAATTTTGCGGATCCGTACCTAATAGAAAGGGATGCTTGGGTCCCAGAGGGGCTATTAATTAACGCACTCGCAATCGCAATTGTTTTCATTTTGAGAATCGAAGGCTTGTCTGCATACAAAATGAAAACAATTGGTCCGCTTTGAAGCCAATTGAGATTGCGAGTGCGTAAGGAAATAGCGCCGCAGGACTGCTCGTTTAGCTAAATATCAAGGATAGATTTAATTTTTGAGGTTAGATATGGAAATTTTAGGTAAAAAAAATTTAAGCTGTCTCCTACTTGGAGAAACTTGGGATGTTTTGTAAATATTTCTTGTATTTTTATAATTAGGGTCGGATGACCGAAAGATAATGGTGTAGTATATTTTTGAATTGGCTCTTGAAGACCTTTGATTGGATAACTCACAGGATAGGCTTCTAAAACAAAAGACTATCTTCATACCAAAAAAATATTACGTAATTAGGTACCGCCTGCATGGGAATATTTTTAAGAACGACTGCTTAAGATGATTGTTTTAATTTAACCTATAAAGCACCCGTCTACCAAACGGCTATGCCGTACATCGATTTGCGTTTTTTTTTTATCAAACCACTATTAGAATCCAATAATGGACAAGAACCCAATAATGGACACTTAGTCTTGATTCTTATTTTACAGAAGAAGGGTTACTTATTCATTTGTTTTCCGTTATCGTATGAAATTTGAATTAAGAGTGAAGTTACTGGTGCCTGTCAGCTAAAAGTGGCCATCCTTGGTACCGTCACCGTATGCTAGTAATTTGACCGGTCATCTTTTCCCCAATCAACGAAACTATGCGAACACTGCTACGGTGGGTAAAGAATAAGATGACGGTAGCAATCGAGACGAAACTCGGGAAATTAATAAACTTTTTTATCTACTCTCATATCGTAAAGTTCAAATTATAAACTTCCAAACGAATTTATTTTGGCATACTTATATAAAAAAAATACCAAAAAAAAAAAAACTTTATAACATTATTTCTCTAACAAAATAATGTTATAAATTATTATTTTTATCATTACGATACAAGTTAATCCAAAAAGTTAATGTCACCAACGAGGTTCCATATCTTTTTTTTTTATGGAACGCACATGCGTTACGCGTTATTTTCACAGCATTACAAAAAGTTTTCATTCCAATTTTTACTTGTCTGTGACAGCGCCCGCTTTAACGCATGTGCGGGGATGTGCTAGGTTTTGGCACCAATCATTGAATTATTAATACGTTTTGTTGTAATGTATGAGAGTAGATAAAGTAGTGTATGAAACTGCACATAACTAAACACTCGTGTGATACTATTAAAAGCCTCGCCTAGTGGCTCGGTTCTTAAACACACACTGGTGTTTAATACCCCTCATTATGCAACAATTTCATAAACTACTAAATATTACATAATACGATGATTAATAATCCATTGAGATCTATGTTTTGCGGAAGTAGACACATTCCAAGCTAAGTGAAGCAAACTAAACATAAATATTTAATGTTAAACAAAAGGGACCGTCGCACTTCTATTTCACACCATAAAAGACAAAGGAACAAAGAAAATTGTTTGAAAATCTTAACCATAACCACTTTTCTATATACCAGCAGACAATGATTAAAAAAGGCCAGTCTTACATCGTCTGGTAGTTGATCAAGGTGAAGCAAGCTTTTAAAATGAAGTCGACTATTCTGTGTCTATTTGGAATGAGCCTTTTATGTCAGGCGATGGTACAATTTATTTATTGTTCAAATATAAAACTAAAAATTCAAACATCAAATTTTGTCTTGGCTTACGAGTTGTGTATTGTTGATATTTAACTTAAAAAAATATTTTTAGGATGCAATGATTGAATTGATGGCTCTGAAAGAGAAGTCATATCTGAATTGTGCTCATTCGATTGGACTTAGTAAAGATATGATATCGAAAGTGAATAAAGGAGAATGGCCGGTGAGTATTATTCAATTATTTAAGAGCCTATAATGTCCTATGAGCCTATAAAGCTCGCATTTGCTTGGTTATTTAAGGTAAAAGCACCTATTATGGACAAGGCTCCACTGATGAACATTATCATTTTTTTAAATGAAAACATATCAATACTAAACATTTCATTCTAATAGTAGTAATCCCGAATAATTTCATATAATCTAATTGTAGCACTAAAAGCATTATCAATCTCAGAGACATATTTATGGAATTGTTCATAACTGGAGCACTGTCCATAATAGGAGCTTTTACCTTATGTGTCGATGCAATATGGTGACGAAAGCATAAGATGGATAAAACTTTTACTGAATTTCGAGAACTATTCATGTATGAAAATATATGCAGGTTTATGCGGTTCAAATAAAATAACACAGATTCATTTTGTTTCAGGAAGATAACGATGCTCTTAAAGAATGGGTTCTTTGTGTTCTTGTCCAAAGTAATGTAATGACGGAACAAGGCCTGGTTCAAGTTGACATTGCGTTAAAAAATTTGACAGATGTTGGTAAGTCAATTTAAAAACATGTCCGATTACAATATTTTTTTTGGTTTGTACACTTTTGCGGTGGTGCCATAGTCACCAGATCTGAATCTGATGAGACTCCGTGAGGAATTGATGGAACTCTTCAAATATTATAGATTTTTGTATTTTAGTATTTTTTGTAACAAATCCAGCATTTGCATTCAGAAAGTATCATTTTGTGAAGTGGAACTGATGATTAAGACTTCACATAGACACGGAACTCCTCAACGGTACCTATTTCAAGTATGGAGATAAGATATCTCGATTAAGATAGTTAAAAGCCTGTAACGAAAAACATTCTAATGTTTAAATATGACTATGACTTTCTCGCGGCGTTGCTCGCGGCGTGAAGAAAGTTTCAGATCAACTTAGAAAACTTAAAAAGTATAAAATAAAGAAAACTAATATGTTAGGTAACAGGTCAGTCCAACTGATGTCGGCTAGTAACAATATTTTTAGCCAAAAGCCGACTACACTAACCCCCCTCCCCCTCCCGCCAAATGTTAGTGGACTCATAGCTCCTAGAGGAATATTTTATTTTACTAGACGGACGGAAAGGTGGATCCAAATTTGTGACATTAAATCGCAACATGGTTCCGTGACCGTGTCATAACGCGTGCCAGTACTTACCGGTTTTTGTCATGTTTCACAGAGTCGTAGATAAGTTAGGTTAGGTTCCTTTCATATGAGGCCCGGAGGGCCAAACAACTCAAAAATAGGAGCACAGCAGGACACAGAATGAGCTACCGCCAAGACCGACCAATCAGGGACGGTTGATTAGGCCTAGGCCTTCTGTAGAAATTGCAATCTGTAGACATAGGATTCTGTTGAATCAAAAATCTGTAGATTTGGGAGTGTAGACCTGGTTAAAATCGTGTCACTGGTAGATCACGTGATTGATGATTAGTTGTAGATTTGCTATACAATCCGATCCGATGGAGCCCTGCAGTGTGGACCCACCTTAAAAGAGCTCTGAAAGTAGCAGTCACAAATCACAACTATAGGAGAGGTTTGAGCTACTCAATAGTTAAGTTACTTTGTCACTAAAAATATATTTAACACGAAAAATTGTTTATTTTTCAGAAGCAGACAAAAAATTCGAACACATCAATAAATGCCTTCCCACTCATACCTATAATGTACATGCTGAAGAAATATCGTGGCATTTCGCGAAGTGCTATCAGAAAGAAGATCCCGAGAACTCATTGTTTTAGATGCGACATCTAGTGGCAAAAACTGTAAATGTATTAATTATCCGTCGATTAAATGAATCAAGCGATATGCTCATTTAAGTTAATCAAAGAAAAACAATAAAGTGGCTTACGTAACAATTATTTTTCTCCGGGAATTCGAATTCTCGAAATGATACTGTAAATTATAAATATCACGTGACTTTTCATATCACGTGATCTACCAGTGACGTGATGGGTTTAAAAACAAAACGAATAGAAACCCTAGTTAGCGTTTTGCATCTTGGCAAGAGCCTTTGGTATTTATATACGTCATAGAATAGAGGCACTTTAGATTTGGTACGCAGTCCGTTCTGATAGAGCCCTATAGTGTGGACCCACCTTAAGAGAGCTCTGAAAGTAGCAGTCACTATTGGGGGTTGATTTATCCAACAGTTAAGTTACTTTGTCACTAAACATATATTTAACACGAAACATTGTTTCTTTTTCAGAAGCAGACAAAAAATACGAACACATTAAGAAATGTCTTCCCACTCATACCTATAATGTACATGCTGAAGAAATATCGTGGCATTTCGCGAAGTGCTATCAGAAAGAAGATCCCGAGAACTCATTGTTTTAGATGCGACATCTAGTGGCAAACTCCGTAAATGTAATTCTCTATCGATTAAATAAATCAAAGAATGTTAATAAAAGTTAATCTAAGAAACACATTATTATACTCGTAAATCTTATTAAAGCGGCATTTTACAGTATGCGGAAAGTATCTCAGAGACCCACCACCAAGATGACGGTGTGATGTTGGGACGGATTGTTGTATAATTGTAAATAAATAAACCTTTTATTCAATTCTATTGTATTTTAATTATTAATACGTATAAAGAAATTACATAATAAATTAATATTAAGTTGGCATGAAACCCGAGATCCTTATTTAATTATTAATTTAAACTTTATTGCACAGTAAAAGAAAAGTACAAATGGCGGACTTAATCGGACTTAAGACTGCGCCGAGCAAACGTCGAGCGTCCAGTGGCGCCCTCATTACTATTATTGTGTTTTCTAATTAACTAAAAAAAATCCTTTGAAATTAGCCGATACGTTTTTAAAGTGCAAGTAAAAACACAATCTATGGAATACGTAACAAACTTTAATATCAATTACCCTTTGAGTAACTCAAAGATGAATTGTTATTAAACTATGTGATATACTCTATTAGTTGTGTTTTCATTTGTAGTACAAAAACTCACCGTCCAATTTCAAGAAAATACTTTAGTTTATTAGAAAACACAATAAGAGTAATGAGGGCGCCACTGTACATCCGGCGTACGCTCGGCGCAGTCTTAATCCTTGTATGTATGTTGAAGATTTCTCAATGGATCATAATATTTAAGTTTGAACTAAGAAGGTTTTAGATCTTTAAGTACCATGAGTTAAAATTAACGTACTCGCTAGCAAGTCGAATGCTCTATCCCTCGCAGACCTCGCAGTGTTCTTATAGACTGCGAGCAGACCTTTAATAACCGTTATTTTCGTGTAACGTTATGGTTCATAACGTTATTTTACTCGAATAACGTTATACTATAACGTTATTTGACGTCATACTTGTAGCGGTATTCATTATAACGTTATCAAACAAAACGCTATACTTATAACGATACTTCGGTTAGCGCTATAATAACGTTATAGACCATCTCTTTCTTACACTCAATTTCACTCACTCCCGCGCTTCGTGCGGCTGCGGCTTATGGCGCATGACATTGTTTTGCCTTGCCGTTGCCATTGCCTGCTTTGTACCGATGTTTTAACTGTACTGGGTAGTGATTCTCTGAACAACGACGGTCGGACGGACGGACGAGTGAATGTCCAAGCGGCGAGTTTAAGTAGTCCCGTCAGTGCGAACATAACATATTTTAGCGCGTGCATTTTCAATTTAGCAGCATGGTTTTTAAATTAAGCTGCCTTATACGTTCGATCCATCGGCAGAAAACATGCTGCTAAATTGAAAATGCACGCGCTAAAATATGTTTTGTTCGCACTGACGGGACTACTTAAACTCGCCGCTTGGACATTCACTCGTTCGTCCGACCGTCCGTTGTTTTTAACCCCCGACGCAAAAAAGAGGGGTGTTATAAGTTTGACGTGTAAGTGTGAGTGAGTGAGTGTGAGCGAGTGTGAGTGAGTGTGAGTGAGTGTGAGCGAGTGTGAGTGTGTGTGTGTGTGTGTGTCTGTGGCACTGTAGTTCTTAAACGGATAAACCGATTTGGATGCGGTTTTTTTTTATATGAAAGCAGGTTTCTTGTCGGTGGTTCTTAGACATGTTTTATCAAAATTGGTTCAGTCCTTTTTGAGATTTTGCTTTAAACCACTGCTAGAAAACTTGCTTTCAAATAAAAAGAACCGCATCCAAATCGGTTCATCCGTTTGGAAGCTATGATGCCCGTTATAAACTAACACCCCTCTTTTTATTTATTACTTATTTGCCCCCTATTATTCATTTCATGTGTTTAGAGACACGTTGCTAGCTAAAGTCATATTGTTAATTTGAAAAAGTTAAAAAACCCCCGACTCAAAATAGTTTGTAAAGGAAAACCTCTAAAAAGTAAAAAATAAGGAGTTTGGCCCTATTTTAAGTTTAATTATAAGTAGGTATTAATATTTTGATTCAAGCGTCGACACGTCGGGGGACCGCTAAGTAAACTAAATAATATAAAAACCCCAACTACTTAGCCCTTATAAAATACCCAACGCGGCGACGAGGCTTGTATCCAAATATTCATACCTACTTACAGACAATTTGGTGAGAGAATAACACCCCTGGACGGTAGGCAGACAAGACGACAAGAAAATGGTTACATCTGGCAACGTCGCGCAATGCATGAATCCAGCGCCGGTGCACGCGCCAGTCGGCCAGTTACGCAAAATGCCTACCTGAGGAGCGGCAACAGCGCGTAGTTCATAAGTTTCATAACGTTATTATAACGTTATTTAAGTATAACGTTATTAGGATTTCATTACGGTGTAGCATAACGTTATGAAAAAATATCGATATATTTAAACGGAATTTTGAGCTCTAACGAAATATAACGTTATGATAACGATATTATTCATAACGTTATAAAGGTCTGACTGCGAGAGACAGAGCATTCCACTCGCTAGCGGGTACGGTAATTGTAACTTATGGTAAGGGTATAATATTATTATTGTGATCCACATCGCGCAAAACTACCGACTTAAGCTGCGTCTACTGCGTCGGATACGGAGCATACGGAGCGGACGGATTTGGTGCTTCCTATTAATTTAAGTCCCACATCAAGCGCTGCTTGTTGGGTAGGGCATATTACACTGTATTACACGAAACTGGAATTCAAGTCAAAAAAACTACGACAGATACGTCACTGTCAAATCTGTCAAAGTCACTTATGTCATTGTCAAATAAAGTTTTCAGGTTTCGCCAACCTTTTTTTATATGCTTCATTGTACATATTGGCTGTTACAATTAATGAATTAGGATTTTCTCAAAAAAGGTACTTACAAACTTTATTTTCAACTCAACATTGACAAAATTTTATTGTAAAGAACTTAAACACGATAAGGGTGCGTTGTTCAACTACAGAGTAATTCTAAACTAGAATAGTCATTTCAGGTTGAAAGTTAGTAGTTATGCCTCGTATAGGTACAGTCGAGTTCATCATTATCTGAGCAAAGATTGGACCAAAAACATCTGAACAAGACCAAGGTCAGAAGCATAAGAAGTAGATCAGATATTTTTGATCCGTTCTTTGCTCAGATAATCATGAACTCGACTGTACATAGCAGGGCGTGTTGCCGACAGCGTGCCATATTATTAAGACAGTATGGTTGAATTTCCAAGTGAGCATAATAATAATATCGCCTCTGCCCTCTGCCTTATTATGGGTTTTACGTAACACCTGGCCATAATGTGAGTTTTATCGCACGCTGCGCGCACGGTAAAACTCGCATTGTGGCCAGGTGAAGACGTAAAATTGTGTACTCATCACGGGCAGTAAAAAAGAAAGCCCTCTATCGCATATTTACAACCCTCGCCTACGGCTCGGGTCTCAAATACCTGCGATTTCGGGCTTTATTTCTTTTACAGCCCTTGTTAAGTAATGTACTATAATAATTTTGTACCAAATGTTATTAACACCTGAAGTGATACAAGCACAATACCGGCTTCGCAACCACAAATTGCGGATGGTTAAGTTTTTATTAAGGCCTCTTGTATTTATGTAAAAATAAGTAAATAAAATTACTTCTTTAAATTATGGAATTAAAATAACCAATAAATAAATTATCTCAGCGTGTAATTTTAGAAAAAAGGAATATACTATTGTACGAACATTTTATTGCAGTGGCAACATTGTCGTAGTTTTTTTGGTCTTGAATTCCAGTTTCGAGTATAAATGACTTCATTGGTGACCAAGATGTCTTTAAGTAGTGTCTGGGATATTTAGAATGTTTGTAGGTACCTTGATAAGCATAGCCTTTAAGTAAGCTGTGAATTCAAGCAATCAATGTTATGTTTACTATTTGTATTTTATCTTTACTGGTTCTTGTGTGTACAAGACGCTTTTAAACGAGAACACACTGTGATGTTTCTCGCCGGACAGCTTCTTCACACAATATTACTTTTATGTTGTCCGGCAGCATGAGCATGTCACGCTCGCTCAAAGGTCTTTCCTTACGGTGGCGTCGTTGATCGGGTCGCCACTTTCCCGAACACATGGTTGAGAGAGGCGATGACTGAGATACGCGTCATACTCGTGAACGGGTGCTGTTTGTGGGGTCCGGTCTGTTCACGTTTGCAAGGACTTGTTGTTAAATAATTTATTCTAGTTATGGCTTGTGACGTAGAGACCTCGTCGTGTTGTTCTCATAGTTTTTTTTTTAATTTAAGGTTGACCTTACAATGACATTTGTAATGATTTTATTTTTGGTAGTTTTAAGAATTTATTATTTATTACTTTATTACCTAATGTAACTTACTTTACTTAATAAGTTAGTAGTAGTAATAGTTTTAAGGGTCCGCCTAAAGCAAAGGGGGCGCAGGACTTAAAAAAGTTTTTGGCAAAATGGTATCATTATGACATATAATTTAAATGACTTTATCTTATAGAACACGTTAAAATAAGCATGTTTTACTTGAAAAACTTTTCTCTATAATCAAAAATGGTTGAGTTATAGGGGTTCAAATGTTGGTTAAATTTCAAGGCGTCAGGGACTTAAAAAAGTTTTTGGCAAAATGGTATCATTATGACATCTAATTTAAATGACTTTATCTTATAGAACACATTAAAATAAGCGCATTTTACTTGGAAAACTTTTTTCTAAAGTTAAAGATGACTGAGATAGACTCCATCAAAGATTACAATAGTGAGGTCGACGGAGGTCCGCTTCGCGGACCTCCTATTCTACGTAGTTTTGGCGCTTCGCGCCTGGACAACAAACTAACCTAACCTAAACCTATTTTCTAAAGTTAAAGATTGACTGAGATCATTTAAATTAGATGTCATAATGATACCATTTTGCCAAAAACTTTTTTAAGTCCCTAACGCCTTGAAATTTAACCAACGTTTGAACCCCTATAACTCAACCATTTTTGATTTTAGAGAAAAGTTTTTCAAGTAAAACATGCTTATTTTAACGTGTTCTATAAGATAAAGTCATTTAAATTATATGTCATAATGATACCATTTTGCCAAAAACTTTTTAAGTCCTGCGCCCCCTTTGCTTTAGTCCAACCGTTTTAAGTACTATTATGTTCTTATGATTGAAAAAACGACCTTCTGCTGGAGTTTCTTGCGGCGCTTCTTCTCCGCAATGATGGTCTTGTCCGAAGCGCTGGTGGATATTACCGACGTGTAAAAGAGCCCTCATGTGGCCTATTTACTGAATAAATATTTTGAATTTTGAATTTTGAATTTTCTATAATATTGTACTGTCCACTGGATCAGCATATCTACGTCGGAGACCGGTATATCTGCCGATGACGTCATTCGAGGTGAATGTGCCATTCGGATCCCGATAGCTTCGAATCCTGACGTATTTGCGATGCTTGCGCATCTACCTACATTTACATTCACGATGAACGACGAATTAGTCATTAAAGATAATTAGAACTTTACAATTTACTACATACAGGGGTGTTATATTCTCTAAAAACAACGGACGGGCGGACGAACGAACGAAATCGCAACGGCGAGTTTAGGTAGTCCCGTCAGAGCGAAGAAAATACATTTCAGCGCGTGCATTTCTTATACGTTCGATCCATCGGCAAAAACCATGCTGCTAAATTGAAAATGCGCGTGCTAAAATATATTTTGTTCGCACTGACGGGACTACTTAAACTCGCCGCTTGGACATTCACTCGTCCGTCCGACCGACCGTCGTTGTTCAGAGAATCACTACCCAGTACAATACCGCAGCATCTAGGCACGCCGCGTTATTCGGGTACGCAATTTGAAACAACTATTTATCTATTTCTAACAATAGCGTTTGCGGATTGCCGTCTTTGTCTGTAGAAATATGGTAACGTAGCAATTGTCAATTAATTGGCAACGGGTTTTGAATGTGTTCAGCATGAGCATAACGTATCTAAATATAAAATTATATATTATAATTTCGCCTCATACGCACCATACATTCCGATGCAGATCTAGTGGACGCGCAGTTTAAAGCATAATAATGTGGCCTCGTATTCTCATCTGGCATCTACTACTCCGGCTACGGCTACGGACGGGTGGACGGACGGACATTGTTAGTTTATTAATAGGGTCCTGTTAGGGTACGAAACGTGGGTCTAACAAGGTAGACCAGTGACGTGGCTAAGGTTGCGGAAAACTGATGGATACAAGTGGCGTAGGATCGGTCTTTGTGGCAACCCTAGGGGGAGACCTATGACCAGCAGTGGACGTCTTTTAGCTGAAATGATGATGATGAAGATGAGTACGAAACCCTACAAAGGCATCGATAATCATGGCAAGCATTCACAGCTTAATTTAAAGAAAGAAAGAAAACTTTTAATCATATTGTTAAACAACCAAAAAGGACAGAGAATTACGCAGAAGAAAGTAGTCACAAAATGGTCCCAACTTAGAGTAATGCTGCCAACAGTGCCAACCTTTTGAACGCTTTATGTGGAATACAAAATGTGTCACTCAGACGCCAAACACGTTAGCTATGCTATGCAAATTACACCGTATTGATACGAGACAAATTCCCTTTTGGTCTTGAACTTGTGACGGCTATTAGCCGTCGTGGTGTCAGTGGCACGACTTTTAGTTGACAGCCAGAGCCGTCTATGGCGTTCAAAAGGTTAAAGTCAGAGCTGGTCTTTCGTTAGAACTACGAAGACAATAGACAAACCCTCATACACGTTACAAAACATCACATTAAAAACATCACAATTAAAAGTTATACAAGGAAACAACAGCCGGCTTTTTCACTAAAAAGCGATCACTTTTAGACGACCTTAGAAGAGATACTATGAGTACGAGATATTCACAAACAAAAAATGAGCTGGTTTTTTTTCCAGACGTAGACACAACCCATACTAGGTGAAAAACACGAATCCATTATGTTACATCGTACAAAAGAAACCATGATATATTTAATTGGTAATATTAAAAAAAGACAAAGGAACAAAGGCAGGTTGTTTGAAAAGCTTAACCATAATCAGTATTAGCTGGCAGACTATGTTTAACATAGCGTTGGCCAGTTAAACCTCGTCTGCTAATCGAGAGAGGTCAATCAAGCCTCCAAGATGAAGGCGAGTCTTCTATGTGTGGTTGGACTTAGGTTTTTGTGTCTGGTTATTGCCAGGGTAAGATTTGATTGACTAAAAAAATATAAAAAATATACATTCAATTCTTCTCGACTAAGATTTAGTTCTCTTTTTTCAGGATCGAGTGGCATCAGCACTAATAGATATAGAATGCGCTAATTTGAATTTTCTCCAGACAAAACATATAATATTAGTGAAGAGGGGAGAATGGCCGGTAAGTACATACATACATTAAATCGCTCATTGAATACAAAACGGACACATTCCAAAATAATTTGCTCTTGCATTAAAAATCGTATTCCAACCGCTTCTAATTTTAAAATGCAACTCTGACTCATTTTGGATTGTGTCCTTTTTGTATTCAATGAACGAAATCACGCCTGTTTCCCAGAGGGGTAGACAGAGACCACTTCTTTCCACTTGCTTGCCGGTAAGTATTTCTTTTAATATCCATTAGGTACTGTCAGCCCCATGGAATCCTGACTTACCGTAGAATTGCATCACATTTAGGTTATGGTTCCACTCGTGAGTATCAAACAATAGTAGTTTACGTCGTTTAGTAGTGACGGTTGCGTAATGCCAATTACGCAGAGTCGCGTATAAATGTAGTGAATAATCCTTTCCCATCGTTTTTTGTCGGGTAAGCTCGTATTTATCTTGCTTTCTCAATTAGCTTCAGTACCTATCAATAAGCCAACAGAGAAAGCAAGATAAATACGAACTTATCCGACAAAATACGATGGGAAAGGATTATTCAATACATCTGTACTATTATACTTTGTCTACACACATTATTATAAGTACTCTAACTGCCGCACTCAGAGAGAGAGATTCAGATTAAAGTTGTATTCTTTGCTATAGCAATAGAGTAAGAAAAGACGTCACTAAACAAGCATTAAATTTAATTGACGTCTCTGAGTGCGTTAGTAAGATGGGCATGATCGAGACCTAATTCTTATGGTACAGAAGATAAGGGTTATTTATTAATTTTGAGACAATCGTTTAAAACCTTTTGATCTTTGAATTCAGAATTAAGTGTCTATCGTTGGTGCTTTTAGAAACCAGAGGTCTCTGCCTACCCTTCTGGGAAACAGGCGTGATTTAATGTATGTATGTAACTTAAGTATTTTTCGATTAATGTTGCTTAAATACAAAAGCGACACAAACCAAAATGTGTCTGTGTTGCATTTAAAATCAGAATGCTATTTACTTTAGGTTTTAAATCAAACTATATTTGTTTTTGATTTGTGTCGCTTTTGTATTTAATCAGCGTTATGATGGATAAAAAAGATCTGGGGTTTCTTGTGGCGCGTCTTCTCCGCAGTCATGATCTTGTCCGAATCGCCTGCAATTCACTCCATATTACCGACGTGTAAAATAACCCAGTACCCTTACCATGAGTTACAATTACCGTACTCGCTAGGGAGTCGAATACTCTGTCCCTTGCACTATAAGAATACTTGCGAGGTCTGCGAGGGACAGAACTTCGACTCGCTAGCGAGTCTCGTACGTTAATTGTTACTCACGGTTAGGGCAACGTGTGGCCAATTGACTAAATCCATTTATTTTTCAGGATGACAACGATAATCTCAAAGAATGGGTCCATTGTGTTCTTGTCACAAATGAAGTTATGACAAAAAATGGCGATCTTCGACTTAAGAACCTTATAGACTTAGACGGTTTGCCAAAAGCTGGTTAGTATTTTTTTTTTATTATTGTGTAAATTAAGAATAGAATAAAAATAAAAATATATAGGGTAAGATCGCACCGCTGCTTAAGACTGCACCGAGCAAACGTCGAGCGTCCAGTGGCGCCCTCATTACTTGTATTGTTTTCTAATTAATTAAAGAATTTCCTTACAATTAGACGATACCATTTTGTAGCGCAAGTAAAAACACAATTTATGGGATACGTTACAAACTTTAAAAACAATTACCCTATGAGTAGTCAGCTTAACGGAAAGAGGTAGCCGCTTTTTTCCGTTAAGTTGATAACTCAAAGGTGAATTGCTATTAAACTATGTGATATACCCTATAAGTGGTTTTTTATTTGTAATACAAAAACCTACCGACCAATTTCAAGAAAATACTTTAGTTTATTAGAAAACACAATAATACCAATGAGGGCGCCACTGTATATCCGGCGTACGCTCGGCGCAGTCTTAATTAACAGTGCATCTACTACGGTGCGTCAAAAACGGCGTCATGTAGTTACTATAACCCTTCTTTCTTTACGCAACGACACCGTATATTACGCGGTGGTGGGGTCGCACGTTTACTAAGGAATTAAGTTTCAATCAAAAAATTCATGTTCGGGACAAGCTTTTGTAGCCGACTGTACCTCCTCTACTTGTCAAGACGATTGTAACAAGCCCTAACATGACGGGTTTATCATGTGTAATTTAGGAGTTCCTATGTCCACCCTGAGTGTCCATCGTCAGACTAGCTGGATGGTACTACAGTGTGTCCCTGGATAAAGTGCACAAACGAATAGGGATGAAACTAGACACAATTTTATCGACAAAAAAAAAAATAAAAAAATTTTACCTCTGAGCAGCTCTGGCATTACCTCTCGCCATTCCATAATAAAAGTGGATGTCGGCGAGATCTCTGTGCGTGAACTCACTTAAACGGGGCATTTTATGAAATCCTGATAGTAGAAGTAGTTGTAACTGAGAATAAGTAACGACGAATGATTCGAAGTAACTGATGAACTAAACCTTATCTTATCACTATTTATGCTAATCCTAACATGTATTCCCCGCCCCACCCCAAATAAAATTCAATAAAGAGTAAGGACAATAATCTACCTGGGCGACAACCTAATTAAGCGTAATCATTATGTCATTGTTTGGCCACTCATTAATAATCTTATAATTGTGCAAGAAACCCAAAATGTAATCCTAATCCTCCATTAAGGGTTTCAACCTGAGCGGCTACCTAATTAAGTGTAAACGCAATGTCTTTGTTTGGCCGCTCATTAAGGATCTTGTAATTGTGCGAGACACTTCGTTATTTTTTTAAATAAAAGGCAATGAGATACACAACCATTACTGGTAAAAATAACATGAGGTAAGATGGGCATAATTTTGAGTAAATCGAGTAAATACTAAAAATTCGAGAAAAAAAAACACAAAATTCATAGGAAAAGTCATTATTTTTAGGGTTTATGTCATTTTTTCTCATTTTTTTCTATTTTCATTGACACAAATAAACTTTTGTGATTATAATTCCGTTTGTTTCAAATCAATAGAGCCCACAGGAGCCAAAATATCTTGATTTGTTCCGATGAGGTCCTCTGCGTACTATGACTTTTTTTTAAAAATCATAAAAAAATAAATAAAGGTGGTAATTTTTTTTTATTATTTTTTTTGTCGATATAATTGTGTCTAGTTTCATCCCTATTCGTTTGTGCACTTTATCCAGGGACACACTGTATATAATTGTATTGTCATCAGAACAAAATTTTCAGCCTCATTGGAAATTAGGAAGTGGTTCATAGGACAGCATTCGGGTTTCATAAATTTTTGGTCCAAACATAAAAGAGCCGGCCAAAAAAAAAAACTCCAGGCGGCGAGTTTAAGTAGTCCCGTCAGAGTGAATAAAACACATTTTACCGGATGCATTCACAATTAGGCAGCCTTATACGTTCGATCTTATCAACAGAAGCCATGCTAAGCCCTATGTACTTCACCTTTCATACCTACGCTCGGCGGTCACTTTATGGTTGTCAACTATAGCTTATGCACAAAAAACTATCGTGGTAGTGGCACTTGTATCTAATAGTTATTTAATTAATTATCGGGAAGAATAGAAATATTAATTACTTAATATTAACTAAAATATTTTTATTTTATGTCCTTGTTGTATTATAAAGTCACAGAGAATATCGAAAATCTCTTGTAACTTCTAAACAAATTACACTAGTTACACAATTTCCATTGCCCTATCCGTTTTAGACCTAAACCTATCAAATGACACTAAAAACAACCCGATATCTACACAAGAAAAAATTACCTTTACTTACTTTATTTATACTGATTCAAAACAGGAAACCTTTATATAAATCGATGTTAGATATATTCTTCAGGGGGCGGCAGTTATCTAACCATTGAAATACAAGCAGATACCTACCTAACTCTCTGAAACTGATTTTGAATCTAAACAAAGGTCCATGGAACAGTAATAATAACTTTTTTTTGTTGCTTTATTATTGCACTAAAAAGCCCCCTGACGCGTGTCTCAAGCGGATGGCTGGCACTCGCGCTCGCACTGGTCTCAACCGGTACGAGATATCGTGTCCGTGAGCAGTGTCTATGTGTGTGTTGCTCGAGCGCACTTTGCATGTAGATTGACTTCTGTTTAAGACTGCACCGAGCAAACGCCGAGCGTCCAGTGGCGCCCTCATTACTATTACTGTGTTTTCTAATTAACTAAAGAATTTCCTTGAAATCAGACGATACGTTTTTGTAGTACAAGTAAAAACATAATTTATGGGATACGTAACAAACTTTAATATAAATTACCCTTTGAGTAGTCAGCTTAACGGAAAATGGTGGCCACTTTTATCCGTTAAGTTGATAAATCGAAGGTGAATTGTTATTAAACTATGTGATATACCCTATAAATAAACGCGACAAGGGTAGTAGTTGTAGTAAGAAAATAACCGTCCAATTTCAAGAAAATACTTGAGTTTATTAGAATACACAATAAAACTAATGAGGGCGCGACTGTACATCCGGCGTACGCATAATAATTTTGTTTTTATTTCAGAAGCAGCAAGAAAACACTTAATCATCGATAAATGTATGCCAACTGATTATAATCATATAACACCCAGAGAAATATCATGGCAATTCGCGAAATGCTTTCAGCAGGAAGATCCTGAGAACTCATTATTTTAGACGCGCCATCTAGTGGCGAACTCCGTAAATTGTAACTTCTATCGATTGTAAATTAAAGACTTTACTTATCAAAAAAAACAACTCTCCAATAATTCTTAAAAGGGTAAGGACCAAAAAGTTAGCCACATTAACTCAATCAATTAAATTTTATTTTCTATGAAACTTTTCGGATGTGACTCGTGGCACAACGGAACTTTTTTCGACTTCGTTGTTTGTATAGTTAACTGCGCCTAACTGTAGTTCAACTTTTTGGTCCTCACCCAAAATGTATTTATAATTTATGTCAATAAATTATATTTCTGCTCTTATACACTGTGTGTTTTAAAAATTTCCTAAAACAACATTTTTTTTTTTTTTATGTTGAATGACATTAATTTTGTGTATTGTTAGGCAATGGTCAATAGTAGTCTAGACTCGCTGTAGTAAATAAGGTAACATTTTCATGCCTATATTTTTATGGTTAAACATGTGAACTGGCCATTAACTTAAACACCTTTTGTTTTACCATGTGTTTAGCAAATAAATACATTATTATTATAATTTTTTTAAAACCTTTTGGGATTGATACCCTTTGGTAACGATTTGTTATTTATTTATAATGTTGTTTTCGGTAATTTTTAATGTAGTGTTTTTTATTGTAATACTTTTAATGTAAGTAGTTATGAGGTTATTTTAAATTAGAATTGTGTTTTTGTGTTTTTAAGTAAGTAATTATATACGTAGAACGTAGATACAATTAAAAAAAGGGTTCTAAATGTTACCTTTGTATTCAAGTAAACTTTTATTTTTATTTATTTGAAGGAAGAATATGGTGATTATACTTTTTGTTTAACCTTACCAACCTATGTAATATATAACGCGAGCGGCGAGTTTAGGTAGTCCCGTCAGAGCGAACAAAACACATTTTAGCGCGTGCATTTTCAATTAAGCAGCCTTATACGTTCGATCCATCGGCAGAAACCATGCTGTAAAATTGAAAATGCACGCGCTAAAATATGTTTTGTTCGCACTGACGGAACTACTTAAACTCGCCGCTTGGACATTCACTCGTCCGCCCGTCCGACCGTCGTTGTTGAGAGAATCACTACCCTGTAGAGGACTGTTGTGCATATTAATTGTCTGTTCGGTGTAAACGAGATGTTCAATATATAACGTCATTACTTTGGAAAAACCTCGTATCTCATATTTCGTGACGTACAATATTAAACTTAAATGTGAAGAGAATTAAATTCAAACGCGTACATCTGAAAATATCAGATATAGTAGGAATTTTATAAAATGAGGGAATCCACTTGAAAACTAATCTTTCAAACAATGATATTGTTTCTACTATAAACTCTAACTGCAAATGATCTGTGCAAAATGGAACGAAATAAATAACATAATATTATAATATAATTTATCTTCGGCCGGAACAGGGATTGCAGGACTCGTTTTATCCAGCCTCGTCTACGACTCGGCCCCAAACTCGTCCAGCAATCCCTTACTTCACGGCCTCAGCAGTAATGTACCTACTATTTCTATCAAACGAGCAAACTACGTAATGAAACCGTAAGGCAATCGTTAACGTGATTAGGAAAACTTACCCCGATTAACCGGAGGTGGTCACAATATTCACAACGGAACTTACCCCGATTAACCGGAGGTGGTCAAAATATTCACAACGGAACTTACCCCGACTAACCGGAGGTGGTCAAAATATTCACAACGGAACTTACCCCGACTAACCGGAGGTGGTCACAATATTCACAACGGAACTTACCCCGACTAACCGGAGGTGGTCAAAATATTCACAACGGAACTTACCCCGACTAACCGGAGGTGGTCACAATATTCACAACGGAACTTACCCCGACTAACCGGAGGTGGTCACAATATTCACAACGGAACTTACCCCGACTAACCGGAGGTGGTCACAATATTCACAACGGAACTTACCCCGACTAACCGGAGGTGGTCACAATATTCACAACGGAGTCTGAGAGGAGCAGCCTACATGAGTCCCTTGCGTCACAAAAAACGACTTTTTATGTACCCGGCGACGTTCAAAATAATTTGTTGTTCTGCACAAAAATATTCTTAAACCAAAACTTTATTGGAAGCAGACACAATTGAATATTCTATCTTATTATTATTCGTATCACATTTCTAATGCCCTATTGAAATAAATTAAAACTAGGGAACCCGTAAGCTGTCACAGCCGGTACACGTAATGCCCTACACTACGATACGATACGATATGTCATGTGTTAGCCCCTTGTTATTTGCCAAATGCTAGAACGAAAGAGATGAAAATAATAATGTTTGTTTCCCTTCAATGAAAATCAAATGACCCGTCACTTGTTTTTATTTAACTTAAACGACACAAAACAAGCTATTGAATTCATTAAACAACAGAAACAAATAAATATTATATATTTTTGTGAAATGAAAACACTGGTGCATTAGGAAAAATACAAAACAAAGCATCTTCAAACACAAAGTTGACGACGTCAAGTCAATTAGGAAGTCAATCTTGACTATTCCTTAGACATTACACAACCATGCCATTTCTGAGTATTGATAATGTTGACAACATAAAAAGAGTGTTAAACTCACATCCCGGGTTCGAATCCCGATAATGGCAGATATTTGTGTGATGAGCGCGAATACTTTGTTCCTGAGTCTTGGATGTTTTTTATGACATATTTAAGTACTTTAACTCGGTTATTTATGTTTTCTTTTCCTCTTTGACCAGAATGATCTTTTAAATACAGTTATTGAGCTCGAAATTAAAAAAAAAACGTTGATCTGGATAACGTCATTTAGGGACTGCGCCGAGCGTACGCCGGATGTACAGTGGCGCCCTCATTACTTTTATTGTGTTTTCTAATAAACTAAAATATTTCCTTGAAATTTGACGTACCTACAGTTTTTGTACTACAATAGAAAACATTATAGGGTATATCACATAATTTAATAACAATTCACCTTCGAGTTATCAACTTAACGGAAAAAAAAGAGGCCACGTTTTTCCGTTAAGCTGACTACTCAAAGGGTATTGTTATTAAAGTTTGTTACGTATCCCATAAATTGTGTTCTTACTTGCACTACAAAATCGTATCGTCTGGTTTCAAGAAAATTCTTTAGTTAATTAGAAAACACAATAATAGTAATGAGGGCGCCACTGGACGCTCGGCATTTGCTCGGTGCAGTCTTAATACATTCTAGTGTACAATATGTTTTGTTTGCCATCATTTGCTACAACATTAAAATTTCGTGGGCTGGATTCATAGCTGGTGACCTCGTGATCATGGTAAACATAAGTTGCCCAAGGGAAAAACAGTGGCTTCTAAATATACAACGCCTACTTTTAGTGTTTGTCCTTGTGCTTTGTTTATGCTTATGGCAAAAGCTGTTATTAAACCAAACTGGCTTTTGAAGTTAAATGGTAAATCTGTCGGAATTATAGGAATGCTGGGAGTTATAACAGTTTTTCCTTTAGTAATTCCAGGTATTATTATTGTCTACAATATTCTGACCGACGTGCGTAATTTGAAACCGTGTGCCAAAGTAAAGTTGTGGTTGGATGAGTAGTGTTTACAGGTTTAATTCTATATAATATATACTATCATTATATTTATATTTAATAAAACAAAAAATATTCTTAGAACCTTATGTTATATTTTATTGAGTAGAAGTCTGTCACAATTACAAAGGAATGTCATCAAGAACACATTATCTGATGGCCAGTAAAATGAGGTTTCAACACTCCCCCTACATCAGATCAGCCATATTCACCATACCTAGTGAAGATCGTGCTCTGAGAAAGCCTTCCTTTGGCAGGGCTTTCGTAAACGTATCCGCTACTTGTTCTTTAGAGGGTACGTAGAGAACGTTGACCTTTTTGTCCTGATGGAGCTCTCGCAAAAACTTATAGCGCGTGTCTATGTGCTTTGTCTTAAAATGAAACACTGGGTTCTTGACGAGCTTGATAGCGCTTTGGTTATCGACGTAAACCGTGGGTATAACCTCAGTTCCTCGAACTTCCTTGTAGAGGCGATTGAGCCATATAACAGTTTGGGCTGCAAGACTGGCCGCCACGTATTCTGCCTCAGTTGTTGAAAGGGTCACACATCTCTGTGTTTTTGAAGACCACGACACTGCTCCCCCTGCGGCCAGACATACGTAACCAGAAGTCGATCTTCTCGTATCTTTATCTCCGGCGTAGTCTGCATCACTATATGCCACGAAAGAATTTTCTTCAATTGACGAAGTCTTGAACAGTATACCAAGGCATTGAGTTCCTTTTAAATATCTCAAGACTCGTTTAGCGATCGCATAGTGGCGTTTGTCAGGTTTCTCTACATGTTTCGATAAAACATTTACCGCAAAACAAATATCCGGTCTACTCACAACCGACAGAAATAATAATTTTCCAACTAATTCTCTGTAGTGAAAATCATTAACACTCGTGTCATTGTCAGAGTTCAAATTATCCGTCATTTGATTTTTGTCTATAGGAATGACTACCGAGTTTGCATCGCTCATGTCATAATATTTCAAAATAGTTTTTATGTAGGCTTCTTGGTTTATAAAAATCGACCCATTATTCAGGCGATTTATTTGCAAGCCAAGGTAGCAGCCGACTTCGGAGGTGCGAACTTGGAATTCTGCGGTCAGGGCACTCAGAAATTCTTCCACACATGTCTTGTTTGGCGATAGGATCAATCCATCATCGACGTAAATCATGACGATAAGTTGCCGATCTTGGCTTATGAACAGGCATGGATCCGAGTCACTTTGCGTTAATTTGTACTTTGACAAAAAAAAACAGAATTTCTTATTCCAGCACCGTGGCGCCTGTTTCAAGCCGTATAAACTTTTGATAAGCTTGCAGACACGGCCTGATCCATCATCGAATCCCACAGGTTGCTTCATGTAAATAACCTCGTCGATATCACCGTATAAAAAAGCGGTCTTTACATCGAATTGAGTCATGTGCATTTTTCTAACAGCTGCTTCGCTCAACATAGTGCGTATTGTATCCCAACGAACAACAGGGCTGAAAGTCTCGTGGTAGTCGATGCCATGCTCTTGACTGTATCCTCTGACAACCAGTCGAGCTTTGAAACGTTCTATAGAACCATCAACTTTCCTTTTTATCTTGTAAACCCATTTGTTGCTAAGGGCCTCTCTGTTTTCAGGTAAATTTACAAGAATCCAGGTGTTATTTTCGTTGAGAGAATCCATTTCCTCTTTCATGGCAGTAGACCATTCTTTATTATTCTCTGACTCCATAGCTTGTTTGTAAGTCTGAGGTTGATCTTCAGAAAAGCAGACACAACAGCTAGTCTTGGAGCTGTGAGGAATGCATTTTTTGTCTCTTAAATTATAAGGAATTGACTGAGCTTCATCTTGGATATTCTCACTAGGAAGATCGTTTTGTATTTCAGTAGCCTTAGATATTTCATGATCTTCATGCTCCCCAAAAATAAGAGGTAGCTTACAGAAGTCAGAAGAAACTGTCTCGGATCTAAACAATACATCTCTTGAAATGATAACATCATTTTTCTCAGGTATCCAGATACGATAACCGTCGTTATCTCCGCAATAGCCAACTAAATATCCTTTCATAGCCTTTTTATCGAGTTTCTTACGTTTCTGGCTTGGAGTATGCACAAAGCATTCTGTGCCAAAGACACGTAGATGTTCGATGTAAGCCGGCTTATTGTACCACAGCTCATATGGTGTCTTCCCTTCAATTTGTGTTGGTCCAGTTCTGTTAAGTACGTAACTCGCAGTATTGATAGCTTCGGCCCACAGCTTTTTCGGAAGGTCTTTATTGTATAGCATGCTTCTCGCTGCCTCAACAAGAATCCTGTTCTCTCGTTCTGCCCCACCATTCTGTTCTGGAGTGTACGGCATACTCATTCGGTGGTGTAAGCCAACTGCTTCTGTAATATGATGTACTTCGGCATTGTTGAATTCTTTACCGCCATCTGTGAGTAGCTCCTTAACAACGTGACCAGCTGTTTTGATTTCAGCAAGAAAATTGGGTAGTACACTGGCTACTTCGGACTTTAGTTTTAAGAAGTATACTTTTCTGAACTTTGTGTAATCATCCTTGAATACAACGAAGTATTTTTTCTTACCGAGTGACAATTCAGACATAGGACCACAGACGTCAGCATTAATTTGATCGCCGGGTTTTGTGCCTCGATGTTGCCTAGTACCAAATGACAATCTGGTCATTTTCCCGTATACACATCCATCACAGTCGGATTGATCAGGTGAAAAATGTATACCATTGCGTTTCAGGATTTCTTTTGTATGTCTTTTGTTTTGATGACAAAGTCTTTCATGCCAAATTTGCAGGCTAGTCCCTTCTTTGACTACACAGATATTAACAGTCCTTACTCTCATCAAAAGTTTGTAAAGACTACCATCTCTGATACTGACAGCTTTAACTTGACCAATCTTATCTTTGAAGACACGCTTATCCTTATCAGCTATCTCTATATATCCATTGTCTAAGGCTGAGCCAGCTGAGAATAGATTTTGTCCACCTTGAGGTACATACCAAACGTTATTCAAATAAGCACGTTTCCATTTACCATGTACGGACATTTCAACATCAATAATTCCTTGACCATATGCATACATAGTTCGATCATCTCCCAGTCGCAAAGCTCTTGGGTTATCGAAAGGCGAGTAGCTTCTGAACCAATTGGCGCTTGATGTGACGTGGTGAGATGCTCCTGAGTCAACTATCCAGTTTGAGTTTTTGTCACCAAGTCGAGATAGGAATGCATCACCTTCATCCTGAATGGATTCGTTACCCTTATTTCGCTTTTTGTTTTGTTTCTTAAGCAAAAAACATTGTTTGTTAGTATGTCCAATTTTATTGCAATGTAAGCATTTTATTTTGTCTTTCTTTTTATTTGATAGAAAAGCATTGTCAGACGTAAAAGTGGAAGTAGAAGGTTTGATATCCAGGTCTCCGAGACGCTGTTCGTGAAGACGCAGACGCTCCATAAAAGTGGAAATACTTCTATTTTCCTTAGGCACGGACTCCCAAGCATTCTTGAACTCAAGGTAGGCTGAAGGTAAAGTATTCAGTATCCTGTTCATTAACAATGATTGAGGGAGAGATCCTTCTTCCTTTAATTCGTCATTGAGTTGTTGCCATAATGTCTGCAGCTTAGAGACGTGCGTAGCGATGTCATCAGCTTCATCTTTCGTGTAAGTGAACAGCTGGCAATACAACAAGTCTAATCTTCTATCATTCTTCTGCTCATATACTGAGTGAAGTATATCCCACATTTCCTTACCGGATTTAGCTGTGAGTATATGCCGTTTAGGTTCTTCGGAGACGCTACAACCGATGATACATTGGAGTAATGCGTCGCGTTCTTCATATTGGGTAAGCTTCTTCTGATAATTTGCAGTTTCTTCAGCTGACACGTCTCTTTTTTTAAGCGGTACAGGAAAAATTTCGACGCCTTTCACAATATCTTGCAGTTTGTGCATGGTAAGTTGAAGGTTAATATCGAATTTCCATACCAACCAATTGTCAGATTCGCGTAGCTTTTCAATATTAAAGCGATCCAATTTTTGGAGACTCATATTTTAATTAGAAACACAAATTAAAATAAAAAAAGAAAACTGGTTCCAAAATAGAAGAATATTTAGGAAATATTCGTAATTTTCCCATAACCTAATAAAACAAATATTCTTAGAACCTTATGTTATATTTTATTGAGTAGAAGTCTGTCACAATTACAAAGGAATGTCATCAAGAACACATTATCTGATGGCCAGTAAAATGAGGTTTCAACAATATTTGTGTATGTGATGTTTATTTATTTGTATAGTTAATGGATATTTAGCTGTAGAAATAGGAGTTTTTTAATGATTGTGCACATCCTTGTAATCTTGCCTATACTCGTACAGTTTCTTCAATCATGATCAGGTTAACTGGAAGAGATCCCTTAAAGGGATGAGTTCGCCTTTGTACATGTTAATCTTAAGTTTATGTACCAATTAACTTGTAATTGGTTTTTTTTATTGTGCAATAAAGAGTTGACATACATACATACATACATAATTAAGATTATGCATCAGAAGTACCGGGACACGTTTAAGCATGAACTTATGGGAGTGGCCCTGATAACTTCATAGAGTTCAGGAACTCTAAGGGTAGGACGTGACTTGCTCGTTGTCTATGACATTGTCTACAGTGAGATACTCCACAACATCGCCTTCTACGTGAGCCATATTTTTTCATTTATCCACCCAACATCTTTTTACCGATTTTTTCCCTTCTACAACTTTATTTTATGTATTTCTTTATATAACTAAGATTATCGTTATTATTATCGTTGTTAAGGATTAAGGGGTGAGTAGGGACACAATATAAAATGAAGCATATGCTACTAATTATAAAACTGAAATTACTACCAATTTTCGTAACGTTATTGTCCATTTAATACTTGTTCTTATTTGTTACAAGTTATGACTTATTTTAGGTTATTTCCCTACTCACACCTTTGTCCCTACTTTTACGGTACCCATAGTACAAGCCTAGAGCTTAGTTTGGGACTAGGTCAATTTGTGGGCGACTTTCCCTTATACATACATAAAATCACGCCTGTTTCCCAGAGGGGTAGGCAGAGACCACTTCTTTCCACTTGCTACGATCTTGACAATTTTTTTTTGCTTCTTCCACATTCATACATCGAGGCATGCGCGCACGTCGGTTTCGGGTATTTAAGATTCGGCCCTTTTCTAGTATAATTTCTCCGATTGAGACTTTCCCTTAACACACAAATATTAAGAAACCCATTCTGGATATCAAACCAAACTAGGTTTGTCGACAGGGTCACGACCAACCAAGCCAGCATTGAAAAACGTAAACAACTCTTAAAAAATTAATAACATCAGAGAATAATGGATAGGTGACGGTTTCGAGTTCTGCCCTCTTAAGGCAAAACGCAGTATCTTAAATTCAGTCACCAAAGCAAATTCAATTCTATTAAGCTAGTAATAAGGTTGATATTACTACAATAGGTTTATCGTAGTTAGTGTGTATTAGCTTAGGACGACAGAGTTGTTTTCAACAAGTTTCTGACCTGATCACATATCTTTTTTAAACGGTAACATGACAAAAGAACAAAGGGATTTGTTTATAAGGTCAAATTTCGTTATAAGGATCAGTTCACCGTCAGACTGTTAGTTGAGAAAGTTAATTCACACCTACAAGATGAACTCCAGTTTTCTCTGTGTGCTTCTTATAGGACTTCTTGTTCAAGTTTTTGCGGAGGTATGATTTGTTTACTTATACTTAAAGCATTCGATATGTTGATAAAAAACCGGGCAAGAGCATGTCGGACCATGCTGAGTGTAGGGTTCCGAAGCCGTAACGACAAACACAAAAAACTATCTCAAAAATCAACATGTATGAAACAATTTTCTATTTAAAGTTATTTGGCGCTGTCTTAGATGATTTTTAGTAGGTATAAACCCGTTAATCGCCTGTATCTCAGGAACTAATCATGTCTACTTAGCCGTGATAGTTTTCCTTTAAAATTCGTTATATGCGCTTTCGTTGAAGATTTTTTTCAGATTTTTAGTCCTTGTAGTTTTGGCTGTAGGGGGGGGGGGGACACTTGACTCTAACAAAAAATAGCGCTTTAAAGCTTAATATTTCATAAACGGATCCCTTAATCGAAAAATTGTTGACATCAACCCGCAATATTTTTGAAAGACCTATCCAACGACACCCCACACTATGGGGTAGGCAAGAAAAAAAAAAGACATCCCCACGTTACGTGTAGGGGAGGTGCATTAAAAAAAAATATTTTTCAAAATTTTATTTTACCACTTTGTTGGCGTGACTAATATGTACATTCATGCCAAATTACAGCTTTCTAGTACTATGAGTCTCTGAGCTAGACTGGGGACGGACGGACGGACGGACGGACGGACGGACATGGCGAAACTATAAGGGTTCCTAGTTTGACTACGGAACCCTAAAAACCGGGCATAGGAAACTTTCGGCTCTTTCCGAAGTTAGTTTAAACATAAGTATTGATAACCAAGGGTTGAAAGTGACCCATTTCACCCGAGACATTTCTGATGCTCGAAAGAAGTGAGAAAACTTATATACCTACATAAAAGTTCGTTCAGAATTTTTGAAGTTACTGACTTAGGTATTAAAAAACACTACACTTGTAAAATAATTTTATGAACAAATGACCTACTCGTTTTTCTTTCCGTGAATGTGTAATGTTTCAGAAAATAATAAATATTAACTAAATAAATTAAAATAAATAAAATAACTTTTACCAGTTAAAATATTAGCCAATTCGCCGATGCTGCCTAATTTTCCACGTTACATGAGGATGAAAATGAAAATACGGGTTTACTTACTACGAAGTAAAAAATTACGAGTAATTATGCATGTTTTTTTTTATTATGTAAGGTATTGTTATTAGACCTTCTTTTTTTTGATTGGTTTAAAAACAAATTAAATGCCACCAGCCAATATTATAGGACCAAGCAGGGTCGTGTTTTACGGTCTTTATTAAGTTTAAAAGTGTTGTAGATATAAAATGATCGCTATCAATGACCTTTTCGATCTGCATCATTAAACCACGGACCTAAAAAAACGGACGTAACCACGTCTAATCGTGAATGAAGCATGCAAAATGGCTGACTGTGTACATCTGTCACTCGTGGCTCGACGCGTTGTCTTACCTTTGATATTTGTGTGCGTGCGGTAAGTCGTGTATAACGAACGAAAGTGCCGATCTTGCATGCTTCACACCTTTTTAGTGCAACGTTAAGTCCGTATTATTTTTAGGTCTGAGTATAAAACAAGATTGTTATTTTGCCAGGACCAATTCCATTCACAGTTATGGTGGACGAATTTGAAAAAGATGAAAGAAGAAAATGAAGTGAGTATTGAAGGAGGAGCCTTTATTCCTAATTTTAATATTTAAACGTAGTTACCGTCCGCATTGCATTCGCGTTTCCACCATATATGTATATATTTTTGACGTCGTTTGACGACGCACTGGCCTTGTTGGTAGTGACCCTGCCTACGAAGCTAGCGGTCCTGGGTTCAAATCCCGGTAAGATATTAGTGTGATGAGCGCGAATATTTGTTCCTGAGTCATGGATGTTTTCTATACATTTAAGTATATATTTCTCTATATAAGTATTTATATCGTTGTCTAGTACCCATAATACAAGCCTTGAGCTTAGTTTGACTAGGTCAATTGGTGTGACTTTGTCCCCTGTTTTTTTTTAATAGATAATTTGATTAATGGTACACAGCCTATTCGACTTCGATTTAGTTCACCTGCCACAGTGATATTTTTTTACAGTAGACCTATGAATAACACATATTATGTGGCTTGATTTATTTAATTGTACTTAAAAGGTTTGATTATTTTTTATGAGTAGGTTCTAGGATTTTATATTATACACTGTGTGAAAACAAGAACCTTTGCGATTAAAACCAAGATGTCCCGAGTGTCAAAATGGAAATAGGTGTAGGAAGTGCCTGAGTGCGGCAGTTATTCTACTTGTTAACTGTTTCCTTTTGTGTTTTAGAAAAGGAAAGCATACGAGCTTGCTGATTACATTTCGGTAAGTGATCACCACGACCCCCGAACAATTAACAGGGCACCATTCAAAGGGATGTTGTACAGAATAAAAACCCAATTATGTCCAATCGTTATCAGATGGATATTTAGCGAAAGAGGAATTTTGTTAGATAATACGGCCTTTTTAGGGAATTGCGTCATTTCTTTAGATGATGGGTTTGCTCTTGACTCACTTTTGCCCTTAGAGAACGAAGAACGAAGAAGGCGCCTATTCACCTTAGCTAAATTCAGTCGTACGAGTTAACAAAAATATTTTTGATGAAACAGCGCTTGCGCAAATGGGTCAATATAAAAACAGGTTCTCTGCCTTTTCGCCGAATTATGTTTCGTCAAATGTTTCATTTCGTCAAATGTATCATTTGGTAAAACGCTTTTATATCCAAAACTGTAAGTATTTCAGGATTTTTATAAAACTAACCTAACCTAACCTATAGGGTTCTACATGATGGTTCTGAAATAAATCCTGAAATACTTACAGTTTTGGAATAAAAAGCATTTGCCCAAATGAAGCATTTGACCAAATGAATCATTTGACGAAACGTTATTTGGCGAAAAGGCAGTACACCATAAAAACAATATAAATCCACTGGTCTGAACGCCAAAATTCAGTATCTACCGCGAAGCTGTACTGCAAAAATCCATCCTGCTGGGGTCCAATTGATAAAGGGTACAAGTCTACAGATCAGTGAAAAAGGTTTAAACCTTGTCTACTCCGTTTATGTATATGCCCTTTTGCATTACGAGTTAAATCGATTTATACCCCTTTTCACCCTAGCTATAGGATTTACCAAATCACCAGGTTTGTCCCAATCAGGGTGCTCTGTTTCGTAAGGCACTGGTCCCACCGCTGGCGAGGAAGCGATTAGCAATCGATTATTTTCTTACACACGAAACGAATAAAATATAATTATATAGATCCCGTGTCAATAAAAGCGACACATATATTATTAGTTGGTTGCTGGTTGGTTTTACTGCTGGCGAGAACTCTCTCCACTATTTTGCCGAAACAAAAGATATAGATCCCGCGTTAATAAAAGAGACACATATATTAATAGTTCATCACTCGCTCTACTCACTTTTCACTCATCGTCGGCTGTGGGACAAGTGTCTAACTGGTCAGGTCTTCTGCTCAATAGATTCTGTCCTACAAGCCGCTGCTAGAAGAAGAACTCTTATTCTAGTAGCTGTCTCCCTTCTTTTTTTTTTTAGGAATCGCATGCTATCGAGCTAGCTGATTTTATGGCGGTAAGTGATCACCACGACCCATGAACACTTAATGGGGCACCATACCCAGAGATTTCTGATAGGATGAAAACTCAATTATGTCCACCATCGTTATCAGGTGGTTAGTTGTTAAGAAATTGCGTATTTTTTTTTGATAGTGGGCTTGCTCATTGTTGTTGGAAGACGAAGATTTTTTTCGATGATGAAGCAAATTCATGGAGAAGATGCGTATTCACCTGAGCTAAATTTAGTCATACTAAGAGTTAACATAAATAATATTTTTGATAAATTAGTGGTTGTGCCAATGTGTCAATATAAAAACAATATTAATCCACTGGTCTAAACGCCAAAGGTTCATCCTGCTGGGGTCCTAGTGTCCAAAAGTAATAAGTCTCTTGAAGATCTTGATGGTCCGTCCGGATCGCTACCACCGTCTTATCCATTAACCTACCGCCAAACATCAGTGTTCGCATTGTTGTGTTCCGGTTTGGGGATAAGACAGCCGGTGAAATGACTAGCATATGTAGAGGCATTCCATCTTAGTCCTCAGGGTTGGCAACGCATTTGCAGTCTTAGGATTGCTCTGCAGTATTGTGAATGCGAATGTCTATGGGTCACAGTTTCCACTTACCATCAGGTGGCCTGTGTGCTCGTTTGTCATCTTTATGCCATAAAAAAAAAAAAAAAAAAGATCAAGTGAAAAAGGGTCCAAGTCTGGCATACTTCGTTTGTGTATGTACCTTTTTGTTTTAAGAGTTAAGACAATTTACACCCATTGCCACTAGGCTATAGGATCTACCGAATCACAAGGTTTGTCCCAATCAGTGTGCTCTGTTTGATAACTGGTCAGATTTTCTGAGCAACGGATTCTGTCTAGGGAATGCAAATAACCGGTTTTAACCGGATATTTTCATACAAAAACGGTTAATAACCGGTTAGATTGCGTTCCCTAATTCTGTCCTGCAAGCCGCTGGTAAAAGCAGGTTAATTCTGGACAAATAATTTGACCAATATAGGGTAACCTTAATAGTAGTTTGTTCAACACAAGCCTTAGTGGCACGAGGTGTAGCCACGCGAGCTGAGCGAGGGTGTTTATAGTTCCAGTGTAATTATGATTGTTTAGTCTCACGTCAAACACTCTACTTTTCACTTTGAATGAGTGGAAAAAAATTACAATATTGACAGTGACGAAAGTAACATTTTCAGAGCATGAGGAGTGAAACACAATGAATAAGCTTTCGATGAAATGAGTGTCAGGGATTCAAAGGGATCGCGTCTTTTGGAACATGTAAAATGTTCTGCTTTGCAAAAGGTGGAAAATAATCGGTTTTAATGACACCTGACAAAAGAAACGCTGCAGACTCAGTTTTATGCTTCGGCCACTATTCCAGTAACAAAAACGATTCGGATTTTCGACTTAAACCTATCCGACTAGCTAGATTTCTTTTTGTTGTAATATTTGTTACTAACATAATGTTTTTTTGTTTTAGAGTAACACTTTCGTGGACTTGGACCGCCCACCACGTATGGCAGCAGAGAAGACTAAAGCATATTTGGTGTGTGCTGAAAAGACTGGAGTGAGTCCAGACACGATATTAAGCATAAAGGGAGGAGACTGGGCGGTAATTATTAATTATATTCATCAATTACATTATTCAACCACGCAATAGTAGATTGTTAACCAAGGGATGAAAGTGATCAATTGCAGATATTTAAGACCGAGATATTTAAGCAGCAAGAGCGACTGCGAGTACGCCTATAGTTCATGGGTGCAATTGATACTTTCACCCGAGTTGAAATCTCTACTTTTTGTTTCAATTATGAGGAAAGTAGAAACAAAGGTTATTTATAAAAAATAACCTTTGTGTTTGAGAGAAACATATAACGTCAAATAATAGGAGTGCATAAACATTAAAAGTACATTGCTGTGACGTTTAGGAGACATCCGCGCTATGTGATCTGTGTGGCGCTACGCACTTCCTAATTACCGTTGCGCTCCTGGTACTTTATTTAAACATGCATTTACTTTTCTTTATTTAAGGTAATGAAAAGCCTACTTTCACAGTATGAGAAATGAAAAACAGATCGTGATGCGGGAAACCCCGCAGATAGCCCAGTTAAAATGCATATTTTTTTTGGAATTAAATATTCACAGGTAATTTATTTTTCAGGATGGTGACCAGAAGGCCAAAGATTGGGTTCAATGTGTTCTGATGGAACATAACCTCATGACGGCTCAAAGTGTTTTTCAACTAGACATTGCCTTTAAAAATTTGTCACGTTTGGGTAAGTCTTCTTCCTTCCTTTAATCTTTTCTACAATTTTGTTTCTTTTTTCACCGTCCCTTCCATATTGAATATGGAATTAATAAGACTCTTAAAAAAGTTAAAATAGTAATGTCCCTTTTTTCGTTCATAAAACTCAAACTCAAATAAACCGAAGCGAGATGAGGGCGTCAATTTAACATGACATTGTATTTTTATTTTAGAAAGACTGTCATTAGAAGAAAATATTGACAGGTGTCTGCCAAATAAATCAATGCCACCTGTGGAGATTTCATGGCAATTCGCAAAATGCTTTCAAACTGAGGATCCTGCGAACTCTTTGTTTTAGATGCGCCATCTAGTGGCGAAGACCGGTACTACAATTGCGTTTCCCAATATTTATATCCTAGAAGTTATAAAGTAAACATGTCAACCCAGTAAGGAACCCTTTTAGATTCATCAGTCCGTCTGTCCCGGGTAAATCTTTTTGGGTTTTGATACTACAAAACTGTTATTTGATATAGTTGTAAATATTTAGAATTACGCGAATAAAGTTGTAAAATAAAATTCTAAAAAACATTTTGTTTTCTTTTAATAACATGCAAAGCAACGCTAGTTTCGTTTTCGATTTTTTTTACAATGGGGAGGTATCATTGGTTGTATAAACCACCCTAACTCTACCTCTACCCCTGCCCTAACCCTTCACAAGTTAGAGCTTGTAGAGTTAGGGCGTGTAGAGTTATCTACCCTTTCGTAGCATAGTACCAACTCCGCAAAGTGCCATTTGGCGTTTTGCAAAATGTATTTTTTTTGCACGTAAAACACCAGAACGCATAAACCGCTGAGTACCATAAAGCATAGTGCAATATGCACTCAAAGTGCCAAACGACCTAGAAACAGGAGCTCTGCGGTAGCGAAACTACGTCGACACTTATTGTATTGAAATTAGCCTGTCGACGGAGCTAGCGGAGCTCCTATTTCTAGGTGGTTTGGCCCTCCGGGCCTGCTGCAAAAAAAAACATAACCTAAACCTACCTACGTATTATAATGGTAGTATGAAGTTGGTACAGTCGAAGTCATAAATATGTTTTCATCACACTTGCTCGTAAATAGTGTCCTAACATGCTAGTAAAATCGTCCGTAAATCCAAAATCTTATCTTATCTTTTGTATGGGGTCCTTACGGATACACTTCGACCCTATGGGATCTTTTGTGTAATTACCCCTCTTTTAGCTCTTACTCCAATGCAGCCTCCACCCCTTCCAAATAGCGGATAGTGGAGTGCAATGGCAGAGCCTTGAAATCGTTCGGTTCTGGGTAGCCACAACCGAGTATTTTCATTCTTACTCCGGCGAGTGCGTCACATTCACACAATAAGTGTTTCATTGTTTCCACCTCCTCGCCGCACATTCTACAATCTGTGTTGTCATATAGGCCCATCTTTGCTAGGAGATGTTTAACCCCAAAGTGCCCTGTAAACACTCCGATAACGAATCGGAGTTGTCTTCTGCTGAGTTTCCAAAGTTTTTTGGTCCAGCTCTGGTCAACTCTTTCTATGAAGAGCTTTGCATGCCCTAAGCCTACCGTAGTTTTCCACTCCTTCTGGTGGTTTTCTAGGGTGTTATCGTTCAGGGCTGCTTTTATGGTGCCCGGCGAGGGTGCCACAAATGGTTCTGGTCCGACGTATGCGTCCTTGGACCCTTCCCTTGCCAGCTCATCCGCGGCTTCATTTCCGGGATAGCCTTCGTGTCCTGGAATCCACATCAGTTTCACTTTGTTGTGCCTACCAAGCCTGTTTAAGGCTTGGATTCCATTGTAGACTAGTTTCGAGTCTACTTTAGGCGCTGTCAGTGCCTTTAGTGCCGCTTGGCTGTCACTTAGAATGTAGATAGTCGTGTCCTGTGGAGATCTACCTATATTCTCTTGCGTACAGGCAATTATCGCATACAACTCCGCCTGGAAGACCGTTGCATAGTTGCCCATACTAATGCTACTGTTATAGTCTTTGGCGTAAATACCCGCCCCCGTACCGGTGCTCATTTTTGAACCATCAGTGTACCATATCGCGTTGTCTTCCTCTGAGAGGTGCAACCCATCTTTCCATTCATCCCTGGTTGGGATGTGGACAATGAAGTTCCTCCGGAATACATACTTGGGCTGCATTTTATCGCAGCCCATCGTCAGTATTCTGTCTAGAACAACATTGTGTGCCATTTTAGTGTGTCTGGTTCTAGGCGATGCGTCGCTCCACAGGCCCGTCTCTTTCAACCTCTGTAGCGACTTGCACGCCTCAGACTGAATGGCAATATGCAGTGGTGGCAGGTTTAGTAAGACCTCCATTGCCACCGTCGGCGTCGTTCTGAACGCCCCTGTTATAGCCATGCAAGCCACCCTCTGCACCTTAGTTAGAGAGTCCTTACACGTCCTTAGCGTTGTTCTTGGCCACCAGGCCAAGCAGCCATACATGATTATGGGTCTTACCATCATGGTATAGATCCACTTCAGAACTTTTGGGTTAAGGCCCCAAGTCTTTCCATATGCTGATCTGCACATTCCAAACACTCTCAACGCTTTTGTTAACACGTTGTCTACGTGTTTCTTCCAAGTGAGCTCTTTATCTAGTATTATACCTAGATATTTCACCTCACTTGACAATTTTAGTGCCTCGCCAAACAGTTTTAGCTGTTTAATATGTTTGAGGTCCCTTTTCTTAGTAAATGGAATTACTACAGTTTTGCTGGGATTGATGGATAGTTGGTGGCTAATGCACCAGCTTTCCACCTTTTTCAGAGCTTTTCCCATGATTTCCGATACTGTATCCGGAAATTTCCCGTTGATAAGTATCACAAGATCATCTGCATACCCAACAGTGTGTATTGGACCAGTGTTGAGTTCCTCTAGGAGTGAGTTTACCACCAGGCTCCATAGAGTTGGTGAGAGAACCCCTCCCTGGGGACATCCTTTTGTCGTTGTGGCGTATAGGACGTCACCCAGAAGACTTGACTTTATTAGCCTACTGTTTAGCATGTTGCCTATCCATAAAATTGCAAATCCAAAATAATACCCGCGGGCATTTTTTTTACCATTACGTAACTAAAGTGCGTAATAGCTTTTTGTTTTAAATATTATACGTGGACTCAAACTATCACAATACGTCAGGACCCCAATTCTTGTGCCATTCGATATGAACTTTCATTCGAGATGAAATGTCAGTTGCATACAATTTCCCAAAAATCTCGCATATAAACTATTGATCTCGACTGTCACTAGAATCGGACTCCGAACCCGTTTGACATTCTCTGTGGTAAATCACTGACAATGATGTAGTCTGCCGAGACATATCCTATAATCTGTGGTCTGCCGCTAATAAGTTAAAAATATGATCTATTGTCTGATTTTATTTCATTTCCTTGCAATTGTGATGAAAAACATTGTATGTTACACGGGTGGTAAAATAAATACAAAGCTCGAGTCATTAAAGCCCTCAGCCTTCGGCTTCGGGCTTCTAACAGACTCTCGTTTGTAATTCTTTCTTTACCACCCTTGATACACAATGTACTATTACATTTTAGTACCTGCCACTTTATCGGTGTGACAATTTCATATGACAGTTTAAACATGACGTTAAATAGACAAGAAACTAAGGTGTAATCATATTTTTGACTTCTATAACCAGGCTGTAACTCATGAATCATGATAAAATAGAATAGAATAGAGTAGAATACAATAGAAACATTTATTTTGAGATAATTTAAACTCGATTAGTATATAAATCATTTGTTGGTCAATGCATTCATTTCTATAACAAATTACCTGACGAAGCTTTAACATTACCCTTTCCAGCACTTAAAAATTACTTAAAAAAGTCGTTAATATCTAAAGCGTACTATAGGGTCGAGGACTATCTAACAGATAAAAATGCTTGGCCTAAACCCGAAACTTAGTCATTCATAATTTGTTAAATTGCAAAGTTGTTTGTCTAGGGGACACCGTTGATGTGGGAAAGCATATCAAACTTTTATTTGGTTGTCCTGTGTTTTCTCTCCTCTCTTCCCCCCCCCCCCTTGTCTCTCTCGTAATATTTTTGACATGTTTTCCTGCTGAACTACGCATGCTATTTGATATTATATTTAATTTAATTGTTATTGCTTTATATAATGCTAGATTAAGTAGTACCATTGTAACATGTTTAAAAAATGACTGACTGCTGAGTTTCTTGCGGCGTTTCTTCTCGGCAGTGGTCTCCTCTTGGGAAGCGCTGGTAAATTCATGACGTGTAAAAGTGCCCGTGCGGCCTACTTACTGAATAAATATATTTTATCTTTTTTTTTATCTCATATATTAGTACTTCTTTTATCCTACCCGTTAGTAACTAATAACACTAATTGTAAGGAGCATGTAGCCCACAGCAATGACGCATGTAAGGGCAGTTAACCCTACTCCCTATCATGCTGAGGATGATATTGGGGATGGTCCGCACGTGGCGTACCAGGGACTCGCCACGCCTGCGCATGGTGGTGTGGAAGCAGTCGACCCGGGCGGCTATCAGTAGGATTGAAATGTGGTCTAGAATGGAGGATTGAAAAATGAAAGTGATTTGATTATAGCAAATGGGTGTCATATGATGACTAATTGTAAGTCTACAATGATCTGCACATTTCAAAACTTTTTTTTTTGTGTTTATATTTAAACATGTGAGCATTCCATTAAATGAAACATCTTTTTCTCTAATCAGGTTTTTAACAAGTAAATGACTAGAATTATGATAATGTTACAGAAACTAATGCAAAAAATGTAAACTATTCCAAAGACAAAGGAACAAAGGCGTTTGTTTTAGTTTCATATTACTTAAAGAGATTAGTTAACCGTCATCGCTTAGTTTAGAAGAGAAAATCAAGCCTACAAGATGAAGACGAATCTCCAGTGTGTCGTTGGAATAAGTGTTATCTTTCAAGTTATGGCTCCGGTATGGTTTTAATTTACTAGTTATTTTAAGCCAAAGTGAAAAAAAACCTGCTTTTGGTTAAAAATATTGTGGGGACGACGCTACAAAAAAAAATTACTTCCTTGACTTTATTTTTCTTTAAATACAGTATTTTGTAAAATAGGGGATGGAGACTGCTAGTAAGCAATAATTTGCCTTTGTCAGGAGGCTCCGCTCTTCCTAAAGTAAAAACATGATTACATTATGACTATAATCTAGTATGTGATTTACATTTAGACGATTTTTTTTTTTTTTTTTTATCACATAAAAAAACAAATAAAAATATCTGTAAAAAATTGTAAAGGCGGGTTTTGTTTTTTTGTACTTAAATTTTTTTAAATCCTTTTTAGAGATCATAAATTATGCTGTCACATAGTCCCACTTCGCAATGAATCAGAAACTAGAACATTTTAATCTCGCCGCAAGCAATGGCGTGGGAAAGTCATAGTCATATATTTAAACCTAAATATGGTTCGCCATACTCAACTTTCTTGATCGAAATATCTTGTCGCGACCCTTGAAATATATATTGTTTAGTTCTGGTGGCTATTTATGGTTTTCATCACCCACCACCACTACCAAATAGTGCTTTGCAAAAGCGAATACACGAGATGCAATAAAAAATACCAAAAAGGCTATAAGTGTGCCAGTGTGCCTATAAATTTTGAAGAGTTCTATCGATTCCTCATGGATGCCATAATCAGATCTTCATCAGCTTTTAAAGCAAAAAAGCATCCAGTCGAAAGTTCTGAGGTAACAAACATAAAAAAAATATACAGTTAAATGGAGAACCCTCCTTTTTATGAAGTCGCTTATAAATAAAGCCTAGGTACTTGTACCGCCACGGCACTAATTAAGCTTTGGTCCTTCGTTTGCTTGCCATTTGCCATCACTTCTGTAACAGGTATTTTGGAGCCCGCAGGTTAGAGCTACATTCGTGCCATGGAAGCTAGGGCCTTGGTGTACGAAGTAACTAGGCACATTCGGGTTGTCCCACATCCAGGCGGCCTTACCAGGCTGGTGCAGCGGTTGATCATGCCTAAACCCCTGAATTGCCGCATTTTGTTTTAAAAATTATTAATTTGCGGCGCTAGCTTTGGACACTCTGGTCAGCTGACATGAAATGTTTTATACAGATCCAGTCATAGGCCCATAAGGCTGCGTGTCCACTAGATGTGCGAGGTAGCTAAGCGGTGCGAGACTGTGTAACGAGGAGGTGTAACGGTGCGAATGTTTCCACCAAAGATGTGCGAGGTAGCTGAGCGGTGGTGCGAGGATGCGTAGCGAGGATGTGTGGTTAGGCGGGAGCGGAGCCAGACGCCGCCTCGCACCATATTCCTCGCACACATCTTTCCCTTCCTTTTGTACTTACGAAACCCTCGCTCCGCTGAGCTGTTTCCACCAGAGCTAAGCTAAGCGAGGATAGGTAAATGAAGAGTTTCTATTGGTTCATGACGAATTACATCCCTTGCAACGCATCCTGGCACATCTCTGGTGGAAACGCAGCGTAAACGGCGACGGGGATACCATAGCTGACGCTATTTGGACAAAGGATAGATAAAGCTGCGACCACACCGCTGTTTCAACGCGTCACTGCGTTTCCGTACCGTCGCCGTATTTTAAGCATTGGTGTAGTGTAGACGGCATGCGTCTAAAACGGTACGGATACGACGCGTCACTGCGATTCCGTACCGTCACCGTTTTTTAAGCATTGGTGTGGGCGTAACTTTATGCCACATTCACCCAGTTTTTTTTTTCATAATACATTCGACGGCAAAAAATACTCACCCACCCGTCTTTTGTTCATAGAACTGTTCACAAATATTTATTAAACCTGAAACTTCAAAAATACTTAATCAATTTTTGTGTAGTGTATGTTTTGTTGCTTATCAACTTAGTTTGGAAATGACCACCGAATTCTCTTTTTAAAGTTCGTTATTTTAAAAGGAACATAAAAGATCCATTGATTACCGGTTCGTGGTAAATTATTGTGTATTGTACGACTTTCAAAGGAGGTTGTTCATCTTTGAATGCTCAGAATTAACTTACAGTGCATTACGTTCCCATGACAAATACTAGACTCTACACTAAAGCTCTTTACGACCTTCCCATCCATAATTAATGAAATCAATTGAATAGTACATTACACAAGACTGCACCGAGAAAACGTCGAGCGTCCAGTGTGGCGCCACTACTATTATTGTGTTTTCTAATTAACTAAAGAATTTCCTTGCAATCAGACGATACGTTTTTGTAACGCAAGTAAAAACACAACTTATGGAATACGTAACAAACTTTAATAAAAATTACCCTTTGAGTAGTAGTCAGCTTAACGGGAAAAGGTGGCCACTTTTTTCCGTTAAGTTGATAACTCGAAGGTGAATTGGTATTAAACTATGTGACCCCATAAGTTGTGTTTTCATTTGTAGTACAAAAAGCTACAAAACAATTTCAAGAAAATACTTTTGTTTATTAGAAAACATAATAATAGTAATGAGGGCGTCACTGTACATCCGGCGTACGCTCGGCGCAGTCTTAATAAATTGTCGTCACCAAAAATGTGTTTACTTCGTCTAAGATTCAGAGAGGCGTTTGTTTACTATTTTTAAAGTCATAATAGACGTACGTCATTCAAACATAATTTAAACAAACAATCGCTATTAAATACAATAATATGACAAAATAATGGTGGAGTTATTTAGAAAGACGATTTTTAGGGTTCCGTAGCCAAATGGCAAAAAACGGAACCCTTATGGATTGGTCATGTCTGTCTGTCTGTCTGACCGTCCGTTTGTCACGGCCACTTTTTTCCGAAACTATAAGAACTATACTGTTGAAACTTTGTAAGTAGATGTATTCTGTGAACCGCATTAACATTTTCACACAAAAATACACTTAGAGCTGAAACAATTTTTTTTTCCCATCAAACCCATACGTGTAGGGTATTGATGGATAGGTCTTTAAAAATGATATTGAAGTTCTTAAGATATATTTTTTCTAAATTGAATATTTTGCGCGGTAGACACTTCCAAAGTGGTAAAATGTGTGTCCCCCCCTGTAACTTCTAAACTAAGAGAACGATAAAACTAAAAAAATGAACGGTACCCTTCCTGGGCGGTCTGACTCGCACTTGTAAATGTCGTAATAGACGAACGGCATTCAACCAATGGAAACAAACAATCGCAATACGACAAATTTATTATATCAGAGTGTTTTAAGCATTCGGTCCTTGCTTATTACCTACACCTTAATTAGTTCAGCACTTCCTGCATGACCCTTGTTTCTAGACTAGATTCACTGAACACAATCATATTAAATTTATTGGTAGGAAATTCCATACTTCCAATCATGAGTTTGGACCTTTTGAAAATTCTTACCACACAAATTATTAACATTCATCACACTTAACATAACTCAAAAATGTGTGAACAAATAATTTTGTCATGACAACAGCTGTCTTAGAACGTAGCTGTCAGCTGGATATCTGAATTGTACTCGTATTGTAATTATATAAAATATCTAAATATATAAAAGGAGAAACTGACTGACTGACTGACATATCAACGCACAGCCTAAACGGCTAAACGTAGGCACTTGAAATTTGGAAGGGACATAGCTTAGGTACCGTAGAGGTGCACTAAGAGGAATTCCCGAAATTCCCACGGGAACGGGAATTAGCGGGAAAATCCTTTTGTATGAAAAATCTAAACCGAAGCGAAGCGAGGGTCGGGCGGGTCGCTAGTTAGATATAGATGAATTAGCGAGAGCGTGGAATTGTATATGTAGTGGTATTGTGTGTGTATGGGCAAGAGAAAGAGAGAGAGAAGTGCTTAAGTATTACTCTCTCTCTCTCTGTCTTGCCTATAAACACAATACCACTACATATACAATTCCATGCTCTCGCTAATTCATCTATACCTATGTTTTATGTCAAGCCACAAAAGAGCGGCAATATAAATCGCAATTCAGACCGGCATTAAGGGGTTAAATAAAGGTCATTTAATTTAAATATAATTCATTAATTTGTAACATAATTTTTAAATCTACTGCCGGGATTTATTTGAAAATAATCTTTAAATTTTCATACATTGTCAAAAACTGTTGTATCCCAGAATTCATCGACAAAATTTTATAGTTGTCATTGGCGTTGCAGGCCCAAGGGCACATATTTGAAAATGGCTAACAGACAAATCTTAAAAAACCAAAAGCGCAAAGTAAAAAAACTAATATATTTTTCACGAACTAATTCTGTAAGGAACTTGTTAGAGGTATTTTCAATTCTGGGTTGCGTTTGATCAAAACCTTGTCAATCTCATTTATGGATCTTTTGGATTTCTTTAGAAAGAGCCATGACCTTCATAAATAAAATATGCTGGCTATTTTGGACCTAAGTTAATTACCAACAAAACCAACCTAGGGTGACGGCACCAATAATAATAATAATAATAATAATAATAATATTTATTTCAAGTAAAATTACAACTCATATATTGTTAGTACTTGTTTACATAATTCTTAATCCTAAATGTTAGTACCCTATGCTAATAATTAGGTAGAAGGTTCGTGTAGCTCACAGCAGTGACGCACATAGGGGCAGTCTACCCTGCTCCCTTTTGTTTAAAGCACCAACTTATTATATTGGGTTCCAGGGTAATTAAATTAAATTAAAACAAGAGCGTTGAGTTCACTGTGGTGTCTATTTTGGCAGAAGAGAAAGTTGCCACATCAAACAAATTAAAAATAAAAATTAATGTTGCTATACACAAAAACAAGTTTGCAACATACTCCGCCTACAGGACACAAGATGTCTAACATATATGCAGAGTAACACTGTTAAAATGCTAACAAAAAATACTTAGAATACAGAAATACATTTATTTGCCTTACTTGTGTTATGTAGCTTGAGATAGCTCAGAGTGGACTGTATTTTATTATGGGCTGTGCTTTTTTATTTATTTTTATGAACTTATTAAAGAAACTTAATAAGTGCTACATAATATAAGCAACAGTTAATAAAGTATCTGTTCTAATTGTACCTTATTTGAATGACATAGTAAATGCTATCTCGTTAAGTTTAAGCATACAACTATGTTACATAATATGTGATAAAGAAATAAAGGAGAAGTACTTATCTTAGCTGAATTACAAAGCCTACTGTAATACCAACAGGTTTTTTTTTATTTTATAAAGCATATAAAAAACGTTTTTAGGATGATGCTTGAACTAAAATTAAGTACATCCTAGTAAGTAAACAATAAAATTGTTATAAAAAATTAATTCAATGTAACCTCAATAACAAAGTCCTTAAATATTAAGTTATTATTTATTAATCTATAGGCAGTATACAAACTTTTGTTATAGAAGTTTTATGGCCATTAGCCTTTTTAACTTCTAAGGCTCTGACCTTACCATCCTGACCAGGAAATGTTTTTGTCACTCTGGCCATAGGCCACATCATTGGAGGAGTATCTAGCTCGCGCAAGATAACCAGTGCTCCTTCCTGTACATTAGGTTGAGCTGCTTTCCATTTAGGACGATTTTGCAAATTATTTAAATATTGCTTAGACCAAAATCGCCAGAAATGTTGTTTCAAAGCAGTGCATTTGCGCCAAAACTTCAGCCTATTATCAGGAACGTTTGTAATATCCTGTTCAGGATAGCAAGTAAGAGGCGCTCCAGTCAAGAAGTGACCGGGCGTCAGAAAAGAGAGATCTTCAGTATCTGAGGACATTGGGGTTATCGGCCTAGAATTCAAAATACTCTCTATTTGAACTAGCACAGTGTACAGTTCTTCATAAGTTAATACATGTGAGCAAATTACTCTTTTTAAGTGGTATTTTACACTTTTAACGGCTGCCTCCCACAGTCCACCAAATACTGGGGAGTAGCTGGGTATGAAATGAAAAGTTATACCTAACTTTGCCGATACATTTTGTACTTGCACCTGATGGCACTTAGAATTGTGCAGCTTGTATAGTTCAGCTAATTGGCTGCTGGCAGCCTTAAAAGTAGCAGCATTGTCGCAATAGATTTCAGTTGGTACATTACGTCTTGCAATGAAACGTTTTAAGCTAGCTAAGAAAGTATCAGTTGTCAAATCCGAAACTAATTCTAAGTGTATGGCTTTTGTGACAAAACACACATACACAGCAATATATGCTTTAGTAGTAATTACCTTCCTTACTCTCGATTGCTTGACCATAATTGGACCAGCGAAATCTATTCCGACCTTTTGAAAAGGACGGTCAGCATTGACCCTATCAGCGGGCAATGAGCCCATCAGCTGTTTTGCTGTACTGCCTTTTAATCTAAAACATATGAGACATTTATTAACAAACTTTTTAACTAGCCTTAACCCATTAACTATCCAATAGCGTTGGTTCAGACTGCTCAATACTTCCTTTTGACTTGCGTGTAAAAGCTTTAAATGCTCATTTTCTATTATTAGGTATGTGACTCTAGATTCCTTTGGTAAAATTATCTGGTGTTTTTGACTATATGGTAAGGAAGAATGCTGCAACCTACCACCAATTCTCAAAATGCCATTTGCGTCAATAAAAGGGTTTAAAGATTGTAAATGGGACGACACCCGCTTGCCCGTCTGCAATGAAGCTAGATCCTTGTCGAAGAAATTTGATTGTTCATCTTTGATGAATAAATTTAATGCCTGATTGGCTTCAACAAAAGTTACAAAGTTATATTTTATCCTTTTGGAACCTGGCTTTGCGTTTTTGCAAAACCTTATTATGTAAGCAAGCACATGCGTTGCTTTATTTATGTTTGAGTATTTATTAATTAAATTACTATAAAATGAAACCTTGCTTTGTGATGCTGCACACACCAGTTTGTCACGCTTGGATTCTTTAACCTCAGGTAATTCGTTACACGTTTCATTATTACACATTTCAAATTTGTAATCAGGGTCAGACAAGCTCTGTGGCCCATACCACCATAAATGGTTATCTTGTAATTCCTTAAGACTAATTCCTCTACTTAGGCAATCAGCAGGGTTTTGGTCTGTTCTAATGTATGACCATTGAAATGATTTTGTATATTCATTTATTAGTTTTATCCGATTTGCAACATAAGCATTAAGTTTTGCTGGATCTATTCTTTGCCAGGCCAGTACTACTTGAGAATCACTAAAAAGATGAACACTTTTAATTAGGATCTTTTTGTTTACTGTGTTGAAAACTCTAATGATTAATTTTGCCATAAGAAGACATGCATTAAGCTCTAATCGTGGGACTGACAATTTATTGTCTTTTGGTGCCACTCTTGACTTTGAACATAGTAAAGACATGCTCACTTTTCCCTGCTTGTCTATGGTTCGTAAATAAATTGCTGCTCCATATGCCTTAATAGAGCTGTCGGCAAATCCAATTAATTGAGCAGATTGGCAATTATCTACACTAGCATTCCTTTTAATTGAAATTGGCTTTGTGTTTTGTAAGTCATTATAATATTGAAGCCATTCCTTATATAAGACAGGAGAGGGCTCTGAATCCCAATTTACATTTGACTGCCACAATTTCTGCATAATGATTTTTGCCTGTACAAAGACTGGTCCAGCAACACCCAATGGATCAAAGAATTGACTAATATAGCTTAGAATTTGCCTTTTAGTCTTAGGAATTTGTTCAGATGCTGGACATGCCAGCTTGAAAGAATCCGTTTGCAAGTCAAACTTAATACCTAAGGTTTTGAAATCCTTTTTTATCTCTAACTCTTCAAAACTCTGTTGTTGCTCAGGAATATTATTTAAGATGGATTTATCATTAGCACACCATTTATGCAATTTAAAACTGCCCTTGGCAAGTAGTTCAATTAACTGTGTTTGGGTATTTATAATGTTTTCTAGGCTATCATCTGTATGAATAGCATCATCGATATAAGTAGAGTTCAACAATACAGCACTAGCTAGAGGATATTGACACTCATATTTTGTGGCTAGTTCTTTAAGGCACCTTGTAGCCAAATATGAAGAACTTTTTAGACCATATGTAACAGTATTTAACTGTATACAATTTATTGGCATGTCTGGGTGATCTCGCCAAAGAATGTTTTGTAATGAACGTTGTTCTTTTACAATGAAAATATTGCGAAACATACGTCTGATATCGCATGCGAAAAAATACTTGTTAAGTCTAAATGATAGCAAGATGTCAAACAGTTCTTGTTTATACATTAAATCATTTAATGAAATTTTATTGCTTGTTTTCATAGACCCATCAAATACCGTTCTTAACTTTGTGGTTACAGCTTCTTGTCTAATGACTGCATGATGAGGCAGAAAATATACTGGATCTTTTGAAAAATCATATTCTGAAATATCAATATAAGTTCCATGTCCTAAACTAACATATTCATCAATGAATTCTTTATAATTCTTGTACAATTTATCATCTTTATGTAATCTTTTCTCAAGATTAATGAATCTTTTAAACGCGAGACCAAATGAATCTCCTAAGGCGTTGTTGACATCATAGATAGGTATTTTTAGTGGCATGGAAACTGTAAATCTGTTGTCGTTTAATTGTACAGTTTCATCAAAGTACTTTTCACAATGTTGCTGCTCAGACGTATGCTCCGCATATATTTGCGGTACCTCTTCTGTATGCCAAAATTCAGTTATAGTGTTACTGATGTCGTTTCGACATTCTTGACAGAAAAGAGCAACAGCAGAATTTCTAAGAGATGAGATTGGAATGTTACCTCCTACTATATATCCAAACTGTGTGTGTACAAAGCTTGGCTGTGCAGCATCACTGGGTTGACTCCGCTCAGGCTGGGGCAGCAACGCCTGGAAAAAAATGTCAGCAGCAAGTAAAATACCTATTTCGCTTGTCGTTTCAAACGAGTCATCAGCCAACTTTATATTTTTAGGAATTTGAACCTTTGAAATATCAATTTCATTTTGAGGCAGTTTTGTAGTTATCTTGTCTACTACTAAGAAGTTAGCATTCACTTTATACGGATAAACAGTAGAAAAGATGTCTAATTGCACGGAATGCTTCACATTCTTTTCAGTATTGGCTATGCCGATGATATCTGTGGAATTGGGCAATAGCTGTTTACCTAGCTCTTTTGCAACCTTGGAAGTGACAAATGACGTTTGACTACCTGAATCTAACAGGGCCTTAACAATGATTTCCTTACCATTTTTGGTTAATAGTTTAACTTTAGCTGTTGGCAGCAATACCTGCCTTTTACTAGCGACACTGTTTAATGAAACATGAGATGAGTTTGGCTGGGATTTACTTTCCTTATAAGTGTCTTTGTCATTATCTACATGCAAAATAGAATTGTGATTTTGTTTGCAATGTTGACATTTAAAATGAAACCTGCATTTCCCACGGTGCGAGTTAAGACAAATAACGCAAAGACCTTTTTCATTGACAAAGGCTAAGCGCTCTTTTATAGTTGCCATCATAAATTTAGGGCACGAAAATAATTTATGATCAGACTTACTGCAATAAAGACACTTCATATCTTTGACCACTACATTGGCCACCTTCCCCGTAGTGGCTGGTAACTTGCAGGCATATCCTAAGTCCTTGTCCTTCGGCTCGCTGTTTTCTAGAGCAAGGGCTCTAGTTTCTAAAAACATTATAAAATCAATAAAGGTCGGCTTTAAGGAAGAGTCACGCTCTAAGTGGTATGCCCTACAAGTGACAGGATCTAGTTTCCTAGTAAGCAGGCACACGAGTATACTATCCCATTTGTCAACAGATTCTCCTAGATTTTTCAATGCAGCCATGTGTTGTTTAGTGACAGAGATCAAGTTGCGCAGTTGGGTAGAGTTTGATTTGCTCATCGGGGGCAAATCAAATAATCCAGCAATATGCTCATGGATCATTTTAAACTCATTGTCATATCGTTCTGATAGAATGTTTAAGGCCTCAAGATAACTTGCTCCTATAACTGGTAAGTTTTTTATTAGATCAAAGGCTTCACCTTTTATGAAACTACGCAAGTAAAAAAACCTTTGGATGTCGTCAAGGTTCTGGTCGTTATGTATTAGCGCTTTGAACATTTCAATGAATGGTTTATATTCACTGTATTTTCCATAAAACTGTTGAAGGTGGATGTCCGGCAGCTTTAATTTGGAAACGGTTTTTGATGCTGTTGATGGTTTAAAATCTGCTGACATTCCGCTTAAAAGCGTGCGGATTGTTGCTACACAGTCATAAAAACACGTTTCGGTTGGCTCTGGATCGTCGTCATCCCCTATTTCTACGCATATAGATTCGTACTCACCGAACGTTTTGATAGCCTTTTCCTCGAGTAACTCGAGCATTTGGTATGTCGCACTCTCGTCTATTCGATTTTTAATGCGCGTTAAGGCGCCTTTAAGGCCCCCTCGTCTGCTTATGAGCTTTTTGCGGTCGTTCTCGTCCAAATCGTCCATTGTTCAGTATTGCACGTGTACGTGTTGTAGGTAAACGCTATTGGATAGTTCAACAATTAATTAAAGATGCTGTTTAGCAAATTTAATGTAATGAAAAAGAAGAGTAAGTACTTATAGATAAGAAAAAACACACATTTACCTATAAAAATAACTGAATATTTCCCATAAATATATAAAATAGCCGTAACACAAGGCAACCCGAATATCAGGTAAGTAAAAATGGCCGAATTCACACGCACAAGACCGAAAGTACCGAGTTCACGAAAACCACGTTGAGAGCCAAAGAGCAGTCAAATTGTTATGTTGGCACACACTTTTTATAAACTTTCACTTCCCATGCACATTGCACCATAGACAGATTATTAGCAAGCTTGCAGAGGACTACTTCTGTTGACAGCCGTCAAAACGACAACCGTAAAGCCCGCCACACTCAAGCGTCGTTTTTAGGGTGATGTTGGCAACTTGGATGACGCCACGCCAGCGCCGCTAACATGCCGCTATAGGTTTTGGGCGTGGTGACCTTGTAATTGCCAATATGAAATGATGGTTGGAAAGGCTCACCGAATTTTATTGCACTTCCCTTCGTTATGATGATGATGAACTTTATTAGCTTGACTGTCGCTGCAACCTCACGACCTTTGAGCCAGCTAAGGTCCACCATACGAAGATTAGCACCTTGCAGTATTACTTGCACTCATTTGACGCACTGTTACTTGTAACTTAATATTTAATTACGTATTCTACCGCTAAAGGACCATGTTTAAAGCACCAACTTATTATATTGGGTTCCAGGGTAATTAAATTAAATTAAAACAAGAGCGTTGAGTTCACTGTGGTGTCTATTTTGGCAGAAGAGAAAGTTGCCACATCAAACAAATTAAAAATAAAAATTAATGTTGCTATACACAAAATCAAGTTTGCAACACCTTTCATGCTGAGGATGATATTGGGCCTGGCCCGCATGCAGTTCTGTCAACCGCACACCAACTGCAATCTGGCTGCACTTTTGTAATGCAGTCGTATTGCAGTTGGAGTAACTGCAATACGACAGCAATAGAACTGCTCATAATGTTATATTGCAGTCGTACCAACTGCAATATAACTGCAATACGACTGCATTACAAAATTGCAGCCAGATTGCAGTTGGTGTGCGGTTGACAGAACTGCATGACACCTGCAAGCGGACTGCACAATGAGTTTGCAGTTCTGATGCAGTTGGTCCAACTGCATCAGAACAGCCCCGGAACTGCCACTTTGCAGCTGGGTTGCAATTGAAATGCTGTCCGTCTGAACGGGCCCTAAATTGGTATTATTTGTACCTAGCCCATTACTGGTTCCATCACCCTTGTTACATTGAAATTTGTTCACTATTTTTGGAGTTACTCTCTGATTTAGGAAGTTATATTTCTTAACAATTTTATGAACAAAAAACTGGTCGGGAATCTTCGCCGGTGGTATCATTAACGAAGCTTATTAACTTTTTAGTGATGTATTTTAGTTTAAGTCTCTATGATCATTGATTAATTTAGTAATTTAAGACTACGCCAAGCGTACGCCGGATGTACAGTGGCACCCTCCTTACTTTTATTGTGTTTTCTAATAAACTAAAGTATTTTCTTGAAATTGAATGAAATGTTTTTGTACTACAAATGAAAACACAACTTATAGGGTATGTCATATAGTTTAATAACAATTCACCTTCGAGTTATAAACTTAACGAAAAAAAGTGGCCACCTTTTCCTGTTCAGCTGACTACTCAAAGGGTAATTGTTATTAAAGTTTGTTACGTATCCTATAAATTGTGTTTATACTTGCGCTACAAACACATTTTGTTTGGTTCCAAGGAATTTCTTAAGTTAATTAGAAAACCCAATAATAGTAATGAGGGCTTCACTGGACGCTCGGCGTTTGCTCGGCGCAGTCTTAAATTAGTGAGAAGATAATTAATATTGAAATTATTCAACCAACTTTTTCATTTTAGAAAGTAATCAGCCTCAAAGAAGTCACGGTGTTGGTAAGTGTGACCGGTGACCCATAGATACTAGCAATCTCAAGACTACCATCTTAAGAATGCAATCCCAAGACAACAAGACGATACTGAGGACCAGGATGGATTGCCTAGCCCACTATGCAACTACGTTAAGAGGTCACATTCGCACCTTCGGTAGAAAAATGGCACAACGTATCATATGACACAAGGCAATTGTGCCCTTGTTCCACCGAAGGTGTGATATGATACGAGTATAGTTAATTTTACACAATCTGGATCTAAAACTGTACGTACAATAACCATTACGCCTATGTACCTGTTTTTTGGATTCGTACATACACATTAAACCACGCCTGTTTCCTAGAGGGGTAGGCACAGACCACTTCTTTCCACTTGCTACGATCTTGACAAATCTCTTTCGCTTCTTCCACAACCATGCATCGAGTCATGCACGCACGTCGGTTTCGGGTACAAGACTGCGCCGAGCGTACGCCGGATGTACAGTGGCGCCCTCATTACTTTTATGGTGTTTTCTAATAAACGAGCGACATGTGTATCGGATAGTACTAGCAGTTGACCACGACCGCTCTGTAAAGAGTGCATCGACTGAGAAGAAGAAGAAGAATAAACTAAAGTATTTTCTTGAAATTGGACGAAATATTTTTGTACTACAAATGAAAACACAACTTATAGTGTATATCATATAGGTTAATAACAATTCACCTTCGAGTTATTAACTTAACGGAAAAAAGTCGTCACCGTTCGCCGTCGTTCCCCTTAAACTGACTACTCAAAGGGTAATTGTTATTAAAGTTTGTTACGTATCCCATAAATTATGTTTTTACTTGCACTACAAAAACATTTTATCTGATTCCAAGGAAATTCTTTAGTTAATTAGAAAACACAATAATAGTAATGAGGGCGCCACTGGACGCTCGGCGTTTGCTCGGCGCAGTCTTAAGATTCAACTCTTTTCCAGTATTTCTCCGATTTGATTCGAAAAAGTATGCACGTATTTATTAGTGACCTTATTTCTTTACACAGGGTGTTAAATTTGCTTTGACTATCCAATTGCGCATACGTCTTTTCTATTAAGACTGCGCCGAGCGTCCAGTGGCGCCCTCATTACTTTTATTGTGTTTTCTAATAAACTAAAGTATTTTCTTGAAATTGGACAAAATGTGTTTGTACTAAAAATGAAAACACAACTTATAGGGTATATCATATAGTTTAATAACAATTCACCTTCGAGTTATTAACTTAACGAAAAAAAGGAGGCCACCTTTTCCCGTTAAGCTGACTACTCAAAGAGTAATTGTTATTAAAGTTTGTTACGTATCCCATAATTTGGGTTTGGTACTTGCGCTACAAACACATTTTGTTTGGTTCCAAGGAAATTCGTTAGTTAATTAGAAAACCCAATAACAGTAATGAGGGCGCCACTGGACGCTCGGCGCAGTCTTAAGAAGGGCAGTACACATAACACAAAAATATTTAACTTCAGAGGCATAAGGGGTCGATTCAAGATCGTCAGGGTTCGAGTTCGAACCCCCGCAGTCACCATGTTTCAAATAGATTTTATAACTTGAGCACAATGAGGACACCCGATGCTCTTACGGTGAAGGAAAAAGATTGTGAGGAAACTTGCACGTTGCGCAAAAGAACCTAAAGATTTTGTATTAATTAACAATTTACGAAACAGCACTCTACGGACCTAGTACGGTTGCGTTTTTCGCGTGGCAAAATGTGTATACAGCATCCCTCACTCTCGTACTCGTACTTATACACGGTGATATTTTATCGGTGATCAGGAGTTAAAAATTATTAATAAGCAACAAAAATGGAATTTAATGGTTGATGTCTCAAACAATTAACTCACTGTTTAATTTATTTTAGTTAATGATATTGTTAAAACCAATCACCACTCGATACACGGACATCCTACATTAAATTATTGAAGTGAAGTAGATCCGTCAAGTGCCATCGTTTTGGCGGAAAATTTGACAGATATTACGTCAATGAACTTATCAGTTAAGTGTTGTTAACTCATAGACTAAACAATTAGTAGGGTGACAATTAATTTTAATTAAAACTTAGTTTCAAAATATATTTTTTACATAAAAAAATAAGTTTTGTTTCATGTAACTGCGACTTAAACGTGATCGCCATTAATAACTGAATTAGAAAAATTGGTTCCTGATCACCAAAAAAAAAATCACCGTGTATACGTGTCAAAACGTGACGGATATTTGATCCAAATTTTGTCACGCTATCATCGCAACCGCACTAGACCTCCTGCGGGCCTGGTACCTATGGCTGCGTCTATACAGCGTGTCAAATGTGGATAAAGCATCCGTCACTTTCGTACTTGTATTCGTGTCAGAAAGTGATGGATGCCTTTATTATCACGCGATAAGCGCAGCTATATTAGGCCTCCTGGTAGTTATAAAACTAACAATAAGACAAAGGATCATGGGCAAATTGGGTCTGGCACCAACAGAATTGAAACATAATATCATACCTCTAAATATCATTAAAAAGGAATTTGTTAAAACATTTCTTAATATGACCGCAAATACCTAGCTCACCGGAGTACAAAAATATGGGCATTGAAACCAAGATATACGAGGGGTGATCTATAAGTTTTGAGAATCGGTATGAACCATCCACATAATAATATTCTTTAATGTGGAATATACCATGGCACTAAATTATTTTAAATTAGAGACAAAAAAAAACTACATTATTCATATTTGTTTTTCTGTGATAGCTAAACAAAAAACATCTGTATGAACCATTTTACAAGACGGAAAAATATGAGTTAGTTTAGTAATAATTTGGAGCGGTGTGGAGAAAGTTCTGGTACACTAGTCCATAGAAACTTTATCTCCAAGGTTAACTGGAAAAGATCGCATATAGGATAAGTTCGCCTATGTACATTATTTATAGTGATGCAAAAATGATTTGTAATTGTTTTTGTGCAATAAAGAGTTTCCATACATACATTAAGTAAAAATATTAAATATTAGTAGTAGTATTTAAAAATATAGGTTCAAATTCTGTTAGTGCGACACCTAATTTGCATACAAAAAAGCCCATGATTCATTTAAAAACCATTTTTTTAGGATAAATCGGATCCTATGTATCGCAAAAAAACTGCAAACCGGAATAAATTTTATTTAGAATGCGCTGACGACACTGGTGCGTCTCCAGAAGAGATAATGTTACTGAGAAGAGGAACATGGCATGTACGTATTCCAACCCATGAAATTGGTTTATCATCAAATTGTCGACACTTATTTCGTCGAATTTCACTTCAAAGTCAACATTTCATGTATTTTCATTGACATTAAAAACAAATGTAATGAAACGTCGGACAAATGAAATTCGTTGTTTTGTTGTTCTGCCCATTAAAATTCATACAAAAATGAATAATTTGCCAAATAATATTCCCTGAACAGTTATTCTATGAAATAATAAAAAATGGAATGATCTGCTCATGAAATAAAATTACACCAAACAATAATTCGTGAACTAAATTTTACTTGAAGCGTCTTCGATGAAATGAAATTCGACGAAAAGTTTGTCGACAAAACAAGGGACACCCCATGAAATTATCCTGACTTCTTCTTTCAGAGTTGATATCTCTCAAAATCCTCGATGGATTTTCATGAAAACTTGCTAAAAACCACCGTCAGAATGCCTGCTTTTGAATAAAGGAAATCGCATCCAAATCGGTTCACCCGTTTCCGTAATATTCTTTAGCTGTCGGTTGATAATTAACTCGGTATTATAAATTTACGTTAAGTTAAATTTGTATATTACAAAAATAATACGAAATCTGTGATATATCATTAGTATAGTGCAGGGTAGTGATACTCTCAACAACAACGGTCGGACGGACGAACGAGTGAATGTCCAAGCGGCGAGTTTAAGTAGTCCCATCGGTGCGAACAAAACATATTTTAGCGCGTGCATTTAGCAGCATGGTTTCTGCCGATGAATCGAACGTATAATGCTGCTTAATTGAAAATGCACGCGCTAAAATGTGTTTTGTTCGCCCTACAAGTTTAGCTGTCACGACATTAGGGCTAATGAAAATTATATCAAACGTTGATATACCTAATGAAATAAGCTTTTATGTAATTCGGTCTAGTGGAGAACCATAAATGATAATATGAATAAAACTGGTTGAGAATTTTTCGATTGGTTGTCAAAAGTGAAAAGGTACATTTGTAGGCAATTGTATGGGAAAAACGCAAACTTCTCTAATTATGTGACAATCACTGTATGTCCCCCCTTTACTAATAAACGTTGAGTAATGGTGGTATAGCTTTACAATGTTTTGTCCTTATCTTTCAAATTCAAATGTCACAATGATAGATAAAGACAAAACATTGTTTAGCTATACCACCGTTACTCAACGTTTCTTAGTAGCTAGTATCTATCGAACTTCACTTCAAGAAGTTTATTTTGTGATATGATATCAATATAATTAACACAAGATTTTAATATTTCAGAAATATAAACCGGCGCTCAAGGCCTGGGTACATTGTGTTCTTGTTAAACACGAACTCATGACGGACCAGGGCGTGCTTCGATTAGACGTCGCCTTTAGAAATTTGACAAATCATCGTAAGTTACACTCTTCTTATCGCCAAGCAGCAGTTTTGTACCTAAGAGACGTCTGATCTCAAAAGGGAATATGTATAAAGTTTTTAAATCGCATTTCGCTTACCTAACCTAACCTAACCAAAACAAAAATTATAATTAAAATCGTTGAAGAAGAGAAGGGAACAAAGAGATTTGACATGTACTGTGACGTAGGCCATGTGAACTCCATGTTAAATTATGTTTTGCTAGAAAGAGATAGGAACAAGTGTTTGTTAGCATAAACCTTGGTTATTTTAAAGCTATTCAAAATAAGTTTCTGTCAAAAAATAATTTTTGGGATAAGCTTTTATTGCCAACTGTAATTTTTTTTGCACAATCGTCCTCTACTTATCAAGGCAATTGGGATTGACCAAAAAAAATAACTCACGGTTTTTACCTTCTCATTCGAAAGAATAGGAAATTTTAAGACATCAATTTCATTAATTTTGTATTTGACTCAATAGTTTTGTTTTAATAGCTTTATTCATTTAGCAGACATTTTATGGATGACATGATGATTTTAAGTTTGAATGGCATTTTCCGCGATGGCCAGTAAGATCACCTGGTTGGATCCCCTACCTATTAATTTTGTACGTGGGGGATCCTACCAGGTGATCTTACTGGCCATCGCGGCATTTTCTATTAAATTACAACAATTAAATGTTATCCAATGAAAAACAGTGATTGTAATAGTGTATTAAAACATACTATTTTAATCGGTTTTCGCCTAACCCGTAAGATACACCTAGGAGGGCATCAAGCCGAAAACGAAAGTCAAACAAAGGTAAAATATACTTTTGTCCAAAAATCCAAAATAGATTAATATTTCAAAAACTTAATAATGAGAAACGGCTGTAAATCAATATTCCTCAAAATGGTTTTCAAATTGGAGTAGTTGTAAAAATATGAACAATCCCAATTCTATCAAGCCCTAACACTACGGGTTTATCCTGTGTAATTTAGGAGTTCCTATGGCCACCCTGAGTCTCCATCATCAGACAAGCTCGATGGTACTATATTATTGTATTGTCATCAGAACTAAAGGCGTGAAAAAAGTCATGAATATTCTCTATTATATAGAGTACCGAGTAGCTCCGCTGACAGACAGGCGGTAGGTATTACAGGGTCTCTCTTTCAATACGTGCCAAAGCCTGTTTTTTTTTATGGCATAGAGAAGACAAATGAGGACACAGGCCACCTGATGGTAAGTGGACACTGTGACCCATAGACATTCGCATTCACAAGACTGCAATGCAATCCTGAGACTGCAAATGCGTTGCCAACCCTGAGGACTAAGATGGAATGCCTCTATGCTAGTCATTAGCCTGTTACTCGAATTTTATGGGTTTGACAGTAGTTTCTTTAAAGCATTAAAATAATTATTATTTCCTTACTTTAGGATACCTACTCCAAATTGTTGTATTATTTTTCTAAAGATACGTTAATTTGACGCTACTTTTTTTTTCAGAGAAGTCGTTTATAGAAGCAAATATTGATAAATGCCTTCCAACTAGACGACTCGAACCTGTGGATATATCATGGAAATTTGCACAATGCTTTCAAAAACAAGACCCTCAGAATTCTTTGTTTTAGACGCGCCATCTAGTGGCGAATAGCGTTACTATAGTTCCGTTCTCTGTACTTACATTGTATCATAGAAGTTCTAATATAAAGCGACAGAGGGCGTTAGTCATTATAAATGGGTTAGCTTTACGTTTGCTGATATTTCATTTACTAACCTCCAGTTGCACTGACGCTAAATGTACATGTGAATACACGGGTATTATAATACCTATTTTTTATTGTACAATCGCATACATAACTTTATCTAACATGCATACAGCGCCATAGCTCTGAGAAGATGCTTCGGGTTTGTACTTATCTTTCACTTATCTCATACGATCTTATCAAAAGCGAGAGATGTACAAAACCGAATCATCTTCTAAGTACTCACAGACTGTAATATCATAAGTTTTGTACAATGTGTGAGAAATCTGTATCTGTGGTTGCCTGCCCTGTACGTCATAAATTTTATTTATTTATTTACCTGTATGTTAAAATTTACCGATGTGTCGGTGATTGATACTTTAATATGAAAATAAAGATGCAACCACATCGATAACCGATACTTTAATGTTACTTTAAAATAAGACCACAGCAGATACAGGTTTTTTAATACTTATAGCCATTTACTTATCGTTTCTGAAAATATTGTAGGGAAGGTATGATATGGATGTAGATAAAATATATTAAAAAAACATTGTTCATAAAAATAACTTTCCACTAACCATCTTGTTTGTATGCTCTCTCAATTTGATTTGTATCGTAATTTTGTTGAAAAACTGCAAAGTACCACACAACATATTTTGTATATAAGTTTATAGACACATACTGTGAAATATACCTAGCATAGTTTCATAATCCGGATGTACTGTCATTATACATTTACTTTTAGAAAGTAAAATATAAAAACCTAAGAATCGTGTTTTAATTACTTATAGAAAGTTAAGGTCCCGTAATTAAACAACGAGGCATTAAATTTTTCTTATGTTTACATAAGGTGCTAACAAATAAGTCACGGATATTTTAACAGATAATACATTACACTATAACAATTAACTTTTGACTGTTATTAAGGAACCTTTGTATATCATTTTACTGTTTGAATTTACCGAACAAAATATATAAATTATAATTAATCTTTAAAATAATCACCCGTGTTATGTACCTGTCAAGATGTTTAACACTGTTTGTCAAAAGTTGTTTTTCGTAAATGTCATTATGATTCGGCGGGAAAACTGTAGCTTATTAAATACTAGCGTCTGAATGATAGTTTAAAGAGGTTCTAGAATGTCTAACGAGGTCTCATTTAATTATATTATTAACAGGGTGTTTTAACGTAGCAAATTTGTTTCCTAGTTTTCTCCAAAAAAACATAAGAAAACCTATGATGTTTCATACTTAAATGTACTCCGAGAACCGAGTACTATCAGCTGTAAAAATATCCGTGACTAATTTGTTAGCACCTTATATAAACGTGTTAAAAACATAAAACTGTTTGTTGATTTTTGACTAGATTTTGTTAAGATTGTAAAAAGCGTTTTACGCGTAAACGATACATAAGGACCAACTATGATTATGCCACTCAATACCCCATTTGGCTTTATTCCTTCCTCTTGCGTAGTCTATAACGAAGCGATGATCTTATCCACTTGACCCTTAGGCTTAATGGTCGCTTTTATCGCAGTGGATAAATATGGATAAAAGAATCCGAAACTTCACCACAAACTAATAGTTAAGTACTAAATAAATAGATATCAAGGGACACGATACACAAATTGACGTAGTCCCAAATTAGGCCATAGAATACTAGTCTGTGAGCACTTAGAAGATGGTTCGGTTTTGTACGTCTCTCTCACTCGCTCTTGATAAGATCGTATGTGACTGAGTGAAAGATAAGTACAAACCCGATGCATTTTCTAAAAGCTATCGCACTGAACTATAGCCTAATATAAACAAGGAAACCATAAACATTGGTACTTAAATAGAGAAATAAATGCCAGAAAACATCCAAGACTCGGATTCAAATATCCATGCTAATCATTGGACTCAGGACCGCTGGCTTCGATGACAGGGTCACTATACCGCGCCGTCAACCCTTGCCAAGCTAAAAGGCCAACCTAGCTCATTGTCAAAAAGTTGCCAGCTTGTCGATATTTAGACTGTTCTGTTAAGTTTCACGGCTTCCGAGATATCACGGTTTTCTTGCATGATTTGAATCACTATGAACTATTCGTTTCACGGACATAAGGAAAAATTACAAAAATTCCTATTAAAATTATCAATATCTCGGAAACCGTGAAACTTAGCATAATAGTAAATATGGTCAAAAAATTTTAGAATGACCCTTACTATCATCCCGTAAAACGCCAACACCCGAGTGCCAAACACCCTGTAAGGTAAAAGCACCTATTATGGACAAGGCTCCAGTGATGAACATTATAATTTTTTTAAATCAAAACATATCAATACTAAACATTTTATTCTAATAGTAGTAATCCCGAATAATTTAATATATTCTAATTGTAGCACTAAAAGCATTATCAATCTCAGAGACTTATATTTATGGAATTGTTCATAACTGGAGCACTGTTCATAATAGGAGCTTTTACCTTATAGGTGTTTTGATAGCGGAGCTAGTGCGCTACTACGCCGAAATCCTCGTTCGGAGAAATTTGAACCAAAGAGGCGTGTTGTCTCCCGGTAGTACTACCCCGACTCCGTTGACTCAACCCCCAGGACTCCTGCACCCTCGCTCACGGCACTCAACTGCGGAGGACTACCACTGGATAGTCCATCGGGCCGCCTATAAAGATAAAGATAAGGGGACATTTATTCGCAATAATACAAAACAACATTAGGTACATACGTACAAAAAATAAGTCACAGAAACAGTTGCGAAACGGTCCCAACTCAGCATTCGCTAGCCGAAAAGCCAGCACTGGTCTTCCGTCGGAACCGCTTGGTGAAGAGACGGAAAGTGACACAAGGCAAGACATCTTAGCAATTGCTGGTAAAGCGCCTGCGCGTAGTCTACCAGCACTATTGACCGGGTTGTACCGTGGTATGTGGTTCGGGTTTTTAGGTCGTCGCGGTTTCTTACCATATACCCACACTTGGAGGCGATACTCTGAAGACCCCGTGATCTCTTTAATATATTTTAAGTTTTTAGTTTTGTTATTTTTCTGTGATAGATGCATGTTTTCTGATTGATTATTTGTTCGACTGGTAGAAAATATCATCAGGCATTAATTTCTACTTAAAAAATATTTCTATCTCTCCTGTACGTAAAGTTAAATTTGAATGGGTAGATAAGTAGAAAATTGCATTTTCACCCCTAGAGTGGAAAGTTTTTTTTTAATAGTTACGATTGGCCACGGATTCTATGATAATTGAGCTACCTCATTCTATTAAAATAAACGCTTTTAATATATCTAAACTCGGCTATACGTTAAACGACGTATTTATTACGATCTACTCTCAAAATTAAAATAATTTTACGACTGGTCTATTTTTTTCGCAATTGCAGAAAATCAACATTTAAAATTATTCCTCTATTCTACTGCCCGCCATAATGCCATGATACTTTTTTTCACGTTTCGGCATGACCATCTAGAAAATACACATACTGCCAACATTACAAAAGTTTAATCTGTCACGACCAAGGAGCTTATAAATACAACACTGGAGGTTGAACGCCGAACTTCCGTTCGAAACAAGAAATTTCACCTTTATTACGTCACGAATACATTTCATCTCTTTCCTAACAGCCGAAATGAAAAGTAGAGTGTCTTACTTGGGTGAAATTACACATTTCCCCTAGAACTATAAGCGCTCTCACTTCGTTCGAGCGCCAGAAATATCTCGGTTGGAATGGGTCACTTTCAACCCTCCGTTATCAATCTACTATTTCATCACACTTGCACGTAAACAGTATCTAAACATACAGGTTAACTTGGCCGTAATGCCCTATATAAAACCCTCGAGCTTTCTTTTTGTCATGAAACCCAAAGTCGGTAAGTATTTTTTTATTTATTTATAGCACATCCCACAAGTCCAAGCAAGGAGTTTACACGCAATTGAAAAATTGTCTTAAAATGTTATCTAAACAGGAATTTCATTGCAATCTCGCTACATGTTACTTAAATACTCAACTAATGTTCTTAATAATCGATTTCAATGGTTTTTTTATATCAAAACGTCAAAATTATTTATTTTTTTTACACTCCGGTGTGGCTGTTTACCTACGTAAGTATTTGCCCTTAACGTTTCTGAGCGAAACATTTGTATAATCTGTGGTGTGGCCAAAAAGCCCGCCATCCGCTTAAATAAAAGTTCACGTATTTCGTAATAATAGTTGTGCTGACTTGTGTATTAAAGCTATAATTCATAATTATTTACTTGCAAATTTGATGAAAAACATTGTATGTTTCACGGCGGTACGGGAATAACCAACTTCGACTCAGAAACTTGTCTTCTACTAGAGCCTCGATCGTAATTCCTAACTTACCGCCTTTAATATACAATGTACTATTACGCAAACATAAGAATCAAATTAAGTAATAATTTCGCCACACTATGAAGTAAATGAAGGTACTTAGGCCTCTATTTCACTACGTTAAACAATATTGCTTTTATATCAGCTATAATTATAATAATAAAAACATTGACAGTAAGATAACAAGTCAGAAGCAGGAATGTTTCACGCAGTTCAATAGAGTTCCTTCGAGAAACGGTTTCCTAGTTATTTTCAACAAGTTTATGCCCTGATCATATATATAATAACGCTGAACAGGACAAAAGAACAAAGGGATTTGTTTATAAGGTCAATCTTTATAAGGGTCAGTTCACCGTCGGCCTGTTAGTTGAGAAAAGTAATTCAAACCTTCAAGATGAACTCCAGTTTTCTCTGTGTGATTGTTATAGGATTTCTTTTCCAAGTTTTTGCCAAGGTATGATTTGTTTAACAATACTTTAAGTATTCGATATGTGGATAAAAAACTTTCTTGCATAGAAAACTTTCGGCTTTTTCAAATACATAGTTTCAATGTAAAAAAGTGAGTTTTTACGCTACAAAATGAAAATTACGTTTTTTTTTATGGACTACCATTTTTTCATAACACTATATCTCGTATTTCGTCGGCTTAGTGCAAGAAGTCACTAATGGCATAAAATCACTAAGTACAGGTACAAGCACAGGCGGGTTCGCCGCGACTTACTCTTTCTAACGCACGGATCCATTTTTTTTTACATTGAATAATTTCGATTTTACAGCCATGACATTAAGTCATTAACTTCACTTTTTGCCTTATTGATTTGATGTAAATTGGTTTTAGACCATTACTAACTTTAAACAAAACAATTTTTTTATTTTTTATCTTTGTATTTTATTTAAATATTCACTTATGTTACTTATCAACTTTAAAAAATAAAACAATATGAATAAAGCTATGAAAGTATTTGAGCTAGAATTCATTATATGCATATAGTTACTTTTAGCAATCCGTAAAACGAAAATAAAAGTTATTATCATGCTTTAATGATTTTTAACAAAATGAGAATTGGATGCACATTATCACTTTTACTTTAGTATAAAATAACTAAAGCACTTTATAAAGTTTAAAAAAACTAGGAGACAGCATTAATGGCAATCAGAATGATTTTTTAAAGTAATTAGTGATACTTATCGATTTTTGTTATGTCCAAAGACATGTAATTCACGTGATTAAATTATGGTTAGTGACTTTTGGCAAATAAGTTGTATGAATTTGAACACCTTTAGTGAAATATTCTTGCACAACAGTTCATATTTCAACTCATTTATACATACGAGTACGTCTTGCTCTCGCGGTAACGGGGGTTCGGCCACCGCGATCGAAGTCATACCGCTGCGACCGGGGATGGACGTTACGCGAGAAGTTAGTGATTTCTTACAAAATGAAGCGAAATGGTATTAAATTTAAGGCAGGACGAGGATCTTTGATGTTAGAAAAGATTCTAAATAAGGAGAATGAAGATCACAGCGTAACTACTTGTCAATGCAAGCTTAACTGCCTACTAAATTTCAGCGAAGAAGAACGTAAGTAAAAAAAATTGTATAACATATTGGGGCTTAAAAGACTACTGTCGTCAAAAGGATTTTTTACTCGCGAACATATCATTAAATCCTCCACAAAGGTGTTACGTAAAAGCAGTTAGAAAACTTACCATGTCACATTCATATTTTTTTTGTAATGATGAAGGTAAGATCAAGGTATGTGAAAAGTTTTTTAAAAGTACCCTCTGTATTTCAAGCGGCCCTATAAACAATGCATTTTCCAAGGTTGGCAGTTCTGGTCTTTTTGAAGGAGAAGACCAACGTGGTAAGCATGTTGCTCACAATAAAACCAAACAAAACGATATAGATTTTATAAAACTACACATCGAATCATTCCCTACAATGGAATCGCACTATTGCCAAAAAACATGGTCAAAACTCTATTTAGATGGCACGCTATCTATTTCAAGAATGTACGAACTTTATACAGAGGAATGCAAAAAGCGTCTCGGACTTCTGTTACTATAAACGTGTACAGAAATGTATTTGGAACTGAATATAATTTGGATTTTCACAAACCAAAAAAAGAGCAATGTCTAACATGTCATAAGTATACCTAACAGTATCAAAAATACAAACGGACCCGATCTTGAATCTTGGAAACAAAAATATGACTTACACATTTCACTAAAACAACAAAGTCGAGAAGCCAAAGAATTGGACAAAATTCGTGCTAATGAAGATGAAAGCTTTAATTCAATAACCTTAGATTTACAAAAGGTACTTCATATCCCAAATGGAACTGTTTCTATTCTTTATTACCTACGCAAATTGAATGTGTACAATGCTACCATTTATGAAGCTCGCACTCCCAATGATGGCTTTTGTTACCTCTGGTCTGAGCTGGATGGCAAAAAAGGAAGCGATGAGGTGGGTACGGCTTTGTATCTATAGATAAAACGTCTCCCATCTACTGTAAAAGAGATTTCCATATTCACTGACACCTGTGGAGGCCAAAATCGTAATCAATTCCTTTTAAGCCTGCAGTTGTATTTAGTTCAGACAACTCATCTCGAGGTAATAGAACATAAATATTTAGAGTCTGGTCATACACATATGGAGGTAGATGGCATGCACAATGCGATTGAGAACCAATTGCGTTTAATGCAAGTATACTCAATGATAGACTTCTGTAATGTTATTCGATTAGCAAGATCAAACAGAAAAAATAAGAAAAAAGAAACCCTGAAAAAACCGTACGAACCGATAGTTATGAATCACACAGATATTTTGAACCTAAACGACTTGAGAGATAACTTGATGCAGAATCGATCGATTGACGTCAATGGAGAAAAACTGCAATGGCTTAAAGTGAAATATTTTCGACTAGAGAAAAAAAGGCCGAATGTTGTTTTATACAGATACGATTTCAAATCTGAGTATAAAGAATTTCACGTATTAAAAAGTAATAAATACATCCCAATCTCTCTCTCTCTTAATTTAAGAGCCTCGCTCTTGTCGGTGGAGTAATTTCCAATCTTCTCTCCTCTCTGCCAGCTCCTTGACCTCCCTATACGATACGACATGCACCTTCTCTTTGATTTGGTCCATGTAGCTTCTTCTTGGTCGTCCTCTACTCCTCCTACATCCCAATCTATGGCCCCAATAAAACAACTGCTAAAACGTAAGCTTGAAAAACCCATACAGGGTTTCAATTACAACACTTACATTTTGAGAAAAGCTTACAACCAAAAACTGCAAATCACTCTAGCTAAAAAAAGGACTTACTAAAAATGTGCAATGAAAAAATTATACCCGCGGAACTTCACCACTGGTACCAGAACTTGCCAGCCAAAGAAAGTCGTGATTATGTACCTGAAGAAATGTCTTGAAACTCAGAAGACGAAGAGTAAAAAAGATGGATGACTAGGTTTTGTAACTCTTTTTCGTACTTACAGTATTAGTTCAAAATCAAAGGCTTTTTATTTTAATACTTTTAGAAGTTTTTATGTTTTATAACAGTAAGTAAGTAGTGCTTGCTGTGAGTGTCTGGGATTATAATATAATATTAAGTTCCTGTATAAAAACAAATCATTTTTTAGTTATTTTAGTTTGGAGTTACAAATAACGCCATTTTGAGAATTTTATGTTATTGTTGTGGTTTTGTTGAGTTTATAATCTGTGAAGTAGAGTTTTTAAAACGGTTTATAAATGCGTTATTAATTAGTAAATAATGTTCATAAAGTTTCTAAGGTAATAATTAAGACTGATGAAACCAAATTTCTCGTTTAAAACTGTGTTTCTCGATTTCATTGTGATTAAAATAAAAAATAACTAATTGTAAGTTCCCTTAAAACGAGAAAGACAAAAGTCACTAACTACATATTTAGGCTTTTAAAAAAGTTATTTGGAATTATTGTACAAAGTTTTTAATTGGGTTTGATACTAAATATATTTAGCTAACCACTTGTGCTTAATTTTTAAATTTAGACCCGAACCTACAACAATAATGTTCATTTGACTAAGTCAAAACTTTGGGCCCGTTTTTCTCGGACTTGACTTTTTGTGGGTTAATGACTTCTTGCACTAAGCCGACGATTTATTATTTGGTTGATTTGTGGTTTTTTTTTATTATATTCTCACTATTGTCCCATATTCTCACTGTATACCAAGTCTTAATTTTTTTTGTGTTTGGCACATTGGCTAATTGGTAGAGAACGCTTTGTACTTACTGTGTGTACCGCGCAATGAAGTTTTAAAAATAATCCATTTGAAATGTTGTATCATTAGTGCCAGTTTTCTTTGCAAAGTGTTTAGTACCTTTATCGGCAAAAATGCTCGCCCTAGTTGATACGTTTACAAATATAACTTCTTAGCTTCAAAAATACTTAACCAGATTGTATGTTAATTGAATTCTATTGTTGCTGGTTAACTTAGGTCCAAAACGGCTACCAAATATTTATTTCTAAAGGTACCTTTCCAAGGGGACCCAAAAGACCGATAAATTACCTGTTCGTAGTACATTATTGTGTTTTATACAATTGTTTAATTAATAGATCCTACACATGGAAAGAGCCACAACTTTTTTTTTCAAATTAAATTGAAATTAGTTCAGCATTTTTCAAAATAGTCTGATTTAAAAATTACTTTTGTTAAATAATTGTTTTAACAAAATACTTATTACAATGAATAAAATAACTTTATTACCAGTAAAATTATTACCCAAATCGCCGAAGCTACTTAATTTACCACGTTGTATAAATGACGATGAAATTATTTTGCAAAAAAAATAATTTTTGGTATCGGTTTACTTACCACGAAGTAAAAAGTGACGCGTAAACATGCATTAAAAATATTTTATGTTATTTAAAGGACTTTTCTTTCTTTGAAGTAATTTAAAAACAAATTAAATGCCACTAGCCTCCCGGGCACTATTATAGAACCAAGCTGGGTCGTGTTCTGCTGTCTTTATTAAGTTTAAAAGTTAGTATTAGTATTGTACATCTAAACTATATAATATTATAAAGCTGAAGAGTTTTTTTGCTTGCTTGAACGCGCTAATCTCAGGAACTAAAGGACCGATTTGAAAAAATAATTCAGTGTTATATAGCCATATATCGAGGAAGACTATAGGTTATATATCATACTCACATTAACCGAAGCGAAGCGAGGGCGGGTCGCAAGTATGAAATGATTGCTATCAATGACTCTTTTTATACGATTCATAAAACCACGGACCTAAAAAAAATACGGACGTAACCTCGTCTAATCATGAGTGAAGCATGCAAAATTGCTGTCTGTGTGAGTGCAACTCTCACTCATGCATTTCGACGCGTTGTTGTCTTACCTAGTATGTCTGTGTGCGTGCAGTAAGTCGTGTATAACGAACGACAGTGCTGACCTTGTATGCTTCACACCTTTTTAGTGCAACGTTACGTCCGTATTTTTTTTAGGTCCGTGCATAAAACACTATTGTTATTTTACCAGGACCGGTTCCATTCAAAGTTATATTGGACGAATTTAGAAAAGATAAATGAAGAAATTGAAGTAAGTATTGAAGGTAATCGCTGTTGTGTCAAATTTGCTATTGTTAATATTGGTAGTTACCGTCCATGTAGCGTTCGTGTTTACACCCTATATGTATACTGGGTTGGAAATGTGCCGTTCCCGAGAATTCTTGGGAACCATTTCGACGACGCGCTGGCCTAGCTGGTAGTGACCCTGCCTACGAAGCTAGCGATCCTGGGTTCAAATCCCGGTAAGGGCAGATGTTAGTGTGATGAGCGCGAATATTTGTTCCTGAGTCTTGGATGTTTTCTATATATTTAAGTATATATTTCGGTTGTACGTTATTTAACAGACTAAAGTTGTTTAGAATTTCATTTTATAGAAAAAAAAACTCGTATTATCATTTCATAGAATAATCAATATGTAGAATAATTACTTCGAAGACTTTCAAATCATCGTTTTTTATTTGAAATAAAATTAAATGTTTCTTTTTTCATATCATAGAATTAAATAGCAAATTAAATATTATTTATTCTCATAGATATAAAAAAAATAACCTCGAAGGCTAAGGCGGGAGCTTGCTTCGCTTCGCTCCCGCCATAGCCTTCTAACCTAACCTATTCAACTCACTCATATTTATATCATAATATAGTATTTTATCTTATAACCCAACCTACTAAAAAATACACTGATCAAACAATATTCGTTGAAAAATAATTATATTGTTTGATAAGTTTGAGTAATGACAAAATAAAATTACAAAATTCATTGAATTGTTTTTCTGTCGAATTTGTTTCTTTCAAGTAAATAGTTAAAAAATAATAATAAACGAAGCAAAAATACAAGGACCAATAAATAGTATATGAAACATTTTCTGTGAAACAAAATTCTGTAATTTTTCAGTCTGTAAAACAAGGGGACACCATATATTTCTCTATATAAGTATTTATATCGTTGTCTAGTACCCATAGTACAAGCCTTGAGCTTAGTTTGGGACTAGGTAAATTAGTGTGACATTGTCCCCTGATATTTAATTTATTTTAATTATTTTTGTATGGAGAATATCGAGAATTGTCGAGAGTTTTTGAGTATTCTCGAGAACGGCACATTACTAATACTGGTATATTTTATAGTTAATTTGATTGATGGTAGAATCAATGAGAAATCTACGGACCTCAAACAGTTACAGCCTATTCAACTTCGACTTTGTTATTTTTTTAAATCTCAGACCCTCTGGTCATCTCTTTAACCAAGGTTACTCTTTAATAACAAGTCGTTCATTGAATACAAAACGGACACATTCCAAAATGAGTCAGTGTTGCATTTTAAAATTAGAAGCTGTTCGTATAAGATATTCAATGCAAGAGCAAATTATTTTGGAATGTGTCCATTTTGTATTCAATGAGCGAAGTATTTTATGGCTGGCTATATTTTTCATTATTAAAATCAAAAGAACATGAAATGTATTCAATTGACCTCACGCGCAGCACCATCACCAACTCGAAGTTAGGCTGTCATGTACCTTTTACTGCCAAAATGCACATGGTGAAGTGAAACCGCTAGTTAAGCACAGCCGGCCAATAGCTGCACACTCCTGTACCTTGTAAAAAACCTAAACCTGACGTAAAAGTGACAAAGCACCTTAGTGTGGCAACTCTATTAAAAGATAACGTTATAATCACAATCCTATAGTTAGTAGAAAATAAATGCTTTATTTTTGGTTGTATCTCTATTCACCTCATTTTCCCGAAAATAAATGCAGGTAATTGCGGATACTGACACAGATGGCTTTACTGCTATACTGCGCAAAAGAGTCCCATCCCTGTTGCACAGATTGCGGGGCAGCCCGAACAGCATGCTATGTTCTATTGCAGAGAGGTTTCATGGCTCCTTCCAGAACCATTGGAACAAACTCCACAGGCCTTCTGCCAAATATATGTTTTTGTATTTTTTATTTATTTATTATGTACTATTATTATTTTGTGTCGAGTGTATATTTGTGTCTTACTATGTGTAATATGGAAAGTATTTCTGAATTAAACAATTTGAATTTGAATTTGAAAAAACTGTTACAAATTTGAATAAGTCCTTCTCTACTTGTGCTGTCTTCCCTCTTTTTTTATGTTTTAGAAAAGGGAAGCAAACGAGCTAGCTGCTTTCTTAGGGGTAAGTGATCACCACGACCCATGAACCCTAAATGGGGGGATATATTATGTCCACCATCGTTATCAGATAATGACCAGCCAAAGAGTGACTTCGTTCAGGTAATACAGCCGGCCTTGTTAAAAAATTGCGTTTTTTTTTTGATTATGGGTTTGCTCACTTGCCGTGGGAGGTCGAAGATTTTGTCGATGATGAACCTGAAGATGAAGAGATGAATATTCAATTTAAATAAATTCAGTCGTGCCGAAAAGTGATGTTTAAACAACATTATTTCATCTAGTATACTCCGTTTATGTATATGCCTTTTTGTGGAACGAGTTAAGTCGACTTTTACCTATTTTTACCGCCCCCCCCCCGCTCTGTCCCAATCAGGGTGTAACTACTTAAGACTGCGCCGAGCAAACGCCGAGCGTCCAGTGGCGCCCTCATTACTTTTATTAGGTTTTCTAATTAACTAAAGAATTTCCTTGGAACCAAACAAAATGTGTTTGTAGCGCAAGTATAAACACAATTTACGGGATACGTAACAAACTTTAATAACAAATAAGTACCCTTTGAGTAGTCAGCTTAACGGGAAAAGGTGGCCACTTTTTTTCGTTAAGTTAATAACTCGAAGGTGAATTGTTATTAAAGTTTGTTACGTATCCCATAAATTGTGTTTATACTTGCGCTACAAACACATTTTGTTTGGTTCCAAGGAAATTCTTTAGTTAATTAGAAAACCCAATAAAAGTAATGAGGGCGCCACTGTACATCCGGCGTACGCTCGGCGTAGTCTTAAACCATTTGGACTAATTGGTTTTATTTTTGTTGTTATACTTGTCACTAACATAATGCTTTTGTTTTTAGACGAACACTTTCGTGGTCTTCGACCGTCCACCTCGTATAAAAGCAAAGAAGACAAAATCGTATTTGGTGTGTTCTAAAAAGATTGGAGTGAGTCCGGATACGATATTAAGCATAAAGAGAGGAAACTGGGCGGTAATTATTAATTATATTCATCAATTCCATTATTTAACCACGAAAATAGATTAAGTGTCACGGAAAATCACTCAGAGCGCCAAATTAAAATGCACAACGCTAAACTGGCGATTTAGTCAAAATAGACATTTTCGGAAATAGACAGACGTTAGCTGATTGCAGATCGTATCAAGCGCTTATGTCAACTCTCTGAATTTCCAAGCGGCGAGTTTAAGTAGTCCTGTCAGTGCGAACAAAAGCAGCATGGTTTCTGCCGATGGATCGAACGTATGAGGCTGCTTAATTGAAAATGCTCGCGTTAAAATGTGTTTTGTTCGCTCTGACGGGACTATCTAAACTCGCCGCTTGGACATTCACTCGTCCGCCCGTCGTTGTTCAGAGAGTTGACATAAGCGCTTGACACGTTTTTTTTTTTTTTTAATGTTTATAGTAACCAGCATAGAGGCATTCCAGCTAGGTCTTCAGAGTTGGCAACGCATTTGCGGCCTTGAAATTATACCTCGTCTTCAGACTGCAAATGTCTATGGGTCCTTGATATACTAGACTTACCGTCTGGTGTCTTGAGCGCTCGTTTGCCTTCTCCATGTCATAAAAAGCTAACGTAAATTCTATACATTTTCGATAACGATAACCATCTTGCATTGCGTCTTGTCTAAGGCCACAGTATGTAACTGCGAGTGACAAATGCTTGCTTTTTCTGAGTTAATGGCTTTCACTCCTTGTTTTAACAAGAAGTATTTCGAACTATCACCATTAAATTAGAGAAACAAGTCCATGGACATCACACGCGAAGACAACTATTCGGTTAGAGAGTATCTACTCTGGTGGACTAAACAGAAGCACATGGGGTAAGCCCCTCGCGGGTCTGTCAAATCCGACGGAAGCTTTATTCAGCGTAATAAAGGAAACCATTATGACGAGTGCAAATTTATGACAGTGGATTGGAATTAAATATTCACAGGTTATTTATTTTTCAGGATGACGACCAGAAGGCCAAAGCGTGGGTTCGATGTGTTCTCATGGAAAATGAACTGATGACGGATCAAAGTGTTTTTCGACTAGATGTTGCCTTTGAATATTTGTCACGATTGGGTAAGTATTCGTCTTTAATATTTTCTACCAAAGTTTTTTTTTAGTGCCGCTTCCATTTTGATCTTTGAGGATTATTCTGCCGTCCTAAACCAATACGCAGTAACGAAAATAAATCTCCTGTAGTAATATCAACCTTTTTATTAATGATATAGAGTTGGGTCTGCTTTGGTAATAAAATTTAAGATAATGCTTATTGGCTAAGGACGGCAGTATTGAGAAATAAACGACGAAATCTAATTATTTCTTAAAAAACAGATTGATATCGATATGTGATGCTAAATCATATCTGTCACGAACTTTCGGTGATGCAGTTTAGTGCCTAGTTTGGTATGATAAAGATTGTCCGAAACGTATTTGGAATATTCATATTTCGACAAATGTTAAGATGGCAGAAAGCTTGTTGGGTATACAGTCTCGGCAACTAGCCGAATATTTCATTGGTCGAATTTTACATTGACAATTGGCAAGGCCAAATTTCATATTGCATAAGCAGAGAAGAATCAACTTAGATTTTTTATGCTGAAAAAAAACTTGCTTGCTTGCTTATATGAATGCATACTGCAACATAATAAACTTTTAAAATAATAGGTCTTTCAATCTAAGATTAATTTAAATAAAGTTTACGCTGTAAAAATATTCTACCTAATAATTTTATGCAAATTTTTTTAAACCTTGGGAGGATCATCTCTTCAGTGTACATAAAGATTATTCGGGCAAAGGACTTTGTGTCAAGTCATTGAGACCAGACTATACCATAAGAGTTTATGCCATTAAATAGAAAATTATGCCTAAAATAAGTATGCAGTACAATAAATATGAGTAATTATGACGTAAAAAGTTATGCGTAAGAAGAAGGAAAATGCTTCAGATAAAACTCATTATGAAATAAACCAAAGCGAAGTGATGGCGTCAGTTTAATATGACATTGTGCTTTTATTTCAGAAAAAAAGTCATTAGAAGAAAATGTTGACAAGTGTCTGCCAAATAAACCAATGCCCCCTGTGGAGATATCATGGCAATTCGCGAAATGCTTTCAGAAAGCAGATCCTGAGAACTCTTTGTTTTAGAAGCGCCATCTAGCGGCGAAGACCGGTACTACAATTGCGTTCCCCAATATTTATATCATACTCGTTATAAAGCGAAGCGGTAGTGGGCGCTGGTCATTATAAATACACGGTTAAATTAAAATTGTTTTTAGGGTTCCTTAGTCCATAAAATACAATTACTAATTGATAACTCTATGCTTGTCATGTCCGTCTATCCGTCTGTCGTCGTTGTATCTCAGGGACTTTTACTACAACAAAACTCTGTCGTCCTAAGTAAAAACGCAGTAACAAAGATAAACCTCCTGTAGTAACATCAACCTTATCACTAACGATGTAGAATTGATTTGCATTGGTGATTGGATTTAAGATACTGCTTAGTGGTTTAGGAGGGCTGCACTGTAATTTGATATAGTTACACATATTTTAATGACACCAATAAAGTTGTAAAATAAAATTCTGAAAAACATATTGTTTTCATTTATCTCCCAAATGCAAATACATGCAAATGAATCATATATTTTTTTCATCACACCTGCTCGTAAATAGTGTCCTAACATGCTAGAAAAATCGACCGTAAAACCATGTTATTTTGGTTTTACGGTCGATTTTTCTAGCATATTTGCCCCCGGGCTTTTTTACCATTACCTACGCCCTGTCGTGCGTAATAGCTTTTTTTTTTAAATTTTATACGTTGACTTAAACTATCACAATACGTCAGGACCCAAATTCTTGTGCCATTCAATATGAAGTTTCATTCGAGATGAAAATGTCAGTTGCATACAATTTCCTAAAAATCTCGCATCACTACATAGTATAAAACAAAGTCGCTTTCCGCGGTCTGTCCCTATGTATGCTTAGATCTTTAAAACTACGCAACGTATTTTGATGCGGTTTTTATTAATAGATAGAGTGTTTCAAGAGGAAGGTTTATATGTATAATAAATTTTGTTTTATGTACGTGTGTTATAGAAAACTCAAATAAACCGAAGCGAAGCGAGGGCGGGTCGCTAGTACTTATATAAACTATTGATCTCGACAGTCACTAGAATTGGACTCCGAACGTGTGACATTATCTGTAGTAAGTCACAGACAATGATGTAGTCTGCCGCTAATAAGTTATAAAACATTATCTTTTGTCTGATTTTATTTCATTTCCTCGAAATTGTGATGAAAAACATTGTATGTTACACAGGTGGTAAAGGAAATACACAGCTCAAGTCATTAAAGCCCTCAGCCTTCGGCTTCGGGCTTCTAACAGACTCGTTTTTAATTTTTTCTTTACCACCCTTAATACACAATGTACAATTACATTTTAACAACGGGTGAGGTATCATTGGATGTGTGCTACCTCCCATATACCTTAATGTAACTAGAAGGTAAACTAAATTTAAAAAGCAACACTTTTATAAGTAAATATAAACCCTTTCGGCAATGTGACGATTTGTTTCTTTCCCTGGCAATTTATAACCCACTAGTATAAAAAAGTATATGATACGTACAGTCAACCGAGCAAGTGGTTTATTTTTGATACAACTTTTTGTTTAAAAAAATGTGGTTATAGAGCAAACCAAGATAACCTTGAACGCCTGAAGCCTGTCAGTCCACCTTTCAGCAATGTAACCTTAAGATTCATTTTAAGTGATGGTAGGTCCTTGCGTAACTACCACCACCTTATCCTTTATCCTACTGCCAAGCAGTAGGGTTCGCATTGTGTTCCGGTGTGAGGATAAAAAATCGGTGGGATAATTACTAGCATAGAGCCCTTCCATCTTAGTCCTCAGGGTTGGCGACGCATTTGTGGTCGAAGTATATCTTTAGATTGTAGCTTTGAGAATGCAAATGTCTATGGTCACAGATCCCACTTACCATCAGAGGTTCGTTTCCATTCTCCATGCCCTAGATAAAGTTGTCTTCGGCAACTTTTAAGGTTTGTTTCAATAGAACTTGCCAACAATGTAAACAAACCTTGTATTCAAAATGTCTTTAATTTCCATTCTACATAATGAAATACTATCTAATATAGTCTAGGAAATATGAATTGAACATTTACTTTTTCCACTTAAATCTTTTTGTAAATATCAAACAAAAGCTAGTTGTAAAAGTGCCCCCGTTCTTCAAACAACACAGCGGACCGAAAAGTCTTGATATTTGCGGCACGATTTTGTATCACAATTCTATTTGAAAATGAAAAGTAAAAAATAAAATGTCCAATAGGTTATGATATTTTTTTATTAGTAAAAATGTATAAGGTACTTTTACATTATTTCATTCATCCGAGTCAATTTACATCAATCACTCTCAGCACATATTCTCTGCATTACTAATCAAAATTGACTCGATAGATGCTAAACTACCCACATAATATCACAGAAAAAAAACTTAAATGTTTTATAATACACCCCAAAAAGCAAAATTATTTTATTTAGATTACTATCTGCACCCAAGTGAAGAAGAAAAAACAAATAGTATCAATACTTTTCAATCCATGAGTAGTAGCCATTTCTGCACCCTGAGTGTCGAAGCGACTCATAATTAAGCGTTTGTTTTCACTATTCAAGGCTATACGTCGTTGACAATAAGTAGTATAATCGCGTGTAAAAAAATGCACTTTAGTCGCTCCGGCTCCCAAGTGAGGATTAGTGCTGTTATGAACAATAGATACGGGTGCTCGACTTCTCATTGTCCGGTAAGTGTTTACGCCGAACAAAAGATCGCAAACTAAATAAGAAGTTTCCAATTTATATTTCTCAAACTATACTATGTGTTATTTAATCAATTCTTTCCATATCATTATTCTAAACCATTAAAAGAATAAAATAGTGTTAGAATATGGATATTGCATTGAAACCATTGTTTACATTGTTGGCAAGTTCTATTGAAACAAACCAAGGCACCTTGAACTTAGTAACTACTCAGAAAAACAAAACAACTGAAATTTAGTTTTGACTAAAATTTAATTTAAACCTAAGGTAAAAGCTCCTATTATGGACAGTGCTCCAGTTATGAACAATTCCATAAATATAAGTCTCTGAGATTGATAATGCTTTTAGTGCTACAATTAGATTATATTTAATTATTCGGGATTACTACTATTAGAATAAAATGTTTAGTATTGATATGTTTTCATTTAAAAAAAATGATAATGTTCGTCACTGGAGCCTTGTCCATAATAGGTGCTTTTACCTTAGTAGGTATTTAGCCTAGTGGGAGTGACTATGTGGGGCTACGTCTTGGCGCTAATACCGGCCCCGGTAGCCTCCTCCTAAAGGGATTGGCGCCCCCCGGGTAGGGGGTTTAGTCCGTGCCAGTCGGACATAACCCGTTTTAGCCCCCGTCGGGGCGGGATGCGCAGGCATTACTCGTAAGTGAAAAAAAATAATGGTGAAACAGTAAGGTAAATCGAATTGGCAACTGACCAGATTTAAAATTATTATATTAAATAGTGAAGTGTTTAAGTAATAATTAAATATTACGTACAACCTAATAATTTAAATTTATCATGGTTAAGTTATATGAATTGAAATGGAAAAGCGCTATTCCGTAGCAATGCACAATACGAGTAGGTATTAAAATTTATACATATTATTATTGGGGGATCTTAGGTCCATCACCTTGCATTTTTGAGACAAAGCAAACCGCTTCGAAAAGTTGTTCCTTAGGGTCCTTATTAGGGTCCCGTTGGTCTCCTTTCGGATATGAAACCGTTAAAAGACAAAATCCGCACTTAGGGATTTAAAAAAAACATACGTTGTAACTAACCGGGAAACAAACCCAGCGGTTGACCTTTTTTGACATGGTTTCGGGATTTGGTTCATTTTGGAAACAGCTGCTCCAATCTTAATCGTTACTTACCACTTTACGCTGTCCAAATACAGTAATAAAACGATGTGTGCTTATTCGTAAAAAAGTACTTGGTTCGATTCCATTTTCCAAAACCAAAGCGAAACCTTTAAACTTTGGTTGGTTCCTAAAAATAAATTATCTCACTTTCAATTTTCGAATTCCCCGTATTGACTTATTTGGATTGATTGCCCTGTGTTGTACTCAGGCGTTATGGCTGAAAGGGCGCTGCCTACGAAAAGTTGTCTCTACATGGTGTTTCTGACCGTACCGCTGCTACAAGAGTATACCTAATACCTCGGCATAGACGCATGTGCAAGGATGGCTTGCTTGATAGCTACTTTCCAACAGCTGGTGGTTCACTGCCATGAAACGGGTTTCTGTTCTGCGGTACGTGCAAGTGCTACCATGCATGCACCATGCATAGAAAACTCGTGCGTTAAAAAAGTTAAGTGTTCATTCAGTTAGTTGGCCGCACGGGCACTTTTATTCGTTAAAAATGTACCAGCGCTTTCCAAGAGGAGACCACTGCTGAGAAGAAACGCAGCAAGAAACTCAACAACAGTCGGTTTTTTTTTAAACTGCTTATTGCAATTATAATACGAATCTAGCATTATATAAAACAATTAATTTAAAATTAAATTATGCTATGCTGCTAAAAACTCAGCAGCACGGTTTCAAACGCTCTTTTCGAGTCAACTGTCAGGTGGATGCCATTAATACCGACTACTCGAAGGCGTTTGATAAAATTTTCCATTTTATTTTAATGTAGAAACTGCAACGGGCCGGTATTCACGACGCTCAGGGTTCCTACTGCGATGGCTTACATCTTACTTGCGCGATAAAACTCAGGCTGTAACTGTTAAGAGGGATACTTGTAGTTTGGTTCCAATGAAGTCTGCAGTTCCCCAGGGTTCCATCTAGGTCCAATTTGTTTAATATTTATATAAATGCTGTTATGTTAGTAACAATATGAATGACTTAAAATCTCTTGGGAAAATTATCATTTAAGAGGTCCTGTTTATGATTTTTTTATAAAAGTGGGATATAAATTGTCAGAAATAGAGAAAAAACTCGTCATAATGCCGAAAAGGTTTATTTTTAACGCCAAGATTTTTAAATCTAGGTCACCTATTAGATACATTTACGTATATGGGAGGGTACCACACGGTGATTTTTTATAGCTCTGTCACTTTTGCTCTGTAATGAGTGAAAGTGACAGCGATACCGAACGCGCGACTGCATCGCTACAAAAAGCTGGAGGTCAGGTGTTTTATTCTGCCCAGTGAAACCTAATAGTTTTTGCCACATTAGGTATCGTATTGTTGCTTTAGCTCGCTTTTATACTGTCAAGTAAATAAGACGTATTCATACCGTTGAAAATAGAAAACATCGCACCTTTAGAATTATAGTGACCTAATTCAAAATTGTCAGCGTTCGACTTCGAGTCATAAATTTATTACTGTAGAGACCTAACTCGAAATCCAAAATTTGCTAATTAGGTCACTATAATTCTAAAGATGCGACATGTCAAAAGCAATTGCTTTTTAACGAGTATATTTAATAGAGCCCAAGGGCTAGTAAGAAGTAAAACTAAAATCCCGTACATATTGTTAATATACACAGCATGTGTATTTATCATAACTATGAGGACTGTAAACCAATGTTTACTACACGTTGCCCTTGAAAAACAAAAAACCCATACAAATTTAGCTCCAGGTCATAACGTTTCTCAACTCTTAAACTAAGTTTTTTTTTTACTTTAATTTTTTTGTGTCTTTCCAAGTAATATTTTGTAAGAGACCTAGTTTTTCGTAGCATTTAAAACATATTCAATTGATTAAGTTTAAGGGGAGAGAAATGTTGCCAACTTTTTGTGTGTAATTTTTTAGCTTGAAATTCCTTTTATAACCTACTTCCGGGTAGTGATTCTCTGAACAACGACGGTCGTACGGACGGACAAGTGAATGTCCAAGCGGCAAGTTTAAGTTGTCTCGCCAGTGCGAACAAAAAATTATTTTAGCGCGTGCATTTTCAACTAAGCAGCATTATACGTTCGATCCATCGGCAGAAACCATTATTTTCATTTCTATTGTTGGCTGTAGAGGTGGAACACGCAATTTTGGCAAATATTACACATAACATTTTCAATATTACCTAAAATCTAAAAAAATAGGTACCTACATAATGTTTTTTTAAGAGATCCAATGATACCTCTCCCGTTGTTATAATGTAAAAAATATACATTTACTTTGCATGTATGGGAGAAAGTTGAAAATAAAATGTTTCTTAATTTTACAACTTTGTTGACAGACGGACAGACGGACATGGCGAAACTGGAAGAGTTTTTTATTGGGTTTATACGTAGCTATGGAGTTATCAATAAGTAACATTTTTGGTTGTACATTTTTTATTGACTAAGTAACCCTAAAAACATCAATTTAATTTAACTATTTATTTCTAATGACCAGCGCCCACTACCGCTTTGCTTTATAACTACTATGATACAAATATTGGAGAACGCAATTGTAGTACCGGACTTCGCCACTTGATGGCGCATCTAAAACAAAGAGTTCTCAGGATCCACAGTCTGAAAGCATTTTGCGAATTTCCATGATATCTCCACAGGTGGCAATGGTTTATTTGGCAGACACTTGTCAATATTTTCTTCTAATGATTGTCTTTCTGAAATAAAAGCATAATGTCAAATTAAATCAACGCTCTCAATAAATCTCTAATAAAATAATGGCAACCTTAATTCACAAGGCAGTTTTTTACTTCTTAGCATCATTAAACTTTAATAACTCTTAAACTAATTGACACCCGATAATTTTTGAAAAGGTGATTATGAAATATGGCTATACAGGTTTTTCTCAAAAGCGTACTATTTTTATAATTATTATTTTTATTTACTGAGAATAAAAAGAATAACATCAGTGTTTGGTACGCCCGCTTTGGACTAGTGGCCGGAATGACGCCATTTTGTTAGTAACCGCGTTTTGTGTTTTTAAGTCTAGCGTTTCGAAGCAGAATTTGTTTATTAATTTTCTCTATATAAGTACAATAATTTAAAAAAAAACCTGCCAAGTGTAAAAAAAGTTGGTAAGTCACCGTAATAAGCAAAATACTGGAAAAAAATCAACCCGCTATAACACCGTTCAAATGTTACAGCTCTTTCGTGTTTGGACGGACGGACAGCGGAGGCATATTAAACAGGACCTCATTGGGCTTCCTTCGGGCACGGAACCCTAAACAAGTGTGCTTCGAGACGAACGTCTAGAGGCGTGATTCTTATCAGAACACCTTTTAAAAAGTTTAATTTTTTATTATTGGAGTGCCAAGAAGGAGCTTTATTATGCCATAATATGTATGTTAAGTTTGGTCATATATTGTATTGCTATCATAGTCATAATTCCAAATTCATCAAACTCCCGAACGTTCATAATCAAGAATCCAATGATTTGATAGTAGTTTTATTTTGGATATCCCTTAATTTTATTATACCTACATAAAAAAAACATGAAATTAATATTTAAAAAAAAAAATTTTTCAATGTTTTGCCCAGTTATAACCACATATTGACGTAATATTGCGCTTAATACGCCTGATTTAGGTACAGAAACTATTACATTTAATGTGTAAATTTTATTCAATTTACATTGTTTGTTGTTCCTCAATAATCCTCCGACATCGATATGGAAGTGCCAGTGAAAACCAGATCTCTCTGGTAGAAATATTAAAGAAAGGAACACTTACCTGAACCTGTCAAAAATTCAAAGGCAACGTGTCGTCGAAAAACACTTTGATCCGTCATGAGGTTATTTTCCATCAGAACACATTGAACCCAGGCTTTGGCCCTCTGGTCGGCATGATGCTGAAAAATAAATAGCATGTGAATATTTATTTCCATACCGCTGTCATAAGTTTGTAGTCGCCATATGGTTTTCTTTATCACGATGAATAGAGCATCCGTTGGACATGACAGACCCGCGTGGAGCTGACCCCATGTGCTTCTGTTTAGTCCAGTGGAGTAAATACTCTTTACCCAACCAATTGGGATTGTTCATATTTTTACAATTACTCCAATTCGAAAACCATATCGAGGAATAAGGTTTTAAAGCCGTTCTGCATTATTAAGTTTTTGAAATATTTATTTATTTTGGATATTTTGGCAAAAGTATATGTAACCTTTGTTTGACTTTCGTTTTCGGCTTGAAGCCCTCCTAGGTGTATCTTACGGGTTAGGCAAAAACAGCTTGAAATAGTATGTTTTTTTTCATTAGATATCATTTAATTGTTGTAATTTATGAGAAATAGCCGTCCCAAATTTAAAATAATCATGTCATCCATAAAATGTCTGCTAAATAAATAAAGATATTAAAACAAAACTATTGGGTCAAATACAAAATTAATGAAATAGGTGTCTTAAAATTTCCTATTCTTTAGAATGAGAAAGTAAAAACCGTGAGTTATTTTTTTTGGTCAATCCCAATTGTCTTCGCGTGTGATGTCCATGGACTTGTCGCTCTAATTGGCGAAATACATCTTGTTAACAAAGGAGTGAAAGCCATTAACTAAGAAGAAACAATAAAGCTTCTGTCACTCGCAGTTACAAAGGCACTGTGGCCTTAGACAAGATGCAATGCGAGATCGTAATCGTTACCGAAAATGTATAGGATTGACGTAAGCTGCTGGACGGCCGCGTCAAGTTTGTATGTGTTTTTTTTTATAACTGGAGGCGGCGAACGAGGGCACAGGCCACCTGATGGTAAGTGGGATCTGTGACCCATATACATTTGCATTCTGAAGGCGAAAACCTTAAGCCTGCAATCTTAAGGCAGCAAATGCGTTGCCAACCCTACGGTTGTAATGAGCTGAAATTTGTTGACGTTGCCGCCATGCACACCTATATATTTCGTGTTGTAGATAAGTTAGACTAAGGACCAAATTATTAAAAATATAGTTTTATTTGTAAAGTGTAAAATTATTCAGGTTATAGATTAAAGCAGAGGCCCTAGCCAAGACGCAAACATTACTAACGTTTCTGTTTTCTATCGACTAGAAATATATGAAGTTGACTTTAGCGCTTGACACAATCTGCCATCAGCTAACGTTCTGTCGATTTCCGAAAATTGCCAGTTTAGCGTTGTGCATTTTAACTGGGCTCTTTGGGTGATTTCCCGCAACACTTAATCTATATTGCGTGATTAAATAATGTAATTGATTGTTATAATTAATAATTACCGTCCAGTCTCCTCCCTTTATTCTTAATATGGTGTCTGAACTCACTCCAGTCTTTTCAGCACATACCAAATATGCTTTAGTCTTCTCCGCTGTCTTGCGAGGTGGGCGGTTCAAGCCTACGAAAGTGTTACTCTAAAAAAAAAACATTTTATTCTGTCAGAAATCCCTCGGATGATGCCTCATTCAGTGTTCACTTGTCGTGGTGATCACTTACCGCTAAGACAGCAGCCAGCTCGTATGCTTTCCTTTTCTAAAACATAAAAGCAACGAAACAGTTAGCAAGACCAAGAAGAGTTATTTAGATATACACCTTAAAATAAGTTACTACAAGACTGAGATTTTAACGTTATTTTATAAAAGTGTTACTCGGGTTTCTTACAAAGTACAGAAGTGTGCAGTAAAGTGTGTTTATAAGGCTAGCTGTGCTTCACCAGCAGTTTCATGACAGAATAAGTTCGAGTTGGTGATGGTGCTGTGTGTGTGAGTTTGATGAAATACTTTTAATTTTTTATTTCATTTTTATTATTAAAGAGTACCGCTGGTCATAATATGTAGATGACCAGAGGGTCTGATAATAAAAACTTTATCAAATTATGCTTTTGGGAAATGTTTGAGATTCAAAATAAAATACAGAAATCGAAATTGAATCGGCTGTATCTGTTCGAGGTCCGTAGATTTGTCTTTGATTCCGCCATCAATCATAATTATCTATAAAAATATATTCATATAGGGTGAAAAAACAAACGCTACAAAGACGGTAACAAACTTATAATATTAAAAATAGCAAACTCGACACAAAGTTTACTTACTTTGTTTTCTTCATTTTGCTTTTCTAAATTCTTCCGCAATATCTGGAAATCGAACTGGTCCTGGCCAAACAAAAATCGAGTTTTATGCAGGGACTTAAATATACAAACGTAACACACGTTACGTTACGTTTCACAACTTTTTAGTGCCACCACTAAAAAGTTGTGAAACATGCAAGATCGGCAATTTCTTTCGTTATACACGACTTTCCGCACGCACACTGATACACGTCCGCATTTTTTGACCAGAGGGTCTGATCATGAAAACTTTATCAAATTATGCTTTTGGGAAATGTTTGAGATTCAAAATAAAATACCAAAATCGAAATTGAATGGGCTGTATCAGATTCTGTTCGAGGTCCGTAGATTTCTCATTGATTCCACCATCAATCAATTTATCTATAAAATATTTACATGTAGGGTAAAAAAACTACTGCCATATGGCCGATAACTACTCCTTCAATACTTACTTTGTTTTCTTCATTAATGTCTTCTAAGTTATTTCGCCATAACGTGTCCTGGGAAAATAAAAAATATATTATGTTTTATGCACGGTCTTAAAAAAAATACGAACGTAACGTTGCACTATAAAGGTGTGAAGCATGCAAAGTCGGCACTTTCGTTCGTTATACACGACTTACCGCACGCAAACAAACAAAACATTAGGTAAAAAAACGCGCCGAGCCACAGCACGAGTGACGGTTGAACGCAAACAGACAGCCATTTTGAATATCTATTCTCAATCATGTTTAAAAGAGGTTACGTCCGTATTTTTGACCAGAGGGTCCGATCATGAAAATTTTATCAAAAAAACTTGCATTTGTGAAATGTTTGAGATTTAAAATAAAGTACTAAGATCGAAATTAAATAGACTGTAACTGTTTGACGTCAGAAGTTTCCTCATTGATTCTGTCATCAATCAAATTATGTTTACAATATATACAAATAAGGTAGAAAACGAACGCCACATGGACGGTAATTAAGTAAAAGTATTAAAAATATCAAATTCGACACAAAGGCAATTTCCTTCAATACTTACTTCATTCTCTTCATTTATCTTTTGTAAATTCGTCCGCCATGACTGGGAAAGGAACTGGCCCTGGCAAAATAAAAATCACGTTTTATTTACGGTCCTAATAAAAACAGCACGCACACAGATAGATACACAACAGCACAAGTGACAGTGAGACGCACACGGACAGCTATTTTGCATGTTTTACTGATATTAGACGAAGTTACGTCCGTATTTTTTTAGGTCCGTGATGGTATGATTGAGATCCAAATCATTTTATATCTACAACACTTTTAAACTTAATAAAGACCGTAAAACACGACCCTGCTTTGGTCCTATAATAGTGCCTGGAAGACATTTAGTTTATTTTAAAACCACTCCAAAAAAAGGTTTTCAACAATACCTTATAGAAGGTATTTTTAATGCATGTTTACGCGCAACTTTTTACTTCGTGGTAAGTTAACCGATATCAAAATTTCTAATTTCTTGCAAAATAATTTCATGCTCATTTAAGTATACAAAGTATCTAAAACTAAGCAGCGTCGACGATTTGGCTTATATTTTGACTGGTTTTAAAGTTACTCACTGCAGAACCGCCCACCCGTCTTTTGTTCAAATAATTACTAAACAACTGTAACTTTTTAAATCAGACTGTAACTACAAAAATGCTGAACGAATTTCGATGTAGGTACAGTCGGCCTAGAATGTGGTCTACCACCCTACGGTTGAAGTTCATAATTATGGTATCATGATACGACAAGTTCAATTTTCCTATACAATTAAATTACGACAGTGACAAGTGTCAACCTTAGTGATAATTAGATCTCACAGAACCTTTTGTCAAAACTGGTAGATAAGACCTCTTCCTTGGCCAACCGTACATAGCTGTTTAGTTGCTAATTAACTTTTTTAATTTTAACTTTCATTATTTTCATGCAAGGAGTTCTTTTTATCCTCATAACAAATGCTTTAAGTATTATTAAACAAAACATACCTGCGCAAAAACTTGAAAAAGAAGTCCTATAGCAATTACACAGAGAAAACTGGAGTTCATCTTGAAGGTTTGAATTGCCTTTCTCAACTAACATACCGACGGTGAACTGACCCTTATAAGGAAATTTGACCTTATAAACAAATCCCTTTGTTCTTTTGTCCTGTAAAGCATTATAAAAATATATGTCATCAGGTCATAAACTTATTGAAAAAAAACTCAGAACCGTCTATCGTAGGGCCTCCATTCACCTGCGTGAATCATTGCTTTTGACTTGTTATCGTATTGTTAATGTTTTGGCTACACCACACACAAACACCACCCAGAGGTGGTGGTAGGAAGCAAGTACCGCCAGCTACACACACACCAAACACAGCGGAAGGGAAGTGGCACGAAAGTGCTGCTACTCGTACTATCAAACCATTACAACCTTGACCCACCGTAGAACTGTGTCACAGAGACGTTATGATTCAAGTCATAAGAAGTGTCAAACAAATTGTTTTATAATGTCACTGTGACACCGTTCTATGGTGGGTCAGGGTTCCATTGGGCTGATAGTACCTTCACCCGTATTTTGAGGCAGCATCATTGATCTCGAAGACCACAAGCACACACCTTCGTGGGGCGGTGCTATGGCCACAGGTACTGCCACATAAATACAAAATGTCTGCGTGCGGGAAATCTGCTGGGAAAAAGCAGAGGGTCATCGAGCCATGGATCGCGTAATGGTTTAAAACCTGCAGAGCAGGGGCGGACCACAGTTTTAGGGACCACCGTTACACGTGAACGGAGCCTTGAGACTGTGGTTCGAGGACCAAGCAGTGGTGACCTGGTTGTAGCAGTGTGTGGCCAACATAACCCTCACCTCAGGAGACGAACTGGTGATGAAGCGCCAGAGCAAGATACCATGCAGAGTACGCTGCGGCAATCTACTCGCAGGTGTTTACGAGGATTTCGGCGTAATAACGCATTCGCTCCGCTATCAAAACGTTTGGGTGCTGATTGACCGTTGGCTTCTGCACAGCGCTGACAGGCAGGGGAAGGAGACGTTTGCCGTCGTCAGCATACCGGAGACGGAGGTGCAGGCCATCCCGGACAGGGCCGGTAGGCTTAAATTTCAGGTGCCTCGGGGGAAGTTTGTCGGGACTCCATTCCCTCCACCAACGTTTCAACAGCTGTTGCGCAGCAACAAGCACAGTCGATGGACACAGCCCCGGTGACCGGCGTGGCTGTAGATGTAGTCGAGGCCCAGGTCCCAATCCCCGGTGCTAGGTGCCTCCTGCTCCGAGTACGACGAGGAAGAGCTCCCGTGACCCGTCGGAAAAAGGGGAGGAGTGCACATAAGGGACGGGCAAGCTGGCCATCAGCGAGAGTGACGGCGGGGAGGGGTCCTCGGGGATCCGCACCAATGACGAAACCCCCATCTCCATCCTCTAGGCAAACCTCCACCACACGCGACGGCTCAGGTCCGGAAGTGGCTGGAGGCCAACAATACGGCCATGGTCCTGCCTGATCGAGGAGCTGTAGATCGGAGGTAATGTCAGCGATGGGACCCTAACGATAATTAAGTTAGTAAAACATAATGTTTAGGTTTTTTTTTATTTCAATTAAAATTTAATGTATTATTGGCAGTACCTACATTCGGTTTACGAAACTATGCCAGGTATATTTCACAGTCTGTATCCATAACCTTACATAAAAAAATATGTAGTATTTTAACTAAATGACTATATTATGTATAAATTGAGAGAGCATGGAAACAAGATGGTTAATGGGATTTTTTTTTTTATCAACGATGTTTGTTTCATATATTTTATCGACATCCATATCATAACTTCCGTACATTATGTTCAGAAACGATATGCACCGTAAAACGGGGTACATTGGGATTAAGGGGTGAGTAGGGACACAACGTAAAATGAAGCATATGTTACTAATTATAAGACTGAAATTATTTCCAATAGACATAACGTTATTGTCCAATTAATACTAAACTTGTTCTTATTTGTAACAAGTTCTGACTTATTTTAGGTTGTGTCCCTAGTCCCTACTCACTCCGTTTTACGGTAAATGGTCTATAAGAGGTTGTAATTTAAAGTTGACATTTAAGTATTGCGTGTCATTAAAGTATCGGTTAAAGTTGTGGTTGAATCTTAATTTTCACATTAAACAATTGAGTGACTGATACTTAAATGTAAATATTAAGATACAGGTACATGAAGATACAGAACAACTTCAGATACAGGTTTCTCACATAATTGTAGAAAACTTATGATATTATGCATGCAGATAAGTAAAGTATGTGATAGTTTACATAATTCTCACTATACACCAATTACAGAAACTACTATAAAACGCCAATGAAAATTTAATTGAAAGTGTGATACTTAGTTTTTCGGGCCAGTATAATGTACTAAAACTGTTAAGACCCGTGAGTAGACCGTACCCGATGGGTGGACTACATCCAGAAACATGAACTGTTTTAAGAGGTATTGAGAGCAGATGTCTTGTAGGCACAAAACGGCCGTTTATAAAAAGAGTAAACGAAGTTTTGACAATTTTCTAAAGGCAACGTCTAATCAAAGCACGCCCTTACCCAAATCGTCAAAATGCTCGCCTACCGCCTGCACATTTTATTGCAAATAATATGTTGGCCACTGCTTAAAATGGATGTAACGTTGGATCCCTTGGTACTAAGCAGCTCCTCCATAGACATTACTATTTGCCAGCAAGTTAGGCGAAGTAAGGCGCCCTTCTCGGCTGCTTGGATTGACAACAAGAAGGTTTATGACTAGGTGCCTCACTCATGGCTCGAAAGGATTAGATGTTTGGGTGAGGCAGTGCGTCACAGTGCTTCGACGATCAGGTAGTCGGGATGTCCTCTTTGATTCGCTTAACTTGATAAGGATTGAAAAAGACAACTTCCAGATTGACAGTTTAAATTGTTTGTGGTTTTGCTCTGCTTTGAATCCTCTCAGCTCTGCTGACGGATTCCGGGCTTGGCTTTCCAATTTGTAGAGAAGCTGAAGTTGTTTCTCACTTATTGATCATGGATGACCTCAAACTGTTTGCATCGAAGCGCCTAGATCTTATCGCACTATTGAAAATCACACAAGAGTTCAATAATAGTGCGATCAAGATGGAACTCGCTGTAGATATGTGTGCGGTTATGCATGTTCAACTAGGAAAAGTTGAAGATTCATCAAATTTGCAGCTTTATGAGTAAACTAGAGAATACCCGCGAGTTCGTGCGCGTAGATTTAGTTTCCTCTTCCCCCTATTTGAACTCCTTAGAGGATGAATTTCCAAAAATCCTTTTTTATGCTCATTTACAACCTTAAAGGAACCCTGGTACCAAATTTCCAGTTTCTAGGTAGGTAAAATAGTTTCAGGTTGGCCTTATTATATTAGATGACAATCAGATCTCTCTTCGAAGTTATACCCTACAAATATATTGGTATGTCACAAGTGTCACAACGTAGCGTCCGTGAACTGGCTACGGTTCGGTGACCTGTTTGGGTAAATTGAAGGTTTTGTCTGTGCAATTGCTGACGAGGTCATAATATCAAACAATTGTCGGAAATATATTCTGAAGGATGGCACTCTCGACATTAAAATTTGTCGAGCGTGTCGTTGCCTCGGTTGTTCGCATTTGGCCAACGGCAAGTACTTGCACAAACATAACCTCCTGGCCAGGATCATCTATCAGCAACTTGCTCTTCAATATAGTCTTCTTGAGTCTGTAGTGCCGTACTGTAGTCTGCAATAAGTACACACCGGTGCCAGTTATCAAAAACAGTTGCCATTAGGCGTGATATCAGTGTTGACAGATCGATCTCAATGCCGGGCAGTGCTCGTCGACGTCAACATCCCGCATGACGAGAACCTCGCGAAGGCCGCGAAGGACAAGCTCAGCAAGTACCTTGACTTGGCGCACGAGGTGACCGCCATGTGGAATGTTGACTCGACGATCATAGTCCCGATAGTTGTTTCAGCAAACGGTCTTATGGCGAAGAGTCTCGACCACCACCTCCAAAGACTCTCGCTAGATGGCTGGATCAAGGGCCAGATGCAGAAGGAAGTACTCCTCGTCACTGCACGTATTGTGAGGAGGTTCCTCTCTCTGCAGCCCTAACCACCGGTAGCTTGAGCCCTGCCCCGCTGCCGGAGGCCCTCGTAGGTTAGGTTTTTTATAATGTTTATTTTTTGTATAAGTTTAATTCTTATTGTAACCTTATTGACACAAAATTAAATAAAAATATCTGAATAATAATAATAATAAGCATTTATTTCGAACAAGAATAAACAGTTCATATACGATTAGTAACAATACTCTTTAAACTATGTTTGTAAACAACCACATATTGTCTTTTTACTTTCTCAACATCGTATCTGATCGAACAGTTATATAGGAAATTAGTCTTTATCTTTTAAGGAAAATAAGTGCTTTTCCTATCTAACTATTCGATCAGATTCAAGGTTGAGAAAATACAGGGACGATATTTAAGGTAAAATGTTCCCTCTGGACTCCACAATTCAGGGCTCGGACAAGTCATCGCAGAAACTGATATGGACATGGGACAAGACTATTATAGAGTTGCGATTTAAGATTATTATTTATTATTATCTAAAGCTGATATATTATTATCGTAATTTATAATTTAACATTTGACCTTTTTAGTCGCATATCTGTCATGGAATTGTCAAAGTGGCATGCTTCAAACAGTTTTGTGGTTTTTATTTGCTTAATTATGGTTATATCTAAATATTTTAAATATGGTGCAACTGTTTACTTTTTTATATCTAACACAAATGATTAAATAAAACATCGGTTTGTTCCAGACAATGCAGAAGTTAATGGTTGCGTATGTGCAATGCAACCATCAGCATTAAAAAAAATGTTAATGGAAATACTTTCACACATGTATGGTGAATTTTGGGTTGCAGTAATAAATGTCATTGAAAAATATAATTAAATAATATTGTACATAATGCGATTCTATTGATCTTGTTCTATTGCCGTCTTGCGATTGTTTTGCGATGACTTGTCCGAGCCCTGCCCACATGGGCTGAGTTCCAGTGGCGAACTATGGGGAAGTGCAACCTATCAAGACAATTTAGGAGGCTGCTGGAACTGCCACTTATTCAACGCATCAGGGAGCTTAGGCAACTCTTTTGCGCATTATGGTCTGAAAGCCATCGACACGAGCCTCGGCAAACATGCCTGATGCACTGCAGAATCGAGGCAGTCCCAACAACATCCTAAACCCATTACTATACTGCACACGTATAGCTTTGACAGATCTCTGAATACGAGTGACCCAAAGGCTGCACGTGTAAAAAGTCTGACAAAATGGTTTATTTTGACATCTTTCGTACAGCGCGCAAATCTGCGAGCCAGTGTGTTGCTCCTCACTGCCAATGCCCTATGCTCCCGTTCTACGTCAAGATTGTCAGAGAGGTTCTCGAGGATTCAACATCCTATATATTTAATTTAGTAACTACGTTCAGGTCTGCCCGTATAAGTGGGGGGACAGACTTAGGCTTTTTCTTATCAGCTTTGAACACAAGGTATTTGACTCTTGGATGGGCCCAGCAGTACGATGTCATCGGCATAACTGATGTTATTGACCATCTGGCAGTCAATGGAGCACCCGACAGTGGTTTTGAAGAGCTCATCGATCAGTGCATTAACATACAGGTTGAAAAGTCGCGGAGAGGTCAAGCTAGCTTCTCACACCGCATTCCAACTTGTATTCATCCGAGTATGGGCCAGCCCAACGTACACTATTGCTTATGAATCTTGAGGAAGATAAGCATGCCCACTACACAAATTAAAGAGCACAGCGAGTACCCTAGGCAGGTACGCCTGCAAAACGTAAGTGCTCGATGCTGAGGCTGCCATGACCAGGTGATTTGTGTCTAGTCATACCATTTATTGCCAACTTCTTTTGGCGGTCAAACGAGTATACTTACCCCCCACCACATCCCCTCCCCATCGGATATCGATAAAAGGCCTAATTTTAAGCAAAAAATCGTCTATAAAGTTTTTAGAAATATCCAATACTTTTCAAGTTATTGGCAATTGAAAATTCGCAATTTTTTCACGTTTTTCATCGGTTTTTTGCAAATATCTCCAAAAATATACGTTTTATCGAAAAATTTTTAGGAAACAAAATTGTAGCAGGTAAAAAAATTAACAATTTGTTTTTTATAAAGTATTCTAAGTGCAATATTAAGCTAGATATTAAAGATCAAAGCCGTTTTTATATTGTCTGAAATTTAATCGATGTGGTCAATGCCATCTAGCGGCGAGCAGATGCATTTTATGCATTTTAATAAAAAAGGGTTTTGTAGTGCTTGAAATAAGCTTTAAAATGAGCACTAATAAAAGTCTTTTGCACGTAAAATAAGTGAGCTGTATTGCAAATAAGAGGAGCATCTAATGTTTATCCTTAAAAATCAATGGGTTTCATAAGTGCCATTTCCACCAAAATTAAAATTAATCGTATTCCGCCTAGAATTAACTTTATTATAAAGCGTTTAATAGATTGTATCAGTTTGGCTGCTTCAGGAAACATATTTTTCAAAAAAGTCACGATTAAAAAAAATCAAAAAATTTCAAATTCTTAAAACACCCACCTTTTTTTCATAATATCTCAAAAATGACGACAGATACGTATAAAAGTGTTGGAATAAAAAAAATTAGGTATTTTTCTGACAAACAATTTGGTTTTTTTGTTTTTTCTGTTAAACAAAAAATTACGGAGATATGATTGTTTAAAGAGCGCGTGGCAGCGCAATCACAGCCTCTCTTAAGCCCTTTAACCCTTCACCGTTTTAGAAAAAGGTTTTTTACTATGTATTGCAATAAAAGATGTTGTAGCTCTCTTAATTACCTTGACAATGGTGTTTTATAAATTGTGATAGCATGAAAATTGAAGGAGTTATGGTCCAAAAACTTATGTTACTAACTTATATACGTAAAATGGTGAAACATCCTCAATCGGCAGGCATGAGACGTTGAGAGGGCCAGAGGGTTTCATGGGCCTGAGAGTAAGTCACCTCGAATTTATAAAAGTAAAAAGGCGCCCTGGGTAACCTAACTACAAACAGGGATGGTTTCTTGTTATAAGTAAAACAAAAAGGGTGGTTCTCCTTGGTTTATTGGTATCATTACATACACACAGATAAAGCCTCGAGTAACAGTAGCTCCATATCAATATTAAGTCCCATCGGGTTACTGACTACAGAAATAGAAACATCACTTATCTAGGGTGAAGTACGCATGTGGTCAAGTGTGTGTAAGGTGAAGTTAAGTGGCAAGCGAAGACTTGATGACAGAGATATGCGAAGGGGGTTGCAACACGTGGCACGGAGGTCCCGCCCATGCGGTCCAACACGAAGCGCCCTTCACGGTATCCGGGGTTAAGGCTACGCCTAGCATTAAAAACCCACAAAGTGGGTTTTATGTAGCCTTATATCATGAGGCTAGTTGAGGCCGGCATACACACGGTGCCCCCATAAAACGTGGCACTGGCTTAAACAGGCACGTATATCGCCTAATGACCCTGTTTTACAAGGCAGGAGTCAGCGCTTGGGATACAGAAAGCTGCATGATGGGTTTATTATATTAGTAATATCATGTGGTTCATGGGCATTTGTCGCCTATTTGTTTAACCGGCACACAGATATGAGTACTGCCACGATGCATGAAATTGTCATCGTATAAACTGCCGCTAATTATCCATTTGTAAAGGTTATTAAATTATATATGAAGAAGGCAATGCTGCCCTTCCCACAAGCGGAATCTGAATCAAAGAGCATAGAGCGAACCTAGATGATGTGGCAATCCCTCTACGTCATTATGGTCGCGAACTCGTTTCACTCTTAGACGGCAACGCTCGTTCACTGTTTTAACAATTTAGAAATCAAAACTAATCTAAAACAATCCACAAGATAGTCCTAAAGATATTCTATGAATCCTGAAACAATATAATTTTACATGCCGCAAATTATCGAATGATCCGAGTCTTAGTCCATAGATCAAAGCGCAGGAGCGCAGCAGTGAAACGTAACGCACGCTCACGCTTGACTGAAGTATTGATTGACTCCGTCTCACTCTTTCTCCGTTCGTAACCAAAGCGAGGGAAAAGGACAGAACTATGTGTACTCGATCCTTGATTTTGGTGCAGAAGCCCACCAGTAGTAGTGTTGCTATAAGAAAAAAACTAAGCAAAAAAACGGGTGTTACAATGGTTGCAGTAATCATATATATTTACTGTTTTAATTTAGGGGTAGTTTTAAGGGTAGAAAAGCTTAAAAATATGATAATCATTTTCGAGAGTGTGGAATAATATTTAAATCCTTTTCATTTTATAAAAAAAAAAAAACAATTTTTTAATTTTTTATAATTTTTTATTTATTACTTTTCAAGGGTTGAAAGGGGGTTAAAAATTTGATAATTATTATAGAGAATATAAAATATTACTTACTCTATACTTACATCTTTTTATCTCATACCAAAGTATTTTTTTGTGATTTTTTCAATTTAGGGGTTGTTTGCAAGGGTTGTAAGATTTTCAAGGGGTTGAAAATGATTTTAATATGAGGTAATTGTGTTAGAAAACACTTTACAATTTCACCACTTACTATTAGACATGTTTTCTAGCGATAAAATGGCTCAATGTAAATTTTTCCATTAAGGGGTTGTTTACACCCCTTAAAAATAATAGGCGGAGTTCAGATCATTTTCACTTTTGAAGTTAAGGGTAAGATGAGCCTAATTCCAAAATTTCATGCAAATCGGTTCACAGCAAAAAAAATTCGGAGGTAAGGCCGTATTTTTCGCTTCAATGACTGCACTACAGCGGACGCGTGACTGCATCGTTACAAAAAGTCGTCGTGTCCTACCTCCCTAAGTCGGACTTCAGAAGTTTTATTCTGCGTAGTAAATCCTAACCCCCTTACTTATAAACGTGCAAAAACGTGCTTTGTCCTTATCTGTAATTGTGACATTTGCATCTGACAGAAAGTGACAAAGCATGGCAAAAACTATTCCAAGCTTTTTCCACGTTTTTTTATGTAAGGGGGTATTGTTTTTAACATTTTAGGTATTATCTAGCCGCGATTAGAAAGGGATTAGAGGTGACAGTTTTACCATATACTGACGTCAAAGTGCATATGAATTGACAGCTATTCCAATCCCAAACTAACCGCGGTTTCATTATATCGTATTATTTTAACTCGCTATTACTGTCAAGTTAATAAGAGCTACTATTCATACCGTTGACAATAGGAAACATGTAAAAAGCAATAACGTTTTACCGAGTCAAATAGAGCATTATGGCGAGTACTGCCATCGTATCAAAGAAGGCGCTAACGGCATAGTAGGTAATACAGTAAAAGCATTTTAAGTTGAAAGTGGTTACTAATAGAGTATAAAATGCTTCAACTACTGCATCGCAGTTAGCCTTCTTTGGAATTACATTAGAGTATGAAGTAAAATTAAAATCTTGTACACATTAGTCGTATACACATCACATATTTTTAATAACTACACTTATGACCTTATGAGGATTCTAAAGTAATTTTAAAATCAAAAAAGATCTCCAATGATACCTCTCCCGTTGTTATAATGTAAAAATATATCTTTGCTTTGTATGGGAGATAGCTGAAAACAAAATGTTTTTCAGAATTTTATTTTACAACTTTGTTGGTGTTATTCAAATGTATAACTATGTCAAATTACACTTTTGTAGTACTAAAAGTCCCTGATACAAACAACGGACAGACGGACAGACGGACTTGTTGAAACTAAAAGGGTTCCTTATTGGGTTGACCTGTAACTATAGAGTTATCAATTAGTAATTGTATTTTATTCTATTTTACTAAGGAAGGAACCCTAAAAACATCAACTTTAATTTATCAATTTATTTACAATTAATGACTAACGGCCACTACCGCTTTGCTTTATAACTTTTTTGATACAAATATCGGGAAACGGAATCGTAGTAACGGACTTCGCCGCTAGATGGCGCATCTAGAATAAAGAGTTCTCAGGATCAGCTTTCTGAAAGCATTTCGCGAATCGCCATGCTATCTCCACAGGTGGCATTGCTTTGTTTGGCAGACACTGGTCAATTTTTGATTCTAATGAATGTTTATCTGAAATAAAAGCATATTGTCATATTTTATTAAAGAAAAGCAAACTATCGAAATTGACCTAAGATAAAAAAAAATGTTTTGGCTTATTTGAGTTTTCTGTAACACCCGTAGATAAACCAGAATTAACTAAAAGTAAAAACCTTTCGTGAAAAGTTATTTTATTGATGTTGAAAACCGCATCAAAATGCATTGCGTTACTTTAGAGGAGTTAGCGATAATATGTAGGTACGGACAGATAAACAGAGAGACAGACGGACGCGACAAGCGACTTTGTTTTATACTATGTAGAGATTACTCCTTATATAAATGTATCGGATGAAAAGGAAACTCAATTTCAGAATCATCGAAATTTTTCTTTAAGTTACTTAAATACAGTATAATGGATTATGTTTTATTTATCATGTAAAAAATATTTTATTGAAATTGTAACAAGAATATAATGGTTTTAAATTATTATTTTACACAAATCCATAGTTGCTAAGTATACCTAATACGCTTTGTGCAATTTTAACATTCGTCGAAATACGATTATAATTATTAAGTATGTGGCGACATGGCGACATCTTACGGCAAACCACCAACTCGCCAGCGCCAACAGCGTCACAACGTCAGACAGCGGAACTAAACTGTTCTACAACGCGCAAGCGAAATTTCAACAGTCAGTTGATATATGTAGCACTTCCAACTTCATCCCGATGGACTTCGGTCCCCAGGCATTACACCCGCCTGGAGAGAGATCTCTCTATTGTCCTCTCTTTCTACAAGTATGTTATCCCAAATACTTTTCGGACAAACTACATTACACCGAAAATAGACGCCACCCTTTACCGAGTCCTCGAAAGGAAAAAGCAGTACCCTTATAGGATCACTTTGTTGTCCGTCCGTCCGTTCGTCTGTCAAGACGCTGAAATTTATATCAAATACTCAATTCTACTGTCCCTTGGATTTGTGAAAAAATCAAACTAACCAATCTTATCCATTAACCTACCGCCAAACAGCAGTGTTCGCATTGTTGTGTTTCGGTTTGGGGATAAGACAGCCGGTGAAATGACTAGCATAGAGGCATTCCATCTTAGCCTCAGGGTTGGCAACGCATTTGCAGTCTTAGGATGGCATTGCAGTCTTGTGATTGCGAATGTCTATGGGTCACAGTTTCCACTTACCATCAGGTGGCTTGTGTGCTCGTTTGCCTACTCAATGCCATAAAAAAAAAAAACTTCAGTTTATGCCACAAATTTTCAAAACTCGCAAGGGCATCAAAAACCTACAGGGTACTTCCCGTGAACGCAGAATCTTGAAATTTGGTACTAGTAAGCAACGTCTTATAGCACAGATAAAGGAAAAATTGCGAAAACCGTAAATCTTTAGTTACATCATATGATAAAAATATGTTTAATATTTTTAAAGTAGTTTCCTCGTGAAGGCGTAGAGGTATTAAATTGAAATTCATATCAAGGTTTGTACGGGATCCTCGGTGCGCGAGTCCAAATTGCACTTGGCCGGTTTTTTTAATAAATAATTGGATTGGCTCGCTTATAACCTCACTCCTCAATAATCCTCCACCATCAATATGGAAGTGACAGTGAAAAATATAAACATCTCTCTGATAGAAAAGATTTAAGGACGGAAGAATATACTTACCTAATCCTGACCAAACTTTAAAGGCAACATCTAGTCGAAAAACACTTTGGTCCGACATGAGGTTATTTTCCATCAGAACACATCGAACCCAGGCTTTGCCCTTCTGGTCGCTCTCCTGAAAAATAAAAAACTAACCGCTGTCATAAGTTTGCAGTCGCAATATGGTTCCCTTTATCACGCTGAATAGAGCATCCGTCGGTGTTGACAGATCCGCGTGCAGCTGACCCCAATAACCTTTTCTAAGAATCTAATTTGGAGTATTTCACGAGTAAAAGTGTTATTGTTATTTAAAATAATTTATCACATATAAATTATTTTTCCCCGCGTGGTTGCCGGGTTAGAATAGTGCCACTCCATGTCTCCCGTGGGTGTCGTAAGAGACGACTAAAGGAATACAGGCTGTGTAGTACTGTTAGGCGATGGGCTTGCAACCTGTCACTAATACACTGGTAAACATCTTAGCCTGATTGTGCAAAATGTAGTTACAGAGTTGTCAACAGGTTTTTGGAGTGGTTGGTAATTCTGTAGCTCTGCCTACCCCACTCTGGGAATAAAGGTGTGAGCTTGTGTGTAATTATTTTATAATGTATTTTAATGTAGGTAATAAATAATTGATGAATGTAATTAATAATTACCGCCCAATTTCCTGCTCTTATTCTTGATATCGTGTTTGGACTCACTCCAGTCCTTTCAGCGCATACCAAATATGCTTTATTCCTCTCGGCTGTCATACGAGGTGGCAGCGTACTCTTGACGTTACTCTAAAAAAACATTAACAAACATTTCAACAAAAAATAATTTAGCTTTTAGGATTGCTTTTAGTCTAAAGTAGTAATTGTTTGCCGGCTTAGAAAAGTGCTACTCCATGTCTTCCTGTGGAAGTTGTAAGAGACGACTAAGGGATTAAAGGCTTGTAGTATTGTTAGGCGATGGGCTTGCAACCTGTCACCTGTATAAATATACACATGGTAAACATCTTAGCATGTTGTACAAAATGTGGTTATAGGATTAACAACAAGTTGTTAGAGTTATTGATAATTGTGTAACTCTGCCTACTCCACTCTGGGATGAAAGTGTGACGGTATGTATGTATGTAGTAATTGTTTTTTATGTAGTTACTAGAAGAATGACCGTCAACAAGATGCATTTTGTGAAAAAGTGAAAAAGGGTGAGTCGACTTTATTCTACATACAAAAGGCATTTACGGAGTAATATTAGACTTGAACCCTTTTGCACTTGATCTGCAGGAGACGTACTCTTTTGCACTAGGGCCCCAGCAATTTCAATACTTACTTTTTTATCTTCATCAATCTTTTTAAAATTCGTCTGCTTTAACTGGGAATGGAACTGGTCCTGGCAAAATAATAATAGTGTTTTATGCACGGACCTAAAAAAATACGGACGTATCGTTGCAGTAACAAAGGTGTGAAGTATGCAAGGTCGGCACTTTGCATGCTACACTCATAATTAGATTAGGTTACGTCCGTATATTTTTTAGGTTCGTGGTTTTATGATAAACATCAAAAGGATCATTCAAAGCGATCATTTTACATCTACAACACTTTTAAACTAAATAAATACCATAGAATACGACCCAGCTTGGTCCTATTATACGCTACTGCCCACCAAAATAAAAAGGAATATGTAAATTTAACACCCCATGTTAAGAAGGTCACTAATACATACGCGGTTTTATGAGACATACGTTATTTTTTCTAAAGAGGGCAGAATAATGCCCAGGAGGCTGGTAGCATTTTATTTGTTTTTAAATCACTCCAAAAAAAAGAAAATGGTCAAGTAAAAATACTTTAAATAAACAAGGTGTTTTAAATTCGTAAACCAATATCAAGAATTTCATTCATATTTATACAGGATGGCAAATAATGCAGTGATGGCGATTTGGCTAATATAAGACTAAAACCCTTATTGACTTGATCTTCAGGAGTGACACTCTTTTGCACTAGGACCCCAGCAGGATAGACTTTTGCAGTATAATTTTGCACTAAAAACTGAGTTTTGGCGTTTACACCAGTGGATTAATATTGTATGTACATTGATCTATTTGCGCAAGCACTGTTTCATCAAAAACATTTCTGTTCACTCTTGGTACGACTGAATACAGGGTGATTTTTGGGTCAGCAAGTTCCACAAATAGGAGTTCACGATATTCATGATTCTGAGTTTAAAAAATATATAATTATAAACATATACACAAGGAAGAGGCCAAAGTGGGCTTGCAGTGGATGTTAAGCAGGCTATTCTCGATTACTTCGAAGATTCACCTTTTTAAATACGCCAAGGACAAACTCTTGCGGTAACAAGTATGAAGGGAAAGATGAATTATAACATTGTACACGGCGATTACGTTATTAACGTCTTCGGTAAACACGGCGCATGGTAACCACAATTAAGTGAAATAATGTTTTTTTTTAATGCTGTTTCTCTGACCTCCTACGGTTTTTGATTTTTTTTATGTGATATTCGGATAAAGCATTGATTAAACTATCTCTCCTGTTTTGGAAGTTATTGACCAAAAAAACCCCTTCACCTCCACTTTCTGAGTGAGCTTACTTCATCATCGACAAAATCTTCGTCCTCTAAGGGCAAGAGTGAGTTAAGAGCAAACCCATTTAAAAAAACGCAATTTCCCAACAAGGCCAGTACATTTCCTTGTTTCGAGAGTACTTCCCTTAATGCTGCGTCCAGTATTGGGATTCTCGGTGTAGGTATATCGAGCAATGTTCAGTTCTGATGTCATCTGGAAGCTAAAGCTAAGTTAGCCTCGAAGAAGCTCGGTGTGCTATGGAGCGCGGAGCGGTAATTTACACCGGCTGAAAACACATGAAATACTGCTCCCATATCTAGGCCGTAGCAACTCAACATCAACTTCTTCCACTTGACCGAATTCAGAACGGAGCTGCTCGATGTGTCAACAACCAGGGTTTCTGGATCAACTGGCCCTGCAGAGGGATGTTGCTGTGTCTTTTACCGCATTTATCATGGGGAGTTCTCCAAGGAATTATTCGGATTGATACCAGCCGCTGTACTCCACCATCATACAACTCGACCAGACTATCATTTCATCAACACCATCTTCATAGTTGGAAATCCACTACCGTGCGATTTTCGAGTGCCTTCTTGCGACGCACCTTATCTTTGTGGAATCAGCTTTCAGCGTCTGTATTTCCAAACCAATACGATTTGAGAAGCTTAAAAAAAAAGCCCCCTGCGATTCCTCTGGTGTTGCGGGTGTGTATGGGTCGCGTTGATCACTTACCATCATGTGGTTCGCTTGCTCGACAGCCTCCTTTTTCACATAAAAAAAAAGAAACGGCCGGCCTTATTACCTGAACGAAATCCCGGTTTAGCTGATAACCATCTTATCACGATGGTGGACCTTAATTGGTTTTCATACCTTCAGAAATTTCTGGGGATGTGGTATTAATGGTTCCATGGCCGTAGCTGTCATTTCCGCGATGGAATCTGCCAGCTCGTATGCGTTAATTTCCTAAAACATAAAATGGAGGAGACAGTTGGCTAGTAGAATAAAAGTTATAAAATTTTGTGACGGTCTTACCCGTATTTATTACCGGTTAAATGAGGTGGATAAAAATACAAGCTAATATAAAGTATATTCTACGAACTAAAAGGCTGAGATTTTAACGCTATTTTCCAATATAGTTGTTACACAGCAGTACACGTGCTTTGTCACTTTTATGCCGGGTTTGAACTGCTGAATTAATCTGTCAGAGTTAAAGCGACAATATACAGAAACTATTTATAAGGCTGGCTGTACTTCACTAGCGGTTTCACTTCCCCATGTGCATTATGTCAGTAAAAGGTGCATGACAGCCTAAGTTGGACTTGGTGATGGTGCTGTGTGTGTTTTAATTTTTAATTTTATTTAAATAAAGAAAATCATCGACTCCTATGAAATATTTATTATTAAAGAATACCGTTGGTCATATAGATAACCAGAGGGTCTGATCATGAAAATTTACCAAATGATGCTTTTGGAGAAAAAAAAAACAACATTGAATATGTTGTAACTGTTCGAGATCCGTACATTTGTCATTGATTCCACCATCAATCAAAATTATCTATAAAATATACGGGTATACATACAGAGTGAAAAAACGAGCACGACGTGGACGGTAACTATTTACCTTAAAATGATTTCCTTCAATACTTACCTCATTTTCTTCATACATCTTTTTTGAATGCGAGTGCCATAACTGAGCATTGAACTGGAGGTCCTGGCAAAATAACAATCGTGTTATAAGCACGCACCTAAAAAATTCGGAGGTAACGTTGCGCTAAAAAGGTGTGAAGCATACAAGGTCGGCACTTTCGTTCGCTATCCACGACTCACCGCACGCACACAGATACACTAGGTAAGGCAACGCACCTAGCAACAGCATAAGTGAAAGTGAGACGCACATAAAGGGCCATTTTGCATGCTTCCGCGATTAGACGTGGTTACGTCCGCATTTTTTCAGGTCCGTAATTTTATGATACAGATCAAAAGGGTCATTAAAAGCGATCACTTGATATCTAAAATAGCTTTCAACTAAATAAAGATCGTAAAACACGACCCACCTTGATCCTATAATAATGCCCAGGAGGCTGGTGGTATTTTATTTGTTGTTACACCACTCCAAAAAACGAAGGTCTTATAACTATACCTTAACCCGCTTACTAAATAATAATAATAAACGTTGAGTAACGGTGGTATTATATAGCTATACAATGTTTTGTCCTTATCTGTCAACTTCAAACGTCACAATGACAGATAAAGACAAAACATTGTATAGCTATGACACCGTTAGGCCCAGCGCCCACTATGGGCTCGGTATGGCAAGGCATGACTGCCAAAGTATACCTCCGCTGTCTTTCATACTCATTTATTGTTATATATATTTTTACTGTTAATTAAGTTATTTTAGTTATTTATGTAATTTATTTAGTTTAACTCTTTTCTAAAACATTAGACAACACTGGAAAAAAATACCCGCCCACTCGTCTTTAGTTCATACAATTATTTAACAGGTGTAACTTTTAAAATCAAACTTTCAAAAATACTGAACTAATTTCGATGTGGGTACATAGCTGTTTTATTTTAAATTGTTTTTTTTTTATAAGGTCGTGGCTCTTTCCATATGAAAGATTTATAAATTTTCCAATCGTACAAACACAATAATCTATGAACAGGCAATTTATGGCCTAAAAGGGCTCCGTTGGAAAGATTAACCACCAAAAATAAATATTTGATGCCCGTTTACGACCCAAGTTAAATAAAAACAACACACTACATATTAACATTACCAAAATTAGTTTAGTATATTTAAGTTACTCTCTGGTTTAAAAAGTTATATTTTGTAAACGTGTAAACACTGAGGAAGGGCGTATTTTTGCCAGCAAAGGTTCTAAACACCTATGCAAAGAAAACTGGCACTAACGACATAACGTTTTAAATGGATGTTGAACTTTATTGCACAATACACCAAATAAGTACAAAGCGTTGTCTACCAGTCAAACAATGGCCAAAACAGAAACAATTTAAAACTTCGTACCTACTAAGAATGTTATAAAAACACAAGTGAATCAAATATTAAATATGAAATATAGAGTCCTAATGAGATAAAATTTTATTCTATAAAAACATTTGAATATTTATTATACTTATTCCCTCGTATCTCATTTGTTTAGATTGAACCGTGAGTTCTCTATGCATACAGCTTTTTTATCCACATATATATCGAATACTTTAAGTATTATTAAACAAATCATACCTGAGCAAACACTTGCAAAAGAAATCCTATAACAATCACACAGAGAAAACTGGAGTTCATCTTGAGGGTTTGAATTACCTATCTCAACTAACATACCGACCGTGAACTGATCCTTATAACGAAATTTGACCATATAAACAAATCCCTTTGTTCTTTTGTCCTGTTAAACCGTATAAAAATATAGGTGATCAGGTCAGAAACTTGTTGAAAACATCTTGGATCCGTCTGTCGTAGGGCCTCCATTCAACTGTGTGAATCATTATTCCTTATGACTTGTTATCGTATTGTCAATATTTTGATGGCAGCTGAGGTGGGAACAAAATGATAACGCGTTAAAAGCAATAAGGTAATAGACACGCGCCCGTACGGTCGAGGTGGGTACGGGTCCCAGGCGAGATGTGTGAGGGTTCTCTGGGAAGACGGGGTTGCTGACGGGGCAAGGGTGTGTGGAACACCTGAGGAGATCCGGATCGATCCACCCAGTCACACTGTCTTCTCCCGATGTCGCGTATTGATACCGAACTCTGCACATCAATATCTCATGAGTACTCCGGGTGTTCTTTTGAAGACATCCCCGGTGCAGGCTCCGTGGAGCCGAATCCAAGATTCGAAACCCCGGGAATACCGGGGAGAAAACCCAAAAGCGCTCAACAAGAGAGCGGCGCTCCTAAGGATATGCCAGGGTCTCCCAACACACCAGGTGCGAGTATTAGTGGCCAAAGGCCACACCATATACAAACATCATACAAAGGTGCCGGTAGGACGCAAGTGACGCCAGCTACCCACACACACCAAACACAGCGGAAAAGAAATGGCGCAAAAGTGCTGCTACCTTCCTTCACACGTGGCTTCGAGGCAACGTCATCAACCTCGAAGACCACAAGCCCACGCGGAGGTAGTGCTAAGGCACCACCACTCACATACAAATAGTCTGCGAGGGGCGGGAAGTCTACTTTGAAACCGGGGCGCTCAAATCCCCGAGCGTGGAGTCAACACACCCAACCCAGGCCACTACACAAAGCCAGCCTGGAGATCGTCCCGCTTGTGCACCTGTGGAGATTTCCGCAGATGAAACGACTCCAGAGACTAGCCGGTATGGCAGCCACCAGATGCATGCGGACTACGCCCGCAGTCCCTGGAAGCCCTACTCGACTCACTACACTCATTATGCAGAAGGAGGCGGCAGCGACAGCGGTACGTCTTAGGAATCTGCACTTGTGGAAACACACACTACACTCCAACAGCTGATCAGTACTCCAAGCCCTACAGTACTACATGGTAACGTCAAGGCTATTTATACGAAGGTCACAACGCCCTTTTCAAGATCTGATATGTAACATCATCACCCTACAGTTGATATAGGAATATTGCAACTCTACAGCTACAAAATAGGGCCCAACTCTGACCGCTAACTGGAGCTATAACTGGTCATGTCTTGTTAACAAAACACTTGATCATATAAATAAATAAATATAAGGGGACAATCTCACACCAATTGACCTAGTCCCAAACTAAGCTCTAGACTTGTACTATGGATGGGTACTAGACAACGATATAAATACTTATTATAGAGAAGTATATACTTAAATACATTAGAAAACATCCATGACTCTGGAACAAATAAATAAATAAATAAATAAATATAAGTGGACAATTTCACACCAATTGACCTAGTCCCAAACTAAGCTCTAGGCTTGTACTATGGGTACTAGACAACGATATAAATACTTATATAGAGAAATATATACTTAAATACATAGAAAACATCCATGACTCAGGAACAAATATTCGCGCTCATCACACAAATATCTGCCCTTACCGGGATTTGAACCCAGGACCGCTAATTTCGTAGGCAGGGTCACTACCCACTAGGCCAGCGCGTCGTCAATAAGATGTTACAGCCCCCTGTGCAGAGGCTGTATGACGGCGGAGGAAACCGCAGCCCACGTCATCATGGAATGCCCTGAGGCGGCAAGATACTGGGCACTTCACCTCGGAACACCGAGGTCGCTACCAGATGCTATCGGCAACATGAAGGGTCTGCTAAGCTTCCTGATAGAACTAGGTTGGCAAGAGTAGTGAGAGCAAGCCAGCACGCAAAAAAAACGCATAAATTAAGTAGTCGTGTTGCGGAAATCTAGCTCGCTCTAACCTATAACCTATAAAGAGATCACAAGGGGTAAGCGGATAGGCGTATAATTAATGTCGAATGTGTTGGTCGTGCTGCCGCCTCGTCTGTTCATGAATAAGGACTCGGGACGAGTGTCCCGGTTGTGACGTCTTTACAAGTCTGAGCTTCATGGAAGTTTTATGAATAAAAGTTAAACTACCTATAACTTGAATAAAATTACATGATCGTCATATACCTACATGTACAATATTGTATAACATATTCAAATGTAAATTTTCAAATCAAATAACATCAGCGTGGTTAAACGATGTGGATTAACGTGAAAAACATCTGTCACTTTCTGACCCATAATAGTGCGACAGTTATAAATAGGCATCTAAGACGTCAGAAATGTAAGCCTTTTTTTTCATCATATATACCTAACCTATCCTTTATATATCAGAGACTTGGAATAGTTTATACTATGGCTTGTCACTTTTTGTCAGATGCAAATGTCACAATTACAGATAAGGACAAAGCATGGCATAACCTATTCCAAGCTTATTCTACGTTTATAAGTAACCCGTGTGGTTGCCGGGTTAGAATAGTGCCACTCCATGTCTTCCCGTGGATGTCGTAAGAGACGGCTAAGGGAATAAAGGCGTATAGTACTGTTAGGCGATGGGCTTGCAACCTGTCACTAATACACTGGTAAACATCTTAGCCTAAGTGTGCAAAATGTGGTTACAGAATTATCAACAAGTTTTTAGAGTTGTTGGTAATTCTGTAGCTCTGCCTACCCCACTCTGGGAATAAAGGCGTGAGTTTATGTATGTATGTATGTGTATAAGTAAGGGGAATAGAGTCAAATATTTTTTTTCGATATTTTGGACTATCAGTATCCTGACTTACTCACTCGGTAGGTATTTTTTTTTCACTATCGATAATGGAACTCTTGAATAACTCTTGCCTTTGAAGGACGAAGATTTTGTCAACGACGAAGTGAGCTTACCCAGAAGATGCCTGTGCACCCTAGCTTTAAATAGGTTCAGGTAGTATGCACTCAGAAATACAGACACCGGGAGTGCATCTTGTGCTAGTCGAAAATATTAAAGATTTAGTTTTTTGTACTTAACACGTTATAGGAAAACTTTAATGATTTCTTGATTGACTACCAGGACCCTAACTATAAGTAAATAAAACACGATTTTTAGGTTTTCTTATATTTTACCCTCTAAAAGTAATGTATATTTACAGTGCATCCGGTTTATGAAACTTTACTAGGTATAATTTACAGTCTGTGTCTATAACCTTATAATATACAAAACAGGTTAACGGTAAGTTATTTTTATTTACAATGTTGTTTAATATATTTGATCTACAATATTATAACTTCCCTACAATATGTTCAGGGGGGTTAGTATGACATAGCTATGCAGTTCATTTCACGGTGAGCGTAAAGGACGGAGCTATGGCAGTTACACAACTCTGTCCTTTTCTCTCAGCGTAAAATGAATGGCACAGATAGGTCATAATAACCCCACAGAAAAGCGTTGTATTTTAATTTTAACATTAAAATATTGGGTAACGAAGTGGTTGCATCATAATTTTCACATTAAAGTATCGGTGACCGATGCTTTAATGTTAATATTAACATACAGGTATATTAACGCACAGGCCGTTAATATCCGAGGGTAGACCACGTGCCCGATGGGTGGACGATACTGCCCTCGTAGAGAAAAGGCACAAGTGCAATTGATTCATAGAAGCATATTAAACTCTCATGGGTTATAATAAGGTTGGAATTGCAATACAATTAAAATAGCAGACGTACTTTTTTTCCGTAGCAGGGTAGAATAAGAGTTTTAGGTGTCCTGGACAAAAAAAACATGCTTACCTATAGAGGTTGATCTTAAAAGCACGCTCTTTTTTTTTTATTAATTACTGAAATAATGACTGTAACTGCTGAAACTGCTAGTGGCTAAAGACCTTCAGCGCCAATGGTCCTGTCTTCGTCACAGCTAGTGCTATGTAAAGCGTACGCGCACGTGGTTACAAACAAAATGACGTAATTCCGATTACTATGGTTACACCTTTTAAAATAGTTTCTGTTGTCAATTACCTCGTTGTATTGTCTCCGTAAGAAACGGTTCGTCACTTCTCGACTCTATTTCAACGCATTTAAGGTCCAAAAGTGACGTACCTTTTTTTACCATGACTATATACTTTGAAAATCGAAGTTCGATGTAACGTTGGCGTCCTTGTCACTCATCATTCGAGACTAAATCGAGAGAAGGGGATGGAGCTTCGTAACGATAGTCTATTTTCAAAGTAGGACCATGTGATACCTTCTGCGGGCCTAGTGTGGCGGCGTCTATATAGCGCGTCAAATGTGGATAAAGCATCCGTCACTCTCGTACTTATTTACGTGTCAGAAGGTGACGGATGCCTTATCCAAAAAAAAACACGCGATAAACGCAGCCATATTAGGCCCCCTGGTGTTGCAAACGTCCATAGGCTACGGTAACCGCTTACCAATAGACGGGCCGTAAGAGTGTGTTACCACCGTCGTGTCGTGGTATAAAAAAAAACTTTCCAACGGTAGGTAGATACAGGCTGATTGTATGAATGGATGAAGCAGAAAATTAATAAAAGAGGATTTTAATATTTTGTCATTATTATTACTATTATTAGTAAAGTTCAGATAATCGGGAGCTTTTACTTAATATACAAAAATATATCACATGGATCCAAACTAGGCTGATCCAGTATCTTAGAGCCTTAGTTGTATAACCTTAGGTAATGCTAAGTTAATATGAATGCTGTTTCTTAAAATATTTCATCTTGTATGTAAGAAGCCTTCTCTTCACTTGCGATTTCTTTGGTGTTGCGCGAACGCTCGTCTGCAGCATTTATTGCTTGAAAAAAACCCGTACTTTCATTATCCTATACATTGTGTATTATCTAGCCGCGATTAGAAAGGAATTGGAAATGTCAGTTTTACCGTATACTTACGTCAAAGTTCAAATGAATTGACAGCTATTTCCAATCCCAAACTAATCGCGGTTTCATAACACCTATAACGTGGCGGAACCAGTAATAGACAAGGACCAATTTTATTCATTTGTTTTGCAACAATCAGTTTGGGGCCGTATTAAATTTGAATTAAGAATGAAGAGTCCATTACTGTCTGACAGTTACAAAATTAAAACAATTCTAATTGAATTTAAATTTCGAGTGCTGTCATTTTATACCTTGGCGATCGAATTGGGAAGTGACTAGAGTTTTTTAAAGTACATTGAGTGTCAGTGCAACTAGAGGTAAGTAAATGAAATATCAGCAATGCTTATTCTTCACAAACGTAACTAAACCATTTATTATGACTAACGCCCTCTGCCGCTTTGTATTACAACTTGTATGATACAGTGTACAGAGAACGAAACTGTAGTGACGCACTTTGCCACTAGATGGCGTGTCTAAAATAAAGAGTTCTCTGGATCTTCTTTTTGAAAGCATTTTGCAAATATCCATGATATTTCCTGAGGTTCCATTTGTTTAGTTGGAAGGCATTTATCAATATTTTCTTCTATTAACGTTTTTTCTGAAAAAAAAATGGCATGTAGCTTTAAAACTTCCTTATTTCATAGTGATTCAAGTCATGCAAGAAAACACTGTTTTTTTTTTAAATTAATACTTGAATTAAGGGGTTTTTCGTATCACGGACATAAGGAAAAATGACAAAAAATCCTATTAAAATGATCAATATCTCGGAAACCGTGAAACTTAGCATAATAGTAAATGTGGTCAAAAATGTTCAAAATGACCCTTACTATCATCCCTTAAAACCCCTACACCCGACTGCCAAACACCCTGTATAACAACTAAAACTCAAGTTAACCTAATATCATGTAAACTAATATTATAGCGGTCTCGGCCCAGAATATATGTTTATTCCATTCGGCGTCGAGACCGTGGGGTCCTAGTGCTCGAAGCCTCTTCAAAGAAGTTTCGAAGAGGCTCATTGACGTCACGGGAGACCGAAGAGCTGGCAGTTTCCTCGCTCAACGTATAAGTTTAACCATCCAGCGAGTAAATGCTACCAGCATCTTTGGTACAATGCTGCAGGGGCCATTCTTAGATTTAATGTTTTAGTTAATTTATATAGTTAGAGTTAGTTTTATTTAATTTTAGTTTTCTTTTTCAGTTATTGTGTTATGGTGGTTGTATTATTTTATGTCGTTTTTCATTAATAAATATTGTGGAATGCAATAAATGATTGAACATTGAGTATTGACCCTGTATACTGCCTGTCTGTCAGCGGGGTTACTTGCTACTCTATTTAATAGGGAATATTAATGTTTTTTTTACAGCTTTAATAAAAAAAAATTGATGTAGCAAATAGTTGAGACAATTAATTTTTCTAGCAAAACAGAATTGCACATGGAGTTTATATGGCCGACCGGTTACATGACGTCACAGTGCATCTCTCTACCTAACTATAAATGCTTATATAATCCATATTTCTTGGCCAATTTCAATTTTATTTTTATTTTTGGTGATCTCTTTTTCGTTATTTTTATATATTGTTTAGGAATGCTATTTAAAAACTTTATGCGCATTCCGTTTTGAGATGAGACATCTCGTAGGTACAAAACGCTAAAATGCTAGGCGATAAGAAGTGTAACTTACGATGATTTGTCAAATTTCTAAAGGCGACGTCTAGTCGAAGCACGCCCTGGTCCGTCATGAGTTCGTATTTAACAAGAACACAATGTACCCAGGCTTTGAGCGCCGGTTTATATTTCTGAAATATAATAAACTTGTGTAACAATTATATCATACCATCAAACAATCTTCTTGAAGTAAAGTTCGATGGATATGTATGATATACAATGGACGTGGTCACATATTTAAGGAAGCTTGCGTTTTCCCCATACAATTGCTCGATAGCATCACTGTAATAAAATATATATATTAAGATCCTGCCCACTCAATGAACCCCATTCAATGTTTTGCATGTTCATACATATTTATAGACACGGTTAAAAAAAGTTCGTAACTTTTGATCCTTAAGAGTGTCAGCGAGAAAAATGACAAACTTTTTTTTATCGTGACAGCAGGCAGAGGTTATGTTAAAGTAACGAAATAATAATGGCTGCCACCCGCCGAGGGGGGAAGCCATAGTTTTAGTCAATGCAATTTTTTTTAATGTCATATAATAAAAAAAAACAATTTATGAGTTGCGATGGTTTATAAATTATGAGTAACAATAGATTCTGACTACAAATTTTATATGAGTTAATATGGACGACTCATTTCCACCTAGATAAGAAGTGACAGTATACTATTAGTAATTTTATTTTAAACTAGCTTCTACCCGCGACTTCGTCCGCGTAGATTTCGATTATCGTTATTCCCTCGGGAACATTTAAATTTTCGCGGGATAACCTATAAACCTATCTGTTAATCCAGTGTATAAGCTATCTCTATTCCAAATTTCATCCAAATTTGTCTAGCCGTTGCAGCGTGAAGGAGTAACAAACATACACACACACACACACAAACTTTCGCCTTTATAATATTAGTGTGATTGGGTTACTTACATCCCATATTCCGCTTCTCAAGAACAATATCGTTTCTGGAGACACTCCGGTCTCTTCAGCGCATTCCAAATATAATTTGATACGGATTGAATTTTTTTGGAGATTTGTAGGATCGAAATTTTTCTAAAAAAAAAAATTTCAAAGGATCATGTTCAGTTTTGTATGCAAATTGGGTGTGGCACCAATATAATTTAAACCTATATACAAATGCAATTACAAAACATTTTTGCATCACTATAGATGATGTACATAGGCGAACTTATCCCATATGGGATCTCTTCCAGTAAAACTTGAAGCAAATGGTTCTATGGTTCTATCTTGATTTCAAGTGCCCATATTGTTGCTTTCTGGGTAAACTAGGTATTTGTGGCCATATTAAGAAATTATGTTGTAACAAATTCCTTTTTAATGATAATAATGATATCATATGTTTAAATTCTGTTGGTGCCACACCCAATTTGCCCATGGTAAGGATCATCTTACATACATCTTATTGTTAGTTTTATAACAACCAGACTGGCTGCTATCTCGTAATTATTTTATCTTATCTTATCATATCTTCGGTGATACTACTAAACAGCGTTACTAAAAAAATATGATAGACCAAAATAAACCTTACTAAAATACCTACTAAAAAGATGCATTTGGCTACTTATTAAAAATGTTACTTACGCTGTTTTGCAGTTTTGCCGACGATATCTTATAGGTGGACATTTTCAGATACACTACGAAACCTTTAGGTTGCTTTGTGCAATTAATCTCTTACACACTCAGCAGAGTATTCTTGGCGTTAAAAACCATATCGTCTTTGATTTGTTATAGTACTGTCAACGTTTTTATAGCTCCTATTCACTTGACAGTAATGGCGGCTGACGTCAATAATCGAATAATCGTTTCCCATCGTTTTTTATCGGATTAGTTCGTATTTATCTAATAAGCCAACTGAGAATGCAAGATAAATGGGCGTTTACACTAAAAAGTGTACCCAATTAAGGACTGAAATTAAGGAACTTTAACTTTGTCAGTTTTGTGACGAAAATTAGCTATATATTGACGGCCGCATTGTATGGCTAATTTTCGTCACAAAACTGACTAAGTTAAAGTTGCTTAATTTCAGTCCTTAATTGGGTACACTTTTTAGTGAAAACGCCCAAATACGAAGTTATCCGACCAAAAACGATGGTAAAGCATTATTTACTACATAGGTGAGTAGGGATTAAGGGTGAGTAGAGACACAGCCTATAATGAAGCATATTATGTAACTAATTATAGGATTTGAAATAATTTCCAATAGACGTAACGCTATAGTCCATTTAATACTTGTTCTTATTTGTAACAAGTTATGACTTATTTAAGTTTGTGTCTCTGCTCACCCCTTAATCCCTACTCAATCCGATTTACGGTAACAGGTCGATTTGCGGGTGGTAGGACCTTGTGCAGGGTCCGTCCGGATCGCTACCACCATCTCATCCATTAACCTACCGCCAAACAGCAGTGTTCGCATTGTTGTGTTCCGATTTGGGGATAAGACAGCCGGTGAAATGACTAGCATAGAGGCATTCCATCTTAGTCCTCAGGGTTGACAACGCATTTGCAGTCTTAGGATTGTATTGCAGTCTTGTAAATGCGAATGTCTATGGGTCACAGTTTCCACTTACCATGGGCCTGTGTGCTAGTTTGTCTTCTCTATGCCATAAAAAAAAATACGATATGCTTTTTACCTTCGGGAAGACTGCCCTGCTAAGTTTAATGGCGGTATCTCTGTCAAAACTCTTGTAGCAAGTGCAACCTTTTTACTTACGAGAGAGGATTGTATCTGCTTTGGCTAAAGAATTTGAGATATCGCCTTTTGGCTTATGAGGGCATAATAGGTGCCCTGTTTGAATGTGCAGGTTTAAAGGATCAGACTACCGGTGGAATTACTAACATAGAGGCATTCCATCTTCGTCCTCAGTATCACCAATGCATTCTTAAGATTGTAGTCTTGAGATTCCTAATGTCTATGGGTTACAGATCATGAGATCACACTTACCATCGTTTCGTCTTTAAGCTCGCTTTCAGTCTAAAACCAAAAAAAAGTTTGTTAGATTCATTTCTGTGTCGTTAAGACTGCACCGAGCGTACGCCGGATGTACAGTGGCGCCCTCATTACTATTATTGTGTTTTCTAATAAACTAAAGTATTTTCTTGAAATTGCTCGGTATGTTTTTGTACTACAAATGAAATCACAACTTATATACATAGTTTAATCACAATTTTATTCACCTTCGAGTTATCAACTTAACGGAAAGAAGTGGCCACCTTTTCCCGTTAAGCTGACTAAGTACTCAAAGGGTAGGTAATTGTTATTAAAGTTTGTTACGTATCCTATAAATTGTGTTTTTACTTGCACTGCAAAAAAATATCGTCTGATTTCAAATAAATTCTTTAGTTAATTAGAAAATACAATAATAGTAATGAGGGCGCCACTGGACGCTCGGCGTATGCTCGGCGCAGACTTATAAAAAGGTTGATATACTAGCGAACTGCTAGTAAACTATTTGCTTGATAACATGAAAAAAGAATGGAGCCGTGTTTTGTTATTTCGGCTCAAACTCATATTTTACAAACTTGTGAAGGTTTTAAAAATAACTCTCTACAAATCTTGAAGCTTTTGGTCACTTTTTAGTACTTTGGAGGATAATTTCTCCGAATACGTTAAGTATAACAGCTAAAAAAAAAATTTAGACTACTCTCTAACATATAAAAATAAATCAAATCGGACCAAGACAGTTGGCAGCAAATGGCCAGATATATTTATATGACCGCGATGGCTCTTTTTAAAGGAACCCAAAAGATTCATAAAGGACATTGACGAGAATGCGACTAAATGCTGCCCAAAAATTAACATTCCTCTAACGTGTTTCTTTCGATTCCATTTATTAGAAGAAACAGTTATTTTCGAATTGAGTTAGAGAAACAAAAAAATAATGAAATATAATGTACTATTAAATTGATTTCATTGATGATATCAAAAAATATACATTTAGCTTTCAACAAAAAAAAAATCTGTCTTCCGGGATAAATCTTAAAAAGTTTTAGAGTACAGTCTAGCTTTAGGAACATTGTTGAATCTTTTAGATTCCTTTGAGAAGTATATAACGACCTTTAAAAAGAGCATTTGGTGATCATTTCAAAACATACAATATACACCAAAATTAGTTAAGCATTTTAGTTACCTACTCTCTGGTTCAAGAAGTTATATTTGTAAACTGTTCTATGAACAAAAGACGGGCGGGCGAGTATTTTTGCCAACGAATGTATGAGGTTAAAAAAAAATAGTACCACCTTTGGCTGGTCTGCCTGCGGAGTAGTCCCCATGGTACTGATTTCATCAAATCTCTGGGTGTATGTGGTCTTCTCTATCATTTGAGTCAGGTAAGCGTCAGCTGTGGTATACGCGGGGTCGTTTATGGGCCGAGATGACTGGGTCTATATCATAAAACATTTCATGTCAGTTGACCATGGTCTCCACCGCACTTTGCAGCGCTTGAGGGTTTGGGCAGGACCAGCCACTGCACCAGCCTGGTAAGGTCGCCTGGATGTGGGACAGGTCGAATGTACCTGGTTGCTTCCTACAGGGCCTTCCACGGCACCAATATAGCTCTGACCTGCGAGCTCCAAGATGGTACAGAAGCGATGGCGATCGAACGAAGGACCAAAGCTTTCATTAGTGCCGTGGTGGTACAAGTAGCCTTTATTTTTCAACCAACAGTTGCCATTGGTTTAAAATAACTAGTAAATCAAAACCATACTTGTGCAATAACTTGAAAGAAAACACTTATTCCAATTACACATCATCATCACTCTTAAACACTCAGCTGTTCGAAAGTGCAGGTTTCCTCACGATGGTTTTCCTTCACCGTAAGATCATCGTGTAATGTATATTATAAGCTGATTGGTACTTGGTGACTTCGGGGTTCAAGCTCGGTACCTTACGATCACGAGTCGACCCCCTAAGCCTAGTTACAATGCGATAAATTCATTAAGGTCGGAGTAATATGACATATAAGAACAGATAATAATAACAGTCACAATATATACCCTCACTTTGTATAAATCTGTTTAGTATACATTCAATGGAAATAATGAACTAAAGATATAATTTCGAAATAACTATTAACATAAAGACTAAATTTGATTTCAATTTTGACTTACAAATTCTTTTACATAAACAAACCACTATGTATACTAAACTTAACATAAAGTGTAACATTATTAATATTATAATACCAATCAATACACAGGGTGTCCTAGAAACCGACGTCAACCCGTCTAGGGCTGATAGAGCAGCTCATAAGCTATCGATTTAACCCCCATGTATGTTCAGCAATTGTTATTAGTTATTAATCATTGTAATCGGATATTTGTTGTAATTTTTCCTTATGTCAGCGATACGAAAAACCCCTAAATATATGTATTTATACCTTTTTTTTCAGTGTTTTCTTGCATGATTAGGATCACTGTGAAAAAAGGAAATGTTTAAAGCTACATACCGTTTTTTTTTCATTACAACTTTTTGAGTAAGCGCACAAAGTTTGTTTTTTCATACTTGGTGAAAAACAAACGCGGGGTTCCCTTAGTGTAAAGAAAGTAGCTCTGTGCGTTTACTCAAAAAGTTGTGATGAAAAAAAAACTGGCCAGTAGCGTTAAAAACTTCCTTATTTAATATTGATTCTAATCATGCAAGAAGCCACTGCTTTTTTTAAAATAAATGCATGAATTTAGGGGATTTTTGAATCACGGACATACGGAAAAATGACATAAATTTCGATTAATATGATCAATATCTCGGAAACTAAGGTATTTTTACTGAACCTAAAATGTGTTATTCTGCCTATCAGCCCTTAATGGGTTGACGTCGGTTTCTGGGACACCCTGTATATAAATCATTGAAACTAACATCAAAAAACATAATGCACGTATAATATAAAGAGATAAAAAAATGAGTACCATCTTTAGCTGGTTTGTCTGCGAAGTAGTCCCCATGACACTGGGTTCACTAGTTCTCTGGGTGGAGGTGGCCTTCTCTATCCTTCGAGTCAGCTTAGCGTCAAATCTGGTATCCCCAGGGTAGCTTATGGGACGAGATGACCGAGCCTTCATAAAAAAAAAAAGTTGACCAAGGTCTCCATAGCAAGCGCCGCAAATTCAGAATAATTGCGGCGCTGGAAGTTTTCTTTTGGGCACGATCAGCCTTTGCACCAACCAATATAAGACGGTTGGGGGAGTATTTTTCCGTCGAATGTACAGTCGCGGAACCAGGTTGACCAGTTTTCAAATAAATTGATTTACGCGTTGCAAGCACCTTTTTAAACTGTGTAACAGACGAGAGAAATAATATTGAACCAATAGTGGTTGTTGTTTATACGTGACCATAGCAACACTTTTGTAACGACCAATAAAGACTAAGTTCAGTTAACCAATAGTGGCTGTTGTTTATACGTGACCATAGAAACACTTTTGTAGCGACTAATAAAGACTTGAGTTCAGTTTGAACCAATAGTAGCTGTTGTTTATACGTGACCATGGTAACCATGTATCTGTGGACCATGTAGTGAAACTATTAATTATGACGGAATGTGTCATACTCGGTCGATAAGCAGATACTGATAACTTATACTGAGCAAGCAAAAACAGATCTTAAGGTGGTCACCTTTTTATTACGCGACTGGACTGCGCCGAGCGTACGCCGGATGTACAGTGGCGCCCTCAGTACTTTTATTGTGTTTTCTAATAAACTAAAGTATTTTCTTGAAATCGGTCAGTAGTTTTTTGTACTACAAATAAAAACACAACTTATAGAGTATATCACATAGTTTAATAACAATTCACCTTCGAGTTATTAACTTAACGGAAAAAAGTGGCCACCTTTTCCCGTTAAGCTGACTACTCAAAGGGTAATTGTTACGTATCCCATATAATATAGTGTTTTCACTTGCACTACAAAAACATTTCATCTGATTCCAATGAAATTCTTTAGTTAATTAGAAAACACAATAATAGTAATAATAATAATAATAATTTATTACAGATAGCAAAGATCCATAATTGGTGCACACAACAGTAAATTAATCCACAATAATAATAATGTAACAAGCACAAAAATACCTTAAGAATGTCACAATAAAATGAAATAAAATAAAAATAAACAGAGTCACAGGATAGTAATACCATAAAATCTAGACAAATTAAAAAGATGTCAATACTAAATTTAATAAAAATAATAATTACACATTTCTTTTTGACCAAGTCACTGCCACATGTCTGTCACAGCAGTGCCAGACATAGGTACAGTCCAGTCTGGCGGCTATAATTTTCAGAATAAAAGGTAAGGTAATGAGGGCGCCACTGGACGCTCGGCGGTAAGAGATAAAAATAATTTTAAAAAACAATCGTAAATAATACTACCTTCAGCTGGTTCATCTGAGGAGTAGTCGCCATGACTCTGGTTGCATTATATCTCTGTGTGAATTTGGTATTCTCTTTTTTTCGAGTCAGGTTAGTGTCAACTCTGGTACTTCTGGTAGGCCCGGAGTCGCCTTTGCGCCGAGATGACTGGGTCTTTATACAAAAAAAACATGTCACTGACCAGGGTCATCACAGCAAGTGCCGCAAATTAATATTGTCTAAAGCAGAATGTTTGGGGCGATTGGGAGTTTATGCACAGACCGAATGTGCCTGGTTGCATCCTACACCAGGTCCACCCACGGCATCAACAGCTTTAACTTGCGGGCTCCAGGGATACCTGGTGTAGACGCGATGGCAAGCGAACGCAGGATCAAAGCTTAATTAGTGCCGTGGCGATGGCGGTACAAGTGGCCTTTATTTTTCAACCAACTGTTGACTTTGGCAATGACTAGTAAATTACCCGTGCAATAACTTGAAAGAAATTACCTACCCGATTACACAATGACGTCATCATCATCACTCTTACACACTCAGCTGCTTGAAAGTACAGGTTTTGTTACGATGTTTTTACTTTATTGCAAGAGCATCGTGTAATGTACTTAAGTTAGAAAGGGTCATTGTTACATGGTGACCTCGGGAGTTCGAACTCGGTACCTTACAATAACGAGTCGACCAAAGCCTAGCTACAATGGGACATATTCGTTAAGAGGTCACAAAGGGAAGTAATATGAGATATAAGAACTTATAATATAACAGTCACAATATATACGCTTACTTTGTATAAACTTGTTTAGTATAACGTTCACTAGAAATAATGAACTAAAGATATAATTTTGAAATATGTAACTATTTTCATAATGTTATTAATATTACAATATCAATCAATATAACTATTAAAGCGTATATATACATGACACCTAAGATATGATACATATATAAATCAATAAATCTAACATCAAAATACATTAACTAAAACGGAAAGCAAGCTTCGTTAGTTGATACTAAAATTCACCGGCAAAAATTCCCACCCACCGGTTTTTTGCTCACAAACTTCTTAAACCAAAACACTTTACACCAAAATTGGTTAAGTATTTTTGAAGTTACTCTCTGGTTTAAGAAATATTTGTAAACAGTTATATGAACAAAAGACGGATGGGCGAGTATTTTTGCCGTCGAATGTATAAATAAAAGGAATTTTTATGAACACAATTGTAAACATAATACCACTTTCAGCTTTACCGTCTGCGGAGTAGTCACCATGACTCTGGCTGCATCAACTCTCTGGGTAAATGTGGCATTGTCTTTTGTCCGAATCAGGTTAGCGTCAGCTCTGGTAGGCCCGGAGTCGTCTTTGAGCGGAGATGACTGGGCCTTCATAAAAAAAAAACATGTCAGCTGACCAGGGTCTGTGTGAGGCGAAGAGGTGGAGACAATGAAACACTGTTTGAATGTGATGCCCTCGCTGGAGTAAGAATGGAAATCCTCGGTTGTAGTTACCCAGAACCAAACGATTTCAAGGCACTCCACTATCCGCTTTTTGGAAGGGGTGGAGGACGCATTGAATTAAGATTAAGGTAAGCGCTAAAAGAGGGGTATTTAGACAAAAGATGAGATAAGATAAGGGACTTCACAGCAAGCGCCATAAATTAATAATGTCTAAAGTAGGACGTTTGGGACGCTTGAGAGTTTGGGCAGGATCAGCCGCTGCATTAGCCTGGTAAGATCGCCTGGATGTTGGACCTTTGGCCGAATGTGACTGGTTGCATCTAGGGAATGCAATTAACCGATAATAACCGGTTTTAACCGGTTATTTACATACAAAATCGATTAATAACCGGTTTTATTGCAGTCCCTAGTTGCATCCTACACCAGGGCTCTCACCTGCAGGCTCCAAGATACCCGGTACAGAAGCGATAGCAAGCGAACAGAGGACCAACTCTTTAATTAGTCCGGTGGCGGTACAAGTAGCTGGTTTGCACATCTTAACTTAATTATTTGCCATCGTTTATTTTTCAACAAACAGTTCACTTTTGCTTAAAATAACTTCTTAATTAACACCATACCTGTGCAATAACTTGAAAGAAAACACTTATTCCAAATACACACGGAAGATTCCACTTCATCCTTTAGGTTTGATTTATCCTTCTGAACTAACAGACGATGTCAAACTGATCTCTTTAAGTAATGTGATGCTTTTCAACGTAAACAAACGCCTTTGTTCCTTTGTCTTTGCAATAGTTTTCATTTTTTGCATTACTTCCCGTAATAACATTATCGTTCATAATACTAGTCATTTATTTGCTAAAAACATGATAAAACAAAAAGATGTTTCGATTAGTGTAATGTTTACATTAACCATAAACATAGGCATGCAAATGTTACCTTAATTACAACAACGAATCCGGATTAACATTGACCATTAAATACTTAACAATATACATATTATAATGCATACAAATTAACCTTGAGCCTTTTTTAACCTTAAGTGGCAGTGAGTCACATTGCTTCACGAACCAATGGCCGTTGGAGCGGGAAGGTTCTAGAGTGGCGACCGCGAACCGGGAGACGAAGTGTCGGAAGGCCTTCAACAACAACAACAATTCCATCTAAATAATAAAATACGATATTGTTTTTTCTCAAAAATGCTATGTAATCTTGTCATATGTAACATCATCAAATAGGAGCCAGTAGGTTAAAGTTCCTGGAGCACTCTCAAAAGTGTCCAGTAAGTAGAGTGATTTTGAATTAGGAAACCAAAAAGTGTCCAGTAAGTATGGAAAATCCATAACATACCATATTATTTGAATTTGGAACTATCTGTACAGACCTGTGACAGCCTTTGAAAAGACTAAAGAAGTAGCAAGATAAAGCCACATGAAATAAAAATTAATTCAATAATGATTTTCACAAAAACAACCATTCAATAAAAAAACGCTGTATAGTTTAATGTTTCATATTTAAATTACATTTTTCATTGATATGAAAAACTGAACATTCAGCTCTACAGAGGTAGGCAGATTGATACTACAACAAGGTCTTTTAAAAAAAATAAAGAAACGAGGTCAGTGTTGCCAGTATGTAAAACCCAGGTATGCTGCCAGCTGCCAGGTAAAATAAGTTCAATCGTTGGTTAACTATCTGAACCCCGAAAAATGTTTGTCCGAATTTTGGTTCGACAAATATTATTCGACAATTATGGTTTGGTTTTTTTTACGTTTACCCGAAAGATCAGTTCGAATATATTCATTTAGTCATTACTTGTTTTGATTTTTTACTGATTTGGTTTGAGCAGAGCTCCCGCCTTGGCCTTCTAACCTAACCTATCCGAACCGGTTCTGCCCTAATTCGTCTTTCTACTAAAACTAATTACAAGTAATATTTTTTGGGCGAAAATGAATATTTGACGTAACTTAGTGAAATCTATATGTAGCATTGATGAAGTGAAAATTTGGTTACGAAACAAAATACGTAACGATCCCTAAGCTATTTGTAGCATTGGTGTAATGAAAAATAGGCTATGAAATAACATACGTAACAATACATAGGGCAAGTGACTATAAGGTGAAAAGTTACTCGGACTAAAGATATGTTTACGTAATGTAAAATAGTGAAGTAAGAAATTGACGACACGTGCCATCGGAGAAACGATAAAAAGCGAAACGTTTTCGGTGAAATGAAATTCGGTCAAAAAAAATTCGAAGTTTTATAGACTTTTTTTATAGACTTGTAGGAATGTAATATTTTTTTAATTAAATCTAAGTACTTGTTTTATTTTTGAGAAAAGCACTATACATGCTTCGCCCATTAAGAGCCATCCTGGACTCGTGTCTATAAAAGGCCTCACCTAGCGGTTCGGCCTTTTAACTCCTACTCGTCCAGGAAGGCTCACATACTAGTCTTTGCAGTAATGTACTATTACCACCGGGAATAGAGACCCTGTATGTTATTGTTATAACTTGGCCGCCATTACTGTCCAGTGAGTTGACAAATATCCATAATGTCCTTGAAAGGTTTTTAAAACTTTGTACTAATTTTTAAATTCGTATACCAGCATTTCAAGGACATATTTTTATGGAGTTATATTTATCAACTCAAGTATAATCGTAGCTAAATAATTTTTGACTTGTTATCGTATTGTCAACGTTATGATATTGTTTTTAACGTGTTGAATAGAGTAACCTTGATTTAATCGTTACGACAAATATAACAAACAAACAAATCGATAACGTATTCACAATAAAATTGTGTACGATAGGTAATCATGTTGTGAGACGACTTGATGAAAATTCAAACGATTGAAAAGACAAAAGAACAAAGGAGGTTGTTTAAAAAAAAATATACCGTACTTAAGTAGGTGATTGTAATCGTAGACTGTTAGTTGGAAAAAGGAAATTGAGGAATCAAGATGAAGTCTAGTTTTCTGTGTGTGCTTGGAATGAGTCTGTTCGCTCAAACTCAGGTAAGTATTTGGTTTGAACACACTTAAGACTACAGTGTCTCCCATTTTTTTTCATTTTTTTTTTTATTATTATTGAGAAACATTAAAATTATAACAAGTGAAAAAATAATCACTGGTCAAATAATTATGGTTCAGCTTAGTGCAATCCCTGCTTTTTATTAAACTATTTACTAGTTTTATTTTAGTTATCTATAATTCATTATGTTTAGCACGCATTATATTTATGACATAAGAAATTATAACTGTTTAATATTATGTATGATAACCTAATGATCGGCGAGCGGTACCAACTTTTCGACGAATACTTTCGCCGAAAAAAGCAGATTCAATTCTAGTATGTCGTTAAGAATAGGGATGATAGTGCTACAGGGGTTTATTTTAGTTACTGCGTTTCTGCTTGACGGCAGTATAATCAAGAATAATATTCGTTTACTTTTAAACATATGTTCTTTTTTTCGAGCCCTTCGTGGTATACAACTCCATGAGCTTGCTGCTCAATTCCATGTACAACGTACTCCAGAGCCTCTTCACCAACATGGGGCAGATCCCGGTCAGTTTCCAAAAGGAACAGGAGGACAGTTCCTACCCAATCAATTCAGGAGGAGAAATATATGTAAGTACCGGAGACCATCGTAATGAATTTACAGGTTGCATAAAATAAGCTAGGTAAAATTATTTTTACACCACATGCTCGAAATTGCCCGATTATGTATCATGCAAGCCTCACCTGAAGTTAGGCATTATAGCCATCGGCGGGTTATAGTGAGATTCATTACCATATTAAACATGGATGAAATATATGGAACTGGAAATGTAATTTTATTATTGTGTTGACTTTATTAATTCTTTTACATTATATTGACATCGGACGAGTGACCATTTATTAGGTGTGTAATTGTTGTAGTTATAATTATTTTTTATTTTTTTATTCTTTTATTATTAATTATTAGTATTTATTGTTGACGATCTCAATGTAATTTCGTATTTTTTCACATGCAATGCAATTAATATTGTAATATTACATTGATTAATAAATAAACTAAACTAAACTAAACTATTATGGTAATCAAAGGTTACAATTATAAACAACATTATTTTCATGTACGTATTATTTGATATTGATCTCATAATGTTATGAATAGGGTGACTGCTATAGTAATTGGCCACTTAAGCTGAAAAGCATCTTCAAACCTCGATATAAAAAAACTTAATAATAATACGTACACGTCTGTGATTTCAATTAAAGACAAATTTAATGAGGTTATAGGAAATAAAACAGATTATAAATCAGATCACATATATATTTGAAAAAAGAAAAAATAAAGTCTAACCTCTCTAAAATTAGTAATTGGCCATCAATTTACAGTAATTAGCCCCCTAAGACACAGTAATTAGCCACACAATTTAAACGAAAAATTACATGAAATAAAATTATAATTTGACATAGCCCAGATCTAATATTATCTCGCTGCCATAATTATTATTTAAAAAAATATCCAAGGAGGTCAAACAATCAGAAACATAAAAGTATATTAAGGTCTATGGCTAATAACTAAAGTCACTCTGGCTAATTACAGTGAGTAATTGGCCGCGTTACTTTTTAGCTATTGGCCACCCCCGGCTAATAACTGATCCACTATACATATTTATAACTGTAGATTTTTTCTACAGATTTTATTACACCATTGTAGTTTTGAAACTGCTTTGAAAACACATTTAAGGGAAAATGAGTTATTGGCCGGCCATGGCTAATAACTAAATCCCACAGCCACTCAGATTCAGTTATTAGCCGTTGAAATATTTTGAGGTTATTGTTGCTTTGTGATCTTTAAAATAACAAAGAATTAATATTTACTTAATCCGGCAACAAAATAGTACAACACGCAAGCATTAGCTACGTAAGTTTCATGAAAAATTAAGTTCTTCTAAAACTCTTACCTTAACTTTTTCTTAACGAACGACCTACATTTGTCAACACTTTTAGTAACTGAGATTCTACCGCGTTAGAACGTCGTCTAGACAAAATCATATGAACTAAAACGAAAGCTGGAGAAATACAGGTTTTTTTTTGGTCCCATTCATTCGAGTTCATGCTTCTATTGCCTTGTTTCTTTTTAATTTCGTAATAGTGGCCAATTACTATGGAGGGGCCAATAACTATAGTATAGCAGTCACCCTATTAAAAGTTAAAGTTATTATCTATATTAATTATAATGCAATTAGATTTTGCAATTAAACGAATGAGTATTAGTATGAGTAAGAGTTGAATTTTAATATAAATGTCGACTCTATAGCTCTCTTACGTCTTACAGTGCTATGAAAACTCCGAACGTCTGTTTTAGTAAATAATAGTAATTATGTTTATGGAATTAAACATTCATTATGCCTACTTCCTCATAAGGCTTAATATGTCAAATTTCGTTAGTTCAAAAAATAAACTTGTGTCGGTCAACTAAAGTCATAAGTCACTTCAACAATGTCCTAAGTTTAGGACGTCGGGCCTTACAAGGGTAAATCTAAGTTTTTCGATTGGTGTTCAAATAAAATGTACTACAGAGTTTCTGAACATTTTCAACGCAAATTTTTCTTCGTTTTTGTTTATTGAAATAAGATCCAAAAATGTAAACATATCTTTGGCGTCAACTGTACCTACCTGCTTACTACTTTGAATATAATGTATTTCTTTCATACATCAATTAGTCGATAAATGAGATGTCACTATGATAGTATACCTTTGACGGGTTTTTAATTGTTTGTGAACTTATATTAAGCGTATTTTTTTACCTTTGACATACTTTATGAAACCCTGAACCATTCTTTCTTATTTATTAAGTATGACGTAAATAATAATAATGACTATTCCCCATAAATATAGTTACCTCCATTTTTTGTTATTGCTCCTGAGTGAGTCAGACAGTTAACGATATTGTTATATACTTATTATTTGAGGCATTTACAGCTCAATGTTTGTAAAAAAAACCGAATAATTTACATAATTTCTGCTGTATATATACTATCATAGTGACCTCTCATTTATCGACCATTGAAGTTTATCGATACGAAACTATCGACATTTATAAGTGCTGTTTTATTTTAAACAAAATTGTTCTTCACGAAGCTGAAACCAAAGATGTTTTCTTATAAACTATAATGAAAGCGAAAAAAAAAAACGGTCTTAGGCAGGATTCGAACCTACACCTCCTCTGGCTATGCGAGACAATTTTTTCGCTTTAATAATTATAGTGTAATATTTCGTAACAGACGTTATGTCAAATTAAAAAATATTTTCTTATATTTCAAACACTGCATTCTGCATCCTGTTCCACTTGATGTATAAACAATGGATGAAAATGACGCAAGATCTTCCATTTCATTTGTCATCCATTCATGAATCGACTGATCTCTCATACTATACGCCCTTGAAACCACAATATCCGATATTATTATACTTCACTGCAGAAACAATATTGTGAATGGACTTGTTTCATTTTGTTTGAGCCGTATCGTTATAGTACTCGTATTGTCCGTAGGATAATGGATTACAAAACAAGGCTGTTAAGTTTAATTGTTCAAAACTAACACGTTTCAGGCAATAAAGAAGCCTGTAGAACTCTAAAAGTACCTATCTTACATAATTAGAATAATTACGAATCAGCAAGGTTACCTATTTACCCGATTTTTTAAATATTTTTTTAAGGTATTTATCTCTTTTAGTTTGTTTCTCCATACTAGGTGTCCTAGTGGGGATCCTGCCGTTTGGTCAAAGTATTTTTGGTCACATACATACATTAAATCACGCCTGTTTCCCAGAGGGGAAGGCAGAGACCACTTTCTTCCACTTGCTACAATCTTGACAAATATCTTTCGCTTCTTCCATATTCATACATCGAGTCATGCACCCACGTCGGTTTTGGATACTTAAGATTCTGCTCTTTTCTAATATTTCTCCGAATTGCTTCGAAAAAGTACGCCTCAAAAAATGAATCATTTTACAATTTTCCATTTCCAAAACAGTATTTTTTTGCTGATCCAAATTTAAAAAAGTTTTGAATTCGTGTTTTTATTTAATTTTATCAATTTTTTTTTTTTTTTTTTTTTATGGCATTGAGTAGACAAACGAGCACACAGGCCACCTGATGGTAAGTGGAAACTGTGACCCATAGACATTCGCAATCACAAGACTGCAATGCAATCCTAAGACTGCAAATGCGTTGCCAACCCTGAGGCTAAGATGGAATGCCTCTATGCTAGTCATTTCACCGGCTGCCTTATCCCCAAACCGGAACACAACAATGCGAACACTGCTGTTTGGCGGTAGGTTAATGGATAAGATGGTGGTAGCGATCCGGACGGACCCTGCACAAGGTCCTGGTTAAGGGTTAACACCTTACCCCCTTACTTATAAATGTGGAAGTAAGGTTGGAATAGTATATGCCATGCTTTGTCACTTTCTGTCAGATGCAAATGTCACAATTACAGATAAGGACAAAGCATGGCATAAGCTATTCCAAGCTTATTCCACGTTTATAAGTAAGGGGGTTAGACATTAATATACGTCTAGCGTAATAGACACAGTGACTGTGCAAGCGAGAGCGCAATCGCTTACGGCACGAACGAGAGCGAAAGAAAAGTCCGTTGAAACCATTTTGAGAGCTCGTAGAGTCACACTGGCGACAGCGTAGTAAAGTATTTAAAGAATCATTTTAAATTGAATAATATGGCACACATAACAACGTAAAAGACATTAAGACATGTTTGTTTTGGTGACGCAAGAAACAGGACCCTGTTCGTCTATTACGCTAGTATATTAAGACTGCGCCGAGCAAACCTCGAGCGTCCAGTGGCGCCCTCATTATTATTATTGTGTTTTCTAATTAACTAAAGAATTTCCTTGGAATCAGATGATGTGTTCTTGTAGCGCAAGTAAAAACACAATTTATGGGATTCGTAACAAACTTTAATAACAATTAGCCTTTGGGTAGTCAGCTTAAAGGGAAAAGGTGGCCACTTTTTTCCGGTAAGCTTACTACTCAAAGGGTAATTGTTATTAAACTCTGTCATATATTCTGTAAGTTGTGTTTTAATTTGTAGTACAAAAACACACCGTCCGATTTCAAGAAAATACTCAAGTTTATTATAAAACACGATGATTGTAATGAGGGCGCCACTGTACATCCGGCGTACGCTCGGCGCAGTCTTAATGTATATGGTTAGCTAGCACTATATGTAGTGCAGGTCAAATATAGTTGCACTATTGGACACTGGTGGCGCTGCCGTAGCTTTTTATCTCCTACGTGTCACAAGTTGCCGCTAGATGTCGCTACAGAAGATAGACTGATGTCCAACTGTAACATTTTTTTTCAAGGTTACCATGAGGTCTACAGATGCCTTTGCGCGGAGTCCACAAGTAATTAAAACTTATGATGAATGCTCAAACAGAGTCCAAGTGACGCGAGACCTGATAGCAAGGCTGAATAGGGGACATTGGATAGTAAATATCACGCTTACTTTAATTTATAACTGTTTTTTTTTTAAATATGTTCTGAACAAAACATGCTTATAAAGATCTCATAAGCATACATTTTTTTTTATTGTAAGAGCTCAAATACCACGTGATCATTTCTATACGTCACAGATCATTTCTATGCCATGTGAGCATTGCTATCATAAAGTGATTAAAAAAAATTACGTCATTCCGACCACTTGTCCAAAGTGAGCGTAACAAACACTGACAATATCCAAAAAAAAACTCAATAAGTAATATTAAAAAAATAATGCTTGCTTGTAAGTAACCTCTATAATCATGTTTCTTCAACATCTTTTAAATTCCGTTTATCACCTTTATAATGTTTCAAACGCGCTTTTGGGGCCCATTGTTTTTTGTCCAATAAAGAGTTTACATATATACATACATACTTATCGTTTACCAATTAACTAAGGTTTGACTGTAATTATGTACAATTTATCTCCGTAGAAAAATAATGTTTCACTTTATAAGAATAAAAAAAAAATTGGCGTTTTTATACAAAGTTGTAAAACGCATCAGTATAAGTTTTCCCTACAAAATATAACTTCAGTTTTTACCATAACCTAAGTTGATGATCTTTAGGTAATTGTAATTTGCAGTCAAATTGGTCAAGACTTTTAATCGACGATCAGATTGAAAAACATATTTGTAGGCTAGTGTCCTAAAAAAAACAAATTAGTTCGTCATTTACATCATCAAAAAATATTGCACACGCATTTTTTCTTTCGTCAATTAAACAAAAAATTAAGAAGATAAAGTGCGTTGAAGTTTCAAATTCAAATTCAAAACATTTATTTGACAAAAAACACAGACACCGTAAAAAAAGTAGAAACAGGATCAGAGCAGAAATGGAATCGATGCACTGTAGTGTGAAGTCAAATAGGACTCAGCTCAGCATGTGCTGCAGCAGAAGCCACAGCGCTGAGCGTTGAGCACTGGGGTGTGATTCTCTCAAGAAGCAAAGGTGAACGAATGGACGAATGATCTTCAAGCGGCGAGATTAAGTAGTCCGGTCAGTGCGCAGCGAACAAAACACATTTTAGCGCGTGCATTTTCAATTTAGCAGCATGGTTCCTGCCGATGGATCGAACGTATAAGGCTGCTTAATTGAAAATGCACGCGCTAAAATGTGTTTTGTTCGCACTGACCGGACTACTTAATCTCGCCGCTTGGAGATCACTCGTCCATTCGTTCACCTTTGCTTCTTGAGAGAATCACACCCCTGAGCTGTGAGCGTTTTGCGTGACGTCACATCGTGGCACACTATACCACGTTGTGACGTCACAAGCTCCCACTCCTGAACTTTGATGCGCGTTATATTTGTTAACTTTGAATTATTTGAAAAAGCAAAAAATACGTGTCCAATATGTTTTAATAATGTTACTGACGGACTAACTAGTTTTTTTTTTACCAAGGACACACCACTATTGTATGCGAAAAATGCAAGCGTCCCTAATTATGTGACCACCACTCTATGCACACAGATGTCTTATTTTTCAGGCGGACCATAAGCTCAAGCTCTGGGTACACTGTGTTCTTGTCCTAAACAATCTCATGACCGAGCAAAGTGTGTTTCGACTGGACGTGGCCTTTCAAAATGTATCCAATTTTGGTAAGTTTGTACCTTTTGACTTACATTAGCACACTGCATTTAGGCCACAAGAATTAAAACTCTTCCAATAAAGGGCTTTAATAATACAATTATATTTATGTCGCTCAGTCAAATAAGAAACCGTTATAGTTTCGCCATCTCCGTCGCAGACCGTAGTCTAGCAAGACTCTTTAGTCAACACTCTAACCCCGAATAGTTTATGCCATGCTTTGTCACTTTCTGTCAGATGCAAATGCCACAATTACAGATGAGGACAAAGCATGGCATAAACTATTCCAGGCTTATTCTACGTTTATAAGTAAATAAGTAGGTACTACAAAGCTGTGATTTGGCATAGTAATAAGTACATTAAAATTACGCCGACAAAGTTATAAAATATTGAAAACCATTTATTTCTACATTATGGTATTTATTTACATTATGGCATCGAGTGAGGTGTCATCGGATAGTTGTTAAAAATCATTATGCACATTCAGGAAATAATGCTACAGCCAAAAATAAAGTTAATAAAAATCAGAAAAACATCTTAAATGAAAGCAAACTAAGTAGAATTAATCGGTTCCTGATGTACAACCGGTTAAATTTTTTATACGTTCTAAAAATCATCCAAGATCTAAGATTTTGTTCTTACGTATGTTGATTTTTTAGATCGATTTTTTGTGTTCGTAGTAAAAGCTTCGGAACCTTACACTGAACATTTTTTTTTTTTTTTTATTTATTATATTATTAGGCACGGTACAAAAGTAAATATGTAACAATATTCCCGCAAAACTGTTTTTACAGTTTGTCTGCAGGCAGGAGTCTCTATTTAGCTAAATAAGTAACAAAATAAATAAGATATGGTTCTAAATATGATACACACCTGAGTGACAATTGCTTATGAAAGCAGTTGTCATTCAAGTGTCTGTAGTAAATATTTTTTGAGCTCTTTCTTAAACTTAAATTTATTTGGTTCATGACGGATGTTCGCGGGTAGGCTATTTAGGAGGTAAGGCAGTCTTTTATTTAACGATCTGTCTCCAAAATAGTTGGAGACACGGGGAACCTCAAACTTACCCGCGGACACCGACCTAGTAGCATGAGTATTGCTCAATGGGTGTAGGGACATGCGCTAGAGTGCCATGGTTGTTAACTGCAAGAAGGTATTTATGTTTTAAGCTTACTGGTAATATTTGACAGATTTTAAATAACTTAGTATAATCTCCTTTACAATTTGCTTTTGTTTTTTTACTAACCATTAATTTTAGGAATCGTAATTGTAATGCCTCTAGTTTGTCTATGTAAGATTTAAATGTGAGTCCATATAGCAGTCCAGCGCATAGCCCAACACAGAGTCTACTATCGCATAATACAGACATTTTAATATATTGCTAGGGACCTTATAACTTAAGTGGTAAAATTTACCAAGAAGGGTTCTCAATTTGTTACAAATGTAGCTTATATGTTGGTACCAGGAGAAAGTGGCATCGACTTTTACACCAAGATATGTTACACAGTCTACTATTTGGATAGCTTTACATTCACAATTTTGAAGGTTTTTATGGAAACAAGTAAAGCTATGGGTATACAATAAAGGAGGTGTTTCTGTTCTGTGCATATATGGAGATTGTATAATTATAAGTTTAGTTTTATCTACATTTAAGATTAAGCCATTATCATGAGACCATTTTACAACTGCGTCCATATCTTCTTGAACCAGGCGACACGTTTCGGTAAAGCAGGTTCCGGCGCGTAGGGTGCATAGGTCGTCAGCAAACATGTACGAAGAGCAGTTACGCAGTACTCCGCATAGACTGTTAACATGCATAAGGTAGCATACAGGTCCACACACGGAGCCCTGGGGGACTCCGCAGCGCACCGGCGTGTCGTCGCTCGCGCCGTCACCTATCCTCACGCGGAACGAGCGTGATGTGAGGTAATCGCGGAACCAGCAGTTCAGCGGCTGCCCCACACCACATTCGTCCATTCCATTTAAAAGGGTACTGGTATCTAGGATATCAAATGCTTTTTTAAAGTCATAAAATATAGCTACTACGAATTGATTATTTGCTAAATAAGTGTTTATCTCGTTGGTGAAGTTAGATAATAGAGTGTTAGTGCTTTTATTTTTTTGGAAACCATGTTGGGACTCATTTATTATACTATTTTTTTGTAAAAAAGAATTGACTTGTTGAATTATACACTTTTCTATTATTTTATCGATACTTGAAAGAATTGATATGGGTCTATAATTTGAAAATACTTTACGGTCTCCTTTTTTATGGATTGGGCGAATCAGTGATTCTTTTAACTTATCAGGATATTTATGTTGGGTTACCGATAAATTAATTAATTTTGCTATGACTGGGCTGACCTTATTTACAACTAGCTTCAAATCGGACATACGTAGTCCGACATGTCATCATCATCATGTTTCAATAGGGGACTGTTTATTTAAAAAAAAAAAACATCATTGTTTGATCTTGGTTATTCTCGGTGCAAAATAAAACGCTTTATGCAATATTAGCACTGCTATGCAACTAAAATGGCGTCATCTATCGACTATTTTGCAAACTATTTCCTATTATGACACCGCCATCTTGTTTATATTGTCATCAATGATTTATAACTTTTTATTTTCAGAAAGACCGATTCTGGAAGCAAAAATTGATAAATGCCTGCCTACTTCCGCAATGGAACCTTTGGAAATATCATGGCATTTCGCTAGTTGTTACCAGCGAGTTAATCGCGCCAAGTCGTTGTTCTAGCGCCATCTAGTTGTGAAGTGTGTAACTGCATCAATTCTTAACAGTTGGTAGTGTGAAGTGGTAGATGTTTTAATGCAAACTGGTAGAGGGCGCTAGTCATAATAAAGTACTTGCAAGGAATACGCTTTTTTTTTGTTAGGAACTTAGAGCCCGTTGTTTGATCAGTAATTAAACTACTACTAATTAAGTATTGTAACTAATTGTTAACTGAACTGATTTTAGAATTTTAACCTTTATGTCAGATGTTAAGTCAGAGTGTTAACAGCTGCTAAAATGTATGAACTAACAGATGAATAACATGGATTAACATTTAATGTTACTAAGTTTAGTTAACTACTTAAAAAAACATAAACAGGCGAAAAAACATCAAACTACAGGGTACATTTTTGATGGCTAGTTTTTTCGTCATTTTGGTGTTTTTTTTTCTATATTTTGATTATAATTATAATTTGATAGGTTACATTATTCAAATAAGAACGTTAAAATATAAATGAGGTAGGTACAGATTTAAAGACACTTTAGTAGCAATTATATTTTAAAAAATATACACCACCACGGCTACTTAGAAAATCAATGTGAAATTATTTATTACGACCTGATTTATAAGTATAATGAATTTAAAAAATGTTGTGTAAATATCGTATTAGAATTTTTGTGTTTTGTAGAATAAAGTGTTTGTGCTCACTCGTATCTTATACTGTTACTTATTTAATTTCCCTATTATGTGACCCAATTTTTTAGTAATTTTATATCAAATTACACTTGAACAAAATTAAAGAAAAACGTAAGTAGCAAAAAATGAATAATTATTGTTAAAAAAGGGCAATTGATTGGCGTGGTTGCCGGGTTAGAATAGTGCCACTCCATGTCTTCCCGTGGATGTCGTAAGAGGCGACTAAGGGAATAAAGGCTGTGTAGTACTGTTAGGCGATGGGCTTGCAACCTGTCACTTATACACTGGTAAACATCTTAGCCTGATTGTGCAAAATGTAGTTACAGAATTATTAACGAGATTTCAAATCTTAGCCTAATTGTGAAAAACATGGTTACATTTATTAACAAGTTTTTAGAGTTGTTAGTAATTCTGTAGCTCTGCTTACCCTTCTCTGGGAATAAAGGTGTGACTATCTAACTATGTATGTATATTCAATTATTGAATATCCTTTGCAATACCTATGTATTATTATGATTGTATTATATTATAAATCCCTGATATTTGACTAATTTAACTGTAAAATATTTGTACGCCACACTATGGCAAAATGAGGTAGGTAAGAAAACAATGAAATGTAACACCCTTGTTAAACGCAAATTATGAATTGATTTATTACTTCGGAGTTCAACTGTACATCAATTGAAGATAAAAAAACTTCGTCAGCCGCACGCTGTCCTCGAAGGTGTAGGTAATTCTTCCAAAAACGCAGTCGGACGAACAAATGAGTGAATGTCGGAGCGGCGAGTTTAAACACAACCTAAAATGAAGCATAATGTTACTAATTATAAGACTGAAATTATATCCAATAGACGTAACGTTATTGTCCATTTAATACATGTTCTTATTTGTAACAAGTTATGACTTGTTTTAGGTCGTGTCCCTACTCATCCCTTAATCCTTACTCACCCCGTTTTACAGTACTAGATTAGATAAACGTAATAAAATCAAAATTATATTGAAAAAAAAAATTGTTATGAGATGTCACCCCAAAGACGGAATATATCCGGGAGATGAATATAAACTCCTTTTCATTTCAGAAAATTGGCTAGTTCCTAGCGATAAAGCGGACGAAGTCGCAGGCAAAAACTAGTTTATGATACAATCAGGATGTACAAAAATACTTTTAATTTATTATATAAACTAGGGCACAATAATCAGAACATACATCAGTGGTATATTGTGTACGTTAAACGCTATTCTATAATGGTGCATAATGATGCATTTTTCATTTAGATGTCACAAAAACATGTCGCTACATAATAAGCTATGGGTAAACATTTTGATTGGTATCGTAATGGGGACCATTTGGATACGGTCATAGAATGCAGCGGAAAAAAAATGCATTTACTACATTTTTATTTGAAATATTCAAGATATCAACCATCTTATCTTATTTTACAGATGGGC